>OW387150.1:29621794-31061294 GCA_936440205.1 Lepidonotus clava
GGGTGAACAGGGGCGCGCACTCGGTCCCATTCGGGTTCCGTCCAGATCGTTTCCTCCTCTTCAATATTTTTCTCCTCACGCGGTTGTCCATGCCTGGGATTCCTCTTCCTCCTCCGACCGCACATGGTTGCTTGAATGAGCCAAAAAAAACAACCTTTAAGTGTCTGGAATTGGTTATCTACGTGTATGGGGAGAGAAAACGAAAAAAAATGGAAAATATCTACCAAACGTAACAGCTATTATCCACACAATTATACATTTGTTAACAAACACTCTATATGTGACAGTTTCTGGGATTTCCAGTCTTATGGAAATGCCTATTTATGGCTCTAGAGCCTTTATTTAGCTTAGAAATCATAAAAATAAGAAAAAAATAGCTAAATTCATTCTATAAATGAAATTGTTCATAGTTTTCATTAATGGTGAAAAAATTTGATTTTTTTGCATTTTGTTGCCATGGTTACCAGAATGTTTGATAGAACGTCAAAACCTTCCGATACTACTGCTATGCAAATGAGTGTTTCCATGGTAACCATGGAACAAAATTAAGTTTTCAAAATTTGAAATTCTGAATCAAGCAACTGCTTGGCTATATTCAGCAAAAAACAGATTCTGAATATCTTAAATAGAAGGGAAATGGCAGTATATTTCCTGAAATCATATTTGGGATTTCAATTTTTGGCCCAGATTATATAAGTTATATCTTTATAAATACCAAAGCTGGTCTATTTTAGCATATTTAGCATATCCGACCACTGTATCTTTAAATTGACACAACTTTTTTTCTAATAAGAATATTTGCATAATTCTTTCAGTATTGGATTCCCCAAGACACCTTTTTAATTCAATATTCCAGGCCATAAGACTGCTTTTTGCAGAGGATGTCACATATATGGAAGTGTAACCCCCAAGTCATTCTCCCGCAAAGCCTGAAAAAACACTACTTCTCTATATAGGCATGTTATCTTATCAAATTATAGGCAAGTTATCTGATTCACCCTACCGGGTTTTCTGCGCGGTCGCCATTGTTCACAATGTGGTGCTTGTGTTTAATATCAGCAAACTTCTGCGTACGTACGGCTTTTATGGTCGTGAGGCTGGCGCGGGACTGTGTGTGTGCACGTGGTGGGCACCTCCTTATAAAGCTGGTGCCCCCCCCCCCCCCCGACCCCCCCGGGGGGGCAGGGTAATGAGGGGCCATCTAGGTCAGCCGAGCAGCCTGAGCGACCGGTGTCAGGTGTTACATAAGGTGTCGCTCGCGCAGCGCAGCCCTGGCAGCTGGATGTGCACGTCCTGACACCTGACTCAAGAAACCACCCGTAAATGCACACGGCCCCACACCCCCAGCCTGTGAAATAACTTCAGAAAACGTACCTCAAAGTCGCACATCCTGGCACCGTAACCTTGCGAAGTAATTTCCTACCTTTTATTTTAAATTTGAAAGTAGTCACATTATAAGGTTTAGGGCGTAATATAATTATTCCTAATAAAAAAATGTTGCTTTTGTTGGCAAAAGCGTCTAAATCACATAATCCTAACAATGCATATAAAACACCGGACATTGTCCGAAATTAAGCTGCTGCACCCTATAGGCCGGGCCTATAGGCCTTCACCCGGGGATCACACTCACACTCGTGAGTCTAGATCTGCACACTCACACTCGTGATTCTGCACACTCACTGCCAGGTGCGTTATTTTTAAGGTTTGCACATTTTTTTATACATGTGCAACACTTCTCATGGAATTTTTTCATTCCCATATATCGGGGGGTGCATATCCAATATTTGTGGTGCACAATCTCATTAATGATGCATACGTTTTCAGCTTAATTTCGGACACTACGTGCACGAGTTCGTTATATATATCTATAGGTCCTCTAGATCTACAAGAAGTCGTGGCGCCGAAGGGGACATACGATCATATTTTCTTGTTCAACCACATATCCAAAATGTCCACTTATCCGCATAACAGGCAGGAAAGATGCCCATGAAGGTTGCTCGAACTTTTCCTTGTGCCACATTGTATAAGGACTTATGTATCTGGAATCGACGGGTGCTGGGTCGGTACCACTTCACAGCTGCAAACACATGTTGCCTCTTCTGCCCGGTTTGCATTACATTGTATGTAATGTTTCATGTAGTGGGTGGCGATGCACGGGTCGCTCCCGGGGGTCAGTCTGTCCGTCGTCGTACCAATTTGCCATTAGTCTAGACAACTTTTTACCACTGTCTGGAATTTGTGCTGGAATAAGTCATGGGGCCATATTTTGCGACTTTAGACTTCACAGTAAACTGAAGGCAGAAATGACTTCTCTAGGATCTCCGGTTCTGTGGGGTACATCTTTTTGTATGTTTTTTTGAGCAGCTCAAGATCGTCCGAGTCGATCCACACATTTTCTCCTCTAAATGTCTCGAAGCCGTCGGGGAGACTCCATAGGCTCTCGCACTGCGCGAAATCTCGCTCATTGGGTACATCGAGTGTTTCCAGGACCGTTCTTGCTTTCTTCTCTCCTTCTCCCAGCTGGCAGTGTTTGCCAAATTTCCCCTCGTGTTTGGACGGCATTTCGGCGCGCGCCTGACTGACACGACTCATCCTGTGAAACCTCTCAAACAATTGTTTCTCTATCTGGCGATTGTTAGTCGGCACATCCCCCAAGTAACCATTATACCGCTCAAAACTGAACAGCCAAGTACTGGGAGCTGGACCATACTCCCGGAGACACTCCTTTAAATGGAGATGTAGATGCATGTTTGGGGTAATGAAATCAGAACCGAACTGGAGCTCTGTGCTCTTACAAAAGTGCAATAGTTTCCTGTGTGCCTGTTTCTATCTCGTGGTGTGTAATACAAGGCTTGCACAGAAGTCGAGTGGCTTCTACGAAACGCTGCCAGCTATGAAGCATATTCTCCGGCAAAAGGCCCTGGAGGCAGTATCCAGACGAGACTGTAACCCAATTCTTCCACTCCTTTGCCGTCCACATCCCAGCGTTCGATTTGATGTTAGTTACCACGCAGTCATCCGGTAGTCCCTCTTTAAACTGATTCAGACGAGTATCAATAGTCAACACCTGATTAGCGCTTAGTACAACGTCATCTGTTGAATTCTTCTTCTTCTTTGACAACTCTTTGTCGGTCCACCTCTTCCACATTCGCTTGGCAGTCCCTGAATCCCAATAATAAAAGCACATATGTGAAATCGGTATTGAAACCCCAATGAACTAATAGTCCAAATTAAAGGCAAATGCAATTTCCATTTCAAACACATTATCAGTGCTAAACATTAATTAACGTTAGGTCAAGCTTCAACACTTACCCAACAGTACATTATGCATCACATCGATCGAGAGGAACCTGAAGAAATGAATGTCATATAATACAGTTACTGCTAATGGAAACATTTGTATTAATGTTTATTCAAATGTCAAATTAAAATTGTTAATATTTTGGTATAATTCTGTGTAAGATTGGCCTTTAAATTTGTTCGGCCTGGAGATTGAACTTACCTGATGGGATTGAAGTAGGGCAATTCCAGGAGGACACAGGAACGAGCTCCATACTGTTTCTCAAGTTTACTTTTCTCTCTCGGGGGTGGATGCAGCTGTAATCTCACTCACTCTCTCCTTGTGTTGGTCCAGAGTACGAGGAGTCCAATTCGCCATGTTGAATCCTCCACGGTTTGAATTCTTGAATTCCTTCAGACATTTTGAACAACCCATGATAGCATTAGGTAGCAGGAAACCGCAGGTCTTCCTCCCTGCAGGCAGGTCGGCAGCAACGTTCAAAAGCGCCAACTTAACGGTCTTGCCATTTGGGCAAACGTTGGTTATAAGCCTTTTTCCCTGATGCCAGAATTCCTTGAGTTCGTTGACTAGGGGCCTCAGAAAACTGGTAAGGTCGGCAGGTTCTTTACTTAAGTTTGGAATGATACCGTATAGTATGACGTTCTCAAGTCTGTACCGCTCATTTCTGGGCTAGGTTAAGTATTGTTAGGTTAAATGCCCCCTACTGACATCGAAGCTTTCCGAGAGAATGGTTGAAACCAATCGATATTCATCTGAAGAGCCAAGTTGTCTTCATTATCAAGAAAGCCGTCGTTGTTCGCGTTAAATTCTTTCCATACCGAACCGTCGTAAATGTCAGCAAACACTCCTTTGGGTATCCTCCTGCCCTTCCACTCTCTACATTTCAGCTCAAAACCTGGACGTTTCATCATAACCTGCAAACTCTTCTCGAGCGACTGGTAACAGAATGTCCTGACTGGAAGGAAGGCAATTTCCCCCACAATCTTGGTCTCATAAAACAATTTCCTGTTGCAGCGTTTTTAAATCATCACCGATGGTAGTACACCTAATGGGTTGCTGATTACCATTATGATCCGTGTAAAAGCCTCGAGCTAGCACACGCTCAGTGGTGGACAACACAGAATGCGACAACGTATAACAGGCCGGGCAGCATACACTGATAGAGTAATTAGTCATCGTTAGGTCTGTACCCAACCATTTGTACATCATCCGCATCGTTTTGGGGAATACTGCCTCCGCTGCTTGTGAAACCCGGTCATTACCTGCTACCGTCAATAATTCACAAATGAAGCACATAACTTTAGCCATTTGCGTATCACTGGTGAAGGTGTGGATCTGCCACTGCAAAAGAAAGAACAGAACCCATGAAAATAGGCTTTGGATATTCTTATTAGGGGTACCACTAACAAGCCTTGCCAATGGGCTAGGACGACCCGTCCCGTCACCGAAAACCACTTTTAAGTGACGGATGGCCCTGTTGCGAATGTTGACTGCCTCTGGATCAAGCTTATCATTTTCTTCCGTTTCTTGGGAATCTTCCATGGTACCGTAATAGTCTTCCATATCATCACGTGACTCCTCATCGGCTTCCATGGGTACCGCCTCTTCAACAGGCTGATTGCGACCCACAGGCTGACTGTCTGCTTCTCCCGGATTGCCGACTTCAGCCTGCCGCTGATTAGCAGCTGCAGCTTCTTCCCGAATACCAGCTCCAACCTGGATACCACCTTCAGCCCGAATTCCCGCCTCAACCTGCATACCACCTTCAGCCTCAATACCCGCTTCAGCCTGGTTACCTGCCTCAGCCTCAACACCCGCTTCAGCCTTGTTACCTGCCTCAGCCTGAAAACCTGCTTCAGCCTGGTTACCTGCCTCAGCCTGAAAACCTGCTTCCGCCTGGTTACCTGCCTCAGCCTGAAAACCTGCTTCAGCCTGGTTAACTGCCTCAGCCTGAAAACCTGCTTCAGCCTGGTTACCTGCCTGAGCCTGAATATCTGCTTCCGCCTGGTTACCTGCCTCAGCCTGAAAACCTGCTTCAGCCTGGTTAACTGCCTCAGCCTGAAAACCTGCTTCAGCCTGGTTACCTGCCTGAGCCTGAATATCTGCAGCTTCGGCCTCAAGACCCACTTCTGCCTGATTGCCAGCGCGTTGAGGTAAACCAAATGGGATTGGTTCTGCAAGACACATGTATAATAATAAATCAAATGTACAGTCGGGTTTCAGAGTACAGACTTTCCCACCCAATGTTGTTTCTCTGACTCAAAAGCTATGATAGAAAGATGCATGGAGGGATACATATATATAACGTCCATTGTTCAAGTCATTCATTATTTGAACAATTGTTTAATTGTCAAGAAAAGATTTAGGCTGGCGATAATTTTCCAAACACTAACTGATCATTAAGAGTATAGTAGGTATTTGAAAATAATATCTATGCGCGCAAGCTAGCTATGAAGGTTTTGAAGGATATCGATTTCAGGTGAAAGTGACTTTATCCTAGTTATACTATTTATCTGGTACTCACCATGCTCCTTAAGATGCTTCCTGTTATATGTACTTTTTGAAACTGCACGTTTACATGTGTCGCACCATCGGTTTCGGCTAGTGTCCATATTTCTTCTGGTTTCTGCCTGGTCACTGGTCAGACCCTTGAAACACCACGATCGCGAGGCCATGGCGAACTTGAGTTAGACAGCAGCACTTCAGGGCTATGAACCTTCCCCATTTGCGACCGCGACACAAGTATTTATATATGGTACAGACCGACGCCTATGGTCCCACCAGCTGAAAGCCGCGAATTGCCGCGACATGCCACAGCCCCGACCCAGGGGTAGTTGCACTCGAGCTCCTAACCTCAGACACCCGTGTGAAATTAAAGCCGAGAACAGCCTGCCACAGTATTACCAGGAGATTAATGTCGCCTCCAGCCTGGCCGTCACGGTAGCGCGTTGTCGTGATTTGTCGGGCGCGTGAAGTTTCTCCAGCTTTCGAAACGCATCGTCCGCCGTCTGGACTGGTGAGGGCATGACACCTGCCATTAAAACCTAGGGTCTATCCATTAAAGGGCGGTGAAGTTTCCTCAGCTTCCGAAACGCATCGGCTGCCGTCAGGTCGACTGGTCATAGGATTTCATCTGCCTTGAAAACTGAGCTCGAAGTTTAGCTCGAAGGTCAAACCTTAAGCTTTCTGCTACTACTTAGGGTCAGCTTATTTCGTTATATAGTGCGTTTGGTGTACGGCTACGTGAATATCATGAGTGTCAAAATCCTGAGTGCCACCCTTGGTGAGAATCTTCTTAATTACTTTTGTTGTACAAGTGATACGAGTCGATGGCCGACTTTCCAAATTATTCAAAATAGGTAAAACATATGTATTCATTCTGGGGGTCGCCCTTCCTAATTAAATAATATGGCCAGTTTTCTGAATTCTAGGGTGTGGCCATATGGCAGTTATAGTTTATTCTGTCTGTTTGAATAGCCTGGCCATGGTAATTTGGAACGAAGGTGTTTGTTTAAAGTTGAGATGACAACCTTCATGTTCTCTTCTTTCTTTTTTTTTCAATATATAGCTGCCGCGTACTTGGTTCTTGTATCATGCGTGGAATTTGTTCGAGCTGCCAGTGGCGGACACTGGCCTAGGGTCGTTCACAATAAGCCTGGAGTAACCCGTACCCGGTTGGTCAACCTCACTGCTCCATTTACCGGTCACCCTCCACCAAAACACGATGCGATGACCGGCCTCACCTTTCATGACACCCTGCAAGCCTTGTTGGACCAGGACCATACCGTAACTGACACTGGATCTGAAGCCAACCCAGGAGACGGAAACATTAAAGAATTCCCAACTGTGGTACTTCTCTCTTCGTACACTCTTCTTCTTATCCTCGCCGTAGCCATAATTATTAGCATATTCTTTGTTTGCTCCGGAATTAATCGCATCTTCGCAGATGCTCGTTTTCGTGTATACTTGCTTGTCTCGGGCAATCACAGTGTATGGCTTAAAATAGGCACGTTCCCTGGACATTTTGGAGATTATATCTTTCAAACAGACGATCCTATCACACTGACTAAAGCCGAAAATATATGCCTAGGCGCACGATACACATTGAACTGTGTCATCCAAATGACCGACTGCTATACCGGCACATCGACACGACTGCCCACACATTTAAAGGTTAATAAACTGAAGGACATCATGTTGACAAGATTGATGACTAAGGACATTATACGCTACCAGTTGGTTACCATGGGTATAGGCATAGGAGAGCCTGTTCTTTTGGGGAAATACCGGCCCGGTGAGCTTGCAATTAGTACTAATACTTCAGTCGACTTAAGCCGTGTTGACCTTGATTAAGTCTTGTGTGAAAAATGTTGTATTTTTGTGTGTTTACTACCAATATGCTGCCGAACGTGCGTCAATCGATACAAGTGTTATGGTTATAAATTGAATTTGTAGCTAAATAAAATTTCGGTTTTGGAAAGAGCAGTATGACGCTGACAAGAGCGCTTTTACTCTGGCTCGGGCTAGGGTCGACCCCTTAGGTAATCTGCGAGACAGGCCCCTAATTTAGGGGCCTGAGGCTAAACTAGGTCTGCAACCAAAACTAGTAGTGGAATTAAATGTGGTTAACGCCACAATCTGGCGATGGGGCTCCAACCGAAATTATGGCTATAGCTAATTAAGCTATTGTCCCTTAATAAATCTCGACACCTAAATTGACTTGTTTGTTTTTTAAATTATTAATTTTGCAATGTCACAGAAGCTCCAAGTTACCTATACATAACTCCCGGAGAACTCCCACTTTAAAGGGTTACACTATATGCAAGAGGTTTTTTTATTCTCTCACAGAAAGAATATAGGTCACCGTGCCATACAAATCCTAGAAAGTATTTCGGGTTCATCAGGAGACTACATGGTCACTTGTAAATTTTGATAGGTCCTACTGGCAGCGATGTATTTGATCATAATAAAATTTCTGAAAAATTACTTTTGCACCTTACTGCATGGAATCGAACTAAAAAGGATCCACTTGAAAAGAAGTAACAGTTCTTAATTAAAACCGGCTTCATGCAACATTATTTTTTCATGACTGCGAAATAAGTACGAAGAGATGATTCATGTCGCATCATTTTAAAAATCGTATATCGAGCTTATGTTTGTTTAAAATACACTTTTTATGATTGATTTATGTTATTATTGATAACAGGCCTAGGTGTCATTCCATTGCTCTTCTAATGGTAGAGACCTTGTACCATAACACTCATCAAAAAAGTGTTGTATTGTAATCGATTTCAAGTTCGTGGTCTATCTTCAAGAAATAGCACATTCGGGTTTTCAACAAAATGACAGGTCATTATAGTTAAATGCGTTTCGTATCGTAAATAAAAAGTATTCATGAATTTAAGATTCACTTATGAGAAGGACCTGTATAACGCGTACGGTTTTAGACTAATATAAGGCGAGTCTTACCAACATATCTATAGAAATACTTCCCTGCTTATCGAGCATGCCACAATCAAAACAAGAAGCGCAAAGTTCTTTGATAAAAGTTTATAAAACGACTATACAATTGAAGAAAGTACAAAGACCTAACATACAGCGTGACACAGACCATACAATTAAACGTAGTGTAATTATAAAGAAAACATAAAGATGATAAACATAAACATCACATAAAATAGAGCTTTAAACAGACCCTTTAGAAATAAGTTAAATTGGCTGTGCATCGGCGATACCCGACCGATACCCGGGCTTCACCGCCCAGTCTGGGGTGTTGGGAGGAGGCTGTTGGCGTTTTGGGTTATCGTCGGGGACATTGTTCCGCTTCTTTTCCATTCTAACGCCCCGCTGACGGCCGCTAATTTCGTCATACTCAATTTCGTCCAGGTGGGCTTTGTAGGCCCTCAGCTCATCGCTCTCCCACACGAGCGGTTTGACGCGGCGGTGATATCGCTCTTTCGTCTTCCCGTCTTTGTCGACCGCGGCCGGATAATAAAGTCCGCGCTCCTCGTCGCTCGTGTAGTCGGGGGTGAGGAGGCGCCTCACGGAATTCTTTCGAGCTTCGTCCCACGTTTTGACGAAATTTTCCAACCCCACTATCCGTCTTCTGAGCTTCTGCAAAGTTAAAAAGACACTTTTTTATTTTAATACAGTTACGACATACTTGGTCAAGAACATCCAATAAACACAAACAAGTTTTTCAATATTTCAGTTGCCTTAATTTAAAAGCTGGTCACTGCAGTTAATTTCAAAAGCGTTGCTTTATCCTTGGTCTCTATAACATACAGGCACTTTTTATTAATTGTGTCATATCCATTCTAATTGTATGTCAAGATTATTGTCCAAGGAAGCAAGTAAGGTTACAGTGCTCTATAAAAATTCATAATGTAAAAAAATTATAATTGTTTCCCAAGTTTCAGTGTTACAACCATAAGATCATTTCACAGCCGGGCCCCCTGTTTTAAGCCAAATTGCCGATTCACAGCTACAGCCCCCGGTATAGTTCCGACCGCAGTTTGTACGTATACCCCTTTTTGAACTGAGTGGGTCCCCGGGAAGTCACACCCCCTACACCATAGACCCCCAGTCTGTCTACTCAGATATCAAAGTAGGACATATCATCGTTCTTCAAAATAGAAAACAACCCCTTTCCACTGACATTTATACCAAAAAATCGACCCCTTATTCTTCAAAACGCAGACATTTAGTGGCCAAGAAATACCCTTTTTCGTGAAATTTCATATTTCCCAGGAAAAAAAAGACCCTTATTTTCATATCATGGATATTTGGGATGAAAAAGTAACCTTTTTTCTAGAAACAAGGACATGTGAATGTTGTCAAACTAGACCCTTTCTTCGCGTTTTTTAGAACAATGATGCGTATCCTTCCACCCAAGGAGTGGACAGACTGGGCATAGACCATAGACATTACTCTTTCTCCTCGGCTTTGCACTTGAAAGGTGTAAAATTTCGGCCTGCCTGAATCGAACTACGTCAAACAATGTTGAGAACAATAGTCCGCAAAAGCCATGACGTCGGGCGGGCCCCTAACGGTCACTGCACGCTGCTCCCGTGCCTAAACATGGGCAGGGCTGGGCCGGGGGTCCCCTCTATGAACTTTAGTAGGACCCAGCTGTCAGATTTGCTATTTCCACTAATAATGCTCGCAAACTTATGAAAACATGTATTTTCATAGGGGAATTATCAATGTGCATTATGATATACTTGAAAAGAAAAAGAGTTAATAAATAGCAAAGTTATAGGCAATGTTATTGTCTGTGTGTACGGGTGACCGTGGTCCAGCCGGGTGTTATCTGTGCCCCCTCCAGGGCGGGCCGGGCCGGTGACCGGGGGTGTAGGGTTACCGGGGCCGGTCGTAAAAGGTTTAGGCCCAACACAGGGCCCAACACGTGTTGCGGGAGGGGTCCGTGACGTCAGACTTTTGTGGTCTATAGAGGAAGTCTGTAACAAAAATTTATTTACCTCGTTCACGTGGTGACGGATGATAGCCTTTTCATTGTCAGCCTTAATTCGGTTCTTCCGCATTCTGTTGGCCCTATTTTGGAGGGTCTTGAAGTAGGTGTTGGCAGAAGCTAGAAAAAGAGGAAGGACATGAAGTGTGCTTAAAACTGGAGCCATTAAGTAGACAAAGGCACTATAAAGGCAATAAATCAAGGGAATACATGTTAAAAATGCAAAGTGAGGGTCAACATATTATTCACGAATTAAAACCATCATTACACTGGTATTATATTTCTTTGTCCAGATAATAGAACTTACGTTTTTTTCAGATGACTGGGAGGATAACTTAAATTATAAAAGTAACAATTTCCAATGTAAGTGGAGCCTATTTAGACACTAAAAACAGATTTCCAGCATTTCAAGCATGTTAAAATTTGTGTTAATTGAAGGACCAATACTTTGGAATCATGGACATTAGATGCATGAAATGTACAGCTGCAGGTTAGTTAACAAAGAAACTTGCTACCTATGGGACTTACCTAACACCTCTTCTCTGGGGGTATCTGGCCCGAGGCACACGTTGTCAACAACGGCCTTGATGATCGGCGCGTTATCCGGGTGTTTGATCCCCGCCCTGAATGTTGGAATATATTTATATTGTTCAATTCATCGGCATCACGTCAAGTGCTCTATGACTCTATTAACATGAAAAAAAAACAGCAAAACTTATTCAGCTGCAGCTTCTGGTGTTCAGGAACACATTACCCATTGCTTACTTAAAAACAATATTATTTTCTGTACTATTCATGTTGTTATGACGTAATCAACTTACCCAGGGTTCAGGTTGAATCCCCAACCAGGCTCACCTCTCTTGGCCTTGTAGGCCGAACGAACGAGTTCCTACAAACAATATAATAAGCCAATAATTAATAGTGGACTTCTAACTATATGTCAGTGTACGAAATCATTACGGATTTTCGTTGTTTTCCGGGATGTTCCCTGGCGGCGCGGCAAAGGAGAAGAACATCAGGGCTATACTAGGAATGAGATCATTTCTAAACAAACCGAGAACTATATCAAACGGTAACGTTTTCAAGGTGAGATTATTAGTTAATTATAAGCTGTAAAAACAAACTTTAGAACTTACACATATTTCATTGCGTGGTTTGGGTGGTTTGGCAGCTGCAGCTGGCTTCGCTTGGTTCACGAGCACCTCCACCTGGGCCTTTGCCGCAGCCGCTTCAGCCTCCGCCCTTCGGCACTTCTTCTCCAGCTCCTCCATCCTGGCCAGCAAATGGGCCATGGACGGTTCAGCTGTAGACGTGGAGGGGCCGGACGAGGACGAGTATTCGGGCGTGAACGACCTTTGGGACGTCGTCGACGAGAACGACCCTTGCGATGTCAAGGGCCCGGGCGTGAACGACCTTTGGGACGTCGTCGACGAGAACGACCCTTGCGATGTCAAGGGTCCGGGCGTGGACGACGTTCTGGACGTGGAGCTGGGGAACCATGGATGGGATTGCGACGTGGAGGGCGTCATCCCCCAGGGCGTGGATCCGGAGGGCGTGGAGGGCGTGGAGGGCGTGGAGGGCGTGGACGACGATGCGGATGCAGGACCGCCTTGGGAAGCACCAAGGCTAAGGTCCACGTCGTTGAGGGTGGATCCCTCTTCCGCGTACAGGGAGTCGTGAAGAGACTGATCCGCAGAGAGATCCGGAAACCCATTCTGAGACCCATACTGACGCGCATCCCCAGACATATCCAACAGCAGAGTACCTACGCCTGCTGATGAATCATGATCGGTTATTTTCTCGCCACCCGGTTTGGGGCTGCTGGTCAAGATCCTGCATGAGCTGGTAGACGGGTTTGACAGAACAGCGTCACTATAATCAGTTGACCCGTTCATGGTGGCAGCAAGTTTTCAAGTGATCTATATAGCCATATGCCACGCCGTATTTATACATGCCGGGCAGGCCCCCCTGTGGATACATGATCTGGTGAAAGCGATCTTTTATCGATGAGGCAAGACTTTGAACATAAGTTACGTGGTAGACGTGACGGGGTGTGGACGGGGTAAGAGAGACTTTTACCATAAGTTACGTGCTAGCCGTGACGGGGAGTACATGGGGTATCAGCGACACCCTCACCGCCGCCCCTTGTGAGGCCTGTTACGTGTCAAGAAGTGTTAAGACTACCCCGCGGGCCGCGTGCCGCGGTACTCCTGTGAGGGAGCTGACACAGAAGCTAGTTGACATGCGCCGCCTCAGATGGCCAACAGGTGGACGCGGTCATCACAGACGCGTGTCCCGGTGTCAAACGCGACAGAAGTCATTTCAGATGAACCCCCTGTCGATCGGCTCTCTGAAGAAAATAGCGGCCTATTAGACGTGCTTCGCACTACCCAGTGTAAAAACTTGTGAAGCCCCCGGCTAGAAGAAGTCGTTTTAGTTGTACCTTACCTAGCGTTTAAGTTGTCGACCGAGGGTTAACTTTTCGCTAAAGACTAGACGAAGCCCTTACAGTACCTGGGGGGGTTGTGATGTCATGTGGGGTGGGGGGTATAAGTATGTGCCTGTACTATACACTGGTTCAGAACAGCCACTTGATGGCCATGGACATCGAGCGACTGTTAAACGCAAGTCTGCGTCTGCGTCTTGTTCGGGAGGAAAGGCCAGTGGTGAGACCTAGTCACCTCCAACCCGCGGACCAATCCGACCATCAGTGGCTGCTTCTCTTGTTAGTGATATACCTGGGGTGGAAATTTATCGGTATCTTCTGGAAATTGGCAGCAGGCTGTCGCTCGTTGGCTCAGGGTCAACGTCGGAGGGCTACAGTGCAGTGCTGTCTGAGAATCTACTGCCGATGGGAAACGCTCCTATTTCCACTGGCTCCCATTCCCGCCGAAATGGAAGCCGTAGGAAGTGCTGCCTGCCCACGAATGATCATCCAAAGACCGAGCATCCTGTCCAAGGCCCTGACCGTCGCCTGGTCGGGCCCACTCACGGTCCATCTGAATGGCAGTGACGAACCCTTGACGTTGGAACTCCCGCAAGAAGTCAAGATTCCTCGTACGGAGCGCGTGCGCCTGAACAAATTTTTCAGGCACAGACTTTGTAGAGCGAGCGTTTGCCTGATAAACAACAGGAACAACATGGCCCAAGAACTACTCCCAGCCGAAAAACTGGGCTGCATGCCTGACGTAGACTCTTGGGTGTGATGAACAGTTATATAAAAGTGTACGATATGTTTGAAGTAGATATGGGAAAATTTTAATTGTGAAATGCATATGTTCACGAAGCTTTCGAGTTACATATGTACATTAGTGTATGGTCAGTATATACAATTATGGGAAAATAGGCGAAACGTTGACACGTGGACATCATAAAACCTTTTCCGCATGCATAACAATAAAACATTTTGATATCATGAACGTGTGTAGTCTTATGTGGCTGTGACTAATTATAAATGGGAATTCATGAGGATAATGTGAATGAATTGCAGCTGTACATGTGTGACGAAATTATGAGGGCGAGTATATATTCTAAACAACAAAAATCGAACATGAATGAGAACTGATAACTTTTGAGCTGCAATAAAAGGAAGAGTTAATAGCTAATGTATATATAACCAACTCAATTTAAAGTCAAGCGTCTGCATGCGCTTTGAATCCTACGTTGTCTGAAATACAGAATTGAGATGAAAACAAAAAGTGCTGGTACCATTATAAAAGTAAGTCCAATGTTCAACAGGTAAACAGTACCGTGCACACTGGGGGGGAGGAATGGTACGTGGGGAAGATGCAAGTCACCACGAAGTTTCTTGTATTCGACCTCATTCAGTCGAATCTCTTTCATGTATGTACGGAGGGAAAGGAAATTGTCTTTTGCTCGCTTAAAAATATCCTCTTGGCGGACTCGCATTTGCGGGCTAAGAGGTAAAATTGGGAATGGTTTATCGTACGAAAAATCCGGGTTCACAAGTCGGCTAAGTGACAGGTTGAGGTGTTGAAGACTAGCAAGGTTGACGGGAAAAACTGTTCTTAAGGGGCCTGCTGTAGAAGGCAAACAGTTAACACTTGAGACTGGAATTTCCCATTCTTTGGCGGACACAGAACAACCACATTCAAAGGCACGAACGCACGATTCACATCCAGGATGGGTTGTTGTTCGGTTGGGGCAGCGCACAACGACCTCGTCTATGTGAGAGAACAAATAGGTCCCTGTTGCAATGACTTGGATGTTCGACCTTCTGAAATTAGACTGAATGAGTATTTTGAAATCACAATAAAGTTTGACAGACTCATGATCACGTAGATAGATAGAAATGAGGCACGACGAGGGAGAAACCCTGCGAAGTGGTAGGTCATAATGACAAAACGGAGAATGGCAATTATCCAGATCTGGGTTGGAGGATACTGTGTATTGGGTTGCGGACACCAATAAATAAGCCGGTGTGTTGGAGAGGCGAGTATAATGCCCATGGAAGGCTAGAGGGAAGGTGTTCACTTTTAGAACCTTGAATATTTTGTCGAAGGAAATAACGGGAATCTTCAAAATAGTTTTCAGAACATTTCGCTGTAAAACCGGGGGGACTAAAACAGTTACACTTCTATACATGTCGCGAGTGTTTGGAATATAAATATTTGAACGATTTGACTTGGAAAGGAAAAGGTACCGAATCTTCCTCATATCAGTCTCCGATATCAAAGAGTTACTCAGCCTGTTCTCCGTTAGGTCGCGAATAGCCTGTAGCAAGACATCAAGGGAATAGTCCAGTTTAAAATCCAGTAGACGCAATTCTTGCAAATCTTGCATCAACCTGACCATCAATTCCCGGTTACTAATGTAAGCCTGGAGTCCTCTGGACAAATTGTATATGGAATGAGTGTTCTCTATGATGGCCTGGAGTTGGATTTCCAAAGTGGAGTCAACTACCTTTAGGACTGCATTTATTTTGCCATCGAGGAAGCCAATTTCATCGGCATTTACCTGGTCAGCACGAGTCTGTTGCTTCAAGTCATCGAGTGTGGCCGTTCCAAATAAAGTCTCGGAGAACTTGCCGATTTCTGGAATCAGAGCCCGCTGCTTCCTGGATTTGGCTGATGGAGGTGTTGGCTGGGCCGTCGATTCCAAAATTGATTGCACTTCCCGGAGTCCGTTGGTGACCTTCGCTGCTATAGTCTTCCCAATAGATGTTATGTTATTCAACATAAGTTGGATTTTTCGACACTGTTCCATTGAACCGGCTGCCAGGGTAGCGCCGTGTCTACAATTTAGTGCGGCTGCCTGTTTGGGAGAAGGAGGAAGTGGTAAAATGATATCGACTTGGGTAGTGAAGTACTCATTACCTATGTGGATGGACGGTTTACTCTCGAATACTACACCATAGTTGGTACGAAAACGGTTTACCGTACTGGTGCATAGGCATGGCTTAGCTGAGACAGTGCCCAGGATAAAGAGTCCACGAAGGAGGAGTATGAATACTGTTGGAGCCATGTCTGATGCAGGCTAGAGACCGCTCTAGTCTTTTATTACTTTTTCCCAGTCACAGGAAGGAGTAGACAGACAGTCGCCACATGCACCTGGGATCTAAAGGTTTTGACCTCCGTGCAGAAACCTTAAGCTTACGTTAATGCCAAAAGAAAAGCCGTGCGAAGAGTATAAGCTTACGCGTATGCTTGCTTGTAAGCTTTCGTTGGTTAGGGTGTCGGCTTGTTCTAATTGAATTGGAAGGCAGACTTCAAAATGAATTGTTGGCATGGGGTTCCTTAACTTGTGGATGAGAAGTGAGAAAGCCTGTAAATGCCATTACTGCCTGATATTTATAGGTTTTATTTGCAGGTGGTTTATATGGAGTTCAGGCCGATTTAAGTCTGGACTGGCTGAAATTAGTCTCAAACCTTAAGGTCGGCTTTATATCTAACCAGCTTAGACCCAGTTTAAGGTGAATTATTTAGGGTAGTTATATAGGCCGGGAGGTACCTTTTATCCATACAGAAAATGTTTAATTAATTTTTAATGAATCTCATCTCTCACGGATGACTTCAAAAGAAGTTAATTTCAAACACTTTTAATACTCCATCTATGGATGGTAAGGGTAAATGGTTTTCCGGGTGGGAGGGGCGATGGATGGTAGGGTGAAATAGGCCTGTCAAAGATTTAGCTACATGTGCTTTGCAGGCGAACGTAGGTTGGGTATGGAAGTGCCCGACCCAGCAGGTTCCCTGCATGGGGCAACTCTGGCCCGTGTTAACTCGATAACTAACCCCTGATTAATGGCGGGGAGTCCGTCAGATGACACCCAGCATGATACCTGTGTCGCTCTTGAGTGGGTTTGGTGTGAGTTATGTGATTACCAAGACTGTGCCCCTGCCCTTGTCAGATGTCAGAGGGGGGTACAGATTAGATGGGGTGCTTCCGGGTACTTATGGGTGTTAATGGATTAAGGCCGGCCATGATGGACGCTTCCAAACTTTGCCGCCGTTAGGAATGGACCTGGTTTATTAGGAAATGTTATGCACAAGGGAAGAGGGGAGCGAGGGATAGCTGCAGAATCGCGAAAATGCTTTCTGTCATGTTACTTAAAAAGTACATGGAACTTGTTAACTAATGGTCGTATTTAACTGAGACAATTAATTTAAATGAAGTGTGATGCCCAGTGTCTCCTGTTTATTCAGATGCTAAGATCGGGAAAGAAGGTTATTTAGAATGTTTGCAAGAAGTATATATATTAATATTATAATATTAGGAATTTAAGCCGGATCAGTCTCATTACCATTAGGACTATCATGTTTAAAATTAGTAGTTGAGGAGAGGGCGGGTTCGAGCAGGTTTTTTTTTTTTTTTTTATAATTTTCCTTTTTTTTTAAGGGTCTTTTTGATTTAACAACTTTTCGATTACAAATGGAGAGTTATCCTTTAAAAAGCGTAACGTCCCGATCCTGTTTAAAATAAGTTAACAATCAACCTCCTCTCTTGACATGACGATTAGGGTTCAGAGTAGTCCTATCCTTATCATTAATTTGATAATACAAGTCTGATGGATGAACGAAAAACGTAAGGCATGAAGGGGATTCGAACCCGGGGCCGGGAGAGATAGCTGGTAGCCAAAAATCCACCGGGTTCAATAATACGATGACGTCGGAAACCAGCGAAAAGCCGTCTAGAGGTCCTTCCGGTCGCAGGACCAAATACGTCGAAACTACGTTGGGGAAAACGATGACGGGCAATGTAAATTGAAGTTGATAGAGACACATCAGTGACAATTGAGGGCGATCAAAATTAATAACTTGTGGTATTGCTTGTTTTCCAAATCGGAAAACCCACTGAAACACAAGGACCGAAACTACAAAGTGTCTCTTTTTGGTAAACACCTTTCTCGTTGCCCCGATTACACCTACGGTATATATATGTCGCAAACTCTATACGTAATTGGGTCTGGTTGTGCAAACTAATGAAATGAAATGAACTGAATAATGGCACAGATGAATTCGCCAGACCTGGGTGGTAGGAGCTAATCGAACCTCATGCACTCGATTACCACCTGCCACTCCAAATTTTTTTTTGGGAAGTTATATTTGTAATAATGGTATTGAAATGAAAAGATGGCCCACGGGCCGGTCCGGAGGGATGCAGGGGCGGACCCAGGCATTTCTAGGGGGGAGGGGGGGGGGGGGGAGGGGCTAATGCATTAATCTACGTGGGAGGGGCCCCTTTTTAAACAACATTATTTAACAGGGGAGGGGGGGGAGGGGGGGCATGGCCCGTCAGGCTAATATAGCGCATTTATCATTTCTTATGTCGAGAGTTAAATAAGGGTAAAAACTTGAAATCACACAAAATAATAGTTTTATGTGTAGTCAAGGTTATTTAATATTATCATTTTCAGTGAAAACCATTTGCGCTTTCAGCCCTTTCACCCTGTATTTCCAAGAAGTTTAAGAATCTGGTTTAGGCAGCCTGGTTTAACTCCCAAATAATGTGTTTCAAGAAAATCTGTTTTAAAAATGCTATATTTCTACCTGTTTTAGTTAAACTAGTACTGTATCTAAGGGACAGGGGTGGACGGTCCCAGGAATTTGTGGAGGGGGGGGGGTTGAACTAACCCTATTTTTTTTTTAGAAATAGGCCTATTGGACGTCACTTTCATGGGATGGAAAACCATTATTGATATGCTATATTTGATAAGTTTTCTCAAAAATATTACTTTCATTTCATGATAAGGGTTGTACCCAACATCATGGGAGACAATTGTTTCATTATTGATTATTCATAGAGGTTATAAAGTTAAATCACGCTTTATCGCTGTTTTTACGCATTTGATTAATTATTATGAATTATTTTGATTTTATATAACTTTTGTTTCTATATGTAAGGGTTTAAAAAACTAAATGCGCTAATGATATAGGCCTACCAATGTGAGCGATACAACCCTGTTTTACCCTAGTTGTGTGCACACTATAGGCTACTCCTTCTGCGCTTCAGCCTCATCTATTCTTATTAGGTCAGGAAACTGAGTATTATTTTTGTTGAGCTTGGAAACCAATATCAACCGGCGTTTATAGATATATGCACAAATGTGGGAAGTGGGGGGACTGGGTACGCCACTGCTGGCAATTATATTGGTGCCTGAATGGAGGGTAGGTACGTTAAGATGCCGAGAAGGTTGGGCGTGTGAAGAGAACTATGAGCGGACGGGACTATTGTGACACAATATAGTTAACACCCCCTGACTTACACTTATATACACGCCAGAAGGGCAAGGGAAACTTTGAGGTGAGCGCAAAAGTATTACCTAACACGCCCACTGCTATGGGTAGTATAATGATACTATGATTTTTCAGGGATAATCGTGGAGTAAGACTTACACTCCTTGACACGTTTTAGAGGAAGTGGTTTCAGACAAGCCCGAGCCTGTCGAATGTATGAGTTCAAATTCTTCCCGTGTTTGCATTAGGGCAATAAATTGCTCCTTTTCATCTGAACCTTCATATGCCACTATTTCTGTTGTGGCTATGTCTAGGGGTGATAAATGCTCTTCATTATACAGAGGACAGAATAGTTAGAAATGCAGTTCATCTTCAATGTCCTGGTTATACAATAAAGACAAATTCTATTTTCCAGGGTTGTTTGTTTTTGACTATATCGACCTGTCTCTATTCTGAGGTTGTGTGAACTTATCCTGAACCGGGCTAATGCTAATGAGTGTTTTTTTTATGTAGGTAGTTGTATCAGATATTTTTCAAATTCAAATTCTTCTTTGAATGTTTTATATTTCCTTAATTTAGTGAAATTTGTTGTGCCTCTTATATCTTCTAGGCTTCTATTCATAAAAGCACGATACAGGATTTATTTTGCGTGGTTAATGTTCTTCAGGGATATCTCCTCCAACTCCCACGCCATTTCCAGAACACAGTATAAGGTGCATCTGTTAAAAAACATTGACCATGGCCAACTTCAAGGTCATCTAAATTAATGTCAAATGTCGAAAATGGTAAAAAAATTGAAATTAATCTTCTTTTAGTGTCGTACCCTGTAGAATATGAAAATCTATGCCCAAACCTCTTTTTGTGCCCTGGAGTGGTCCTTTGGGTAGAAGAATATACCAGTTGTCTCCTTGTAGAGGTGTGCACAACTGTTAGCATTACCCATGTGATTTAGTTTACTGACCTCCTGAAATTGCATCCTTTCAGAATAACACTTTTTAGATCTATGTGATATCTCATTTATTTAACAAGAAAACCTTTTTAAATCAGAGTTCCAAGTAGTACTATATAAGATGTCTCTAGACAAAAGGCAACTCTGGCCTTGCCTAAGGTCAAGGTCATCTAAATTGACGTCAAATTATGAAAATGCTCAAAAAAATTGAAATTAAACTTCTATAAAAGTGTCCTACTCTGTAGAATACGAAAGTTTATACCCAAACCTCTTATGGTGCCGTAGAGGGATGCTTTGGGTAGAAGAATATGTCAGTTGTCTTCTTGTAGAGATGTGCACAACCATTACCCAGACGGTTTTGCTTACTGACCTGAAACATTTATTTTAACATACACATGGTGGGTGGTCATTTTAACCCAAGACGGCCACCTTTTCTGTAATCTGTGGTCGCTCGTAGCCACAACTCATCATTTTGGTGAAGACTGGATTATTCATGAGGGGGAACATTAAAAGGCGTGAACTCACTGTCTGGCCCAATACCCTGAAGCATAACCCAAGGACAATTTATACGTTCAACCTTCTGGTGGCGACCTGTTATTGAAGTTTTAACCATAACATTTTCTGAATTAGGTGATTTTGAACATACTAGTTTTTACATGTTTCCAACCCTAAAAAAATTTGATAAAGGAATATCAATATTAGAAATGGGTGGTCAGAGCACTTTTGGTTGGGAGTCCCCTAAAGGCCATATTCCACCTTGCGATAGGGTGCATTTGCGGCCGCTATCAAAGGCTGCCCCAAGCAATTTGCGTTCCAGATACCAACATGCTGGTATCCCTGAGTAGGTGATGCAAACGGAGGCCGCAAACGGAGGCCACAAACAGATGACGCAAACACCCATATTCCACCTTGCAGAACCCTACCGCAAACATGTTTGCGGCCGCTGCAAACTCATTTGTGGCCGCCCTAAACCATTTGCGGCTGCCCTAAACGTATTTGTGGCCACCCTAACAAGTTTGCGGCCACCCTTAACTTATTTGTGGCCACCCTAAACGCGTTTGCGGCCACCCTAAACGCATAGTGGAATACGGCCTTAACTCTTTTTTTGTGTGTTGTCCTTGGTCCTAACGAAGACCTGGCGTGAAGAACAGAATTCTTGGTTTACCCATAAACATGTAGCCTTAAACAACTCCTTTCTACATGTTCTCAAACCAATTAGATCCTGCAAACTAGCAGATTACATGACCCTCAGTGGTGTGAACAGAGTAATATTTTCCATCAACATGACAGAATTGGTTTCATGGCCAGTTTGACCAAAATGGTTTATGAGTATTGTGAACCAACCGGTCGGGTGTGGGTAAGTACGGAATGCGTCCGAGATTTCTATTGTAGCAAATTACTTCTGGAGTAGTCAACAAAATATATATGGTAAAATTTAAACTATATCAACTGTATTTGCTCATTATTTATCAGCTTGCAAAATAACATTAATTAAACTTTTAATACCATGCCACTTTCTTTGTAAGGAAATTTGAACTTGAACATCGTCTTCAAGATTTCAATTATTAGCATCTTTTATTTCATACTCTCCGGTTTACTGCTACACCATAATATCTTCCGTTAGCCTTATTTTAATTAGTTTCTACAGCTTTAAAGAATCACGCATAACCTGTATCACTCTTAACCTGATTGCACTCGTTAGTCGACACCATGATTCAAAACTATTATTTACACTATTATATTCCTATTTAGAATCTACTTTGATCCTCCTTTCATATTGCACCGAAATACATTCAGTCTCCGTTTAATGGTAATTATCGTATTTCGTAGGCTAGTCTGAAGCCCGATGCCTGACGTCATCACTTTATGTTCTAATTAAAGGTGTTGGTGTGTCTGTGGGTAGCCCACATCCCGCCACCACTGGCCAGGTGGGCCGGCCTCGACCACCGCCTCCCCCGGCCATGGCACCCGGCAATTACTGGAGGCATGGAAAATATTTACACCAGAAGTGCCGCAGAAACCTGCTGAAACATGAATCATGAAATAATTCAGTGAATCAGTTTTTAGCGCTTGGCCTCGGAGGGAAACACAACGTGTCAACATGATATGAGATCTGATTAATGACAATTATTTAAAGAAAGGAAAGAGTGGAAACGCAGCTCTGTGAATGTGTTTCGTTCATCCTTGATCGTTTTCCGTGGTCTCATGTCTTCATTTAGACCTGGGTGTACTATTTTAAGATCCAATGACTGAATATACTTTTCTGATCGTTTGTCTATGTTGGAACCTAATACTTTAGTCTCTATTTAAAACTGATAGCTTACCACAGGGCAGCGTTATTAGGGGACAATTAGGTAAAGAATGAATTCAACAGATATTTATTTTGGAATCTTTTATCAGTGGTGCAGAAGGGAAATTCATTGGGATTCAGATATTCAGTACTTACTTTTCATTCATAACCTTTGGAGGAAATACATAATCTCTAGAAATATCATCCCATGGGAACACTCCGATTTTCTTCCGATTTTAATTGTCTTTTCCTAATGGCTCTGTAAAATAGGGTTATATCTTACTAGGTGAAAATTTAGCATCAGTTTATAGGCCATTCGTTTGACTATATATTTCTATCTATGTTCTTAATGCATGTATGTATGGTCATTGGTTGGTTGTTTATTGGTGTTTAACGCCGTATCAACATCTATGGTTATATCACGGCGAGAACAATGTTTGACAGTTCTGTCTGGGATGATCGAATCTATGAGAAGGTAGAGACCATACCCCTACACATTTACAGAGGTAGGTGCTCTTTAACGTGCAAGGTCCCATAGACAGGGCCCTACACACAACGGGCAGTGGCACAAAGCCTTTGATAACCAGTCACAACAAGGTGCTGAAGCAACACCGGGTTTGGTCACTGACAAACCCAGCTACTGACCAACACCAATTGAACACCGACAGATCTCCTTGCCGCGAAGAAAGTAATTGAAAATGAAATTCGATTGCGATACTTTTGAATTAATTTCCTGCAGTGTTTCCTGGGGGCAGACTTTTTATTGGCCACTGAGACGCTAAGAACAGCACTTGCCGAAATGGTTGTGGATCCAAAAACCTTGTCAATTTTATCTTCTCGCTCCAATTCCACACATAATTATATGTTCATATTGTATTATTGAAATATACCCTAAATTAACTACAATGTTGAAGATTACTATCAGAAATAAATCCAACATAATTATGTTCCAGTTCCACTCATATCTGTTTATATTATATTACTGAAATATATCCAAAATTAATTGCAATGTTAAAGATTAATATAAGAAATAAATCCAACATACGTAATGAACTAAGGGGATTGACACAGGGATGCATATTTTGTGAATCCTTTCAGTTTTAAATAGTCCGCCTTGACAACGATCATGTTAGTAATCGCCAACATTTTCCCTTTTCAAAAGTTTCCCAGAAACACGTACTAGAATACTCTGCAGGATTAACCTATCAGATAGAGACCTATCTTCATGACATATTTTGAAAATGTATAGCTATATAAGATCCATTATGTCACTGGTTCCAATGTAATTTCAAACTATGTTGATATTCTTCAACACATAAAAACATCATATTGTATATATCATTCTCATATTATATAGCAAACGATAATATTGATTTATGTAAAAACAAAACTGAATTTATAACTTTGTAACGTCTGGAAGATCAGACTTTGTTTGAAGACGACAAATAAAAATATTATCAAAAAAAAAGAAGAGAGAGACCTTCCGTTAAGGACGTAAGCACATTTTCAAAACTAAAGATGTCCCCTCACTATTCTTGGGCTGATCAAAGTACGCATTGGAATTATACAAGAGGGTAGGCACAATTTAAAGAATATCCCCATTGATGTATACATGTATAATGGACGGGGTCCTATGCATTCTGTTTATCAAGCCCCCCCTGCCGTACTCAACGCATTATGTATGAAAGTTATTATACACAACACGCGGAAATTCGCATCCAGAGGATATCATCTTGCACACCTTTCTATCTGAGACTGATGCCCCCTCTTAGCAGAAATATGAACAATGCAGATCAATACAGACTGTAATGCTTTTACTGGCCTGTGAGCAGAGGTCAATGCGAGCAGCTGCTCACTCAAATGGCCAAGGGTCTGTACTTGTGCAGTTTGTAGAAGATGTGTGTGGGAGGGGGTGGGAGAAGGGTTAGTCGTGGACGGTGGTTATTCATGCCAGTCCACCTCCACAGCGCAGAAGTCTATACAAACACTGAAGCTGACGACCAAAACAGACCCTCCTGGTGAGTACCCATAATTACATTGTTTATATGGGTAAACTGCCTTTACAATTAATGGCAAACCAAACCTGAGAAATACAGTATTTATCATGGAATAACTATTTCGATTGCAAATAATACCTTTATTATTGTATGCTCCTTTGAGAGATATCATCATGTAATGCTAAGGTTAAGAAATAAAACCCCGCTGGTCTGGTACGCTAAGTTCACCTATTTCAACCAGTGAGTACAACTGCATGCATATGGCGCAAGGCCAACGAGAAAGGTAGTATGTGTTTATTCTATTATTAATTCAAGTCACATGAAGTATTTTCATAACCTTTTGAAATGAAATTAACTATCACACAATTATGTCGGACATCCCTGTGCACATTAGTTTTGATTGAAAATGTCATGATTATATCCGACGCATTGGTGCTTTTATTTTTTATTTTTCTTTCTTTCTTTTTTCTTTCTTTCTTTCTTTCTTTCTTTTTTTTTATACAAAATTTCCTCCGCCTACTCCGCAGATTGGTGGTGCAATTGTGGCGCAATTGTATAAAAGCACAAACACTACAGCATTCAGCTAATACTTCCTATCAGAGTAGCTGAGGGGCTAACATACGTGTATGTAGTCATGTAAACGGTCTGACACAACCTACTAGAGAATGAATAATTGAATCTCTTCTCGGGGTTGTCTGGTCTCTGTCTCTGTGAACAAACTTGTTGACCATCAGGGACTTCACTTCACGTTTCCCACCAACTACTGCTTAGGGGGGGTCCCCGGCAACCCCCCACACCAGGGGCTGCGGCACTTAGTAACTCCAGTAACTCTAAACGGGTGGTTTACGATGGTTAAAGTGGATTCCAACCATCCCAAACTTCTCCCCGCCTACTCCGCACATCGTGAGGGGGCTGTGTCAGGGGGTGTCCCAATCCGCCCCCAGAGGGCGTGGGATTGGGGACGGGGGCGGGGCAATTAAGTCAAGGCCAAACCCCTCTTCTTTTTAGGGGATTAAAATGCGAACCTCTCATTTTCTAAAGCCTGCATTCGCCCCGAGGGTAAGGATTGAGGAGATGAGGAGGGGTTAAGACTGAAAAAAATAAAATAAAGGTAACGTCCGTACATAATTAATGGACAGGCCCTCACCAAAGAACACTTTCAGGAAGCAGACATTATGTAACCGACTAAATATGGGTAAGAGTTTTGGTACCGGCCATCAGTGTCACACGCCGGGGACACATGGTAGAGAAAGTTCCTGGCATGATACACTGATGACCTAAGGCTGGTACCCTTTGTATTTGACTGAAGCATTAGTAGTTTCTGACAACTGGCAACATCAGAGAGCAGAATGGTGTGTAATGTGTCGAGGGCGCCGCCTATACGTGCGACGTCTCCAAAAAAAGGATCCACTATCTTCGCGAGAAATCATGTGAATTGACTTCATTGTATAGGCGACAAGGTATGTACCCTACCAGAAGAGACTACATCGTGGCAATAGGATCCATTATCTATATGACAGTAACGGGTGCATTGACCGTATTTGCACAGCAATTTATGATTTATTTCAAAATCCACAGGACAAGTGTCGTGTGTATGCGACTCCTTAGTAGTATATGGAAATGGGAATTTATAGGTGGTTGCATCGTTTGCATATGTAAGATCCATTGTATACACGGTAATTTGTGATTATATTAGTAGAATGCTGAAATCAGAAGTCGTAGCTTGTCGCATACATTATTTTTCTTATACAAGCGACGTAGTGCATTCACTGTCAATAGTATACAACATCGTATACACGACGTCGCGCGGATTTAACATATTCCATTAAAAGTTCAGTATAGTAATAAACGTAGGAGACATAATCTATTGAATTTGAATTTCTATAGTTTCTCTCAACTCCGACCAATTTAGGGGTATGTTGACGTATCGAGATAATTAAGTCAGATGTGCCTTTTTTTCTTTTTTCTTTTATGAAATTGGTCTAATCTTGTTTTTCTTATGCAAGACAAACTCAGATTACCGGGTGGCCGGCTACACATGCTATATATTTCATTTATCGGGTAGTCCTTATTTGTCTGCTGAAATGGAAAATAAGGGGCTTTCAATGTTAAAGCCAGGGTCAACGCTACGAAAAGGAAAAATAAAAGACTAGTAAAAATAGAAACATCTACCATACTTTTAGTCTATATTTGGTATCCTACATTGGCCCCCTGCCTGAGGCCCATCACTGTGATTGTGGGATTTGTCAGTATAAAGACTGCGTCTACACCTAGCCATCACTCGGTGCGCATGCGCTGCGCATCGGATGCCACTTTCCGGTGTGATTCTGGTCCTGCCCGCCTGGGGGCGCCCCAGTCGTCACGGGGAGGGCTGTCAGGGAATGTCCTGTTTTAGTCATAGTACCTCGGACTGTGTGGTGCCCGGTCACAGACCTAGCTGCTATAAATTCACTCATCTGACACCCTTAAATGGGATTCACCACTTATATGGGACTGACTGTGTCAAAAACGGCGTGCGTTGACTAGGAGAACGAAAAGTTTTCCTGGTTATTGTGAAATGGTTAATTATTTACTATTGACTCAGGACAAGACCAATGATTTGCTTGAATAGTATAATAGGTTATCACTGGTTGCCTTTAGGTGGCTGACGATGTTCTCTTTAGAAATTAATGAGGGTCCAGACCATCAACCATTGTTGAACTCAGTCTCAGAACTATATACTGGACCATAATGACTAGGCTATGGACAATACTCTGTTGTGTGGAGAACACGATTATCGATCACAAAAAGCCATTTGGTGAACATCAATAGTTCAATTCGTTTCAAGTTGTAAAGTCAGGGGTTCCCCGTCGTCTTTATTTAAGGGCCATACCCACTAAGCAACTTGTCCAGTGATGGGTGACGGCAACTGTTAAGCCCCATACCCACCAGGTGATATCTAGGCGATTTTACCGGCGACTGGCGATGGGCGAACGGCAGAATCACTGATAAAATCATCACCAAATCAGATCACCTGTTAGCATGTAACATTTCAATATCACATCTAACAGGTGATCTGAATTGGTGATGATTTTACCAGTAATACTGCTGTTGCCCATCGCCAGTCGCCGGTAAAATCGCCTAGTATGTATGGGGCTTTAGTCGGCCGATAGATCACTGTTAAAATAGGCTGATTCTGCCCTTATAATCAGCCGATTTTAATGCTGACTCAGATCAATCTCAACATACATCTCAATATACTATACTAACTGTGGATAAAAAGAATCAGCTGATTCTTCCCGTTTCCCGTACTCTGTCGTCGATAAAATCGCCTAGTGGGTATGGGACTTTACAGTCGGTGGTAAAATCGGCCGATTCCTATGATCGCCTGTAGGTATACCATACTGAAATGTGTGGGTTTGATCTGAGTCAGTGCTAAAATCGGCCAATTCCTCCCTTAGAATCGGCCGATTTTAGCCCCAATGAGTCAACCGTTTTTATTAAAGTTGCCTAGTAGGTATGGGGCTTTACTTTTGTGATGGGGGGAGGGGTAGAGGAGAGCCTCCAACCATATCTGAACACTTTGCAGCCAGGGGGCGGGGGTGAATGGTCCAGACCACGGCGGGGCAGTAAGACAAGACGGAGGACCCATTCAGAGGGCCACGGCCGGGTTACTGTGACAGAGTGGGTCGTTTCTGAGGTACAAGACGGTGTGCTGACGTCCGACGACGGTAACCTGTCCCGGTCTGCTCTCTTCTGCATGTAACACTGATAAAGTGAAGAAAGCCCGGTTTACACCAGCTAATTTTGACCAGTAATTATGAAAAGATATAATATATCTTACATACCATTTGAAACAGAATTAAATACCCTTTCTAATAGTATATAGCATGTTAATGACCAATATTCCCACTGCCAATTTTTGACATTGGTAGTAAAATCTGCTAGTGGAAACAAGGCTTAAAAATGGAGTTCGAATGCACTTGTCCCCAATCAAGGTAAAGCCATCTGATGTTTCTTTTATAAATGCTTCCTGAACTGCTCCTCAATCTATCTACCAAATTGATCATCATAAAAGGAATGATGTTATGTCAAGTGTCAATCTAAACAGTACATTTTATACGTTTTGTTTCAAAATTCGGATGATTCCTGAACTCTATTGGTACGTGTAGATAATTTTATCTTGAAAACGAGGAATAACTTTTGATCCAATTGGTGAGAAAAGCAAAGGGCACAAAGGTTTACTTATAATAGAAACACATGGTACGGATCCGTTGCATGTATCATTCTCCCGGTAGAAAACTAAAGGTGAACCTTGATATCGGATTACCATGAATTAATGATACATTGGTGATAACAGACCTGTCCACCTTGCCAGCTAGCCCACCCCTTATTTCTATGATATCAACATCTTTAAAAAATGTCCATCATACTTGATTCACAGTAATTTTCCTAGTACTATTACCCAAAACGCAACTTTATAAGCTTTTACTTTCAATATGATGTTAAATATGTAGCTGTAGGACTGGAAAGCAAAAATGGCATTTTCCCATCCGAAACAGTGTTAAAGCCCTTCAGCTTTGCTCACAACGTCCAACCCTAAAATCACAAAAACATACCTTATTTTGGTTCACCTAAAATGGAGGTAATTACCTAATTGAGAAAAAATAATAATTCATCCTCATTTATCAGCACCTTATTGACTTAGGAAACACAAGTACTAACTCATTCACTCAGATTTGTGTCAGTGCCTGACTTTGCAAAAACTGCAATTATGTCTGACCTCTGTATCATTCCAGCAATACATCCCAAAGTGGACAGGTCTATTCTAACAACAATTCAAGAAAGAAACCATTCCAGAATCTCGGCACACTGATAATTGCCAAGCGTACAAGTCATTATTATAAAAGAGTACCAGTAAACTACTTTGAAACTCCTACTTCACTTCTTTATATTCAGTATAACATGTCCAACGAAGAATACATCTCGGTTATTACTTTATCTGATAGTAAAAACCAAAACCAAACCCTCCTCCCTGCTCATTATGTTGGTGTAGTCCAACCCAAGCACCACTGTCCCCACAGCCCTCCTTGTGCATTCTGTAAAAATAGCACTTAATCAGATAACCGTATTAATATGATTCAGAGCAATGGGCATCCTAGAATAGCGTTTGGTGTTGTAATTTGATGAGTCTGCAAGTCCAACACAAAGAGATTTAAGCTTTTTACACTTTATGTTAGAATTGATTATCAAGCATTTATTATAATCACTTAATTAAATCTCAAATGTAAACAAAAAATTGCCATTTGGAAACTTTGGACAAATTCAGCAAATCCTCCGACGAATGTAACTGAATAATTAACTGATATGCATTCCAACAGACTCCATTCAACTGAAAAGAAAAACGATCAATTAATTTAAATCGAGAACCTTAATAGACAGTTTCTGTTGAAAGTCACGGAAAATCCTACTACAGCGATCTATCCCCGCCTGAAATGAACTAGATTGTCGATATTTTCAGCCCGTCCCCCGTCAAAAACCCGAATGGTTATGAGATGAGACTGGACCGTCTATTGTGATATGTAATTATCCTCCCACACGATTTAACCTCAACAGACGGCCGCGCCGACACATAAAACCCAGGAAGAACTATTATCTCCAATAGATAAATTTACAATCTGAATTGATTTAAAAAAGAGGGCTCGGCAGCTCCCACTGTGTTAAGGACAATAGCGTTATAATGGACTCTAAGGGATGTTTATGAAGATTATTAGGAAGAAACCCAACGCATCCATACTCCAGTCAGCCCTGTTTGGTGTCTCACCTATACGAAGGGAAACTTTGTATATTCACCCCTTAATTACATCCGTGTTTTTTATCTGTATAATTAATGCCTCTTATTAAGAAGGAATGGTCTGATTTATGAACTCGGTATAAATCACTCAGTCACCCCCTTTATCCCTGTAGGTAGGTCCTCCGTTTATGAGATGCTTTAGTCCAGTTTTAACCTAGTTATTTAGCGGACAGAGTAAGACAAATCAGCCTGTTAAACTGGTTTTAAAGTGACATGTGGTGGCTTTCTAATGGGTACATATGGCCCTGTGGAGGACATAAATAGTTGTCGAGAACACGGACTAGATCTATATTACATATTAGGAAGTAATTACAAGAGGGCCAACACAGCTACAATTGGATGATTTAGGTAAAGCCTCCAAAACCTGTTCAATATATAGAGTAGTTTATGTCATAAGACATAACACTTCTTTTATCGGGTTACCATGGAGCTTGCAGACCTATGGTGTATTTCTATCTATACCTTTTTCCCCATTGTAGTCCTTGAATGCATTCTTAAATGCTAGTCGTTTCTGTAAATGTTTGTCTATAGTGAACAGCTCTCCTGATCTCAGCAAAGTAAGTTTCTCCCTTTCAGAACTTTTTAGAGGGATTACTGACCAATGCCATACAATGCTGATGACCTTATACTCTGCTCAGAAGCCCCGGAAGGCTTACAAACACTGCTTGATTGTCTGTACACCTTCTGCTGTGACTGGCATTTAATTCTCCCTATCACGGATAGCTCATTTACAGCATTTTAAGCACATGCAGGCTAATTTTCGCTAATTTTGTCGACAAAAACACATGGAAATATATAGAAAATATTCAAATATTTGCCATATTCCCATGATTAATGATTGTATTTTCAAACCAACTCCTTATATGATAAACATAAACAGATAACATATGAAAAAGTAGGTGATATTGATGACCACCACTTTAAACCTCAAATTATGCCATGATTAATGACAATTTCTATACTTAAGCCATGTGGTTTGTTGACAAATAACCCAGCATGCATGCTGTTTTAGGCTAACCTGCAGGTCAAACCCAAGAGATTGACTATCCGTGGTTGGGAGAATTGTTAGTCTGACAATGACAAATGTCATGGTCTTTGGGGACAAACTGAAACAGCATAACTCCACTTTTCATAATGATAAGGTTGAAATCACAGAAGAGTATAAATACCTAGGTGCCCTTATTTCTTCACGAACTAAGGATGTACTCAAAATGACCCATGCATCATCTCATTGAAAAATTACAAATTGCACTGTTTGCCCTAGACACCTATGTAAAAAACAGCATTGGCAACTTAACACCTATGCTAGCCTTTAAAATGTTTGACATCCAAATTAGCCCAATTCTAGAATATGCATCTGAAATTTGGTACACATGTAAACAAGTAAAAGAAATAGAAAATATTTATTTAGGCCTCCAAAAAAGCACACTCAGAGTCAAAAAGACATCTTGTACCAATGCTGTTTATGCAGAATGTAGTAGGTTTCCATTTCTTATAAAACAAAAAGTCCAAGTACTGAAGTACTGGGACAGGATTCTAAAACAGGATGATAGTCATATGGTGAAAAAAGCATACAAATCCCTTCTTGAACTGTGTGACCTTGGGCAGACAAATTGGTATACACACATTTGTAATCAGTTTGAAGTTCAATTTCTGAGAGAATATTATTCTCTCAGAAATTGAACTTCAAACTGCATGGCGACAACAGGAAATAACGCCTAAGCAGTTAAATAATGCATATTAAACCCTACGCTCAAACTACATGAAGAAATGCCTTGATGAGATTAAAGTTGAAACTAAATACCAAAAGTTGTGGACATATAGCACTTTGAAAGATGAATTTAAATTTGAAAATTATTTGTTGGAAATGAAAAGCACCAATTACTCCCTAGCTTTGGCCTGTTTCAGAATCAGACCTCACAACATCAGCGTCAAAACTGGTCGCTATGACCAAAGAAAAATTGACTTCAAAAATAGGCTATGTCTCTACTGTGCTTCTCAGGCTGTTGAAGATGAACACCACTTTATACTACACTGCCCTCTCTATGCCCAGGAACGCAAAGTCCTTACAAAAGTAAAAGATACCATTCCATAATGTGATCTATACTCAAACAATGAAAAGTTCTCAACCATAATTAAATGCAAATCTATTGATGTAACTAACGCACTGGGTAAATATATCTACTGCTGCCTTAAGAAAAAAGGAACATAGTCCTATGCAACAACATATTAACTAGACAGTAACAAAAATATCTTCTGATCTGCAAATCAGACGTTACGGTACATCATTTGGTGTTTGGTCAAAGCACTCTGTTTCAAACCTAAGCTATTTCAATAGTATTACATTAGCATAAGCATGTCTTTGTTTACTCTATGTAGTCTGCAAATGTACTAGATACTAGGTCTCTAGCCTACTATATAAACTTAGATACTGTATTTCTAGTGTACGATGTAACTTTACTAGTCTTTACCCAGCAAACAAATTGGGGTTGTGACAACGTTACTACAACGTAACTTTTTGGTTGTGGCAACGTTGTAAATTTACGTTGTGACAACGGAAAATTGTAGACTCCCAGAAACGTTGCAGCAACGTTGTAACAAGGTTGCAGTGTTACCAGCTCACAACCAACTCACAACCTAAATACAAATTTAGTAGTAGAGCTAGGTTTAGGAAAATCAGCATTATTAATGTCAATGTTGTTATTCATTTTAGTTATTCCTTATTTTGGATGAACCCCAACATCGTTTTGGGTGCAATTTTTTAAATTATTTTTTTCTCATTATTTATCTGTTTTTTTTAATGCTGGCATAGCCCAAGTCCAGCTTTCAAGATTCATTGGTGGACAAAAAATCTTTAAGTCCAACCCAAAGCCTTATATCCTGCTGGATCATATTAGGTCCATGGCCTGCAATTACAAATTATGTCTCAAGGCCTGGAGACTCTATAATATTGATACGCTATCAAAAAGGTGTTTAACATTTAAGATTATCTTAATTCATTTCTAATATCTGCAATTCATCAGATTAATTCATTATGGTATATGTCAACTGCATTCTGTTGCTCATCACATCATATTGATGTACATTGATTAACTAAAGTTGTAAAACAGTGGTCCAGAAAGCCTAAGATTGAAAAACGTTTCAGAAAATTGTAACTTTGGAAACACTAGTGCCACCTGGATGTTGTCATCATGTGTGTTCCACAACGTTGTAGCAACGTGGTGAAAAATTACGTTGCACAAACAACGTAAATGCAACGTAATTTTGCAACGTTGTCTGCCCGTTCCATATGTTCCGTTGTAGCAATGTTGCAGGCATGTCTTATCACAACGTTGCAAAAGCACAACGTTGCACAACGTTGTAGCAACGTTTTGTGTTTGCTGGGTAGTCATGATAAAGATCATGGCTAATAATTGAGATGAAAGCAAAGCTCCCTCTATGTCAAGGTGCTACCATAAGTTTTATGTGGTACGATATGTTATGTTTTTTTATGTGCTACAATATTTCATGTTTGATAACGATCATGGCTAATGGATCTAATTGAGATGAAATCAAAGCTCCCTTCATGTCAAGGTGCTATGAAATGTTATGTTTTAACTGAAAAGATCTGTATAACTTATCTTTATTACCTAAAAAGAGTAATATTTTTTCCTGTATATTGTTTGACTGACACATGCGATCAAAATGTATGACTCTTAGTTTGTCAGTAAAATTACTACTACTACAGTGAGTAGAAATGCAAAACTCACTTTTTATAGTGGCACAGATAAACTTTGATTTGTAACTGAAGTCAAGATAATTGAAGAAAATATATCCCTCTACAATTAGGATTTACAATTTTTTAAACATGGCGGATTTTCAGTTTTCTAGAAATGCAACATTTTGGCGTTCCTATAGGCTCCCATATTTAAGGCCCTACAGTTCAGTAGTCTTCTGTCTTACGTCTCGGGGGTGAGTGTTTTCAGGGGTGAGAGGCCAGTGGCTGATTTAGAGGGGAGGCGCGGGGACACGCCCCCCACCCTTTTTTTGGGACCAAATTAAGACTTCTTTAATGTACAGTTTTTGGGTAGGGGGCACCCGTCCCCCTTTGTAATAGGGCCTGGAAAACCCCCTCGACTCGTCACTGCAGGCTGCGCGACATTGAGGGTGGTTTCTGAAGTCACCTCAGAGAGTGAATTAAAGCCTTAGGGTGTGGGGTAATTTCAGGGTTGTTTCTTGGGTTTCCTCACGATATGAAGTCACCGAGTTCGGTAATGAGGTAAAGGGCGTGAGAATGAGGCACAGCTACCACCCGGTGCACATTTGCAAGTTGTTTTCAAAATATTTTGTGTTCATTCCGAAATAAAAATTTAGACAGCATGAATTTGCATTCCTCATATTGCCTTCAATATTGTTCCATTCTTTCTAAAATCGATATAAATTTGAAGCACTGGTTGCTTAGGCGCAAAGTCTTTAGTGGACAAATCCTCCGCTCCGAGCGTGACAGAGCCGACTGTAACAAGTGAATGGTTTAATCAACACATAACCTCCACCTCCGCGGCGGTTTACCTTCACGAAGCGCACCCCAACTGTAAGTTAGTCTCATTCTTTGAAGAGATAACAGGTGGCAGCACCTTAGTGTTCACTGTCTATGACCACAGATGAGACCAGACAGATAGATGTATTGCAGTTTCATGTCCTGTAGAATCCCTCAACCTACTCAACCTATCAATTTCTATCACCAAATTATTCAAAGCAGCTAAAATTGGTTGAGGTACAAACTAAACAACAAAGTCCCGGAAACACATTCATTTTACTTTGCAATCCTGAACTGCTCAAATCTGAATCGGGTCATGGTTATTTGTAAAGGGCTTCTTGTCGTCAAGGCACGTAGATTACATTAGATCGAATTAAGAGGTTATAATGATAAGGACCTCCGTCAGGAATAATTTTATACATTAAGGTGCTTTGTCGCGGGAATGGCCCCGAAGTGTGAGGGAACCTGAGGACATAGACCGATGGCCCCTCATGGGGATTCTGAGGGTTGCTCTCCCTTTTTACATTCCAAATTTCGGAAAACATAAATATTGGCTTCTATTAAAGATGCCATATTTTGAGCCCGGCGGGGAGTATGACATGGACTCAGTTTATTTAGCCAGAGGCGGAGAATGACCGTTTCGTGCCAGTACATCAAAGACACAATATAAATGGGTCACCGGTTTGATATCAAGAATTAATAGGCCTATATAATTTATATAAGCAATCATAACTTCTGATAAGCAAGTTGCCTTACAGGTTGACTGCCTTACCGGGTTATTTTTTCTAAGTGATGGTTGTAATACTTTCTGTCAAAGCTTCCTTTCAAATTCTGGTTATTTCAGTCCACCCTCAAGTTCTGTTTGAAAGTTCGATATGACACTAGGTGACAGCACTGGACTGGATTACTCTGATCCGGCCGGGTAACCCCGGGAAGTTGATGATGATTGTTGGAGTTTAACGTCCATTCAGCAATTCTTCAGCGTTATCAGAACCACTCGCTTTGTTGACTTCCCAAGTTTATGATCGCACTGTCGTGGGGCAATATCAATCTCTCTAATCAAAACATCAATAACGGTCGAAAAGTTAGATAGACTTGGATGTATAACCCATAGGTGACTGATGCCTACAGAACAGCTTTCAACACAAAAGAGATCCATCAGTGAGGGGATGGGGGATTTTAGAATAATTCAAAGATGTTCAAGTCACCTTACAAATATTTAATTAAAATTAATGTTTCTTACCTGAAAGCTCCGTCAACACCTTCTGCACCCCCCCCCCCCCTAAAAAGTATCATAGACTCCGTAAAGTAAAAGAAGCATCCAAAGCTATAAGAAAAAGGGTCAGAGTGGATATTCTGATCACAATTTTCCAAATAATTTTGAAGGTCCTGATGAAACAGGTCCCTAATAGTACAGTGTCAACACAAGTAAAATTCCAAGAAATAAATCACACGTCTCATTTCGCCTCATGTGGATGATGGCCGCAGTCTCCAGCCATGTCCTCTCTCAGAACAGTTAAAGGAGAAAGCGTTATTGAAATTGTATATTTCTAGATGATAGGTACCGCATATATACCTTGGTATTCCAGTACTTAAATATGAAGTGGGCTAAGAACTATTTCATTAGGCACATGCCTGTTACATAAGAATAAGGAAGTAGCCCAACTTGTACAATTTAAGTTAGGTCGGCAGCTGGCCCCCTAACGACGCAAATCTCGTCAGGGTGTCGCAAGTGAACTAAAGGACAATATATTCATAATACAATATCGCTGTTGGGGTCTGGGGGCTGGCTGGAAACTTGTCTGTGCAGCTGGAAGGGAGCGCCATCCTACGGCTCCCCCTAGGGAATTATAGGGACACTGGGAGAGCCTGAATCTAGGCTAATAGGCTAGTTTCCCCGTCATAGGAGTGCTACCTGTCGTATTTTGGTGAATGCCTCTATGTTGAATATATTACTTTGGCACTGAAACCAACGAACTGTAGACTTTTAGTTAATACTATAGCAATAACTCTGTGCAACGTGTCTACACTACAGTTAATAAATAGCAAGTCGTCCATCTATTTGTGCTTGTCGAGTGTGGTGTCTCATCCACACTTTTGTTTCCTTAGCAATAGCTGTGACTCACGTACGTGACTTTCAAAGACAACTAGACAGAGACAAACACCTTTAATGAATGGAACAGTAGATTGGTAGTGGTGATGGTGTATGTATAAGGGACTGCTAAGGAGACAACAGATGGAATCAAAACCATACAGAGGTTTATTGGAGCTAGTAGGATACGTTGGTTGATAGTGGCATTCTTTGGTAACAATGTCCTAGTCAGATCATAAATATATTGTAGAATGGGATACTAGCTGGAGTAGGTATCAGGAGGTAGGAGCCTTGTGGTCAACAGTGAACCTAGTTGAGAGGAATTATATATGTAGTCTACTCGGACGGGAGCCATTCTTGAGAGAGATAAACCTGTAAATGACTGCTAGAAGCTTAACACACACAGGTAGTCTGGGTTACTAGATCAGTTGATTGTATGGCAAAAGCTGTACTCTTCAGTTACCATGGATTAAATGCACAATAAAACATTGTACCTCTGCAAGCGAGTGTCTTCATTTAGATGAGAACCACTCAGGTGAGGAGGACTCTACCCAATATTCATTGAACAACATCACTTCAAGTATTGAACTCACTTACCTTTGCAGAAATTAGTGATAATGTTAATGATGACCACAAAGGAGTACAAGTAGCAGGTGTCTCTGTTTATTAAGTTCTACTACACTACACTATACTATACTATAACTCTTAAGTATAACGACATCATTGTTCAATACATTTATTCACTTTTTTTTATTCATCTATTCATTCTATCTCTCTTATACAGAGCTTTTCCGATAGCGGTCATAAAAACATATAGATTATTAACATATGCTCAATAATACATATAGCAAATAGTATCATCATTTAAGTAATTATGAAATTTCCGTGATCAATGTGTCTGTCTGTGATACCTATGATAATACCTTCTAATTATATTTACATGTTGGATAAATTAACAAATCGCAATGCATGTTTAAACTCCTCAATCGTATCTTGACCTTGTACATTTGCATCCAATTGTTCCCATAGTTTACATCCCAAATGATAAGGGCTCTTCAATACTCTTTAACTATCTGTATAAGGCTTACATAAATTAACCTTATCATGCCCACTCAAAGCAATAGGAGGTCTTATTTTATCAACATTGTCTTATAGTACATATATAGTCCTGCAGAGCACCTCCGTCAGTGCAGTTGTACCTACCCAGGTAACAAAGCCACGTGTTGTGGACGTTGTAACCCGGGATCCAGGGTGTGAAACCTGTGTTTTAAACTCGGGTTATACTCGGGATTCCGTGGACCTCATTTCTGGTGTTCCCAACGAGTTTTTGACACGAGTTTTTACATGTAAAACTCATGTTTTATCTTCTTTGGTTAAAATAAGAATGTGTGGGGATCGATCTGGGGACCTCTCACACATCAAGCCAACACTTTACCACTGACCTATTGCAGATTTCGTTATTGTTAGAGCCAGGACAGTTGTATTTGAATTCTGGAGGGCTTTGGTATCTTGAGCTCATCTAGCAATGATAGAGCCTAAAGATGCACTATAATAAAATCTATGATTTCAGACAGTAAAATTAAGTAATCAAATATTAAGAAAGTTCATTACCCAAGTTAAGACTGAGATTTACATGTATAAAGCTGGTGCAAACTCTTGTTATTCTCAGGTTTATTGTGTAGACTGATTCATGATAACTTAGGGAAACTCACGTTTAACTTGTGTGAAATACATGTTATACTCTGACATTGTATGTGTCAAAAACTGGTGTCAGAGAAAGATGGTTTTCCCATGTTAAACTCCTAGTTTTACACAACACCAGTATTACACCAAAATAACACAAGCAGAAATTAGTGTAATACACATGTTTTACACAGAGAATGTCGCTACACCAGAATGTACCAACGATGACACCAAAATGTATGATAACCAATACACATAAAAAAATATAAAATAATTGTTCCCATGATGGAAATGACCATGTCACTTACTTAAATGATTCTATGTTCATTAACTACACATAGGTGTATTACTGTGTGAAAACTCATGGTAAAACCTCCTAAGATACTGACTTTACACAGAGATTACAGCAAGTTTTACATTAATTTAACACGTGGTAAATAGGTAAATACACGTGTCCTGTTTGCTGGGTACCTCCTACCGTGATCTGTATGGAAAAAGGTGGACACCGACATTCTCTCAAAGTTTCCATTAATAATAGATATTATGTCAATGTAGGTCTACACCTGGGTGGAGGCCTACGGTCTATATATAAAAATAATCCAGCATTTGTTGTCATAATTATTAGTAAACAGAGATTGGATAAACCAGAGCACGGCAATTATAGTATACCAATGGTAATCATATTAACTATTAACCTCACAAGATACAGAATACAAAAGGCTATCCATGTGTAAAGGTGTCCCATATTCCTGACATAATCTCAGGGGAAATTACTTGTTAATTGATGTAAGTGGACGCTACTCGAGGCTATTTGGCCTCGTGCTCCACGTCACAGGCTACTCTCCAGGCGAGGTGTGACGTTGGAGGACGTCATATACCACCCTACAGAGAGTTGTAACATGAGAAAACATTGTGAGCAAAATTTCCCAGTGTATTATATAAGGCATTTTGTAAAACAGGCTGATACTGTTTGGAGGTAAGGTGGATGTAAGAATTGATACGTAGTACGAACGGAGGAACAAAATCAACTCCGCACATTAGAAAGAAACTTAAAATGCCACTTGGGCCAGTTTATTTCTAGGCCCTTTACTCTTCTGTTTTCCTTGCAGTTATGCTCATCAATCCCCGATTTTTACAAATAAATCATAATTAGTTCATAATCTTTATGTTCTTAACTGAGAAACTCTTTCTTTAAAGCCGAAACAGCCAAACACATTTTCATCGAGTAATAAGAGTATTTTATTCAAATGTTCATCAAAAATTAATAATGTAACGTAATTTTAGACTTCCATTGTACCTTCAAGCTTCGACTATAATACCTGCCGCATTACAACCAATGGCATCATTAGAAAAAAGTCCCATCCTGTATCCACATAAGGTATTCGACATAGATCTAGAGAAAACTATGACTCACGTGACTTGCTGTTATCTTGAGAGAAAAACAAAACAAAAACAAAAACGAAATAAAAACAACAAAAACAAAACAAAACAGAAAGCAGCAAAATGTAAGGTCACGTCGATGGACGTCATTAATTCGTCTTCCGTGGACGCGCTTCATCACAATTAATTGTTGGTAACTTCACAGCATGAGGGTCGTTATGGTGACGAGTGCTGCTGTATGCCTCCCCACGACCTGCTGCCGAGAACCTGGAGGCAAAACTTCTTGTTTAAGAAAAAACAACATGTTAAAGTGAAAGGTGATATGGGTGTCGTTTCTAGAGCCACCACTTGGACCCAATATGTATTAGGTTGCCATGAAGTGACATTCACATTGCCACTTTTAAAAGACTCTGTAATGTCTTTAGCCTAGGTCTAAACCTGAATATGCTTGGAAATGGTAGAGGGAGGTGTCCATAATGAAAAATGGACGTACGCAAACGAGAGGGGGATATCAGATGTATGCGAACTGGAACATGGGGGAGGGGGGTAACCCAGTAAACTAACATTTTAACCCCCTCCCCCATGTTGTGCATACTTATTAGATGGGAGTTCTGTCAAGACCTCACCAAATCACCATATCACTACAATGCTAGAATGATGGAATTTTCACTTGGCATTATAAAAATGAGGGGACTGGCAAAAGATAAAAATAGTTGCGGGACAACATCGTTGTGTAGCTGCTGTTTCTTCTTAACCAAGCACCAGCATAACCAGGGGCGGAACCAGGGGTTTTAGGTGGGGACTGAAACTTGCCAAAGAGAAAAAAAACGTTGTACGTGTACACGAGAATGCACGCCATTTTAGTTAACCTATATCCAGACCCCCCCCCCCCCTTTCCGAAATCCTGTATCTGCCTTTTGGCACCTTATCCACACATTCTCTTCTCCTCTAGCAAGAAATTCTCTAAACCTCTCTTCTTAAGCATCAAGAAATTCTCATTCTCTGTAAAGAAAGACTGAGAATCCTTTCTTCCCTGAGAATAGAGAATGAGAACTCTTTCTCAATGAAAATAGAGAATTTGAGCCTCTTTAAGAGAAAGGAATTCTCATTCTCTAAACTACCAGAGAACAGGAGAATTCTCTGGCATTGTTCTTCAAGAAGAAAACACTCAGAGATTTCTTGTTAGAGAAGAAGAGAATGTGTGGATAAGGTGCTTTTGTTAAGTTTGATCTCTGATGTTCAAATTAGTTTCAAGTTTGGCTTACTTGTGACCTCATGAGAAAACAATTGGTTTAGATATTGAACAACAGTCTTCCCTCGATCCGCATCTTTATCCTTTAGATGCAGATTCCAACCCGGTCACCACCCGTTTGTCATCTCCCACACACAGGGGTGGTAATGTGAGTGCACTGTGTTAACGGCCTACAAACAAACCTCCGTGATCGGGAGTAGGGAACACTGCGGGTGGGAAGTCAGACACCACTTGTCAACTCCAGCGCTACCTGCGGTTTGACGTTTTATAGAGGGTTTAATGTTCCCCTGTTAAACACATACGTTATGGTTAGAAAACGGTTCTTCTAATTTTTAACATTGTGAACATTGTGATTTAACATTCTAAAAATCTTCAAAACTAATACTATTGTTTTTAAACATAAGATATACCGAAAAATTCCCTATCCATTGAGAAATCTCTACAGTCGTCATAGCGGTTTGCCGTTTACCGAACATAAAAGACACAAAACTAACTACGAATTTGTTATTTTCAGATAATAAACCCAGGTAAAGGAATCATAAATAGCCTATATAATTGCCACTAATCACGATCCCCTGAAGTCGGTAGCGCATTAAAATTATACTATGATTTTACATCGCCCTCCCGACTGGCATAGTCTCTTTATTCCCGAACCCCTAGAAGTATATGGAAAGTGGGGTGTGGCTCGGTAAGGTATCCTTCCATTAAGTACGTAGGCCCTTGTCCCCAGATTTCTCACCCCTTCCTCCTGTTGCACCATGTAGGCTGAGTTTATGACCGTGGACTTCCTCATGCAAATGAGCATCCTTGTACGTGCGGACCCTAAGTACGCGTTTGTTCACTACACAGTCTGCTGGGACTCAGAAACTTTGCGCATACTATGATCCTTGTATATGCGGACATAACTACATCTTAGTTTTTACCTAAAGCCAGGAATACAATAAAATTGTTCATGGTGATTTATGCTTTTCTTAGAATCCCAGGCGTAGAATATTCGCCCTGGTCCTGCCAACACATTTACATTATATCAGGTAAAAACCACATTTCTTTAATTTCCCCGTCTGCCCATTGGCTGATGACTCTCCTACTTCAATCCCACCAATTGATTTTTTTTTCTGAATCTTTCTGCTGCATGAATGAAGGCACATATTAATCAGAAGCCGGAGACAGATGAGTAAGATAATTCTCATAATCACCATAAAGAATACGCAATTATTGCCTTAGAAAAAATGTGTTATATAGTCATTCATGTATTTTCAATGTGCAAAGAGCAGAGCAGATCCCCCAAGAGATATCAGCTCATCCCGTGTTATTGCACCAATCCCGCTCCAGAACAAACTTATAATATTTCCCGACCAAGGAATATATCTTCATCTGAATAGCCCATATCAGCCATGATGTAGACTTAAACTATAGTAAAGCACATCGTTCAGGCTAGTCTGTAAAGCATGGGCTTCACATGGCATAAAGTTTAAAAGTTCCATGGGCAGAATTAGGAAACACAAGTGAATCGTGCAATCACTAGCTAACATAAAAGTTACTATTGATGTGGTGAAGTGCTTCGATTCGATATACCATGTTTGATTCATTGGTTGCCCTGAGCAGCAGCTGACAGAAATCATTATGAGGTGGTGATAATCCATAGACCAGATTTAACAGAGAGAAATGATCTATAACTCCTGGCATATATAGGATGAACCGACATTTATCTACTTTTATTGTTTAAGCTTTTTTTCCTTACATTACAGCGAAGTAGCTGACCCCGAAAACGAGTGTATCCACCAGGGTATCTTGTGTAGAGGTGGAGTATTTGGTATGAAATCTTTGAGCATTTTTGAAAATATTGACTGGAAGGCCCCACGCTCTATGGTAAAGTATGTGGAGGGCGGACGGTCTGCAGGAGGCACCAGGTGGGTCGGGGAGGGGGAGGGCCCAACGTCTTACCTACTTATGGAGAAGGAATCCCTCTGTTCAGAGTGCGGCTAGCCTACAAGAGGATCAGTTGTACCTGGGGCATACTCTCTACCCATCTATACTGTCAAGGAAGGGCCAGATAACTCCTTGTCGGGACAACATTGCCCGAGTAAGAGCACCGGCTATTTTAGAGGCAGCCTCTACCAATATTGTGCATTTTGACCAGTTAAGACTGAGCAGTCGAAACATGTAAATTCACTGGGTCAGTCAATCCTTCAATAATGAAACAACATTAAGTCTAAAAACGTTTGGCTGAATTGATAGTATCAATTGTATGAACATTACTAATTTGAATAATCAATCCTAATCCTAAGACAAAAAAGGAGGTGACATTATGTGTGTCCTATGTAATTATAAACCAAACAACACAAAAACAAATCCCCTCCCTACTGATAAGGAACTAAATTTAACCCAATAGCACTCATTACAGGGTCGATGACCCATACAATATTCAGTGTCAGGGTGCGGCCACATTAAAGGTACATGGGCACTAATGACTAACAATGGACAAATTAGGGAGCTGTAGATCTCCATGCTGGTGATTAACCAGGAAGCAGGAGTAGTGCGTGGTTTGGGCGGCTGCCCGCTACTGAGGCGGCCCTCTGTCATCATCAATGTACTGCCCCATAACGCCGGTTTTACCTTGGTCACATCTGACCCAGAGAACTTCTTACATAATGGGTACTACTCCCACAAGGGTTCATGGCTTTTATTGGCTACTTCAAATCTGTTGAGAATTTGTACATTATCTGTCCTTTTATAGTATTGGGTAACCCCTTTGATGGTTGTTGGGCTGCTGGTTATTTTATAGTCTTACCTGCCATGAACCAGTGGCCCCAAAGGATACTGGGATACAGAGTGGAATTCTCCGCTAAAATGGCTGCTGCTCTACAGACACATTTTGGGAAGCAGTGGGTTAGGCCTGACAGGCTTGTTTTATCTTAGCGCCCACTTGCAGACCTGTGATGCCACCTGGGGGAGTTGTTTGTAACGTGAAGCCCACTAATGGTAACGTTGTAATGTCCAGCCAGCTCTCAGTATACCGAGTTTCAGGTATGTCATAAGCCCCATTCTCCGTGACTGATGACTGTGTAGCGCGCAGGTCCGACACATTTATCGTATAAAGAAGACGATGACCTAAGCAATGAGCCCATCCCACATTGGGTACATCCCAGGGTTGGACAAGGGTTGGACAAAATTACAATATTTATAAGCCATCCTTGTTTCCTAGAGATGAGGTTACTGAAATAAGCAACAGTTATATTTTTCTAAAGACCTTGTGCAGATGTGGTCAAGTGATCATCTTTTTGTGATCACCACGTGGGGATCAAGAGCACACGGTCATAGAATAAATCAAAGTTTATTAATTAGAAGATAAAGGTATGCTAGATGCTTCAGAAAGTTAAATAGTATTGATTCTAAATTGATCACCAATATGGCGTCCAGGCCATAATGGGCAGTTGTGACGTCACCTGCACAATGTCTACATCCCCAAGTGTTGCTAAAACATTATGATTTCTTAAATTGCTTTGGTTAATTTTGTTTTATGGAACTTTCTTCATGGAATAAGCACAGAAGCAATTTTGAAAATATTTCATAATAAACTTTAATGTTGTTGTAAATTGGGATGGGCTAATTGAGACAACTCAAGGTGTCATTCAAAAATGATAATTAAGAACAAACAATTAAGGGTAATATAATAGTGATGGTTTAATGATGAAGAATGGTCAGATAGTTGTGTAGAATATGATGTAGGTTTTATTCTGAAGTTCACACACAAGTTTAGCTGTATCCTGCAGGTATACACATAGAGCACATTTTCAATAATTGTCCAAATGTATAATGTTTGTCCTGAATGTTTTTTTCCTTTAAGTCGACATTGTCCTGAATGTTGCTGTTGCTTTGGGAGCATGGAGATAGGCTCATAGAGCAAAGGCCCTATAGCCTAGTGTCCTAACGGCTACATGGTGATGGTGTTTCGGCAAGACCTGCTGGATGGTTAGGTTGTCTCTGTCTCAACGTTCCGTCGTTCCTGACCAATCCTAATGACTGACCTGCTAGGACTCCTTGACGATGGTCGATGGCTGGAGCTCTTATACGTTTGATACAGGATGTTTACGTCAGTCTCTGACCAGTCATGCCTCGTCAGCATGTCCCTGGTTTGTCATGGGGAATCCCAGCTTCTCTGGGTAGTTTCTGTGACGCAGACTGCTACGTCACTCGGGTCTGTGCGTCACATCGCTGTTACACTGATAAGATAAATGGGTTTGTCCTTACATCCGGGTTGAGGATGGATCGCGAGATGCAATGTCTCTTATGTTTCTTTACTTCTTATTATGTTTCAGTTTCAATAATACAAATTCTTTATAGAAATAATACATCATGACTTTAGCAATATGACAGTAATACTAGATCACTAGTATGAGGGGGAAGTTGTATATGTTATCTTACAACAAGCTCCAATCATGTGTCTTAATAGGATATTCTGGATAGTATCATTACGGATCACCTTCAAGCTTTTGTCGTGTGTAAGAGGATCAGAAATTTTATCTACAGGAAAGCGCTTAAATATAAGAAATTGTAACATTTTTAATCATGGATTCCTTGAAATATAATATAATAATTTGATACAGGTGATTGCCATCAAGACAAGACAAGACACAAGGGTCATTGCTTGACACCACTATAAAGGAGACATTGTTTGACAAATGCATTGTAAATATAATGCACATTAGGATAGACATACTAAAGTTGCTCACCCGAGACTTACATGACCTAATGATCATGAACAACCGTCACGTTAGATGCTGAGATACAAGATTGTTTATAACAAAACTGGGCCATATTGTCTTTCTTTGTCCCCCACATCATACTATTGATATTTCAAGGTGGCTCCCCTTCTAGACTTCACAGTTGAGGGGGATTTACACAGGCCGTCAAAATGCTTAGGATAGTTCCCCGACAGTCATTATTGTAAGCCTTACGACAGTCCCGACAGCCTTACGACAGTCCCGGTGACCTTATCGGCCTGTGTAAACCAAATTCATCGCAAGGAAATCATTGTCTTAAGGCTGTTGTAAGCCTTACAATAATTATCAGGAACAATTCTTTAAGATAATGAAAATTTCAGACGTGTTTGAAATTTTTTGGGAAAAACCTTAGGATAATGGCCCTACGACAATGAAATTGGGCTTACGATAGTGAACTTTCCTATCCTAAGAGCCACTATCGGCCTGTGTAAACCCCCCTTGTCTGAATATTCGTATTCAAATCTATTAGATACTATTTTTATCGTAAGCCTTCTGTCAATTATCATGCATTTATTATCTTAAGGATATTATCGGGCTGTGTAAACCTTTCAGAAAAAAAGTCTTACCGATAGCCTTAAAAAATCATTTACATACACAATTATTCTTCCCGATTTTCCCATTACCCTAAGGCTTACGATAGCACCTTGTCGTAAGGACCCGTTAACGGCCTGTGTAAACTGGGCTTTATGCTTCAGGGGTACCTCATACTGAATTGTGTGTTTTTTTCTGCTCTGTAATAACAATGTGTTTTCCGACCCGACTACCATGAGTGATTGCCCAGAGATACATAATGTGATTATCAACTGTTATATTGACAGATATTAAGTGCACCCAAAATGAATACAAAAATATAATTCCAGATCTGAAACTATATCTTGAACCTGTCTAGCAACTTGACCCCAAAAACAACAACCCAGTCATTACTATTAGTGGGGTCTGTTAAGGTAATTTTGTAGTGAAATAGTTACACGGCAGATAAAAGCATCAAATTTGGTATGAGACACCTCTGAGGCATAACTATCAAATCTGGAATATGGCCAACTTTTGCTATAAACAATCTCAGCTTCTGAAATGACTAAAAAGACATGGTTGGTGTCAAAATTGTGAGATTTTGGATCAGGGAATTCAATTATTTACATTGGAAATCAATGCTGAAATCCAAAATCCAAGATGGCTGACCAATATGGGGAAATAACATAATTTTCAGCTGTTTAATTCTCTAGACAAGTAGAAATGGTTCCAATATCAGTTGTTTGTAACCTAGAGGGCTCAATAGATATGATATTCATCCAATACAATACCACAGATTTCAAAATGGCTCAATTTATTAGCATGATACCTTTGACAATGACCGCTGGATTCCAAAATAATTCAAGTGAAAGGATGTAGACTTTACTCTTACACCACAAGATTTCTTGATTCATTTGGTATGATGATCCCCTCGGACCCCTTCATTAAAGTTAAAAGGGGAGCCACCTTGAAATATCAACATAACCCAGACGGGGACCAAAAATCCAATATGGCTGACTTTCATTAAGATAATCTTATATCTCAGCTTCTGAAATGCCTAGAAACACATTGTTAGTATCAAAATTGGTAGATTATAGGACAGGGAATTCAATTATATGCCTTTGGAATCTATGCAAGAGATCTAATCCAATATAACCAAAAGATTTGGTTAAATACCTTAAATTTCAAATGCTAAAAACATACAAAATTTGTCAAAATTTCACTTTGGTATTTCAAGGTGGCTCCCCTTCTAGATTTAACAGTTATGCCTCAGAGGTGCCTCATACAAAATTTGGTGCTTTTATCGGCTCTGTAACGAAAATGTTGTAAACAGACCCCACTAAATGGGAACATCCCTTTAAGGGACAGAACAACGATATGGCTGATAAGTCTCTCGAAGTAACTGCTTGTCACAAAACCAATTACTTCAATTGGTGATCGGCTGACCTTTAGGACTTCCTCAGTACAGGTTCAAAGAGGAAAACCAACTGACTTTAGTCCCACCCACTCATCATTATGGCCGTAAGTTGCTGATCCAAAAAAAGACTTTTTCCACACGGACAACTATAAATCAAACTTTACCAATTTCCAGACAATCTATGTTTTTTTCTTTCCAAAATTGCGTAGCAAGGACTTGAAGCTAGCTGTCAGTTCTGAAACAGTCCAGAGTCGGTCCCTTACACATGATCCAAGGTGGACTTGAAAACAGATTGTTTCCATGCTTTATACTAAAGATTCACAAGAAAATGATAAGAAAATCTCGTGGTCTAATTATAGAAATTCAGCAAACGTGTTTTATTAAATGCATTTATAGCTTCAATGGAGTCATACCACTATGATATCGAGTGTGTGTGAACTAAAATTAGGGAAAACCATGTTTCCATCGAAAAGCATAGAATAAAGAATGAAATATTTCATAAAAGTGTATTCAATTTCCTAAAGTATGCTGAAGATTGCAATCAAACATATTCGACCTTAAAATGGATGACATTGAAAATGAATAGACTCAATAAAAGAGGTCCGCATTTTCTCCAGAACCGGTAAAAAACTAACCAACAAGTCAAATAAATTTGCCGGACCATTATCAGTTTGAAAGCATTTGAAAGGTTAACGGTTTTGCTTTTTCTCTCAAATTGGGTTAAAGAATAAAACGACACCATTTTTGGACCGATATCGTTGATTCCCTTTTATCGTGTTGTGCAGCACCGCTTCTAGGCCAATTTGATAAGGTGCATAGGCGTTGAAGTGATGGTTATGATCTACAGCTTTAATATAATCTTGTTATTAACCTAGGGACTTCTTATAGAGTACCATTCCCCTACGTGGGGGTAATTCCAAAGCAGCCTCAAGGGAGGTTTACACATACCACCAACCTGCTTATGAAAACCTTCAATATGACACGACTGCGCTGTGATAGTCCCAGCAACATTTCTAACATGATAATGTTCTTGTGAATAGTGAACTTTATATTTTCCGAAATTATGTCCTGCTGTCCCCGTGATATCATTGTATCCTTTGCCATAACGATAGCTATTGTAGGGTGTAAACCAGGCTAACACCAACACATCTGTCTATGGACCAGGGGTACAGCAGGAACTGACTTAGTGAGACCTTATTTTTATCATAATATAGAGGAATATACACGCATTATTCCAGGAGCAGCTGTCAGAACTGTCAGGGTACTTATGGATTGACAGCGGTCGTGGAGGGCCGATTCACAGCACTCCCTTTAATATTCATTTACTTGAAAAAAGGCAGCTAATTGAGCACTGTAACTTTTAATATCAACCATTTTATATAGGAACAAAAGATGTAAGCCTGAGGGAACAGGGAAATCAAATAACTCATATTTACTTCTATTTAGAAAAATAAGAATTAATTAAGAAAGTTATTGAAAAAATAATACTTAAAGTTACCGGGTTCTTTTGGACATAAAATGGAAAGTATGATCTTGATGAAATTTCTGAGATACAATTCACTATAGATAATTGCTTCATATATCTGTGTGAAATATGAATTGTGGCTAATGAGCAGTGAGCGAAAGATCTATGTTAGAATTATAAAAGTTAAAAAATAGGTTTCTGAATGCAATTTCTCCAAATCTCAGATTATTAAAAACAAAATCCATCAATAAAGAAAGAAATGAGTTTTCATATAATGTATGATATGATACTATACTTTTGCTATTAAAGAAACCTTGCGCATACCTACATGATTACTAGCTTTCAATGAAATTAATGCGGCATGTCATTCACATATTGCACTACTCATGTGACCAAAATCTAAGGTAAATTCCGAGTTTAGACAACATTATAAGACATTAAAAAGCTTGCATTTATCACATTTATTTGAGGGAAATCCCCATATCAATGACGTCACACCGTGAATTATTAGGAAACCCCATCTGCCAAGAAAAGGGAATCCCCATCATTATACAATTTGAATTGAAGGCTATGCTCACCAACACAAATATTTTATATTTGGCCCTTTGCTGCACATCTTTAGTTGCAAACCATTTCCATCTATGATCATTCGTTAATCTGGGAATTCAAATTTATCTCAAGAGGGAATTCCCATAGTTATGAGGTCACACGGTGAGTAGTAAATAGCCCAGAAATTAGAGAATTCCCTAATTTAATTTCCTTTTCTTAATAATTCACTACTACCTTAACTGTTTCTCTTTTTTTTTTACTTTTGAAATATTTTCAGAATAGCTAAATGAAGCTCATTTCGCAAAAATCACGTTTTGTGAATTTACATGCAAGGGACCGCAAGAAACCTCTACGACTGCTGTCCCACTAAAGCCCCATTCGCCGTGGTGAAAGTGGTTTTTCGTATACCTCTGCGATCTGCGAACGTTGGAAACGTTGGACTATCGTAAGCCTCTGCAACCAAGTCCCTTGAGAAATTATTCAACATGTTTAATATTTTCGTAGAGATCCTGTGCGATTCAATACGAAATTGCTTGCGAAAATAATCGCAAGACACCCTGAATCCCAGTGTGAATGCATTACGATAATTTTCTCTAGCTTGCGATCATCTTGTCGCACCTCAGATCATTTGCGAATCCTTAAGACAATATTTTCGCAGGTCTGAACGACAGAACCTTCGACCACGGCGAGTGGGGCTTCACGGCAGAGCTGAGTTAAAAGTCGTAATGATGCTTAGTTTTCCTCATTTTCAAAGCGTCACCAGTCCTCAATAGTTACACGTTATACTTTTTATACAACTTTCCTCCGTTTCTTTTAAGGACAAATATATATATATACGTGTAATAAATCAACGTCGTTTAGCTAAACTAATAACCAAATGCCATTTCTCTCTTGATATCGTATCTTCCCTTTGTGAGCTAGTCTATCAAAACATGCATATGATCAAGTCCAGTCACGATTCCAACATAAAGAACAATGATTAATAATTGGTATGGTTTGTTATAAGCCCCTGCTAAGCTTCAGAGAACTGTCTTGTAATGACATTTATAATGTGACAATTATCCCTACACTAACACAGCCAACCAAGCCTCTTTCTTTCTGTCCGATCTCTGGGCGCTTCTCACACCAGCAAACTCATGAGCGGATTTCATAAATCTTCAGATAATATTTATCTTATTTCATTCCATACTAAAAATAGCTGTAGATGAAGGGGGGGGGGGATCTAGGGGGCCTTGGCCCTTTTTGATTGTCTCCTTTTTGGTGGGAACTTAAACCTGACAAATATAAAAACGTTGTGCATGATAGCGCAAATGGGAAATCCAAGCTAATCTTTACCTACAATAAGCTTGGACTTCCCATCGAATGTCACCGATGTTTTAGTGCTTTGCCTTTAAGTAGACCCCCCCCCTCACAGAGATCCTGCATCCACTCAAGAAAATACAGAACATACAACTGAACACAGAACGATTTGATCACAGGTCATCGTGGCCGTTTGAGAACACCATGTTTGACAAAATCCAATCTATCAGTGTGAGTAGACAGTTGTGACCCGCCCACCTGACGTCAGCAGGCCTCGTGTGTGGAGTCCCTACACTGGGTGGGCGGACATGGGCAGTAAGAAGGTTACAAAGAAGACGACTTAAAACTAACCTGGTGGCCAATCAGAGGCGGCGAGGGGGTGGGGTAATTGGCCCGGGGACGGCTGGGGGACGACTCCCTGGGCCCCCACTGTCGGCCGTCCCTCCCACCACTACTGAAATACACAGCTAATGGGGGCTGAGTTTACACAGCGACACACACTCACAATAACAATAGTGCACAGGAAAATATTCATGTATAGATATTTTATAACAAATGACATCTTTATTTGTATATTTTTTATAATTTTTATAGATACAATGATTTATTATAAAGATTAAGGTTGATTAGTACCCGGTTGGTCATCATAATTTCACAGTAGTTATCAAACAATGATCATGTAATAACAGTTGTACATTGCTTTAGATCAAATATAGGTTTAGATATCGATACAAGTTATAATACGATATTACCTACCTTTAAGACATCACCAACATGTTCATATAATACTTGACACCAGGTCACGACCCACACACTTTTCCCTGGATGTATGTATTTGATTTCTATTTTCTATGTGTGTAAATTTCTTCCAATCATCCTCAATTTAATTTCACTAATGTCTTGTTAAATATTGTATTAATTATGAGATACATCTGACCGTGTACCACTGGCTGTTGTATGTAACGCCCTGCCTATGGGACACTGCATATAAAAGAACACCTGCCTCAGTAAAAAGTGTAGGGGTACAGTCTCTACCATCTCATAGATACGATCATTTCATAGATATGATCATCAAAAAGACGGAATTGTCAAAACCTTGTTCTCGACGTGATATAACCATAGATGTTGATACGGCGTTAAACACCAATAACCAACCAATCTGACCATGTAACAAGACCTATGTTTTCAAGGGAAAGACCAGCGTGACATTCGTTATGATTGTTACATTAATTTAGAAGTTAAATTGGGCATTTCATGACCTTTGTTAGATGATGTTTCTTTGAGGTAGAACTCATTGTCCTTTTCCTGGTGTTCCAGGTTAATTGAACGATTACCGAGATACAATCAATCAAATAACGACGGGAGGCGACCCTGGTTACATGGATCTGTAGAATTGGTTATTTGTTTTGCGTCAACAGGATGCAATAGTTACATACATTTGACTAATCAGTTCTAAATAAGAGGGTCGTATACCAAATCACCTGGTATGTAAACATGGTCAGGAAAATTGCAGGCAATCACTGTTCATTGACTATACATCTTTAAAAGGCAATACTAATTCTTTATGTGTATGTGCGATTCAGAACTTACCATACCTTGTTGCATGGTGCATGAGCACATTTTTAGACTTTCCTTGATTTTTTGTCCCAAACGTATTTGGTACCCCCATAAGCCACACCAATAATTACGTATCCGTCCACATGAACATGCAACTATGTTTTAGGGTCGCAAATCGATGTATTTGAAAAGAAAATCCCAATAAATCCCGGAATCGCAATAGTCGACTAAATTGCAATATAAATCATGCTATATGATTCATTCTGTTCAGCCTCAATGGTGATGGATGTATGGGATGTGTTTCTCGTCTCAAAGAACATTATACAATCTCAAAGGTCAAAGACTCGCTGCGATACAAGTTACACTATTGGCCACACCTTGATAGTTTAACGTTAGAAGTGACAGAAGAGGGAAGCATTTCTATCTTCTAAATTTAGGTAATCGTTGATTTTGCCCATGTGTGTACATGTAGTTGGCAATGGAATCCTAAATGGCATTAATTATAAATCCCACTCTTGACTGTAGATGAGGTAATCGGTGCTGTTTGATACCCTTAGATAATGCCGTCCTCCAGGAATAGGCCTAATTGTGTAGTTACTATCTGTCCCTCACCCACCTCTGTTTATTTGTGGCTCTGGATGTTGTTTGTAAGTCATAAATTATTCACACAACTGTTATTTTCGGTTACCTTTTAGTTACACTGTAGCCTAAAAATAACAGACAATTACGAACAGGAAGTGATAAAACCCAGATGTGATATTGATGTGTAACGATTATAGAAACGCCGGATGAAATTACCTACAAAACGGGAAATCTCCCAGTTTTTGGGTTTAAAAAAGTGGGAGTTTTTATTACTAGAGATTTTAAGAACTGTAAATTATCTTATCTAATAATTCTTATTTCTAAAATAATTATAGAGGTAAGTTAAATGTAATTTGCCAATATCTATGGCTATGTGCACATAATAGATATACATCTGGGGTGATGATATCTTGAGAAAGTTTAAATGTTTGCAGTTGGCATTACGGTAGGTATAACATGTATAATGAAAAAATAAGGGAAAAACGGGAGAAATTAAGGTATAAAAGGGGTTATAGGGAGACCACACTCAAAAGGCAACAAAAATAGGAAAGAGTAACCACACACTGAGTGTCCCTGGGCCCCCACACAGTGAAAGAGTAACCACACACTGAGTGTCCCTGGGACCTCACACGGTGAAAGAGTGACCACAGACTGAGTGTCCCTAGGACCTCACACAGTGAAAGAGTGACCACAGACTGAGTGTCCCTGGGCCCCCACACAGTGAAAGAGTAACCACAGACTGAGTGTCCCTGGGACCCCACACAGTGAAAGAGTAACCACACACTGAGTGTCCCTGGGACCTCACACAGTGAAAGAGTAACCACAGACTGAGTGTCCCTGGGACCTCACACAGTGAAAGAGTAACCACAGACTGAGTGTCCCTGGGACCTCACACAGTGAAAGAGTAACCACAGACTGAGTGTCCCTGGGACCTCACACAGTGAAAGAGTAACCACAGACTGAGTGTCCCTGGGACCTCACACAGTGAAAGAGTAACCACACACTGAGTGTCCCTGGGACCTCACACAGTGAAAGAGTAACCACAGACTGAGTGTTCCTGGGACCTCACACAGTGAAAGAGTAACCACAGACTGAGTGTCCCTGGGACCACACAGTGAAAGAATGACCACATGGAGTGAGATCCCTGGGACACATGGTCAAATTATGAAATAAATCATTAAATGAATACTGGAAATATGAATGACAGGAAGTTGAAAATGACATGAAGTAGTTGATATTTGAAATATGAGGAGGATATATGTTACACAACACTATAAATCTCCTAGAAGAATCTTTCAAATAGTGTGTAACATACATGATTTCATGTTTTGTTTTCTTGGAAAATTATTTGAATACAAAATCAATATGCTGAATATAGGCTTGAAGGCTACATTCCTATTATATGTGTAGCATTTGCGGTAGCCTTTTTTCTTTTAGAAAACGCAAGTAGTTTTCGTTTCAGATACCAAGCATTCGTGGTAGCATGTACTCAGTTTAATGTTTACTTTTATGGAAAGGGGCATCTGGCTAAAACCACAAAACAGGCTCACACGGAATCAGTTGTGCGCTCAGTTCTGGATTATTAAGCCCAGAACCGAGGAGGCAAAGAGATCACCCTTTTATAGGGGTGCAAAGTTATGGTTGTCTATCCCACGTTGTCTACGAGAATTGAAATCAAAGTTGGAATTTAAGAAAATGGTTAAAAAACATTTTGAGTATACACTAGAAATCGAATAGAATTAAATTAAATTGAAGTACCTGGTATTTTATTTTATTGGATCTTAGTTATTTAAGGGGAATTATGTGGATGATTGTCTGGCTACCTGCTCGCAAACCCACGTTGATTAATTGTATATTTAATTTATGAATATGTATATACATATATAGGGGATTTATATAATTAAAGAGATAATATTGAATGCTGTAATTACACCATTGAAATTATTTTTGTAACGCCTGGAAGAACAGATGTACATTTCTGAAGACGACAAATAAAATATTATAAAAAAAAAAGAAACCTATATATTCCACCTTGTGGTACCCTACTGCCAGCAGGTTTGCGGCAGATGCTTGGGTCTTCTCATGGTACCACATGGAAATACCGTTTAGTGGAATATTGCCTTAACTCGTTCACTATGTTTACGGCCCACCTGTCCCTGCGACACCTGTCGGCCCGCCCGGTACTAAAGGTGGCCACGTGATGGGAGACCGGAGGAGACGGTCACGGGAGGGGAGCCACCAGAGCACCACGCGGAGAGCACATCAAGAGACGGGGCGACGACCAGAGCACCACAAGACACGGAGCGACCAGAGCACCACAAGACACGGAGCGACTAGGAACTACTCACAGCCACTCACAGACCCTTACAGCCACACCCAGCCACACGCACACACTCCCCAGAACTCGAGCAGGCTCTCAGAAACTCCAGACCACGGCCCTATTGCACTACTTAAACTCTTCCCCAAAGCGGCGCGGACCGACCAGCGACTTCTCCCCGCCTCAGTGACTGTGTGAGAGCTCCTCGTCCCCCGGTCGAGCAGCTCACCCCCCTCTCAGTGGTCATGGAGCAGGTCCGTCAGCTGGCCCTGCGGCTGGTGGCCGTCTGTCTGTGTGTCCTCCTCCTGGCGTCGGGGGGCTGGGGGCTGCCCCTCCACAGCTCAGACAACACCGACACCGACAACACCCTACAACACCACTCACAAGAACACAGGCCAGCCCCCAGGTGGCCCTCACTCTGCGGCAAACTCTGCAGGTAGGACACAAATCAAGGATCCCCCCCCCCTTTTTTTTTCTCTTTCTCTCCCCCCCCCCACACACTTTTTTTCCCCTTTTTTGGGGGTGGGGTGGGGTGGGGGGGAAGGATTATTTAATCAATCTTGGCATCTTATTCTCTTCATTTATCTATGACCTTGTTTTGTCCGGAACTAACCCAAAGAGCATAAACCATCAGTGGATTTTGAAATTGGTAGAAGGAACGGGATGTCGTCAACCAGAATTGAGACTTCCTCAGTTTTTCCAAAATGAGGGAAGACAATAATTTACAAAATGAGGAACAGTAACTTAATATAAGTCCAGTTTTATACCCCCTGATAACACAAACAGACAGACCTATTTACTACAAAAACTAACAGTAATTGAACAAAATATCCTATCTCATTATCTTTGATATAGGGGATGACGTCTGGTTCAGCTAAATGGGAACCCCATTAAATTGTTTTAGAGTAAGTGCACATACAAGATGTTCACGACATGATCCTTGGTGTAGAACAAAATGTAATTGTCGTAAATTAAACATTTTACCTTAGCACTCAATATCATAAATAAGGCATTGTGTAAAACAACATAATGTTTAAGGGTGGGGACGAAGTTGGGGACGGGATCTACCATTTCTGACGGTATCACAGACATTTCAATGGCGGATCCTGCATGTTGAAATGGAAGGGTTTGCTCCAAATTCCCCACCCCATGAGAAAAATCAGCCATAACTGTGAGTGCGCTCATTTTTTATGGAATGGGGTAAGAGATCACTTTTTTATGGTACTGTATAAATGTTGTGCAGGTGACGTCATAACTTGTAAAATGACCTGGCTGCCATATCACTTTTTATTAATCCATGCAGTTTTAAAGCATTTAGAGTATATTTCATTATACCAATGTGCTTAAAATAACCTCACTGAATAATAATCGACAATCTTTGTGGTTTAGAATTGATAAATTTTAGACTTATTTTACAGCCACATGGTCAGAATCTATTGTGGTGATCACCAAAAAAGTGATCACGTGACCACGTCTGCACAAGGTCTATACACAGTTAGTACACATTTGTTCCCATTTCAAACCAACGTAAACAGATCTTCAGATGGGCGTGAGCATTTTTAAATCAAGTTCTACAAACTATGGCATTGGTTTTGTAGGAGTTTTTGTTGAAATCTAAGACGATGAACCTTTTTGATGAGCCATGTCCTGGCGGTATCTGTCTGGGCGTGTGCTCAGGTGGTTCTGTAGCGCCTTGGCGTGCCTTCCGTAGACAAGGAACGGTTAAATCGAGAGTAAAGGGGGGAACCCATTGAGCGACTAAACTGAATTCTGGTCGTCTCGACCAATTCTGGTCGAAAACGACCAGAATTGCTTTTTCATTGAGCAATCTGACAAGGATTTCCATTATTAAGCACATTTTTTGTATTGAATCAAAACTGTTTCACAATAGACGTGCTCTTCCAGTAGTAGTAATATTGTGATGATGAGATGGATAGTAAATACAACGATTGTAAGTGTAATTCCCATGGCAAGGAGATGTCCTCCCCAGGTTAGTACACAATCTCAGCATTTTCAGATCTCTCCAACCCCCAATGGACTAGATTACGCATTGGATGTGTACATGAACGTACTACAGTGTCCACCGCCCCTTGATGGGTGTACATGTACTTAGTGATGTCCCCAAAGCCTGTTAAGTCCCTTTTACCGACACTGCCCCTGTGAGTGGGTAAAGAACGTGAAGGGATTACCTTAGCCCCTCACTACGCTGTTAAAGTCATCTACGGATCGAGAGGTCTCAAGGGAATTCCATACCCATTTGTAAGGTACAAAAAACAACACAAGGACGCATAGGGCTAACGAGTGTAATAATTGTAGTATAAGGATTATTATTGGCTGAGTCGGTTTAGGCCGTTGCTAGATGTGAGACCCTTATCAGTGGGAAATGCAAGTCCGCACTATTAAGGGATGGGCGAGGAGAGCGGGAAATCATAAAACATAATGCAAAATGCTAAATATTCACCCCTCATTTGTAAAACTTTTACGTCACATGTCTTTCGTCAAAGTGGAGGTATTGATTTACAAAACATTGTTGCAGTCCAACCACGTTTCCCCCAGTGCCACCAAGTTTAATCCTTAACCTTTGCATTATGGGATTGTATATTCACCAAACATTGTTGTCTGAGGACCCTCCAGCACTGCCACCTACGCGAAGTGCCCGGATTACCGACTCAAAGAATAGACGGTCACGTGTATCTTAACGTGCAGAAATTGTCCAGGGACAATCTCACACAATTAATATCATGCAGTATGCGAGAGGGGACCATTTGGGAGCGTATCTGGGAAGGTACCTAATGCCAATCAATCCGGTCACAAAATCACATGAAACATGGGGAAATGTGTTAGCATTATTCTTAATGTAGAGAACCTACTCTTTCAAATGCTGCAAACCATTTTAAAATATTCCTGATAGAACCTGAGATAAATGTGTATGAACCTCCCCACCTCTTGTACATTATTCCCAATTGCTGTTCTTGCAACATTATAAAACATAACTTTTAGCTGCATGTTAAGAAATTGTTTCATAAGATGAACAAACCTCCAAAACTAGTGGCCACAGGGTGGCCAAATATGTCATTAGGTACCTTTTCCCAAATATACTCCCATTTAAGCCTTTTCATTCTCATTCCAAGTCCACCTTTTCCCATTGAGTTCTGGGCAGTTACTACTAGATCAAGAGTTTTTAGTTCTAATAGACAGTCCAGGAGACATGAGAATAAGTCCAAAATTGTAGTTGGATAAGCCTCCATTATTGTGTTGAGTCTGGGTCCCCTGTGGGATCAGGTGTCCCCGGCGGGGCCGGCCCACGGTAAGAACAACCCCCTACTGGTCAATGTTTAATGAGATTTTACTTTGGTCGGGACAGAAAGACGACATCCCCATAGGGAGGAAAGTCAGCACCTTAATGTTGCTCATATCTCTAACTTAAGGTAGGATAAAGGAGTATCAATGTCCTGGTCATTCTAGGCCTCTTCTTGCCTTGAAAGATTATAGAACAGATCTACCTGCGAACATGGCGAAAGGTAAAGTTTAAAAACCCTTGATAGAAAAAGAGACAAAAATGAACATATAGGCATTAAAGTTTGATAAGGATCCTACAGGTATACAAAAACGACAAACCCTGTATACGTAGACTTTCAGCCGTAACTTAGTGTAAAGATATTGTAAGGGAAGGAAATGTTCGTCAAATTTGTTTGTTTGTGTTATTCCTATCATTATTGGTCAACGTTACAAGAAACCGCTTTGTAAGGTGAACTGAACAAACGCGTTATTGGTGCACGTGCTTCTATAGAATACTTAATGATACACCAGCATGAAAATAACAATGTTAACATGGGTATGGTTAAATTAATCAAAATATTATCTTGATAGTATAAATATAGGCAACAATTAGCACATCGTCAGTATGACTACGCTTCATTTGTAACAATCATCGGTGAACGACTTAATTATTTCCGACTTTTCCCGACCTTCTGGTCCGCCAGATTTTTTTCCTTGTGACATTACTCGAAAAGAGGCTTTCAAACGTCAAACAGTTAAATACAGATAGGTTTTACGTAGATCAAATGGCAAATGGAACCCTAAGCTAAGAGCTTATGGGTAGTTTGTTTGTGTCATATTTTAGTTTCTCTAAATGGGGTAGCTGAAATTAACTTGTGTGTATGTCGTTATACTTTCTAAACAAAGGATCTGTGAATCGCATCGTCCTCATAACATGGACACTAAATTCTGGTCGTTTTCACCAGTTCTGGTCGCTCAGTTCTGGTCGAAACGACCAGAACTGGTCACAAAACACAAAAAAAGGTGTTCCCAGTGAGCAATTTTCCAGAAATTGCTCAGTGGGAACATCATTTCTGGTCGTTTCCAACCATTTCTGGTCGTTTCAACCAGAACCAAGCGACCAGAACTGATGAAACAGCCAGAATTTCAGATTAGTCGCTCAATGGGTTCCAGCCTTTAAGGAGGAATCTATTGCGTGATGTGACCTGAATTCCGGTCGAATTAGAGATCGCCAGCGTGCGGAAATGGTCGAAAACGACCAAAAATGTTGGTTTTTAGAGGTTGGGCAGTGGACTGGACATGACAACGTAATTTCAGTCCTACCTCAAACCTCTGAAATACTGGATCATGTTAGCTGTAAATTGTCAATGACTAGCTGTAATGTGTCAACGACGAATCTGCGTCACCGAATCTGCAAAATATCGGAAATGTCCGATTTTCTCAGCTAATTCTTCAGCGATTAGTGCATCTAATCACCTGTCATCCTGCAGCAGCATGGGTCACCTATATTAGTCGTCGACAATAAGATGCACACTAATCGCCTCGTGGAGATCCAGTATCAGAGACACTACTCCTGTCATCAGACATTATCATACAGAACAATCTTCGTTCTTTCCTACCTGGAAGATTATGCCTGAAAATTTAGTTTGATTGCTTAATTGATGTTATTATGATAGATAATACAAGCAAAATCGCAAAATTTGAGTACAAAATTCGCACTTAATGAAGCTCCTACCTTTAATGGACTCAGGTATCAGATCATGGTGATTTCTGTGCCCGGTATTATGACAATTTTGTTATGCGAACCACCAATTATATCTGTACAAAGCAGCTACGATTTCAGAAGATGAGTGCCAGGTACAGGTGAATTTGGCCATGTAAGGAGGTTAATTATGGTATTGATAGTATTAGTAGATTGTATATAATTGCAGCCTTAATCACGAAACGATAATGATGGCTCATTCAATATTTGGAGACTGATTCCACTCAATTTATTTTTTACCACTCTGTCACGCTCATTTAGAACTAAGAGCCTGTTTCGACAAAAAACGAAGAAAAAAAGGATTTTGAAATTTGGCCTTTGAAAGACCAGTAACGATAGCAAACGATCAACAAAAAATATATCAGTCCAAAAATCATCAGCCTTTTAATGTTCGGGTATGCTTCAACCATACAATCCTCAACCATAACATTCCCATAATCATTCTTCAATTTTCAAATGGCAGGCTTTATAACGGCTTTTCCCAAAAATCGAATTAAAGGTTGTCTTGACCGTCGGTTAGTTTTTTTTCCACTGAACGACTTTATGAAAGAGAACCTTCGATTACATAATCATCAGCCATCATTCATGGTCAGTCAAAATCTTTCAATTTTAATTTAGTCTTTTTGGTGGAAACAGGGCATTAGTCACAGGGGACCTTTCTTTTGTGATTGACAAAACGTAATTTTGATGAACGGAAATACCTGTCTTTTCGATAGGTCTGACCCCCATCATTGTGGTCGGTCAGCCGATAGTTGATCTAATTGGTCTGAAGGGACTAACATATAACAGGCAGGGACAATAGACACAACCACAGGGACCCCAACTAACGAAGTCATAGAATACGGACCAAACGAAAACGTAAATGCAGTAGGAAGCGAGCATGAATGACACTGGTTTGACCAAATTTATATTGAAAAATATACTAAAAAAATATCAAAAGCATTGAATTATCCTTTAAAACTGCATGTTGGGCTGAATAAAAATTGTGTTTTTTGTAGGAGATTTAACTCAATGGCGTAACATAATTCATGATACTAAAGAGGAAAGTTCTCTGACAAATGGGGATTCCCTCTGGGGCTCTGGGTCAGCCATGACAGGAAAAGGCAATATTACACTACGTGGGTCACGTTTGAGTTGGGTTGCATTGCCGAACGTGAGTGACGCGCGTTATTTTACAAACATGTTTGTAAAAGTACGCAAGCCAATGTGACCCAACATGTCCCAACGCGACCCCCAACGCATGCCAAATGCGCAGTATAATATACTTTGCGTTGGGTTGCGTTGGGATCCAACGCGACCCAACGCGTAGTGTAATATGGCCTTAATATATATGCTCTTCAGACAGCCCAAACGCGAACCAGATACGTTGGGCAACGCGACCCAACCCGTAGTATGATTAGGGACGCGTTGCCAACGCGTATAGTAGGCCTATAATTAGGGATAAACACCTGGTGGTGACACAGATTCAATATTTGAAAGTTTTGGTCTAGAGACCAAAACTCCATTCGCACCCAATAACTCAATTATTGACTAAATTAGAAATAGTCCAAATTGCTTTCAACATGTGTCAAATAAAACTGACAGAGATATATCTGAATTCATAAAAATTAATGTAGATAAACTTCAGATTTCGTTGTCGGTATACAAACAGGGTAATCTTTCATCTTTTCAAGCGTGAAGTATCAGCGATGACACCCTTAATCCCCCACTTTGCCTACACAGTCATACATCCAAATGGTATCTGTGCACAACGAATGGGTCTCGTTTACAATTCTTCCGTTAATTTGTCTTTTCTACAAGTGGAACAAATAGCCCATTGACTCGATTGAATCAATTATCATACTAACGACGAAGTTTCTTATGCCTACGCTATAAACATTGTGCAGATGACATCACATATACCCTAGAGAGGTGCTGTCTGTCATATGGCTGAAAAGTTAAGAATTAGCCATGAAATACCTCCCACAGGGCCATAGACTGACACCCCCGTGCGGGGAGACCATTATAAAAATGCTTAAAGGGATTCAAATAAAATGAAGAGGGTGTAAGGGTTGTTCGACATTAACGAGGCGTCTACAAAAACGTTGTCAAGGCAATGATCCAAGGCAACAGGAATAATATCTGTAAAAACATTTGAATACCCAGCCAAGGATGTGACATTGCACAACGTCCTAATGACGTTGCAGAACATTCCCGTTACCCCTTTCATTAGTTGGGTAAACAAGTCTCTATCCATATCCTTAACTGTGAGTCTGGGAGATTAATGAAGCGCCACCTGGTGTACTGGTTCGGGTTTTATAATTTTATCTTTATTTCATAAATTTTCAGGGAGCAATGAACACACTGACAGCTAAAATGTCAAAGAAGTTTCCACTTATTCCTACTACACCTTGTTACTAATTTGCATAGCAGGGAAGATATGACACAAAGAAGGTTAATTCCAGAATGTCTAATTTTGTTGATGGTAGCTATGGAAGGCAGTTGTATCTTCCACATCCGCAGATGCATTTTTGAAAACATCGGAGTTTTTAAAGAGTGACTTGAGGTCAAAATTAATCTCATGCATGAGATGGAATGTAGTAAATGTTCAAATGTAGTTAAGTCACTTCACTGCAGACGGAAGGCTAGAATGGTTATTCATCTTATGATAAGCGTTAACTATTGTCTTGAAAGTAAGGATTGTGAATAATCGGAAAAGGAAGTTAAAGTAGTGGATATGTTTTAGATCCAGGGAAACAGAAGGTGTGATCACCAAGTCACGTCACCAACATACTGATTGAACTGGTTATCACAGTGGTTTGATTTGATCTGAGTTGACAAATGGTAATGGTGATCATATATCAGAAAATAAGTTGGGTTCTCATTGCATTCTAGGGTGAGGGCAATCTCTTTAAGTAAACCAATGACTCTGTAAGGGTTGTGACTTCTTTTCGCTGCGTGTATTAATTGAAAGATAATCTTTCTGCCGAAATCAACAGACTGAATAGTCTGTCGATCCGACCTACCATTCTCAAAGTATAGCGGTCAGGCCTACAGACTACATACTGAATATTGGAATGGTAATACACATTATCACCCCACACCCAGATTGACCCTTGCATAGCACCGATGGTGATAGGTATAAACCTGGACACTAATGAGGGTGATAATCTCCCACTGTATGCCCCACTCACCTGGCTCTACTTATCACATAATCACCGCCTGGGTCCGTGACGAGGTGAGGGGGGTAAGTGTACAGGTAGTCACCGACCATTTATAGAATGGACGTTTATACCTGTTGTACCGACACGCCCACCAATTCTTTTCCAGGGGATAGATGATTGAATAATAATGTTATTATAATATGTGATGGTACTATGATGAGTAAATTATAGGATAAGCTGTGGAGGTTCGTGACATGCTAACACAATACCATTAATCAGTGCCTCGTACCATGGTCAGAAGTAAGGAGTGACAGTTTGTTTGATAAATTTGTGATGAATTATAGTAATCAATTCAATGTCACAACACGAGTGCGTGCAATAATTACAAAGGTTAAAAGATAAGTATATGTTCTCTGTTAAAAATATGAGTAAAGCTATGTTTTTGGACGCGATCATGAAGTGCACAAGATCGTGTAGCTTGGGTTACTAATGGGTATATAAAAGACGAAGATTTGGGACCTTGGCCTACCAAAACCACCTTTATAATTTTTTGAGTAGTGTCCCCACCACGAGTACCGCACTGCCAGTCTGAGGCACCTGTTAGGCACACCTTACCAGACACTGACTACGAGCTCGGCCGAATCTGGGTGTCTGCCCCGATAGCACCTCACAAACTCTCTCTGACGGGATCCCACCCACTGTCAACCCCTGTGCGCGGGGCACGTTTACGAGACATACACGACCACTCACCCGAAGGTTGCTCCACAGTGGGCCTGGACGAATGCTTGCGTAATTCCATCCTGCTCGTGCGTCGAAAGATTGAGCACGACTCGGACAAGGACCATCGAGAATACAACTACCTCCACAGGGAAACCACTAGTTTTCCCTGGAAAACATCACAAATTTCTTTTAAAAAAGTTTCGTTGTTGCCTATTGTAAATCAATTGCCACAGTTCCACAGGTCTTCACACCTCTCCCCATTGGGCTACGCAGAATAATATTGTGTAGGTACTTTTGACCTTCTTTTTAAGGTGCATCTTCGTACTGTTCTGTAAAATATTGGCGGTCTATGAAATATTTCAGTCAATACATCAGGCTACACATAATATAGATGGCCTCACCATCATAATGTTTACGACTGTATATAATATATCCTATATAATCCCTTCATTTCAACATCCGGATTAGAGTGGTTATTTAGTATAGTGTATTGATAACCATCCTAATCGTGATGCTGAAGTGAAGGGTATATATCATATAGCTGCTTTTATCAACTTTTCCAACCTGTTCTATGATGTGGCTGGTGCACTCTCAATCATGCATGAAATCTGGGTAATCCAATAAAGATGATACACACTGGCATATTTTACGTGCCCCCAGTGGCTTTCAGAACAGCAATAAAAATACCGCTGAGTTAAGACGGTGATTCACCAAGGGATTCTCTTCTCATATATTGTTCATGCATTAAGAAACAGAATTTTGTTGACTTCATTCGTTTCGAATAATTCATTTACTAGCCTCTAATGAGAAAACAAATATCTATAGATATACGTTCAGACGTTTGACAATTGTAAAATGGAACTCTTTCGTAAGGTTTGGCCACATAATATGTTATGCATCTCTATGAGTACATCTAGGACACTTCAACGTTCACAATTGAGTGCAGATATTTCGGTTCATATCTTTTTACAATATTGAAAAGCAATTGAACAGCATGCCTGTGGTTCTCTGTCTTGCCATCCTTGCAGGGCCCACCTAGTGGTGGTTTCTTCAATTGCTGACTGAAAGAAATTGGATCTGGCAGATTAGTATTATGATCAAACTGCGGTTTTAAACGTGGCATTGTTAGCCAGTTACAAGTGAACAGGTGAATCTGTCAATGACATTTCTATTCGGAGCTCGAGCAGTCAGATAAAACTCACCCAATAAGATACAAATGAACAGCTGAATCTGTCGGTGACATTTCTATTTGAGTCACTCAAATTAAACTCGCCAAAGAAGCGCTTCCCGTCCTGCAGTCACTCAGGGCACGACCGGTAGGGGGCGGGCTAATTCAAAGTACGACCACCCGGGGGCGCCACTTCATGCCGCTCTCTGTCCCTAACCCCAGAGGGGGTACTGCCCATAATGTTGTATGCTCTTTCTACCTGAGATGACCAGGGAATAGTTGTAACTTGTTTTTATTATTATTATTTTTTGCATTCAGCAGAGACAATGAAATTCAGACATACATTGCTTCGACTTGCCGGTTTGAGGCACTTAGAATGTGGAATCCTCGATACTAGTAAATGCTTATACAGTTTACAATTTTCCAAAGAGTTTTTGATAATCCATATAACAAAAATGCTATTTTCGGAGGGAAAATTTACTCTAAATGTGCGAAAAATGCATGAGAAGAAAATCGGTATGCCTTTTGTCGCATCGTGGATCACCGGTTTACCACTAATGGCTCCTCTTTCTGCATCTTATATTCAGTTTTCAGGAGATTGGTAAGAGATGAGGCAGGAGTTTGAGAGGTTTCCCGGCCCATGTACAGTCCTGCCCGGTCTCCTTTCCCGGCCACGCGGGAGCGGTCCTCACTCAGCTACTTAGGGCGTTGGGTTTCCCCGGCGTCTGGACAAAACACGGACAGGAGGCCCTTTTAAGGCACCCAGGCCCCCCAGCCCGGCCGAGACATGACGACCGGGCCCGGACCAGGCCGGGGAGACATGCCCTGGGGGCTGGAGATGGCCAACTTGGGCCGTGTATACAGGGACACTTACCTGGGCATTAAAGGCACCATGGCCTGGAGCCCACGGTTATAGGCCGCGGAGAGTTAGATCTCTTATTTCAGGTTCACATGGATAGATAAGGCAAGAAATATGTGTCAAATGTAGATTGAAGCCTTGTTTCCACCAGCCGATTTTACTACCAATTTCAGAAATCAGCAGTGGGAATATTGGTTAAACATGAACATGTTATACAATTAGAAAAGGTTTTTGATTCTTTTTCAAATGGTATGTAAGATATATATTCTTTTGCCATATTACTACTTAAAAAATAATTAAGTTTTTTTACAAATCGGCAGTCAAAATCGGCTGGTGGAAACCAGGCTTAAGTATTACAAGTTCACATGTAAATGTGCGTGGTAAGGTGTGGAATATAAAAGATGACGAAAGGGGGTGGGGGACTGAACAAGTGGTTCATTGGGTTCGATTCCCGGTTAGTGTCACTGAGGGATGAGGTACAGCAAAAATCATTTTCATGCTTTTATCCCATGCTGTTTGCCCACCCTGTTCCCCTTGCTCAAAGATATGATCACCAAAGATTAACCAAGTCAAAACATGTGTCTGAGAAGTCAGAAATTTTCCTACCTTGTGACACTGGCTGTTGGTACAGTGTAAAACATGCAACACTCACTCACTCACTCACTCACTCACTCACTCACTCACTCACTCACTCACTCACTCACTCACTCACTCACTCACTCACTCACTCACTCACTCACTCACTCACTCACTCACTCACTCACTCACTCACTCACTCACTCACTCACTCACTCACTCACTCACTCACTCACTCACTCACTCACTCACTCACTCACTCACTCACTCACTCACTCACTCACTCACTCACTCACTCACTCACTCACTCACTCACTCACTCACTCACTCACTCACTCACTCACTCACTCACTCACTCACTCACTCACTCACTCACTCACTCACTCACTCACTCACTCACTCACTCACTCACTCACTCACTCACTCACTCACTCACTCACTCACTCACTCACTCACTCACTCACTCACTCACTCACTCACTCACTCACTCACTCACTCACTCAGGTGTGGTGTACCCCTTGCCTCGAGCTCGTCCACCATTAGGGGGTGGGATGGGTTGGGGTGGAGTAGGAGTAGGGATTGTGAAGGATCAGGACCCCTTGAAACCCCCTTTTACATTTATTCCCATCCTATTAAATCATTGTTGTTAATACCATTCGTGTATGGGTACACAGTAAGTCGCCAATCGAGAACTTTGACTGTTTTGCTGCTGCAGCATCAGGGGTTATCAAAGGTGTTAGGACCACTGGATGTTATGTGTATAGCCCTGCCTATGGGACCATGCACATTAAAGAGCACCTGCCTCAGTAAAAGTGTAGTGGTACAGTCTCTACCGCCTCATAGATTCGATCATCCAGGAGCAAGGGTGAAATAAGCCAGTGCTTCAGAACCACCGAGACATGTGGTTCAAACCAACAATAACAACAGAACTTTGAGACAAGGGGAGGAGGTCGACAAGCTCTTTCCACCGGTTGTTCAAGATAGGCCTCTTTCCATACTAGACTAGACATAATACCATTTCTCATATCAAATACAGGTATACTTAATTATCTCTATTTGATATAAGAAATGACACTGTGAAGACCCTTCATGGTATAAATAATTTGCATTCTTTTTTACTTTCTCTTTGCACAGGTTACATTCTTGAACATAGATATCTCACATGCATATCTGTCGTCCACATATATACAATTATCATTCACATAAAAAGATCGGGTATGATGTAATTCATTTATGGGAGATCCAGAATAACAGAGTACTGAGAATATCATTGCCTCCAGCCTAAGCACCTTGTGTGATCTGTTATCTATAGCTAATTTTTGTTAGATAAGTGTATACAACGCCCCTTTAGGGCCGCTAACCACCCCCCAGATCGGACCGACCACCTGGAAGGGCAGACCTGATAAGTGGTTTACAATACGTTATTAGGTACAGAATAACAGTGATAAAGTGATGGTGAGGTAGGGTTCTGGGCGGTCAGAGACCCGATAACCACATCCAGGGATGAACTTCAGATGACATCAGCACACTGAAGGCCCATTAACCCTAGCCGATCATTCTGTCATATATAGAGCAACGATAAACCTTTTGCATGGACAAAACGACATTTTAGGGGCAGATAAGATTATCTCATGCCTGTGAAATCGACGAAATAACTTTCACACTGACAAAAGGGGGTCCTTGTGATTGCAAACGATCATTTTCTATACCTGTTCCCCTGAATCGTTTGGAAATCAACCGAACTGATCCAACATGTTGGATCTGTTTGGTTGCGGACCTGTTGTTTGCATTATTGGTTGCACCAGGAACTGACCCATCAATTTTCGCAACTGATTGCATGCGCCAGGGTGAATGGGCGTTGACAAAGCTGAATACATCATGTTTCTGTTGTGGAGTTACTATCAACAATGTGAAAGACCATTGTAAAATTAATATTCCAACATCAAAAGAAGATTTGTAGGTGTGCTATCCTCTGCTTGCCACCAACTACACCCCCATCTAGCACACACAATTAGTTAAAATGCATGTGTGAAGGGGCTTGCATTAGCCGAAGGTCCGGGGATAGAAATGAGTCAAATATTTGAGTAATCAGGGTTGATGGCAATTTATAAGATTAGGCCTTTAAAGTTGTCATCATATTTCCCAGCAATGGGCACGCATCTTAATCTAGGCTAGTCTCACGGCAATGCAGGAAATACATCAAGAGAAAGGAAGTATATAAATTTGTTAAAGATCTTTATACTAATAGTAGAGTTTTAGCTGACATACCTTTGGTTGATATACACGTATATATACAATATAGGACGACTAACCAGTGTAGCCTATATTGTATAAAGGCGCTAGGTTTGAATGTTCTTTTAAAACCCTGGATCCGCCCCTGACAACAGCGACAGAATGGACTCAGGATACTTGCATTTGATGTATCAGATTGATCATAGGCCTGTACAACACCAGCCAGATTTTTGCCTTTGCAACCCAACAGATTCAGACACCTCTTGTGCATGGGTCAATCCCAGGGTTCCTTGCGGCAATACTCGATCTGACGTCTTTCTTGCTTAACATACCAAAGAGGACAGGTCAACATTTTGAATCGATTTTATAGAATATAATAAATGTCAGAAAAATCCATACCGGTGTGCATGTAGGGACTGCAAGGAGGTTTGAAATAATCTCCTACGACTCTTTTGCTAATCTTATCAATTCTTTTGTCGGTCACATATATGTTCCGTGACCTGCCTCCATAAATAGGTTAGAAATAATGAATTGTACTTTACAGATCGTTCTATCAACTACAGTTAATTGCAATAATTTGTATTATAGATATGTTAACACTATTGTAAAATGTATACATGTATGGGAAGAGGTGGTCCAGTGAAAAGCATATATGGGACTGCTGTGAAGTGGGCAAGGTTTGATTGGATACCTTTTGGACCAACTTCCCTAGGCCTTTCCGCCCACCCCCCTAGAGTCGGTCATCAGTACTTCGTACGAAATGAGAGGAGCTGGAATCAAAATAGCCTCAAAATTGCTGTTAAACCCCAACAAATCTTCATCCTGCACAAGTTTATTGCGTCATTGACTTGCCGCCCTCTCTCACCACTCTCTGTGTGTTTCAGGTCGTGGGACGTGCTGTGTCTCAGTGAATGTTCCCGCCTCATGCCCCCGAACTTCAGGGCGGAGGCCAAGCGGAGTGCACTGCCCTTCGACGACAAGCTCGGCAACCTCAGGTAACGCCTTCTAGAATTACACTTAATAGAGCAATACAAACTAAATACCTTTAGTTTTCTTTAACCTAGGAAAATGATAGTATTAGTTGTAGTCCGGTAACCCGACCAACCCTAGTCTTTTGCCCGAGCCCTAAGGTTTTTGAAAGACATATTAGTGAAGAATAGTCGAATATCGTAAACTATCGCCAAATGTGGTATTTTCTTTCATTAAAAGACATTAAAAATATCCCCAAAATCTAAAAAGACTTCCCAACTTATGTCCCTATGTTTATTTACTGATGTTTCCAGGTCACAGCTTTTTTCCAGTGGCCTTATTTCATCATTATACATTCTTGTGTGTTTCAAAAAGTAAACAATAAAACAATGTTTCGTTGCCATTTCCCCCTTTCTATGTAGATTAAGTCCCAACCAACAGGGGGGTCAGGCGATATTAGTGATCCTACAAGACAAATGTACATGGAATACATGTGGGCTCTAATAGGAGACATACTAAAAACAACCTAACGAAAAGCACTAGTCCCAACCACTTTTTTTTAATTTGCATGAGTAACAACAGCGATAGAATGCACTCAGGATACTTGCATTTGATGTAGCAGTTTGATCATACAACATCAGCCATATTTTTGCCCTTGCAACGCAACAGGATTCTGGCTTTGACACTTCATCTGGGGTCCATCACAGGGTTCCTTGCGGCAATACGCGAACTGACGTCTTTCTTGCTTATTCTGGGAGTCAGGCCGATATATATATATATATATATATATATATATATATATATATATATATATGACGACCAGTGAGACACCTCCCTGATGGAGGTCTTCATCATAAGGTGGTTCTGTCCCGGGCCCCTGAGGAGTCTCTTTGACCTTGTACTGCCCTTAGGTTCAGTTATTTAGGTTACCTACTTATAACAGAAGCCTGCTCATCATCAGAGGTATGTCCTTTGGCCTATGGCTTCCCCCTAGGTCTATATTATGGGAGATCTTATATTGAGGACCTTCAGCATTTACGCAGCAAGCGTCCTACATTCTGATCCTGACGGATGAATAGATAACACTAAATTAAACCAGCCTTATATAGGCTTATTACTTTATAAGCGGTGCATATTCACGCTCAACCACGGGTCATTTTCGCCTCTTTTTGTAGTCAGTCAGGACCCCTGCACCCTTGATCCGCCCCTTGCTTTTCAAACCTTAGATATTTGAGCAAATAAGCCCCCATGAATTGTCCAATTAAGCTATAGTTTTACCCACAGTGGTAATCACAGTTCCAAGTATAGTACCCTTAAGCCCCGGCCCCACTTACCAACTCAACTCAACTCGACTGTTGTAGGTTCTGACGGCGCCAGGGCCTACGACTGTCTGGTCTTAGCAGAAAAACTCTACCATGCCATAGACTGCGACCCGATGGTCTTATTGAACCACATTAATGGTTACATTGATCTTCCATGTAGGTAGAAAATTGTATATAGTACATTAATGATCTCCAAACATATAAGTATGTACAAGTTGACTTATTTCAGTCTAAGTAACCTAGCATATATTGAGTTCATTATCAGCCTTGAGTAGATACACTCTCAGTAGGATGATATAATACGAACAGCAGGTATATTAAAATCAGTTAGAGACATCGAATTAGCACATGTAGTAAACTAATGGACATATTGTTCAGGGGCTGCCCTGCATGATGTTGAATCATAAGCATGTATGTTGACATTAATCAACATTGAAAACAATGGGGGTTCAAATGCTAACTAATCTAACTCCAATATTAAATTATATTCATGGATAGTTGATGGGATACTAAGTTAAGTGTTGCCATCTTAAGGGACCTGACCGTGCTAAGTTAAGCATTTCAGGGCCTTTCATACAACCAGATCTTAGTCAGTTTTTTGAATTGTACGAAATCTTTCACATGTTTTTTATGGTCAGGGAGAATTTCCCACAGGTGTGCTCCTACATAGTAGGGACTGGTTTGATAAACTTGTAGGTTAACCATATCTGTTTGAAAGGTGATTTTGTCAGAACTCCATGTTAATCTGCCTCCTTTTCTTTTCCTCCATTCAGTATTGTCTTTGTTTTTGTAAAAGACGTTTAGTAGGTGAAGGTACCTGCGTTCTTTCAGGGGTTGGAGCTTAGCTTTGAAGTGCAAATTGGCTACACTGATGTCATGAGGATTGTATATATCAAAACATGCACGCAGTGCTTTGTTTTGCATAGTTTGCAGTTTTTTCATTTTATGTTCTGAACACATGACTAGGAGGATGTCAGCATATTCCACCACTGGCAAAACAGCTTGCTTATAAATCAATACCCGGGTTACATGTGTTACATTGGTTTTGATTTTATTCAATTTGAAGATGTTCTGTGCATATTTACGTTTGATGTTATTTAGATGTGAATTTAGTGTTAGACTTTGATCCAACACTACACCCAAATAATTGTAAGATTGACTGTTTTGTAGCTTAATGTTCTTAATTAAAATTTCAGGCTGATTTGATGTTTTTAGTCTTGATCGGGTGCCATACAGGCAAACTTGAGACTTTTCTGCATTAATACATAATCTATTTGTTTCACACCAGTTTGTGATTAAATCTGCTACTCCCTGTAATGTATGTTGGATTTCCAGTTGGCATGAAGACTATAAGGTGTATATGAATATCTACAGCACACCCCCCTAAGACTCGACAGTCCAGTCGTACATCTTCATCTTCTCAAGATGTACGACCCAACGGAATCGTCGTACGACCCCAGTCGTAATCCTATGCCACACTGAAAGACTGAGCCCAACTCAACTCAACTTGACCGTCGAGTTGAGGTCAGTCATGCAGTGTGGCCGGGGCTTAAGTCTCCGAAACTGTGATCACACTGTTGGCTGATTCTGATATACTCAAGTTTGATTCTGATACAGACTTTTTGTTCTACCCCTTTTAAATCAAGTGAACTATACGGACAGTGTAGGACACCGGTTCTGATTCTGATCCAGATCCAAGTAATTAATTTTAGATTTGAGCAGTGCTTATATAGGAATCGAAAAAAGACAGCAATCAAGCCTGTAGCCGGGGGGGGGGGGGACGTGGGGTATGGGTCGTCACCCCCCCCCCTCCCCCCAAGCTTGGCCAGGTCCAGTTTTTGAAAAAATAATATTTTTGAAAAAATAATATTTTTAATAATATCCTCCCCTCTTATCCTGGCCCTCTGCCGTAAAACCTCTCTTACCCCTGCCGGCTTTCGGCTATCCTGTAAAAACTCTCCTATCCATTACTGCTCTCTGATAACCATGCCAGATTCGTGTCCTGTCCAATAACATCACCAGACTACATTCTAACATTGCAAAATATGTCGCTGACAACAACTCTGCTAGGCTAAGGGGTGGAGTCCCTATCCTTTACAACCTATGGACAATACCTAGGCGTTAAGCTTTTTTACTTCTAGAAAGTGCTCTTTTTGGAAATGGTCACCCCCCATGAAAAGTTTTGGATTAACCTGGTGAAGGCCGACCAAGGCCTCCTATGCCCTGGAGGCGTTGTTCTCTGGAGTCCTAAGATCAGGGTCAATCCCCGCCAGCCCCGGGTCGCCTTTCATCTACCCACCTGCAGGTCTCTGTGGGACTGTATATAGATGTTATGTGGATGACCAGGGACGGATTTAGAGGGAGGTGCCTGAGGAGCCATGTACCATGTAATAGTAAGAGATGACCCAAGGATAATTCCTTGGCCAATAATGGCGAGTTGGGCAGCGGATGAGACGGAATACATTATATAGGTGTATTTGTGTGTTAATGGATGGGTGTTTGTGCTGCAATATACGTAGTACATATATGTATGCATATATATATATATATATATTATGTATATATATATATACATATATATATATAAATATATTTGTTATATATATATATGTTATATACATATACCATAAATTTATTAGGATTGGGAATATAGGTATATACAAGTAAATATTTTCCCAGTTGTAATATATCTCTGCTTTACGACAAACTGTGGCAGGTTGACTAAAGTATTAAGATAATACGAGTTGTAAAAAACAAATATTGCTTTTATCAGGAATACCGTTTGCTGTATTTTCCTGAACACTGGTAAGTAATTAATCCGCTTACACTGCTCTCTAGGAGTCACCTCAGCAGCCAGGTCTAGAGTCTATCAGACTCTGCATATTATGTCCATAATTGGAAGTGAAATAACGGTCAATGGAAAAGGTTGGTACTCCCCATGGCCCGGATGTCAGTCTAATGAAAACAGATTAGGAATCAGCAGAGCTAATTATAATCCTATATCCCCATTAATGTCTGTTGAATGTTGTCTACCTTTTTTCAAGTCAAAGAGCATTGACGATACAGTACCGAGGCGTGAGTGGGATAAGAAGTAACTATTGTGCAGCACAAGTTGGTTTTTACAGATTATAAACGTCGGCCGGCAAATCCGCTGGAAAACTATAGAAACTCTCATAAGTTTTGCTCTGTATACATCAATAATGAAAATATTTTCAAAATTTTTTAGAAAACAGAAGATATATATGGATACGAACTGAAAAATATTGAATGCTAATTTTACTTCTTGTCAATCACAAATAATGCCATGATTAATGAAAATTCCTGTACTTAAGCCTTGTGACTTGTCGATATATTACCCTGATCATGCACCTTGATCTAGGCTAACCTCCGGGTGCAGTATAACCAATTGGCTATCCGTGGTAGCGAGCATTGACTTCGGAGCCTTCTATTAAGTCTGTACTCATCAATGGGGGAGGGGGGGGGGGCGAGAGGATGCTCTGAGATAAATGTGCGTACGTTCTAGTAAAAGTCAATACGTATTTTTGTCAAATAAAAGGGGGGTGGGATGGGGGGGGTCTGAGAATTTTGAAAATGTGTGCGCGCACTACATGGAAGACCCCTGATATTTGTATAATGCAGCGACCTAAGCAGTATAAGGAAATGGGAATTTATAGATTGATTTGATACTATTATACACGGGATAAAGTAGTAGTATATGAAAATGGGTATTTTCAGGTGGTTTGATGCTTGTCGTGTACATAGTCTCGTGTACACGCACTGCCTAATATACAGACCTCCCCCCTACACGACGTCGCGTATAAGGCCGATTCGAGTCCAGATCATGCAGTGATGAGTCAATTCCTCGCTCCCGTCTCTACATACAAGCACGGTTTTGAATATATTATAGTTTTCCGGAATGGTGAAGATCAAATTATGTATATTTTCGTAGATTTACAACTTTTAGCGCATTAAATATTTTCAATCTGGTTGATTCTTGTGGACGCGATTTTTCCTAGTGTTTTTTTAGGTGCCCCCCTGGTTATTCCAATTCTCCTAACTCTAGGCCTAGGAGACAAGGATGGCCTACATGGCAATTTTGTCCAACCCTTGTCCAACCTGGGATATACCCAATGAGAGATGGGCGTTTAAGTAGGGTCATTTGTCTGCTTTTTGTCATTTTAGGTTTAGCTTTCAGCCATTTTTGGGTCACAGTTCACGATATCAAAAGCAGCCGTTCGGAAAAGCAAAACCCTCCGCATACCCTGAACCATATGGGGAAAAAGCGCATCTGCACCGCGTGGGTGGAAAGTCGCCAAATAACCGCGTAACGCCCCCGCCAGCCTGAGTTGAACGTATATACATAACGGGAACCAGGTTTATGTATGGGAAGCCAGGGGCATGGCAGAGAATCAGGGTCCATTACGTGATACACCTGGGGTTGGGGGTGAGGGCGGGTGTGGGTGTGGGTGGTGGTGGTGAGGGGTGGGGGGGGGGGGGTGGGGTGGCGGGAGGGGTGGCATGCGGATAAACATGGAAGTATAGATTTTTTTCTTTTTTTTTTTCTATTTCTTTTTTTTTTTTGGGGGGGGGGGGGGCATGGGGGGGATGGTCAATTGGTTAGAATTTTGGCATTGCACGCGGCCAGCACGTGTTCTATACTTTGTGCTGCCTGTTAGATCACCTTACCTTGCCATCGTTTCCACCCCCATAGATTCGATCATGACAGCAATGTGGTCAACAACCAGAGTTGGTCTCGATATAGCTGAGAAAATGCTGGGTAGACCTTAAACTCGAACTCATCCTCATCCTCATCATCTTGGTCTTACGGCCCACCTCGCGTTGCTTCATATATTTATATCAGTAACTTCATTAGCACTTGGATTTCTTATGCCAGCTAGAATATCACATGTCTTGGGATTCATGATATAGGCAGTGACAGAAATAGAGGATGTTTGGAACAGCCTGACATTGGATCAGCCATGTGTCGCAAACTTAGATAAGTACAGTGGTCAACAGCCTCCTTTAAAGGCACGTATTTCTTGAAAGATGCCAGGATCCCTCTGATATGTTTAAGTGTCTAAAATAGCATTATTATCTAGGAGGTAACGTGTAGGAACAAGTGCGCAGTTGGGAAATTAGGTACATAGCATTTAGAAATATAAAAATCCCTAACTGAAGGTATTTTATTGACGCTGGGATTGTGGGCGAACTACGGATGTATGACAGTGTCCTCTAGTTTTGTTGCATGCCGGGCATCTGACCAACGAGTTGTTTACTTAAGGACTTCGGGTTATATATATATATATATATATATATATATATATATATATATATATTCTATCAAGGGCCCCCTCTCAAGGGAGGCCCGATGGTCGAGCGTCCTAAAGTAAGCATGGGGGGATTACTTGTTGGTCAGATGCCGGCACCCCGTTTACTTGGATGTGGCTGGTAGTTTGTGTTAAATGGAACTTTTGCCAGTAGGATATTGACAATCTGGATCTTGTGAAGAATATTGATATAGGACCACGTAGAACAAAGACTACCAGTCGTTTTCCTGCAAAAGAGTTCCCTACTCAAGGAAGCTTTTAGAATATTACTAAGTTATTACATGTAGGACCATTAGGTGCTTACATAAATATTGAATAAGATTGATGTAAACGATACGTCCCTTATAAACCTTATGAAACGAAATATACATTAATTACATCTGAGATTAGTAAGTCAATAAATGTTACTCTATACAGTATACCAAAAGCCTTTCTTTGTCATCGAATGTGACATAACTGATCTTTGTGTTAGATGTAGGAGAGTATGAAACACCCAATCCCTCGGGGTCTTAACCGTTCTTTGTTGACATCACCTATGAATCTTGTGACTGGTAAGATCTATTGATGTGAAGCGCAGATTAACCAAATACCACTGTCCCAGAATGTAGCATAATGTTGCTGTGTGACCAGGCTAATTTTTAAACTAAGACGGCGAGTAGGACGTTATACATAATATAGCTTTACCATGTTTAATAATTTACGTTTTGTCGATCCCAAAAATAACTCTTCCAGGATCTTGCTCCGATGTCAGTATTTGCCATGAATTACTTCTACTGAATTGAAGGCCTGAATAAAGGAGAACTACTCTGAAGTGAAAAGGGGTGTCAACATGAAAATAGAATAACGAAGTTATTTTTAAAACGTGCATAGCTTGGTCCAGTGAACAATACCTAGTGTTGTGTGAGGCTGTTTTACGGGAGAATCAGGAGGCAGCGGTTTTCATCATAATAATGGTGTTTTTATGAATGGGTTCCGTTGCATAACTCAGATTTCAATGCGGAAAGCATGAGAGTGCTTGAATAGAATAACAATGCAGGAATATTCATGAACTCTTTGGTTCACCAGATATAGTCAGCTATCTTCCAATACTGAAAGAAATATTCAATAAAAAGTCATAGAGGATTCTTTTGGCACTCATATGCATGTCTGTGTCGGCCAAAACATTGCATTGACCTCGCAAGTAAAATAAGCTCAGGTGAGGGTCGGGAGGCTAGGGTTGTATTTCTTATAAGATAATTCTTTACTTTGTTGAAATGTTCTAAACGTTGTAGCAATGAGTTGGGGAGGCAGGGGATGCTAAATGCCTTTGGGTGCCTTCCATTTAGTAGATAGACATGATATACATTGTGTTCTTTGATATTCAGATCTATCTGTAAAGAAACATGGCGTGTTCATGATTAACTGTGTTACTCGCAGTTAAGGGGTTAGCAGTATCATTAATTTTGTCCCTCATGCACCTGAAGGCGAACATTAATATTTTTGAAGGCCATCCAGAGCTGAGAATAGTTTATCTTTCAGAAAATATGAAATATAAAATAAAATAAAATAATACCCAAATGAATATACTTCTGAAATATGACTAAGGTACTCGGTAAAACCATACATGGATCTAAGCACAGGCCTATAACTTTGCCTTTAGTGATGCCACCATACAATGTTTCATTTGGGGAAATAAAACAGCATTCAAAGCTTAAAACCCACTTTTCACAGATTCCTTAAAAAACATGTGAAGGTGTGGCAAACATCACCCGTGTTTCCCTGTAAGGACTTCCAAATCCATACATATTCAAAATAAGCTCTTTTACCAGCACATTCGGCTTAAACGTAAACTAAGCTTATTTCAGATCGCAGTGAACGTCAGTCGTTCGGACTCTAGAATAAAAACGCCCGTTACATACTGCGTGATTCTGTAGATTCAGATTCAGTTTCCAATAGACTTTGTGCACTTGCCGCCAACCAACACACATTGGGGCGGGTGAGATTTTAGTGCTCGCTTTAAATGTATTAGGTATTCAAAACTCTAAAACATCTAGGATACAGAATCATGCCTCATCTATCAAAAGCAAAATTGTGAAATCATAAGAAACAATTATTATTCTATAAACTGTGGATATATTTTCTAGCCGCATAGGTATGGTGACCACGTGGTTATCTCCGAAATCTGGTCTCATGACCATGTCTGCAAACAGCCCATACTGCGGGCATTAGGAGAAGGAGGAAAGGAGCTGATCACTACCTTAAACAACCAGATATCAAATCTCCATGACATGTTTATACAAATTAGGTATAATATCTGAAGGATGATAATAATGTAAGTAACGAACTCAATACTTTCAACCAATTTCGAATGATTCGGCACGTTCTTCAAAATGCTTCCCAGTCGTACATAACCTCAATAAAATGATTCAGGAAGAACTGGTATTTCAATATGCTGTTTCTTTTGATACTATTAGATAATCACGTTTCTTAGATTCAAAAACTAATAACTCATAGTGGGGACACAATGTGGATGCGAATAGTAGCTTAGAGCCCACGCCCCTAACCAGGAAAAAGAACCAATCAAGTCGTGTGTGGTGTCTCATCTCTCATCCCAAGTGACAAGGGTATTTGTGTTTCTGACTTGGGCGTGGTGATTTTTGATGAATGGGAACGACTAGATCTGTTTCCGATAATGCCCAGGCACCCTCAGAAAACACTCCACCAATCAACCTGTTCTCACCGTGCCGATAAAGTCAGGGACAGAGGGACTCAAATCCCACCTGTAAAATACACTAAGTACCCTGTGGAAGTCTGAAGAATCCGCCTAGTTTTGTTTCCGAACTGGAGCAGCTTGAAGGATAATGCTAAGCTGGTGATAGGTGATTGTCTCCGACCCCTCAGAAACAGATGACCTATGGGCACTACCCCACTCACATTCTGGGCCTATTCCTGGTGACTGCTTAACGCCCCCGCCCCTTTTTTCAGTCCAATTGTTTCTCACGTTATCAAGCTGGGAATAGGAAAGGTTTTTCCCAACATGCTGCTCTAAAGGAGCCCCCACTGAGCCATCAGAGATCTTTTGGGATTGGACAGAGCTACCAAAAGCCATGCAAGGTTGCCGAACACATCGAAAAAATCAATTGAAACTATTTGTTGAAACGGCCTATAGAAAGCCGATAGAAAATGTAGGAACATTGGAAGAATTGCTTTTCACCAGTAACTTGCATCTTGGAACGTTATAGTTACCCTAAGTAATGGACATTATTACAAATTTAATTTCACAGCATTGAAATAGAAGAACTATAGCTTTGCATGCCTCAAGTTACTTTGCATTTCAACCTTTATTACTTAACACAGGATTATAGGCCCTACTTCTGTAATTTTCTGTATGGAATACGACAAATTATCAAAGGTAGGTTGGTAACATTTGGTAATACTTACGACAAATATAGTTAAACAGAATTGACCAGTGAGTCGCCCTTATTCTCATTGATTCGATTTCTCTGTATCTTCTCGTTTCTTAAAAAATTATGTGTTTTCCCCTAATCTTTGCCTTTCTGAAGAACAATCCTGTCCCACTGTGACAAACCCCCCGTCATTGGCCACCGTTTACCCGACTGACTAATTGTTTCCACACTGGTTCCCTCGTCCCGGCGTTTTGCCCGTCATGTCCGCCGGTAATCAGCCGATTGATGGCCACTGGTTCCCGGGTCCGACGGCAGGGGGCGTAGTGGACCGGAAGTCGTTTTGTCAGAATGAAGAAAGTGGAAAAGACGCGGGGTGGTCATTAGGGGGGATTTGGGGGTGGGAGCGGGGGTGGGGCGGGGTGGGGGCGTGTGGGGGTACTAGGGGCCCCTCAGCAGGGCATGTTTGAAGTTTGTTGGTTTGAATTATCAGAATCAGAGGTTCTGGAGCACTGGGATATTTCACCCTTGCTCCCGGATGATGGACTCTATGAGAAGGTAGAGACCAAACCCCTACACTTATATGTATAGACGTTGTGCACATGACGTCACACATGCCAAATTGGAATGGCCACCATATTCGTGATCAATTTAGATTTATCATTATTCACAATTCTGAAGTGGCTATGACGTTGAGTTGTGTCTATTTCATCAAAAGACATCACGATAAATCATAATAGATAATTATTATCTCTAAATCGCGGATGTATCTAATAGCCACTTGGGTGTGGTGACCACATGGTGATCACCAAAATCTGGTCACATGACCCTGTCTTGCACAAGGTCTATATTATGTTTAAGCGACCTGGCTATATAGGCGACATCGTGTTTGCAACCTCGTTTATACTAGAGATAGAGCGTGTCATGTTGTCAGCTGTAGAGAAACAATACCACACATTCCCACTTCGGTGTACTACGGTCCTGGTTTGGTGTACTACTAATGTAAATAATCAAATTATGGCGTGCACAGTGCACATTATGAAATTGATGTGACCATTTATAAATTCCCATTGTACTGACGGGGTGTCAGTCCATATCTAGTTTAGCCCTTTTTCGTAGAAGCAATCTTAGGGCTAAGAGTGAAACTCTTCATAGATTTTGTTTGGGGTGTGACAGCAACGTCAAGGGACCAGTGTAAAGCAGGACTTGCAGCAGGCAGAGAGCAAGGGTGTGCAAAGCAAGCAGTAGGGCAACACCTTAGATAATGTAGCAGGCTGCAGAGACTGAGATGGGGAATCTCGATCAACAGGCAAGAAGGCTAGGAACGTTGGCTGGGTGGGTTGATTGGACCAAGCCTCTTGGAATGATGATTATCAAGAGGAGGTCAGTGACGTATATCATCTGTTAAGATTAATATACTTTCACCTGAGTGTTATGTCACCTCTTGATGGAGAACTACATCTTGAGATGACCAGTGGCTTCAATGGAAGGAAGACTGCGATTGGAAATAGCTAGCAAATCAGTATAAGTAAAAGAAAGAAAATGCTAAAAGAATTCTTTACAAGTAACGGGAAAAGTAACCCCCAAAGTTCACCATTTCCATATACTACTAGCGGGACGGAGTGGAGAAGGGAACTATTAACTAGAGACCAGGATCCTCAAACTTAAATAATGTGGGTGTCCATCAAGGCCTATCCTGATATGTAGAACCTCCCCAGATCTACAGGGCGGAGGGGAGCTCTTTCTTCACCTCTTTCAGGGACCAGGGTTACACAACCCAGGGTTCCAGAGGCCAGTAGTGGTCACAAACTACAAACAGATTATATAAAAAAACTAAACTAGAGACAGAATGTACACGACATCGCTTGAAGAGAAGCAATGCTACACGTTCCCACTTCGATGTGCGGCTAATCATAATAAAATTATCGCTTGTATACGCAGTGGATAAAAGAATTATGAAGTTGACGCGACCATCTATAAATTACCATTTCCGTATACTACTAACTCGTCGTTTGTATAATAGAATCAATCCACGCGACAATGTTGTCTATTATTGTGAAATGCATTTACGAGACCTTGCACTACAGGCAGCGCTTGTCGAAGAATAACAATTCCCCCCCCCCTAAATTTCCTTTCATATAACCTTCCAGATTCGTACCATAATCACATGTTGGTGGATGGCAAAGCAAATCCTCACATACATACATACCTTCGTTTAACCCTTTCACTACCACAGGCCGCTATAGTGGCCCAAATGGAAAACCCCCAAAATCTAAATATAGTAACAGGGAATCCCTGGGGAATCCCCTGGATCCCTGAAATTCCTCCTTATAATTTCAAAATGTCTTCTAGATTGCTTCAAAAGTGAAAACTTAACGAAAATTGAACTACTTTAGTAGTACAATGTGCCTCATTCAATGAGATCATTTATATATGTATTATAATTAAACAAATTTAATTATTTGAAGATATTGTGACATATTTGGAGGATAGACCATGAGACAAATGAATAGGAATAAAATGGAAAATAGCTATGAACCATGACATTAGGCATATTTGACAGATTTCCATCGATTTCCATTTGTTTATTTGAGTTGAATAGGATGTGTGCTATTTGTGCTTACAATGTACTTCATTTTACAAGGTATATCAGCAAAACAATGCAAAATTATGCAAAAATATACAAAAATTAGCAAATATCTGTTCAAATTGGCAATGTGGTTGCCATGGCAACCAAAATCCAAGGATTTCCCAAATAGTTAGGGAAAATGAAAAACTACCTTCCATGCTTTCTATAACCATAAGCAATTAACCTTGAACACTTGCTTATAAGATAGTAGTACATCTGATATTAAGATACCTTGAATAGATGTAATTCCCCTAATTATCTGGCAGTCAAAGGGTTAATATCATGTGCACATCAAGATAGGGGTGGGGGGTTGTTGGAAATTTATGAAAATTTACATACGTTCTACAAATCCGATGCGAACTTTAGCCCAATGGGGGTTGGGGGGTCTGGGATTTTTATAGTTAGAGTCATATAAGATCGGACACATGTCGTGTTACATAATTGTGCATAATTATTAAATACGGTAAGAAATAATCCCCTACTGGCAGCAGCCCCTGATGTACCGAGTGTCCTAATGGACAAGGCCGTTCTCAGCTGGGTGCTGTCTGGTGTCATTTACAACTGTTAATGTAGTGCTAAGGAGGTCATAATGATGTAAATATCTCAGACACTAATTCCCGGTTCCTTCTATATTTTTTAAATGCAAGGTATTTCAGTGTACATTGTCGAAAAGTAAAGTCAATTATTCGAGAATTCAATAAGCCCATCCCACATTGGCTATATACCAGGGTCAGACAAGGGTGGGACAGACTGATTGTGTTAGCCATCCTTGTCTCCCAGAGTTGAGATTACTGGAATAACAAAGTATTGTGTTTTCCTTTATTCCCATGTACTGATGAATTGTTAAGATTTCTTAAATTTAACCGATAGATAGATTTGCAGGTTTGCCAGTCAATCAAAATTATGCATTTTAAGTAAAATAGAGTTGAACATTTCAGGTTGGGCTGACAGGCTTTAACAGTGGTTCCTACGCATGGCGAAAAGGCCAATATAATATAAAGCTGCATTTTACATGTTTTAGGACCAATCTATCAACCAAACCACCATGATTCATTTTGTTTTACACTTCTATCTTTGGGGATTAAATCAGGAAGAAATTGCTATGTAATTTCAGGGTAAAATGTGATGTTAATGTATACTGGGATGGGCCTAATAAGCTCTAGCATAAAAAATGCTTGATTCATGTTTTCACCTATTCGTTTAGCATGTATTATTCAACATACACTTTTTATGAAACGCACTTATCTTACCCTGTCTGCAGGCACATACAATTCATTAAAGGGAACCCTATCTGTGAGACTTTTCTTACAACTTTCACCGGACACCTTTCAGACCTCTGGGTGTCCTGTGGAATCCCTAAAATTTTACTTTTATATGAAGGCTGAGAAAATTGAACTCCTTAAGGATAGACACCAGTGGTTGAGGTGTGAATGGCGCGACTTTCTTTGATCAAAATCACAAGATTTGTTTTAAATAGTACTACTTAATAGATAACATTGTGGAGTAGCCAATAAAAAAACCCTATGTATTGATATAACTTATATAGAAATAGGAAGAACAATAGCTGTAGAGTATAGGCACAAACCTGAAAACCATAATTTATATATTTAATTTTTGAACATTGATATCTCACTTAATATCTATCCTAGAGGTTTGAAATCTTTAGTAGACCTTTTTGACATATAGACAGAGAGAAGCGTGTCTCAAAATTTTGATATATGTCCTGGTTTTCTTTTTATGAAATGTAGAAAAATGTTTTGTAACAATTTTTGAAAAGGTTTCCCGTTTTTTGCCATTATTGACCATAAAATAAAATCTAAGCCCTCAATCAAAATTCTGAGACAAGCTTCCCTGCATACGAAAGTTGTTAAGATGTGTGTAAAATTTCAAGCATGTAAGTTGAGTATTAAGCGAGATATTGATGTTCAAAAAATAAAAGTTAAAACATCAATTTAATATTGATAAAATCACTATTTTGAATCCCTTTATTACTTTATTAATATATAATATAGATAGAGAAAAATATGAGCTTTTAAATGATGTATAACATGTTGAGATCAGAGCAATATCAAGGAATATATTGGTGTTTTCCTGAATTTGCCGCTGACCACCGGTGTCTATCCTTAATCTATGTGTGGGACACCCAAACTGTGACCTAGAGTCAGCCAGCTTAAGATACAGTAAATGCTATACTGAGCTAGACTGATGTTATTTATCTTTAGTTAATTCCAGAGATGTTTCGCTGTTGATGTTCATATTTTTCAACATCCCATACAAGGATGTAAAATCTTTGTTAGACTGCGTGATGTTTCATCGTCTATCATTTACATTTTACTTTATCCGAAGATACCAATAAATGTTCGTTATTCAAAGTAAAGGGGAGTTCTTCATTATCAATCATCGAATTCGTTAGCTTAGTCCAGGCAGATCTTCATTCTGGATAATAGTTCGTTCTTTAGTGGTAGAGATTCTAAGTAAAGGGGCTCAGACCTATACAAAGAACACGCGCTTGGCAAGAGGTAATTTTATTATATCCATATAGACATTCTGAAGATACAAGTATATAGTTCTTTCATCCATACAATACATGTCATTCATCTCACAATGCTATCAACATCAGTAACATTCCAACCAGGTATAGCTATGGTTAAGCTTCCCCATTCATAAGGTATATACGCTCTGCAACTGTTGAGAGAGTCACCTCCCGTCTACCAGTGTCGGAGACCATCGGTAGGATCTCCGTTACATCCAGTACTGTGTCCGTAAGGCTAAGCCTAAGCTGTTCCAATCCTACTATCACCTAATCGTAGTGGTTACTACCATCTCTGCACTACCGTCTTGATCCATATGTTAGACTATTGCTCCCATGTGTTCTGATCGAACTCTATCTTGGTCTGCTCGCCCATCTCAAGTCTCATACCACTTATATAGCGACAGCCAAAGGCTTGGCTCTATACACATATACTCTAACACCTATAACAGTGCTCCCTCTATCTTTCATACTTCCCATTCTTACTTACATCGACTAATTCTATTTCTAACTATGTACAAGCTATCGTAGACTACAAGGCCCGTTATCCACAGTGTTCTTTAACTGGGTATCTAACTCATAACGCTCCCCAATAGGTTTTCCATTGCACGAGTGTCCCTTTTCGTACCTGTGCGTACCTGCAGAAGGGTGGACCAATCCAGTTACAGCCTTTTACGCCTGAGGGCGTCATCATTCACGACACCTCCCATACATTCTACCTAAGCCACAAGACAGTACACGTATCAGCGTTACATGTTTCACTATGAACCCTTGCCAGTACTAACGAGCTTACAATACTTATTACTAATTTCTAAAGTCTATAATAATTCTTTTGCACTGGACTTCAGTGCAATACTCTGCAGTAGGTAGCATTTGCGGCCCCTTTATTTAACTACCACAAGGAGTTTGCAGTATTGATACCAACATGTTGGTATCCCTGACTGCAAGCAATATTTAGAAAACCTATAATTATATAATCATTTGTGGTACTTGCAAGTACTGCAAGCAGGTGCTGCAAGTACCTATATTCCACCTTGTGGTACCAAAATCAAGTTTGCGGTATAGTTTGCTTGCCTTTTTTATATGGTACTGCAAGCAAATACCATATAGTGGAATATTGCCTTAAGCCATTTCTCCCCTTTTCATATCGGCCACTAACAGTAGTGCCCCAATGGAGGGTGGAATATTGTGGTATATTGCTCCAAGATATTTGTCGATCTTACTTTTATAGTACTTGCAGATTTTAGTGGAAATCTAATATCATTGTTATAATCAAGTTGCAATATATCTATGAGTTTGTATTTTCGTGTTATTCACAGGGAAAGGAATAAGTCATTCAAGATTGTTCAAATGAGGTTTATTCATTGTGACCATGGCATATTTATTCTAAATACACTGGACAACATATTGATATCTGTACATCACATTACAAAATTATTCAACTACATTCTCAACTATAATTATACCTTGACACACAAAGCACCCAATAATCATCGATCTGAATTTATTAGGATATAAATATTTTGTAAGACGTGTAAATATTTCCCCTAAAAGTGGTCTGAAAACACTTTTGATCACGTTCCTATTAAGATAAAAACAATAAAACAACAAGATAATAACAAAACTAAAATATGTATAAACCCTGAATATTTTAGTGTGTATGGCGTGTGACCAGCCGAGGCCCCTACACTCAGTGGGAGGAGGGGGCGTGTTGAGCCCCTGCCGCCTACGGAGCTGCCCCCGTGGGATGTTTGGGTAGGGTAATACTCTGTGAACACTGGCGCGGTAAGGTTAATGGTCCTGTCAGGCCTGTACACAACTTCTGGTCAGATTGCTGGTCAATTGTCTCTGGTATTTACATAGTATAGACATATTCCCCAAATCTGTCTAATAGGTTTGTGTTCAGTTTTTGTACCCATTCATCAATTTTCAGGGACGGATCCACAGATTAAAAATAAAAGAAGAGAGATGGGATGGGGCGCCCTTATTTACAAATGTGAGGAACCTCTTTTATCTAACTGCCTGGCACGGGTTGTTTGTGTGAAGGAAGAACACTGAAAGGGGGATTGAATTTGGTTGTCTAAAAATTGCCAAAATTGGTATATAGTTCTGTTGTACTAGTCAAACAACTGGTGGGGCTAAACCTCAGGACCAATGGCACCTCTGGTGGTCGAGGGTTAAACATTTAGAGGACGAGGCACCGGGACAAGGTCACGGAATGGAGCTGTCCCACTCCTGTACTACTAGGTATACGGCATGTTAGAACAAAAATAGACTGAGTCACAAGAACCTCCACATGTCTCGTAGAAAGATTTTTCTTACCAAGCACCCTGTTGTCCCCAGTTGATCGATCATGCAGTGTCCTCAACCTGGCGGAGACAAGGGGAACGTCACCCAATCTGCCCGATACTTCTCTGAATCGACTATTCTGGGCCTGCAATCAGAGAGACTAAATACCCGATTCGTCACCCCCTCTCGACCGAATGTCAAAGTGTAATGTGACAGGGGAGTCGCAGCACTGACGGTAAGATTATACCCTCTGTCAAAGAGATGACATAACAAAACCTTCCACGCCCTGCAGGTTGCCAATTGGATCTTTGAAAGAGAACGTGCATGTAAACAGGGGAATCGGGATTTACACGAGTCAGCCAATCAGCGTGGAGAACCGCGATCACGTGTCCGATTAAGACCACCTGCTGCCTTCTTTAGGTGTGACGTCAGCGGCCCACGCGCATTACTTCCGGTCGGCAGCCTCTCGTGAAATCTCGTGCTCCGAGAACAGTCACGTGACCTTAAGGGTCAACTTGTTGATTTGGTGGGCCCACACTTCCTGTGTGGGGGAGGGGGAAGGGGGGAGGGAGCAGGGGAGGGGTGTGTCTGCTGCTCAATGCCATAGTTCATGCTACAGATACCTCAATAAAAAGAGGAGAATATGCCATTTTGTTTTTTCTGCTTTGAGGACGATCCACAACGGTCCCTTTCAATCCCATCCACCATTGTGAATACTCGTGCACAGTGTTAGAGTCTAAACTATCATTGAACATGTCAACCAACATGTCACTAGACAGCTGGGTACTCTATTGACAATTGCTGGTTAGCTTTACAGACAAAACAGCACATTTGTTTGTTCTTGTTATGCTGGCTGGTCTTAGCTGATATTACCAATAACCAGAGACCGCCGCGTATTCTGGGATCTAGAGTCATTATTCCAGCCTCATCTCTTCGCACGCGAGGGGCCTTCCTGTTTAATGTTGGGTCGTCTCGACTAACAAAGGCAGCTTTCATAGTCTGGACTCCTGTATCATTCTCATAGAGAGGGGACCTGCGTGCCTGACTCCGTGTCACAGAGAGTGTCGACCATTTAATGCTGGTGTTTGGTTCCTCATAAAGTTCAGGTTATTCAGCATTCGGCTGCAAGTGACATGGGCTACTATAAACACTTTTACTGATTGGTGTTTGGTTGTATGTCTCTAACGTTATATTGGCTGCCATTCGTTGGTCAACCTACCACGACACCAACTAGGGAGCAGGGTTTAGGAGCTGTGCCGGTCAAAGTTTATGCAAGAATCACAAGAATGATTTTTAAACAGGAATGTTGATTTGTTTATCAGGTGTTTGTGAATATCTGTTGTATATAGTGTCAAGAGATCGGAGCTGGGCCCCTACTCCCCCCATTTCTTTTCTTTTTCTAAATTCACTTCAAAATTGTTCCATAAAAAATGACTGACAAAACATGTTGACCAACTGACCTAACACAAACAATAGGAGATTATCCTTAACCAAAAGTTGACTACTGAGGTGATCCAGCTATATTTCATAGGGACTGGGGCACTAGGTTGACATGAGGCAGAAAGAGGGTGGTTTGAATTACCCTGCGAAAGACCGACCTTTTCTTATACTACTAACAGAGTGCAAAGTGTGACGCATGTACAGAGACCTTGTATTTATAATAGTATAATACGGTCTCCAGAAATTTTTTTTTTTTGTGTGTGTGTGCATAAACTTTTATTTAGTAATCAACATCAGAGTTACCTCTGTTTTTCAGTTCATTACAAACATGAAAAATGAAAAAAGGTGAACTATATAGAGAACAATAAATAATACTAGAGGTCAATAAATATTACACAAAATATCAAATACAGTCACATGTCTAACCAATCACAATGGCTTTGAAGATAAGCACTCAAATCTTTTAACAATTATAAATCACATGTCCAATAAATCAGTATAATCCTTATTCATAGACTTTATACAATTCATAAAGACAGTCACACTTTCTGAATTTTGCTGATCGGCAGTCAAATTATTTCAATATTTTAGGCCACAGAAGAATGGATTTTTCCTGAAAGATATTATATCTGGAGACTGGAAAGGTTCTCTATGGCCCTATGTGACCATTTCCCTGGTGGCTGGTTGGAACCCAACTATTCATCCATGCTCAGGATCTGGCCATTACCAGTGTATTTTGGGAATAGTTCAATGGCAGCCCTCAATGCACCATTAATATGTCTATAATGGGCAATCCAAATCCAATCTTACCACAGCCCAGGTGGCAGGCCTGTAGTGCATAACTGGGGAGCATTCCATAAAGGTTTCGTGATAATCTAGTTTGAAGAGATACCACGATACCAACAAATGTTGTCACCACATGAAATTCTTGTTTTTCTTTTTTTTTATTCAATTTTTTTTCAATCAAACTTAAACTATACAGCCTTTTTCCTTGGTCACATATACATATTTTGATATATTGATATTTGTGAAAATGTATATTTTTAAAACCGCGATATTTTGTAATTATCGTCAAGATACTGATTTGAGGCCTTGGCGATAATATTTTGAATATCGCAAATCTTTTATGGAAGTGCTTTAACTCGCGATAATTATGGCCATATTTTTATGGAATGCATACCAGGTTTCCCTCTAGCTGTCCACTCTCGATATATCCTGTATACATACAAGGTGTCTGGCATGTTTACCTTGTTTTCCCCAATATACCACTTTGTACGCCTGACCCGTACCTAATGTCCAACCTAAGTGGCGGCTTGTTGTCCATACATCGCTCCCCGGGGAGGGTTTGGCTGAAACCAGACAGACCACACTCCCAGGGCCTAAGTCAGCGACCAGCCACAAATGACAGGGGAGGCTTAGTCTGCCTGCAGTGTTTTGGTCATTCCATTGTAGAACAGTAAAGCCGACCGGTTCCTGCATGCAAATCTAGACTTTACATGAACATACATCTATAGGCCGTGCTAGAGGGCTATACACTATAGGCCTTCGGGTATGCTATACAAGTGGACAGTGGTAAATTAGTGGTAAATTTCTATATGGGTAAAATCTGGTCTTAGACCCTGCTAGAATAACCAGCTGAACCTGTTAAAGGGGGAGGGGGTGTATATAAAGGGCGGAACAGCAATAACCTCAGTCGGGGGTCATCATTCAAACAGCTCAAATTGCTCATGGAAACTTAAGGTATATTTCAAATATCTTAGTAATACATTTGTCTGATTTGCAGATATATCCCCCTATAACTAACCCCAGCAGAAAATGTCTCTTGAATATATGTCAGTTAAATTTTGAAAGTTGTGGCTGTTCCCCATTCGGTTTTACACCCCTCCCTTGTTCAGGCCGTTATGTCAGGGGGTCGGGGGGGTCGGTGGCCACCAGATGACACCCTTGACCCAAAGATGACCTCATTAGGGTCAAAATGCCCTCAGAAGGAGGGATTTGTTAGGACCTTAACAGATTCTTCCCCTTTAAGGCTAATAATTAAGGGGAAGGCGGTACAAGACCATTAAATTAACAAATCCACCTGTTGAGATGGCCTTATTGCTGCATCCCCTGGGTTTATCCCCTCGCCATGCCGAGCTATCCTCAGACTCCTGATGCTGAGTGGGAACATCCGGGAGTTGGTATGTAAAGAGTACAGACCAAACAATTGCTATTGCCCGTGCTAAACGAACTACTGAAGGCCGTAGCCCAAGACATAGGGGTGAACAAACTGGGGCAATATCCAATGCAGCAATCATTTTGCTAAAAAATCATATTATCTAAACTTGTGAAACCTGAAACTAGGTCAGTATATCAATAGTTTGGAAGATCAAGAACTCTTGAAAACTTTGTGGAAAGAATAATAAAAACAAAATTAAAAACAAAATTTAGAAGCAATGTTTAATCATTACCGCATTATGTATCAAAGTCTTTACTTAGTTTTGTAGTGTATCCTGTAGGCCAAGGTCCAGTTCTGAAACAGACAGGCCTTTATATGTACAAAAGTGATTACGTGAACCCTCCCTTGAGCCTTGGACTTCTGCCTGGCACCCAGAGGGAGGAGGTGTCAGATGTTTGTGTTGTGTCCACTCCAGACTTTGGCCTCTTTTGCCAGGAGAAACTCGCATCTTTCCAGTCATAGTCATAACATATCAACGTACCAACAAGTTCGGAATATTAGAATACATAAAGCCGAATTAATTGGACCTCAATGATGGAATATTTCTGTGATGAGATAAAAATAACATCAGTAGAAAGTTACACTTTTGATTTCTTTTTTATTCATGATATATGTCTTTTTAAGATAAAGCTCCTACGTTAGAACGGTAGGTTTCTTTTCGATAAAACTAAGGTCGTGTTTTAGTCCCGGTAGTACTTACCTCGTCACTAATGACAAAAACGGCTTTTGTAATACGTCCCAAGGGGAAATCCCATTCTAGTGGCAGGTACAGTAAACAATACGAAAATGAGCTTCATGGTTAACTAATATCCTTAATGAGTTATGACATGTTATTTTGCAGTAAACAATGTATCTTATGAAAAGTTGTTCGCTAGTCAAAAGAATCGACAAGTGTTTTATTGAACATTTCATTAAAGGCACATATTTCACAGAATAATTGAGTTTTTATCTATTAATCAGTAAACAACACAGAAGTGGAGACATAATATTTTTATTAAGACACATACGACAAGATAGGCATGGGTAAAATGGTAATGTCTTTTAGTGGCCCTATGAATATAAATGGCCTTAGTTTAGGGCGTGGTGGGTGGATAGCCTGTGAGCTTTTCAGGTAGGTAGTGGCAGGATCAATATGTGTTGCCATGTGTACATTGATGATGGCTTTATGGGAAGCGAAGTGTACTAATTATAGGCAATTTTAACTTTAATTGAGTACATACAATCGATAATACATTGCAATTGCCTCCATTCAAAGCCACTGAATAAGACTAGTTCTACGAAAGTGGTATAACATTTCGACCTATTTATAAAGTACATCCCTATCTCCACTCCACAATGATATACGCTGGTTCTGATCCTTTGTATGATTAGTTTATGCATTCTTCTCTTTTCGTTACAGTTTTGATGATTACATGTTCCTCAAGATGGTTGGACGCCTGTAGGAAGTAAGTCAATAAGTCAATATTTATGATACCATTTTACCTTTAATGATAGTAGTTTCATGAGAGACGTACTAATTATATCAGCACAATCATATGGGTTACAAAATGTAATTTGCAGAACGCAAACTGCAATCAATGTCTGATTGTCATTATGTGACATGAATGCACAATGACCTTACATCGACATGACCCTGGACTATGTTTTGAAGAATCGGTAACTTATTCATCGCTCGTCAATCATGTGAAATTCATGTTATATTTCTATACTGTGATATTGTATCATTATTCATCTAACCTCTGGAAGATCATGACGTGTGTTATGCGTAAAGAAAACAAAACAAACATGCATTTCTTTGAAAGATATTGAATATGATCTCAACATAGATCAAATCACGAGCTCGAGCTTGACTTTATTCTTCACCTTGTGACCTCCAATAAATGTAGGTGAACTACAATTAGTTGTCCTAAAGTGGGCTATACGATACAGGTAAGTAGCTACAATCATGGGTTAGGTATACCTTGACATGTACTCGTATGTCATTATTATCCTGCCAAGGGACGACGTAACAGTTTTCATTTGTTAAATTATTAGAACGCTCTGTAACATCAAACCATAGGCTGACAGAACTGCTTACATTAACATGGCATGAACTGTGTACAAAGGACCCCGTCTGTTGTTATGTTTCAGAAAAATATTTATTTTTGTAGCTCATGATGTATCTTTTTTTGAAGTGTAGCATAATGTTAACCAAAATATAACATCTTAAAATTAATATAGTTTTTGTTGATAAGATGCCTAGTAAGTTAGGCAGTTCCCAAACGCTAGAGTGTAGGATTCCTATCAGTTAAAAAGGTCTAAGGGCAAATGGGACTGCATGAACATGTTGCCAAATTATGGGTCTTTTTTATTACAGACATTATAATTATATTGATATGAATCACCGATTAATATTACGTCATAACGTTAAAAAATACAATATCCTTAACTCTATTAGCTTTTCGGAAACATTTAGTTTCCATAAGCGAAGAATGAGTACTAGTATAAAAGGGTGTGACCGAGGAGTGGTATCACTAATGACGAACTCTCTGCTTCCAGTGCCGAAGACATCCAGGCGCCTCCTACCACCTTAAGTTTGAAGATGAATCCATAGTGAAAGAAGACTCTACTCCAGGGCACCCATTGTTCCCACCGTTAGGTTACAATAACAACAGCTCTTTTTTAGCTCAAAGTATTTCTAGATTCTTTTGCGCACTTCCGTTCCATCTTAGCCCGTTTAACAACTTATATTATTCCAACAACCATGAATGGAAACAAGGGATGCTGAAGTGAAGAACAAAGGACGACCGCAATTAAAACTGTGGGAGTTAAAATCAAGGGGGATTCAAAAGTGAAGAAGAACTGACGGTCCCAATTAAGACTGTGGGAGTTAACACGTGAGCGTTACCATCAAGGGACTTTTATACACTTTATAAAAGGTACACCTACGACAACATGATGCATATAACAACGACCAACAGAATAGGACGAAAATAACTAGACGGTAATATTTCAGGTCCATACTGGGTTACATCTTCCCCCCATTTGGTACTATAAGACTCTATAAGGTGAAGTGTTTCCATTATCGCCCATTGCTTACTTGTGTTTCTCCCCCCAGGTGGCGCTCATGTTGCTTGACAGCTACCGAATCAATATCCCTAATGACACCGTGCAATTAGTGGGTAATACACAGTTAATTATATGTGAATATAATCATGGACTTGTAATTAGGAAGGAATGGAAATAAAGCTTTTTAATAATTCTAATGTGTTCCCCTGTCACCTTGCTCGATTTCTCCTGCAGACTGGAATACCTACAAGTGTGGGGGCTTATAGGATAATATCAGAATGCAGCTAATTCATGTATCCGTATAAATACAGCCACATTGTAGTCCATTAATGTTATACGTCGTTTTATTAGAAAATTCCACAGAAATGAAAAGAAATAAATTATGAGGCTTGTTGACCTTATGAAGATATACAATTGAGGGTTTCATTCTGGTAGGTTTAAAGCACAGGATCATGCTATAACTCTCATAAGTCGTTTTATTATTAGATTGACAAGAAATAGATTGTCGACCTTATCATAGTATAATTATGTGGTTTTAGAGTTAACACGAAGCTCATGGTTCAATTACAACATCTATGAATTCATGCTATATATAGAGATTAAGTTGACGTTGATAAGTTCAGAAAGCCACGCCTCACTACGCTGGGTACAAAAGTCTAATGATGTCTAACAAGCCACGTCTATGGGTAATTAAACAATATTCATATCAATGAGCACACGTCAGGTCTAATAGGGAACGACCCGGTAGACGAATGAAGAGCTGATTAAGTATTCATACAATAAGAACCCACCAACACAAGATACATGGTTTCACTTTCAGACACGTCTAAATGGACATGAAATCCGATGTTAGCACATCGAGTCTGGGTGCCTGTTCTATATTGCAGTTTAAAAAGAATTATGTCTTTTCATGTTCTACTCTTCGTTATTGGATGCGGCAGTTATCTTCTGTGTGGCAACTCTTCCTGACATATGTCATCCCTCCCCTTTGCCGTAATACATTTCGTCCCCTGAAAAGTTCAAGTTTTTGGATCATTGGATAGCAAACGTCAGGGTTGTACCCAGCCCTAAAATCTGAGGGGTCCCGGGAATATGCGAGGGGTGCAGGTGAATTTGAAGGGTTCAAGGTTAATATCAAGAGTTTTCAAGCAGGTCTGACGGGGTTCAGGATAGCTCCAACACACTATTGCACCCCCCCCCCCCATCCTGGGAACGGCACCGCTTTGCATTGAGATTTATAGAGATATGTATCGTATAGTAGGAGGAAATGAATAACAGCGGAACAAGAACTAAATTATGATTATTCAACATTTTAATTCATTTCACAATAAATCCGGGGGTTATGTCGTTTACATGTGTACAATCAACAGTCACCTTCGTGGTGAAGAAATGTACTATTTTTTCAAAAACATTGCTGCCTAGATAATTAAAGTTGGGTCGGAATGCATACACATTTGAAAGACATTCAAGGAATTTCCACAATGAGATACCATCATTTTCACGAATTAGATTGAAAAATGATATAATTAATTTGTATATTATCCCCTTTGCGATCATACACACAGATATCGATACGAAGCCTGCTGCAAGTCCCCCAACCTATACTACTCACACCATTCTAGGGGTTCGTTTCCCCCTGAAACGCCCAAGACCAAACTCAGTTTTAGCACTAAACAAGAGTGATAACGGTTGATAAGTCTTTCTAGTGACTTAAGGAATGTTAAGAAAAAGTAGAAAGTGTCCGAAAACTCAACACTTTATTTTGTTTTGTTTATTTCAATAAAAGCAAAACTTAACCGTATCTCTAACCGTTCTGTTCATATTCGATACTACGCCAACACAACATCAGGGGAACCTATATGAACTATTATCCGTGATTACATAGAAATAATGGAACATTCGTTTTTGTATATTCAAACTGAAAGAAAGGCGGTGCACCCTAACCCACACCCACCTAGACAAGGTACATGGTCCCCGAGATGGCCTGCTTCTCCTCTGTCCAACTAATACCACTGAGCCGCGCTCATACGAAACGATTTATAATGGCGTGCGTTCACCATCTTGCAATGGTCAAGAACTGAAACACATAATTTCCATGACATGAATACTGATAGATTAGTGCTCTCCTTGGATTTGATCACCCATGCGTTAAATACATTGGTCTTCTGCTTAAATTTGATCAGAGACACGTTAAATATTGTACGTTTTCACTAATGTTATAAGGGATGTTATAGGGATTTAACTAACCACAACGCATCTCGATACGTTAACGCATCTCAAAAATTGTAATCTACAACAAAGCACAGACTACTGGTGACATAAATAAAAGATAATCATTTATTCATCAATCTCACACGAAGAGAAGTGTATGCCGAAAGACATAATTTTGCCGTAAGTCATTAAAACAGAGATAAGAGATACGTTGCGTTTGCGTTACAGGATGCGTTGGGGGGGGGGGGGGGTGCTAAATCTCCCTATTAAATATTAGACAATCTGATCTCAGGATGTTATAAAAGGGCCTAGTCCTCTGGTCACATGACACCCTCTCCTCCTGGGCCCGGCCCGACTTCCTGCGCGCATGCGTGGTGAGGGCGCCCCCTGGTGAGACGCGGCTAGTCGAGCTGCTGGTTCCCGGCGAGGGCTGCCCGCACCTGGAGGGGGAAGGACAGGGGTCCGGTTAGAGCGGATCACGGGGCACTCAGGGCGGGGGTTGGGTTACTGCTAAGGTACGGCATAGGTTAATGTACCTAGTGTATGTGGTATCTGCAGTTTGAAGCACGAGGCCTTAGGCCAAGTGCTGAGTCATTGGGGTCCGGGATATAAGGCTATAGAAAGCATAACCTCCGTAATTAGCATTTCTGAAATTATATATATATATATATATATATATAAATATATAAATTCAAACTCCCTTCACTACACCTATGCTTTGAGATTGAACAAGCTTAAAGTATAAGGTAGGGTGAACATACTCAGAGACCAGTTGAATCAGTACGATGTGTAATTTTGAGTGAGTTTTGGATAAAGAATTTTAACAGATGGCCACAATCAAACCAAGGAGGAAAGAGATGATAGCTAATCATTGATCTTTGCCAATTCACGCAAGTACGGCGCCGTTGTGTCCCCTGGTGGAGAGTGTAATAATAGAGGTACACCCAGGCAAGCAGCAACGTAACAAGAATATTCTGCGACTGTACTTTTTTAATTGGTCTGAGACCTTGCCAATTTTCATGTAACAATAACGTTATTTTAGGTAAGGTTTAGACTTACTGAAAAAGAACGTTATAATAACATTCTATTTTGGCAAAGTTGAGACTTAACTAATAAAGAATGTTATAACAATGTTATTTTAACGTGAAATAACGTTACAAGAACATCACAAACATGTTCTAGTGTGATGTCACAACGTTAGGTTCTAAAGACGTTTTTGGGTGCCCTCAAAAGAATGCAACAAGAACCAAACCAGGTCTAAACAGAACGTTGCTGCAACGTTATTATAACGTCATATTCTTGCTTGGGTGAGGCTTTCATAGAACTAATTGTGGTGCTATATCTGCCAGTGTCCTACAACTATCTGTCCTGAGATCTGTCTTTGAGTGGCTGATAAAGGGATAAGATAATATTATAATGCAGAATCAAGATCCACATGATACCCCCTATCATTTTTGAGTTATTCTGTAAAAAAAGAACCATGTTATGGGGTGTTTGGTAAAAGTCAGAGGGGTTTTAAAATAGACCCTGTGCTCCATGAATTTGGTCCCTGCAAAACTGCTTAAATAAGGGTAGGTCAACATCTGGGACTCTTGTGAAAACTTTTCATGGTCAACCTACCCTCAAATTTGAATATTTTGTATACCAAAGAGGTCCCAGTAGGTTACTGAGTCCCTTTAAGGTGTTGCAATGTTTGGGAATTTTTGTTGTTGTTTAGATGTGCTATATTAAACTATACAGGAAAACATTTAGTTCTGTGAGACCTGAGACTCTCCCCAGCAGGGTGAGGTGATTTGTACCTATAGTACCACCTTGTGGCATACACATTGTGAAAGATGAATAGAAAATATTCTGAAATCAAAGTGGGGAAAATTAACCGTGATATATGAACAGCTCATTCTAAGCTAATAAACCCCTATCCTTTAATTGAGTAACCAAGATATTATAATATCCTAAGACGTTATAAGTACCATCCATATTTCAATTAATCAAAATATCTTAAAATTAGTCAAATGTTTCCCACATGCTTTCCAAGATGAATGATATACATGTAAAATGATTCTTGATGTTATTGCTATCTAGATAATTCTGTTTCACTTTAAGCTTAGAAAAATGTGTTTAAATGTTAGTTGCCCCGCCTGGGGAGTTTTTCCAACATAAAGGCTCCTTACCCTGGGGTCCTGTGGGGGTAGGCCCAACCTAGGGAGGGGTCATTATAAAGTTGTCTTACTCTAGGGTCCTGTGGGGGTAGGCCCAGTCTGGGGAGGGGTCATTATAAAGTTGTCTTACCCTGGGGTCCTGCGGGGGTAGGCCCAGTTTGATGAGGGGTAATTATAAAGTTAACTTACCCTGGGGTCCTGTAGGGGTAGGCCCAGTCTGGGGAGGGGTAATTATAAAGTTGTCTTTCTCTAGGGTCCTGCGGGTTTAGGCCCACTTTGGGGAGGGGTCATTATAAAGTTGTCTTACCCTGGGGTCCTGCTGGGGTAGACCTAGTTTGGGGAGGGGTCATTATAAAGTGAACTTACCCTGGGGTCATGGAGGGGTAGGCCCAGTATGGGGAGGGGTAATTATAAAGTTGTCTTACCCTGGGGTCCTGTGGGGGTAGGCCCAGCCTGGGGAGGGCTCTGGGGGCAGCCCCCTCCAGGGCCCACCGTTTGCGGGTCCACTTGCCGCCCCCCTGGTTCGGGCACTGGCAGGACGGCGGCTGTGACCACCTACAGGTATACAACACATGGGATAGGAAGGTGGACGAGTTATTTGGTAAAGCTAGATACATGTAGAGTTTCTAATAAGAAAGATAAAATGTACTTGTTGTGCTAATGTTACATGCAAACGGATCCCCCTCAAACTTCAAAGAACACCCTACCTCCGTTACTACATAAATGCATGGGCATGAACTCTCTAGATGGCGCTACCCCTGCCTCATAGTTACTTATAATACTAAAAGGGTAAGAATCTGAAACTGTACCCTGCAGTTTGCACAGACATATATTTTGGATTTATGCTTAAACTGTATGTTTTTTAGTGAAATAAAAAATAGTTTGCATCCTAGACAACTAATAAAAAATTAATTGGCTGTCATATTTTATTGATATCTATGTTTAATAAATGGGAATTGACCATTTTATTGAGAAAAAATGAAACCCCACCCAGTATTGCAGCATACCATATATGGCAATGCCCTTATTTGGAATTAATCCATGAGATTAAGACCCTGAGGCACAATGGATGATAATCGTTGCATCCAGCGTTTTTCCTCTTTGTCCCGTTCTATTTGAGTGGTACCCTACCGTCCTAATAAATTCATTCCGTAAACACCATATCGTACTAACCCGTGACATTAAACGCTAACTAATCAGCGTATGGACATAGTCCTACCACCTTCTTGACCAACACCCCTTTCCCCCAAGGCCTTGGTTTACACTTTGTATGACCATACCCCATGAGTGAACTTTGCCAATCTCATTTTTGAAATTGGAAGGGGCCTGCTATATAAACTATGAAAAATGAATAACTTTTTGTTATTCATAACTTCACAAATATCAATAGAATTATCCCTAAATATCTGTGAAAAAATTCGCACCTGAAGAGCTATTTAAAGCGAAACCACCAAATACCAACAATCATTTTAACTCCTACTGCTAACTCTATTTAACACAGTTACCAGGGATACTAAACATTACATCATCCCAAGGAGCACAAGTTCACCTGAACCACATCACATAATGATGATGTCACAACCCTGGTTGCTAAACAAACTGGGTTGTTACGTAGGTTACCGTTGGCAATCCGTCACTCCAATGGCCTTATTTGGAAAGTACTTTATGAATGGAGGTCACATGACCAACCACATAGAACAATGTGCACATAGGCCTTTTGGTAATAATAGGCAATAAGCAATGGTATTTATAACTCTTGTCCATGTTAAAATCTATGTTTGCCCATAGTTTTGCTATAATTGTGTAATGTACATTGTTATTTTTCAGACTGGTTAATTAGCGCATGGGAGGGTAGGGGAATCCCTTGTGACATCATCATGTTAGTTATACAAGAGGCACCTGGAAGGGGGTTTTGAACAAAAACCTCATCCCAAACATAAAACAGCAACCTCATTCAGCCCAAGCATTTTGTTCCAATGTCATTACAGCAAACTGTGGTATAGTGGCTATGGTGAGGGACTTCAAATGAGAAGGTTGGTGGTTCAAACCTCCTGATGGTCATGTTGCAGTTTGACCATGTTGCACTCTTTCTTATGCAAATCATCTTCAATAATTATTATCAACCTTTACAGTGCTAATCATTTATCTTTGGTATACACATAGATATTTCAATTTTAGCTTTATGTTATAAAGTTGAATGAAAGGAAAATGAAATATTTTTTTTACAATTAGACACAGGTCACTAGCTGTAAAGTTATGAGCATTTATACAGCCTATATATAAGATAAATAAATGGTTGGATAACATGAATGTGACATCATTCTGTTGTTATTTCACCAAAATGAATGCTTTTTAATGTGATTTCTTCATTTATTAAAAAGAGTGACACTGCCTTGACATGGGTGGGATTTGAAACCCCTACCTTTGGATTTGAAGTTCTAGACTCTAGCCTCTGGGCTATTTCTGACCATGGTAGATATGGGTGTTAATCAAGGCTCTGATTATACAACTACTAACTTTCTACTTGTATTGAGTTTAGAGAATGTCTAAAGAAGTTTGTGGGGAAACCCTTTTAACACTATAAACAACCATCCAATCCAGTGAATGAGTTGCATTCACGGCAAATTTTTGAACTAATACATTAAACAGACTCAGCCGTGTCTGAATCAATTTGCTCTAAACTGTGTCAAGGAGTGTATGTCTTACTCCACCATTAAATGTGCATATACTATTGACACTGCAGCTGCAAAGTTTAGCACCCCCCCCTGCTTGGCACACAGGGCCACAGGAGGTTGCATAACAGTCCCCCCCCCTCTTGCCTGTAACCCTGGAGCTGCCACTAAACTTTCACCTCCTTAAGTTGACCCAATGACCTAGATAATATAGTATTATGTGTGTGTATATGTATGTATGTGTCAGTGTGTCAGTGTGTATGTATGTATGTATGTATGTATGTATACATGTATGTATGTATGTATGTATGATATATGTTTGCTGTAAATTTACAGCATTTACTTTTTACAGTGTGCAGAGCAACCCACGGGGAGACCTGCAGGGCCGGCTATTCCCCTGACCTCTTCCCGGCCCCCTACTCCCCCTAACCCCGTCAGCATCACAGAGGAACGCATGGGGAGACCAGGGCCGTCCCCCTGTCCTCTTCCCGTCCCCCTACTCCCCCTAACCCCGTCAGCATCACAGAGGAACGCACGGGGAGACCAGGGCCGTCCCCCTGTCCTCTTCCCGGCCCCCTACTCCCCCTAACCCCGTCAGCATCACAGAGGAACGCACGGGGAGACCAGGGCCGTCCCCCTGTCCTCTTCCCGGCCCCCTACTCCCCCTAACCCCGTCAGCATGACAGGGCAACGCACGGGGAGACCAGGGCCGATTTGAGCACTTTGGAAAACTTCCAAATTTGAAACATTTATGGCTCCCATCATGGGTCAACTATGGTTCAAAACTGACTCTGAGGTTGTAGCCCCGAGTGAGAAGGACAATTCTATACATGTCAGAATATTCTGTGATGATTACAACATTATCTAGAAATTTAGAAAGATTTTTCACCTTATTTTTATATTGAAAGACTCAACCAATGGATTTTGCTGAAATCTTTCATAAATGATAGTTAGGCCCATCTTATGCCAAAAATGTCCCCTAGTTGATGGAAATCCTTTTACATATTTCCCAGCCTTTACTCCGTGTCCCTGACCATCCCTCTATGAATAGCCACCTCTAGCCCCCTGATATTCTCAGGTTGCAAAGAGCTGATGACTTGTGGAAGAAAAGAATCATTTAATAGGGGTTTTATGCCGATTTGAGCACTTTGAACAATTTCCAAATTTGAAACATTTATGGCTCCCATCATGGGTCAACTATGGTTCAAAACTGACTCTGAGGTTGTAGCCCCGAGTGAGAAGGACAATTCTATACATGTCAGAATATTCTGTGATGATTACAACATTATTAGAAATTTAGAAAGATTTTTCACCTTATTTTTATATTGAAAGACTCAACCAATGGATTTTGCTGAAATCTTTCATAAATGATAGTTAGGCCCATCTTATGCCAAAAATGTCCCCTAGTTGATGGAAATCCTTTTACACATTTCCCAGCCTTTACTCCGTGTCCCTGACCATCCCTCTATGAATAGCCACCTCTAGCCCCCTGATATTCTCAGGTTGCAAAGAGTTGATGACTTGTGGAAGAAAAGAATCTTTTAATAGGGGTTTTATGCCGATTTGAGCACTTTGAACAATTTCCAAATTTGAAACATTTATGACTCCCAGTATGAGTCAACTATGGTTCAAAACTGACTCTGAGGTTGTAGCCCCGAGTGAGAAGGACAATTCTATACATGTCAGAAAATTCTATGATGATTACAACATTATCTAGAAATTTAGAAAGGTTTTTCACCTTATTTTTATATTGAAAGACTCAACCAATGGATTTTGCTAAAAACTTGCATAAATGATAATTAGGCCCATCTTATGCCAAAAATGTCCCCAATTTGATGGAAATCATTTTTCATATTTCCGAGCCTCAGGTGAGGGGATAGGTTGGTTACCTACCGTCCCCCCTCCTGTATTGTTTCTTTGTTGATTTGAGGCTCAGGCCTACCAGAAGGACACATCCAATCCCACTATGATGTATTAGGCTGGCCACCTGCACCCATCCTTAACCCATGAGTTGCCCCCCAGACAATTTGCTGCCTATATTATATTCGACAATGTTGTTGGCATGAGATAGGCCTAGATATCATTTATGCAAGTTTTTAGCAAAATCCATTGGTTGGGGTTTTCACTGTAAGAATTAAGGTAAAAATCTGTCTAAATTTCTAGAAAATGTTTTATTAGTCTCACAGTTTCCTAACTAGTTTACAATGGTCATTCTCACTCGGGGCTACAAGCTCAGAGTCAGTTTTGACTCATAGTTGACTCATACTGGGAGTCATAAATGTTTCAAATTCGAAAAATTTTCAAAGTGCTCAAATCAACCTAAAAACCCTTCTAAATGATTCTTTTCTTCCATGAGTCATCTGCTCCTTACATCCTAAGAGTATCAAGGAGCTAGGCACAAGAAATGAGTAAAGTAACTTCAATCAAAGAGGGGAGGCCGGGGGCATTGAGTGGAGACCAGGAAATGTGCCTTTACCAATACCTCTGGTCAGACATAGAAAGGGCTGGGAAATAACTAAAACGAGCCAACTAAACATAGTGCTAATTATAGATGTCCCCAGCTGGGCGGGGGTGGGTGGGTGGGGAGGCTGTTATGTAACCTTATGTATTGGGCCATACCATTGACACTGCAAGAGTGTGAATGTGCATCAATACAATTAAACTCCATATAGTGTACACATCCCTTACACTGATTGACACGGTATATAGCAAAGTAATTCAACCAGGGCCAAGTTTTTTAGTGTATGAGATCAAAATCTTCCCGTGATTCTGTTCAAGTAAGTGGCACTGAAGGGGGAAGCATACATAGAGCTATATCTTCCGGGAAAACATTAACTACAAAAATTCAAAGCACCCTGCAATAATTATGATTTAGTATTGTATTAATGACAAAAAGATAATAAGTCTAGTTGTGTTTTTTTTAAATATTAATATCAAATAGAACTGGGTCATTCACTGCAGTCTTGTGGGAATCCTATGCATCTGCTGGTCATCAGCCTATAGGTTTTGACAGGACCCAGCTATATCCAAAATGGAGAGTGTGCTACCCTTTCTATTCTTAACTAGTAAGCAGTAGGCATGGCACCATCTAGAGAGTTCATGCCCGTGCATAAATGAGTGAAATAATTATCCGGGAATTCGTCAAAGAAAATTACCAACTCGAAGATATTATGCAATGCTATTAGGCCTATTTGGTATCTTACTCAACACTTACATCAATTTAGCACCTATGATTTAAATTATCTTTCCTTTCCTCTTGTCATGTGTTTACAGAGTGAATCCCTTTTGTTCTTTTGGAATACGGATATAGTTAGCTGAGCATTTATTAGTTTTGTTCAGAAGATTTGCAAGTCTGTTGAACAGCTTCACCGTGCAGAGCAGGGGGAGCTAGCTCAAGTGGTAGAGCGCTCGCTTAGCATGTGAGAGGTACCGGGATCGATACCCGGGTTCTCCAAGCACTAGTTTTTTAATTACTATTTTCTAAAGAGAGAGGTAAATATGCCTAGGTTGCCAAAATAACAAAATGTTTGTAGATCCTCTAAATACAAATGACCACGAATTAGACAATGCAGTCCAATCCTGTCCCGATGGCTGATTAGTAAACCACAAACATATTCTCCAAAATAATCTTTATTCTAGGTACAAGAAGATTGCAATTATATCTCAGATCGTAATAAGAAAGTGCCCAGGGCGAATGGGGCTTAAGTGTCATTAACCAGGATTCCCTCTGGTCATCCCAGTATAGATCGAAACAATTGCATAATTCGTATTTATAATAGACACGTCATTAATTAGTTGATCAATTCATCATCGCAGATATTCAACATCTATCAAAACGGAACATAAAGGTTTTCCGCATGACTTTACATCTAGTCTCGTTTTTACGTCGGTATCGATCTTTAGACATGATGTATTTATGATATAGGCCTATAATCCATAACTCAGACACATCCGTCATTATTCTATAGGAATGATTAGAATATCAAGATTAATGTGAAGATTAAAATGTAAAGCGTGTCAATCCGTGTGAATGTACACATATGGCAAGTAGGCCTAAATGGAATTTTAGCGCACAGTAGTATAGGAAAGTGGCAATTTACTCAGGTATAGCGCAATTATCAAAATCGATTAAAAATTAATTAATGCTATTATGACACAGCAGCAGTTTGTAAGTGTATGGTTCTTGTGGAAGGTGTAATTTATTATGAGTATTCTCAGTCAGAAGACATTGTCAATAGAGAAAGACTTATACTATGTTTGTGTTTGTGAAGAGTTCTAAAATAAGTACTCACAATATATATTAACGTATCGTAATGAAACAATATCGTCATTAAGCACTGGTTGCACAGTATAAAGCTTTCATGTTTATGCCTTCCGTATGATAGCAGCTTTTTAAATGCTACAGAAATATTTTCGTCACCATGGCCAGGGGAGCTAGCTCAAGTGGTAGAGCGCTCGCTTAGCATGTGAGAGGTACCGGGATCGATACCCGGGTTCTCCAGCCTACTGTTTTCTCACCGGGAGGTTAGGGGACAGTAGGTATTGAGAAGAAACTTTCACGGTAATTATACTCTGTTTATACATATAGAATTAAGAGAAACGTTGATAAATCATTAATACATGACTTAGATTTTTTTTTCATTTGATATTGGAAGAGCCTGGCCCCTGATGAACTTATGATGCTCCTGACGATAACATTTGAACCGATGCAAACCCGCAATTACTTAATTGAGGAAATCTAGTGAATAGGAAAATCATTGCAAGATATTTATTCATGTATATATTTATGTGTTGTTGGACAATCATACTGCATCAATCATGCTTGAAAACAAATACCCAAACATGTCATAACCACAAAACGAAAGTTTCCTAAAACAGAAAGAGATCTAGAAACACCCCTCTAACAAGAGGACCACATGATCCCCCCCTGGATCCACCGTTACAGTGATACCCTAAATTCACTACGACGACAGGGCTTAATGCTATTAAAACCATGGTAGCTCTAATTATCTCAGTATGACCATAGAGATATATAACATATAAACGTGTCAGGACCGACTCACGGGCAGATGTACTTCATGCAGTAGGCGTGGTTGGAGTAGGTGTCCGGACTGCTCCTAGAGGGCGCCACGAGCGGCACCAGCCCCACCAGGAGGAGGGCGGCCACCACCAGGGGGCGCCAGGCCATGTCAGGGACGGCTGGGGGACGGTAAGCTGCAGTTGGAATGGCTGTAACAGAAGTAACAAAGAACATATCAAGGCCTGTTTCCATCAAACGACATTATACTAACGACCATAAAGGAAAGTCAAAGATTCACAAATCTGTTGTGCTCGGTGCTAAAGACATCTGTAAACGATTCCAAACGACTGTAAACGACTGCAGAAAAGAAAAGATTTACACACAACCAAATATTAAACTTGTTAGATATTTCCTACGACTATTACAAACGATTTCTTTTGCAAAGGCAATTAAAAGCAATTTAGTTAATTGTTCCCTATGTTAGTCATTGGAAATAGTCGTCCCTAATGTCTCAGAATCGTCCAAATATTTTTAGTTTAATGGTAAATGTTAAACTAGCAGCCCTGCCCTGTCTCAGGATCAATAGCTCTATCATGCAGCCACGTGCACAGTTTCTGCATTATTCATGTATTCAACGGCTGAAGAGAGTATTCAATGCAGTCTTTTAATTCATCCACTTAAAAAGTATTAAAAAGAATGCTAGAATTTAGGCTACGTAAAAACAAAGCTGTCGTAACCCTTTTGAAGTCAGAAATGATGAATCTGTTCCATGTTTCTTTTGTGTGCATAAACTTTTTATTCAGTAATAAACATCAGAGTTACCTCTGTTTTTCAGTTATAACAGAAATGTTCATGTACATCTTCTGAGTGGTCAACTTTGCCCAGAAAGTCATCTAGATCTGGGAATACACATGGACTGATGGCCGACCTATCTACTCAATTTCTGGGTCCATATATTCGCCTCTTTCTAAAATTAATGATAATTATTGCAAAATAGTCTCGAAGAAGAATTATTAGGACTAAAATGTATACATGGTAGATGGAATTTCTAATCATGAAACAACAATCAAAATGTCCCTGATTAGCCTACTTAGTTATGGAGATATGGGCCCTGCTGCACACTACAGCCTCTATTTCTTACACCATTTGCTCTGATTATAGTCACAGTTTTAAATCATGTCAGCATTCAACTTGACCCTGGTAATCTTAACCTGCGTCACAGACCCGTAACATACGTATTGTCCTTAGTACACCAATCTACCTTGACGATATAGGATATGTCATTGATAAACAATGGTAATAAGAGATGAGAACAGTGACCGTGGTATGTCTGTTGTGCCGCCTACACGTGCTCCGTAACCGCCCCAGTAACTTCAGGAACTGACGTTGACATTGTCAGGCATGCAGTTGACTTATAAAGTCCATTGGTCCAACATTTGCCCAGGAATTTAATTTTAGCACAATACCTTCATTAACTAGTTGCACTCAATGTTTAAACTTTAGGTTCACAGAATAGTATTCTATATATATATATATATATATATATATTTATATATATATATGTGTGTGTGTGTGTGTGTGTGTGTGTGTGTGTGTGTAATGTTATATGTATACAATTAGATTAGTCATGACCTGATGGGCGATTTCAAAATCGACAGATATGAGGGTTACAAAATTGATATCCTCAATCTTATCGGCTTTGAATGTTACACTTTTTGTTCCACTAAAGTGTTATCACTATTCCCACACGCAATAGTCTTGTGCAATATAACTTCCTTGGCTTCACACACATGCTGAATCTGATAATCATATGTAGTAATACAGTCACACATGTACTTACATCTCGCCAAAATCCTGCACGTTCTCCTCGCCTAGATCTGTTGCACTCTTCAAAACAAACTAAAGCACAGAACCTCCAAATGAAACCCTACCAAGGTACAGACTGTTGTGGTCTCCACACTCCGGATTTACGCAGGTCTTTACTATAGGCCGGGATAGTCGATTTGATTTCTCCTAATCTCTGACTGCCCTGAGTGGGCTTTACGGCCTAGTTGACCCCCTAATGTATCTGATACACCTCCACCGGGACATATCTTGAGCTTTGATATTTGCCCCGATCTCCCTGCCTGACGACCACAGAGAGCTTAATCTGTACCTACACCAGAGGTGTGCATGGTTTACATTGTATAAACATGGACACTTAGTATTGGGGGAAGGATCTAATTAATAAAGGCTAATCATATGGCTCTAGATCCTTAAATTCGACACAGCGACATGGCCCTTTTTGGGCTTAGTGACATGCGACATGGAATTCAAAGAAGATTGTGACGTGTGACATTGCCTTTTCTTAAATTCAACAGGGCCCCTATCATAACATATAATTTATTATGTTATCAGCTGGACTATCTATACTATCAATAATGAGTTATAGCTACATGAATATTTGAACGTCCCTTTCCATTTATGAAAATGTCTCTTGTGAATGTCTTATGGGGCATTCTTCTATTATATTTCAAAAAGAGTTAAAGGTATTCAGGAGATTTTTTCGTCTTTCTATTAACTGGTATGATATCAATCCTGGTGAGGATTGAAACATGTTAGTCTATCATATACTAATTTATTAAATACAAAAAACGGTCCATCGATTGCAAACGGTTGGAATTTGAGTTTGATACAGTGTAATATCATTATAGGGGCGGATCTAGACATTCTAGGAAGGGGGCGCCCATATTAGAAAAGTGTCGGTGCCTCCACTGGGACGCCAATTTTACGTTAAAAACATGCCAATTTATACATTAAAAAACACAATTTTACATTGAAAACAAACTCCAAGGTGGGGGGGGGGGAGAGTAGGTGCCACCCCCCCAATGTATCGGTCCCTGTATGAGTATGACAATGAGTACGCCGGGAGCTTTACGTTCTGATATGTTGCTGTTTAACCTCTGTGATGGAATTTGGTGTCCTCAAAATAAACATGTTGGCGATCATTTGAATGCAGTCGGTCCCTTTATTATTTCAATGAATTATTCATCGTCAAAGATGGTGTGGTAATACATGTATATATGACCAACAGCGAATGGTGTTGACATGGGTCTGGGAGGTCCCCTGACCCCTATTATACCTGGGTGACGTACCCTCGAGCTCGTGGGCAGGTTTTTGATCCTTCTGTTTTCCACACAGCGTCACGCTCATTGACCTTCTGCGCATGCGCATCTGACCCTTTTGGTTCGGTAAGAAATGCCTGGCCTACAAATGGACCCAGCAAGGAAAAGTTATTACACAGGGATAACACTGGGTATGATTACACTAATAAAAATCTAAGTAATAAAACTCATAATCAGAATCATGTAACGTACTGTTACAGAAACAATATGCACAACTACAAAAATGATGCGTATCAGTACAGAAATTGTTGTGTTGGCCAACATGTATTTTTCTATAATTATCCGTGCTTGAACCTAGTGCTAAAGCAAGAACTGGCAGGGCCGTACTCAGGGTTGGCCCTGGGGAGGTGTTGAGTTTGATAAGTTGAACTCTTCTATGTTTTTGCTTAAGTAAAATTGGAAAATACTTTAAGAGCTCCACACAAAATTGTAGAGTACAAATTGGGGGTAGAGCATTTCCCCTGCATTAAACAAATTTCATATTTGGATATGGAAATGGTGGGGTGAACCCAGTGGTAGAGGTTGTATATTTATCAAACATCACTTTCCATTTTTCATAAATAAAAACTAAGACTCTATCAAAGTTTTAAGACTATTTCTCATGAAATGACCTGAGGAACACACACTAAATAGGCAAGGTCTTGAGTAAGATATTCACTGTCAAAAATTGAGCTGCATCTTGCATCTAGCATGTAAATTTCCAGGGTCAAGTGCAGACATTTTAAATATATACATCATTATGTAAGACAAAGTAAAGGTACATTTAGACTTTTAGACCCCATGTAATTTGTATGATAAATACATATTTCTGCCAAAAGTTTCCATTAATATTTGAATATCTGACATAATATTACCCAAGGACGATGATTTTGTATTAAGGACTATTGTCAACTGAGTCATTTGGAAAATCAGCTTTTCTGTGGTATACACCTGTCACAGGTCGTATCTGACATAGGTTAACCTATGTCAGATACGACCTTATGTTACTCGCCCAACTCCACAGGTCATATAGGCTACATAGTTATAAGAACAGAAGGTTAACTACATAAGTGGAACTTTTCCTCTCATTTTTGACTATAAGGAATTTTGGAAGAAGGAGGATATTTCTACTTGGGTGGAACTAACTTTGAGTGATGCCCACCACCCACACCTCCCCCCCTGGGTACGGGCCTGGTCAGAACGGATTTAGGGAGGGGGTGCCCCAAGCGTGTCCCCCTCCCAATTCTTTGCCAAATATAAATTCTTTAATGTTAAATTCTAGCTCGAGATGTGGGGCCTCAGATTCCTAGAGTGTACTGTAAAATAAGTGTGCTTCCGGTAATTTGTACCTAGACGTGTGTTTGTTCCAGAACATGTGCAACACCTATTTGCCATGTATTTGATTTACCATGTGTGTAGTTAAACTGTACTCCACCAGGTGACAATGTATGCCAATGCTCTGTAGTTCTTAGAGATTTCTTCTAAATGTTGATATAAATGCATTATAAAAGAAAGGGAATTTTCTAGGTACTGTAGAGTGTTTAAGAAATGTATATGTAATAAATTAGAAGTATTTTGAGTTTAAGGAAAATTATATTGTTCGAGGTTTTGAAGACATACTTTGTTTAGACACCTTTTCCATATGCAGACAGACATAGTGACCAGGGTATGGGTCTAAGGTTCTGAGACCCTTTACAGGTAGCTATATAAGCCCTACCTCAGCTCAGAGGTCAATTCTGCATTTCTCCATGCATAATATTGAAAGAGGTTTAACTCTAGGCTTGAATTTTACCTCTTTGTTGATCGGTTGAGATCAGGAAACATGTTTTCCTCTCTGAATTGTAGGTACATTACATTCCAGAATAACAGCAGTGAAAATTACCAAAGAAATTTGTTTTATTGACTTAAATGCCATGTAGTCTAAATACTTTGAAGTTAAAAATTATTTGCTAAACATCAATTAAATCCTAAGAATTTATACTATAAGCACATTGAATACCTAAACACTTCAAGGTAAATACCTAAACATCACACATTTCTAAACACTTAACCCTAAACACTAATAATTTAAACATGTTTTAACAATATACTATAGGTGATTGTTTTAACTTCTGAATCCAAACCATTAGAAATGCATCATGGAATATGATGATCAGTTATCATTACCATCGTGACCTACCCACTGAATATTGATTTGACCTTTTGATAATATTGACATTGTTAAAGGCAGTACATTGCAACGCCGCATTTGTGTATGTAAATGCGACTGCGCGGAATAATTCTAGAACGAAGTCAGCACAGAGGAGCTAGGTCAAACACGCATACCTCACAGAATTAAGTGGCACATGAAGCGTTTTCTTTTTTACACTCGGGGCAGGGCGCTTATGTGACCCTCATGGAAATTGGGGGACCCAGTGGACTGAAGGCGGTGATCCACGTTGCGACAAAAATGGACCGATTTCCAGCCGATTTCCAAAATCGGCTGGAAATCGGCTGGAAATCGGTTCACTTTAGAAAATATCGCAATGTGGATCATGTCAACCGATTTTTTCCAGCCGATGGTCCGACACAATTATTAAACTTGTTTAATAATTTTGGAGCGATTCTGGACTGATTCTGGACCGATTTGATTATGTCTGCATATTTTTATGGTTATTTCATTAATTTTTGACTATATTAGAACAAAAATATTACCAATATGTATCAAAATGAATATTCTTTCATGGGATATATTTTTTAATGCTTTACGATGAGTATTTTTCTATTTCACTTTTTATCAATCAAATAGATAAAAAATTATATATTTCTGGTCGTATTGACTATATTAAGAGAAGAAATGTCAAAATATTTCTACAATTTTGATAATTTAATGAGCCGATCTTTTTTTCACTATTTTCCTATCAATTTGGGGTCCAGGATGCAAGGAAATAATCGGTTTTCACCTTCACAATGGATCATGGGTAGAGGAGCGATTCTGGAACGATTTTGGAGCGATTCTAGGACCAATTAGTTTAATTGCCAAACCGATTCAGGACCGACAAAAAAAATCGGTCCTAAAATCGGTTTGCCTCTGGTCCTTTTCATCGCTTTGGAAAATGTCGCAACGTGGATCACTAGCTTGAGTGACTGATTTCTGGAGAGCGTACGTAGGCGAAGCGAGACTCTGTCAAAGACCCGGTTGTTGGTTCACTTATGACGGCTACGACAAAGGTAGAGGGAGGTTATGTTTTGATATAAGGTAATGTTTCAGTTATGGGGCATCAAATGATGGGCCAACACTTTACCAGAATCTATGCTTATCATTCCTCTTTACACAGAGCTCTGCAGAATTTATATGTTATACTGGGGAGTTTGAAATCCCCAACAAGGGGTACTTTAAAAGTCACATCTGATTAATTTATACGTATCTATAGGGTGGGTACAGAGATTTTTTAAAGGAGGGAGCGCCCTTTTCTGAATAAAAAGAATCCGCCGGACCCTCCTGGGGAACGTATCTCACCCCACCATCTGACGACACAAGGCGGCCTCCCCATACCTTTATAGAGGTATATATACATGAGGAGTAGTAGACGTGAGACGTTCATAGGGGATTAGGGCAGTGAAAGCCGGATTACACCACCCTCAGTCCCCGGTCCATATATCATATTAATGCAATATGCTTCACGGCAGGATTTCAGTCGGCCCACGGAACGTTTCCGGTCTGTATACAGGTTCTGTTGTGTGTGTGTGTGTAAGGGGGGGGGGGCGGGGGTGTAACGAGGTTCCCTAAGTGAAGTGGGACTTTTGGTAATACTTTCAGTAATTTAATCTTATAAACAAAGGGGGTGGTAAGGAGTAACAAGTGAAACTTTTCAGACAATTTCTTCCTATTTTTAGGGAACTTCCATTTGATATTTTTGGGAGGGGTGAAACCTTTTGAAATATTTCCTTCTAACCCCCCCTGTATACGGGCCTGGGGATGACTCTGATATTCAGTATACTTGTGGGGAGGATGGAGAGTGCCCACTACGTACAGCTACCTGGCCCCGGCGCCCGGCCCAACATGATGACACGTTATCTGTCCCAAACTGACCGGTAAAGACAATGTTAATTGTCAACCATCAGAAACAATGCCAGAAACCACGTAGGGAAAACCACAGTCACAAAACCTGACATACTTTTAATTAAAGCATGCCTGAGGGTGGGGGAGGGGAGGGGGGTCCAATTCATCCTACCATGGATAGCTGATTTACAGTATTTTAAGCACCTGCAGGCTAGTTTGGACTCATTTTTTTGGATAGAATCCCTAGAAAACCTATAGAAAATTAAGAAACATTTGTTACGTGTCCACCTATAATGAGTGACTTTTCGGCGTACATTTGTGCAGATTTACGACATAATTATTTTCTTATACATTTCAAGTCAATCATTGATCGTTTTTACTTTAAAACTTTTTACAGGCAGAGGTTTATATTCAACTTTTACACTAACTTTTGAAACTTGATATTGTAATAAAAGCATTGATAATAGTACTAGGCGAAGCTCTAGCTGATGTCTTTTCTTGCATCTGTGCAAAATGGTGCATTATTGCAAAACTTCTCGCCCCTAACCTGCTTATGGGAGACCCCTTATTTCTTGCTGTTTTCGTTTTCTTTAGTTAGTCCATATCTTTTTTTCAGATCAGCCAGGTGTATAGATGCCCATTTCATTTCTCCGGTTAACACTACCGTTCAGCCATGTAGCATTATCCTAATGGCCCAGTGGGGGAGTTTTGGTCACTGACAAATATTTTCTTATTTACCCAATCAGTGCTGGGTGTGTTGTCCGGCCCCGGCCCCGCCTCCCCGACCCCCATTATACCCGTGTACGGGGCCGTAACTCCCCACACTCTCAACAGGGGGCGCGCCGGGCAGGTTTCCGCATAGTCTACGAGCTATAGACTGTATCTCCCATTAATTAATGTGATTGTCAGAAAAGAACATTTCAATAAAGTGAAAATGTTACACGCTAAGGCAAAGGTCAAGACCACCTACACCTCCCCTCCACTTAATTTAATTTTTGTTAGGATCACGTTAAATAAATAAATTGTGTCTAAATGCAAAAGCGGTATATCATCATGATTATTTGAGCTATATAGTCAACTATTTCCTTGTGAAATGCTGATTCGCCGATGGAGAGAATTGACACCTTTGATCACAATTGATCTACCCCTGTCGCCACTGGAGGCGTTGAGGCCAGCACAGAATGTGGTGGAAGAAGCCTTCCCGGCCAACCTGCCATGTAACAGAAACGTTCTGCAACCACACATTTTTAGTCAGTCTGTTATGTACTAAGATGGCATAGGCATATACCAATTACCTTATTGATGGTGAGGTGGAAACCTCACCAAATCAGAATATTATTATAACATTATTTGTTGGTGAGATTAAGACAAAACCAGAATAGAATGTTATGAGAACATTCTGTTTAGGTTGAAGAACATAATCAGAATGTTACATAATAACATTGCAGTGCAACATCGCAGCAGTACATTAAAGCGATATCATTAGGAGCTATCAAAATAATGTAACAAGAACCAATTCAGAATGTTGCTGCGACGTTATAATCATGTCACATGTTTGGCTGGGTCAGTTTAAAGACGACCCCTAAAGAAGAGGTCCCACCACCTGCCCGCCTCCCACCAGGCCCTTCTTAGGTCCACGTTTTCCTCAGTGATTAGGGAAATGTCTTTTTCCTGGGCCCAGCGGATAACCGCCATGAAAATACAGGGACGGAGGGCAATGACCCACAAAGACATTGCATAACATGTGTTACAACATCCTCTCAAGTAATATGACAACGATAGGCCTAGTGACCCACAACAAACTCATACTGTACTACCAACAATTATACAAAAGGTTTTTACAATTTACCCTGATCATGAAAAATCTTCATGAATCAAGAACCCAAATTTAGGAAAAATTACTTAAAAGTTATCACTTCTTTCTATGTTGATAAAAATCATTAGATAATACATTATGAACCATAATTATTATGATATTGATACCCAGGTATTGATATTCATGTAGATAATGATAAAAATACAACAGGAAAACTCGAGCACTGACCAGGGATGTCCGCCTTATGTATGGATATGTGTTCATGTAATATTGATTGAATACCGACCACCGAACGTTTGCATAGCAGCAATCAAGACGGTCTTCATGGGTGAGATTCATGGAGGAGTGGACGCCACGGCAAAGGGTAAGAATAAGCCCTGTTTCCATCAGCAGATCTTACAACCAATTTGTAGGTAATTTATTACTTTTACTGGTAATAATGGTAAAGGATCATGTATCTTACATACCATTTGAAAGAGAATTAGAAACATTTTCTAATGGTATATAAAATGTTGATGATTAACTAATGTTCCCACTGCCGATTTCTGAAATCGGTAGTGAAATCGGCTGATGGAAAAAGGGTTATACTCCCCTCCCTCTCACCTCATTATCAGTAGGGCAACTCAAACTGAAATATGATCAAGGGCAGGTGACATTAACGCCCCCCCCCCCTTTTTTTAATCGTTTATTGTCAACTTCACGTACAATACATAGTCTTCCAGTCGATCAAAAAGAAAAGAAAAATAACAGAGAGTAGTGAACTTTCTTTGAGTTGTTTAATTGTGGTCCAAAGTAATTAAACAGTGGCCGATACAGGATTTTTGAAAGAAGGGGGTGGGGGTCGTCAACATAAAGGCTAAGTACTAAAACTGCATGTAATTGCGCGTACATGCCTGGCATTTTGCCCTCTTTATGTAGTTAAGGGGTCCACCAAAAAATAAGGGGGGGGGGGAGGTCAGGACCCCCAGTACCCCCCCCCCCCTCCCTCCGGATCCGCCCTATTAAGTAGGCCTATCACTGCGCAGGTGTACGTTCTACGTGTTATGTCCTAGCTCATTATGATGTAACTTTTGATTTGTATTAATTTAATATAAACTTAATGACAGGGCCATACTTATTAGGCCTAGATATCTAAACCTGCTCCATTAGCTTCAAGTGACATATAGACGTCAATGAGACACAGTGACGTATCTGCGTTCTTGACCTTGGTCAGTCTTTTATATGGTCAGATTATGTTGTGATATATATACATTCACTCAGAGGGGTCAAACAAAGAATTCTTATGAAAGGGTTTTACAAAGACTTATCAAAGTTTGCCTTTAAGGAAGTGGAAAATGTTGTATTGAACAAACATGATTTTACTGGATCAAAAGTTTTTAAATTAAGTTATGAAATACCTAGGTAAAATTACTTATTATTTGTGATTTGCCATTGATATAACATTGGCCATCCTGGGTCTCAGATCAGATTCTAGGTCTCTTAAGGGAAAAGCAAAAACTGTGACACCGTATCGGTATATATAGTTTTTGGGAGAAGGTACATGAAGCAAATGATAGTAAACAACAAAGATTTCCTTTGAAGAGCTTTTACACACAACTCTAAGTTTTTCCTTAAAGACTCTCTTATCTCAAAGAAAATCGTATTAGAACAGAGAAAAGGAATCTTTAATTACCTTGTTGTTTTGAAAATGCCCCAAGAGATTGTATGCCCCGTGGATGGCTTCTTATGACGTGATACACCTTGACAGGGACTCAGTTGACAGATCAGGGTCATCACTAAGACAGCTTAAGGTCGTAGATGTCATTGTATTACATAAACACTTACTCACAGTAGCAATTAAGACGATGCCAAGCCCGTTTCATAATAATTATTACTTTGCAAATGGGTTAACTGTAATCAAACTTTAGAACTTTCCGTACAAACGTATAGGTTACATGTTCACCGAACAGTTGACACCTTTGGTAATCAAACATGTACACTCACTGTGAGAGCACTGTGTCCTTGTAATTCATCGAAACAAAATATCATTACTTTACAGCTCTTTTTAAGACATTATAGTATAACATAGTATATACAAATTGATACTTTATACAATAATTACAGTTTGTTTACAGATCAAAAGGGCAAATCAAATACACAGTATAACTATTCTAAGTTATACCTATTTCATGTATCTGTATCTGTACTGACGCAGATGGTCAGTCCATGCTCAGTAAGCTCAGCGTAGTGTTTACATCAGCTCACACCTTAGCTATAACTCTTTGTCAAAGGTGAAGAGTAAGGAGGAGTCTAGGTAGTGACACGCATTGTACCATCATACATAAGGGCTGTTACAGGCAGCACTCAGTTAGAGTAAAGCTGAACGTTGTTGTGAGTTAACCATCCTGGAAAGGTTGTGTTCTAGAAGCTTAATCCTGGAGTTGGAATTGAAGCTGATAGACTGCTTAGGTGCAGGGAGCATTGACTGAGTGTGGTTGATTGGATTCTATCCTTGGAACTGTTCATTGTCATTTAGATCTTGTCATTGAAACGTTGTAACATAGGAATCAATAAAAGAACATCCTTTCACGCAAGTGTTATGTCTTGCATAATACCGGAACTATTATTATGTATTAGATGACAGCAGTCAAACGCGAGGAGACTGCGATAGGAGCTAGCTATTATCCAAAGGCGAAAAAACCTCTTAAATGAAACATTATCTTTAATGTATAATTAACCTTCTATAGTTCAAAATCTTCTTCAAGATACTGTATTAAGTCAGAAGATCAGATACCAAGAGGACTGTTATATTTTGCATAGTGTTTGATAAAAATACCCTATATTTGTTTGCTCGGAATTTCCAGTTTTTCTTATAAACATCCAAATTAGGTTTAGATAACTCTACTTTCCACCCCTTATCACTTCGTAATATTCACCCTCCTATAACATTATCTTTTACATCATTATCATTATTAAAAATTCAACATTGCATTCCCTATGTTCATTTACCTCATCATATCTTGAAATCAACTGATCATTATATTTATGTAGAAGTACTACTTTCAGCGCTCGAAATTACAATTTCTGCAATTTAGTAACAAGTGATTTAAGTAACAAGTTGTTACCCTCACCGGTTGTTGTCGGGCTGGGGGCCTTCCATAAAGTATGTATGCATCGAGGGGGGGGGGTGTTAGACCGTAAAATGTAATTCTGATGTAAAATGTAACTTGACGTATAATGTAAATAAAATTGACGTAAAATGTAAATCTGACGTAAAATGTAACTCATATTCCCTTAAACCGTAATAACAAAACCTTCCTTAAAATGTATAAATGTGAATACGATAATTTACATAAAATAATGATAATTTGATGAATGTCCATTCATCAGTGTCAAAATCAGGTATTCAGGTATCAAGAAAATAATAGAATGTTATGAATTAAAGTACATTTTGTGAGGGCCCGAAAGCCCGAAAACCTGAAACCCGAAAGCGGAAAATATTGTAAACCGGATGTGACATCAGAACGATCACATGATCTCAGATGGCCAATCAGAGCCGAGTATTAGGGTATAAAAAGGGGCGGTGAGGCCCGGAATAAACAGTTCCATCTTAGTTCTCCTTGTGTTCACATGTGTCTTCTTCCCATAGCATAGCCCTCAAAGGGTTTTAAGATGGTAAGATGATTAAATAGCAAAAAGTTCATAGATAATTAGAGTAAAAAGTAGAACAGGGTACAAGAACCCAAAGGACCGCGTCATGGTACGACGGCCCGAAATGGCCCAAGGAGCGACCTGGGATAGGAAGACCGGACAAGTACGGAAGCCCGAAATACGTTGATTTACGTTTTAGGTGAGATTAACATTTTACGGTCTAACAGGGGGTCTGAGAGTTTTGAAAATGTGCGTACATACCTTCAATGTAAACCATCCCTGAAGCTGCGCCAGGGAGGTATCTATGCCAACTGGACTTGAAATCTAGTTAAGGGTTTTGGATGAGGACAGAGGTACTCCTTGGTATTGATACAAGTGTGATATTCTTTGGCGTGTCGGGGTTTTCCATTCTCACCAGCAAAGGGGAGTTTGAATCTTAGCCTCGGTCCGACTGAAGTCTCAGTGTGGGAGATGGGTTTTAGTTGAGAGTTGTGCCTCACACACAATGGTTAAGGGGATCAGGGTTGGTCAGTGGAGCTTCAGGCTAGCGTTCGTTCTATGAGAGGAAAGTGGGGTCTTTGGGGACTTTAAATTTGCAGTTAGGGGTCTGGATCTTGGGTTTGTCTTAATCTTGGTCATTCTGGCCTATTCTGAGTCAATCCTGGCACCAGGGAATTCAGACTGTCGTTCCCAGTCAGAGGGTGGTAGCACAGTGGTGAACAGTTTCATAGTGCTTTTGTTCCCCAGGTCTGGGCAGGCTATCTGTACATTTTTGGGGCTTTCGTGCCATCTCAGGCCTTTGTGTCATTTCGGGCTTCCGTGCCATTGGGCTTTCATACCAATTGCCAATTATTCTACTAAGTCTGGAACTCTAAATTTATCGCCTTATATTGTTCCATTCATCAAGATCCTAGGCTCAGGCTAAGTAGAGAGAATGTCCATCCCAAGAAAGAGGTGTGTGAACACAGCGAGTACCATAAAGTATATTTCGTGTGCCAACACGCCTTTTTACAGTTACAAGTCTCTTAACATTGGTCGGTTATAATCACGTGACCCCATGTCATCACTTCTGGTATTACGTTATTTCCGGATTTCATACCTCGATTCACAGTTTTGTTCTACTTTTGTTCTGACTTAGTTCCAGTACATTATTTTATTATTAGCTGGCAATTACTACATTATTCAACTATTTCACAATAAAAGTTGATTCTGCGCAATAATTATACCCAATTTCTAACTTCGTACTTTCGTACTTTTGTATCTTAAAGATGAAATAGGCAATACATCACACAAGTAACAAGCCCAATGATAAGTCACATGGAACCAAAATACAGTCTCAATCCTTTAATTGATCTATGTGGTACAATCAGTTTCAGCAGAGTTACAATCGGGAAAGGTGACAAAGCAAGCAAGGGGGTATGGATGGGGGGGGGGGGGGGGTTCCATGGTGCGTGCTGAATTTAAAAAACAGCCGTGTTACCTGTCTTTATACTTCAGTTTAGAGGCATGTCGCGTGTCATATTTAAGAAATAATCCTGTCGCATGTCACATCTTTTTAAAGCTCCTCTTGCATGTCAAATCTAAGAATAGGGCCATGTCATTTGTCACTTAGTTACCATGTTACCTGTAAAATTTAAAAAAACAGCCATGTCACCCTGTCAAATTTAAGAAATGACTTTGTTGCCATGTCGATTTTAAGGGTCTACACACAGAAGTAAGTTAACATGAAATATACAATGAAGCCTACCTCCTGTGTCTCAAAGTCCTCAACAGGTCCTAGTTTCACCAATCAAATAAGCACTGGTGGTAAGAAGGTTGTGAAGGGGTCCTTTACAACCTGGTTGCTGATTGTCAATAGGGTGAGCTTGGTCTTCCTGACCAGACTGCCTGTGCTTCACTTAAGCTGAGGTTATTTTTTTTTTTTTTTTTTCTAATTCTTTTATTTAACCAGACAAGAATTACACTTGTTTCACATTTTTATCTAGGTTGGATAGTATTAACTATCCCAGACTTAGGCCCAGTACAAACACTTATAAAGAAACAGTATGCAACAAATTCGGTTTAACAATTGTTTGTTATACTTATAGCATCAAGAATTCTATTATTTAACATAAAATAATTGATATAAAACATAAACCAATTTCTAAAACCAGAAGGTTTGTATATTCATTTGTGTCCTTGAAGATTGACCCAAACCAGGTCTAACCCAAGTGCTAGCCATGAATCACGAACCGTGACTCAGGTGGGGCCCCTCTAGCCCTGACACTGGCCCTGATATATTGTCCTACTGTCGCCCTCGGTTGATGCCGGGTTTGCACTGTGGGTTAGGGCAATGTCATGATCATAGTTGGGCGAAGGTCACCCTCCCAAGGACAAGATCAAGGTCATAGTTGGGTGATGGTCACTTTTATGAAAACATGTCAGGTAAGTTTGAGGACAAGGTTACCAGCTCATATAAAAAAGTAGCTATTTGGATCACAAATCACATTGGCCTGGAGGTCCCGGCTATGTGAATTAGGTATTGCCAAAACTTTGTATTTTAATTTAGGTGGTTTTCCCTTGTGTTTGGGACCAGTCCCGACACAATGGCGGTATTACACTGCATGACTTGGGCTACAATATCAGCGGGTTTTATGAATCACAGGCAAAGTCGCATGTATATACATGAGTCACATAATTTTCAAAATTTGGCAATTTGGAGCATGTTATACATGTGTTACAAAGAATGTCATCTGTAACATTTGCTACTTTTCTGCGATATCCTCATATCCTGATATCACAGCTCATGTCGTGTAGTATAATACTGCCTATAGATGTTCCTCACCCTGACACCGGAGAAGAGTCTCCCCACACCGGTGGTGCAGGTAGGGGACTCGAGGCGTGAGGCCGCTCTGTGCCTGAAAATGTATGAAACAACGACTGTCCCATTAGGCAAGGAAGTCTGCTGTTAGCTACCCCTCCTAGGGTTACTGTTAGGTCTTGGAATAAGACAACATAATATGCAAAGGGGGTAGCCATACTCTACTAGGTCTGGATGAATACGGAAGGCTTTTCTTATACCAGTTTGAATATTTGCTAGGAATAATATGCTTTTGTCTGATGTATTCTGTGAATTCGGTTTTCCGGCCATTTGGTGTAGGTGGTGCTGCAATAGCAGACCCTCATGAATCCTGGCTTGGTCCGATCACTGTTTGCAACCTGCGGCAGGGGTGTGTAACCTGTGGCAGGGGCGTGTAACCTGTGGCAGGGGCGTGTAACCTGTGGCAGGGGCGTGTAACCTGTGGCAGGGGTCTGTTACCTGTGAGAGGGGTCTGTAACCAGGGTCTGTACCCGGACAGCTTGAGATGTAACAGAAACATTCTGCAACCATAATTCTTTTATCAGTTTGTTACTTACTAATTAAGATGGCACAGATAACCATTACCTTTAATATTGATGGTGAGGTTGAAACCTTACCAAACCAAAATGTTATTATAACATTATTTTTTGGTTAGGTTAGGATGAAAATAAAACAGAACATTATAAGAGCATTCTGTTTAGGTTGAAGAACATGGCCAGAATGTTATAATAACATCACAGTGCAATGTCACAGCAGTAGGTCACATCAACATAATTGGGAGGCATCAAAAGAACATAACAAGAACCAACACACAACCACCTGGAATGTTGCTGCAACATTATGATAAGGTCGCATCCTTGGCTGGATATAACCTGTGGCAGGGTCTGTAACCCATAATAACGTCGCAACTTTGGCTGGGTACCCTGTGGCAGGGTCTGTAAACTGTGGGAGGGGTGTGTAACCTGTGACAGGGGTCTGTTACCTGTGGCAGCAGTTTTCAACATGTAGCAAGGGTGTGTAACCTGTGGCAAGGGTCTGTAACCTGTGGCAGGGTCTGCAATCTGTGGCAGGGGTGTGTAACCTGTGGCAGGGGTGTGTGCCCTGTGGAGGGGAGGTGTAACCTGTGGCAGGGGTGTGTAACCTGTGGCAGGGGTCTGTAACTTGTGGCAGGGGTGTGTATCCTGTGGCAGGGGTGTGTAACCTGTGGCAGGGGTGTGTAACCTGTGGCAGGGGTGTGTAACCTGTGGCAGGGGTCTGTAACTTGTGGCAGGGGTGTGTAACTTGTGGCAGGGGTGTGTAACCTGTGGCAGGGGTCTGTGACCTGTGGCAGGGGTCTGTGACCTGTGGCAGGGGTGTGTAACCTGTGGCAGGTTACTGTTACCTTGGCAGGGGTGTGTAACCTTCGGCAGGGGTGTGTAATTTGTGGCAGGGTCTGTAACCTTTGGCAGAGGTCTGTAACCTGTGGCAGGGGCATGTTATCTGTGGCAGGGGTGACATAGTTCTCTAACCTGTGTCAGGGGTCTATAACCTGTGGCAGGGGTCTGGAACATGTAGCTGCCCAGGCAAGCAGCGATGTTGTTATGTTCTGTGACTGTACATTTTTAGTTAGTCTGTAACCTGCCTAATTTTTATGTAACAGTTACATTATTTTAGATAGAGTTGAGACTTACTAAAAAGGAATGTTATAATAACATTATATCTTAGTGAAGTTGAGACCTTACTTTTAAAGAACATTATGATAACATTATTATAATGTAAAAAGAACATTACAAGAAGGTCACAATAACGTCACACTGCAGCATTGCATTGTTAGGTTATAAAGATGGTTTTGGGTGCCATCAAAATAACATAACAAGAACCAAAGCAGAACTAAACAGAACATTATAACAACATTATTAACGTCATATGCTTTGGTGGGGTCTCTAACCTGTGGCAGGTGTCTGTGAATTTTGGCAGAAGAATGTTGCCTCTGGCAGGGTTATGTCACCCCTTAATTACATGTTAACAATCTGCTACCACTCTACCAAATTAACCCTTTAAGGACGCCAGATGTCTCAGGGATACATTTCAGGGGTTTTTGATATGCCCCAATGGGTCCTTTCTAGAGAACTATTGCTTAGTTTCATTTAACTGTTTTGTTTTAAAATGCATTATACATAAGATTCTCTATTATTCAATGTGAGCCTTCTTATTCTGTCTACAAAATCTATCAAATGTTATCGAAATTCAAAAAGACAAGATTTTGCATAATTAAGGCCATCTCATGCCAAATATTGAATATTTAGTATCGAAATGATGAAATATAAATCAAATAGTCAAATTGTGATGAAAATATTGTTCAGCCATTTTTTCCACTGATTCAGAAAATGGCATAATTTTTCAAATATTTCCAACCTGGAAAACGTTCCAAATGGAATGTTTTTGGAAGGTTTTAAGGCTAGTAACCAAGGTATCCAAGGAACTCTGTTTCCTTGGAAACCAGGTAACAAGGAAAACCATAGTCCTCATGACAAAGATGTAGGGAATCCTAATAGCTATCATTGATTAAAAACAGAACCAAAATAAATTAAATAGAGTCCAAGTTAAAGCTTCCTATTAAATGTTTAGCATTTTCGTATAAAAAGACATAAACAGTTATAAGCACTTGCAAAACTGTTATTTAAAGGAATAGTGTAAATTGCCAAATTTAACTGAAATGGAGGCATGATGCTTCACATAGACATAACTTCAGTCCTAATCATTCTTTTTGAGAAATCTTTTCAGCTATGAAAAGCCCAAGTCTCACTCTTTCTTTGTATATATAACTTTACACATGTTCAAATGAGTGGCGTCTTGAAAGGGTTAAGCTTATCATCCTATACTATGACCTGATAATATAGGTTAGAGTTCAGCCATACAGACATATATAAGTATGTAGTGTATGACTGTGCATACAATAAAGGATTATCTATGTATCTGAATAATGGGTCCCTTTAGGGTCTCTTGGTATTTAACATAATGACATTTCCCTTTAGTACATGTCAATAACTCCTACTCACTACCCTAATTATAACAGTTACCTGCCTCTTGCTGCAGGCACAAGGAAATGGGACCCACGTCAGTACTAGCTTAGAAATCAAACTGATCAGTTCTGTTCTTAATGCGTCAAGGATGTTGTACTTAAGGATTTGTAAATAGAGCGTTTGGGACTAAAACTTGAATCACAAGTTATAAAAAATAAGAAGCATGTTTACCAATTAAGAAGAGATATCAGCTTACATCCGATTTGAATTTCCATAAACAAGAAATATTATGGTGCCCCTTGCCTCTTGAACCCCTGAACCCCTTTCATATTCATCCGCTCCTGCTGAAGGAAGAATGCTTAATCAAACCATAATTTTGTGACACATCTTCTATAGCAATACAAAATGCTCACCCTCAAGACGTTTTTGAAAACTTGTGGAACCTAGCCATCCCACCTCGCCACCAATTTTTTTTTATCATGAACTTGCCCAATATTGTCTTTTCATTAGATTCAGTCATTGCATGTGAGACGCCTTATTGTTCAGTAGGTATTGTTTTAAGTTCACCTTCTATGACATCATCATTGGTTAATATGTTGAAATCTGTGTGTATGTATTATGATGTATGACCTATATTTTGTGTTTTGTGTACTGTGCAAATAGTGTAGGAATTGCATATGCAGGCGTGTGTGGGAAACAGCTCTTGGTATGTTGACTATGTACTGTTATGGTTACTACTTGTTTTTCTCTGTTTTGCTCTGTTTTCCAGATAAATAGGAATAAATACAATGAAAACAAAACCAATGTCTCTAGCAACCTTAATCATATTGCTGGGTAAGGGTGTTAATTCATAACCTGGCATTGAATCGTGTACTTAAATGTGTTAGGAGGACTATAGTAGGCACTAAATAACAATGAAATACTCATTATAAAACAAGAACACGCCCACAATCCCACGATTAAAGCACAATAGATGACTTGAATATTTGTCACTCGGGTAATTGAACGTCTGTTCCCTGGTAGTAGAAACAGAAGCGGGTGTCAAGGGGATGTTGGCAGGTATGGTTCACATCACAGGCATGAACTCTCTATGGCGTCTTCCCTATCTCATAGCCATTTTAGGGTGTTTTTGGTGGACCCCTGAAATTACAAAAAGAGGGGGAAACGCGGTGTGTGTACACACATATCCAGGATTAAGAATATATATGTATGAGTAAATTAAACTGTAAACATGGTTGTAAAATGAAGGAAAATGGCCTAAAGGTCAGAGAAACCACCTTGAAATGTGTAAGCGATTAAATTGATACAAAACTTTTCATTTAACTACTTTGAAAAATGTGTTTGTGTGTTATACACAATGGAACCCTGTGATACATCAGTGATTGGATAGACATGAAAGTGATAATTTCCCCCATTTACCCAAAATGAGACATTCTTTGTTTAAAAAAGATTACCCTGTCCAGACATGGATTTGGTTTGAAACCTTTACCTTTGGATTTGAATTTCTCGACTCTAGGCTTTTCTAGCCATGGTAGATCTGGCTGTAATTAATGTTTCGAGGATACAGCCACTGACGTTCTACATGTATTGGGTTTACAAACTTGCTGAACAAATTTTCAGGGAAACCCTTTTAGTACTATAAATAACCATGCAACCCAGTCAATGAGACTTACTAAGATGGCATGAAACAATTACGTTATTGATGGTGACGTTGAAACCTCACAATTCAGAACGTTATAACATTATTTTTGGTGAGGTTAAGATGAAACCAAAACAGAATGTTATAAGAACATCCTATTTAGGTTGATGAACGTAACCAGAACCTTATAACAACATCACAGTGCTAGGTCACAGAAGTACATTGCAGTGACGTTATTGGGAACAATCAAAATAACCCAACAAGAACCAAACCAGAACATTGCTACAATGTTATAATAATGTCACATATTTGCCTGGGATATGAAATGCTTCTAGCCCATAGTTTTTGCTGAAATTAACATTGAATTTGTTAGATGTGAAACTCTCGGCCCTGGAGGGTCTATACTGGTCATTTTAACAACAGTATGATCGCCGTTTAAAAACCACTCCATCCGCCCCTGTGGTGAGACGATGATGACGAGAATCGGCCAATCTGCTGATCTCCGTTTATTGGGTTGAATGGCCTGTGAGGTCAAGTTGTAGCCTATAAGGCCCATCACCCTTACCCTGTGGGGGTGGCTGTAGGAGCAGGCCTCAGGTCCTGGTACGTCAGGCCCCTTACCACCATATCGACCACTGATTGTATCACAGGTGGCTACTGGAGCTAGGGGGCGGGGGGGGGGGGCACTGTGAGGGGGTGTTAGGTTCTGTGTGTGTATGTGTGTGTCTGTGTTACTCTGTCTGTGTCTGTGTCTGTTTGTCTGTCTGTGTGTGTCAAAATGGTATCATCATATTTTGAAAAGTTCATCTGGCCATGAAGGTTTTCTCCTATCCGCAGGTAAAATACATGGAACATAGGAAAACATAGGAAACTATGCTTGTAGACAAAGAATATTAGGTCTTTGGGTTTTCTAAATCATCTGACTGATATGCACAACAACCCAATTTAAGGTTTTTAATCTTGAAGCGCTGAATTAAAGCTGGCTAGATTGTATGAACGTCGACGAAAGGAAAGGTCAAAGCAGTTCTATGAGAATATTGATTATGATTATTGGAAAACTACATTTAATCATAAACACCAATGGTTGTACATGTACGCCCTGGGCAGCAGACTGCATTCACAGTAACCCCCCCCCCCCCCCACCTCCGCCGGCCGTATCTGCCGGCAGACGGGGCCACTTGTCCTATCGGGTCTCGCCGACTCTCGCGATAATCCACTTCCGACCGCGGAATGCTGGAGAAACGCGCGGCGTTTAAGGAACGCCCGCTACCTGCGTCCTCCAGGGAGGCCCACCCCCTTACTGCGTCGGCGGGAGGTACAGACCATCCCAGCCAAGTTGCGATATAACAGAAACGTTCTGTAACAATACTTTTTTGGTCAGTCTCTTACTTAAAGGAAAGCTTTCACATAATTGTAGGATAGTAATTTTTTAATGAATTCAATTCAGCATGTCAGTAACAACTTGTACTAATCAATGTAAGCAACATGGAAGGAAAATATTTAGTCTACACACAATTATGGGACATTAAAAAAACGTGTATTTTATTAAATATTTATGGGAAATCCCCCAATGTGTGACGTAGCAAGGGGAGTTCTTGGGGAATCCCATCTTCCTTTAGAAGGGAATTCCCATCCCTGTAGAATTTGTAATAATAGTTATGCCCTCTAATCCAAAGCATATATATTTTACCCAATGCAACTCATAAAAAATATCATGGAAATAAATATCAATCTACAAACATTTATCAATCAGGGAATCCCAAAACAACTTTAGAAGGAATTCCCATACCTGTGACGTAGCAAGGGGAGTACTGAGTAGCCAAAAATTCAGGGGATTCCCTAAATTAATTTCCTCTTCTGAATAATTCCATTACACCTCAACATTTTCACTTTTTTTCTTTTGAAATATCTTTAGAATACTGAAACGTTGTTCAGAACACAAAAATGGGCAACTTGCCCATTTATGTGCAAGGTTTCCTTTAATAAGATGACATGTAGCAGTTATGTCATTGATAATGAGGTTGAAACCTCACTAAATCAGAATGTTTTTATAATGTTATTTTTGGTGAGTAATAGAATGTTATAAGAACATTCTGTTTGGGTTGAAGAATGTAACCAGAACATTGCATAATGTTGTAGTGCAACGTCACAGCAGTAGGTTGCAACAATTTGATTGTGAGTCATCAAAAGAATGTAACAAGAACCAATACAGAACCAACCAGAACACTGCTGCAACATTATAATAACATCGAATCCTTGGCTGGGATACTAAGTCATTTACTGCTTTTCCAACTCTCTTGGTCCATTTATCAGGGAGCTGGTTTAAGTATTATGAAAGTGGCTTTCAACATCTTAAGAATATAACATGCTACTCACAAAGATCAACTGTCGATTTAAATAATGTTAATCATATGTATATATAACTTCTAACAAGACTCTTTAGTATACGGCATCCTTGGCACTGCACAGATCCCACATGCACCGCATACTATGACCCAAAAATATGTAGGCCTATTATCAATATATTTGTATTCCTTTCATTTGCAATCGACAATCACTTACACAAACTGATATTGAATGTAGTTTGTGCTAACAAGGTCATCTGCATTCAGAGTGTGTATCAGTTATACACATCAAAATAGTTATTCATTAAGGAAGAAGTCTTCGGTATTTCTTGGTTTTCATGTTTTGTCCATTTGCATCTCTTCACGATCTGTTACAGGAGTACAAAAACCCTCAATTATCGTCCGCTTGTCGGTCCGCCCCCGTTCTCAGGCCTCTCAGAACACAGGGCCGACCAGTAGGTACCTCGGGGGGGGGGGGGGGATCTTTGTATTTTGCGCAGCAAAAAATCCTTTATCCTGCATTTATGATCATCTATAGATTTCAATTATCATCAAATGTTCGCTGTAGGTCTGCTGTTTCCTCACTGTCAAAGACATAGGGAATGGGGCTTTCCATTTCATATGCATGCACACTAATCTTCATAAATGTCCTATCCCTCAGTACCTAAGTGAAGGCGCAAAGCAGGAAATTGCAATTGGTTGTACAGAAAAAAAAGACATATCACAGCTGAAATAGCGATGCTTTGGTCTGATCATTGATAACATGCACAAAAATAACTCAATTTGTCCCCTGTTAGTGGCAGGCATGTAGAGCATGCACTGCTGACCGGACCTCTTCTTTATGTAAATCAGGTCAACGTGGGCGCTGCCATGACTTGTAACCAGAAATACAAGAAACGTTGTCAGCTGCATTTTCAATCACCTTCTGAGAGTACATTTCCGTTAAATACATGCAAGGGGTCCTCGGCCCCCGAACCCTAACCTGATCTGGGTGCCTGAGCATGTTCCCGGGATGCTCCTACCTGACACCCGGAGAACCTGCCGTCCCTGGGTTAGTAATGGCCAGCCCCCTCCGTCCTCCCCGCTGATGGAACCCTGACCACAGCGGCGAATAACCCTATCGAGTTAAAGATTGAAAGGTTAAAAGCCAAACACTTCATCAAAACCTGCATGGGTAAAGAAGGGGCTCACAACCTGCTTCATAGTGTTTACGAACTTGATGGAATCAGGGAATGGCTCAGAAATTGCTGGGATCAGGGAGTGGGGTAGAAACTGCTGGGGTCAGGGAGTGGGTCAGAACCTGCTGGGGTCAGGGAGTGGGTCAGAACCTGCTGGGGTCAAGGAGTGGGTCAGAACCTGCTAAGGTCAGGGAGTGGGTCAGAACCTGCTTGGGTCAGGGAATGGTTAAGAACTTGCTGGGGTCAAGGTGTGGGTCAGAATGTGCTGGGGTCAGGGAGTGGGTCAAACCTTGCTGGGGTCAGGGAGTGGGTAAGAACCCGCGGGGGTCAGGGAGTGGGTTAGAACCTGCTGGGGTCAGGGTGGGGTCAGAACCTGCAGGGGTCAGGGAGTGGGTCAGAACATGCAGGGGTCAGGGAGTGGGTCGGAACGTGCTGGGGTCAGACAGTGGGTCAGAACCTGCAGGGGTCAAGGAGTGGGTCAGAACATGCTGGGATCAGGGAGTGGGTCAGAACCTGTGGGCATCAGGGAGTAGGTCAGAAAATGTGGGGGTCAGGGAGTGGGTCAGAACCTGCTGGTGTCTGGGTGTGGGTTAGAAGAATAAGCCCATCCCACATTGGGCATATCCCAGGGTTGGACAAAATAACTATACAAGCCATCCTTGTTTTCAAGAGTTGGGGTTATTGAAATAAGCAAGAATTATGTTTTTCTATAACCCCAAGTACAGCTTACATATTATAATTTCTTAAATTTTATTAATTGGCAGATTTGCAGGTTTCCTAGCCAATCAAAAGACTGTATATCAGGGCAAAATAGGGTTGGACATCATAGGCTGGGCTGACAGGCTTTAACATTGGTTCCTATGGGAAAATGGCCAAAATATAATGTTTCATTCTACAAATTTTAGGATCAATCTGTCAACCAAATTGCTTTTGTTAGTTTTGTTTTATGCAAACATTTCCATGAAATAAACAAGGAGGAAATTTAAAAAATATTTCAAGGTAAATTTTAGTGTTGGTGTAAACTGGGATGGGCTTATTGGCATGAGCACATTCAGGATTCCCTAAAGGGGAGTGGGTGCATCTTCATGTACAATATTATAGGCTAGGAGATCAAACGTCAGGCATTGCACAGTGTTTGTACATGGAACTTTCTCTTTTCTTTATCATTCTAGTTTAGATCTTCACTTGGGGAGGGGTTCATGACGTCCTGACACTCCCCTTGGATCCGCCCCTGAATGGGATCCCCCCTGGACAATGCAAACCTATTTCCTCGTTCCATTCCTTTTATAGGCCGTTTGTCCATGACTTGTCCATGACGTTGATTTGAATAGCTGTACTGACGCGGGTGGCCAGTCCATGTTTGGGCAGCATAAAGCCAATGTTTCACTTTTGACAGTAGTGAAATGAGGGAGGAGTCACGGTGTGACGTACCACCATATAATAATGTGTTCCGCTCTTAGCTAGCCAGAGTAGCTGCATGCACAGTGTGAGTAAACATCCTGTGAAGGTCGGACCTTTAATCTGCTGTCTAGGTTCTGGAGAGAGGCATATAGAAATTGTGTTAGAGCGCGGAGTGTTGACTGAATGTGTTTGAGGGGACTCTAACCTTGGGACTGATCATGGTCAATCGAGTTCTTGTCACGGAACGACTATACATTGGATAATAAACAACAAATCCTTTCACAACGAGTGTTCACGTCTTACATGATGAGGGAACTATAATTATGTATTGGACGACCGCAGTAGACGAGGAGGGAGACTGCGAATGGAGCTAGCTATTATCTATACAACTAAATACCACTTACACGCACTAACTTTAAATGGATAATTAACCTCTCTATAGTTCATAGCTATATAGCGTCCATCATTCCGAGGGTTTTGCAGGGTATTCATTTAAATCCGTTATGCATGCGTCCTCTACAAAATGGCCATAACAACTTGAATAAGGTTTACGTTTTTGTTTTCTATTTTGAATGTTATGTTTTTGATTCTGATGTATAATCTAATCCGTGACTTGTTAACACAAAATTAGAACAGCCTAGGCAGTGACTGACGTGTTTGTTCACGGCCACATCGACGTCGTCGCCGACGTATCCTGTTTGCGCATGCGCGCCGTTCCCTCGCTGGGTCGATGCGCGCGTCTCCCGCTAGGGGGTGTTTGTTGTGGGATCCACCAGGGGGCAGGGTTAATGGGGGCAGGTCGACTAATACAGGTCAACACGACCTCTCCTGAACAGGGCGAAATATGAAAGACATAGTAGCAGATGTGCAAACAGACGTCAGTAAAACGAAGTGAAACACAAGGGACTTTATTGAACTGGTTATTTGCACCACTTAAAGAGAAACGATACGAATGGAACAGTTACCAGGGACGGATTTAGTAGAAGGGTGCTGACCTATATACACGAAGGTGTCCCCCCCCCCTCCCATTTCTTTTTCTTTTTTGGGGGGCAAATTTTACTTTTTTAAATTTTGAGTATTGATCTTCAAACCTCAGAAAGTCAGAATGCGTTTGTGAATCAGTTGGACACGTGATTGTAATTGTTAAAATATTTTGTGGAAAATTAATTGAACAGAGGCATCTGAATACATTGCTGGATACATTGACGCAACCCCCCCCCCCTTCCCCCCCAAAAAAAAAAAAAAAAAAAAAAAAAAAACTAAAAAAAAAAAATAGGGTCCCCGGAGGATGTGGAGGTACTTTTTCAATATGCCACCCCCCCCCCCGCCCCACTCCTCGATCCGCGCCTGGTTATAGTTTTTCGCGCATGCATGTGGTTACGCGTCTCCCTTCTATTAGGTACAAAAAGATACAAATGTATTGGTATTTTTGTGCCTGCCTGTGACCTTAGACATATATGCAATTTTTGCAATCATAAGTGTCATGTTTTAAACGGTGCAAAGTGACGGACCTGGTTTAAGAAGACGGGGAGCTTTATGCAGATGTTAAGAAATCTATGATGTCACTTTTTAATTACTTACTTGCGAAAAATGGATTTGATTAAGTAGCAGATAGGACTGAAAGAAAAGCAATAATTTGGAAGAAGACTCGGTGTGAAATTTGAATCACGACGTATGGTAGTATTAAGGTTAAGTAGACTGATACATGGGAGGTTGTGGCTGAATAGTATAATCGGGTTGCTGCCAAAGTATGTTGAATATTGGCATGACATGTTTCAATTCATAACAATGATTAAATAATAACTGAGGTAGCACTCCCATAACTAAATCTGTGTCATTATGATGTACAAGCATTAATAATTGTGGCAAGAATCATTATCAAACGAATTCCGTCAGTCACGCCTCTGCCGTGCTTTCGTAATAAGTGAACGTTCTTGACGCTATTTCAGAGGCTGTGTGTGGTAGGATATAGTGACTTCGATTAATCATCCAATTGGTTTACACATCTGCCGTCATTCTATGTGATATTTTTTAGAATCAGAAAAGGCATCCAGAGTATGGAAAATAGAGGGGACTAAATCATAATAATGTACTACCATGAGTTAGCTCAGTGGTAGAGCACTGCCCCGCCAACCCAAAGTCTGATGTCCTATTCATGTTCTTGCTGTGGTCTGGGACTACGACCAGGGATGTTTGATACATCTTATACTCGGAGTGTTTCCAAACTTCTCAAGGGCTATGAACAGGGAATTTTAGACTTACTTGAGTGTTTACTTTGATGTGATACAAGATACACGGACGATGTCACTGACAACAAACGCTAAGATATATCCTTAAGATACCTTATGGATCCTTTGTACAATGATTCATTTGGCACTCTACATGATGTAAGGGAATATAAGTATGAGCATAGAGACACTTATTGGATTATTGCTATGGCATTAGATCCCAATATTTTCAACAAATTCATTCACCCATTTAAAAAAACTGAAGTGGTCTTTTGTTAAATTGGGGTCAATGTCATGTTTTCTGCATGCATTGTTTATGGCCGGCCGCGTTTCTTTTATAAATCGGATTGAAGAAGCATACCCTATAGACCTCAACCTTCATATCTCTATTCAAAACTCCCACGACCGCCCCCTCCCCCCGACACCATCCAAACAATGGTATGTGTAACTTTGGTTATGAAATGAGCTGCTCACGTCACTATACTACCCGCTCACATATATATAGATACATCTTATGTATGTCTATGCTGCTCGTGAGGGGTATAAGTGGAGGGGTGGGGGCGTTGATTAAAACTTACACACTCACACACCTACGCGCCATCCACCATGATCTCATTTACTCAAGGGGGCGTGGCCTACCCTCCCACGTCGACCAATAGGAGGCGGGGCCTGGCGCTGAGTGACGGCCGTCGGCGTCCTCCTCTTTAATCAAGTCGTTGGTCGCGCGTCCGACGATTACATGCGACAAGACGAGGGTCCGGGGCGGGGTGAGGAGGGCGGTATATAGACACGGAGATCACACGGAGAGCGTCAGAAACACGCACCACGAGACAATGCACGCTACCCCCGCCCTGCACGACAATACTGAACGCGCGTAAAACTGTGATCACCGGCTGTTTCAGGATAGCATAAAAACGAAGACAAGAGATAAAAGTTCCCCAGTGAAGAGAATTTTGCCGCGCTTGGGAGAGACCAGAGGTTACGGAGCGTGCGCAGAACGCCCACCGCGCATGCGCAGTCCCTATGTCCGGGAGAAGGTGACGGCGGGTGACGAGAGTTGAGACGAGAAGACGCGAGAAGAGGCGAGAGCGAGGTAGACGGCCCCGAGCCCCCTGAAGCCGCTGACTACTTGGTGGATGTATCTTACTTTACCGCGGGAACAACGACAACATTCGACAAGAGGGGCAGCTCAAACGGAGGAAGGTCAGTAACAATTTGGGCCGAATTTTGCTTTTCAAACAAACACAAAATTATAATTTCCCAGGGGAATAAAAAGAAAAAACAAGGTGCGCCCCTTCCGAATCCGTCTTTGCTAGAGGCCTATAACAACAGGTATGAACGTTCTGCTGGGTGGCAGAACATCGAGGATCAATTTGCAAGTGCGGATCCTAGATTGGGGAGGGAAAAGGGCGGATCCTAGAGGGGCGCGGGATCAGGGCGAATCCTAGATGGGGCAGGGGCGGATGGTGGGAGGTTTTAGGGGTTCTGGTCTTCCCGCTCCTCTCCTTTTAGGTGGCGACCTCATCTATTCAAAAGGGGGAATATAATTTGCCCGGCAGGAGGGGATCCGGGGGAGCGAAAGGGTCCGCCCGCCCCCTGTGCATTCATGTTTGTGCCCCCCCCCTTCTTCCTGGATCCTCCCCTGTGCCGTGCACGTGTATGAACAGTGGGATGGTTTGGATTTTCTTTCTCTTCCCCTTCCTAACCTGCCGGATCTGCCACTTAGGGCCGTCGGGAAGTCTTTTCCCTATTAATGGGTGGGGAGGAGGCAAGGAATTTCTGGTGCCTGTACATGTGCTTGAATGAGAAAAGTATCCCACCTCTCTGTGTCAGAGTGTTGAAGGGGTTGTTCAAGGGCCTACTTTGATGGGTGTAGACCCCTAAAATCGACAGGGCGACACGGCCCTTTTTTGGCCTATGGCAAGCGACATCATGATTCCTTAAATTCGACAGGGCGACATCATGATTCCTTAAAATCGACAGGGCGACACCATGATTTCTTAAATTCGACAGGGTGACATGGGACCCCCCCCCCCATTTACACCCCCACTTTGAAATGAAGGGTAATGCAACAGTTTTACAAAATTTGCTTATCGATATTGGTAATAGAACTTTCCCCCCAAAAATGTCTAAGCTTTGTAATATTAACACTTGTCAAACTTTATATTTGTCTGGCAACGTTCAATAGTATTTCGACCTATGTATGTCCGGATTCCGAAGACCCAACATTATTATCTGTAAACATAAACATCGCGAAGGGTTCAAAATAAATATTCCCCAATTAGACAGCCTGAACGTACAAATACGCATCATTATTGAGCCTGAAGCTCCATAATTACGGAACTTCGTTACAGACCTGAAGACCTTCCTTTTCCCCACACAGAATATTTTATTCAAGTGTCAAATAGCCTAACCAAGTCAAGGACGTTTTGACAAGAAACTGTTTGTATTTCAAGTGGTGTAATGCACAATACGCACTTGGCTTGACCTCCTCTGCCTCACCCCATCCCCAATAATGCGTGGGTAATTGATAGAGGGCCCCTTAAGAGCAAACAAACCAATTTATTATGGATCTCCTTTCACATTTCTTTTCCATGAAGATATTGTGAGAACATATCGGAGACGCCCGCAGGGAAAGTGTCATGGGTAAGAGTGGTAAGAGCACGCCATTCCCATCTCAATTAAAACCGTTCGTTATTGTTACAATGTTGTTTGGGACACTAAAGGTCCATTTACCAGCGGTGGGATCTCACAGGAAACATAATTCACGACAACAAGTGGAAGACTACGAGCTATTGAACATGGCGACAAGGGAACTTTCCGAACTGAAAACCTCATAAACTGAGATTTTATCTTTTAATTTTTGTATAAGACCTCAGCGCGGTATGTTTCGGAGGGACAGTTACAACGTCATGATCTCCCGGCTGCAATACTGCATTGTAATATTGCTGCTGTACATCTAGGATTTAAGTCTTTTGAGCCTTAGCTTGGTTTGGTCTATTAAATAATTATACCCAAAAAATGTTTTTCTCTCTACACGAGGAAGAAATATCCCATTGAGGTTCAGACCTTCTGATGGTGAGATCAACTTCATTATATACATTATACCAGAAGTCGTTTCTGCCTTGCATTAACATGGATCCAAGATTAGATGTGATAACCTCACTCCTAATCAAACAAGGTTACATGAAACAAGGCCACTCCAGTGGTTGGCGATCAGAGAATACCCAGCTTGGTCACCAGTCCTTGGCTTATCACTCTCAGGCATCATCGACATGTACTCGTTTGAGCGGTCTGTTACACCCCTGAACTCCGTCCCAGCCTGAGGTGTGATGTTATGATAACGTTGCAGCAATGTTCTGTATTGGTTCTTGTTATGTTATTTTGATAACGTCCTGACCCCAGCAATGTATTGCTGTGATGTCGCACTGCGAGGTTATTAAAGCGTTCTGGTTATGTTCTTCAACCTAAACAGAATATTATTATAACATTCTGTTTTGGTGACCAGAAGTTATTTAAGTTGCTCAGTGGGTTCCCCCCTTTACATTTATTCTGTAATCATCAAGCTTTGTCTGAAATTCGACGTTCATATTTTTTTTTAAACAATCTAGCTCAATACAATTGATCGAGATCGCTATTTCTAATAAACGGAATGAGAAGCTCAAGGGGTATCTTTCTGACGAAATGTAACACCTCTCGCGGTGGTTGCGCGAACTTTCCGAAATGCCTTACGGATCCATAACTGAGGCCAACTTTGCAAAAGAAATTGCCGCTGTCTTATAAAACCTACCATAAACCCACCATTTAGAGTTATGTTTCGCCACTTTTTCATGAAAAATAAGTGCCTGTTAAAACTATAGAACATATTGGACAATATTAATAAACACAATTCAACAGGTTGTGCCAATCCAGCTGGTGCGTCAGATTAATGAACAATTTTAACAAAATAATTGTATTTGATAAGTTATACAGCTCGATCCACCCTGACGGCACATGTAGGGGTCAGAATCCTCGTGGACTCCACGCCTCGTCTCAGCAGACCCAGATCGAATATAGAGAACGTTACTGAACGTGGGGGACATTCTTGGAGGTGGAGGCCAGTCTCAAGTGGACGTCTCCGAGCCTAAGCCCTTCACCCAGCGGGACATGGGGACAGTGGAAGGTCAAACCCTGGTCAACCGCTTGTAAACCAGTGGTCAACCCCTGGTCAACCTCTGGTCAATCCCTAGTCAACCCTGGTCAACCCCTGGTCAACCTCTGGTCAACCTCTGGTCAACCCCTGGTCAACCCCTGGTCAACCTCTGGTCAACCCCTGGTCAACCCCTGGTCAACCCCTGGTCAACCCCTGGTCAACCCCTGGTCAACCCCTGGTCAACCCCTGGTCAACCCCTGGTCAACCCCTGGTCAACCCCTGGTCAACCCCTGGTCAACCCCTGGTCAACCCCTGGTCAACCCCTGGTCAACCCCTGGTCAACCCCTGGTCAACCCCTGGTCAACCCCTGGTCATCCCGCCAATCCTTAGTTACCCGACGACTTTATCGGCGATTCTCCCAGTCGCCCCTCGCTCGTCAATGGTAAGATCGCCTAGTAGGTATGAGTCTTAAAACTCGATGCAATCTTTCTCTCCGCAAATCAAACTAATTGCCAAAGAAGCCACATTCATCCATTGTCGGTCATATTTGGCTTTGGCAGCCAGGCTAAGCCCAGGATGGGTGACCCCTGACCACGACCTCCCCCTCCCCCCCACCCCCTGCTCGTCTCCACCCCAGCACGCCTGTCCCACCCCGACACTCCCCACCGGAGGTCCCGGCCATTTACTTCCCGGTATCTGGTCCTATAGTGATGTAATGATCGGCGGGTCACAGCGTCACGAGGTTGGGATTGGATACTCATCGAAACCACTGGCAGATCCAGGATTTTGAAAAGGGGGCGGAATTGGAAAGGATTTTCCTTGATGACTTTTGGCCGAATTTTACATTTAAAAAACGCAAAGTCCCCCCCCCCTCCTCTGGATCCGCCCATGGGAACCTATAGGTCTTGGTCAGCAGACATATCACATAGAGGCATCTTTATGTCCAAGGCCAACACAGCTAATAACGGAACTTTTTTGTTACTTCGCTTTTTTTGTCAAACACAGAAAATAACAGAACTTTTTTTATCACTTCGCTTATTTTCTGCGACGTTCTAATAATGTTCTGTGACGTGGTGCGACTTTACTAGAATATCTGCAACGTCACATCCTTAGCTGGGTAGTCACGTCAAATAAGAAAAAAGAGTCCTGACTATGGTCCGAGAACCTTTAAATCGACATAGCAAAAGGGGCATTTTCTTAATTTGACAGTCGACTTCAATTGAAATGCGTCCTTCTGAAACTCGACAAAGCGACATGGTAATTTCTTGAATTCGACATTTGTCAATGGGTTTCCTAAGATCGACACGGCACATCATGACCCCCACCAAGGGCCCCCTGACTACCATGGATGACATATTCACCATATAAAACAATACTGGCGTGCTGATCCCACTGTTAATATGCCACCCACGATTTCCTTGCATTTGTATTGACTGGCAAACTAGTAGATCATTTGCTTGATTACATCTATTGATCCTGAAGAAGACTTTGACCAGTCGAAACATGTTGATCACGCCACGATTTTATTCATTATAATAAAAAGTTTATCAACACCTGTCCACCAGTCAGTCGTCGAGTTGGATATATTTACTCCACTTTGAAATCTATTGATACAGTACGTTTTAACAGTACTTGGTTAAGGTAAAAGAACTATTGCCTATTCCATGAGTTGCAGAGACTTCTTGTGATACATAGTGGTTCCTGCCAATGACATGGCCAGTATTGGAAGGGCGTATGCAAATCGTCATCATGGCATTCTCTAAAATGTTCCGACTATTCAAAAACAAAATTGTCATAATTAATATTATTCTGATATAAAAATTACACAGATGTAAGAAATGGGGTTTCCTTAGGTGCCTTCTGATAACCGATTATCACAAGTACATTTTGCGAAGATTACACCTCAAAGTCAAAGTTGTCTCAAGCAATCGCTATAGGAAAACGACAAGTCTGACGTCGGTTTATTTATGTATTCCCATCTGTAGTTGATGTTGAGTATTTTTTCATTGTGTCTGAAATCACTTCACTTCTTTGATGCGCCCTTTACACTCAGATTCTGTAGTCAAAGGTCGTCCATTTAGTCACCGCATTAGGAAAACACTGATGCATTCCAAAGACAAAAATGACAGACAAGGCTAAACATAATAATCACGTTTTGAAGCAGGACTTAATTAATAAGACATATGAACTTGCAAATGGAAATGGTATTCCACCCGACACCCGCCCTTCTTGTATGCTCCTGTGATCTGCATTATTCATCGAAATACTATGCGCACAAGTAAAGACTGGGATTTAATGCCAGATTCACACACATTCACTATGCACATCATTCCTAGAAAAGAATATTTGTGTGAGTCTGAGTAAAAAAAGTATGCAAGGATTATGGAAATAATATTCTTACATAGAAAAGCCTAAGAAAGACTCAGTATAGTATGTTTCACTCTTCTTCTCATGTTCTAATATATATCGAACAGCCGCCTTTTAAACAGCGTCAGTCAACCATTATGGCTATTGACAGGTTGTTATAGGCAGTGAGACAGGCAGGCACACAGGTAGACAGACAGGCAGTCAAGCAGGCAGGCAGGCAAGCAGACGGGCTGACATACAGACAGGCAGGCAGATAGACAAGGCAAGCAGATAGACAGGCCAGCAGGCAGACAGACAAACAGACAGGCATACAGACAAATGTACAGACAAGCAAGCCAGAAGGCAAGAAGGCAAGCAAGCAGACAGACAGGTAAACAGGAAAACAGGGAGATAGGCAAGCAGGCAGGCAAGAAGACAGTCTGACAAGCAGATAGACAGGCAGGCAGGCAGGCAGACAAGCAGGCAAGCAGGCAAGCAGGCAAGCAGGCTGACATACAGGCAGGCAGGCAAAAAGACAGGAAGACAGTCTGAGAGACGAGCAGACAGACAGGCAAGCGGGCAGGCAAGAAGAAAGTCAGACAAGTAGACAGACAGGCAGACAGACAGGCAGACAGGCAGAAAGACAAGCAGACAGGAAGATAGACAAGTAGAAAGACAGGTGGGCAGGCAAAAATACATGCAGAAAGGCAGACTGGCAGACAGGCAGATGAGAAAGCAGGCAGGAAGACATACATACAGCAGACAGGCAGGCAGGTAGGCAGGCAGACAGGCAGACAGACAGACAGGCAGATAGGCAGACAGGCAGACAGGCAGACAGACAGGAAGCTAACTATCATCCAAACAGGTGGTCATCAGCCATTCAGTACAATAGTACATGCAGTAAAGAAGTTGGGTCGTCAAAAGGCCATTGACTCACAAGGTCATCAGTCTTTGAGCAAGCCAGGCAGTTGATTAGTAAACCAAGCAGACTAAAAGCCTGTCATTTAATCAAATAGCAAGATCATTGGTAAAAGAAGTCTACCACTTGTTTAGTTGGTCAATGAGATATTTGGTCAGATGATTTGTTAATCTGAATCAAGTAGGCGGTAATTTGTTTGGAATAATTGGCAGTTAGTGGTTCAACTAGTTGGTAATTGCTTAATTCACCCACCCACACCTGGAGCTGACCCTGAATGTACGTTATGACATTGGATGTAACAATGAATTACTTAGAAACAAGAAGATTCAGGGCAATTGTATGTTGGCACTGTTCCTGACGTGCCAATTGATATAATACATTTAGGTCATAAATCGTGTTTTTTTTTTATCAAACAAAAGGTTTTTTTTTGGAGTACGAGAGAGTCTTGACGACCGTGAACAATTAGAAAAATGTTACCTTCAGCTGAACATTAGTGATTTATGTCTTGCAAATAATACCTCATTGTTTCTGTTGGGCGACTGATTTCAAAGTTCTAGCCGACCCTAGGCCACTGAATTACGAACCATCCTTTGATCATGTTTGTCGTGTGTACAGCAACTATAGAAAGTGACCTAATATTACAGTGTTGTCCCTCAGCCATCATAATTAGATAAAAGATCACTTGACATACATTATATTCCCAACTTCAATCAGCACATTTTATTAAAGCCCCAACCTAAATCTCAAAAACGTGCCTGTAAAAGCATGATTTATAAACTTATTTAGGTATTTTTCTGTCCGCATTATTGGTATCAATATTGTATGACAGTTTAAAGATGATGACCCTCCTACTGGCAGTCACCTGGTTGTGTGTGAGTGTATCCAAGGACACCAGTAGAAAAGGGTCTATTGCGACACATTTCCTACAGGTATCCCTATTTCAGTTATCCTGTCTGTCCACTAGAAGTCGGTGTCATAACGATAATCCATAGCAGCACTTAACCTGTCGTTTACCTGTGTTTAGTTACCTGCCAGCTGGGCAGGATGTAGGGGAGGATGATCTAATTCTGCTCCCATACATCAGGACCCATCAGCCCTCAGCATGTTTAACAGGTTATAGCAGAATGCAGTAAATAGATCCATCATATCTAGGGAGCATGGTAAATTGTGTTCGACCTCCAGAAAGAACCATTGTTTGATATTTTATATGGTTTAATTCGAGGTTTAGTGCCTCTCTGTGCTTCAAAAACACTTCATTAATTCATAATAATTATACTAGAATCCACAATGCTGCCTCAATACCATTCAATTGTTGGAAACTTATCAATTTGATGGTGCTTCCTCTGATAGAAAATAATAATATTAATTTCACAGACCATATCGATTAGATAAATCTGGGTATTAAATACCACAATCAGAAAGTGTCTATTCCAAAAAGAGAGCTGCCAGCTGAAAGTTTATTTTTTACACAGATTTATATATTTGCCCTGGCCGATGTACTTGTCGCAGAAGACAGAAATTTATTGCATTTTTTCGTACATAACATCAAAGGCAACAAAGTGATCGCAGGCCATAGAAAATGAACAAATAGCATTCACACTGAGACTTGAGGTCCCTTGTGATCATTTTCACAAGCAATCTGAATTGCAGTTTCTGTACGAAAATATTCGACATGTTAAATAATTTCACAAGAGAAAAAGTCGAGAGAGCTACGCTAATCCTACGCTTCCAACGTTAGCAGATCACAGAGACCTACGACAACCGTTTCATCATGGTCAAATTTTCTGTGAAGCCCCATTCATTGTGGGCAATGTTTCTGTCAAGCCCCATTCGCCGTGGTGAAAGTGGTTTGTCACACCTCTCTCCGATCAGTGAACGTTGGAAACGTTGCACTATCATAGCCCTCTGCCACGTGGTTCACTGCAAAATTATTCAACATGTTTAATACTTTTGTAGAGATCATGTCAGGGAATAGTAGGGGTATATTCAGGGGCTGGTAGGAGTGAATTTAGGGAAGAATAGGTAGAATTCAGGGAATGGTTGGGGCTGAATAAAGGAAATGTAGGAGTAGACTCAAGGAATGATAAAGGTGGATATAGGGAATGGTAGGGTGCCTAAGGGAATGGTAAAGGTGGATAATAAGGCATGGTAGGGTGCCTAAGGAAATGGTAAAGGTGGATATAAGGCATGGTAAGATGCATCAGGGAACGGTAAAGCTGGATATAGGGAATGGTAGGGTGCATAAAGGAATGGTAAAGCTGGATATAAGGAATGGTAGGGTGCATAAAGTAATGGTAAATGTGGATATAGGGAATGGTAAGATGCATCAGGGAATGGTAAAGCTGGATATGGGGAATGGTCGGGAACTAGGAGCAAACCTCTTCCTTCCCCCTACCCCACACTGCCTGTGTCTTCTCTACAAAAATGTCAAAAGTGAACACAGGTGATCAATATTTGTGTACTTTGATTATATCTTGGAAGGCCTCCCCTTATATACTGTAAGAATTCCAATTAATTTATTTTTATAGTACACAACCTTCCCGATACCTAAATCTCTACCAACCACTGCCTTTGTCACATCATTGCCGCTGCTTTCTGTTATATTCCTTCATCGAAATAAAGGGGTAACAGGAAAAACACCTTTTATTTAATGGAGACATGAAACAGAGACTTTGTTACATTTGACACGCTGACCACGCCCATGTCTATCATCAAAATCATCAAACGATACAGAAGGCCATTATATCTTATATGCAATCTTACTGACAGTTTACATTCAGGTTTTGTGGCAAAAGGTTGATCTTTGCTTTGCTGTATGTAGTATGTTCCCCCAATACGATTTTAGCTAGGTTTATGGCTATTAATATAAGAATATGCATATCCTGAAAGTTTTGACAGTTATTGATGCCAATCATTATGTTAAAATGTTGGCCCTAATTCGTCTGTCTTTTTTTTTTATCAGAACGGATCATGACACTACCCTTTTTGCAGCTTTTTTAAATACATGTAATAAGAATTAGCATAAAACAACGTCTGGTCTTGAAATCTATACCTTAACACTCTTCCCCTCATTAGCCCCAACGTAATGGACATATCAAATGAAAAATAGTCTTCGTAATGATGCTCTCAACCTTTCTTCAACTGCAGAATATCATACTTTGTTGATAAGCTAAAGATTGATTTACTTTTATTTCTTACGAAATTTTATCAAATAAAGTTTGACATATTTATAGATGGTAAGGACATATCCTAGGCATGAGGAAGAAGATGCTTTGGAGAATATTACAGGTTTTCCCTGTATATTGATTACAATAGCTGTAAAACTATTCATATTCCATCCATAGAACAGAAATATATCTAAAGCCCAACGTCTCCTGTCTTTTTTTTCTTAGCACTTGCTGACTGCCGCCAAGCACTAGGACGAGTTTCACACCAGGACAATCGTAAAATTAAATGTGTTTCTCACGGCTCAAAATGTAAGATAAGATGTATTGAAATGTCACTAATCTTAACTACATAATATATAGCTAACATCAGGAACATTAGATAATAAAGGTCTTTTTAGAACATTTTTAGGAGGTTCTAAAGGGGTGAAGGCTGAAATACATTATATTTATTCCATTTTCTTTCTAACAAATTTCAGACAAAATTCCCGGAAACACTTGCCTTAACATACTAGCCACTATTTCTTTTAAGCCCCGGCTCCACTGCCCAACTGAACTCAACTCAATTGTCGCAGATACAAAAGTACGATTGATCAGTCTTAGTGAAAGTAGTCTGCGTTGCTCCACTGTACGACTAGACTGTCGTAGCTTTATGAATGGTTATTTATATATTTATTATACTCAGCATGAATGATCTTTCAATAGGAAAAAAGTAATACACTTTAAAATGTGGGCGTTGGGGAGGTGAATATTAATTGTTCAGCCATATGCACAAGTCATTTGAGCCTGTACGAATTAGGGGGTCATAGAAACCTTGAATTTTGCACATGGTCTTTCACAAATGCCCTAGGGCCACACTGCGACCCTTGGATATCTCCTGCCATTCCCGTTATAGCAATATATAAGCATCCAATAATATAGTGTATAGACCTTCAACTACGACTATCGAGTCGTACATCTTCAACATCTCAAGATCTACAACCCGACGGATCAGTCATAGCAACAGGCTACGATTATAGTCGTAACCCCGGCTCCACTGTAGGACTAAGTCCAACTCAACTCAACTCGACTGTCGGGCAGTGGAGCGGGGCCTTTACACTAGACGTAATATAATGGAAAGGTTTCAAGATAAGAACCAGTGTCAAAGCTACATAGACATGTTCAGTTTCACAGTAAAGCTATTCCTCCAGTGTAGAAAAAATAAAGTATAAGGGGAGAACTAAACTTGTGATTTGTGATTTGTTGCTTGTTTGACAGAGGGTTGTTCCCACTGATCTCGTCTCATTATAGATAAGAGGTGTACAGGTACCGAGGGAAGCCGTGAGGTGAGATGTACCTAAATCTTATCAGGAAATATTCTTTACACCTTTTATAAAAAGATGTCTTTATTCTGAAAGCTTGTTTAGTGAAGTATTCTCCAACACTTGTATTCAGAGTATGTTCACTCTGTCCTTTACTCTTCTATATAAATAATATACAAACGCTTAAAGGGTAGGTTTCACACCAGCAAAACATTGTAAGAGCAGTTCTCGCACCTTAAAGGTCAAAGTGAGATGATTTTACAGTCCTCATTCAGAACAGTTGGGAGCATCATAACGTCACAGTTAACATTTCTGAACTAGAAAACCTGGTATTTAGTTCAGACTGGTGTTAATGTCCTCCTTAAAGGAAATAAGTCAAGTGTGGTCACGCTTTTGTACTGAACCCACAAGACAAAGAATGGTGATACTAAAGCTGATGATCCACGTTGCGACATTTTCCAAACCGACAAAAAAATAGAGACTGAAACGATTTCAAAACCGACGTTTTTTTGTCGGTTGAGAATCGGTTTGGCAATTAACCTGGTGGTCCTAAAATCGGTCCACAATCGGTCCACAATCGGTCCCCTACCCATGATCCACTGTGAAGTTGAAAATCGATTGTTTGCCTGTATTTTAGGCTACAAATTAATAGAAATACCATAGGAAAAAATCGGTCAGGTTAATTATCAAAATTGTGCAAATATTTTTACATTTTGTGTCTAGATATGTCCTGTACGATCAGATGTATATTATATTTAATGTTTTGGATCAATAAAAAGTGAAAAAGTAAATCCACTAAAATAATAGACATTACAAGATGTGTTATTTAACGGAATCGTTAATTAACGGATTTTCACATAACGGATTATGCAACGTTGAGAAAATCCGTTCGTTGTCTTATGATAACGGAGATGTATAACGGACAGATTTAGTGGAAAGTTATTCATCACCCTCCAGGTGATTTTACCAATGACAGGTGACTGCACAAGATACAGATTGCTGGCACAGTCGCCTGCTGATTATGATCGCTGGACAATTTCCCATGGGTATAGAGCCAATTCTGGGCAACAAGCGACGGGCAATGACATCGATGGGAAAATTTTCAGGAAAATATCAAAATTGTTTGATATGACAGTCACCTGGTGGCGACAACGCCAATTCTCCAAGTCGCCTGTCAATGCTAGAATTGCATTAGCCCCATTCGCTCTGATCGATGTTTGTATCACCAAGACCTATGAAAAAATGATCGTATATGCATTCGCAAGTAATGTCAGGTGCGACAAAATGATTGCAAGCTTTGCGAAGTTGATCATATATCATTCATACTGCAGTCATTATCCAAACAATTTCGTTTACATGTTGAATAATTTCACAAGGGATTAGGTTGTACAGGGCTATGACAATCCAACATTGCCAACGTTCGCAGATCGCAAAGGCCTATGACAAACCACGTTCACCAGGGCAATTGGGGCTTTAGTGGGTATGGCTAAAGTCATTGGAAAACTCCCCGTTGGTATGGTGTGGATTCTGCCGATTTTCCTGGTGATCCTGATGCCCGTCACCCGTCGCCCGTCGCCGGTCGCCCGTCGCTCATTACGTACACCATACCCACGGGAAATCGCCCAGCAACAGTGCCAGGTGTGGCGATTTACCTTGCGGTTTGCCTGGTGATTTGTCTCTCGTGCAGTCGCCGGTCGCCGGTAAAATCACCTAGTGGGTATGGCCCTTTAGAATCACATACCTCATGTAACGACGTGGTCCGGCACGGTGCCCACCCCCTCACGTGGGGGTCGGTATGTGACGGGTTACCATGGTAACGGGCTGCGGGGGAGGGGGACGTCATCGGGGCAGGGGGCTAGACACAGCAGCTTAGTCCGAGCACAAGTTTTCCTTAGTTTGTTTTACTTCTTGTGGACTCCTATAAGCTTTAAATTTCGTACAAAATGCAGGATTCCACAATATAAGCAGTGATAAGTATAACACGACTAGCCACATGAGATGTAAGAAGATAGGCTTTTAGTGTTTTTTTTTTAAATCCAATTCCAGACCTCCACCCAATCCCCACCCCCTTCCTCCTACTCATGAAGTTGACTTTCACTTTGGCAGTAGCGGACATGATCGTCCTTAAAAGTGGTAGGGACATATGGTATTGACCATCTAATATGTTCGTCGTCAAACAGGTGGACGTGTGTGTGTTGGGGTTACCAACAGACCAAGTAATCTCTATTTTAAATGTGGTGTGATAAATGATAAATAATGCTTTTTTCATATAATACACTTTATTAAAGTTATAATAGCCAAATTCCGCCCAACCCCAAGCCCAAATTCCCTTGTCACAAGAAAAGTGAATACGAAATGAGCTGTTTCTTGATCAGCAGATCTCTAGACACGATAGCCCAGGATTCACCACATCTTTATCAAGATAATCAGATATGACATACACCTTGATCAGCAGTTTTTGGCTGGTCATACGGGTACTTCCAGTAGACTAAACCTACGGACGTGGGTGACAGGTTGTTGGTGCTAAGTCCCCTCACCCCCCGGGACGTCCACTTTCCCCGTCAACCCCCATCACCACCCCGGCCCTGATTGGCCCCTCCTAGACCCTCCCTGCTACTCTCAGTTTACCCAGAAGGCCACAGTGACGGGATAACTAGGTCCCCGCCAGGGGGCGTGACGTGTGACGTCATCACGGCGTCAGGCTCATGTTAGGGAGGTGACTGCGGGGGTCAGGGGTGTTGAGGGGTCAGTGTTGGGTCACTTTCAATGTCCGTCCTACAACTCTGTAAGATACTTCAAGGTAACCAATACATCATAGGCACTATATCACCATAGACGGCTAATGTCTACCTTTGTCATAGAATGTCATATAATTCATATGTATTTCATTTCGCTTTTGGAATTTATATTCCGGACAAAGCAGGAAGGAATGGTTGTTGTTGGATAGCAAACTTATCATCATGAAATAACTGTGTTATTGTACTGACGCGGATGGTCAGTCCAAGCTCTGTAAGCATAGTGTTTACATCACTGCATGCCTTAGCTATAACTCCTTGTTAAAGTGTCTCGGAGTAAGGAGGAGTCTAGGTATGACGTGTATAGTACCACCATACATAAGAGGCGTACATCGCCGGTGCTCAGTCAGAGTTAGCTGAACGTTGTTGTGAATAACCATCCTGGAAAGGTTGTGTTCTAGAAGCTGAGTCCTGGAATTGGAATAGAAGCTGATAGACTGTTAAGTTAGCAGGAGCGTTGACTGAGTGTGTTTCAGGGGATTCCATTCTTGGAGCTGTTCATTATCAATTGAGATCTTGTCATGGAAGTACAATAACACAGGAATAAACAAAGAACATTCTTTCACGCGAGTGTTATGTCTTAGACAATACGGAACTATTATTATATATTGGACCACATCCGTCGAATGAGGCGGAGACTGCGATAGGAGCTACCTATTATCCAAAAGGCAAATCAACTAATAAAGTAAACCTAACATTAACGGATAATTAACCTACTATAGTTCATTATCTTTGTATACTATTGAACTATGTTTATTTAAACTATGGAGTGTATAAATTAGCATTATCCGTTTAACTCATTATTCCATTGGATGAGCCAGTTCAAGTTGCAGTCTTCTCGTTATTAAGACTGCAAGTCATCTCAAGACGTAGTTCCTCATCTAGAGCTGACACGAACACTCTATGAAAGGATGTTGTTTATTAAAGTCCAAACATATGATACAAGTCCCTGAGTTCCTGTTGACAATCATAGTCCTTAGGCTAATCCAGTCAACTCACACAGCCAACCCTCCTAGTCACTTCCTATACACGACGTTACTCAACCACTGATCTGAAACACTCTAACAATTGGCTTCTGCATGCCCTTCTTTTACCCCCAGGTCCCTGGTTACCCTATACTCTTCAAGGGAAACCAGAAGAGACTCACTCTCAGCCCTTACATTGCTTTATGCACGTGGCTTCTTTAACTAATAGGAATAACACCACGTCAGTACACTGTGAGGTTTATGCAATATCACGGTGGGTCCTCATTGAGCGAATCGACGGTCCACTGGACATCCACAACTTATGTCATAATAACCTGTATTATTCAATGTAATAGACGCAGCGTCCAGTCATACCTGACTACCTGACGACCTAACTCCTAGTCCAACGTTAGGGGTAGCACAGAAGCACAGGTAAACTGAGCATGCAAGACGTGATACATCGGTCAAATAATCACATTTATTTAGTTATATCAGATGTGAAGGTTGAGCGGAGAACAACCAAGGTTCTCTAATTACGCAGATTTATCTATAGATAGTTGTCCTAATGAGGACCTTGATCCAAGGAGGAAATCCCCTTAACGATAGTCAGTTACATACCCAGTTTATCAAATCACGTCATCTGTGTCATGTACAGGTACTTGACTCATATACAGCCGCCAGGCCATCTGGGCTTTACCTCGAACTTCTGTCTTTTAAAACAACATGATGAAAGTACTAAGTCTTTCTGGAGAACATGAGGGGATAGTAACAGAGCATGCATCCTCATCACATATATGGTATACATCGAGATAGAACAGATGACAGTCCAATATTTCTCCACTAAGTCCAATATTCATTAACGATCGTCATTTAGCAGTACCACGCAATATCATCACTGCCTATAATGCACAGTATTTTGATTTAATCTACAATTGAACTTTCAGCATTTTTAAACTGATCAATGTGGTTGATTTCTGTATATTTTGCACATCTTGCGTAGATACCCCGTCTAAGGGGGGAGTTATGACGATCGTAATGCACTTTTACTCGACCTGGGTAGTCATTGTAACGTCCACGTTCAGACCCTACCGACGGCTGGGACCGCCCCACGAATTTCCTTATGTAGAATTTAGGGTTGTTTATATAAGTAAGTCCAACAAGCATATAGGAGTATAACATTATCATAAAGGCTCCTTCCACTATACGATACCTGCTTGAGGCACCGTGGAAAGACTGCTGCAAAGTTGCTTGTGGTGGGGTACTTGCCATTCAAAGGCTATATTCCACTTGCTTGCAGCCACAAGATGCAAGCAAACGGCTGAAAACGCTTTTTTGTTGCAGCCACAAACAAGTTTGCGGTAGGGTGTTACTAGGTGGAATATAAGTATTTGCGGCACTTGTTTGTGGCCCTGCTTGCGGCACCTGCTATTTTATATAGGTTGAGGGTACCAACATGTTGGTATCAAAGTCGGAAATTGCTTGCGGCACCTGTAAATAGCGGCCGCAAATGCTCCCTGCAACATAGTGGAATATAGCCTTAACAATGCAGCAACATTCTGTTTAGTTCTTCTTTGGTTCTTGTTACATTCTTTTGATGGCACGCAAAAACGTCTTTAGAGCCTAACATTGCGACGTCACACTTTAACATTATATAGCTAGGAAAACACTAACTGTGTATATAATTTTTTTATTTATCAAACCATACTCACATACATGTGATCTTCCGTATAGGTGAAATTACAAATAATCTCACATATCTAAGTAAGTAAATGTATGACAACGATATTTACACACATTGAAGTTTGTGGCTGATAACTTAAATGTAGCTAACAAATAAGTAAGTCCATGTAAATACAGACATACACGTAGCTGAGATCAGCATCCGAGTAAAGACTGTATTCTCTGTTATAAGGTAAAAGATAATGTCCTAGTGATTGCTTAAAGTCAAACATCATTTCCTTATCCTGCAAGACAAAGGGCACTGCATTACACATTTGAATACGGCCAGTGAATGCCATTCAGGAGGACCTGGAATAGAAACTCTGCCCATCCTCTATCCTGTCTCTCTATCACTTCCTTTCCTATACGTATGCATGCCTTTATCAGAATCCGTTTATATTACAAAAGAATTGTGAAATCTATCGTAGAAAAAATATTTTTTTGTACTTTCGTTCTTATCGTAAAATCGAAACGTGATGTAACCTAGGAGTCTCAATATCAATGCATGAAAAGACACATTATCATGGGTCAGGAAGATCCTGGCCCTCTAAGAACGAAGCACAACTTTTGAATCACGAGACCATAGAATCTGCTGGTCAACAAGGCCTCAGAATTAGCCGTGAGCATTTCCTGGTATGCACGCAACAGAGCATCAGCGAGGTATACTGTAGGAGTTCCTCCATTATGGAATAAAGGATTATTACCTGATAGAGTTCAGCAGGATATTATGATCGTTAAAGCTGACACGAAAAAAGAATATTTCAAAAGTCAGATAAGCTCTCATACGATTTCAGTAATGTCTGTTATATATGACCCATGGTGCTGGGCAACCTAGGTACTGGAACAGTATTTTTAATGTCTGTCTTTATAAGTGTGAAGCCAGTCTCACACCTCCTCTGCTAATGTAGAGGAGGCAAGCATGCAACAAGTAAATGACGTCATCTGAGCTATTGGGCTCCATTCTTTGTAAATGGCAAAATTAAAAGGCTTTTATATAAAGAAATATTATTTAGAATAGTATATAACTGTTGGATCCTGTACTCAGATATCTGTTTTGTCCTCATGAATTTTTATATAATTTTACAAAACGTACTTTTATAGATATGAAGGTAAAAGAATGACTCAGAACCACGCTTGGGTGAATCGTCATGCAAATCGTCATGCGATTTTCCCGGTGATTTAGATCAAACATGCACATTTTAATACGCTATACTGATGGGCGATCAAGGAGAAATATGATTGCCGAGGCCCAAATCGCCTATGGGGTATGGGGCTTTAGACATATCTAATCGTTATTTCGTGGTTTATGTCAGATAATGGATTGACAGCCATTCCTGAAACTGGGTGAAATAGTTTATGCACTTACCCTTCATTCTCGTGCATTATTGTCACCCCACTCATACTCAGCTGTTACTTGGTACATATAGACTTGAGTCGTTGACAATTAATTGCATGGTGGAATTTCTCTAAGGTACAAAACTAATGAGGGAAACGACCCACCCAGGGACTTACACGACCAGTGCAGTTTTTCAAAATCAATTTTCAACACAACTTTGTTATCAAACCTTGGCCCCTGGAATTGAATAGAGGAGGCTCCATTATTGTGCCAGGCGAGATATATGTTATTCCGCTGTAACAATAATTGCTCAATTTTAATTACTGACTTCATTTTCCCATTCCCCGTGGACTACCGTTCATCACATCGGTGGCCCACTTTCTAGGTAACATTCCTAAGTTTGAAAAACTATCTTTCTCTTGGTCAGCGTCTGACAATACGCAAAAGAAAACAAACAAAAAACTCCTTTCACATCTGTCTAATATTTCACACCTGTCCCATTTTATTTTCCAATGAGATACAACATTTTCTGCACCAACTTGGAAGAACACATGTATATGACAGTGGTTGGTTAATAAAAAAAGGAAGGACATGTGTGAAGGCGTGGAAAGGTCGGGCCAGGGGTGAGAGGTGGACCCAGGTGTGAAAGGATGGATAGGTGTGAATGGTGGGACAGGTGTGAAAGGTTTGAAAATTGGGACAATATTTGTAAAAGGTATTGCAGATGTAAAAGATGGGCCAGGTGTGAAAGGTGGGACCAGGTGTGAAAGGTTGAACAGATGTGAAGGGTTGGACAGGTGTGAAATGTTGGGCAGGTGTGAGAGGTTGGAGAGGTGTGAAATTTGGGACAAGTGTGAAAGGTGGGACAGGTGAGAAAGTTTGGACAGGTGTGAAAGGTTTGATAGGTGTGAAATGTTGGACAGGTGTAAAAGGTCGAACCAGGTGTGAAAGATAGAATAGTTGTGGAAGGTGGGACAGGTGTGAAAGGTTTGAAAATTAGGACAATTATAAAAGGTATGACAGATGTAAAAGATGGGCCAGGTGTGAATGTCGGGAGAAGTGTAAGATGTTGGATAGGTGTAAAAGTTTGCCTTGGACAGGTGTGAGAGGTATAAAACTGAAAGCTATGAAGGGTATGAAAGGTGGGACAGGTGTGATTTCGAGAGGTGGGCGTCCAGGTGAGTCAATGTTCCCCTCACCTGACACGGCCCCATAACCCCCACCTGGAGGAGCCCGGCCCGACAACAACCTATGACAAAGGGGGCATTGTCCGGGCGGGGCGCCCACTCAGCTCCTACAACAGGGCACAAACCACCGTTATACTGCTTTTCACACCTTTATATCGCTTTTCACGGTCCTACACTACGACCCACCCCCTCTGTGAAGGACAGGAACAAACGACTGCCCCCTCAGACTGTCTGAGAGGGTTCTAACACGGGCTACCTGTAACTGTAGGTCTATGAGGCTGTTAGGGCCCTGGAGCTACCCCACTATAAGCCGGCGGATTTAGCATTCACAGACTTTTGTACAATAGTCTTGTCGGGGTCAATACACCCACTTCCACTTCCGGGTCACAGTTAGGGTTACAGGGTGGGAAAAAAGCTCTAGGACACTTTTAGCTTGGCAAGCACATTTTTAACCACACGGAGGTATTTCTGGCACACTATTTGTTACCCTGTTTTCCTCAGCGTCCTAAACTTGTCACAAACATGTCACTCTGATTGAGAAGTATTGAGATTGTTGGGAAGTCAGCAAAAAATCGGCTATATATAAACCAGGAAGATGATCACAACAAAATAATGATTTAAAGACAACATTCAGGGGCTTGGTCCAGGGTACCAACTGCAAAGGGAAACCAAGAGAAACAGGGAAAATGACTAAAAAGATTCTCTGACAGAGAAAATACAGGCAATTTGCAAATTTTACCAAAATACAGGGAATACACAGGGAATTTCATTTAACAAAACATAGGGAAAACAGAGACAATTTCATTTGGCATGTTCTGAAGTTCCTGATTCTCAAAAGAGTAAGGATTTGAATTCTTGTTGTTGGGTCAATTTTTTTTCTGTAGACAAAGGCTTTTAAATCTGAACAACTTGCTCAATATGACACAGGGAAAAATTGTCAGGAGACAGGAAAATCTTCGGCATTTTGTGCGAATTTCTCCGTTATGATTCGTTTGACTTCAACTTCTTCAAATGTGTTCCAACCCGTTTTTCACTGTGTAGGGGTTTGGGGTCTAGGATTTGTCTGGCAACTTTCCAACATTTAGCAAATAATGCTCGAGTATATTGGATGGCTTGTTTGGAAGATTTTTTTTGTCCATCCCATTGTAGGTCGCAAGCATACATTTTTGATAGGGGGCTAAGTGACCCTGGAATCCTATGGCATTTCCTTCTTCATGTGTCTTTATATTGTCCAGTTTAATTTGTTCGGGCAGGTTTTCAAACCGATTGTGTTTTCAGTCAGAACTGCAACCAACTTGTTTCAGGTTTGCCCTATACATCCCGTTCTCTGGGACATGTGGCGTTATTATAATGTTGCAGCAACGTTCGGGTTTGGTTCTTGTTACATTATTTTGATGGCTTCCAATAATGTTGTTACAACGTACTGCTGTGACATTGCACTATGACATTATTATAATGTTCTAGTTATATTTTTCAACATAAACAGAATGTTCTTATAGCATTCTGTTTTGGTTTTGTCCTAACCTCACCAAAAAGTAATGTTATAATAAGGTTCTAATTTCATGAGGTTTCAACCTGACCATCAATAACACAATTGTTATGTGCAATCTTAGTAAGTAACAAACTGACTAAAGAAGTATGGTTGCAGAATGTTTGTGTTACATCGTAGGTCGGCTGGGATGTGACTGAGGTGTGGGTATCCCCACTGTCCCTACCATCCCCATCGTCACACCCTGCACCTCCTGCTCTATAGGCGTCTCTTCGACCTAATTCTCTTAGACCATTAGCACATAATTGTACCCCTTAGCTAATCGAGATTGGAAATCACCACTTTCTGGGTCAACTCTATTTTTTTTTTTTTTGTGTGTGTGTGTAAGTTTATTGACTTCACGTTGGTACATGATCTTCCAGTCACATTTGGATGAATAGTTTTTTACAATACCGAAAAACGTACAGTGTAATTAGCTACCACAATATATGAGTACTATACAAAATGCTTATGTTTAAAGAAAGGTTACAGTCAAACCGCTCTTTTCAATTTACTTAGATGTCTTTGATTGATAGCTGGATGTGATATACAAAATATGAGAATGAAAACAACATAACTATGCATCTTCTCCCAAGTTTGTTGTGGTCTTATAAATAGCATATGTGATTTGCAATTGGTTTCACAAAATGGCTTATTCTTCTAAAAGCATTCTTTCGTTTTCTCAAGGTTTTTCTTGAGAATGGGGATTATTTCAGGACAAGTATGTAGCCTTTCATAGATATATCTTAATCCCGACTTTACCCTCCGGCCAAGTGCGACAAAGCCCCCCACCTGCCCACTTCTCCACATCCAATTTGAACTTGGTTGTTGTGCTGTACGTTTATATCTCTGCAGTTGCTAAGAACAGCAGGCTTGTCTGAAATGAAGAGACGACAGGAATCGGGGGAAACGTCTTTAACCAAATATACGTGGGCTTGAAAGATTAAGGACTTCTTTATCCTATTGAAATGGCAATACGTCTTATAGATCCTGTCAGTCTGTCGACATAGCTAGGTTCAGAGAATTCTGGGACCTCCTTAAATGTTTACCCCGTGCCTCCTTTATATATTTGTCCTCCATCAAATGAGTAAAGTACCACCCCATCTCCATGCCCAGAGTTACACACACACACACACACACACACACACACACACATACATACATACATACATACATACATACATACATATAGAAATACATACATATAGAAATACATACATGTATACATAAATCCATATATAGACACATAAATATAAATACATGCATCTAATTGTATACTTCTATGCATATATTATACATTTATCTGAGACATATATTGCATATAATATTATATATAAATGTATGTACATCTTGCCATGTACAATCAAATATGCCACATAGGGCATTACACACACACAGACGTACATATATACACACATATATAAAACAATATCCTATGCCAGATATCAACTTTCCATCTCACTAAATGATAATTCCAGACACTTCTACTACATTGTTTTCGTAATCCTTGATACCAGCACCACCTGAGAATTACCGGTATGCTCCCACAAAAACCGGATATCTTTGCTAGTTCGTTTTCTCCTCCAGGGAAAAAGCTGACGAAACCTTAAGCTTGACTTAAGCGCCTGTATCTCCTGACAGCAGCGTACTTGAGACAAGGCAGACTGCCACTATAGGCCCTTTTACTGAGGGCCAGATAACCGTTTTCTTGTCCTATAGAGAACACGTGCCCGGAATTCCCGGTAGCAGGTTCTGTGCAACTAGGTCTGGTATTTCTAGGATTTTGGCCATTACCACTGGCGGCTATTTGCAGAGGAAAGGTGCGAAATAACTCCCACCTAGTTATCTAGACCATAAGAATAGCCATGAATCATGATTCAATTAAAGCTTTAAGTACTTTAACTGAAGTATGGATGAGGTACATGGCATTCCATAAAGTCTTTTTTAATAATTAAGCCCATCTCACATTGGGTATAATTATCCCAGGGTTGGACAAGGGTTGGACAAAATAGACATATATGCTTCCTTGTTTCCTAGAGTTAGGATTGCTGAAATAAGTAACAATTGTATTTTTCTATATCCCCAAGTACTGCTTAAATATTATGATTTCTTAGATTTTATCAATTGACAGATTTGTAGGTTGGCCAACCAATCAAAATGCTGTATTCCAAAGCATAAAAATCATTAGACATTATAGGTTAGGCTTAAACATTGGTTCCTATGGGGAAAAGGCCAATAAATAAAGCTGCACTTTAAAGATTTTAGAGGCGTTGTTTCAATCAAATTGCTTTGGTTGATTTTGTATTATGCAGATGTCTTCAGGGAATAAGCATGGGGGCAATTTTGAAAGTATTTTATGGTAAACTGCAATGTTAGTGCAAACTGGGATGGGCTTATTGATCCGTACTCCATTGTCTTTAATACGAACCAATCATATCAAAGCAGTTGTGTAAGACATTTCTTTTGATATAACATTACAGTTGAGATCCAAATATCAACGTAAAGATCTACCACTGAAGGGTAAAGAGACACTTATTTTTATCCTTACTATGAACTTTCTTTTGCTGAAATGAAGGATTGCATCAACTCACATGTTATAAGAGGACTGAATGCGATATTCCACTATACGTTATTTGCTTGCGGCACCATGAAAAGATGCGAGCAAACTGTCACAAATGTGCTAGCGGTAGGGTGCCGTAAGGTGGAATATAGGTACTTGCGGCCCCTATTTGCGACCCCCTGCTTGCGGCCATTGCTATTTTATATTGATATTCTATGGATTGCTTGTGGTACCAGATACCAACATGTTGGTATCAAATTAACCTCAAAATGGCTTACGGTACCTTGTTGAAGCTGTTGCAAGTGCTAACAACCGCAAAGTAGAATATAACCTTTATCGGCCTGATATCTCACCTCCCTGAAACCAGGTCTCGGGTTGGATTCGGGTGAATGTCCTTTGGAGTGCCAGAAGGCCCTCTCTCTAGTGTGAATGATTGGCCTGTAAGGGAAATGGGTTCTGGGTTCTAAGGGTCCTGGGTTTGATTCACATCGGCATCATAGATTCAGACCAGACACGGTTCATGTACCTTCCAAGAATATGTGAGGTTCCACAATTTACCAAAGGCCAAGGAGGTGATTTATTCTGTCCCCTTTCCGCAAAAAGGTCCTATAATAGTTTCCTTTCCACAGTTGTAAGGCTACGGGGCAAGATCAGAAATACTCTGGTGTCTCAACAAGAGATGGCCTCTGGACAAGGTGGAAAAACCGCTGAAGTATCATCCATACATTAAAGTGATATATTCTACATTAAAGTAGAATATATCAAGAACATGTCTGGTTTTGAGAACAAAATTAGAACAAAATAGAGTCCACCCGAGGCCTTGTCCCTGTGGCTGTTGTGAGCAGATGCTAAGCACCCCCACCCCTCCTTCCCCCTTTTCTCCTCTCCCTCCCCCCACTCCCCCCTCCTCAATCCTGGAGGAGATCATCACAGACCTGAGCCAATATACCGCCTTCTGCCCTGGAGGGACACACATGAGCCCCTCCCCCCTCCCCCTCCTTTCTCCGTAAGACCCAGTGATAGGCTTTATCTGCCACCAGGGGCCTTTGATCCGAATCGTCCTATATCCGCCTCACAGGCCCCCCCCCCCCTCTTCCCATCCCTGCGCCTCCCCGCCCCCACCTCCCATCAGGGGGGGGGGGGTACTCGGCCAAAAAATGGTTGTCAAATAATCATTCCACCTTTCAGGAGAGCTGTTAACGATAAAGTATCTCTTTTACTAGATGAAAAGTCAAAATTGTGCAATTAAGTTCCTTCACAATGCCTCTCAAACACCAATCACCATGTTCAGTGTCATCACTCCTCCTTTGCATGGGTTCTACCTGAACTATACTGAAAAGGGGGGCTTTCAGAGTAAAGTATTTATGTTGGGGCTATTAAATCAACGATCTTTTAGAAAGTGCAGTTAGTCAAATTGCAAAACAAGGGGTCTGTTGTTTCACAGTTGGCAATCATACTTTTTTAATCAGTTTGTTACTTACTGAGATGGCGAGTAACAATTACGTTATTGATGGTGAGGTTGACACCTCACCAAATAAGAACGTTATTATAACTTCTTTTTTTTCGTGAAGTTAGGATGAAACCAAAACAGAATGTTATAAGAACATTCTGTTAAGGTTGAAGAACATAACCAGAATGTTATAATAACGTCACATTGCAACATCACAGCAGTATATGTTGCAGCAATATTACTCGGTGCCATCAAAGTAACGTAACAAGATTACGTTTTTTTAAAAAAAACATTACATCTCCGGCTGGGAAAACTGAGTACCCCCCCTCCCTCCGCTGGTGGCCGGCTTAAGGCCCTCCTCACGTCACCTCCCCATTGTACTGTCTGTAAGACCGCCGGATACAAGCAGAGTCGTCGGCTTCTCTTTGTTCATTTTTCCGCTTGCAATGCATTCAATTGGTATTGTTATTATGACTGTTTTTGGGTCTGCTTCTCTTTTTTTTCTCTTGCAAATTGAAACAACATCAAAATGCTGTAGGCGGTCGAGTTATTTGTATTTAACCGAAGTAGCAATACATTACTTTGTTGATAAAACAACACAAACAAAGAAAAAGAATATAATAGAGAATGTCAAAGAAACATTGATTTGATAATCACCTAAAGATTTTGTCCTGATCATATTAACTCCCAAGTAATTTCAAAGAGAGGGTAAAAGGCTGTGTTTGACAGTAAGTACATGGCACATAGACATTGCCCCTGATAGCTGAAGGGGAAGTTAAAAGGGTTTAATCTGTTAATTACATTTTTTTCTGATTACACCTAATGTATCATCCTTTTCTTTTGGATGTAATATTCCATCAAAAGTCCTTTTCATCTGCCCTAATAATAGGCCTCGAATGTAATGTCAAGGACTATCAGAAATCGTCCCAGCCCAAACTGGCTGTTTTGTCATTCAAAATAGCCTAAATCATTTGGTTGGTCTTAATATTGCTGCATTATGAGAATCATGAGAATGCTCTGGTCCGGTGAGGTATGAACCTCACCATAAATTATTATTAATCATTATAATATTAGTATGTGCCATTACAGTAATTGGCATATAGACCAAAACAGTATCTGTAGTCACAGAATGGCCCATATATATGTAACTAATTTGGCTGATCAGGGAACTCTTAATCAGTGTCTCACAATTAGAGATTCTGTCTATCGGTAATAAATTTCACATCTGAGTATCCCTCTTTGATACTATTTTGCAATAATACATTCAATTTCGGTAAATGACAAAATTGCTTATCTTGAGGCCCTGGTCAATATTTCCCTGATCAGCCAAATTAGTTACGAAGATATGGGCCCAGGCTGGGTTGATGTTTGAGTGTTGGTATAGACAGCCCTTATAACGGGCCATAGATTGTTACGTCTGTGGCCGTGTGGGTACGTGTTTCTGCACGTTTCTACGCAATGTACATATGAATGTTCCGTAACTAAAGCTCTACTAACAAATACGAGGTTCAATGAGGATTAATCTTCTGAATAGCTTTCGATATCCGGTTTCGATTTCCTGAAGGCACCATATTTCCTAATGAAAGGTTATTGCGAGAAACTCTTTGAATGGACTCCGTATATGAAATAACCTTTTGACTCGGAACGTTACAATCAAGAGGCAGTGCGCTATACGTGGTTGGCTATAAAGATTGTTTTCTTTAAATTAGTTGCAACTAACCCTTTGCAAACTTCTATTTCGAATCTGTGATATCGTTATATCAAATAAAAGTGATGTTTTAAAATTTCACTTCAATGATTGTGATAAGTCAACATAACAAATTGTCTTTTAAATAACTTCCATTACAGGTATTTTCTATTTGCATGCCCATACGTCCATGTGGCTTTTCCGATGAATAGTTTTTATATTTCCCGACATTATAAATAATTGAGCACCTTCTCCATTTACCTTACACACCGTTAAATTATTGTCACGGACAAGAAGGGGACCTCAGCATAAGAAAGCCTTCTATTGGCCAGGATAACCACAGTAACATAACCTGTTCCACGAACTCAACGAGGGACTCAGTACGCTAGGCATAGGAGAGTTTTTCTTCCAAAAGCTGGATTTCAAATTGGCTGACACTTTGTTCCGAGCATGACTTTGATGCACTAAGTTAGGGGAAGTGACATCAAGACAAAATGTCATCAACCCCTTTTCTTTATCAAGAATCCTAAATGTTCCATCCAATGTCTGATTCTGTTCCATCCTTTTTGTTAGAGGTTAATCTTCAGTACCATAAAGCCGGGTCCCGTTCAAATATTTTGGGATACAAAGGTCTAATGGTTCCTACATTTAGATTTAAATTAACAAGACAATTTATCATGATGCACTTGAAAGCAGACATTTACATGCCAGGTGCAGAATGTAGCTTAATTTGAGATATATATAGTGAATACACCTTATTCTTTTAATGATTGTTCTTCAAGTTCTTCCTTTGGGAAATAGTCTCAGATTTTTGATAGGCATCCAAGTTTTGATTTTGAAAAATGGAATATGATGTTTAATAAATAGATAACCTAGGCCATCAAAGTTGCCGCACCATTTCCGTATATAAATAGAAAAACTGCTTGAAGCATAGTGTTGTGGTTTTATGTATCCAGTGGACATACTCTGCTCCCATCTGTACTATAAATTTTACTTAGAACTTTTCTATTACTTCCCCAAAACATAAAAGAGTTCCACTTTATGATCCACACCACTGCCCCAGGGCCAACCCTGTGTACGGCCCTGGGCAGCCCCATGTAAACATGGGTGAGATGTTTTGCTGTGCATCTGTTCCCCTCCCATGTTAAGAATGAACCCACATTGTGGGAATCACACCAGTCTTATTGATATGTAGGTAAGACCAATAACTGCGGCAAACACCTGACCGGCCGACTGTACACATGTCTACACTCTACTGACGTCCTTCTCCTCTCTTTCAGTATGCTGACCTTTGGCCTCATGGCGGCCTTGACCTTGGCCATCCAGGCTCTACTGGCGGAGGGCGCGGCCATTGACCGGAAGGACGAGAAAAACGGACTTCCGGCGGGTCCGACGACGACGACCGGATGTCGCTTCTGCCACTGCCGCCTGCCGCCGGCCCCGACGCGGCGTGACGTCATAACCGCGCGTCTCTGTGTCCGGAGGACCCTGGAGGCGGAGCGGGCCGGGCCCAGCGGCCTGCGCGCGAGAAGGTCTTTGGGCAGCAAGCTCCACCCGATGTCGAAACTGGAGGACGTGGACGCGCTGCTGTACACGGCGGGGGGCAAGCACCGCCTGCCCCGCTCCCTGGAGGCCCTGTGCGCTGGGGACATGAGCCAGTATGACCACGAGGTCAGGGAGTACATCACGTGGCGCTGTAAGAACGGCTACGGCCAGCTCATGAGGCGCTGGGGGCGGTCCGCGCCTGCGTCAGACCGCTACTTCCGGTTCTACGAGAACGAGGCCGGCCAGACCGGAAGTGTCGACGACGCGTCCAAGGTCAACGGGTACAAGTTGTCGTACAAGGATCGCGCGAAACGGGACGACGCCGACGAGCTGCGCGCGATCGTCGAGGCCTATAGGGAATGGAGGTCTCAAAATGGCTACGGCCAGTCGTCCGGTCGGTGGGGCTAACCGACGTGTATATCCGGTTCCGCCCCTGCCGGGACCTCCGACCCCTGCTCTGCCAGCCACTGAGTTAGTTCTATGTAATGGTGCCTAGCTGTCTGCACATCTAAGGATAGGCACACCATTTTACTAAAGCGATTTCTGATCGGTTATGAATCTTGAGACTTGAAAAAATATAAGGAGTTGGATTTCGGGAATGTTAGTCTAAATTTGCAATATTGCTCACTGTGTGCAACTCCCCTAGTGACAATTGGAAACCTGGCCAAGTTAGAACATTGACGAAACAACGACAAGCCGCATTTAAATTAAATTGGCACAGGCCGTCCAATGAAGACTACCGACAACTCTTCTCCAATTCCGATTATGTTTAAGCCCTCTCCCTCCCCTCTAGTTCCCTTTAGTTGTTCTCCATGCATGCGGGATCTGACGAACCGTCCACCCCGTGTGGACGAGAGAGAAGTAGATGAGCGCCCGACGATCGACCTTGGACTGCCTTATGCTGCATGACTTGTTTTCATTGGGTTTACCCTTTCAGTTTTTCGTTGTTTTGCTGCGCACTGCTGTACTCTTTTTGAGACTCTCTATTCTGTAGGAGGCCTCTCCTACAACTGACCTCCAGGGACAAGTAACTATATAAACTAACAACTGATGGACTCTAGCACAACAATGCGTTATATATGTCTCTAAAATGTTTATTCTTAATACTAGAATAAGACATCTCTCTCTGCAGTAATTCAACGATTCACGAGTGCATCATGGCAGACAATGCAAAAACAGGAGACTTGAATAAAGTGTATGGTGTTCAAGGAAAGAATAAGTATGTTTTAAACATGTATGAAATCTCGATATTTTGTTACGGGTTTTTAACAATTGGAGTTAGCGTGGGTCAATAAATTGTGCTGGTCATGGAATCTCCTTCTGTTTGACGTCATAATCTGGTAAAGCAGGAAATGAAATCTGTGATAAAATGAAGATATATTTCATGGTCCATGTGTTGCGATATACATCAGTCAACCAATACGGAAACCTTTTCATTAAAAATAAAAAGATGTATGTTTTCTTATTACGTGTTCGAATTTATAATCGAAGCAAAAGGGTTTCAGATCTAAGTAGTAAAAGATCTGCCAATAATAAATGTATATATATACAAGATCAGTGGGTATACAAAAGGTATGACCCTTAACCTGAAATTTAGAATTTGGTTGTATCCCAATTAGATGTTAGCGGCATGTATATATTAAGCGGCAGTGGATCTAAGCAACTTTAAAGCTCATATCTACAAATCTTTTTGGGATAATAAATGTATATAACATATTTACATATACACTTTTTCAACTAATGTACCATCGGGAACCCACGTGATAATGGGACAAGACACTACCGTCGCGATGCTAGTGTAAAGAGGAAAGAAAGGGTCCTCTCCCCTTCAACGACAACCGAGTAGTCGCAATACCGGCAACATCTCAACTTAAAAATAACTGAATATTAATGCATACCGCGTTAAGTGGTATTCGTTACACATGGCGACTGACGGCAGTTATTATTTCTTTCAATGGTTCTCGATCTATCCTTATGTGCATGTGTGGATATGTGTGGCGTCTGTGTGTGTGTGTGTGTGTGTGTGTGTGTGTGTGTGTGTGTGTGTGTGTGTGTGCATGGTGTGCATGTGTGTGTGTGTGTGTGTGTGTGGTGTGCGTGTGGTGTGTGTGTGGTGTGCGTATATGTGTAGATGTGCATGTGGTATGTGTGGTGTGTGGATGTCTGTGAGTGCCTGTGTGGATGTCTTGCTTGTCTGTAGTATAGAGAGTATAGAAGAATGTGGTTTCATGCTGTCAAAAAGGTAAACTCTTGAGAACCTTATGATCTACGATACGACAAAACGCAAACCGCTCCCATATACTTGAAATGTGTTTTCAGATCAGTATTTCTTGCCTGTGGTATGAACAAGTTAATATGTTTCATATCTATAGAAAGATATGATAGAGTGATTTATTTACAACAAGAAATACGAGGTGATTATAGTTTGAACATAAATGAATAGACAGTATTTATTAAATCCTTCCTACTTACATTGACTCTAAAGATTTAAAATTAGATGAATTGTACAGTTTGGTGGTTGAAAAACAAGTTGATGGTTGCGGTACCGAATTCACAGTCACATGTAAACAGATCTGCATATCTGTAACCATGGTAACAGAATGGTTAATTCACTGCCAGGCCACAAGAATAATTTTGGCCCAGGACGCACTATTCAAAATAATATCATTAATCGTATTATATAAATATGTTAGGATATAACTTTTGTGACTTGAATTATGCATGGCAATGCAAATTGAGCATTTTGTGTGTGTGCACTTGAACGTACGCAAATGCGCCATAAGACAGATACCTATCTTAGATTAATTTCCATCTTTAGAGGAACAGTACTTCTTCAACCGTATGGTGTTCTAAATATATTCGTGATGGTTTTATCTAAAGTTCAAAATTTCATGTAATCATAAGCTACTTATAGCATTTCATGCTTGCAGTCATTCATTAAGCACACATTCGCCCTCTCATTATTCACTTTGAAATACGAACCTCAGAATCCACAGTTATTCCTATGTAAAATAATGAGTGGGTGTGCAGAGTCACATTGGCCGGAAGAAATGGAACAAATGTAAATGTGTCAGAAATAGGTAGGTCGTTCTGGATAATTATTCATTGTGTCTGCATTGGACAAAATCAAACATTACGCACTTTACGCTTTGTAAATGCACCATTTCTGAAAATAGCTGCAGTGGAAGAACAAACATCGAATACAAAACAAAGACGGATGGGACTAGGCTAGAGCTGACGGAACCACAATAATATGAAGGAAAGGGATGATTTGATAAATGTTTTCCTAATATCTAATTGCAACAGTCTTTTGCTAAGTAACCAAATATCAGAAATGGTTGCTAGGCAACCAGAATGCATTGTATGAGTTTAGTGTTGAGAGTTTGGTATATTCTGATAACCTAGATGGTGTTAGATGAATGGTTGCTATGGAAATACTCAATTATAGAAGTGGTCATTAGGGAAGTACATCGCCATAGTTTCTAAGTAGTATGAAAAACGCAGCGATATTTAGTATTTATCTCTTAGTAATCACAGATTAAGATAATTTAGTATTGCACAATCAATATGACACAGCACAGTAAAAGATGACTCTTAAATACCACAAAACCAAAAAGGAACCACAATTGGATAAGATAGTGAAGTGCATGCTGAGTAATATTAACAACATATTTAGTATAAGCATTGTGATGAAGAATCTATCATCTTGTTTATAGGTGATCTATCGTATTGTTTTCAAGGAGATTTAAACTGTTTAAAGACGCCTACCAGTGAGTGGAATATGCTACCTTACCCTAAGTTGCCCAGTGATTGTATACGTTGTGATTGAACGCTTAACTGATCTGTATATTACTACCTTTTCCAAAGTCTAGTGGCAGATTACTTCTCTTTCTTACTTGTTATCTAATATCAATTTTTGATATTAGAATTTTATAAATATTTATTTAGTAATAAACCCATCTGAGAGTAATGCCCTGTTTCCACCAACCGATTTTACAGCCGATTATTTGGTATTTTATTACTTTTAACCTAGTATTATAAAGAAATATAATATATCTTACATATCATTTGAAAGAGAATAAAATACCCTTTCTAATAGTATATAACATGTTCATGACTGACTAATATTCCCACTGCCGATTTCTGAAATCGGTAATAACATCGGTTGGTGGAAACAGGGCATTAGGGTTACTGAAATAAGCAAGACTTATATTTTGCTATATCCACTAGTACTGATAAAACATAATTCTTTTAATATTACCAATTGACAGATTCATGTCATGTTTGCAAGCCAATCAAAATGTTGTATTTCAGAGCAAAGTAGGGTAGGACATTATAGGTTGGGCTATAAAATTGATTCGTATGTGAAAAAGGCTACTATAATTTTATAATGATACATTCTACAAATCTTACGAGCCAGATTGCATTGGTTAATTTTGCTTTATGCAACTGTCCCCATGAAATAAGTACTAGGGCAATTTTGAAAATATTTAATGGTAAACTTCAATGAAGGTTTAACTGGGTCCCTTCCGATAGCGGCACACCCTATCAGAATCGTGGAATTGTCTCTCTAAAAAACTGTGCTCATTTTGATTACCACTCCTCCGACTCCACGGAGGTTAGACCGATATCGGGGAAGCACAAGGTGGCAGCACTGTCACCTATCACCAGAGTCACTAAACCAATCTCAAAACACAACATTGAGGCCCAGAGTTCGCTGAAGGAACCTGCGACCATAAAATGTGATCTTGAAAGAAATACAGACTTTACTCAAAAGTCAAAGATCAAAAAGGCGCTCAATCAGAAACACTACAAAATATTAATATGTCAATTGCTTTGAAAATATTTGACAATGTTAGACATCGGTTGAGAACGACCTCTAATTCGACCAGAATTCTAGTGGCATAACTCTTTGGCTCCACCCATTTCGGCGACAGGTGGATGCATACCATGCAATCAAAGGTGTCAATGGATGCTGTCAAAACCCTCCCATACGTGTTGAAACCTTCTGATATGCTTCTATTTAAGCATACATCAAATGTTGGCAGTGTCCAGTAAATTGAAAAATCCCAACGGAATGCAAAACGGTCACAGCTTTCAGGTCTTTAAGTGACATTTATCAAGAAACATCGCCCAAAAGAACGCCTTCAGAAAAACGGTGTTGCTGAACAATAAGTTCCAATACTAAGGAATAAGTTATAAGAAGGAATTTCACTAATTATGCTTATTTATTTATTGAAGGCTAACTACATTATGAGTTGCCAAGAACTCTTTTAGCAGAATGCAAAAATAAGCTGTATCGGTCAGATCAATAAGGTGCTATTGTTTGCCACTGAGATAATGTAACACCCTCCATGTCGGAGCCTGAGTGACAACATGACGGTAGTGCATTATCATCAATTATAGAGGTTTCAGGAGTGGTCCTTTTGTCGTCCTATCACCGTGAATAAAGTTACTACATTGATGTAAACGTTTCTGTAATTGACTTAATGGATGCCTGGTGAATATTGAACGATCAGTCGACTACATAATCAAACAGCATGTTGTTTATTTGTCATTTAATCAAAGACACTCACACTGACAGGATGGGCAAAGGGCAGAGGGTACTTCTGATGATTGCTTTGTATTTCTCACAAATATCAGCGGAAGGTAGGATAATTATTCCTTATCCAATAGGATCAGGGACAAATTTGCCAGAGCTATGCTCTACCTCAAATCTTTTGACCAAGTTTATTGATTATCTAAATGTTAGAGGCCTAAGTACACATCTAAGTATAAACATCTTTGGTTGCCTATTGTTTGAAATATTTTGTTATCGTACAATCATCTACTGATAAAAATAGAAAAGTCACTAAAGACTATTTATGCCTTCATTGTATCTATTAACAAATTTAATGAAACTGTTATCACCCTAGTCTAAAGATTCATCAGTCAATGTTACAATTTGCTGTGTAAAGTGAAAGACAATTCCATGATTTATGACATACTAAAGGAGGGCGGGGGCGGTAGACAAATTTTGCACCAGGAATTAGCCAGAAGCTACCCCGGACCATAAGGAAAGGGGCCTTCCATTAAGTATGTATACGCATCAAGGGGGAGGGGGGGTCCGAAATATTTGAAAACGTGCATACTTTTTGTACAAATCCAATGCGTATTTTAGCCCAAGGGGGGTGGGGGGAGGATCTGAGATTTTTTTAATGTGCGTACGTCCTAAATGGTAGGCCCCAAACAGAGAACGACTTCTTGTAGACTCATTGTTGACTTTTCAGGTTCTTCAGGTTCGTGTCCCGGTGGGTTCGACAAGGTGGGTGAGTTCGGTTGTTTCAACCTGACGTCGGCCGCCGCCTCCTTACCCCGGGGGCGCCAGGCCTGCCGGGAACAGGACACTTCCGCCGACCTGGCGCACGTCGCCGACGCCAGCGAACAGACGGCCATCGCGGAGTGGCTCGACGCGTAGGTTGAGGTGTATTAACTTGGTTATGAAGTTATGTAAAAATTCAAATAATTATAGAATAATTATAGTATTGTATGATACAAATTAGCATAGGACCTATATGGTATGAGTGTTGATTGGGCAGATACAGGATTTTCAAAAGGAGGCGATCTGACTGCAGGGTCCTGAATCCCACACCTCCACCCCCATTGATATGATAGTAGTTTTCCTAAAGCGCCATACCCACTAGGCGATTTTGGCAGTCAGCCGACTCATTGGCCCTAAAATCGGCTGATTCTACTTGATGAGTCGGCCGATTTTAGCACCGATTCAGATCAAACATGCACATTCCAATATACCATACCCACTAGGAATCGCCCAGCTCTCAGAGTTGCTGGGCGATTTGACCCTTGTGCCATCGCCTGTTGCCTGCAAAATCGCCTAGTGGGTATGGGCTTTTGTCTTGTGAGAGTCTCAAAAGTTTTCCTAAGGGTCCTGACAGCCTTATAACAGTCTCGACAAGTTATCTAAAGCCCAAAACCGATTCGTCCCCAAGTCGCCTAGTGGGTACGGCGCTTAACAGTAATTGACTTTTGTAGGGGTTATAACATTAGCATTTATGAAATTCTGTCCAAGTTCTCTCCTGATATCATCGCACTCTTAATCGTAAGGGTTACTATTGTACTGTGTAAACCTGGCTTTATGTCTCGATAATGTTACCTAAAGCTATGAGTAGGCTAAATATTTATGTAATACACTAGATCCTTTTATAATTGATTTTATTTTACATTAAACTCCTTTCCTCAATGCAATCAAGCACCTGCCTATAAGGGCATAGTTCATTGCGTCTATTCATCATTTTACTAATCACAGTTTGAAACAGGGAACTTGTTCAGGAAGCACGAAAATGTCCAAAATTGCGTTCCCTTGTAAACAGGGGGAATAAAAGTCATGCCAATAACCTAATCTTATACATCACTACTGCCACTAAAAGACGAATAGTTTATGATGGGATGTCCTCCCACCCAGAAACAAATACTCCGTTCGGTAAAAGCAAGGCCGCCTTTGCAAAACCATTCATCTGTTCAAACGGCCACATGATTATTGCATAATCATATATGTAGTTATACATTATAATTACATATTACTATACTTTTTCTTTTATCTTTTCTCATTATATCTGAAAGTATCAATCCCATTTTGAGGTCAATTATATATCTTTATAACATAATTACGAGCTTGTGACCATATATATGTAATTTCTCCGTCCCCTTTCAGTAAGCTTATTGAGGAAGATCTCTGGATCGGTCTTCGCGACGACGGTTTCCAGACGGACTTTGTGTGGGTGTTTGATGGCTCGGTGCCCAACTATACCAACTGGCGGGAGTTTGAGCCGAACCGTGGGGAGGGGACGGACTCGTTCTGCGGCCGGCTGGTGGCCGGGAGGTGGGGCTGGGCCGACCTGGCCTGCAGCGCCACCCACCGCGCCCTCTGCAGGACAGGTGAGCAACACACACCAGGCCATGTATAGTATATGGTTCTAGGACATATATACCCCCTGGACATATACACCCTGGACACTTACCCCCTGGATACTTACCCCCCACAACCACTTACCCCCTGGACACTTACCCTCAGACACTTACCTCCTAGGCATTTAACTCCAAGACACTTACCTCCCGGACACTTACCCCCAGATACTTACCCTCCCAGACATTTACCCCTAGGACATTTATCTCCAAGACACTTACCCACTGGACACTTACCCCTGGACACTTATCCCCTGGACACTTAGCTCCCACACACTTACCCCATACACACTTACCCACTGGACACTTACCCACTGGACACTTACCCCCCAGCCACTTACCCCCGGACACTTACCTCCTGGACACTTAGGTCCCACACATTTAGCCCCCAGACACTTGACCATTGGACACTTACCCCCAGACACTTACCCACTGGACAATTATCCCCAGACCCTTACCCCTAGACACTTACCCCCGACTTACCCCTGGACACTTAACCCCCAGACACTTACCCACTGGACACTTACCCAAATGACACTCACCCCTGGACACTTACCCCCTGGACACTTACCTCCAGAGACTTACCCACTGGACACTTACCCCCCAGATATTTACCTCCAGGACATTTACCTCCTGGACACTTACCCCCAGATACATATCTCCAGGACACTGACCCCCAGACACTTACCTCCTGGGCACTTACCTCCCAGACACTTACCTCCCGGACACTTACCCCACTTGACACTTACCCCGAAAAACTTACCCTCCCAGACATTTACTCCTAGACACTTACTACATGGACACTTAACTCCCGGACACTTACCCCTAAGACACTTACCCCCTAGGACACTTACCCTCTAGGATACTTACCCCCTGGACACTCACCCCCAGACACTTATCCCCCTGACACTTACCCACGGGACACTTACCCCTGTACACTTACCCCCTGCACACTTATCTCCACACACTTACCCCATAGACACTTACCCACTGGACACTTACCCCCAGACACTTACCCCCAGACACTTACCCCCTGGACACTTATCTCCCACACACTTACCCCCGGACACTTACCCACTGGACACTTACCTCCAGAGACTTACCCACCAGACACTTACCCCCTGGACATTAACCCCCCTGGGCACTTACCCCCATGGATATTAACACCCTGGACATATACACCCTAGACACTTACCCCCAGACACTTACCCCCCAACCACTTACTCCCTGGACACTTACCCCCCAAACACTTACCCCCTGGACACCTGCCCCAGATACTTACCCCCGGGACACTTACCCCCAGATACATACCTCCAGGACACTCACCCCCTGGACACTCACCCCCAATTATTTACTCCCTGTACACTTACCTCCGAACACCTAAGCCTCATTCCCACTAGGCAATTCTGACAAAGTCGGCCGACCAATCCACACTAAAGTCAGCCGATTCTACCAGACAAATCGGCATACTTTGGGGCCAATTCATATCAAACGCATAGATTTCAATATTGCATACTTATTAATGTTCCAGTAAAAAAATCACCTGGCAATTTTACCCATGACTTTAAAATTGCCTAGTGGGTATAGGGCTATACCCACCAGACACTTACCCCCTGGACATGAACCCCCCTGGGCACTTACCCCCATGGATACTAACACCCTGGACATATACACCCTAGACACTTACCCCCAGACACCTACCCCAGACAACTACCCCCTCGACACTTACCTCCTGGACATCTACCACCTGGACACTTACTCCCTGGACACCTAAATGCACTGGAAATGGTCATCCCCTAGTCGTTGATCTTCTAAAGGTTATTCTATATGTTAACCCTGTCCACAAATTCCACCTCAAGCTAGTTAACATTTGTTCTGAATAAAGCCCCATTCGCAGTAGCCATTTTTTTCTCATTGAGATACATTGTGATGTCATAAACCCAAGCATTAAGAAATTATAGTATGATTAAGAAATGTTTCTGAATATACATCAACATATCCATAGGGAGACATTAAAATGTCTTTTCCAAAAATGTGATGTTAAGTGTAAAAGATCGAATGATTAGTCAAGATCGCCATGAATCTCAAGGAAGAAAATGGGGCTTAACTCAATTCGGTTTGAATAGCAATAATGTCAAAATCATTTATGTATGATCCTTTAGTGACGGACATTATATGTGATAGATAACATATAAAGCAAACAGAGCATACAAGCTGTGATCCGTTCACTTTGATACTGTCCCTGAGGCAGTTGCCTTATCGTATACTACTTACCCCACTAGACTCTGTGACGGGTATCAGAGCCTTTGTATATATGATATATTGAGACGGGAAAGCTAGAGAAAAACCTGTTATGCACTACAGGCCTGCCACCTGGCCTCCAGTTGGAACCCATTTGGATTGACCATTATGTCTATTTGTGAAATAGCCCTAGCGGTACATCAGCTGTTCAAAAATACATTGCTAATGGTCAGACCCTGGTCATGGTTGACTGGATTGGTTCCAGCCGGCCACCAGGGAATCAAGCACGTAGCAAGGTAGAGGAGCTTTCCAGTCTCAATATATATATATATACATATATATATAGATATATATATAGATATATATATAGATATATATACATATATATACATATATATATATATATATATATATACAAGGTCTCTGCAGGTATGCTGACACGTAACGGAGTGATCTACTTTGCGATTATGCGTAACCAATTTCAAAAATCGGTTTGTTAATTAAGAAATGTTATTCTCATATCGTACGTAACTAATAATTGAGTTTTGAATTGAAAAGAATTATTTTTTTAAAAAACAATCAATAATAAGAGAATCGATAGTCGTTTTGCCGCATTGTGCATCATTATCGTTACTCATGCATCTCAAAAAGTTAGTACGTGTCTATGTCCTAACAGTGCGCGTTATTTTTCCGGGGCATGTGTCCCTCGACCCCAAGCGACATCGTTTTTCCGTGATTAAACATCAGGGGCTGCCGCCTCGTAACGTCTCTAATCACGTCGAACGTTCGTAATTAAATTAGGTAGGATAATCATAATTAGTTAATCATTAACAGAAACGGCTTATAACTCCCCCTAGAGCATATGAAACAAGCAATTTATTTTATTGGTCTAATGTTAATCACATCCACCTTAATCATGATTAGCGACCAAATATTTAATCTAACTAGATAGGTAGATTAAGGTGATGATTAGGAGTGATAGATATTTATGTCCAGTCTGTCCTTATCGACCTACGGAGTTACGAGCCGTCGGGCCCAGATGTAGGTCCACCTGAGATGGAAAAACGAAATTTGGTAAGTAAATGATTGATTTTCTGACTTTTTCCATTAGTGTCAGTTAAATATACTGCATTAAAGACATAGAACACTTGTTTGAAAAACTGAAGCAAAAGAAAAATCAGACAATGCAACAATATACTTTTTGTTATAGGTTTAAGTTAGATTATGAACTAGACAATAAGCTTCCGGTCCGATGTACTCACCATAATGTTTTCTTTAAATAATTTAGGTCAACTAAACATTGATTCCACTGAGTTGTGAGTTTGATGTTTTTTTTAGTAGTACGAATCACCTTCTCAGATGGTTATGGAAAATATATCATGCATGGGTGAGATATCACAAAAGGAGGTAATTTGTCGCTCAACTGTCATTAATCTTTCAAAACAAATATATATAATGTTCTGTGAAGAGGCGGTCGATAGGTTCAAATTGTATTTAGAGAATGGCCTTTGCTGCATTATAATTGAAATTGAAATATATGTATGAAGCCAACGTAAACTATATTCACCTTTTTATTTACCAATATATATTTTTTCAAATCTTTTTTGAATTCTGCGTTTCATACCTTCCAGTCAGATATATCCGTATCCCATACATACATGTTTCATATATTACATTTTGTACGTGTGTAGCGTTAACCCTGTGGTATTTCTTTTGATTAAAACGCCTCCAATACAATTCTCCCACCATGGATATCCTGTTATTTTAGTTTAACTAATACGTAAGCCTTAATTGGGAAGCATGCTGGGTAACTTGTCAACCAACTGCAAGGCTTTAGCGTATTAATTTTTACGAATCATATCATTATTTCTAATTTAAGATGACTAAAAACTAGCAATTACATGTAATACCTTTTTATTTGTAGCCATTATGCATTTTATATTTTTTCAAGTTGTTTGAAAAACAATCATTTTTATGAATATATAACTATTTGTTGTGTATTTCTTATAGTTTTCCATGGGCCTTTGCTAATCAAACCAGTCCAAATGAGCCTGCAGGTGCTTAATATACGGTCAATTAGCTATTCGTGGTAGGGAAAATTCAAACAACGCAAATAGCACATAACAAGGCCATAACGATTTTTGTTGGAAATAGATTTGTAAATGTATTACGTCTGTATTATCATTCATGTCCCGGAATCTATCTCTCAAACCGATCATGTAGTTTGCCTGTTGTGATGTTCACAAAGTGGTTACTCTGCATTTGCCTAGTTCAGGTGAGTGAGTATAATGGTTATTTTACGCTATTCTGACAGGTATGGTCATATTCTTGGCAAGATCAATTGAAATGTTGAGATGAATGAATAGTCTTGACAACTGGGGCACAGGACATAATGGTGAGGGTGAACACCTGTAAGGTTAAAGGCAACCTGTCGACCCTAACCCCTATCATCACCTTTTAAAAGCATACTATGAGCATGTACTTTTGCACGTGTTTGTGGGAGTGTTGGGAACAATACCAACGAGAGAGAGTATTTTGAACATTGAAAGTTGGAAAAGTAGAATTCCTTAGTAATGCCTATTTTAAAAGATCAGTATGATTTATCTGATTGATAAGTTACGTTTGCCTTCTAGTTTCAGCTATTGAATGTACAACTATTTCTTGGAATAACAACTATATATGCAAGGACTTGTGTATGGAAAATGGTAGGAAGCTCAATACTGGCGACAAGTACACAAGTACATGGTTTCCAATGATAAACACAGCAATGGAGTCTTCATTACTAACGATGGGAAAAGATATATATAAACGAATAATAACTTACAAATACTTGAGCATATATGGTTGGACAACCAACTCCATCTTTAAAAGTATCTGAAAAATGGCTGTAAACTTGCACGCTAAACGATTTTTAAATTGAAAAGTATAAGAAATTACGTAACAACTGAATGTCTTGTTTGTTTAAAAAGAAACAATACTGTCCTATTCTTAGAATATTGTGATTGCCTGACCGATATCAAATTTTCTGTATTGTAAATAGAATAAGGAGTCTTAGGGGTGTATGTAGTTTTTAGCTTCTGAAGCTATATAGAATTAAGAAAGTTGGAAACTACAAGGAAATGTCATCTGCTTATATTCATTAATTTTATAGATTCAAGTGAAAAGGTATCAGGCTAAAGAAACAATAAAGAATCACCAGAAATGAATCACTACAACAGTTCTATGTGAAAAGGCCAAGATCATAAGATTAATAGTCAAGAAATCTCCATTGTGCAGAGGTGCTCAGCTATGGTTAAATACCTGCCAGTCTATAATACATGAATTCATCTGATTCCTTTAAAGAAGCCATCAAGCCCTTTTTAACTAATTACCAGGTATTATGATGTATTCAAAAGAGAATAAACAACTGTCTTGGTCATATGCATATACACGTATTCATCAATTATTTAAGGCAGCATATTAGAATATTTAGAAAGACAGGTTGTCTATCAAATCTACTTGACAGTGAAAATCTTTCTATCGTATTTGTTTTATTCTTTGTAGTACATGATCATAATAATCTCTACCATATGTTCATTTTTTTGTTTAACAAATCGCTTGTGATATCTAGAAAAACAGATTTATCTGAAGATATTTAATAAACATTATATAAGTATACATAATTATGGTATAGGTCGGTGTCTAGGGGATGGGTGAAAACATAATTTCTCCCCGGGACAATGTCTTTGAGTGCAGGGGACAAATGCCTGTTTCATGTTTTGGTCATTCAAGAACAAACAAATTGTTGTTTGAACTGAACAATTAAAGCACTGATAGTTCACCGACCCTAGCAAACTCTTGAGTGACTATTTTCCAACAACCAGAGGTGTGATACACAGGACACAATGGATATAATTGCCTCGAAGTGTCTTTGGAGGAAAGAGTCGGCTTTAACATGTTATATAACGGGTGGTCAATACATTTATTTCTATATGTGGTTGTTTAATGTTGTTCGCTTTAGTGTTGGTGTTAAGGTTGGTTGACAAATACCAAAAACAAGAAGCAAAATAGCTACAAAGTTTCGCTCATGCATGTGCAATGGTTGTCCCTCAGTAAACTGAAAGGCTATGTGTAATATGGGCTATAGGTGCTGACCACCACCATCACTCAGGACTGCTGTCACACACAACTTAACTGGGACTGCCCACTTGAAGGTGACAGTGGAGGTCCTAATTTGAAGGTGTGAGGGCTCTTTAGCTCTAGCTTCTCACACTGCCTGATTCTAACAACAATTGGAAGACAATGCCCTTTCACCTGCTGAACATGAGATAATCTGTCATTGAGAACAAAGAGAATTAAATGGCTGAACACATGACTGATTGAGGGAGTCCCCACCATTAGCTACAATACTATATAGATATAACTAGGGACTCCCAAAAAGATACAGCCCCAGACTTCAAAGGGATTAAGAGGTGTTTGATCAAAAGTAGAAAAAAAAGCACGTGTTTACATGCTTATCTCTGAGTAAATTCCAGAGGAGTGATGTTTTATATTTTAAGTGAACTTAGGCCCCTACCAAGCCCTGATAGTCAATTTGAAAATTTTGAGAAATTTTATTCTTTTTACCAGTTGGTGCTAGTGGGTAAATTGTAATATATCTTTACATTTGATGTTTCATTGCTATATATGTTTGTTTTAACATTTGATATGACATAAAATTGATTGGCCAAAGTTATAGTTTAACCAATGCTCATGCCCAAAAGATAATTTTGAAAATTTGAGGAATTGAAATTCAGTTTTCACTCCAGGGGGCATTTGTGCAGACCCCTCTTAATACCAATATTTGAAAATTTAGATTTTGGTGTACGAATTAAAGGAAGATCATAAATGACGTGTCTATTTATGCATGTTGACATTTCAGTAACAATAATATTGAAAGTTGTTGCATTATTCATGTTTAAAGTCAACCTTGTTGTAGATTTATCCTCTTTTACTGTCGTATACTACTGTTCTCTTATCTGCTGATTGCTGTTTTCACCAAAGGTGTTTATATGCACCATGTGAAAACCATCAACTATTGAATTGCTGACTGTCGTTCTTGGTCATTTAAGAGCTCAAAATCATTCAACTGAAACCGGCCTCTAGGGTAACCCACCATGAGATAAATCTGCCTGGTGGGGTTGTCTGTACAGTTCATGACATAAGGGTACCAAAATGGCCACACCAAGTGATGACTGCAATGCTATCAATAATATATAGAGCATGCAGAAAAATGACACAAAGACAGTGCAATATCAATGCTAGATTTGTCCTGCCTTCAGAAAGCAAGGCGCTGAGTGCAGATAATCTATTTTTCATATAGCCTTTGTACACATAGTATACCCACATATCTGCCTTGTTCCCTAGGACACCAACTATACACTGACTTCATTGGTCAGAGACTGTAAAGGCTGTGGGGGAGGTATACATGGATAGGTTAAAGACATGTTGGTACAAAATGTCCACCATGCTGCTGGCACCTGTCCTCATCATGCTTTCCACATTCCCATTGGAGATAATAGGAGGTAAGTTTCACAAATCTTATAGTAACTAGTGTTTCACCCTAATAATTTTATCACTAGACTACATGACAAACCTCTCGGGACGAAGTGATGAAAGAAACATAATTAAATGTTGTTTAAACAATATCATTATATTGATGTATTCAAGAAAAGTCCGAAATATTCGGCAAAGCCATACAAAGAAGTGTGTATTATTTGCAGTGGTAATGTTGATGGTAGTGGAGCAGTGAGGAAGTGATTATGCCCATTATTTTGCAAGTCAAAATAATATTTTTTTCTACCTCAACACGTATCTTTCAATCTCAGACCGAAATACATCAGAGGGTTTCATTAAATGGAAGGTATCCAATTAACAATTCCTGTAAACCCCTTTTAAGGTAGGCCCTACTTAAATCTGTTTCAGACTGTCCCGACGACTTTCGCCCGGTTGGGGAGGCCTGCTACCACTTTGTCAGTGGACCCAAAACATGGAGCGAAGCGCGACAGTACTGCCTTGATCACGAGGTTGACGCCCACCTCGCCGAAATCCTGAGCTCAGCCGAGCACCAAGCCCTGGCAAGCATATTTACCGGCGGGTCAGTGTATTTTCACGAGTATGATTCGTAGGGGGATACTCATTTGACCAACGAAATGTTCCAAATTGTGTGTTTGTAACCTAGCTTGGACGACATTCGCTGTGGCCAACGGTTTTATCACAGGGAGCTGCACAAGAATTATCTCATGAATAACAAGATAATCTGAGGAGAGAAAAAATGTTTGTATCAAAGTGATATCGAACAAATAGCATTTACACCGAGAGTGAAGTTCCCAGGGTTAGATGCAATAGCTATTGCAAGAAATACCGCCCAAAAACTTAGGAATTCACAACAATGCATCACACATGTTGGACATCGTTGGGTATCGTGGTGTTCTCTCCCCCACCCTTTCTAATAGCGTTCCCTAACCTTTTTCAAAATGCTGGATCTGCCACTGAATTACCAATGTAGGATTCACAAACCAGAATCACTACTTCTTTCTCAATTCTCTTCCAAGATTGCCCTATAAGTGGTTATAGTTGTAATAATTAACGATGGCAGTGTGTATATTCTGATCATGAATGAATGAAAGAACAGAAACGATGAGATATGACCTGAAAGGATGAGAAACGTTTGCCTAATGCTCTTTTCGATCTAAACAAGCGTTTTGATTGCGTGATGCAATGAGAAATAGATTAATATCTTATAGTACAATTCGTTTACTTTACATGTAACGTCATGAGAGGGTGGATACAGATACTGATGTCACACCAGAATAACATAGAAGGGTTATAATGTTACTCTGCTCATTTTGGAGGGGTGAATCAGCAATAAAAAAAAGTAGCCACGCATTGAGGGTGAAATAAAAAATAGTAACCGACGGGAACCCAACCTTCGTAATACCCTCATGTTGTGGTCGGTTGACTAACGTATGGTCGCAGATAAAGTGTAGTCCACCTTAACTGATATTCATTCTGACTGTATGTTTCTTCTATTTTCTGTAGCGCAAGCAGTAAACTATTTTGGATAGGACTCCGCAAATCGGGATCAGAAACAGTCAAGTGGGACCACTTCAATGCACAGCTTGTGGAGGGTGAATACTCCTGGGTCACCTGGGATGGTGGTAGCATCTTCGACGATAATAAGTCTGGTTGCGTTCGTCTCAGTCCAGGCGATTCTATGAAGTGGAAGGTGGTGGGCTGTGACGAAAAGGGTGGCACTCGAGTGCTCTGCAAGAAGGGTAAGGTTACCTCCAAGGGTGGATCCAGTTGACCGTTTTCTATGTTCACTAATTATGTATTATTATTGTTTCGGCCAGGACCCTTTCTCCCTGCAAGAAAGGGGACTGGTTCAGAAAGTGTGTAGCCAACAACATAAGTAAATAAAAACTGCTCTCACATCAGTGTGAAGTAACTAAATTGCATCAAACTACTTGCCTGTGCCCCCTAGCTCTTTCCATTCTTCATCATTCAACAACAAAATATTAATTCAGTAAATACTACTTTCTACATTATGGAGACATTTAACCTAACCATATCAAATATATATAAAACAACAGTCTGCAAATCTGTTTGCACATACCCATTGAATACCCCCATACCTCGAGCTCTTCATTTGTGGTTGGAGGCATGGCCGCACGGTGGCGAACATAAGGCCAAGCTGTCCAGATAATTTTTTATATACACGAAAGTTGGCTCTTGCCATTTCTTAAAACCGTAGACACAGAGGTCCCTCCCACACACATCCTGCCTGCACAGACCCCAGTCCCACATCTACCACACAGGCTCCTACCACACGCAATTTAGGTACGTAGTCTACCCGACCACTGAAATCTTCTTAATGACCTTAACAATCTTAGTAAATGTCACTCTCTATTGTTTTGAAGGTACCTTCGCTACGACGACCACCACAACCACCACCACAACCACTACTACCCCTACCACTACTACTACTACAACTACTACCACAACCACCACTCCAAGTAAGTACAGACAGCAAAGCTCGTCCAGAACCGTGAGTTTCAATAGATTGCTTTAAGTTTTTGGGATTGTTTGGTAGCAATATAGAGCTTAAAGACTGTATTCCAAGTACTGATTTTGCTACTGATTTTAAAAATCGGCAATGGGAATAAAGGTCATAAATAGAAATGTTGTACATCACCAGAAAGGTCTTACGATTCTCCTTCAAATGATATAGTATGTAAGGATTCATGCCATATTATCAAAGAAAATCAACTAAATGCAAAATCAGCAGCATCAAAATCGGTATGTGGAATACAGCCTTAACATTACTTCATTATTGTTCTGTAATCCTCTTGTAATTACACACAAAAGCAAAGTTATTACTCCTTCGGCAACAATGATTCACCTAACAATAGATATGAACCTTTTCTAAAAGTATTACAGTGTCTCATTTGCCATCCCATACTTATCTCATTGCATCCCTATGTCCACCATATCATTTTGCAAATCTTGCATTGATATTACGCTTTATGGTCATCAGGCAATAGTATGAATGAAATACTAGTGTAGATTCAAATAAGAGAGCAATCTGATGCCATAACTCTCAAGATGATAAGTTATATTGTTGTAGCTATACCTGAACTTTGAAAAGAAAGTTGACTTATAACTCTAGATTGAGGATATCTTGCATAATGACTTGCATACTAACACAAACCTTAAAAGCAACATTGCCAATTTTTATATGGAACATTGACTCATATTCCACATATGAGTTCTAGTTTTTGTTTTCTAAAATGATGAATTAAATCTTATTAATGTTATCAGGCCTGTACATATTTGAAAGTATTGAATGAATAGCAAGCAAGGGGTCCTTAGTTAAAGAATGAACATCTGATATGAAATAAACTTTGATATCAATTAATACACTCCTTGTGCAAATTGAAGTGGATAATAAAAAGAATATAAAAATAAATGGTTCCATTCATGGAAATCAAACTTTTGGTGACAGAAAAAGTGTGTATTTGTGTTTGTTTGTTTGTTTGTTTGTTTGTTTTTTATTGCATTTGTCAAACTCAGCATGGCTGATCTTCCGTCTGGTCCCACTTTGTATCAGTGTGGTTACAATTGATTGTGGGCAAGACAAATTTTCAAATCCTTACAAACATTTATAATGATACCAAGTTAATGATGTATGTAATGAATGAAATGAAATGAGTATAGACAGCTGCCTTTGCTTCACTACCAAATTCAATTAGCTAGATAAGTTTCTTATATGGATCTTGTATACTTATATACTATATTAATTAGTTTAGTAATGCCAGTTGCAGAGAAAGTTACCAGCATGAACACTGGTTTCAAGAAGTCGAGAAAAGTTTGCATGAGAAAGGTGCAGACAAGATGGGACATTGGAGAATAACCTTTCCCGCATCTAGGTTATAAAATGTATTGTTTGCAATAAACGAAAATTATATTTCATCACTTAATGGAATTTCCATTCAAAATGTATTACCAAATACAGATCCTGTAAAAACATAGAAGCAAAGTTATATTCTTCGGCAATTTCTCAAAATCTCAACCAATATTAAAGCTTATTCCCAATGGAAAACTAGTTATAGGGGCAGCTTTAAGGCGAAAAGACAGTCAACGCAATAAGTTGAAATAAGCCCCAATCAACAAAGCCAGGCACCTGCAGGGTAACAAACTGTGGTATATTGTGGCAGGGGTGGATCCAGGGGGGGATTCCAGGGGGTCCTGACCCCTCTTTTGGTGGGGACTCAAACTTGCCAAGAGAGAAAAAAAGTCACACGTGTGTGCACAAATGCATATTGTTTTAGAACTTACCCAATATGTGGACCCTCCCCCCTTTTCAAAATCCTGTATCCGCCCTTACTGTGAGTTAGATCATCCAAAACAGGCTAGAGAAAAATGTCTAACGATCAATATTGTTTGTGGTAAGTGTGGGAAGGTAGATTATCTGACAATGTCCAGCCACAAGTCAGGTGATAGGGAGGACAGAAGACAGGTCCCGTACTTGATGCAGAATGAAGACTGGCCAGAAGAGGAAGACAGATTCAGAACTGTGAAGTTTGACTCCCTGACAGTGCACTACGTGTTTATACCGCAAATACTGAAATTGGGACATCCAAGACAAGATCTCCAGGTAAGAATAAAAAAGATTTTGCTGTGACCTGTGGGTCATGGAGATATTGATCAAATAAAATGTAAGAATAAACCTATAGTTCCAGCAACACTGAAAGTGGAAGTAGACTCTAGAGCCCAGAGTAACATACAACAGATTTTTTTAAGCAATCTTTAGCTATATATCATTCTTCCTTGATCACATACATATATTTTGATATATTAATCTTTTTGAAAAATGTTTAAAACCACAATATTTTTAAATTATTGTCATGATAGCCTACTGCTTTGGGGCCTTGGCGATATTTCTTGGAGTGTCGTGACTTTTTTATGGACATGCTTTTACTCATGATGATTATCGCAAAATTTTTATTTCAGGATCCATGAAACCTCATCAGACTGTCCTGAACTTTTCAACAGATTGTCCTGAACTTCTACAGCCACGTTACGATGAAAAAATATGGGATTTGTTGTATCCATTATGGATAGGGTTAGCAAACTACAGTACCTGAATTTTTCTTGTGAATAAAGATTGAACCACCATAAAAGTAAGTTGTTCATTTCAACACTTCTTCACAGTTCGTTGCGTGTACAAGCCATCTTCAGCATAGAAACAATTCAGAACGCCTTTCAACTTAACTGCTGATGTCCAACCATCAATTGTCAGATTAATAGGTTTGCCAGCCAATCAAATTGCTGTATCTCAGGGCAAAATAGGATTGGTCATTATAGGCTGGGTTGACAGACTTTACATTGGTGCCTATGGAAAGAAAGCCAAAATATATAGCTGCATTTTACAAATTTTAGGAGCAATGTGTCAACCAAATTGTTTTTAGTTAAAATTGTATTATGCAACTGTCTTCAATGAATAAGCATGGCAGCAAAATATTTCATAGTAAACCTTAAAGGGAGCCAAAACCAATGCATTGGACAAAATTTTCGAAACTCAAATAATCATAGAAATCCATTCCTTAAGCGTATTTGTGGCCCATGTTAAAATCTAAACCATGAAATATGGTAGAAAATCATCAAAAATGTTTTCCTTGCACAACTCAATTAATGTGGATCTGCAAAAATAGGGTTTCTTTACAAACAAATAGAAATATTACCTACTCTCTCGGAATTGTACTTTGGTTTGAGCTAGTTTTTACAGCTTATACTTTACCACTGACCTTAACTAGACTCATCTAGCATATTTCTATACTTATCTGAGTTTTGAAAATTTTGTCAATTATGTTGGTTTTGACTGCCTTTAATGTTGGTTTAGACTAGGATGGGCTTGTTTAGGTAATGAATCCCTAGATCCTTGCAGCATGTGGGACTATGCCCTGCCTTGGGATCAAACTCTACATAATATTCTACATAATATTCAAATACTGAGACCCAGGTCTTCTTCACCTGTATTTTAGACCAATCCTGACCAAAACAAGTACAGTTTATGAATAACACGTATTCAGGGGCGGATCCAGAGATTTCCAAAATGATGAGCGCCCTGCTGTAAAATCTTTCACCGGACCAGGAGTTTAACATCAAAAATCAACGTTTTGTCAAAAATGGGGGGGCTGCACCCCCCAAAAATCTGCCACTGGTATTGCCTATGTAAAAGTATACATAATATTCTACATAATATTCAAATACTGAGACCCAGGTCTTCTTCACCTGTATTTTAGACCAATCCTGACCAAAACAAGTACAGTTTATGAATAACACGTATTCGGGGGCGGATCCAGTGATTTCCAAAATGATGGGCGCCCTGCTGTAAAATCTGTCACCTGACCAGGAGTTTAACATCAAAAATTAACGTTTTGTCAAAAATGGTGGGGGGGGGGGGGGGGGCTGCACCCCCCTAAAATCTGCCACTGGTATTGCCTATGTGAAAGTATTGATTCTATATTCACTGTATATCAAATTGAATATCACATGCACTAACATAAATCTACAAATACTTTTATCACTTAATGACGTTCATGCTTTTATTTCTGACAAACGATTTGTACAAATAGTACAGTTTCAACCTCTGCCAGTATCTCCACTTCTGACATTCTGGTAAACAGTTCTCGCTACTGAAACATTGATGAGGTAAGCCTATTTGTTTGAATTGGTAAACTGTTCCTCTGTGCGACATTATAAGCATACATAAAATATCCAAAAGGATCCCAAAGAGCTTTGTCTGATATCCACTGGCAGCTGAACCCCAACAGCAACCCCTCGGAATGCATAAACAACACCTTATGAAAAGTTCATAATCATAACATTATCAATGTATTATATACATAGTTCTGAAGTAATTCCTCATTCTTTATTATATGCATCAAATCTCAATTAAGAATGTGTGTCTAAAGAACTTTACAATACTTTTATCTGGCCTGTAGATTTCCAAATGTATACTATGATAGGACATGTTGAATTATCAAGATATTGCCACTATGGGCACCATTATAGCCGTTGTCCCCAGCAGCTGCTGATAGAGTTAGATACCATACTTGCAATTACATGTTCCTCTTTGACAGCATTCTGAATACACTCTTAGGATATATTTCTCGTCTAGTTATTGTCTTATATTACAAAACTGGTTGCTTTTCAACGTGAAGCGGTTCTATTTTCTAGGATTTGCAGAGTAGTGACGCATTGGTATAGATATCCCTAAACTGCACACTGCAGAGAAGACGCCACGAGTAGTTTCCACTGTGTGAATATTTTAGAGAGCGGGAGTTCTCGTGCAAGGATTTCTCCAAAGACTTATGCTGAAGGTCTCACACATTGCACATGTCAAGAGGGGCAGAAAAGTGTATGGTTAACCTCGCCTCGCAAGGGACCGGGCTGGGTTCCAGCCCAGAGGTTCTCATCCCCATCATGTATGTCTATGAGATACATAAGAGTTATGTATGTCTGTGCCCTATTCGATTAGATTGCAATACTTTGTACAAGCCAGAGTTGGTCCTGACATAACTGTAAAATTGCTGGACCTTTTCAACAATCATCATCATCAATGTATGTCATCAGACAAAACGCTAAAGAAGGAAAGTTATACCAATCAACAATAGGGGCTGTCTGTGCTCTTGGAGGTCTGTTGGCAAGGGACCTCTGATATGAAATGGACATTTATCAGAAGTTTATGGTTGAAGCAATGCTCTCATGTATTGACAGTCGGATTGCTATAAATGTAATCAATAGTTATTGTATCCGGTTCAGTTTATGGGGTTTGGAAGTATAATATATCTTTGATAAAAACATCAACTGATTTGATAGATGCTGTTATAATGATTGAATGGTGCAGGTAACTAAGTCAGGAGTTATGGTACAAAATATCTAGAAATTCAGAAAAATATTTTGTCCATTATTCTGAAAAAAATACACACAGAATCACAGCTATGAATAAGTATTTATTGCGATGCGGAAGGTATACAGAAATGTATGTTCAATAAACAAATATGCTATCGCATAAATGCCCATAATGAGTTAATTGGCCAGCCATCGGCTATTCCAATACATGCAAAACACTTACAAATCCAAACATATGTTAAGTATACGGTATAATCACTTAAAACTTGTAAATACACTGCTGGCTGGTACAAGTGATACCAATTTGAAATGGAATTTTGTGGACATAAACAAAAGAATCATGTAGCGAAAATCATATGTGCACATGATAACATGTTGGATAAAAGCAAACATTGTTTCAGCACATGGTAAGAGTAGGTAAATAGGACTATTACGTTTAACCCTTTCAAGACGCCACTCATTTGAGCATGTCCAAAGTTATATATGCAAGGAAAGAGTGAAAATTGGGCTTTCCATCCATGAGAAAAATTTTCAGAAAGAGTGATTAGAACTTGAGTTATGTCTGTATAAAGTACCCTACTTCAGTTTCAGTTTAAGTTAGCCATTTTACCAATTCCTCTAAATAACAGAATTACAAGCAATTGTATCTGTATGTACTTTTTTATGCAAATGCTATGAATTCAATAGGAACCTATAACTTGGACCCTATCTAATATATTTTTATTCTGTTTTTAATGCATCATAGCCATTGAGATATTCCAAACCTTGGTAATAACAATAATTTAACTCAAGTATAATGCTAATCAGAAAATGTTTAATAATAGCCTTAATCCATTCAAACCAAACATTTTCTTATCAAGTTAGACCTCCTAAAAAAAGAATTTCAATATGAGAAAGCGCCCCATCTCAGTATTTTGTTGTAATTCACTGAAAACTATTGGTAACCATGGCAACAAAAGGTAACTTTTGGACCTATAGACTCACTCTTCAAGAAAGGGTCATTTATGGAGTTTTCTTGAGAGTTGTTTTGAATTTTTGAGTGTTTAAACTCAATCTGATTTTAATTCTAAATATTATTCAACGTACTATACAACTTATCAAGTATTTCAGTGTTCATAAACATGCATTATAGTTGCATTTTGTATAAAATGATTGAAAGACAAATTCAAATTAACCCCTATTCAGTACACAGGTCTTTAGAGTTTGGGTTTCTTGGCTGGCCCATCTGCTGTCCACCCTCCCCCTGCTGTTCCCATATATGATTGATGTACAGGGGGAGGGAGTATCACTTTGGGAACAGCCAAGTGCAGAAGAAATTTTGCCCTGGCGACCCTTGGTTAGCTACAGAGGCCCTATAAGTGAGTCTGGAAGCTTTGAGTCGAATCTGGAGGCCCTGTATTGAGTCTGGAGGATGTAGGTTGAGTCTGGGCACTGTGGTTGAGTTTGGAAGCTGTTTGCCGAGTATGGAGGTTGTAGAGAGTTCGGAAAAGTCGTGAATTTGAGTTAGATCGTCGTTGCTACGCGCGGCCGTTGCTTAGACCAAGTCTGGAGGTTTTGGGTTGAGTGTGGAAGCCGTGGGTTAAGTCTTGGGGCTTTGGGTCAAGTCTGGGGGCTTTGGGTCAAGTCTGGGGGCTTTGGGTCAAGACTGGGGGCCGTGGTGGGGGTGTGGACCGCTAAAATCGACACTGCGACACGGGCATTTCTTAAATTCGACACGGCGACAGGGCCGTTTTTTAAATTCGACAGGCGACATGGCAACTTAGGGACAAATGACATTGCTCTTTTCTTAAATTCGACATGCGACAGGGCCATTTCTTAAATTCGACATGGGACATGGCTATTTCTTAAATTTGACATGTGACATAAGTCTAAACTGATATATAGTGACAGACGACACGGCCGTTTTTTAAATTCGACACGCGACATGGGACCCCCCCATCCAGAGCCCCCGTGGTTCGAGTCACACAACTTAATTATCCACAAGGCAGGGCCCTTTCGGTACTGCTGCTTTCATATACATGTTCGGGGCACCGCCGGATAACATTTCCCGCCACTTACTTACTATATAGATCTACTCCTCTGGGACTGGGTCTGGGGGGCATAGTGAGTGTCTGAGTGGCATAGTGAGTGTCTGGGTGGTTTATTCAGTGTCTGGGTGGCGTAGTGAGTGTCTGGGTCGAGTGTGGCCTTCTGGGGGGCTTTGGGTCGAGTTTGGGGGATTAGGATCGAGTCCAGGGGCTTTGGGTTAAGTCTGGGAACTGTGGGTCGAGTCTGGGGGCTTTGGGTCGAGTCTGGGGGCTTTGGGTCGAGTCTGGGAGTTGTGGGTTGAGTCTGGGGGTTGAGGGTCAAGTCTGGGGATTCTGGGTCGAATCTTGGGGTCAGTGATGCAGGGGCAGATCCAAGGGAGGGGGGGACGGACAAAATATATATCTAAATTACATAGCATTATACTTGAGTGTGGTTCTAGCTTGTAATTTAACTCAAGTATAATGCTAATCAGAAAATGTACAGCCTTTATCGGTTCAAACCAAACGTTTTCTTATCAAATGAGACCTCCTAAAAAAGAATTTCAACATGAGAAAGCGCCCCATCTCAGTATTCTGTCGTAATTCACTGAAAACTATGGGTAACCATGGCAACAAAAGGTAACGTTTGGACCTATAGACCCACTGTTCAAGAAAGGGTCATTTCTGAAGTTTTCTTGAGAGCTGTTTTGAATGTCTAAGTATTCAAACTCAATCTAATTTTAATTCTAAATAGTATTCAACATACTAAAGAAATTATTATGTTTTGGTGTGCATATACATGCATTTCAGTTGCATTTTGTATGAAAGGATTGATGGACAAATTCAAATTAACCCCTATTCAGTGCACAGGTCTATAGAGTAAGCATTCCTGGCTGGTCCACCTGCTGTTCTACCTCCCCCTGCTGTTCCAATATTATCTTCCAGATAATGGGGAGGGAGTATCAGTGGGAGAACAGCCAGAAGTATGCAGAAGGCATTTGGTAAGTATTTCCTTTTTAATCTCTCAGCAAATAAAGTAAAAGTACACTTGGTGATTGCAGCAATTATTGGAGTGATAAATGACTTTTAAACAAGCCTAAGATTGTGAAATTTGCTTCACTAAAAGTATTGAAATTGCCACAAACTTCTTCTGAGATGAAGTAACTTTCACCGTTGCATTCAATGTCACAATTGACGTTGCTAGACTATGTTGCTAAGCCTAAGGACCGCTCTGCCGAACCACTTCACTCTCCGAGCATTCCATCAATCTCCAGTCACAGTTTGGGTTCCTTTCCCACCCTGGGAGTTGTAGGGGCCTAAGGAGGCGTTTTAGGGGCAAGAGAAGGTTATGTAAGTGCCATATACAGGCCCGTAACTAGGGGGGTAACCCCCCCCCCCCCATCAAGTAAACTTCCCCAACAGTTCCACCTTTCTTTGCAAAATTTATTGTAAAAGACCCTAGAAATAGTAGGAAAATATTGAAAAGTTCCACCTTTAACTGCTCACCACCCCTTTTTCAAGTTCAGATTATTGAAAATATAGACAGAAGTTCCACTTATGGAACCTCACCACCCCACCACAGGAGACCCTGGGTACGGGCCTGATATATATAGTGTGGTTATGGGATGAATTTACTCAAACTTATCATGGTTTCATTAAATGAGAAAAAAAGAATATTATGAATTACATAGCATTATACTTTAGTGTGGTTCTAGCTTGTAATAATAATAATAATAATAATATAATAATAATAACAAGATTTTCCCTTGCGACCTGGTTTCCATGGAAACACAAGTGCTTGGATACCTTGGTTACTAGGCTATAAACACTCCAAAAGCATTCCATTTGGAATGTGTTTCAGATTGGAATTATTTGAAAAATTATACTTTTTATCTGAATCAGCACGAAAAATTGTCCAATCAATATTTTCACCACAATTTGACTATTTAATTTCTATTTCATCTTTACCCTACTAAATATTGGTGCATGTTTTCTGTCTAAATCTTCTTTGGTACGTTCAATAGCATCCAAATCTAATATGATATAGCAAAAATGATGACCTTTATTGAATAAATTGGGTCTAAATTAAAGCAATCTTTCGATAACTGCCAATTTCATGAAAATTACAATATTGGAATATATTGACAAAATGATGGTTTAAGGCCGTATGAAAGCACCACAGGTGCTTAATTACTCATTCTGTAACAGGAATCACATAGACAAATCAATAGAAGCCAGGCAGGTGTCAAAAAACAACATGGCTGCCATGTTGGAAATAGGCTTGTATCTTATCTCCTAGAATGGAGAGAAAGACACGGTTGGTGTTTATATTAGGGAATTCATGGTCTGGGAATCTAAATTACAATATTTTGAGTTTGTTGAAGGAGCCAATATCCAAGATGGCTGACCAGTTTTGAATATTACCACCAACTTGACTACATTGTCGTACCTTAAAATTGATAGGACATATCTATACTCTAAAACACATATCTTTTCAAATAGTTTAAATCACCCCACTAGCCTGTGTGATGGGTATGAGAGCCCTTGCATTTATATATATATATATATTTATATATATATATATTTATATATATATATATATATATTGAGACTGGAAAGCTAGAGAAAAACCTGTTATGCACTACAGGCCTGCCACATGGCCTCTAGTTGGAACCTATTTGGATTGACCATCATGTCTATTTGTAAAATAGCTTTATATAATATATGGTGGTACACCAGTTGTTCCCAAAAAAGACATTGCTAATATTCAGACCCTAGTTACAGTTGATTAGATTGGTTCCAGCCAGCCACCAGGGAAACAAGCACATAGCAAGGTAGAGGAGTTTTCCAGTCTCAATATATCTATAATACATGCAAGGTCTCTGCGGGTAAGCTGACACGTAATGCAGTGATCTACTTTGTAGTTATTCGTAACCAATTTCAATAATTTGTCTCACTCTTCTGTCTGGAGTGGTAAAAAGTACAATCCTTTATATATACACTCTTCACTGGTTACGAGCATACCTAACATAGTGTACACAAATTGTCCACGTCTCGATTGCATCAAATAGTTCTTAATATTAGAAATTATAAGTAAAATGCACATAAGAATGACTCGTAATAAGTCAAGTAACAAAAGATTGTAATAATTGCATATAATAAAAAATACACTGTAAATAATCAAAATTAAATTCAGTAAAAATTATAGATTAACAAGAATACAAAAGGAAATAAACAATATTAGCAACAGAATATAATAAAAGCAGCACCTTGCGTACAAAAAAACCCTATTAGGCAGTATTCATTAATATTTTTTGTTTCGCTTTAAACAATGTTTTAGCACCAATGTTCCGTATTTCAACAGTCTGTAAATTCCATAATAATGCTCCCCTATAAAAAATATTAGTTTTTGACTTCTCAAATACCGGTTTATAAGTATTAAAAATGGGGCCATATGTAACCCTGTTTGTCTAATAGGTTTTTTCAAAAACCTATCATAGCCTATATAATTATACATAAAATTCAGTAAATGAGCATCATATCTGTTTTCCAATTTTGCAATACTGCATCTAATACATAATTCATCTTTTGACAAATTATTATCTCTGGTACAAATACTTAAACATCGATAGAACAATCTCTCAATTTTCATAATGTTTTTTAGATTAGTGCCTCGATAAATAACATCACCATGTTCCATTGAAGGCAAGAACATACTCTTAAATATTTGTATACAAGCTTGTTCTGTTAAATAGTTCCGTATTTTTGTTAAGATAAATAATTTGTGTGATAATTGATTACATAATTCAGTCACATGCTTATTAAAAGTTAGATTCTCATCCAGTATAAAACCCAAGCACTTATATGAACATACTTGTTCCAGTATCTGATTGTTCAGGGATAAGTCTAATTTGGTATTTTTACCTTTTCTAACAATTGATCACATGCCATATATGCAATATTTAGATTTTTTCGAATTAATAGTTAATCTATTGTTACAACACCAATTATATACATTGTTCAAATCTACTTGCACGTTATTTATCACATGTTCAAAATCATTACCAGAGTAGTATAAAACTGTATCATCTGCATATAGGGACACGTTACAATTTTGCACCATAGTAGTAACATCATCAATATAAATTAAAAATAAAAGAGGTCTAGAACACTTCCTTGGGGAACACCACAGACTATATCTCTATCATTAGATTGAATACCATTGGCTAAAGTAAATTGGTTTCTTAAAAATAAATAATTTTCTAGCCAGTCAAAATTCAGTTTGTTCAATAATATATTATGATTTACCGTATCAAAGGCCTTCATTAAGTCCAAGTATAATGCAACTGTAACCTTTTTATTATTAATAGCCTCACAAATATCATTTAAAAATAAAGCAGTTGTACTAATCGTTGAATGTCCAGGCCTGAAACCACCTTGTCTACTATTCAATCTATTACCCTGCTTAAAATGTGTCATTAACCTATTATGAACAACTTTTACAATTAATTTAGCTATTACTGGTAAATTTGATACTGGCCTTAGATTGTTCACCATATATTTATCCCCTGGTTTTTACAATGGTGTTACTCGTGCAGTTTTCCAAATATTTGGAATCTTACCATTATTAAAAGAACAATTAATAAATCTGATATTTTAATTCAATAAGGTTTGGTGTTAACCATGGTTCCTTAGTTTTGGATATCTTAAATTGTTTTAATGGACAGAATTCATCCAAATAATTTAAGATCAAATTGATAAAAAACGTCAATTTTAATTTTACATCATCTTGTTGATCAAAATCATTCCAATCTGAATCTAATAGATATGTTATAAAATGATCCTTATCATAATTTTTATAAGATCTACCATAAAAGTGACACTTTACCTTTTTCACTTTAATCTTCTTCCTTGTTAGAAAAATAGCTTGATGGTCACTAATATTCAAGTTACATATTTTTGATTGAGATATTATACTAGAATTCGTTAAAAATAGATCAAGACAACTGTCCTTGGTTTCACTATTGTGTGTTGGCTGTGTAATAATCTGTTTTAAACTGAATTCGCTACAGAATTCCCTAAATTCTTTTATAGTCGGATTTTTTTTATCTAGCATATCAATATTAAAATCCCCCATTAAGAATACTTCATGTTTTGAAGTGTCTATATCATCCAAAGCATTATTCATATATTCCAAGAAATTTTTAATATTTCCCTGTGGTGGCCTGTAAAAATTTCCCACATATGTGACCCGTTTTGGCGAATTGAGTCGGATGTCGCACGGGGAAGATTTTTAGTTAGGTATACCATCAGAAAAGACTAATTCTTAGCTTTAAAACAAGGTATAGCATGTCTAGATCCGATATCTAGGGCCTGAGATAAGTTGCGACGAAAATAAAAAGAACCGCGCCTATGCAGGTATAAGAAACTGAGATAAATGAGTTCAAAGTTTTTCTTACCGCGCGCTACCGCGGTCCTCCGATAAAGCCCTAGCAACGTACACTTGTAATTAATCCTTGGTCCTGAAACTTTACAAGGTTATTCTACACTATTCTAGCTAACAAATACCAGTAATTCATGCGTTTATATACAAAACTTTTATTCATGCCGGCGCTGCAAAAAGTGACAAAAATCCGGTTCTGAAACAACAACTTAACCTAGAACGGCAAGCATAAAGGATCACAATACCTCATCTTGGCTGCTTAAAAACGACTCTGTGATGACCCTAAGTACCGTGGGTATCCATAATGTGTCTATAAAAGTTCTTGGAATATTCATGATTGTCTTTGGTCGTTAAAATAGTGAAAAGCCACCGAGGTAAAAATATTAAAATCAGAAAAAGTCTTAACAAGTAAAAATAAGTTAACAATGTTCAAAACGGATTCTTAATAGTTTTCTCAGGTGGTCCTGGGCCTGCCATGACCACGTTTAGCACGTTTACTAGGACGGCCCCTGCCCCTAGGTGGGGGTGGGGGGCCTTCCTCCTCTGAGTCAGATGTAGAATATGATTGCCTCTCCAGCTGTCTGACCAACTCCTCCTCCTCCCCCTCCGATCCTGATGATGTGTCTGGAGTCTGTCCTCTGCCTCTGCCTCTGCCCCTGCCCCTGCCTCTGCCTCTGCATCTCCCCCTGCCTCTGCCCCTGCCCCTGCCTGGCCCATCCCCCTCGCCAGCCTCTGGCTCTGATTCTGCATCAGGTTCCGGCGGAGGTACGGCACGGGGGCCTGGGCCGGGTGCTGGTTCTGGTACAGAGGGCTTAGGGCACATGATGTCCTTTGTGTCGTCAGTACAAAAATCCCGAATGTTCTTGAAGAGATACCACTGTCTTTTGGCAGGGAGGCCAGGGGATGGGGTGGGCTGAGGGCCTTCCTGGGGGACAGCTTCAGGGGCGACAGTCAGCATCTTGAAGGTCTCAGGGGCCGAGTCCACATACTGCCGGAAGGTGATGTGGTCCTTGTTCTGGTCAGAGAACACAAAGTGATGATACTGCTTTATGCCCTTGAGTGGTTCGATGAAAGGGGTAAAAAAAGATTGCCAGTCATACGTCTCGACAAACACCTTCCCATTCTCGTCCCCCACAAGTTGGGCAAGGTTGACACGTTCTTGGGTACTCTTCACCACAGTCGCCTCCATCTCCGTGAGGCTCGAGACTGGCTCATGACGAAACTTTTGTTTAAGCAAACCAAAGCATCAGTCTGGGGCAAACTCGGTGTGCCCTGTGATCAAAAAGTTTAAGGAAATGGACTGGTGCCGGCCAGTCAGGACCCGCCAGAGAAGATACGCTAGCACAAACTTGTTCTTGTTCTGACCACTACAGTTGTCACAGTGCATGTCCACCGCCTTGTCCCCCAGGGAATACGTTTCAAAATAGTGGTGCAGGTATGAAATAACTGCATTTGACCCCTTACTACCGCAATGGCTTTCGTCGATCAAATAGTTCACCTGTTGGGGGATGGCCTCGGCGCAGACACCGAAAATGCCGACCTTGCGGGGGACAATGAAATACAGTGGGCCAGGCTGCATAGGAAAGGAGGGAAGGTGGACCTGCTGGGCATAATCAAAACTGATGTGGACCTTCGTGTCAGAAGAACAAGGGGGGTGGGGGCCAAGGGGAGGGGACTCTGCATCCTTGTAGGCAGCCTTGGCAGCCTTGACCATGTCCTGATAAAAGGCCCTCTCCCAAGCCACCACCTCGAGGTGAAGTTGTTGCTTTTTCAGCTTGGCCTGTTTCACAATGTCAGGTAGGTTACTAGAGGCAGAGATATCCCTGTTGTTGCGCTGGCATTCCCAGCAGAGGTCAGTCATAGGGCGGGAGCACACTATGCAAGGGAGGAGTTGGAGCCACAGGTTTCTAAAGGTTGAGTCAGCCACACACCTGAAGTTAGCCTCCTCCATGGCGTTGCTGTACAACCTGTAGATGTCGGCCTTTGTGGAAGAGGAGGGGAGGAGGAGGATGTCATCCCGTTTGTGGGAAGACACACGGCCAGGCAGGACGAGGGCGTTGGTCTCGGCATAGGAGTTGATGAAGTCCACGACCCGCCTGATGTCCTCCAGCTGGAGGATCCTTGTAGTCGCCTGTCGGCCGCCAGCCTTCTTCTGCCTGGTCACCACCCCGTGGGACTTGTACCACTTTATGATGGACGTCAGCTTGTTCTGGCTGATGTTGGAAAGGTCACAAGGTAAGAGTTACATTAGGCCAATAATTATTGGACACAGGCAACAAGTACAGGTAAGTATTGTAATATTAATATGGACGATTTGTGAAGGTAAGTGCCATGATCAGATTATGTTATGATTCATTACAGTTCATCTTGTAATTTACCTCAAGTAGTACAATAATAGTAGGGATATCTAGGTAGACCTTAGTTGAGCAAAGAAGTTGAATATCAAAGCTACTCACGCGTACATGAACTTGAAAGTGTCCCTGCAGACTGGCCGAGAACCGACGAGGTAGTGGCTTCTTTGGTGCTGCCTTTCCCCTCTTCCCTTAATCCCCTTCTTCCAGGTCGACAGCCTGCTGCTATTGTCTGTGCAGGTACTGATGATGCCCAGTAGCAACATGTCCTTCTCGCCTAGAAAAAAAAGTAGATTAGGATAATAACAATCTGTACATGATGTGCATGTGACTCAAGGAATGAGGTTTCTGGATTGACCCATGAACTAGGTTAACACGCCCTAAATACTACCTTAAAAACGGTCTGGTTGAGTGTTAATAGTTGGCTGTTATACTTCAAGACGTTGTCATGGATTATGGGGTAGTTTTGAGCGAGAACGACATAGCTACATGGTCGCGGCGACAGGTTTGCATAACATGTATCTCATGAAAAACTTACCTGAGGACAGCTGAAACACCTCCTGCCGACGTGCGACCAGCTCCGACGTCGTGAACTGTTTACTGCACTCCTTGTCTTTGTAGTGCTTGCAGGAACATCTAAAGACAACAACATACATGATATTAGACTTAGTTCACCTTCCTGAGGGCCACAATGGCATGAGACATGATTGATAACCGTTACAGGCCGGCCGGATCAGCTGATGCCATTAAGTAGGTCACCAGACAACCCCGACGGATCATCCCTGTTTATGACATGAAATCAACTTTGAAACTTGATAAAAACTAGTTAGGCAGTTAGACTACATACTAGGGCACAATCGTAGGCAGTTTCATGAACATTGAAAGGGATTTAGGCACTTCGCGTACTTGTTTCAGAGATACGGCAACCGATCGCATGTCGGCCGTTATAAAGTTTTTTCAAAACTCACATGAAGCGTTCGCAGTCGTCCCACTCTGCCTGTAGAAGGTCGTCCATGGGGTCAGGGATGACAAGTGGCTCATCCTCATCGTCCTCCAGTTCCCCTAGATCCTCCTGATCCTCTTCTTCTTCGTCGGAGGCCTCGTCTTGCCCCTCCTCCCCGTCGGCGAAGACAAAGTACTCGTCGACCAAATTCCGCCATTGCTGTGGCTCGGCTATACCACGTAAATTCGCCCGATTTATTGTATTCAGGGCATCCGCGACAGCTGCCTCGCGATCCATGTCCTTTCCGACGATGTTAGGAGGTAATCCACATCAAAATCCAGCAGTGATCCAGGATTAAAACAGCTAAATCCGTCGGAGAAGTGATGTCGCCCGTCCGTCCTGCTCGCCATGCGTCCCTTTAAATTTCGTCAACAACCGAAACCGGAAGGCACGCGAGGCCTCTCAGCCAATCAGCGCGCCGCATTCCGCACACGTGACCGCCTTGACGACGATTGTTTATGGGACGACGATCGGGAAAACACGTTCTGATTGGTCCCTGCAGGCGCGAATTCAAAATCTGAGGCTGTGATTGGTCAGTTCACTTCGCGCCCTTTCAGCAGGTACCCGGAACATGTAGCTGGGATGGGATCCAGACCGACAGGCGAGCCGGGAAGTTAGGGAAAAATGGCGTGAATCGAGGGTCTTTTGTTTCAGATCACTGAGGCGTTGCACGTCTTTGGGGCTTATTTAGAGGGACTTAGAGATGGCTTTGGGACCTAAAATTTTTTTGGGGAACACTTCTGATAATTATAGGAGATATGAATAAAAGAAAAAACCCATTTTCGATAAAAAATGCGAGATCCGACTTCGGAGGCCCATATCTCAGTTTCACTTTCCGCGACATCCGACTCATTTCGCCAAAACGGGTCACATATATAACCTTATTTGGTGTTTGATTTATGATAATCCATTGAGCCTCCAAATCTATAGTACTGTGATTCAGATGCTTACATGGTTCTTCAGTCGCATCAAGATTATCATTTACATATATACATATGCCTCCGCCTTTCTTTTTCTTATTAGTATTGATATCTTGCCAAGACCTATCATTTCTAAAAAGTGTATAATTTGGTATGTAATACAAATCTGATGGTAAAAATTCCTGTAGCCATGTTTCAGTAAAACCAATTAAATGTAAATTTGTATTTAGTAAAGTTGATCTAAGCATATCCCATTTGTTAACAACACTTCTAACATTCATATTCAAAAAATGCATGCCTTTTGCTCTTGTTAATTGATTTATTTCACTCATAGTATATTATTTTTCTTCGTTCAATCAACTCAACAATTAATTATATTAAAGAATGATACATTTCAAAATTGGCAACATGCCAAAACGATACAAACCTATACATATGATATTGTGACGTTCTCTGGTAAGTCGGGGTTACCGATTCTTACAACAGAGGAACGTGGGGGTTGTTCGGGTCTCGGGGCGGACGGGGAATCCGGGCCAAGAACCGAGATGTGTTTCTAGAGTCGTGCCTCGCGCACGAGGGGGGGGCTGAGCGAATCGGTCGGGAATCGGCGCTCGATGTCAAACGGAGGACTGCGGGGAAGGGAAATTATGGTAGGGGTACGGGTCGGCCGGGGTTCGTCTCGCTCTATCTCCCAGACCAGCATTCACCCCCACCGGGCGGTCCACCCCACGGTTCCGGTCCGCGGGGGCGACGGGCCGACGGTCGCCTATTGTTTGGTAGCGTGGGGCCGAGCCTGCCGCGCCCTCGTCCCCGCGGACTTCGTTCCTTCGTCCCGCCTGTCATGCCTTCGTGCCATGCTACGCCTCGGTCTCCGGGACTGTTTCGGGCCTTCGTGCCTTACTTCGGTCCCTCGTTCCTCGTTCTTCGGGCCGTCGGGCCCCTACCCTAAGTTCCTACTATTTATCTCGAACTTCGACTGTTTTATCCTAACTTCTGGTTAATTACTCGAATCAGCTCATCTTTAGCGGTTGTTTCAGGAAAGAAGACACGTCTGGACACAAGGAGAACTGTTAAAGAACTCTGTTTATTCGGGCCTCACCGCCCCTTTATATACTCTAGAGGTCAGCCCTGATTGGCTGCTTTCGGTCACGTGATCTATAACTGACGTCACTTCCGGTCTTTCGTTTCCGGTTTACATTTCACTTCCGGTTTATATCTTTCCGGGTTTCGTTCCTTTACATTTTCGTTCCTTACATATTCGTTCCTTACATATTCGTGCCTCTTTTTTCGGGCTTTTTACACTTTCGTTCATTATTACATATTCGTTCTTTTACATATATTTCGTTCTTTTACACTTACGTTCTTTACATATATACCTTTTTTATAATATTACCTTATTTTCTCTTATTTTGACCTCTACATATTTTGGATGAATAGCCGTTCATCACACCCTCCCGTACCTTCTTGAAAGGTGGGAAAACACGTCTTTACAAAATTTTCAAAGCAGTTCATACAGCAACGACAACAGAACATACTCTAGAACCAGAAACATTTCAATCCTACGCTCCTTATCGGTAGAGGAGGAGGTGTCACCCTCTGTCCTCTCCGGTCTACTTCGGAGGGCCCCCGGGGCCTATCCGGCTAATTATTATTTCTCTTCTTTCTTCGTTTTTCGTTCTTCTCTCTTCTTAGTGAAAGTTCATATAATTTGTTTCATATATCCTAGTCTCTTTTTATCTTCGTCATAGTTCTTATCCTGGGTCTATTAGGACCCGTTCTGCACTTCTTTTTCTTTAGGATGAGCGAGCCGGTCGTGGCTCTCCCACCCGGGACTGGGGATCGGTCGTGACCCCGTCGCCCCCGTTCTTTTCCTCTGGGCTCTATGTACTTAGCCCCTTGACGCGTTTCCTCGCTTTTACCCTCGTTAGGACAGAGGGACCGGTCGTGGTCCTCCTGCCCGGGGCCATGGGTCGGTCGTGACCCGCAATGCCCCCGTTCCCTTCGTTTTTCGTCGTCCAGACGCTCTCCCCTAGTTCGGGCGGAGAATCGGTCGTGATTCTTCCACCCAGAGACCAGGGTCGGTCGTGACCCTTAGTCCTCTCGACCCTTTTGTTCGTTTTTCCGTCGTCCAGACGTTCTCCGTTGTTTTTGGGCAGAGAATCGGTCGTGATTCTCCCACCCGGTCGGTCGTGACCCCTCGTTCTCCCGTGTTTATTACTCTTTTCTGCGTTCTCTTAGGTGATGATGATGATTTGAAGGTGAGTTTTTGAAGAAAGACTGAAGTTTTGTAGACAGAATGTTCTTTTTAGACTTCGCGCCCTCGGTCGCCTCGGCATTCAGAGCCCCCCAGTGACTTTTCACGTTTGGCAAGGACAACATGTTCGAGCCAGAGGCCGAGGTACCCACCGTTCCAAAGAAGAAAATGGCAATGGATGTGGAAAGGAACTTAGTTCTTCCGTTAAAGTTTTGAGTGGAAGCTTCAGCAGACGACGTCGCGGGTTTCGTGCTATTGGTCACAGTGAAACTTTGGATGGAGTTGGAGTGAAGGTAAGTTTGTGAAGACTGGAATTATTAATTGTTGATGAGGTGTCCGTTTTCCGTACAGGAACTGAAGTTTGACTTTTATGGCACATGTCCTCGTGGTTAACCCAGCACCAAGACGTTCAGTCTTCGACCACGTCGACACACTCAAAGATTTCAGAAGGAGATGTCGGAGAGAGAGAGTCCAACATAATTAGATAAGGTATTTCCGTCACCGTTCCGGGCCCAAGTGGCATGACAACAACCGGAACGGAGACCCGACTAAGAAGATAATTTTCTTTTGCTGAGGTTTCTTTTGATGACAGGAGCCGGCGCCTCTCAACTCTCCCCCCCCCTGTAAGCAACGGTAGGAAGACCATCCGAGAGGGAGGCTCCTTCGTTCTACTGATGAGATGATTTCCTTAAGAAGAGGATTCCTGCTCCGGGCACTCGGGCCCTCGTTCGTCTCCTAGGCTCTCGGGCCTCGCTCTGCTTACTAAGTTTTTTCTCTTCGTCCTCCCGAAGGACCATGCTTTTAGACGATTTTCGTGAGACTGTAGTACCAACAAATAGTTCGTTAATAGAGGTAAGTTTAAGATCTGGTCTGGTTTGATTCTGGAGTAAGGCCACAGTCTTCATCGGTGCCATGTCACTTTGCATGAAGCCACTATGCCTATGACGAACGCCGAGACAACAGCTCCGAGCCGTTCCGGGCTGCTCCTAGGTACGGCGGTTCGAAGTTGGTAAGTTGAAGATATTGGTGAGAAGGAGAGGAAGAAGTTGTAGAAAGTGAAGATGGACGACATCAACTGAGATCTGCACCCGACGTCAACCTCTGAGATCCGGAACGAGCCCATCTCAAAAATAGCATATATAAAGAAGAACTCATCCGATGTCGAACTCCAAGAAGGATTACTCCTCGTCGCTCTTTGCAGACCTCTTGAGGCGTCTATCGAGGCATCCGAGGCCGACGCTCCAAGCACCACCTCCCTATATGTTTCAAAGACTATTTCGTTCCGTTCCTCGGGAAGAAGATATCAGGAAGTACGATATGGAAGCAGTCACTGTCGTTACTGCAGGTAAGATATTTAACATGTGATTTAATAAGTCTATTAATTTCGTCCTATTATATATCGTTTCGGTGGGGCACAAGCGAGGGGCCTTTCAGCTACTGTCCCTGCTCGCCCTCCTGTCCTCCGGGAGACATCTATAATTCACCGCGGTCCTTTCACGACTCGCTGCATCAATCCTGGCACGACAAAACCAGCATTCAAGTGGAGAAATTTCACTTTACCGCTCTCCGTATGCGGTAAGAGGCTGAAGACAAGGAAACTCAGAAGATGATGGTACAATAAATCCGGGCCCATCCGGTCCCACATTCTGAGCGGTCCATCCAAGATCAAGAAGATTAAGCCACGGAAAGTTCAGGTGCCGCTAGAGGACAGAGGTCGTTTCTCACTCGCCTCCAGATCCCTCAAGGCAGCACGGGAGAAGGGTTTCAGTCTTGGCCCGTGCCAGCCTTTCCTCCAGCGGCGAGTCGCCGGCCCACCGGTACCTTATTTTACCCCGGCACGACCGTTGACTCAAAGATTACAACACTATCTGTCCATTCCGATTTCCCTTCCTCGATTCTGCCTCCTTACTTTTACTCTCGCTCCTGGGCCGCCCGGTCCGCTATCTATTCAATTTCCGCGACCGGACGATCCCGTTCGACCTGCTCGGTCCCAACCAACGCAGCGGGCTCCAGGGAAGAAGAGGAACAGCTACAAACTTTTTTTTCCTCCTAGCGCCTCCTCCCGTTCCGTATTCGCCCCGCAGGCTTGGTAAGTTCGTTCCAGTCATGGACCCTCCAGCTCGCTGATTACACTCAACACCTCCTAACACATGTGGTTTCGTTCACTTCCGCAAGAAGATTCCCATAAAGAAACTAGTAAGAATACTTAAGATGAGAATGTTCGAGCCCGCCAGTCCGTTCCCGATGATTTAAGCAAAGTTTCGGGCCCGTCCAGCGGTCTCCAGGAGAGTTTTTATCCAGGCTTCGGCCTCCTGTGCAGCTCAGGTACCTCCGCCTCGGCCCGGTTCTCTCCCTGGGGGTTTGACACTATGGGTGAGGAGCCAACGCCCCGTAATCCCTCCCCACCCGACTCGCGACGCGCCATTCTCCGCCTCTGGTTCCGTCGCGCTTTTTCTTCCGTGCAGGACCCTTAAGCAGCATCCACCGTTCTCTCCTTCTTTCGAGGCCTTTCATCCTTCTTACTGGCGTCGGATCGGTAGCAACAGTTTCTCTTCCCTGGCGGGGAGCTCGAGAAGCTGATCCACCAGTCCGCTCTGTTTTTCCGCCTCTTTTGTCGCCTTCAACAAGTCGTCCAACTGATCTTCGTTTTTGTACATCACCAGGGTCTGAGCCAATTGGACGGTCCGGTTGTGTTCGTTAACTAGCCGGTCAACTCCCGGGAACTCTCTGGTCAACGGCCCCAGCGCTGCCGTCGGGAACTGCGCCATCGCTTCCTCAAATGTCTCTGGCTTGCGGCCCGTTTCCAGTGCCATCAGGAACGCCATAGATGCTGAAGCCATTGCTCTTGTCTTAGCCGTCATCCCTCGCACCTCCTTCGGGGGCCACGCCAGTTGCACCTGAATGGCCTCCTCCGCGTCCCAGTCTCGTACTGCCCGCGCCGTCACCGGAAAGTGTCCCTGTAAGACCTGGTGAATGGCCTGCGTCCGTAATAACTTGAGTCGCGGCGTTTCTCTAGATGGTCCTGCTGTCGGTGCCTCCGTTCCTATGGACCCGAACACTGAATCCGCTCCCGACTCGTCCAATTCTTGCTTATCCGGCTCGTATCCTCTGGTCTCGGCCTGCCCCAACTCCATGTCCTCTGAGTCCTCCACTTCTGCGTCCATGGATTGAGCAGCCGGTATTTGTAGTCTGTGTATCACAACCCGCGGTTGCAGCGCTCGCCCGTCTTTATCCTCGTCCTTGAGTGGGGTATCCGGTCCTGGCGGCGATCCCATCCGTTCGGGCGACGGCGGTCCCGGGGTCTCCTCCGATCCTTGCGACCCGAAGAACGAGCTCCCCAGACTGGCTCGAGTCAAGTTGTCCACCGCTGCCCGTGTCTCCGGCGTATCCGGCGCTACCAAAATGTCTCTCATCCGTTTCAGTCCCGGGGGCGGTACCACCGGCTGCTTACATACCATCTTCTCTAGGGGTGAATCCGCTCTCGTCGGGGTAGGTGTAGAGAACAACGGCTGTGTTGAAGCCTTCGACGCCGTGTACCCGGTCCTGGCCGCGTGCCGAACATACTTTACTTTTTCCACCCGCCCCGACGGTTTGAGTCCTTGCCTTTCCGCCATCTCGTGGAGGAACCTCCCCAGGTACAGTGCTTCTCTTTCCACCAGTCGGCCTCCCTGCGCTTCCCGAATGCTGTCCTCCAGCTCCCGGTCGGATCTTGCCTCGCGGTAACCCCTGAACGCTCCCTCCCGGTTCATTGTTCCTTTTAAATATCCGGGGTACCTCGGGTGTCGTGATTCGTAAATAACCGATTTCTTGTGAACTGTCATCATAGTAAATTGTGCGTCGCTACAAGGTGGTTCTAGTCCCGTGGTCCGTTTGATTCCTGTCGAGGTCTCAGGCTGTGATGGTCCCAGCTCTCCCGCGCTACTGGACTCGGCGATAATCAGGGACCGATCGCTTCGGACCGACATGCTCCGGCCTGACTCCGACTGGTCCGAACTCGTTCCCTCCTCCAATTCTCTCGGGACTTTCTTGACCTTTTTCCACTTCTTCTTTCGCGACGGCTCCTCCGCCGGGCATCCCTGCGTCGGGGGCCTCTTGAAAGCGAGCGGCTCCTCTTCCTCCTTTACTTTCGGACGTTGGTCGTCGGACGAGCTCACTAATTCCACCACCTCAGCCCCCGGTGGTATCCCTGAGCAACCTGGCTTCGGGGCGGGTGTGGATCTCCCTCCTCTTCCTCTGCCCGGGAGTCCTCGTCCTCTCGGTTCTCGTGGTTCTCCCTGGGCATTTAACTTCTTAATTCGGCTCTGTACCAACCCTGTTACTTGGTCTGCTGTCAGGAGTGGTTTCGGGTTGACCATGGCTCGGCTCGCGCTCCGTGGCGACTCGGTGGCTTCCTTCCGCACTCCTTTCGCGGCCCTCCGAGGGGAACGGCGCGTGGGCGTCGATCGTTCCGCTACCTCGGCCAGGGGTCCCTTCCCTGCTGCTTTGGCTGCTTGGGCTCCCTCGCCGGCCTCGTCGGCCTCTGGTCCTTCCTCGGTTGCTTCCTGCTCCGGCTGCTCGGCGTCGCTGTCATCGGACCCTCTTGACGCCCTCGGGTAGTAAGGGATGCGGATCCTCCGTCGCGGCCTCTCCGGTGCCTCCTTATCCACCGCCTTCTCAGGGGGATGGAATCCCTCCGGATGGCGCACAGCGTAGTCCCGTTCCAAATCGGCCACCCGGGCCGCCGTTTCATCCCCAGGAGCGAAACTGGTGTACGGCGGCCGTCCCTTTGGATCCAAGGCGAACGCCGCAGCATACTCCGGCCTCAGAAGGGGGTCCTGTTTCGGCATCCCCCTCAGCAGGTTTCCTTCGTGCGATTCCGACATGTGCTTTCTCCAGTCCTGGTGCGTCGAATAGGCTCGATTCGAACACACCGGGCACATGTAATACTGCTTCCGTACTCCATCGTGCTGGCCTCGAATATGCTTGACCAGGTGCTTAAATTCCTTTCCGCGACAATGTCCTTCCCAACACTGTCCGCTCATCGTGTCCGTTTTCCGGGCTTTCGGGGCTCGTTCCAAACCTGAAGCTCGTCCCGTCAGCCTTTTCCGTTTTTGCCTCGTGGTGATGCTGCTCGTCCCACTTCTCTTCCTTTCTTTTTTTTTTCCCCTCCCAGCTTGGTCTGCTCGTCTGCGATTTGATGAATCCTGATCGGCTGACCAGAATGACCTGCTCCGGCGAGCGCTCTGCCTTTTATAGCCGCCGCAGGCGGAAGTGGGCGTGGCCTGCACTAGCGACCCCTAGCGTCAAGCTCACCATCCACTTCGACGGTGGCGCCCCCTACTATTTCCGGTCCCCGGGGCCCGCCGCTGGTCACCGCCTCGCCTGTTGTTTACCTCGCGGCTCCTCGCCCGTCTACGCGTTTTTTTCCTAGGCCTTTTATTGCCCCACCGGACGTCCTTGGTCCTTTCATCCTCCGTCGCCTCCTCTTGCCTTTTCATCTTGGCCCTCGCAGTGTTTCCGTACACTTCCCTGAGAACACAGGGGCTCGACGTTATCATCCTCTCGCCGCCGCCCCGTTCTCTTTGTCATCTTTTACTCCTTTTACGACCTACTTTAAAGCCCGCCCTCGTTTCAGGCCTCGCCTTTTACAACCGTCCGTTCGTTCCTCCGGCGTTCCCGAGAGTGCCGCATCTACTCTCCTCCGGTCTCCTGGACGCTTGTAAAGCGGTATTACCAAGTCGGCATCACTTCAAAAGTCTTCACCAGCTTGCCACCGGGTCTGTCTTCCGTTGTAATCCAACCATCTTTTCCACGCTGTGGTTCCTCCGAACTGACCGGAAAGCGGCTCCGTGGGACTACTTTAGACATTCGGGCCGTCGTGGCTCCCGAACGCCGTTTTTCGTTCCAACCCCGCATTTCCCACCTATATTACATCCGCAAGAGAACCAATCTTCAGCTAGGTAGCAAATCTCTACAGCCTAACGACCTGCACTCCTACCGTAGTGGTCAACGCACCGCCCCGACTCAATGGCCCCAGGTTGATCAGTCCTTTTTGGCCAAAGCCTTTCTGTGTAGCGCCGATTTGGTCGTTCCCTTGGTCCTCTTCCACCTGCGGAATCGAGACGCGAGAACGACTTCATCACAAAAAGGGGTGCCCCGTTTCCGTACGTGCCCTAGCGCGCCCCACCCCAAGCATTTACTGTGCAGCCTCGTATCCTTGCTGGTCAGCTACCATCCAGGCTGGCGCAGCGTGTCCTCGGTAGGGTTCCAGGCGGTCCACATGGACCACCCCCCCCGGTTTTCCTCGTTTCTTCCGTACTACCACCCGTCCTCGGTCAAGCACCTTGACGATCAGTGCAGGGCCTATCCATGGAAATCGCAACTTCGTTCCCTTGTCCCTATCCACCACCGTATCGTGCACCCAGACCAGTTCTCCGGCGTGGTATTCCCGCCGAGTCACCTTTCCATCGTACTCGTGTTTCTGATGAATGGCGGCTCGTTTCAGCCCCGCCCGGGCCTCCCGATAGGCCGCGACTAGCCCTTTCTCCAGGCTTTCCACGTAGTCGCCTACCCGTCGGGGTTCCTCCTCCGGTCCTAGAGGTCTCCCATAAATCGCTTGTCGTGGCATCATGGTCTGTCGGCCCAGCATCATCATGTTCGGTGTCACTCCCGTGCTGGCTTGCGGCGTTGCTCTATAACTCATCATCACGCGCGGGACCATCTCATCCCATTCCCGACCTGTTGCTCGGCAGCTAGCTTTCAAACAGCACCCCAAAGTGCGGAAACTTCGTTCTATGTATCCGTCACTCCTGGGGTGGTACGGCGTCGTTCTCGTCTTGTGTATTCCGAATAGTGCACAGACCTGAGCCACCACCTCGGATTCGAAATTCGTGCCCTGATCCGAGTGTAGTTCTCGAAACGCGCCGTACCGTGCCACTACTTCTTCAACCAGTTTGTCCGCCACTGTCGTTGCCTTTTGATCCGGGATCGGGAAACACTCCAACCACTTGGTGAAATAGCATCCCACCATCAGGCAGTACTTGTTTCCTCGTTTGGTGACTGGGTACGGGCCCGAAACATCCATGGCCAGCCGTTCCATTGGCTCCCCCACTATATATTGGTGTAGCGGCTCCCGTCTCCCTCGTCCTTTTTTCAGCAACGCGCAATCACATTCTCGACATTCCTTTCGCACGTCTTCCCGGAGTCCCGGCCAGTAAAACCCTTGCTCCAACAGGGCCGTCATTCTGGCGACTCCCAAGTGCGCTCCTGCCGCGCCTCCATGGTATTCCCTCACCAACTTGGCCCGTTCCTCTCGGGGAACGACCAACTGGTTCCTCCAACCATGTCCTTCTAGTTCCCAGTACTTCCGATGCAGCACACTATCCTTGAGGCTTAATCGTTCCCATTGCCTCCATAGGATCTTTGTTTCCCGGGATTCCGGAGATATGACCTCCCAACCTGGCCGGTTCGCATCTTCTTCCATCCGTGCGACAATCGGCCCTATATCTCGATCCCTCCTCTGCGCTGCTCTCATCTCCTGCGGGGACCATCCGGGCTCATACCCCCGGGCCCGCGTCACTACTCTCACTTTCTCGGTATTCTCGTGCTCTTCTCCACACTGTTTGCACGGATACCGGGACAACGCATCAGCGTTCCCATGCTTCCTGCCTGGTCGGTGTTGGAACGACACGTCATGCGAGTCGATAATCTCAATCCACCGGGCAGCCTGCCCCATCGGTTCCTTACTTCTCTGCAGCCAACTAACCACGCTATTATCCGTCCGGACTATTACGCGTTGACCATAGATGTAGCACCGAAAATGTTTCAAAGCTCGCACCACCGCCAACAGTTCTTTCCGCGTGGTGCAATACTTTCGTTCGTTTGACTCCAGGGTTTTGCTCGTGTAAGCTATTACCCGTTCCTCCCCTCTCTGCTCCTGTGATAGCACGGCTCCCGTCCCCACGTCACTGGCGTCCGTGTCAAGCCACCATTGTCCGTCTTCCTCTGGGAATCCCAACACCGGGGCCTCTGTTAACGCCCTCTTCATTGCATCAAACGCCTCTTGTCGTCTCGCGCTCCACACGAACGGCTCCTCCTTCGTCGCCAATTCATACAAGGGGGCAGCCAATTCTGTGAAGCCGTTTATATGCCTTCTATAATACGAACATAATCCCACGAAGGCTCGTACCTCATGGAGATCCCGAGGGACCGGCCACTCGGTTACTTGCTGACACTTTTCGGGGTCGGGTTCGATCCCATTGAATGAGACAACGTGTCCCAAGAACGGAATCTTCTTCTGGAACAGCCTGCATTTTCGCGCCTTCAACTTCAGTCCTGCGGCGTTCAATCGGTCCAGAACCCGTACCAATCTTTCCAGAGTCACTTCAAACGTTGGCCCGAAGACCAATATGTCATCCAGGTATACCAGACACTCCTCCCACACGATTCCTCTGAGGATTCTTTCCATCAGCCTCTCGAAGGTGGCCGGGGCGTTCACTAGCCCGAATGGCATCACTTTGAACTCATACAATCCTCCTTGAGTCACGAAGGCCGTCTTTTCTCGGTCCTCCGGTGCCATCTCCACCTGCCAATATCCGCTTGCGAGATCCAGACTGCAGAAGAATAGGCTCCCGCCCAAGGTGTTGAGGCTGTCCTCTATCCGTGGAAGCGGATAGGCGTCCACTTTTGTAGCCTGGTTCAGTTTTCGGTAGTCGATACAGAACCTCGTTCCTCCGTCCTTCTTTTTCACTAGGACGGTCGGGCTGCTCCACGCACTTCCACTCTCCTGGATGATTCCTAGATTTAACATATCCTCCACCAGTGCTCGTTCCTCTTCTCTCCTGGTGGCTGGATACCGTCTGACCCTCTGTTTGATTGGCATCTGATCCCCCGTTTTAATTCGATGTTGTACTAAATCTGTCCGTCCTAACTCATGTTTCGAGGTTGCAAACATTTGTTCCCGGGCCATGATGGCTTTCTCCAACTCCCCGCCTTCCTCCGTGGTTAGGCCTTTCTTAGCCTCCTCTATCATTTCGACGAGCGTTCCAGGGGGTTCTTTTACATCACTTCCTATACCTCGTACTTCCTGTACGAAGGTGGCTTCTCCGAGTACCCCGCCGGTTTCCAATTTCGCGCTCTCGGTCCCTCGGTTGGCCACCCAAACTTTATTTTCTTCTCCCAACGTCACCGTTCCTGGGATCACTTCCAGTCCCATGGGTAATCCAGCGCCGGTGATGACAGCCAGCTGTCCACTCTGTCCTATGTCCACTCTTGTCACTACTGCTACTCGGGTCACCTGGAGCGGGGGTATTTCCGTCGTTCCCTCGATTCTCACGACCTGTCCTCCGACGGTGACTGCCCGAATCCCATCCGTTCTTCATTCTACTCCCGGGATTCGTTCCCCCTCTCCCTCCCCCTCGGCGGGCAGGAAGACAGCACTCGCGTGGGGCTTAACTGTTAGCCGGTATTTCACCGCGAAGTCGTTTCCCAGGATCCCTTCATCTCTACCGATGTCTGCCACCATGAATGTCCATTGCAACACGCGCGTTCCCAACCTTACTGGCAAGTTCGTGCATCCATAGCACCGCAAAGGGCTACCATCCACCGAGCAGAGACGTCCTTCATATCCATCCAGGTCTTCCCATTTTCGTCCCCACTCTCTCCAAAGACGTTCCGACAGCAGACTGATCATAGATCCGGTATCAACCAAAAAACGGACGACACTCTTTCCCACCGTTCCGGCCACATAAAGTCCACATTCTCCAATGCCTACTACTTCTCTCGCCGCGCCCGAAGGGGGCCCCGCGCTTACTGCGACGGCGACTGTCCGTTTCCCTGACGCTGAGAACACTCTCTCGCGAAATGGCCCTTCTGGTGACATTGATGACATTCCAAATCTTCCTTTCGCTTCTTAAACGCCTCCCTCCGGGCCGTTGCTTGTCTCCTAGCTTCCCGTTCTTCTGCCAATTCCTTCATCATCTCCTCCAACTTACCGTTTAAGGCCATGATCTGTGTATTGGCGTCCTCCTCTGGCTTCACTGCCCGCAGGAGGCGGCGTGAGTATCGTTCCTGTATTTCTACCACCTCCACCGCCTCCTCTAGTGTCTTGCATCCTTTCTCTGCACACTTCAGCTGAAGGTCTTCCCCAACTGCAGCCTGGAACGCATGTAATGCTGCTTTTTCCTGGCTGGCGTAGTCGTTGGAGAAGTAGGCTCTCGATGCCAATCGTCGGGCATTATCAGCCAACTCCTTCGCTGTCTGGTTCTTTACACGTTTCAATCCTGCCAACTCTTGCAGAGCATTGCACGTGTCCTTCTCCTGACCGAACCTCCGTCGCAACGCATCTACTCTCGCCGAGTAACGGAGTCGTTCCCTGTCCGGGAGTCCGACAAAGTACATTCGTGCCGTTCCCGTCAGCGAGAGAAAGAGCATCGCCGCTTTTTCCTCGGTCGTCCAATGTCCCAAGGCTGCGTACTCCTCGAACTGGTTGATCCATCCCTCGAAGTCCGGTTTACCGTCATACTTCTCTGGTCGTAGACTAAACTTCTTCAAACTCGCTCCTACCTGGCCGGTCTGTTGTTGTTGAGCCCGCGCATTCTGCTCATCCATCGGGGTGGACGTTCCCATGAAATTAAACTGCCTACCCATGATGGTCGTGTCCTCCCCTTTGGTCTCGGGTTTCGCACCTCCTTTCTCCTCCCCACCTTCCTTGAAGGCGATGTCAGAATCCATCTGCTCGAAGACTGCCGCGGTCGCCATGAGTATCCACTACCGACGAAACACCCAAGATCCACAAGTCCGTATGTGCTTATTTCAGCACCACCGCTGCCACCAGTGTGACGTTCTCTGGTAAGTCGGGGTTACCGATTCTTACAACAGAGGAACGTGGGGGTTGTTCGGGTCTCGGGGCGGACGGGGAATCCGGGCCAAGAACCGAGATGTGTTTCTAGAGTCGTGCCTCGCGCACGAGGGGGGGGCTGAGCGAATCGGTCGGGAATCGGCGCTCGATGTCAAACGGAGGACTGCGGGGAAGGGAAATTATGGTAGGGGTACGGGTCGGCCGGGGTTCGTCTCGCTCTATCTCCCAGACCAGCATTCACCCCCACCGGGCGGTCCACCCCACGGTTCCGGTCCGCGGGGGCGACGGGCCGACGGTCGCCTATTGTTTGGTAGCGTGGGGCTGAGCCTGCCGCGCCCTCGTCCCCGCGGACTTCGTTCCTTCCCGCCTGTCATGCCTTCGTGCCATGCTACGCCTCGGTCTCCGGGACTGTTTCGGGCCTTCGTGGCTTACTTCGGTCCCTCGTTCCTCGTTCTTCGGGCCGTCGGGCCCCTACCCTAAGTTCCTACTATTTATCTCGAACTTCGACTGTTTTATCCTAACTTCTGGTTAATTACTCGAATCAGCTCATCTTTAGCGGTTGTTTCAGGAAAGAAGACACGTCTGGACACAAGGAGAACTGTTAAAGAACTCTGTTTATTCGGGCCTCACCGCCCCTTTATATACTCTAGAGGTCAGCCCTGATTGGCTGCTTTCGGTCACGTGATCTATAACTGACGTCACTTCCGGTTTATATCTTTCGTTTCCGGTTTACATTTCACTTCCGGTTTATATCTTTCCGGGTTTCGTTCCTTTACATTTTCGTTCCTTACATATTCGTTCCTTACATATTCGTGCCTCTTTTTTCAGGCTTTTTACACTTTCGTTCATTATTACATATTCGTTCTTTTACATATATTTCGTTCTTTTACACTTACGTTCTTTACATATATACCTTTTTTATAATATTACCTTATTTTCTCTTATTTTGACCTCTACATATTTTGGATGAATAGCCGTTCATCACAATATAATCAAAAACAATCTATTTGTTGGATAGAAATTCATCTCTGTAGTCGCAAATTAAATCTCCCAGAATGTTCTCACCAGGAATTGTGTCTGGTAAATTCACTCGCCTTGTCTAATGTCAAGCCGCATGAGAAACAATCTCCTTTGGTGGCCTCGTACAAAAAGCCGTCTAAGAGTAACAGTTTGTCTTTTAACCCAGGATTTTGATCAAGCTTCAAACAAATTAATTTTTTTCATGATTTTTGGCTTGATTTTGTCCCATTCTGGTGATGGCTTGATTTTTTTGCTTATCCTCTTGGCCTGATAACCGTCACGGGCTGAGAAAATGTCATCAACTAGATCCTGTCTCTTATGGAAGATCGCCATCTCCATAAAATACAGATGTTCTGCTGAGATGTAGGTTTTTTCCTCATAGTAGATCTTACACGGATACATGTTCGATAAAAACGCATGGTCCCATTGAAACGCATACCTGTCTTTGGTCATAACAATTTCACTGACTCCATTATCAAATCATGTGGAAGATTTTGAATACCTTACCCCATCTATAACAAGCACATTTCCCTTAAGCTTGATATTTAGTTTCCTGGCCCTTCCCGCTGCGAAAAGGCACCTCATATCCCGCCTCTGGCTTTGTTGTTCTTGACTCATTACATCGGAAATCTGCACATTTTTCCACATAGGAACATCCTTTAACTTGCTAACATTTTTTAAAATCTCCACCTTTGTACTTTGTTTGCTAAAATAAATTTTAATAGACCTTGGTCTCGTAGCTTTGTCATTTAACACTCCCAAACGATATGCCAATGCAATGTCCTCGTCCGTGTGATCTATACGTAAATCTGTTAACAAATTTTTGGTAATAATCCTTGCATTTTTCCCTACATTTTCCTTTACACCGTCCAGTATTAACAGAAATTTCCGTTCTTCCTCCTCGTCCTTGACAAACTTCCTATCTAATTTTTCCAGTGTCTCAGTTTTTTATTTTAAATCCTTTTTCGCCTCATCCAACTGCTCCTGTGTGCTGCTAAGATCGTCTCGGGCCGTCTGTAGTTCATCCTGCAGTCCTTAGACTTCGAGTCCTAGTTTTTTAACATCACTTATAACACTTGTCACTTGGTCCTGCAGCATAGTGAAACGAGTATCATTGGTCTCGATATATTTATCAAATGACTCGTTAGAAATCGTTACCTTTGCATCCAGATTTTCCAGGCGTTTTTCCAGCTTTGTATTGTTCATTTTCTGATTTTCCAGAATTTGTTTCAATAAGGATTCATTTGATAATTGATCCTCCTCTTCATGCTCTCCGCCTACCTTCATTTTGAACTCGTAGATATCCATGTAAATACAGCAATACAAGAGGAGTCAGCAGTTTTTCAATAGTCACTGTACTATCGTAGATTGATTTAGCCCAGTTTAGACTTGTAAATCCACCATAGACTTGATCATATCCAGTAATATCGAACAGCGCTCACTCAGTGCGTATTTACCTGCTTGCCGCCATTATCTTAATTGTTAATAGTTATTCTTATGTACTTGGGAAATAGAAATTGAGTTCCTAAGTTCTGGTATCACGGAAAGTAAGGTTTGAATTGAAAAGAATTGTCTCAAAAAGTTGAAAAATCAATAATAAGAGAATTGTTAGTTGTTTTGCCGCATTGTGCATCATTACCATTACTCATACATCTCAAAAAGTTGTCACGTATCTATGTCCTAACGGTGCGGGTTTTTTCCGGGGCACGCATTCCTCGACTCCAAGTGACATTCTTCTTACACGTGATTAAACATTAGATATAGGTTCATCTGAGATGAAATGATGAAATTTGGTAAGTAAATGATTGATTTTCTGACTTTATCCATTAGTGTCCGTTAAACATACTGCATTAAAGACATAGAACACTTGTTGAAAAAACCTGAAGCAAAAAAAAACACAAAAAAAACCAGACAATGTAACAATATATTTTTTGTTAGAGGTTTAAGTCAGATTATGAACTAGACAGTAAGCTTCTGGTCCGATGTACAATTTAGGTCTACTTAACATTGTTTCCACTGAGTAGTGAGTTTGATGTTATTTTTGGCAGTACGAGTCACCTTCTCAAATGGTAATGGAAAACGTATCATGCATGGGTGAGATATCACAAAAGGAGGTAATTTGTCGCACTCAACTGTCATTAATCTTTCAAAACAAATATGATTTATGTTCTGTGAAGAGACGGTCAATAGGTTCAAACTGTAGTTAAAGAATGGCCTTTGCTGCATTATAATTGGAATTGATATATATGTATGAAGCCAATGTAAACTATATTCGCCCTTTTATCTACCAATATATTTAAAAAGAAAAATGCTTTTTTGAATTCTGCATTTTCATACCTTCCAGCCCGATATATATTCGTATCCCATACTTTCATGTTTCATATATTACATGTTGTATGTCTGTAGTGTTAACCCTGTGGGATTTCCTTTGGTTAAAATGCCTCTAATATAATTCTCCCAACAAAGGATATCATTTTATTTTAGTTTTACCTACAGGTAACCCTAGATCAGGATGCATGTTGGGTAATGTGTCGACACACTGCACGACTTTAGCAAGTTAGTGTTTATGAATCATATCATTATTTGTAATGTAAGATGATGAAAAACTAGCAATTAATACTTTTTGACTTGTAGCCATTATGCATTAAGTATTTTTCAAGTTGTTTGAAAAACATTAATTTTTTATGGATATATAACAATTTGTTGCTCGTATTTCTTATAGTTTTTCATGGGCTTTTGTTAACAAAGTCCAAAATGGGCCTGCAGGTGCTTAAAATACGGTAATCAGCTATTTGTGGTAGGGAGAATTAAAACAATGCAAACAACACGTAACAAGGACATAACGATTTTGTTGGAAATAAATTCATAAAGGTATTACATCTGTATTATCATTCATGTTCCAAAATCCATCTCTCAAACGCATCATGTAAGCAGTTTGCCTGTTGTGATATTCACAAAGTGGTTACGCTGCATTCGCCTGGTTCAAGTGAGCGAGTAATGGTTGTTTTACGCCATTCCAACAGATATGGTCATATTCTTGGCACGATCAACTGAGACATTGAGATGAATGACAGGGTCACGCAGCAGGGAATTCGCTGCCTGTTGTGTTTCTTAGAAGTCAATAAAGAGTAACCAGGAATTGAACCCTAATATAATACCAGTTCTGCTACCATTAAGCAGAAACCACACTAGGCTTGACGGATGAGGTACAGGACATAATTAAGGTAAGGGCGAACATCTGTGAGGTCATAGACAACCTGTCTACCCTAACCCCTATCATTGCGCTTTACAATCAGCAGTGGATACTGAAGACCTATTCTTCCCAGGGAGCCCTAAGGGCAACTCCCATCCGAGGAAAGCCTAGTTCAAGCAATACGAATATAAATGTATTAATAACATGTACCTTTCATTTTACACATGTATGTGAAAGTGTTTTGAACAATACCAAAGAGAAATGGGATTTTTATAGATTGAAGTTGGAAAAGTAGAATTTCTTAGTAGACCTAATACCCCATTTTAAAAGATTAATATAATTTATTTGATTGATAAGATACATTTTCCTTCTATTTTCAGCTATTGAATGTGCAACTATTTGAAGCATTTCTCGGAAAAACCACTATATATATATGCAAAGACTATTGTATGGAAAATGGTATGAAGCTCAATGCGGGAAAAAACAAGTACATAGTCTTTAATGATAATCACAGCAATGAAATTGTCATTACTAATTATGGGAAAAGATTGGAGCGAACAATAACTTACAGATACTTGAGCATATAATATATGGTTGGAAACCCAACTCCATCTCAAAAAGTATCTGAAAAATGGCTGTAAACTTGCACACTAAAAGATTTTTTGAATTGAAAAGTATAAGGAATTACATAACAAATGAAACTGTCTTTAAAAACAAACAATAGACTACTGTCCTATACCTTGAAAATTGTGATTTGCTGATCGATATCAAATTTTCTGTATTGTACATAGAATAAGGAGTCTTAGGATGTATGTTATATGAGTAGTTTGGAGCTTCGGAAGCTATCTAGAATTAAGAAAGTTGGAAACTAGAAGGAAATCCCATCTGTTTACATTCATTTATAGATTCAAACGAAAAGGTTTCGGCCTAAAGAAACAATAAAGAATCACTAGAAATGAATCACTACAACAGTTCTGTGTGAAAAGGCCAAGATATTATGTGAAAAAGCAAAGGTATTATGATGTATTCAGAAGAGAATAAACAATTGTCTTGGTCATATGCATATACACGTATTCATCAATTATTTAAGGCAGCATATTTAGAATATTTAGAAGGTCAGGTTGTCTATCATAGATATTTGACAGTGGAAATCTTTCTTTCGTATTTGTTTTATTCCGTATAGTAGATGATCATAATAATGTGCAGCTTTATCAACTGTACATCTCTACTGTATGGTCATTTGTTTATTTAACAAATCGTTTGTGATATCTAGAAGAACAGGCTTATCTAAAGATATTTAATAAACATTATATATAAGTATACATAATTATGATATAGCTTGGTGTCTAGGGGATGGGTGACAACATAATTTCTCCCGGGGACAATGTCTTTAAGCACAGGGGAATAAAGACCTGTTTCCTGTTTTGGTCTTTCAAGAATGAACGATTTATTGTTTGAACTGAACAATTAAAGCACTGATAGTTAACCGATCCTGGGAAACTCTTGAGTGACTATTTTCAAACGACCAGAGGTGTGATACACAGGACACAATGGATATCATCACCTCGTATTGTCTTTGGAGAAAATAGTAACATGTTCGATAATAGGTGGTCAATAAATTTATTTCTATCTGTTGGTTGCTTTAGTGTTGGTGTTAAGGTTGTTTGAAAAATACCAAAAACAAGAAGCAAAATAGCTCCAAAGTTTTGCTCATGCATGAGTGATGGCTGTCCCTCAGTAAACTGAAGGCCCTCCTAATACCAGAAGGCTATGTGTAATATGGGCTATAGGTGCTGACCACCACGATCACTCCTGTTGTCACACATAGCTAAAGGAGGGGTTTAAGAAAGGGCTACTACTAGGTCAATGTATGCGCTGCAGTACACCTATACTATATATAGTACTGAGTGACCTATCACTCACCCATCTAAACTAGCCCACCTGCAGTTGACAGTGGTGGTCCGAATTTGAAGGCATGAGGGCTGTTTAGTTCATGAATTGGTTATGTAACCTACTTCTAGCTTCTCACACTGCCTGTTTCTAACAACAATTGGAGGACCTTTCAACTGCTGAACATGAGATTGCGTAACCGATCATTGAGAACGAAGAGAATTAAATGGCTGAACACATAACTGATTGAGAGAGTCCCCACCATTAGCTAGAATACTATATAACTAGGGACTCCCAAAAAGACACAGCCCCAGACTTGAAAAGGATTAAGAGGTGTTTGATCAAAAGTAGAAAAAAGCACATGTTTCCATGCTTATCTCTGAGTAAATTCCAGAGGAGGGAAGTGTCCTTAACTATAGAAGTGGATGGGAATTACCAAATTTGCCAAACTTGCACGTCTCTATGAGACTCAATATTAGATCCCAACCAAAACTGGTCAGGATGTGCCTTGGGACGTCCCCAAAGTTTAGAGACCAGAAAAAGTATAGGTTACTGATGAAATAAAATAACCAAAGCCTTTTAAATCTTTATGGCTGGGTAACTTCAATACATTCAAGCATAAATCATTTCTTTCTGGCCTTGTTAATGTTTTATCCAGAGGGGTGATGTTTCATACTCTGAGTGGACATAGGCCCTTACCAATGCCTTATAGTCATTTTTTAAATTTTGAGAAATTCTATTCTTGTTGCCAGTTGGTGCTAGCGGGCAAAGGTTAATATACCTTTAAATATGATGTGCCATAGCTATGTTTGCCTTAACATTTGATTTTACATGGGCCTAAATTTAATTTGACCTGAGTTATAATTTAACCAATGCTCATGCCCGAAAGATAATTTTGAACATTTCAGGACTTGAAATTTAATTTTCACACTAGGGGGCACTTGTGCAGATACCTATTGCTGCCTTAAACAAGCCTATGTATCCTACAGATTTTTCAGTAGAAAACTTAGATTTTGTCATACAAAACTAAACGAACATCATAAACACCTCTATCTATGCACGATGACATTTCAGTTTTAATACTATTGAAAGTTGTTGCATTATCCATGTTTAAACTCAACCTGGTTGCAGACTTATCCACTTATACTGTCTTATACTACTGTTCTCTTCACTGCTAATTGCTGTTTTCACTGTGTTTATTTAGGATCACCATCAACTTCTGAATTGCTGATTGTTGTTCTTGGTCATTTAATGGCTCAAAATCATTCAAATCAAAACCTACCTTTAATGTCAACCCACCCATGAGATAAATCTGCCTGGTGAGGTGGGCAAAGTTGTCCTTTAGTACAGTTCACGAGGTTAGAGTACTTACCGCCAGCATTGCCACACCCAATGCAATGCCATCAATAATAGAGCGTGAAGGAAATGACACAAAAACAGTGCAAAATCAACACTAGATTCGTTCTGCCCTGGGAGAGCAAAGCAATGAGTTGGCTTCAGTGCAGATCATCAATTTTTTATATGTTTTTTCACAGACGGTACGCCCATATAGCTGCCTTGTTCCCCAGGACACCAACTGTACACCGACCTCAATGGTCAGAGACCAGAGGTTGTGGACGAGCCATATACCACTTTGTAGAAGCAGTAGGATTAAGGGGGCTGTGGGGGAGGTATACATGGTATAAGGTAAAGAGGTGTTGGTGCAAAATGTCCATCTTGGTGCTGGTACCTGTTCTCGTCATGTTTGCCATATTCCCATTACAAATAATAGGAGGTAAGTTTCACAAATCGTACAATAACTAGTGTTTCATGCTAATAATTGTATCACTGGACTGCCTTTCAAACCTTCGGGACAGAATGATGATGGATTCATAATTTAATGGTATTTAAACAATACCATTCTAATTATATTGATGTATTTAGGAAAAATCCGGAATATTCCAAGGCACTATGCAAAGTCATACGAAGAAGTATGTATAATTCGCAGTGGTAATGTTTATAGTAGTGGAGCATTGAGGAGGTGATTATGCCTATTTTGTGTTTGCAAGTCAAAATAATAATTGTTTTTCTACTTTAACACGTATCTTTCAATCTCAGACCGAAATACATAAGACGGTTTTAAATGGAATGTATCGGCTTAATAATTCCTGTATAAGCCTTTTAAGGTATACGCAGGCCCTACTTAAATCTGTTTCAGGCTGTCCCAACACCTTTACATTTCACTCGGTTGGGGAGGCCTGCTACCACTTTGTCAGCGGAGACAAAACATGGAGTGAAGCGCGACAGTACTGCCTCGATCTCGGAGTTGACGCCTACCTCGCCGAAATCCTCAGCTCAGCCGAGCAGCAAGCCGTGGCAGGCATACTTGGCAGGTCAGTTTATTTTCAGGGATATGATTCAAAGAGAGCACTCATTTAACTATGCAACCAATGACATGATCTTAATCATGTGTTTGTCATACAGGGTGGGTGCATTCCCAATTTAGATTTGTGCAATACTACTAATAGATGTACTAAATCTAAGACAGAGACCTACTTTCCAAATAAAGAGTGATTGCAACCTCTTTGAACCTATGGCACCACTGTCAATAAGTGCCAATTCTCTCTAGTCTAAGTGCTTTACAGCCCATAAGAGAGGGTACCAAAAACCATTAAATTGACATCACAACATAACCATTTATTCAAACTGACATGCTATATAGCTTTTCTGAATGAAAAGTAAAAGAAATGGATGTGCAAAAGTTATTAATCTAAAGTAACATGTAAAATGTATGCCTATTAGTCTTGGGAGGGAACATCAAATAAAATGCAAAGAATATCATTAGTTTTGACTTGTGACAAAGACAATCCCATCGAGGGGCCCTATCCTGGCTCAATCAGTACTGACCTCACAATTTATAAGGAGTCAGGGGAAACTTTCATATTCTCAGCATATATATCCCCAAATAGGTATCAGGATCAAGTCTGGTTGTTCTATGGCCTTCTCAGGGCGTGCAATTTCACCACTACATTAGCAATAAGGTTGCCAGACTTACAGGTGCTTTGGGTACCTGTAGCTTTTGACCACACAACTGATATTTGTGGTGTATTTGTGGCTCTTAATGGAATGTCAAGCCTCATAAATAGAAATCATGGAGGTCTATATTTAATAAGGTGTTATTTGATGTCCATTTTCAACAGATACCTCAATATATGACTATAGATTACAAACACCACTGTTTCGTCTTTTTCCAACAAAGATCACTGTTTCATCTTTTTCCAACAAAGATATACATTATCTTCCACAATTCAGAAGTTGGATTGCTGTTTCTTCAAATATATTTTGCATATAATAGTTTGACATTGAGCTTTCCTCAAAATATTTGTGCGATACTTGTGGAGCCACACAACTACAAACAGCTCCAGAAGAACAATCACACATCTAAAAAAACGATGCGTGAACATGTAAACAGATGCATGATGGATTCATGAACGAAAATGTTGATGAAAAACATGTATGACTTTCAAATATTTAATAAAATACTTAATTGTATCTAATAGACACAGATTACAATATAGTTAGAGAGTGTTTTCATCTCAAAAAAATTAATTTCATGAATCTAAAATTTTGGGTTTGTTCACAAATCCAAATTTTGGAATCATGGGCATAAGATTCGTGAAATTTCTTTGGTCGCCATACCAGGTCTGGTCACATTGGTCAATGTTAGGGCAAAAACTCGGAACTCCGTGACGGCCACACCTCTGTGCTACCAGGACCGGGCATTACGTGACCGTGTTGTGTGTGGCCTTAACCACAAGCAGATCCAGCACCGACTGTTAAACACAGAAGGGTTAACTTTCGAATGCGAGTGTGAGATGGCCTGGGCCATGGAAATGGCCGAGTCCCAAGCCAAGGAGTTTATGCCGAGTAGTAATTCAGTCCATAAAGTTGACAAGTAACCACGTAAAGGTCAGGGTAACCAGCAGGTTAAGCATAAGGCTAAGTGTAGTCACTGTAACAGTGTCAAGCACCAGTCTGCAGACTGTAAGTGGAAGGACGCTTCGTGCTTTAGGTGCAAATAGCCTGGACACATTGTTCCTGCGTGTCCAATTAAAGCCTCAAGTAAGAAGAAAAAGGGCAAGACTCACGTCCTAGAAGAGGAATCGGATGAAGACGATACTCAGGTGCATTTGACACAGACGTTGGGTGCCTACTCCATGTTCACAGTGAATACGAGCTTTGGATCGTCACCGTGGCAAGTGACTGTGAGTGTCAACAATGTCAATCTGGATATGGAGGTGGACTCGGGAGTGACCTTCTCAGTAATCGGGGAGACTCAGCTGCCTGACTGGGGTTCTCTGCTGGTGCTCCAACCTTCGCAGGTCAAGCTTTGGACCTTCACTAGTGAGGTCATCACTCTGAGAGGTGAGGCAGAGGTTAAGGTCGTGTACGAGAGACAGACCTGTTACCTCCCGTTCCTAGGTACACCACGTAAGCGGCCAGCGTTGTTAGGCCGTACTTGGTTAAACCAGCTGTGTTTTGAACAGTGGTGGGTTAGGTTAATATTTCTGTATGCGTATGTGACTTATGGATATGTATGGGGAGTTAATCACTGCAGGCGTTCATCTCTACAGTTATCCAAAGAGTCAGCTCAGGCTTAATGAAAGGTACTTATTTCCAGTGTTCTCTCCAAACGAAATCTCCAAGTTGTTCACAGAGTCCAATATACAAAGTATAAAGGAGTCCAACAGATCAAAGGTTCACAGTGTTAGGTATGGGTAACTCCAGACTTCAGCCCACTCTCACAACAAAGTTCTTACTCACTCCCTGCACCCCAGCAGATCTGGGTCTTATATATTTCCTGCTGGCTGTGCATGGTGGTTGCAGAAAAGTAGGGTAGTCATATAAAGTATGTAGGATAGTGATGGTTACTTTTAGGTGGTTGGCCAAAAAGTAGGGTAGTCATATAAAGTATGTAGGTTAGTGATGGTTATTTTAGGTGGTTGGAAACATTTCTAGGTCAGAGGTCACTGCTCTTGAATATGGTAAGGTATGCCATAGCAGCCTCTCCTAGATTCAAGTCCCTGAGGTCAGCTGTTGCCCTCCTTTCCTACACGGTAAGGTATGTAGGAACAGCCCGGCCCAGATTCAAGCGCTTCTAGGTCGGGCCCCAAGGCAGGGTCACTGACCAATAAGGTAAGTAGGCCACTCCTGTGAGCTGGTCTGGGTTGTACTATTTTTAGTTCCAAAGAGGTTGTGCTCTGACCTGACTCAACCAGGTTTTGAGGTTACTCTTCTCCATAGCCCCTCACTGTATTCATGGCCATGGAGGTAAGAGGCTGTTCTTTACGTTTATATCATATGAATTTTGGGGTTTCTTTTGTTCTTTGTGAGAGAATGCTGGGCTAGTGTTACCGTCACTCAGCACTGCACCATAGTGCAGTTAGAACTGGAAGAAGATCGCGCAGCAGCACTGGGTGTACCACGTCAGTGAAGCAGTGACGGTGAAGCAACAGTTTTCCAGTCTGTTCCAGGTGGAACTTGGAAGACTTAAGGGGTTCAAGGCTCACGTGGAAGTGGAGCCTGACAGTGCAACAATTTTTATGAAACCCCGACCTCTGTCCTACTAAATGCGGAATAGGCTGGACATTGAGTACAAGTACCTGGAGGATACTGGGATCATGGAACCAGTGCGCCGGCCGTACTCTCCTTAAGTATGATGGCTCTGTGCGGGTCTGTGGGGACTACAAGGTGGCTGTCAACAAATCTCTGCGGAAGGAGATTTACCCTCTGGAGTCCGGTTCGAGAAACTTGATCTCTCCCACGCGTACCAGTAGGTGGAGTTGGACGAGGAGAGTCAGGAGTTATTGGTGGTAAACACCCATCGGGGCTGTTAAAATACAAAAGGCAATATTACAGCATGGTTTTCCAGCATGCCATAGAGGGTATTCTCCAGGGCGTGCCGATGACAGCTATGTTCCTGGATGATGTCATTGTGACCGGGAGGACGCAAGTGGAGTACAAGCACAACTTGGGGGAAGTCCTCACCTGATCAAGTGATGCAGGACTCAAACTCAAGGAAGCCAAGTGTGAGTTTGACATGGCTGAGGTGCAGTACCTAGGGTACAAGGTGTTGAGTGGGGGTTTGGAGACCCTTGCTGAGCGTATCCAACCAGTGATGGATACTCCCGCCCCGACATGTGTCGGGGAACTCAAATCGAACTTATATATATGCTCACATATTACAACCGGTTCCTACCTAACGTGAGTACCATTTTGGAACCACTTCACGAACTACTGCAGATGGGCGTGGAGTACAAGTGGTCTCCGGAGCGTGAGAAAATGTTGAAAAGTGCTCCCGTGCTGACACATTATGACCCAAGCAAGTCGTTAGTATTGTCATGTGACACTTCCCTTTATGGTGTGGGAGCAGTTCTGTCACACAAGGAAAATGGTGTGGAAACACCTGTGGCTTTTGCTTCGCGTAAGCTAAACACGACTGAGAGGCGCTACTCTCAACTAGATAAAGAGGGATTTTCGGTAGTGTTCGGAGTGAAAAAGTTCCACAAGTACCTGGAAGGGAGGAGCTTTAAGATCCAGACGGACCCACCAAGTACCGAGGTGCACCCACGGGAACTGCCCGAGAAGCCTTGGTCACGCATGCATGCTGACTTTGCCAGACCATTCTTAGGACACATGTTTTTTATAATGGTTGACGCCCACTCAAAATACATGGAGGTGTTTACGATGACAGCCATTACATCAGAAGCTACAATTGAAAATCTACGAAAGAGTTTCACGAGACCCACGGAATTCCGGATGTCCTGGTCACGGACAATGGTCCCACATTTAAAAGTGAGACTTTCCATCTCTTCATGACAGGAAATGGTATCCAACACCTCACTTCCATGCCATACCACCCTTCATCATATGGCCTGGCGGAACATGCTGTTCAGACCTTAAGAGGGGTTCGAAGAAGCTCAGTGGTGGATCAGTACAGTGCAGGGTGAACTGATTCCTGTTCAGGTACAGAGTCACACCACAATTGATGAGGGGGCATTCACTGGCAGAGTTACTTTTTAAGTGCTGTATTAAATGCCCGTTGGTTCTGGTAAGGGCGGATCTAAACTCAGGAGACATGGTGTACTACAAGAGCTTCACTCGTGGAGACAAATACCTGCCAGGGGTTATTACTGAGAACCTTAGTGGTAAGGGTTACATCATCAGGGACACCTGCAACAACAAAGCAGACCACATCTTCAGTGGCACCCAAATGCCACTACCTCTCAACCTACCTACCGAGGACTTGGTAGTCCAGTCCAGTCCAGACTATTTAGACTTTTCAAGACCGACTCATATTGGGAGTCCCTCTCTTAAAAGCCCGTTGGTTCTGGTAAGGCCAGATCTAAAATCCAAAATCTGTGACAAGCAGTAGAGTCACAATGACCAGCATGATAAAAATGCCAAGGAGCGCACTTTCAACTCAGGAGACATGGTGTACTACAAGAACTTCACTCGTGGAGACAAAAACCTGCCAGGGATTATTACTGAGAACCTTGGTGGTAAGGGTTACATCATCACGGACACCTGCAACAACAAAGCGGACCACATCATCAGTGGCACCCAAATGCCACTACCTCTCAACCTACCTATCGATGACTTGGTAGTCCAGTCCAGCGCCGCCACCACCAGCTCCCATGGCACATCAGCAGCCATGTCAGCAGCCACCTGTGGCTCCAGAATCGCCGGTCTGAGCTACAGCACCGGCTCCTCCACCACCGCCGGTCAGATTGTCCCTTCATGTGAGCAAGGGCATTCCACCACCCAAAATGAATCTTTGAGTGGTGCGACTTCTCTTGTATATATGTTGTGCTATGCAGGCCAGTAGCCAGGGGGGGTGACGTGGGGTACCCGTCACCCCCCCCCCAAACTGAACCAGGTCCACTTTTTTTTCAAAGTACCACTATCAGCCGCTATCAGGTACTCTCTCACTGCCTTGTAGTCCTTCTGACCCCCTGTTGTACTTATCCACCCTGTAGTCCCTCTGTCAGCCCTGTGGTACGTCTGTCTGCCCTGTGGTACCTCTGTCCATCCTGTAATACCCCTGTCCGCCCTGTGGTACCTCTGTCCGCCCAGTGGTACCTCTGTCTGCCCTGTAGGACCTCTGTCCACCCTGTGGTACCTCTGTCCACCCTGTGGTACCTCTGTCTGCCGTGTGGGACCTCTGTCCACCCTGTGGTACCCCTGTCTGCCCTGTGGGACCTCTGTCCACCCTGTGGTACCTCTTTCCGCCCTATGGTACCTCTGTCCACCATGTGGTCCCTCTGTCTGCCCTGTGGGACCTCTGTCCACCCTGAAGTACCTTGGTCCACCCAGTAGGACCTCTGTCCGCTCTGTGGGACCTCTGTCCATCCTGTGGGGTCTCCTACTTTCCTGTGATATTTCTGTCCACTCTGTATTACCTCTGTCCGCCCTGTAGTAATTCTGTCCACCCTGCACGGGCTGAGGTTATATGCGTGGTCACGGCAACGAGAACCCGGGTGTGTAGTATTTCTTGTGCATGCGGGGGTAATGTCCGCACATACTGAGTGCTTAGTATGCACGGTGTTGTCCACGCATATATAGAGAAAGTTTATATGCACGGATTGTACCCATTGTATAAACTATGTATAAATGGGGGATTATGCCCCCGAACCCCCTTTTTTCCATTTTTTCCCTTCTTTTTTTCATTTTGATATTTTTCTGAAGCAAGGGAGAATGTTTTGCTTCTGTAAACTTGACTTTAATATACTTACCTTAGATTCAGATAAAATTTGTCTGCATGTATGAGGTGATATATGTGCGTGGACATTGCGTCCAAGTATGTAAGGAGGTCAGTGTGTGCGGACTTTGCATCCGCGTTTGTCAGAAATTCTACAGTGTTGGAAATTAAGCTGCACCCTGCACCTGGTGCGTACATTTTCGCGGCCGGGTGTGCAATTTTTTGAGGTGTGCACCCACAATGTGCACACTTTTAAGAATTTATATAATTGCTATATATTAGGAGGGTGCATGGACCAAATTTCGGATGCATAGCTTGAGGAATTCTGCACCCGACGATTGCACAAGATAAAGGCTTAATTTCCGACGCTGTCCTATATGCGCGAGGTCCGCGTCGCGGGGTCCATTCATATAGCCAACCCCCCCTGCAGGACCTCTGTTTGCCCTGTGGTACTTCTGTCTGCCCTGCTACTCTGTGGTACCTCTGTCTGCCTTGTGGGACCCCTGACCGCCCTGTGGTACCCCTGACCCCCCTTTCAAACCCCTGTCTTCCCTGTAGTCCTAATGATAGCTAATGATTCTGAGATACCATGGAGACCTTGGGGGAATAATGTATTTTTCCCAATTTTTTCTTCTTTGAATATCAATTTTTCCAGGCAATTTTGTGGAATGTGGGGATAATCTTTGAGGAGAGTTTGGGAAGATCTCTCATTCAAGCACTCTGAGGCATCCTTAGGTAATTTGAGGACCTTGGGGATAAAGTTTTTTTTCTGTTTTATGAATTTAAAAATAATATTTTTCACGGAATTTTGTTGTACATGGGACAACCTTCAAGGCCTACCAGCCCTCAAATGTTGGACACCCTCCTCTCAGACATAACTATTTAGGGCTCAACAACCCTCAAACGTCACACCCCCTCCCTCAGACAGAACTATTTAAGGCCAACCTAGCTCTTGAACTCTAGCACAGCTTAACAGACTGTGTATAGAGTTCTAAATCACTCCTACCATTTAAGTTTCAAATAATTGCATACACAAAATAGAGGGGGTCTGGCCTTACTTTATGACTGTATACATGTACTTACATATCCCTAAATGTGTAGTAGTTTATCCATTGCACATAGTAATGCTCCATAACTGAGTTGTGGGGCAAAATTAGATTGCAAAATTTTCATTCCCAGCTTTGTGCAGCCATGTTTGTTTTTTAGCTGGTCACTGGTGTCATAGGTCACTGGACAATTCAGTGGACCATGCAGTGTCCAGCCAAGAACCAGCTACAGGGCTTTGATCACACGACCTGGGTCTTGGGCATGCTCTGTGAATCAATAGCCAAAAACAAAATGGAGGTTAAGCCAGATTTTTGGATACACTGGACTTTACCCACACACATTGGATATTTATGACACTTTTGTAGTTTTAAGAAGTAGGTAGGGCACTTGCAAACAAACATGAGGTTTAGTTAATAATGACCATTGACCCTGGCTTATTTTTATTTGTGAGTTATAGACACTTAAAGTGGCCAGAAGTGACATTTGGTAGTTTATGCTATAGAGTGTCTCATAGCCCAGTTCTTAAAACTGAGGCTTACACAGCTAAGGCCAACCAGACCTCAGAGGTTGACCCTCTCCCCTCTTCCTATTCTCTTCTTTAGCTTTCTCTTTCATCCTCCTTTTTTTTTTTTTTTTTTTTTTGGGGGGGGGGGGGGGGGAGGCAGTGCCCCCCCCCCCCCCCACCCAAAAAAAAAGAAGATAAATAAATAAATAAAAATCACCACTGAATAACTGAGGTCGGTTGAATAACTGAAAGTTATAATTTTCCAATACATTTCTAACAATCTTAAATATCTTAAGTTCTAGTTCCCTTTATATGAAATGAAGAGACTGATTTTGCAGAGAAAATTCAAAATGATTTTCCTTAGGGTAGCCTCCATATACTCAGTAGAAAGATTTAATCAGAGACTACATAATTTTCCTAATGCATTACTAATAATTCCTTTGGATGATTTATATTTCAAAACATTGCTTTTCACACAGCAACAGCGATTCATGAGTTTTTGTTGATCTCATGAATTTCTAAAGTCATACTAGATATAAGGAAATAAATCTAATTACCCCCACCCCCCCTCCCCCCCCCCAAAAAAAAAAAAAGAAAATTGTGATTGTGATTGTAAATGAAATCTTTAAATGTATTATGACATAAATGTCCCTCTTTCACTTTCTGAAGTTTGTGAGGTACCAAGGGAAAATGGTCCACTTTTTGACAATGGTCACCCCCCCATGAAAAGTTCTGGCTACGGGCCTGCTATGCATACCTTTTGTGTTCTATTAGTTAGACTATTTAGACTTTTCAAGACCAACTCATATTGGGAGTCCCTCTCTTAAAAGGGGGAGACGTTACTCCGTGAACAGTTGCACCTCCACGCTACCAGGGCCGGGAATCTCATGAACACCATCATGTCATCTAGACCGCAACTCCCAACGCCATGCGCGACAAGTAGACTGGCCAACATATTGTGGTAGTTATAAGCATATTAAACCCCAGATATATCAGTCAACATAATTATAGCTCCATCCGCAGTGGCCGATGGTTCTTTCACAAGGAGCTGCACAATAATTATCTAGTCCATAACAAGATAATCTCACATGTTAAAAAATGATTGCATGAAAGTGAAATTGAACAAATGCATTCACACCTAGAGTGAAGTTCCCCGTGTTCTGATGCAATAGTTATTGTAAGCAATGCCACCCAAAAACTTAAGGAATTTTCACAAACACATCCCACCTGTTGGACATGTTGACAAGGGTTCTAATGGTGCCTATTTATATATATAACACGGTTGTGAGAACAAAAGAACTAGGCCTTGAATATAACGCGTATTCCAGCAATGGAGCAGAACGTCTCACATCTCACTAAGACATAGTCTGAGTACTGCCAACACTCACCAGGGAGTGAGTAGTAAGGCAGACTGTGTCTGCCATTGGAGGTGGAATTTCCCATCTCCCCCATGGTGCACTTGGACAAATGGCTGACCACTAGTTCCTGGCTGGTTTTCGGGATATTTTCAGCACCGAAAGTGTCCAAAATTGAATGCTGCCAAAACTGAGTGTCTAAATCGGCAGCCTGGCCAAAATCGGCAGGAAAAATTTACCAACACTTTGGTAATTCTATGGGCAGTGCTGCAAGTATTGCAGTTGCAAGTCGCCAGCACACTTTCAGTATGTGGAATACAGCTAAAGTGGTGTACCCAGGGGGGAGGTGGGTACTGAAGGCATCTGAAACCCCCTCAGATTTCTCCAAGTATATATGATTAAGAGGGGGGTACTGAAGGTGTGTGGAACTCCCTCAGATTTCTCCAAGTATATATGATTAAACTACAGTTATAGGGACTTTAAACAAATGAACTGGTCAGAATCCCCCCCCCGTTTTGCATGTAACCCCAGGCCCCTGAGTTTACCTGGAACCCCCTCAGATGTAGTGTTGGAAAGTATATATGACGTGACTGTGACGTCACACAAATGCCACAATTATGGGTGTAGACTCCTAAAATCGACATGGCGACATGGCCATTTTTGGGCCCAGTGACATGCGACATGATCTACTTCTTAAATTCGACAGGACGACATGATTATTTCTTAAATTGACAGGGCGACATGATCATTTCTTAAATTCAACAGGGTGACATGATCATTTCTTAAAATCGACAGGGCGACATGGGGACCCCCCATCTACAACCCCACAATTCAAGCCTATCCAATGCCTGCACAAATTCTTTTATTCATGTTTACTTGGCATATGATAAAGAGTGTACGTTTGCCCAAACCTGCCTTCCTGTTACTTGAATAGTTAATAGATATGTCCCTTGTACAATTTATAGTGTAATTGGGAACAGAGCATATGCCAAATTCATTGGTACAGTATGGGGGAAAACTCATTATGAAAACCATTAATGATGGCATGGATAAAATATAATGAAAAACGAGATGACCTTCAATTACTTTTAATACATCAATCTGCAGAGTTATAAATACGGGTTTCCAAAATCAAGTTCCACAAGATTATTTGTCATATAACTGGTTAGTTTCCTTTAGAGGAGATCTTACAGTACAATTTGTTTACTTTACATGTGACGTCAATGTTTATATTTCACCCTCAATACATAGTCTCATATCTTTACCACTGACCCATCCCTCAGAGTAATATTGATTAAAAGCATCAATTTTTGCATTAGGCACCTGTGAGGCATAACTATAAAATCTAGAAGGGGAGCAACCTTGAAATACAAAAATGAAAATGAAATTTTGATAATTCTTTTTTAAAAACAACTGATATTGGAACCATTTCCATTTCTCTAGATAATTTAACAGCTCAAAATCATGTTCTTTCTCAATATTGGTCAGCCATTTTGGATTTTGGATTTCTGCATTGACTTCAAATGTAAATAATTGAGTTCCCTGACCCATAATCTCCCAATTTTGATAACAACCATGTCTATTTAGTTGTTTTAGAAGCTGAGATATAAGATCGTTTATAGAAAAGGACAGAAAGGGACATTAATATTACTCTGAGGGGTGGGTCAGTGATAAAGATATGAGACTATGTATTGAGGGTGAAATAAAAACAGTAACCGAAGGGAACCCAACCTTTGTAATCCCCTAATGTTGTGGTCGGTTGACTAACGTATGGTTGCTATTTAACCTTAACTGATATTCTGAACTATGAAAGGTTTAATATCCATTATAATTAGAGTGTTGTTATAAGTCATATGTTTGTCCCTGGATATTAGCTAGCTCCCATCTGTAGTCCATCTCCACCGGACTGCGTGTCCAAAACACATTATAGTTCCTTATTATGAAAAGACTTCTTTATTAATATCCAATGTGAGTGTGCGTACTGATGACCAGACCTCTTGATGACAATGAACAATTCAAAGGGTAGGATCCGCTCAGCCAACACTCCAGGAGACTATTTAACTTCAGCTTCAATTGAAATTCCAGAACAAACTTCTAGAACTGAATTTCCAGGATGTTAAACCAACAACAGCTAACAGCACTCTGCTCGGTGTTGCATGTATTGCGCTATATATATGGGTGTAATAACATAATGTCTCCTGACTCCTCCCTTCCACTCTTCACCTTTGATAAAGAGACATTGCTTAAGCCCTGACTCTCAGTGTAAACACTAGAATGGCTAAAATTAAGTACAGACTGACCATCTGCATAAGTACAATTCATTCTGACTTTATGTTTGTTCTATTTTCTGTATCACAAGCAATAAATGTTGGATAGGACTTCAAAAATTGGCATCAGGAACAGTCAAGTGGGATAACTCCACTGCCAACCTTGTCGATTACTCTTGGGTCACCTGGCATCATGGTAGCATCTTCAATGAATATGGTTGCGTTCGGCTTAAGCCAGGCAGTACCATGAAGTGGGAGGTGAAGGGATGTAACGATGGTGGCACCAAAGTACTCTGCAAGACAGGTAAGGTTATCTTCAGGGATGGATTCAGAGGATCAGAGGCCCGTTTTCCATGTTCAATATGTATCATATTATTTGGGCCAGGACCCTTTTTTGCTTGAGACTGGTTCAGAAAGTATTTAGCCAACAAAATAGATCGATAAAATCTGCAATCTCCACATTGTAAAGTAACTAAATCAGATCAAACTACTTGCCTGTGCCCCCTAGATCTTTCCAATGTTCATTATTCAACAACAATTTGAGTGAACAATCTTCCCTACATCATGGAAACATGTAACATAATCAAATACTTATTGAACGACAGTCCACAAGTCTGAATTCCCCCGTACCTCTTTATTCATTATAAGAGGCATGGCTGCACTGTGGGGAACATAAGAAAAGGCATCCAGCTTAGTTTTGTATGTATATACAAAAGTTGGCTCTCACCATTTCTTAAAACCATAGACACACAGGTCCATCTCACATGCCCCAGCCACACACACCCTACCACACACCCCTACCACACAGACCCCCATGGCACACCCCCAACACACACATCCCTGCCACACAGATCCTACCACACACACCCCTATCACACGCGCTCCCGCTATACACACCCCTACCAAAGGTACATTCTATGTTAAGTGTTGCATATGGTTAGAAAAAAAGTGAAAAAACGAAATCGGAATTACAAGTTTAATTGTAATATTTTCTCAAAAGGCAGGTGTTATTCTGTCCTCTTGAAAAAAATTGGCTCGTTAAACTTCTTCATAATAGAGATATGACACTTCAAAGATATATATGATATATTTGACCAAATGGGATAAAAGCTTTCTTTTATGTTCCTTTATTGAACAACTTAGAACTCATATGTGACCCACTATAACAATGTGATACCCCCTTTTTGTGAATTTCACATTGAAGAGTAGTATCTTAGCTTTCAAACAATACCAAAATGATCAAAATATGATAATTATTTATGGAGTTAGAGTCATAGTAACATAGGAGTGTCAGTGTTCCTGAAAACTATTTTTTCACTTGGCCATCTAATGTGGAGTATAAAATAGATACCGTAAAGGTAAAATCTCTCGTAGATACTATTTTGGCAAAATCACCACAACTGATTCAAAAATCAATTAATTGATATCTGGTTTAAAATTTTTGAACATGAAAAATTTCACCGGTAACTGTGTCTAGCTTGAATTGATCAATTTTGTAATAATTTGCTATCGGTGGTAGAGATATCATTTCAAAATCTCTCGTAGATACATCTCTCGTAGATACTATTTTGCTATTCCTGTCCTCCTGGAGCCTTTGATAATGAGTGTAGATAACTTAAATTCAGGATATTTAAGTTTGAATAGTAGATCTATCATAATTTCTTTGTTTTTCTCTTCTGAATAATCTCTTTTATTGCCAAACCTCATCTCTCGTAGATACCCCCCTTAAATATATGGGCAAAAAGTGCATATTATAACAGTCAGACAATTTTTATTTTAATCAAAACATTATCTTTCAGTGTTTTTTCTAATGGGGCTAAGTGCCCCAGACATTTTAGTACAGAAAATACAGGCCTAGTATTATTTTCCAAACCAAAATGCCTAGTTTCTTTAAAAATCTCTCGTAGATACTAAAAAGAGTGGACATTTTCCATTAAAGTAGAAAAAATATACATTCTTAGATTAGGATACATTAAAAATCATAAAACTGTAAGGAGTTATAGTAAGAACACAGCACGATATGAAATTGGGCTGTAAATTAATTATTTTGACATCTACAGTATTAAAGGGAAAAAATAATTCTCTGTGGACATTGAATTTTGAGGGTTTTGAGGGTACATGACACTTTAACAAATTAAAAGTTCAATTTTAACACATACCTGATTAACATTCCTATATATCAAAGAATTGGTTTCAACATAAGGATCTTAGAAATTTGAATTGCCAAGGAAAAATGAGTAAGTGAAAAAAGTTATAAGCCTTTCAATGTTGAAGACACCCAATGCAACACTTAACATAGAAATTTTTTTAATACACTCCTACCACACATGCTCCTACCGCACATGCCCCTACCACACGTGCCCCTACTATGCATGCCCCTACCACACACCCCTACCACACACACCCCTACTACACACACCCCTACCACACACACCCCCAACAACACACACACCTACCACACACATCCCTACCACACACATCCCTAACACACATAACCCTACTACACATGCCCCTACCACACACAACCTACCACACACGCCCCTACCACACATACCCCTACCACACACACCCCTACCACACACACACCCAGCCACCCCCCACCCAGCCACCCCCCACCCCCCCAAGCAACACAGGTCCCCACCTCACAAGTCCAAACCATGTAGGCCCCAGCCACACAGGCACCTGCCATACAGGTCCCACACAAGACCCTACCACATGTGGCTCTAAGTCACCATTTCTTAAAACCATAGACACACAGGTCCCTCCTTCATGCCCCACCCACACACACCTACCACACACCCCTACCACACACACCCCACACCACACCCCCACCACACACATCCCTGCCATACGAACCCCTACCACACACACCCCTATCACACGCGCTCCTGCCATGCACACCCCTACCACATACACCCCTACCACACATGCCCCTACCACACATGCCCCTACCACACACGCCATAACTACGCATGTCCCTACCACATACCCCTACCACACACACCCCTACCACACACACCCCTACCACACACACCCCCACCACACACACACCCACCACACACATCCCTAACACACACACCTAACACACATAACCCTACTACACATGCCCCTACCACATACAGCCTACCACACACGCCCCTACTACCAACACACCCAGCCATAGGCCCCTACCACACACACCCCTACCACACACACCCCTACCACACACACCCCTACCACACACACCCCTACCACACACCCCTACCACACACACCCCCACACCACACCCCCACCACACACATCCGTGCCACACGAACCCCTACCACACACACCCCTATCACACGCGCTCCTGCCATGCACACCCCTACCACATACACCCCTACCACACATGCCCCTACCACACATGCCCCTACCACACACGCCATTACTACGCATGCCCCTACCACATACCCCTACCACACACACCCCTACCACACACACCCCTACCACACACACACACACCACACACACCCCCACCACACACATCCCTAACACACACACCTAACACACATAACCCTACTACACATGCCCCTACCACACACAGCCTACCACACACGCCCCTACTACCAACACACCCAGCCATAGGCCCCTACCACACACACCCCTACCACACACACCCCTACCACACACACCCCTACCACACACACCCCTACCACACACACCCCTACCACACACCCCCCTACCACACACACACCCAGCCATCCCCCCCCCCCCCCCCCCAGCAACACAGGTCCCCACCTCACAAGTCCAAACCATGTAGGCCCCAGCCACACAGGCACCTGCCATACAGGTCCCAGCCGCCCAGGTCCCAGCCACACACACCCCTACCACATATGGCTCTCAGACACAGGTACCTCCCAGACACACCTTGCCATTGAAATCTCTTTAATGATCTTAACAATTTTAGTAATGTGACTCTCTATTGGTTGGAAGGTACATATGCTGCAACCACCACCACCACCACCACCACTACTACCACTACTACCCCTTCCACCACTACTACTACCCCTACCACCACTACTACTACTGCTACTACCACAACCACCACTCCGAGTAAGTACAGACAGCAAAGCCCATCTTGGACCGTGAGTTGCAACATATTGCTTTAGGTTTTGGGGATTATTTTGTAGCAATATAGAGTTTAACTTTACTGCGGTTTTGTACTGTAATCCTCCAGGGATCACACACAAAATTAAATGAAGATGTTCCAACTATTTAGAATTTACACTAAAATCTATTTCATCTGAAAAGACAGGAGATTATGCTGCAGGTGATAAAATGTAAAGGGAAATCATGATCATACCAGACCTCCTTTCGTTAGCAGAACAATGTCTAAAGGCAGAATTTATATTTTGGAAAAGTTATTATTCTTTCAGTAACAATGATTCACCTAACAATAGATATGAACCTTTGCTAAAAGTATTACAGCGTCTCATATGCCATCCCATACTCATCTCATTGCATCCCTATGTCCACTATATCATTTTGCAAATCTTACATTAATATTATGCAATATGGTCATCAGGCAATAGTATGAACGAAATACTAGTGTAATAAGAGAGCAATCTGATACCATAACTCTCGAGAGGATAAGTTGAGATATATTTTTGTTCCTATACTTGAACTTTAAAAAGAAAGTTCACTTATAATTCTAGATGGAGGATATCTTGCATAATACTTTGCATACTAACACAAACCTTCAAAGCAACATTGCCCATTTTTATATGGAACGTTGACTGATATTTCAGATATGCGTTCTAGTTTTTGTTTCCTAAAATGATGAACTAAATGTTATTAATGTTACCAGGCCTGTACATAATTTGAAAGTATTGAATGAATAGTTAGCAAGAAATCTTTAGTTAAAGAATGAACGTCTGATATGAAATAAACTTTGATATAAAATAATATGCTCCTTGTGCAAATTTAAGTTCACTTACCTTGTTCGTAGAACAATATACAAATGAATGGTTCCATTCATGCAAATCAAACCTTTGGTGACAGAAAGTGTAATATTTTTGATTTTTGTTAGTTTTTTTTAATTGTTTTTTATTGCGTTTCAAGAAGTTGAGAAAAGTTTGCATGAGAAAGGTGCAGACAAGATGGGACATTGGAGAATAACCTTTCCCGCATCTAGATTATAAAATGTATTGTTCACAATAAATGAAAATTATATTTTATCACTTAATCGAATTTCCATTCTAAATGTATTACCAAATACAGATCCTGTAAAAACATAGAAGCAAAGTTATATTCTTCGGCAATTTAATCTCAAAAACTCAACCAATAATAAAGCTTATTTTTCACTAAGATAAAAAAGTTCCCAATACAAGAAATCTGGCCGCACAGACTTCTTAACAATTGAGAGAAATTTGATTGAAAGAAATTTTAAACAATATTAAAGCCTATTCCCAATGGAAAACTAGTTATAGGGGCAGCTTTAAGGTGAAAAGACAGTCAGCACAACAAGTTGAAAAAAGCCCTAGTCAGCAAAGCCAGGCACCTGCAGGGTGACAAACTGTGGTATATTGTGGCAGGGGTGGATCCAGGAGGGGGGGGGTCCAGGGGGTCCTGACCCCCCTTTTGGTGGGGACTCAAACTAGCCAAAAGGAAAAAGAATGTCACACGTGTGTGCACAAATGCATATTGTTTCAGTACTTACCCTATATGTAGACCCTCCCCCCTTTTCAAAATCCTGTATCTGCCATTGCTGTGGGTTCGATCATCCAAAACAGGCTAGAGAAAAATGTCTAGCAATCAATAGTGTTTGTGGTAAGTGTGGGAAGGTAAATCATCTGACAGTGTCCAGCCACAAGTCAGGTGATAGGGAGGACAGAAGATAGGTCCCAGACGTGATGCACAATGAAGACTGGCCAGAAGAGGAAGACAGATTCAGAACTGTGAAGTCCCTGACAGACAATACGTGTTTAGATCTCAAATACTGTAATGCGGATCCAAGACCAGATTTTCGGAATGAGTAATATAAAATGTAAGAATGAAAAAGATGTGTTGTGACCTATGGGTCTTAGAGAAAATGATCAAATGAAATGTTAGAATAAACCTATAGTACCTGCAACACTTAGAGTAGACTCTGGAGCCCAAGGTAACAGGTAGACTTTTCCACCAAATGTTTCTAAATACAAGGTAGACGCTGAGGCATTTCCGAAACCAGGATCGATGAAACCTGAAACAAAGAATTCTTCTGAAAAGGTTTTATAAAGATTTCTCAAAGTTTACCTCTAAGAATGTGGAAAATGTTGAATTGGACAGAGATGCTTTTTAAGAATCTATCTTTTCTGAAAAATCATGTGTAGAAATACGTAGGTAAAATTACTGTCTTACTTGTGTTTTGCCATTAATGTAACATTGACCATACTGGGTCTAAAATCAGATTTTAGGTCTCTTTAGGAGTTGGTACATGGAGGAAATGATAGTCAACAACAAAAGTTTCTTATGTAGAGCATTACAAAGAATCTTTTTTCTTAAAACCTCTCTTATCTTTAAGAAAATCTCTCTTATCTTTAAGAAAAAGAATCTTTAATTACAATTTTGTTCTGAAATTGCCTCTTGGATTCAACAAACAAAAGCATCACAACAATGACAAAAATTAAACATGGCTTTTTTAAGAAAGTATCAACGAAATTCTTATATTTTTTCTTTTCTTTAATCATATTTTAAAGATTCATCTGTCTCTTATTATTTTATTATGAAATATCCTCCTAAACTTCTACAGCCATATTTCGATGAAAATGTATGGGGTTTGCTGTATCCCTTATAGATAGGGTGAGCAAACTACAGTACCTGAATTTTTCTTGTGGACAAGGATGGACCTTCCATCAAAGTAAGTTGTTGGTTTAAACACTTCCTTATCACAGTTTGTTGTGTGTACAAGCCATCTTTATTACAGAAACAATTCAGAACGCCTTTCATCGTAACTGCAAATGTTCAACCCTTAAAGCAATTGAATCATAGCTTTGTTTGATAGCTGTTGATCCTAATGATTACTAGTTAGTTATATTGATATGATGAAGGCCGTGTGAGTGAGCAGTATATCAAGAGACAATTATGATTTATACCTTTTCTATACAATTAAATTTTATACGATTTTTATACGATTTTAGGTAATGAATCCCTATATCTTTAGAGCATGTGAGACTTTATGCTTCCCTATAGTCTAGCACCGCTTGGCCCAGCGAGACTGAGCGGGTTGTTGTAGTTTGCGGAAACCCGGCCGGATGCCAGCCTAGCTTCCCTACCTTAGGCTCACACTAGGCCTATACTTAATAATTCAAATACGAAGACCCAGGTCTTCTTCACCTGCCTTTTAGACCAATCCTAGACAAAACAAATACATTTTATGAATAGCATGTATTGCCTAAGTAAAAGTATTGATTCTATATTGTTTTATGGTAAATTAAATATCACATGCACTAAGGTAATTCTACAAATACTTGTATCACTTAATGTACAATTTTAGGGGGTTCAAACAATTCATAAACAAGGTCCAGTTTCAACCTCTGCCAGACTGAGGCTCTGCCAGCACTTATAACATTCTGGTAAACAGTTTTCACTACTGAAACATTGATGAGGTAGGTCTGGTTGTTTGAATTGGTGAACTGTTCCTCCGGTTAAGCATATATAAATTATCAAAAAGGATCCCAAAGAGCTTTGTCTGAAATTCACTGATGGCTGGACCCCAACAACACCCGCCCGGAACGCACAAACAACATCTCGAGAAAGGATTACAATACTGAATCATATGTATCAATGTATCATATATATGAAGAGTTTGTTTATAACTAACATAATACATAGTTCTGAAGTAAATCCTCATTCTGTATTCTATGCATGTTTGATCTCAATTAAGAATGCATGTCTAAAGGATTTTTTAATACTTTTATCTGGCCTGTAGAATGTGTTGAATTATCAAAATATTACCATAATGGTTACCATCATCGCCATAGTCCCCAGCAGCTGCTGCTAGAGATATATCATACTTGTAATTACATCTCTTTGACGTCATTCTGATTACACTCTAATGATGTATTTCTCTACCTTAATCTACTTATTCTGTCTTATATCACAAAACAGGTTCGCTTTTCAAGGTGAAACAGTTCTTTTTGCTAGGATTCCAGAAAGGTGAAGCATTGGTATAGATATCCCCAAACTACACACAACAGTGAAGACGCCATGAGTACTTTAACCACTTTATGAATATCTTTGCGATTGTGCACTCACATACAGGAGTTCTTGTACAAGGATCTCCAAACACTTATGCTGAAGGTCTCACACATTGTACATTTCAAGTGGGGGCGGGACAGTATAGTGGTTTACCCTCTGGGGTTTATCCCCTTGACTTGCCTAGAGGTTCTAACCTCCCATAGATTCTATCGCAGCACTTTGTACAAGCCAAAAACATTGAGCTGGTCCTAATATGGCTGAATGATTGCTGATGGACCTAAAGCTCCAACAATCATCATCATTGTATGTCATCATTGTAAGGAAAGTTTCACCAATCGACAATAAGTGCTGTCCGTGGGCTTGGAGGTCTGTTGGCGAGGAACCTCTGATGTGAAATGGACATTTATCAGAAGATGCCACTCTGTAAACATGAAAAATCTGGAGAGACAACTCTAACATACTCTATTGCCTGGTAACACATATTTGTGATATTGCAATACTTTCTTCTATTAATAACTGACAATCATAGTTCAACCCAAATTCGGAAAAAGAAGGAAAAATGGCATCTCCGTTATCAGAAGCTTATGTTTGAAGCAATGCTCTCATGTATTGACAACTGGATTGCTATAAATGTAATCAATATTTATTGTATCAGGTTCAGTTTAGGGGGTTTGGAAGTATCATATATCTTTAATAAAAACGTCAACTGGTTTTATAGATGCTGTTATAATGACTGAATGGTGCAGGTAACTATGTCAGGAGTTATGGTACAAAATATCTAGAAATTCAGAAGTATATTTTGTCCATTATTCTGAAAAAATACAAACAGGAGCACAGCTATGAGTACGTATTTATTGCGATGACAGAAGGTATACGGTATACAGAAATGTGTTCAATAAACAAATATGCTATTGCATAAATGCCCTTAATAAGTTTATTGGCCAGCCATCAGCTATTCCAAGACATGCAAAACACTTACAAATCCATACATATGTTAAGAATAAGGTATAATCACTTAAGACTTGTATAATTATAATTAAATCAGTACACTGCTGGCTGGTACAAATGATAACAACTTGAAATGGAATTTGTGGACATAAACAAAAGAGACATGTGGCGAATAACATATGTGCACATGATAACATGATGGATAAAAGCAAACATTGTTTCAGCACATGGTAAAGGGCCATACCCATTAGGCGATTTTGACCAAGTCGGCCGATTAATTGGTGCTAAAATCGGCCGATTATACCCTAATAATCGGCCGATTTTAGCACCATTTCAGATCAAACATGCACATTTTAATATACCATACTGACAGACAATCACAAGAATCGGCCGATTCTCCCAGTCGCCCGTTGCCCGTCGCTGTTAAAATCGCCTAGTGGGTATGTGGCTTTAGACTTGGTAAATAGGACTATTATGTTTAATGTTAGGTCATAAGCCTTAACACTGCATGATTTATGGTTAAGACTGGTATCGAGTTCACAATCAAAATCAGCAATTTTAAAATTGTCAAGAGCAAAGATTTGAAAGTTTTCATCATTAAAATGTATATGATTAATACGAACAATCTGACTACAACCTAAACTCGTTCATTACAAGGCAGGCTTTACTAAATAATAAATAACCTATAAAACTTGCAGTAGGTGCTTTTCTTTTTACTGACTATGCATGTTTAATCTTTCTGCTCCCTTTACCATGAGGAGAAAATGGTTGCACCAACTGTGAAGTAAGACAAGTTAAATATGGTGTGTATCTAATTGGCAAGAAGGATTAAACTACGATAAATACCCTTAATATAACATGGTTTAGGGTGAAGACAATGACTATTATATAAGGGACTATTGACGAAATAAAGCCTCCTTCTTCGGATACCTCCGACCATTGTATATCAGTTGTACCACTTCTTATTCTCTATCCTGCTACATATAAATACTAAAATAATCTCATAGCAATAAAACAACAGTATATGGCACATAAAGCTTTACAATGTCCACTTAATAGTTGTAGCGACAAGCTACTGACATCTTTCTACTGCTTTATCAATAACATAGCTAGATAGCAAAAAGGGTTCTGTGTTTATACATGGATATGTGACTTTTACTGTAAGCAACGCCCGAAGCAGTGCTGAATATTCTAGTAGACACTTAGTTTTCCCTCTTATTTTGTCAATGGCAATTGTTATATAAATATACTATGAAGCAAACAGGTAGAGGGGGAGGGTCACCTACTGATTTTAAAGAGTAGCTATAATTATGATTCTCAGGACAGGTGCAATCGATTTTAAGAAATGACACTATAAACTGTCTCTGACAAGAATTTGTATCAGAATGTACAGCGATTTGGTTATTTGCTATTTCTATTGATTAACAAAGAAGATAGGGTTACTTATGCCTCGCATGATTGTTTGATAAAACCTACTAAACCAGTAGAAATTCAAAACATACATTTCCGATAACAAATCCCATATTTCGATGTAACCAAACATAAAAAATACATATACCGGTGGAGTGCTTTGAGTGTCAAGCTGGCACTAATGATGTATAACACTGTCTTAAGTTCAACCTCTACAAACCTTACAATATTTATTTAAGTAGTACTTCTATAACCTTCACTTATATACTTTCTATCACAACAACACTGGAACATAACATTGAAAATTCCTATAACATAATCACAGATGAAAAATAAAGAAATGTCTTGCTAAACTAGGACAATAACAACAAGCTATGTAACAATAGTAGTATTATGAAAATAAATAAGTAGTGTCTATTATATGTCAGGTATTTAGCACTTTATGTTATACAATAACAATTCATTCAAGTGTCTCCGGCTATGCACCCATACCTTGTATTCCTCCCATTTCTAATAAAGCGATACTGAATTAATAACTTTGCATTGGTATGACATTGAACTCATTGGATCAGGAAAAATAATTATGAAAAAAATTGATTATCATGATTCATATTCTTAGCACTATCACCACTAAGTACAAAGCACCTCCTGATATCATATCTCAGTGCCTAGAAATGCGTATACCCAATTGAGTTTAGACTAAATCAAACTGGAAATTTTAATTACATTTTCTTGCATATCAATTGCTAATTTGATTGCTATAACAAGGTAAATTTATATTTTTTGATATGAACAAAGACATGATTTAATAAGAATGAGCTGAGTGCCTTATGCCTCAGAACAGTAAAATCAAACACATGATAGTTGAACCTCTGATGCAGAGCATGTATACGTAGAATCTGCAAGCTGACTTAGCTGATATAATATCATGTCAGAAGTAGCGACATTACAGGCTGCCTAGGACATGTAGCAGTTAGAGCGCGCGGACGCATGCGAAGATCTCAAAGGAGTATGAAAAGAAGCATGTTCAGATCTCTCCTGAACGGAGCCCACACTCGATAGTATTTCTCTAACCAACTCTACTCATGGTTTCAAACACTGTCGGAAGAGGTAGAGATCAAGGATAGACATGATTTTTAACCATTAGAGAGTATCATGAATATCACCATCCCCAAGACCCACATTCCGTAACTGATTACATGTTACTAAACAGTGATTAGGTCTCATCAGTATTCACTGAATTACTAATCAGCATTTTTTCAAGCCTTCAGATATAATTTGGAATTAATTGGCCTAGTCAAGTTGATCAACAAGATTACAGACCATGTTGTTTCAAATATAATATAATGTGATTTCAATTCTACTATATTTATGAGCATTTCGCTCAATATGAAAGTGCAATTATCAATGTAGCTAATGTTTTGTATCTAAACACAACTACCATTGGTAAATGATATTATGAGAAGCTACCATTACTTATCAGTCTGAAACCAAACAAGTCTAATTACTAATCAATAAGTAAGTTACAAAATATGGGCCCAGGAGTACAACTCGGCTAGTGGAATACGATGCGGGATTCTTCTGGTCAGCGGCGTCCCCTCTGGTCTGTGGTGTCCCCTCCAGTCAGCGGGTTGCATCCCCTGTACGTCTCCCTACTCGTCTTCTCCCAGTACCCAACATGGTACGTAACATGAGGCGCATCCAGATAGCAGTCAACAGCTGTTATTGCCAGAAATCACTGAACCCTCTGAAACAAACAAACATTCTATGAATGTAGGTAAATGGAATGATCATAAGGATGCCTATTAAAAAAGTTTGCTGAACTCCTTGGACAAGGCAGGAAACCTTCAGGACTTTTTCAATTTTTTCTTGTTCCTGTTGATAAAAGCAGATCAAGGCTAGTGGCTTTTTGAAGCCAAAAATAACCCAAATGGGTGAGGTCTATCATATGCTTTATAAAGTATGTTTCTACGCTACACTCTGGCAGATTCCATTGCAAGGATTTACTTTTGTTTGATCGCTATCTTATCATCATGTAATAGGTAGAACAAACAGTAATCATTCAGAGCTTAAACCTTTAGGGCCTTCTAACAATGGCCTCACTTCATTAGAGGCTCACCTAAGTAATTCTAAGACATTAACTAATTTCTTAACAACTTTAAGGTATGTGCAAACCTAGAGGTTGGCCTAAATGCAAAGATGTTTTCCATATAGATTAGATATTTATGGTATATTTTGTCACTAAAATCAAGTTTATATGAAAGTATTGCTTGTGCCTTACAATAAATAGTCGTTATGTGGCATGAGATTGTATTTGATAGAATTTCACAGGTTCCACTGATATCTCTCTTTCAAAATAGACAGACTAATTTGATATTAGTACATTAATATATCAACAGACGTCCCATCAATCTTTTTCTTCGTTTTGTTTTGTAGTTTACAAATAATGACAATGACAACAGGTCTATTTGAGGTTGAGTCTCTGGCTGTGCATGGGGAGTCTGTACAGAGTCACACCAACCACCACCACCACATTAAGGGTCGCTCACACCTTACAACTCATCCTGTGACAATAAGGGTTATGACAGCATCGTAACAGGATCGGAACAGAAATTCAACTCCGATTCTGTCACGATACTTCCAACAGCTTTTCTAACACTATGAATTCCTATACAGGGTTCACGCTATAATTCTGGTGCAATGTTCTGATCCTATCCTTTTTCGTTGCCGATGCTGTCTACCACTATTGTAAGAACAAAATTCGTAAGGTGTGAATCAGGCTTTACCTGACAGGCTACAGACAACACGACGACTGACGCGCCGGGCTGTCAGAGAAACACACGGTCAGCTTTTAATCCGTATCACCAGATTTGGACCTGCTATATATGTGTTCAGTGCCCCAAGTTAAGCTTTTTTAACATATGTACACCCCAGATAAAGAGTCACCAAAGCAATGTACCCGACTTGTCATTCATACATCCTTCCCGAACATGGCCCTTAAAATCCGGAAAAAAGTGTGCTTTGGTATTGAACAATGTTTCTTTTTTTTGTGTGTGCGGTAGCATCTCAGGGAGAGAGACATAGCCACGTTCACAATCAATTGGTATTGAACAATGTGAGTAAAAGATACTGTATTACATTATTAATTTACGACCTCCATTGTGTATTTATATTGCCATCCAAATGTTAGGGAATAACACTAATCTGGAGACAATTAATATTGTGGTTACACACACCTGTTGAGTTTGAAGTGGACTTTGCTGAAACACATGAGAACAGGTAAAGGTCAGTCTCATTCGACATGGGTAGTATACAGCATGGCAATATGGCAAAATATTAGATTTATCAAAAGATAACGTTAGATAACAATAGTTAGTTTAGGTTTACCCTTTATTATGGTACCACTGACAATGAGTTTTTGTAAGACTATCAGAAATTGTATCAGGATTTGTAAGATAAGATTTCCAATACATTCTTCCCTTCCCAGGAAGTCTTAGAATATGAGGATTGCTGCACAGCAATGCACAACGTTGCATTAAGTATGATCAAAACGATTGACAGTGACTGATTATATGTGTAGGGTGCTCTTTTCCCCTTACACCATACAACCAGAGAACCATACAACAAAAGACACAAGGTGGAAAGTCCATCAGCCTCATGCACAGAGGGACTGGTGATGGACGCAGGGAAAAGAAACACTTCATTTCAACCTGGACTAGTGAAACATCACAAGAACATTTGACAGGAGCACGTGATTATGTTTTAAAGGTGAGGAAATGCATGAAATGAAAAACTAGCATGTGACAAACGGGGATTGCTAGGGTGAAGGCTAGTTTCATTGGTCAAACTTTTTACAATTAGTAATGTTTTCTTCTATTTTCTTTTTCTGTTTATAAGAACCAATTGAGATATTGAAAAACTGCAAAATGAATGATGCTCAGATTTAAAAGGTGAACGTTTTTACAACCGTCTTTTGAAACCTAAAGTGGTTTGTGTTTTCTTTTGTTTTTGTATCAATGTTTGGATATATCCTATACTTTCATTTTACATATGGTATGTACATACAGAGAAAGGCACTTGCCGTGGTTCAGGTGATCACCTTAAAGGGAGCCAAAAGCAATATAAGGTCAAAATTTTGCAAATTCTGTTATCTATTGAAATATATCTCATTGCCATAACCTAGGCGTGTGGTAAAATATAGATTGTGAATACAGACTTAAAATACATGAAACCTCATCCAGGGTCAATTTTGGTTTGTTTACAATCATTGCTGTCTTCAGGCATAAATTACATGAGTATTAAGGAATTAAAGTAAAGTTATAGTTTGTTATCATGATTTATACTGTACTGTTGGCAAAAGTTAGACTTTTAGAATCTATTTTCATAGTTATTTGATTTTGCAAAATATTCGCAGTTATATGTTGACACAACATTGCTTTTGACTCTCTTTGACCCACCTCTCAGGACCAGGGAAATCAGCCGGAACAGCAGAACTTTTACAATACTAGTATTAGTGACTCTAATTGCTTTTGAATTATTTGAGCTCACATAGCGTTAACTATTCAATTAATTTCGGTGTTTAAAGAATTCACATTGAAGCAGTAGATGAGCTGCAATTTGCACAATAAGCCATTCCATAATGATGAAGCAGTCTCATCACAAGGCTGGCAATTTTGGAAATATTCTTGTTGGACCAAAACATTCAATAAAATTTTAAGGAGCCCTGTGAAAAAAATTAACCGGGCCCATACAAGTATTTCTAATGCAAGGAAGAGCGTTTTCTCGTCCCATGGAAGAGCCCTTCAGAATTTTCAGTCCGGATAAATAATATGGGAGAGGTTAGTCAAAAATTTGTGAGGGGAAACAGTAAGTAAATTTAAAAAGGAGGGAATCTAGGATTTGTTGAAGGGTGGGAGGGAGAGGAGGGTGGTCCAGAAATATTTCTTCATGACTAAAACAGTATTCATTTCACAAATAATCTCAATATTTGTCCCCCCCCCCCTAGATCTACATCTCGCCCACCACCTTCCTCTCCTCTAGATCCACCCATTGCAGGGGAAGTGAGAGGGAATAAAGGTAAGTAAAATATGAAGTTATCTGTAGCACAGTTAGGTCAGCCGAACAAAGGTAAAATGGATTGTAAAAAGGAAACATGTCTGTACTGTGAGGTGGACCTATATCACATGGACATCGGTGGTTATACCGTTAAAACCACCACACGGCCATACCTACCTGTGCCCGGAGACCACTAACACAAGGAAACAGAAAGTGTCACTCTCACAACACAGTCTTGGAATGCAAACCAGGCACAATAAGGTTATAAGCTTTCATTAGAGATTCTTCTGTATATTGTATACTATGTGATTACAGTTGTGATTTTAAGACCAAGACCATTATTTTACTCAACGTGGAGTGCATTATTGGTGAAATCTTGTCAATATAATCACTTTTACAGAGATAAAGTTTACTGTGCAACATTAAGTAAATCATGTCACTTATATAGAAAGTTCAATTAGAAGTAAAAAGTTAAGACTAAAAAACAACCCAAGGAAGTGTACATGCACCAACACCTTGGTGGAATGTTCACCCAAAGTAATGCAGTTAATTGTATATCATTATTCTATAACAGCATCAATTTGCAAGATGAGTTTTTGATTGTGCTGTATGTCACTGAGTTAATATTATTTGCCTCATGCAATTCCATACTAAACGTAATTACTTTTAGGTTTAGGTCACGTTAAATCAAAATAGGAAGTTATTGCCTGGTATGCAAGTCAGTTGCAAAGCACAATGCAGCCTTAGATTTGACAATGTATTAGTTGCAGGAATAAACCTATTCAAACAAGTAAAAAATATACAAAAACAAGAAAAAAAATCTTGAAAAGTTCACAGTGGGCAGCTTACCTGTGGCTGGCTCAGGTTTGAGCATGGTGCTGTAGATGTTGACGGCAACGATGAGACAGCAGAGGAGGATAGGCGCGATGATAGCACCCTCCAGCCCCATCCAGTAGATGCCGCCAGCGATGGCCAGGCCCGTCAGGTAGGGGTGGCCCCTGTAAGAGAGGAAGAATTATTACTAAGTAATGGTATATGGTCAAAGGTAGAGGAGGATAGGCGCGATGATAGCGCCCTCCAGCCCCATCCAGTAGATGCCGCCAGCAATGGCCAGGCCCGTCAGGTAGGGGTGGCCTCTGTAAGGGAGGAACAATTACCGTATTATTAAGCAGAGATACAACTCTCAACTGGTGAAAAGTAGTAAAGTAGGAAACACTATTCCTACCTTTTTCTTTTAGAACCAACTAGGAGGGAAATAACCTTAAGAAATAGAGATCTGTCACTGAACTTGTACTTGAATAGCTTGAAACTAACACACACACAAAAAAAAACAAATATGAAAGGGATGTAGGAAAAACCGGTTGTCCGATCTAAAATAACCAAAAAGTAGGAAATCCTACAAAAGTAGGATAAATGGCAGCTCTGTTAAGTAATGGTGTATGGTCAAAGGCAGAGGAGGATGGGCTAATTTTTTTCTAATATTTAAAAGGGTACCACTCCCTGTGTCTTTATACATGTATCTCACAGGTTTATATTGTAGCATTAGATAAATATTCCCAAGCAAAGGACATTAGATGTTACCACTCATATTTACATTTTGGGGATATCTACTTGGAAAAAAAACATACATATGACTATAGGCCGTATTACACTATTCATTGGCTGGTTCGGTTTTGCTTTTTGCGTTGGGTAACATGTTGGCGATGGCATTCGCAAGTCCCAAAGTGATCCAAAACATGTAGTATAATATACTTTGTGTTCAGTTGCGTTGGGACCCAACGTGACCCTACACATAGAGAGATATAGCCTTAATACAGCCCTAATGGAATCAGACGAATGGGTACAGGGACCCAATACGTCCTTTGACCCAACACACAGTATAATTACGGCTTAAATCTCATCACTCTATAACTCTCTAAACAATAGTTCTGGTCTTATAATCATCCTATTTGACAAAAAATTATGTCCACATAATTCCGATCACACACTCTACGCTGAACCTTCACCTACCCCTTGATGTCGCTGTAGATGGCAGTGTCGACGATGTAGGTGGGAAGCAGGTGGGCTGAACAACATGATGGCCTGCACCGACTCGCCCTTGACCAGCCACAGCTCGATGATGGCCGGGGTGGCTGCCCAGTACGTGCCCATGAACAGGATCATATAGCGAACAGATATCCAACAGGAAGATGCAAGTCGGAGGGTTTCGGGGATGGGGGGTCTATTCTATCATGGATATTGTGGAACATCCAATAATGCTGTGATACTGTTCCTTGAATGGTTATAAGTTGTGATTGATCAAAATTTGAGGCTGGGAGAACATACCTAATAGCTTCCTCGATGGCGTTACCAAATCTGTTACCACCAGAGCTGCCCTGGGTGGGACTGATGCTCATGAACCACTCAACAGGCTTGTACTGTGCCCTACTAAAGGCCAGTAGGTAGAATAGCGATGTCAGGAACACCACCTGGCGAGAGAACGGTTCTGCAACCATACCATTTTGGTTACTCTGTTACTTACTAAAATGGCACGTAGCAGTTACCTTATTTAATGGTGAGGTCTCAACCTAACCATATCAGAATGTTATAATAACATTCTGCTCTTGGTAGGTCTCAACCTAACCAAATCAGAATGTTATAATAACTGTTGAGACCTAATCTTAAAGAACGATGATTGTCAGGTTAGAACTATAGATCTGTAGTTGAAGCAATTTATCCATGAGCTGATCAATTGAAAAGAATGTCAGTGTAACATACTGATTAGGTGAGGTTAAGCTCTCCTATATATATATATATATATATATATATATTATATATATATAGATAATAACTTTGTAATAGAATAGATAACCCTTTCTTGTAATGTGGTATGTTTTCCTGCTTTGTGTGTGGGAGGTCCAGGGTTCTATCCCCTCAGGGGCCTGGCTTTCTTTATGTACTGAAACAATGGGATGTATGCCTAACAACGGGAGGAAGAGACCATGGCTCACGTCATTTTGTATCGGGAGATATTAGCCTTGACAAAATTTCATGATTTTTCATTTCAAAACGGCCGGGGATTCCCCCAAAAACCCCAGACTCGCGTACTCTGTAAATCGCCACAGCGTAACTAAGACCGCCAGTGTGTTGCATGGCAATGAACCTGGCAACATGACGCAAAGAAAACTCCTGCCCGAAGTTGCCAATGCCGACTTGCGGAACTCATTTTTACAGCATAGAAATCAAAAAAAATATCTCTAAATACAAATACTTTTGAATTTAATTGTGAAAGATGATAAAAAAAATAGTTGTCTTACCATGTTATACCCAAAAATACTGTAAATAATGATTATTAGTTGGACTTCTTTATTAGAGACCAACAGGGCCGTCGTAATCAGCTATGGGAAGTGACTACGGCGTAAGCACCCCCAGCACCTTGCCCTGACGGGCAAGGTGGCCGCTTCGCGGCGGGGGTGATTAAAACACACTTTAGTTAATTAACAGGTATTGTGATGAATTCAAAAGAGAATAAACACATCATCTTGATCACATGCATATGTTTTCATCAATCACTTAAGCCAGCATATTTAGTTAAAATACAGGTTGTCCATCTAATCTCTTTGAGACTGAAAATCTTTCTATAGTATTTTTCATTCTGTATAGTATTTAATCACAATAATGTGCGGCTAAATGCCCTCAACAACAGCTCTGCTGTATGATCAATTTCTTATTCAACAAATTCCCTGTAATATCTGGGAGAACAGTTTTATTTAACAGGAATTCAATAAATATGAATATATACATAATTATATATATATATATACATATATATATATATATATATATATATATAGTAAGCGGTGTCTAGGGAATGGATGACGAAAATAATCTTGTTGGGATAATGTCTTGGAGTGCAGGGGATAAAGGCTTGTTTCCACTGAACGACTGTCATAGAAAGTTGTTGACAACTATAGACAACTTAAAAAAAAAAGTCAACGTCGGCAGTTTGGTCATTCAGGAATGAACAATTTGTTGTTGGAACTCAATTAAAACACAGATAGTTCGCTGACCCTAGGAAACTATTTTCCAGCGACCAGAAGTGTGATACACAGGACACCATGGATAATACCCCCTTTAGTTGCCTTTGGAGGACAAAGTCTGAGTTAACATGTTAGATATTGAATAAATCTGTTTCTATCTCTGGTTGTTTACATGTTGGTTACAGTTGTTTGGTGCTTAACTGCTGATTGTTATTATTCAATCATACCTATTACCACTTTGTAATTGTTGTCATCAACTTTGACCAGAGTTATATTGTAATAATCTGGAAGAATATATGTACATGTGAAGATACTAAATAAATCATTAAAAAACCCAAGGGGTGTTTCACAACTGTCCAAACTCGAAAAATAACTGAAAGTCGGCCTTTAGTGTCAACCCATCGGCGTGATAAATCTGCTTGGTGAGGTGGACAAAGTTGTCTGCATCGTTCAAGATGTTAGAGTAATTAGGCCTACTACAGAGACCTTGTATGTATATAGAGACTGGAAAGCCAGGGTAAAACCTGTTATGCACTACAGGCCTGCCACCTGGGCTGTGGTTGGAGTAAATTTGAATTGACCATTATGTCTATGGTTTATTTTGGGTTTTTTTATTAAAGGGGCATTCACGTCCGTGAGTTGGGCATAATTTGCTACGTTGTAACTCCCATACGGCCGCGCCAATTTCGTGACGTGACCAATCACGTCGCTGGATAACGACGTGATAATTAAGGGAGAATGGCGGTGACAGGCTAAGAAGTACACAGTAGACGCGGAGGCAAATATCAGAGAATCCGGATGGTTCCAGACAACTCACGGGCCTGAATTTTTGCAAGGTGTTTCGGATAGACTCGTGGATACAACATTGACTGCTTTCAACTCGTAAATATAGGCAATTATTGAATTATTCACGAGTTCATTAGCAAATGAAGAGCGGCGTCAGGACGCGAAGTGAGAGTTTGGTGGGCCGTGTGCAGCAAGGCGTGACCATTTCAACAACAACCGAGCGTGCGTGCGGACCGATCAGCTGACGAGGCGGACGCGGAGGCGACCAGTACGGATTTGCTTAAAGAAGTCATCAATAATCAGCAAAAAAGTGAGTTAAAATCAGAGGAGAGATTTAAAACTCTTGATGCGAACATTACCCAGACTAATTTGAATATTAGTAATTATGTGACAAGCAATGACAAACGAGTAGATGTATTGGAAACCGATGTAAAAGCTGCCCTAGACGGGATCAAAGAGCTGAGGCAAGAAGTTACTGAAATCAGGGAGGATATAAAATCCGCCAAGGCAGATCTTACTGAAACTCAAAATAAATTAGACGAAGCCAAAAAAGATTTAAGAAAAAAAACCGAATTACTGGGTAAATTAGAGATGAAATATAATAGAGACGAGGAAGAGATGAAAAGGTGCATGGTAATCATTGATGGCATCAGTGAAACCATTGGCAAAAATCCAAGGGTCATTGCATCAAATCTTCTGAAGGATCTTGATATTGAATTCAACGATTCGGATATTAGATATGCATTTAGGCGAGGTTCGCACAACCCTGACAACACATGCCCCCGTACTATCAAGGTACAATTCTCCCAGCCCAGGCTAAAAGGAGAAATCTTTAAAAACATCAGGAAACTGAAAACCTTAGATAGCTGGAAATATGTACATATAAATGATGCGCTAACCCCACAAGAACAAGGTGAGCGACGGGATTTCCGAAGCATCTATGCAGTAGGTAGAAGTCAAAAGATGGATATCAAACTGAGAGGTAACGTACTCATAATTGATGGACATAGGTATACGTATCAGGACATTGATAGGTTGCCTTACGGTTTGACCATGGAATCCGTCAAGATTATTGAAACACCGGACGGCTGGGCGTTCCAGTCGCACCATGCGTATATGAGTAGCATGTACCCTTGCATGATAAACTATGAAGGCAAAGTGTATCATTGTGCTGAGCAGTTGTACTATAGTGAAATGTCAAGACATCATCAGCGCCAGGACTTGCTGGACGATATACTTAATGCTAAAGACGGGTACCAAGCCAAACGAATAGGGAGCAAAATCAGACCTGATGAACGATGGGGGGAGGCAAAAATTCCGGTTATGAAAAAAATTGTGAAATTAAAATTCGACCAGAACCCAAACATCAAAGCAAAACTACTTGCAACCAGACGTATGTTGTATGAGGCAACAAGAGGTGACAATTTTGCCTGCGGCCTGACGCTGGACAAGGCAGCCGAGATCACAAAAAATACAATTCCGGGACAAAACAAGTTAGGTGTCATTCTATGTGAGTACAGGGATGAGGAAAACGGCCTGAAATAGGCAAATATCATGAACTATTGTGAATTGTATCGTGGAGGATTACCTCAATGTGGCACGCATCAATTAATGTTTATGTATTATGCGTAATAGAATAGATAAGAGGCAGGGGGGCTTTAGATCGGGACATTCAACAATTAGTACAACAGCGAATTTTTTGGATGATATTTATGATCAAATGAATAGTAAAAATATTACAATAGCAGTTTATTTAGATTTAATGAAAGCTTTCGACACTGTTAACCATGGTATACTACTCCAGAAATTATGTTTAAATGGTGTGACGGGAAATGAGTTGAAATGGGTGAAAAATTATCTAACGAATAGAAAACAATTTACCTTTGCTAATAATGTAAATTCTAAGGCTAATCCTATTATATGTGGAGTCCCCCAGGGAAGTGTGTTGGGGCCTTTGTTATTTTTAATATATATTGATGACATTGTAAATATATTGGATAGCTGTAAGGTATCCCTATATGCAGATGACACTGTGATATATGTATCTGGTAACAATGTCAATGAATTGACAACTACCTTACAGACAAATTTGACTAGAATATTAGCATGGTGTACAAAAAATAGATTAACTATTAATGTAAAGAAGACAAAATACTGTTTTTATGGTATGAGATCTGGTGTTAAGAAAGGTAAGAATCAAGGTGTTGATCTATATTTAAATAATGAAAAACTGGAATGTGTGTGTTCGTACAAATATCTGGGATTTGTCTTGGATGAACATTTTACTTTTAATAAGCATTTCTCTGATCTTTTTAAACAATTGTCTTTTAAGATATTTACACTTGCAAAAATTCGAAAATATCTTACAAAGAGAGCCAACATTTTGGTTTTTAAGTCTGCTGTATTACCTTTTAATGTAATCTATCGAGGATCCACATGTGCAAATATAGAAAAATTAAATAGATATTTTTATAAGGCTTTAAGGATCTGTGTAAATACATACCAACATGTAACAAACAATGATTTGTGTACTGAATGCAAGATTAGACCTATGGAGGATCGATATGAAATGCACTTGAAAATATTTATGTATAAGCAAATAGGAGTTAAAGAGAAGTTAAATATAACAAATGTTAACACTCGATTACAGTCGGCTCCGAATTTTAAAATTATTAAGCCAAATTTTGAAAAAACCAAAATGAACGTGTATTATAGAGGAGCAGTTACCTGGAATAAACAAACTCCAAGTGATCGTAATACTGAAAATATTGTAAAGTACAAAGCGATGTTAAAAACTAGATTAATCAATGAACTATAGGAGATATTGTTTATTTTCCTTATATGTCTTGCAATTCTATGTTTTATATAAATGAAATTTTAGTCGGCTTAATTAATTATATATAAAAAGTCCAATATGGAGCTTTTATAGTTTCAAATTACAGTTCATATGTAGTATGTATTGATTTTACTGAAACTTTTATAATTATTTATATATGGGAATTGTATACAATCACATTGTTATTGGCATTGACTTATTTTTTGTATCTCGATGTAACTCAGGTAGAAATGGGAGACAAGTTTGTAAAACTTAATTTTTGCCTGAATAAAGAATTGAAACAAAAAACAAACAAAAAAAACGTTCTGACAGTGCAAAACACGTCACCAGCCGTTGCGTCGTTAGCCTTACGTCGGCGTATGTAAGCCTAACAACGGGAGGACGAGAATGCCCCTTTAAGTTTTATTATACTGAGCGTTCATCAAACATGTACAGTCTGGTCTCTCCGTCAACTCAGTTCTGTGTGAGTTGCTTATTACAATATTGGGGCATTTTAGAGTGAGATCTAAGAAAAAGAGATAATATATTTATCTTAGATGAATTGGTGAGATGATATGAGATGAAATGGAGCACAGTTGGTAGATTAGTATATCAAATCAGATATAGTAAATACTATCTATTAACTCAAGTAATCACTCTTACAGTATCTAGCATTGAACAATTTATCTAGACATACAAATGGTCACAAAAATACACTACTATAATGATTAGATCATGGTCATGGTTGACTGGATTGGTTCCAACCAAACACCAGGGGAATGGGCACATAGGAACACATAGGAAGAGCTTTCCAGTTTTGATATATCTACATTGCCACACCCAGCGATGACTGCAATGCCATCAATAATAGAGCATGAAGAAAATGACACAAAAACAGTGCAAAATCAACACTAGATTCATTCTGCCCTGGGAGAGCAAAGCAATAAGTTGGCTTTAGTGCAGATCATCAATTTTTCATATGTTTTTTCACACACGGTGAGCCCATATAGCTGCCTTGTTCCCTGGGACAGCAACTGTACACCGACCTCAATGGTCAGAGACCAGAGGTTGTGGACAAGCTATATACCATTGTGTAGAGGCAGTAGGATTAAGGGGCCTGTAGGGGAGGTATACATGGATAAGGTGAAGAGGTGTTGGTGCAAAATGTCCATCATGGTGCTGGTACCTGTCCTCGTCATGCTTGCCTCATTCCCATTGGAGATAGGAGGTAGGTTTTATAAATTCCTCGTTTCATTCCTTATTTCCATTGAGTATCTTATAAATCCCCGTGGATGAAATTTGGAAGGAAACATAATTTTAGGCCCTATATGGTCTTAAAAACAATATTGGTAGTTTTATATCGTTTGACATGCAATCGGTTGACATGTATTGATCGACGTCAAATTTTTGGAATTAAAAAGGCATTATGAAAATTGTTGGAAATAAGCATGTATTAGTTGCAGTTGTAATGTTAACGGTTGTGGAGATCTTCAGTGTTCCTATCTCTTACTTACTTTTGTGAACCTAATTTCAGTACTCTAAAAGTCTTTTGAAAGTTAAAAAAGAGGAAAATCTTGAAATGTTAATGAATCAACCAAAAAAAAGATAATTATATTGAGTTTCTGTTTTATTCTGGCCTTTTCAGCACTCCCCTTGCTGTTGCATAACCATGGGAATACCCATTTGTATAACTTGGTATTCACGTATTATTGAATGAATTTACGCAAGTAGAGAAATATAATTAAAAACAGTCTATACGGGGCCTCATAATATAAATATTTTATGCCAAAGCTCAATTTCCCCTTTGTCCATTTTTGGGAGTGGGTAGTTCCCTTTTATGGAAAGATCAAGATTTCCAATTAGTCAACATGTGACGTCACAATATTGGTGATTTCCCTTAAAGCATATCAAAGATCAAATTTTGATTTCTCATAACTTTGTCTGGGCTTGGAATAATCTTGATACTTATCTTTAGCATATGCTCACAGAATTTTATTGGATAATAATCATCCTGTATTTATTGGCAAGGTTCCCCTAAGAGAGATATCCAATATCTGGACCTGCTCAGACAACTATTTGTGTCATACGAAGAACAGTTTCAATTTACATGATAATATATAACTGACAGGTTTTTTCATGGAAAAAGAAGGATTCTTCATACATGCTGTGTATTTCATCTTTATGACTACCTTTTAAAATCAGTTGGCTATGCAGTGCAGGCTATTAGAAACAAAGTGCAATTTTGTTTAAACTGTGATTTGTCTTCTTAGATCCTACACATAAAAAATTGTAAAAATAAACTCTTTTGTGAATGATAAGAATTACACCAGTAAATTTTTTTTTTTTCAAATTTGGGAGGGGTGGTTATGTACGTGAAGTGCCTACTTTGTGTTTGAAAGTTTACTTTAAGATGCATTTATAATCTTATCTCACATCAAAATACATCAGAAGGTTTGAATACACAGAAGGTATCTGCTTCACAAGTCCTGTAAACTCCTGTAAGAGAAGGTACAAGCCCGTATCTAGAGGGGGAGGGGGTGACATGGGATATGGGTCCCCCCCCCCCCCCCCCCAGCTGGGCCAGTCCCACTTTCTGAAAAACCAATATTTTAGTTTTCCCTCCTCACCCCTGTTCTTGGCCCGCTGCTACCACTGTAAACCTCTTACCCCTGCCAACCCTGGTATAACCCTCTGCTATCCCTTTAAAAAGTCACACGTTTATTTTTTGGCTCTCTGATTAGCAGACCAGATTCGCGACATGACCAATAAAATCACCAGATTATGTCCTAATCTTGCAAAATACATTGCTGGCTATGATGTCCCTATGCTAAACCACCATACCCACTAGGCGATTTACCGACGGCCGATGGCCGTCAGCCGTTGGCATTTGCATCAGTGTAAAATATTAAACATGTTTAATATGGGTTGGTGCTGACTTTGACACTGATTATGTGTGGGTATGCCTTGTCTAACCAGAGTCGGCTGACAGCCACGCTGATATCGGCGCTAATCCGTCCAAATATTGGTTCGTGGGTATGGGGCTAAAGGGTCGGAGCCCCTAAACTTCACAACTCAGGGATGATACCCTGGCTTTAAGCTATTTTACCTCAAGAAAGTCTACTTTTTGGAGATGGTCACTGCCCCGCAGTTCTGGATACAGGCCTGATATGAGGTCCTACTTGAATCTGTTTCAGCTGACTGTCCTCAGCACTTTCAGGCCGTGGGGACGGCCTGCTACCGGCTAATTGACGTCAAAAGAGAACGGCACCAAGCGTGGACCATCTGTGATTATCTTGGAGCCCGCCTCCCAGACATCATCAGCGAGCAAGAGCAACAAGCCCTGGAGAATGGCATACTGCAAAGGTCAGCGTACATTTATTTTCAGGAGGGGTATGATGGTACTCATAGGAGGGTACTCATAATCAGGGGCGGATCCAGAATTTTACAATAATTGACTAGAATATGGCAGTGGTCCCTTGCAAAAATATCCAACATGTTGGATATTTTCATGTTGGTTCTTCAATCTTGCTGGCCTGCAACAATTTTCTCACCAAATAGACTATTTTCGCTTGTATGATTTTGCTAAGAATTCTGATCCTGACAGCCTGGTGACGGTCACATTATAATGTTCAGTAACCATAAACAAACATACTCTATGTTATTCGGAATATTTATTTCAATACACTCCATCTTGTTCTGATGCATTCCTTACACTTAATCTTACAGTACAGTTTGTTTAGTTTACAAGTGGCGTCATGAGAGGGTTGATACAGATTCTGAATTTGCACCAGGATGACACAAAAAGGATATTTATCACCTATTAATCACTTATGAATTTGCCACTACCGATTACTCCTATTTTAAATTGATCTTTATTTTTTGTCTCCATCCACTACCTACTTGGGTGGGATGGATATCAACATCTGGTTGTTATCTCGTTTTTTCCTTATAAAGGGAGCTCTTTTACAACCTGTAACTTAATATATCATATGTGTACAGCGGACATTAAACTGTCATTAGCTGCATGCATTGATGTATTGAGAAGCTCATGGACAGGCCTAGTTTACCAGCGTAAGGGAAAATACCCAGCTACAAATACCTACACAAAGAAATAACCATTAAGACCAATTTTCAGGAGTATAAAGGTATTCACATTGTGCATCTAAATATACGTAGTTTAAACAGTAACTTTAATCTACTAAAGATATTTTTATCATTTAATAGAATTCACTGCCTATCACTATCTGAGACATGGCTTAATGAAAATCTTCCTGATAACCTCTATTACATACCTGGCTATATAGTAGAGCAGATGTGGGCCAAAGATCTCAGATTCAGGTTGCCGAAAAAGTAACAGGCAGAGACATATATCAAAAAATTCCTAAGATTCTGAACTGTTCAAAAACCTTCGTAGCCGGATTCAACTCTTATGGGGTTTTTCAAAATGGCCGCCGGAACATGAAGACATGTTCCTAAAAACTAGGACTTCAAATATCATACCAAAAGCTGTACCTTCACAACTATCGAACTTATCATGTTGAAATTGATGGTAGGATAAGAAGATTATGTGGTGCAAAAAATGGCTTCTATTCAGATGACCCTAGTCAAGGTCAAGGTCACATTAATAGAGGTCAAAGTTGAAAAAACTGATAATTTTCAAAATTAACTTTTTTCTAAATGCTCTAGTGTATGAGATTTTAACAGCACAAGCACATACATATGTTTAAACAATCCCTACATTATGAGCTTTTGAAAAACCCTTGTGGCCGAATACAAATCTTTTGGGTTTTTTCAAAATGGCCACTCGAAGCTTAAAACATGTTACAAAATACTAGGCCTTCAAATATCATACAAATAACTGCAACTTCACAACCATCCATCTTATCATGTTGAAATTGATGGAAGGGTATAAGGATTATATGATGCAAAAAATGGTTTCTATTCTGATGACCCTATAGTCAAGGTCAAGGTCACATAAATGCAGGTCAAAGTTGAAAAAACTGATAATTTTCAAAATTAACTTTTTTCTTAATGCTCTAGTGTATGAGGTTTTAACAGCACAAGCACATACATATGTTTAAACAATCCCTACATTCTAAGCTTTTGAAAAACCCTCGTAGCCGGATTCAAATCTTTTGGGCTTTTTTAAAATGGCCACTTGAAGCTGAAAACATGTTACTAAATACTAGGCCTTCAAATATCATACCAATAACTGTAACTCACAACCATCTATCTTATCATGTTGAAATTGATGGTGGGGTAAGAGGATTATGTGGTGCAAAAAAAGGTTTCTATTCAGATGACCCTAGTCAAGGTCAAGGTCACATAAATACAGGCCAAAGTTGAAAAAAGCTGAACATTTTCAAAGTTAACTTTTTTCTCCATCCTTTAGTGCATGAGATTTTAACAACACAAACACACACACATGTTAAAACAATCCCTACATTATGAGCTTTTGAAAAACCCATTTAGCCAGATTCAAGTCTTTTGGGTTTTTTCAAAATGGACACTCGAAACTGAAAACATGTTCCTAAAATCTAGGCTGCAAATACCGATAACAGAAACTTAGCAACTGTCTATGTTATCATGTTGAAATAGGTAAAAAGGTAAGAAAATTATGTTACAGTGGAAAAAATGATTTCTATTAAGGTGACCTCAGTCAAGGTCAAGGTCACATGAATGCAACCCAAAGTTGCAAAAACAGATGATTTTTAAACTTAACTTATGCCCAAATGTATGAGATTTAAACAACAACAACAACAACAACAACAACAGACAAAGACATATATCAAATCACTCCCTACATTCTGAGGTTTTTGTAAACTCATGTAGCCAGATTCAGCTCTTAAGGGTTTTTATTCAAAATGGCTGCTCAATGATGAAAACATGCTCCAAAAAACTGTAACTTCAAAACTATCCATCTTATCATGTTGAAATTGATGGTAGGGTAATAGGATTATCTGGTACAAAAATTAGTTTTTATAAAGGTGATCCTAGTCAAGGTCAAGGTCACATAAATACAGGCCAAAATTGAAAAACTGATGAATTTCTTAGTAGAGTAAAGTTATCAGAGTGACTTTTGATAATGAAGAATAACAGTATTATTATATAACAGTTCACTGGAGTTGATGGTCATCAGGATCATATTCTCATCATGGCGAGTTTTGTAATTATGACAATTAAGTCTATTTTGTCAAAAAAAAATATCTCAGCCAGTTGTGTAACATTCCTTTATCAAAGATAAGTCTATGCTATAACAGTGATATTCCTGGGCATGCAGGATGGGCCATTCCCACCTAAGGAATTTAATTCCTGCATTAGGCTAAATCAAGAGGGGCCTTTAACACATTAATGTATTTTTAATATATCAGTTAATGTACAAAATGCCAACTAATTTCAAGAAACTGACTCTCGGAATATTGCCAGAGAAGGCGTTTGATACTCAAAATATTTTTCAGTGAAGATCCCTGTATAAAGTGAAAAGAGTTCTGAATAGATAAATTCTATGCTGGACTTCAGACTGTAATATGGACTATGATATAACTATGCTGTAAAATTATAGAAATAGAATTGTGACCCTGGCAAATTAATACATATTGAGACATATAGTCTTGACCAAAAGTTAAATAAAAAAAGGTCTTTGCATTAAATTGTTTAAAAGATTTATTTTTCATTTTTACAAAAAAAGGCTTGACATACTCATAAATCCATGGCATATGCTGTGACAACCAAAGCAAATGATCTCTGTCTGTGTTCAAGTAAACTGTTATTTAAATTAACATGTCATAAATAAATCACTCAATTTCCTGGATATAAGTCTTATGTACAGTTCTCACCTATTTTTAACAATGTTGTCGCATATCAAATGCTATTTTGTTAAAGGTATTATCATCTATTGCTATAAGAAAACAAAGTTTGCCTCACTTGTGAGTGCCCTACTTCAGGAGAAATTATTGTAATCCAAATGCCTCTCTTTATGATAACAAAAATTATGGCAATCCATTCAAGTAATAATATATTGATTTCATCACCAATATCAAATTGGATAAATGGATTCCAAAATATATCAGAATAAGTGTGGAATCATCATATACATTGAACAGAAACATTTTCAACAGCTGAAGACCATGACCTTTGCATAATTGCATGACCATAACATTAATTTTGACTCAATATGATATAGCAAATTAATATATGTGTCCTGCACATCACCTGGAGACAAAACATTAAAGGAACAATTAAAGTCTACTATATCCAAGGAATCAGGAAAAAAGGATAATTTAAAAATTATCTGTTTAGCAAATTTGGCCTGTATTTATTTGACCTTGACCTTGACTGAAATCACCTTAATAGGAACCAGCTTGTGCACCATAATATAAATACTTTTACCAACACCAACATGATAAGAGAATCGGTTGTTAAGCTACAGTAGTTGGTGGAATATTTGAAGATCTAGATTTTAGGAACATGTTTTCAGTTTTGGGTGGCCATTTTGAAAAAAAACCAAACAGACTTGGACTTGGCTACATGGGTTTTTCTAAAACTTAGAATATAGGGATCATTTTGACATATGTATATGCTTGTGCTCTTAAAATCTCATATACTAGGGCATTTAGAAAATTAATAACATTAAAAATTGTCAGTTTTTTCAACTTTGGCCTGTACTTATGTGACCTTGACCTTGATCAGGGTCACGTTAATAAAAACTAATTTCTTCACCACATAATCCTCCTACCCTATCATCAATTTCAACATGATAAGATAGATAGTTGTGAAGCTACAGTTATCGGTGTGATATTTGCAGCCTATATTTTAGGAACATATTTTCAGTTTTGAGTGTCCATTTTGAAAAACCCAAAAGACTTGAATCCGGGTACATGGGTGTTTCAAAAGCCCATAATGTAGGGATTGTTTTTACATGTGTGTGTGTTTGTGCTGTTAAAATCTCATGCACTAGAGGATGAAACAAAAGTTAACTTTGAAAATTTTCAGCTTTTTTCAACTTTGGCCTGTATTCATGTGACCTTGACCTTGACTAGGGTCATCTGAATAGAAACCATTTTTTGCACCACGTAATTCTCTTACCCCACCATCAATTTCAACATGATAAGATAGATGGTTGTGAGTTACAGTTATTGGTATGATATTTGGAGGCCTAGTATTTTGTAACATGTTTTCAGCTTTGGGTGGCCATTTTGAAAAAAAACCAAAAGATTTGAATCCGGCTACGAGGGTTTTTCAAAAGCTTAGAATGTAGGGATTGTTTAAACATATGTTTGTGCTTGTGTTGTTAAAATCTTATATACTAGAGCATTTAGGAAAAAGTTAATTTTGAAAATTATCAGTTTTTTCAACTTTGACCTCTATTTATGTGACCTTGACCTTGACTAGTGTCATCTGAATAGAAACAATTTTTTGCACCATATATTCCTATTACCCTACCATCAATTTCAACATGATAAGATAGACAGTGGTGAAGGTACAACTATTAGTATGATATTAGAAGGCCTAGCTTTTAGGAACATGTCTTCATGTTTGAGCGGCCATTTTGAAAAACCCCATAAGAGTTGAATCCGGCTACGAAGGTTTTTGAAAAGTTCAGAATGTTAGGAATTTTTTGATATATGTCTCTGCCTGTTACTTTTTCGGCAACCTCAACTCTGGAAATAAGCACTTTTCTGCCTTCCCTCTGCTCTACTAATAGTCTTTTACGATATGATAGGAACCATGAGAAAAGTAAAAGTGGTGGTGGCCTAGCCTGCTACATTATGAATGATAACAATGGATTTGTTATTGATGATCAAACTCTGACTTACTTGAATGTCTCCTCTCGTGACATTGAAGTACAATATATTTTATTAAACTTTAAACATATGAAAAATATTATCATTTGTAATACATATCGTCCTCCCTCAGGTAATGTGGATAGTGCTCTCAAGTTATTGAATGATAACATGACAACTCTTGTTGAACAATATCCACACTATGAAATTTATCAACTTGGTGACTTTAATATTAACTTCAAACTTAGATCAACTGAGACCAAAAAAACTATTAATACAATGGCTGATTATGGTCTCAACTCCGTAATAATAGATACAACTAGACAAACCAATAATACAGACACGTTAATAGATCAAATATTTACCAACTCTCATAACAAATTGGTCTCTGGAGTCATTGATGTGAATATTAGTGATCATAAATTAATTTATGTTACTAAATTACACAACAAGAAATTCAAGCAGACTCTACAGTTTGAAGGACGCTCCTATCTCAAATATTCTTTTCAAACACTAAAAGATAATCTTACTCTTGTGGATTGGGATTCTTTCTATATTCTTAATGATCCTAATGAACTATGGGAATTTATACTTAATGCTCTAAATAATATTTTAGACAAATTATGCCCTAAAAAACACTTTAATATAAAACAACTTAAAGATCCTTGGGTCACAGATGAGATATTACAATTAATAGTTTTTAAAGACCAACTATATCAATTAGCAAGAGAATCTAACTTAGATGAATGTTGGACAAGAGCAAAGCATGAAAAAAATAGATTAAAAAATATTATACGTATGGCCAAAAGAGATTATATACATGATCAAATTGAGTTAAATAAAAACAATAGTAAAAAATTCTGGAAAACAATAAAAACAGTAATACCTGATGACAAAAATCCTAATGATACAATTCACTTGGTTGATCAGAATACCTCAAAGCCAATTCATGAACAAGATATACCAAATTTTATTAACGATTTTTTTGTATCAATAGGCTCTGCTCTAGCCAACACTTTTCCCAATACTAAAAAATTATCCGGACCAAATATTGAACCAATATTTGATTTCAAATTATGTACTGAGGCAGAAGTGATGAAAGAAATCGAACAAATTCAACTATCCAAAAGTTCTGCAATTCCTGATCTGCCAACTAAAATATTGAAAGATGCTTTTATAATACTATATAAGCAAATGACATACATATATAATAAATGTATATCTCAAAATATTTTTCATGATAAGTGGAAGATTGCCACAGTAACACCACTGCGCAAAGAAGGTATGAAACATGATGTTAACAATTTACGACCAATATCACTACTTCCATTACCAGGTAAAGTTTTAGAAAAATTGCTACATAATAGACTATATACACACATAGAACAAAAAAACCTGTTATATAAATATCAAGGGGGTTTTAGAAAAGACCATTCAACTATACAAACAATATCTTATTTAACTGATTTTATTGCAGAATCGATTGACACAAAATCAATAACCCAATGTATATTTATCAATTTTAAAAAAGCTTTCGATTCTATTAACCACACTATATTATTAAACAAATTACCAACTTTTGGGATGTCAGACAGATCAATATCTCTGATTGAAAATTATCTAACAAATAGGAAACAACTTACTATAGCTAACAATCTTAAATCAAGCACACAGTTACTAACATATGGAGTACCACAGGGATCCGTTCTTGGACCCCTATTGTTCCTAATGTATATTAATGATCTACACACTGAAATAAAAAATTCCAACATATATCTGTTCGCAGATGACACTGTATTGTGTACAAAAAACAGTGAGATAAGTACAACCTCTGTCAACCTGCAAAGCGATCTGAATAGCCTAAGTACTTGGTGCAACAATAACCATGTAACAATCAATGTTAAAAAAACTAAAAATATGTATTTTGGCAGTCGACAGAAAATTAGAAGCCTAGGGGATAACCTGCCAAGTATGACTATCAATGATACTACCTTAAGTAATACCCATTCATATAAGTATTTAGGTATAACTCTGGACCCATATTTGACTTATAATCAACATATGGATAACTTGATCAAGACTTTGAATTATAAGCTTTCGATATTTTATAAAATACGTTATATGTTGCCATCAGAAACAAGGTACACAATATATAAATCCTATATATTGCCCCATATAGATTATGGTGACATTTTTTATCATGGAGTCAATAAAGCTAAAACTCAGGTTATCCAAAATGAACAAACTAAATTTCTTAGACTCTGCTCTAATAATTATAGGATTAAGGATGAAAAGAAAGTACATATTGCTGCAAACCTAAATCTGTTAGAAGATAGAATGGTTTGTCACATTCTTAACATCATGTATAGGCGTAAATGCAATGGCGAAAATCTTGCTCAAAGAGAACTACCTACAAGAGCTTGTCAAGGACCCTTATTTGATATTAAGATTCCAACTACTACTACCTACCAATATAGCGTTGTATATCGAGGATCAACCCTCTGGAATGCATTGCCAGTTATAGAGAGAAATATTCAAACCAAATCTTGTTTTACCTATACACAAAAAAGCAATATGCGCAAAAAACTGAACCAAAATTAAGTTAAAATCATGTTATCATGCTGTATGCTTTTCCCTGCCTGTTAAGATTAAGTTAAACAATACCTTACATTTATTCATATCTGTCCATCTTGACTAATACATTATTGTAACCATTACATTGTTCACCTATCATATAGCATCTACAGCATGTACTGGCTGGGTCAATCTTGAAAACCAGTCTTTTCAGACTGAAGCATACCCAGGGTAAAAAAATTTGAAATAAAAAAAAAAAAAAAAAAAAAGGTTATTGCATGCCCTGGTTATTATTTGGGCACGTTTTTGTCAGTAGTAGGGGAGGGGGGAGGGGGGGAGTGTTGCTGATTGTTAATCCCCATTCGCCCTGGCCGACACAGTGCATGCAATCTGTTGCAACAATTGTCGTTCGCTATTCCTGGTGCAACCGACAATGTGATCGGTCAGAATTCAACCGATCAGATCCGACATGTTGGATCGGATCAGGTGAATTCTGACCGATTCTGGCGTTTAAGTACTTGAAAAAATTATCGTTTGCAATTGCTAGATGCCTCTCTTCTCAGTGTGAATGCTACTTTTTCAATTTCGGTGGCAGACAATACTTTTATCGGTCCTGAGGTCATTGTATTCCCCACCCAATATATTTGTCCAAGCGACAGAATCATCAGCCACGGCAAATGGGGCCTCATGATAACAAGCACCCCTCCCAACAGAATGCTAAGTAAACAGTAGACTGATTTTATGTTATTAGTTTTCAGGTAAGAGTCTATTCTGAAAATTAGCCATAAGAAGCAGCTGATTTTGCACTTTCGGCAGCAGATATGGCAATTTTGGTGGCCAAACATAAGGGCCGCGGGTATAGAACGATCCCCTGGCAAGGGTCAATATCAGCAGCCAGCACTTTTGGTATATGGAATGTGGTCTTTAGAATCTGATCAACATGTAAATGATGGAAAGCCACTTTAAACTATTTTTAATGGCATATTTAGACAATCCCTTCATTGAAAAAAAAGATATATCCCGGCAATGGTGACTGGGTGTTGATAAAGGGGTCAGATTATAGTTGCCCCCCCCCCCCCTCCTGATGGGTCAGTCTTAATGAATATGAGACTATGTATCGAAGGTTAAATAAGAACAGTGACTGATGGGAACTCAACATTTCTAATCCCCCTCAGTCTTGTTACAGTTGGTTGACTAACGAATTGGAGAACCGCGAAGGCAATTCTAATTTTCATATTTTATTGAGTATGTATTTCTTTAAACATATCTGCAAAACTCGCTGCTAATAATATATCATAAATACAGGAGAAATTAACACTTAAAATTAAAGTTGCATAGTGGCTTCTACCGAGTGCAGGTGATGCCATCTATAATAATATAGGCTCTTTTACATAATGTAGGTCAAGCTGATAAGGATCTTGTTATGGTTGACTGCATACTCAGACCTCTGAGACTGAGAGCTTAGATGAAATCACAGCCTGTGAGAGTGTCTTCACACTCCTAATAAACACTTAATTAGCTTATTGTATTATTTATGTATGCTATTATAAGTCTAATGCAACTTAAGATATACATCAATTAAGAGGTTTGTAATATATTTAGGATTTTCATTTTCTCCTTTGCAGTTCACCTTTAACTGATAAACATTCTGACTGTGTGTTTGTTCCATTGCCTGTAGCACAAGTCATAAATATTGGATAGGACTAAGCAAATCAGGATCGGGAACAATTGCGTGGGACAAGTCCACTGCAAGCGTTGATAGGAATGACTATTCTTGGGTCTCCTGGCAAGGTGGTCGCATCTTCGATAATAATAAGTCTGGTTGCGTTCGACTTAAAGCAGAAAATATGAAGTGGGAGGTGAAGGGATGTAACGATGATGACACCCGAATACTCTGCAAGTCAGGTAAGGTTATCTTCATATTCGATTATGTCCTGATTGTGAATATTATACCATATTACAGCACCAGGAATTCAAATCCCGCATTAGGATGACTTTGAAGGGGCCATTCTTGCATTTAAATTACAGAAATTTTATAAGATATATAGTCAGAAAACCCACGATTTTCCAAAAATGTACCCCTAAGGATAAGCACAATGGGGCATTAGATATCTTTTTCTAGGAATAACCCTGTCATAATATGCCAGTTTAATAACCTTATAACAAATTTTTCCATTTTAATTTTCTGCCCAAAGTATTGGGAATGAAACGTTGTCAAATACATACACTTATTGCATGAAAATATTAGAAAATTTTGGAATAATGCAACTGAAAAAGATGCGTTTTCTTGGTATTTGAGGCACTTTGATGTCTCATACAAGAACCTCGCACTGTGGCGAATCTAGGGTCAATTTGCCCTCGCCACACAGAGTTTGGACTCGCGAGCGGCTAGCGCGAGCCCAGCTACTAAGCCCCAGTCAAGGCAGTTTTGCTCTACCCGTACCATGTAGATTTGTCTGTTCAACCTCCACTAGCCCATGATGCCCAACTTGGGTTAGGGAAAGAGCCATCTAATCATATGGGTTTATATGATCCTAAGATGCTGGACATTGTGTCATTGAATACATAACTTTACCAACCTTATCCTTTGTGCAATCTTTGTTCAGAGTCATATGATATCAGAAAATCTAGATAGTATTTTTGTATGATATACACAACATACAAGGTTATTTGTAAATGTAGTCAATGATAAACCTGCCACTCATATTTAAAAAGGAAGAGATCTTTAACCAATATGTGGAAATATAATGTTGATTTTTTAGTTTTGAAACTCACATAGTATTACATGGCAATTTCATAACAAAATGTAAATTGACCCAAACTGATGTTAACAACAACAAAACTCACGTAGCTATGTTGAAGGAATAAGGTGATCGTAACTTATGAAATGCAAAATTTACAGAGGTTTGTTATGAAGCAGGCCACTGTTTAGCCATGATTTGTTAGTTGACACAATATTATCACTGATCTTTAGAGTATATATGTCTCCCTACACAGAAAGGATGCCCTATATGTGGGAATTAAGCATTATTATTTAGTTCTTCCATGCAATAGCACTAATTAAATACTTCAATTTGACACCCTTTTTGCATTGCTATCGTAATAAGCAGTGAGGATATGGTACATTCTAAAGAAAATATGGAGAAAACGGCTATTTTTAACAACAAATGTGGTAACCATGGCAACCAACTCGCTCTAAAATCAAATCTTCCTTGCAATATCAATCATCAAATACTTCAATTTGACAGCCTGGTTGCATTGCTATCATAATAAGCAGTGAAGACTTTCAGAAGAAAAATGGGAAAAAAATTGGCATTTTTCATAATTGTTCTGGTTACCATGGCAACCAACTCACTTGAAAATCAAATTTTGCGCTTCTTTGCAATAGCACTCATCCAATACTTCAATTTGACACCCTGGTTGCATTGCTATCCTAACAGACCATGAAGATATGGGGCATTCAGAAGAGAAATGGGGAAAAAATTGACATTTTTCATTATTGTTCTGGTTACCATGGCAACCAACTCACTCTAAAATCAAATTTTGCACTTCCTTGCAAAAGCACTCATCAAATACTTCAATTTTACACCCTGGTTGCATTGCTATCTTAATAAGCAGTGAAGATATGGGGCATTCAGTAGAAAAATGGGGGGAAAATTGGCATTTTTCATAATTGTTCTGGTTACCATGGCAACCATCTCACTCTAAAATCAAATCTAACTTGTTCAGGTAATAGCACTAAATTATTGCTTCAATTTGATAGCTTGGGTGCATTTCTATCTTAGATATAAACAAAACTGTGGCATGAAAACCACTATTGATGAGTGCATTATGACACCATACATTATGGTTACCAAGGTCATCTGGCCTATGAAAAGCCCAGTCAGATGGGGAACATACCTCTTTCACAGTAGAGATTCTGATACTTCTACTATAGCTAGGGACATCAGAGAGGTATCAAATTAAAGGTCTTGACCTTGGCTTTCATCTTCACTATAATATATCCATTCTTGTTCATATCGCTAGCTGTGGAATGGAATGTTATCAAGTCTAAGAGAAAAAAAGGCCAAAAAATGACCTTGACCTTGGGTTTTGACCTTGAAACGACCTTCAGATTTAAACAGAAACCATGTTAGATATTAGGGCCCCAGTGCCCCTTTAGGATTCCAAAGTTAGATTCTTGCTTTAATTTTATTATATACCTGAAAGAAATGAAAATACCATATTCCTGATTTTCCCCCATTTTTCATTTCAAATGGTTGCCATGGCAACCAGAGCAATATCCCAGACTGCCACCAACCATTTTCTAGTACCTGAGGGTCCCCCCAACATAACTAGATATGTGTCATAATTTCATCATGAAAGTCCCACGGAACTGGATATTTGACATCATGATGCCCTACTATCAGGGATGGATTCAGAGGATCAGAGGACAGTTTTCCATGTTCAATATGTATCATTTTCTTTGGGCCAGGACCCTTTCTAGCTGGAGACTGGTTCAGAATGTCTTTAGCCAACAAAATAGATCGATAAAATCTGCTCTCTCCACATTGTAAAGTAACTAAATCAGATCAAACTACTTGCCTGTGCCCCCTAGATCTTTCCAATCTTCATTATTCAACAACAATTTGAGTGAACAATCTTTCCTACATCATGGAACATATAACCTAATCATATAAAATATTTCTTAAAACCATAGATACCCAAGGTCCCTCCCACATGCCCCAGCCACACACACCCTACCACACACACCCCGACCACACACACCCCGACCACACACACCCCTACCACACACATCCCTACCACACATGTCCCTACCACACATGTCCCTACCACACATGCCCCTACCACACACACCCCTACCACACACGCCCCTACCACACATGCCCTGCCACACACTCCCCTACCACACACCCCTACCACACAAACCAATAACACATATATATCCATGCCACACACACCCCTACAACACACCCTTACCAGACATGCCCCTACCACACACACCCCTACCACACAAACCCCTACCAGAAACGCCCCTACCACACACGCCCTGCCACACACACCCCTATCACACACACCACTACTACACACTCCCCTACCACACAACCCCCACCACACCGCCCCTACCACAGACCACCCCTACCACAGATGCCCTAACCACACACGCCCCTACCACATACGCCCCTGCCACATATGCCCTGCCACACATGCCCCTACCACACACGCCCCTACCACACACGCCCTGCCACACATGCCCCTACAGCACATGCCCTCAGACACAGCCCTACCACCCACGCCCCTGCCACACACGCCCCTGCCACACACACCCTACCACACACACCCCTACCACATGCCCCCTTACCACACACGTCCCTACCACACACACCCTACCACACACACCCCTACCACACACGCCCCTTATACATGCGCCCTTACCACACACACCCCTACCACCCCCACACCCCTACCACATGTGCCCTCACCACACACACCCCTACCACACACACCCCTACCACACACGGCCCTACCACACGCGCCCGTACCACACATGCCCCTACCACACACTCCCCTACCACACACCCCTACCACACACACCATACCACACACACCCCTGCCACACATGTCCTGCCACACATGCACCTACCACACACACCCCTACCACATACGCCCCTACCACACATGCCCCTACCACACACGCCCTGCCACACATGCCCCTACACCACATTCCCTCAGACACAGCCCTACCACACATGCCCCTGCCACACACGCCCCTGCCACACACACCCTACCACACACACCCCTACCACATGCGCCCTTACCACACACGTCCCTACCACACACACCCGACCACACACGCCCCTTATACATGCGCCCTTACCACACACACCCCTACCACCCCCACACCCCTACCACATGTGCCCTCACCACACACACCCCTACCACACACACCCCTACCACACGCGCCCGTGCCACACACGCCCGTACCACACATGCCCCTACCACATAGACCCATACCATAGACAACCCTACCACACACACCCCTACTACACACACACCCCTACTACACACACACCCAGCCACAGGCCCCTAACACACACACCCCTACCAGACATGCCCCTATCACATGCGCCCGCACCACACATGCCTGTATCACACACACCTCTACCACATACACCCCTACCAGACATGCCCCTACCACACACACCCCTACCATGCACGCCCTACAACATACACCCCTACACACATGCCCCTACCACCCCCACACCCAGCTATGCCCCCCCCCTCCAGCAACACAGGTCTCCACCTCACAAATCCAAACCATGTAGAACCTAGCCACACAGGCACCTACTAGACAGGTCCCAGCCACACAGGTCCCAACCGCCCAGGCCCCAGCAACAGGTGCCCAAGCAACCGGTGCCCCAGACACACGGGCCACAGCTACACAGACCAAAGCATCAACCATGGCCCCAGCCACACAGGTCCCAGCCACACATGCCCCTACCACATGTGGCTCTCAGACACAGGTACCTCCCACACACACCTTGCAATTGAAATCTCCTTAATGATCTTAACAATTTTAATAAATGTGACTCTATTCATTTGAAGGTACCTACACTACAACCACCACCACCACAACCACTACCACTACTACCCCTACCACCACTACTACTACCCCTACCACCACTACTACTACCCCTACCACCACCACCACTCCGTGTAAGTACAGACAGCAAACCCCATCTTTAACCGTGAGTTGCAACAGATTGCTTTAGGTTTTGGGGGTTATTTTGTAGAAACATAAAGCTTAACTTTACTTCGGTTTTGTACTGTAAGCCTCCAGTGATCACACATAAAAGCAAATGAAGATGTTCAAACTATTTAGAATTTACACTAAAATCTATTTCATCTGAAAAGACAGGAGGTTATGCTGCAGGTGATTAAAAGTAAAGGGAAATCATGATCAGACCAGACCTCCTTTTGTTAGCAGAACACTGTCTAAAGGCAGAATTTATACTTTGGAAAAGTTACTACTCCTTCACTAACAATGATTCATCTAACAATAGATATGAACCTTTTCTAAAAGTATTACAATGTCTCATACGCCATCCCAAACTCATCTCATTGCATCCCTATGTCCACCATAATTATCATTTTATCAATATTTGCTATATGGTCATCAGCCAATAGTATGAATAAAATACTAGTGTAGATTCAAATAAGAGAGCAATCTGATGCCATAACTGTCAAGAGGATAAGTTGAGATATATTGTTGTTCCTTTACCTGAACTTTGAAAAGAAGGTTCACTTATAACTCTAGATCGAGGATATCTTGCATAATGATTCACATACTAACACAAACCTTAAAAGCAACATTGCCAATTTTTATGTGGAACGTTGACTCATATCCAACATATGAGTTCTTGTTTTTGTTTTCTAAAATGATGAACGAAATGTTATTAATGTTATCAGGCCTGTACATATTTGAAAGTATCGAATGAATAGTAAGAAAGAAATCCTTAGTTAAAGAATGAACGTCTGATATGAAATAAACTTTGATATAAAATAATACGCTCCTTGTGCAAATTGAAGTGGATGATAAGTTAACTTACCTTATCCGAAACCAGGATCGATGAAACCTCAAACAAAAAATTGTTCTGAAAAGGTTTTTGTAAAGAATTCTCATAGTTTACCTCTAAGAATGTTTAAAATGTTGAATTGGACAAAGATGCTTTTTAAGAATCGATAATTTTCTTAAAATCATGTCAAGAAATACTAGGTAAAATTACTTTCTTACTTGTGTTTTGCCATTGGGTCTAAGATCAGATTTTAGGTCTCTTTAGGAGTAGGTACATGGAGGAAATGATATTCAACAAGTTTCCTATGTAGAGCATTACAAAGAATCTTTTTTCTTAAAACCACTCTTATCTTTAAGAAAATCTTATTGCAACAAAGAAAAACAATCTTTAATTACAATTTTGTTCTGATACTGCCTCCTGGATTCAACAGACAAAAGTATCACAACAATGACAAAAATTAAACATGGCTTTTTTAAGAAAGTATCAACGAAATTTCTTATCTTTTCTCTTTACTTAAATCATACTTTAAAGATTCATCCGTCTCTTATCATTTTATTATGAAATACCCTCCTTAACTTCTACAGCAACCTTCTGATGAAAACATATGGGGTTTGCCTTATCCCTTATAGATAGGGTGGGCAAACTACAGTACCTGATTTTTACTTATGGACAAAGATGTACGCACCATAAACATAAGTTTAAACATTTTTTGATCTCAGAAGTTTGTGTGTACAAACGATCATTATTATAGAAACAAAAGGTATTTTTTCAGCTAAACTGCTAGTGTCCAACCCACACATCAACTCAACCTTACCTTTATGTGATAGCTGTTGATCCTGTTGATTACTAGTTGATTATACTGATATGATGAAGTCCGTGTGGGTGAGCAGTATTTAAAAGACAATTATGAATTATACATTTTCTATAATATCAAATTGTACAGAATTTTAGGTAAATCAAAAATAAATGAATCGTTTGACCCTTACAGTACGTGGGACTATGCTTCCCTGCCTTAGAGTCACACTATACTTAATAATACGAATACTGAGACTCACGTCTTCTTCATCTCCCTTTTAGACCAATCCTGACTAAAACAAATATAGTTTATGAATAGCACGTATTCAGGGGCAGACACAGAGATTTCCAAAAAGGGGGGTGGGGGGATGCCATACTGTAATATTTTCAACCGGAAGTTTTACATTTAAAAAAATCAATATTTTGCCAAAAAATGGTGGGGGGGGGGGGGGGGGGGGGGGCTGTACATTCCCCCCCCTTGAATCCATCACTGGTATTGCCTGAGTAAAATTATTGATTTTATTTTGATTGTATAGAAATTGAATTTCAGATGCACTAACGTAAATCTACAAACACTTATATCACTTTATGAGGTTCATGCTTTTATATCTGACAAACGATTTGTACAAATAGTACAGTTTCAACCTCTGCCAGTATCTCTACTTCTGACATTCTGGTAAACAGTTTTCGCTACTGAAACATTGATAAGGTAAGGTAGGTCTGGTTGTTTGAATTGGTGAACTGTCCCTCTGTGCGATGGTAAGCATAAATAAAATATCCAAAAGGATCCCAAACAGCTTTGTCTGATATCCACTGGTGACTGGACCCCAACAACTGTTGGGAAGAATTGCATAAAGAATGCATAAACAACGCCTTATGAAAGGTTCACAACACTGAATCATAACATTATCAATGCATTATATACATAGTTCTGAAGTAATTCCTCATTCTTTACTCAATGCATTAGATCTCAATCAAGAATGTGTGTCTAAAGAATTTATCAATACTTTTATCTGGCCTGTAGATTCCCTAATACATACTGTGAAAGAACCTGTTGAAATATTACCACCATGGTTAACTTTAGCCGTTGTCCCCTGCAGCTGCTGCTAAAATTATATATCATACTTGTAATTATATATACATCTTTCACTTTGACGTCATTCTGATGATGTATTTCTCTTCCTTAAGGTCTACTTATTCTGTCTTATATCACAAAACAGGTTCGTTTTTCAACATGAAACAGTTTTATTTACTAGGATTCCAGAAAAGTGACGCATTGGTAAAGATATCCCTAAACTACACACAGCAGTGAAGACGCCACGAGTAGTTTCCACTGTATGAATATTTTAGTGAGAGTGCACTCATATAATATTCCGGGACTTTCGTGCAAGGATCTCCATATATAAGGCTTATGCTGAAGGTCTCACACATTGTACATCTCAAGGGGGCGGAAAAGTGGTTAACCTCGCCTTGCAAGGGACCGACCTGGGTTCGAGCCCAGAGGTTCTCATCCCCTTCAATTTGATCAAGGTACTTTGTATGAGCCAAAAACCATGAGTTGGTCTAATATGGCTGGGAAATTGATGATGGACCTTAAGCTCCAACAATCACTTTCATCATTGTATGTCATCAGACAAGACGCCAAAGAAGGAAAGTTTCACCAATTGACAATAAGGGCTGTCTGTGTGCTGGGAGGTCTGTTGGCGAGGAACCTCTGATGTGAAATGGACATTTACCAGAAGCTTATGGTTGAAGCAATGCCCTCATGTATTGGCAGCCGCATCGCTATAAATGTAATCAATAGTTATTGTATCGGGTTCAGTTTAGGGGGTTTGGAAGTATGATATATCTTTAATAAAAACGTTAACTAGTTTTATAGATGCTGTTATAATGATTGAATGGTGCTGGGTTCCTTGCACATAAATTTTCAAACGACAATTTTTTATTTAAGGTTAGACTACTGTGATGAGAGACCATTTTGCTGGTCTCACAAAATTGCAGAATAATAATTTTCCTACTTTCTATCTGAATATTTATTACATATCATTAGAAATGTGTTGAAATAGACTATCTTTTGATATAAATCATATAAATATGGGTTTTAGAATAAAAATAGAAATTAATCAGAAATGCGAAAATCATTTTTACTACTTAATATTTCGTATGCATATAGATAATAGTCATATAGAGGGAACCGGATCTCAGATTTTCTATTTAGGACCTAGTTTTGATTTTATGGAATCTAGAAAATCAACTTGCAAAAATTGACAAAAAATGACAAAAAGTAACCCATTTTTTGTCATAAGAACAAAACTAAGGCCTAAATTGATAATCTGAGACACAGTCCCCTCCAAATGAATGTTATTGACAAAAGTACGAAGTTTCAAAGCTGTAAACATAATATTGAATTAGAAAACTTGGTTCAAAATATAAAAGTGAAAAAATACAATTTTAATTCATATTTTCCGAGATCCATATCTTCCCTGAATCTATCATATATGATAAGATAAAGAAAGTTATCAGCTATCATCTGATGTATTACATGTTGACCAAATATCAAAGTCCCACAACAGTGGATACATCTGGAATATCCTTAAAATATTTTTAGCATCATTAGTTCTTGATTTCATGTACAAAGAATTTCATTGAAAAATATTGGCCCCTTGTTTGTGTGCGAGGTTTCCTTAAACTATGTAGGGAGTTATGGTACAAAATATCTAGAAATTCAGAAATATATTTTGTCCATTATTCTGAAAAAGTATACACATAGAATGACAGCTATGAGTATGTATTTATTGCGATGACGGAAGGTATACAGAAATGTGTTCATAAACAAATATGCTATCGCATAAATGCCCTTAATTAGTTAATTGGCCAGCCATCAGCTATTCAAATACATGCAAAACACTGACGAATCCATACATACATTGAGAATAAGGTATAATCACGTAAGACTTGTAAATAATTAAATCAGTACACTGCTGGCTGGTAGAAATGATGACAATTTGAAATGGAATTTTGTGGACATGAACAAAAGAAACATGTGGCGAATATCATATGTGCACATGATAACATGCTGGATAAAAGCAAACACTGTTTCAACACATGGTAAGACTTGCTGAATAGGACTATTATGTTTAATGTTAGGTCATAAGCCTTTACACTGCATGATTTATGGTTAAGACTGGTATCGAGTTCACAATCAAAAGCAGCAATTTTAAAATCATCACGAGCCAAAATTTCAAAGTTTTCATCATTAAAATGCATATGATCAATAAGAACAATCTGACTACAACCTAAACTCGTTCATTATAAGACAGGCTTTACTAAATAATAAATAACCTATAAAACTTGCAGTAGGTGCTTTTCTTTTTACTGACTATGCATGTTTAATCTTTCTGCTCCCTTTACCATGAGGAGAAAATGGTTGTACCAACTTTGAAGTAAGACAAGTTAAATATGGTGTGTATCCAATTGGCAAGAAGGATTAAACTACGATAAATACCCTTAATATAACATGGTTTAGGGTGAAGACAATGACTATTATATAGGGGACTATTGACGAAATAAAGCCTCCTTCTCCGGATACCTCCGACCATTGTGTATCAGTTGTACCACTTCTTATTCTCTATCCTGCTACATATAAATACTAAAATAATCTCATAGCAATAAAACAACAGTATATGGCACATAAAGCTTTACAATGTCCACTTAATAGTTGTAGCAACAAGCTACTGACATCTTTCTACTGCTTTATCAATAACATTTTGTTCTATCTAGATAGCAAAAAGGTTTCTGTGTTTATACATGGATATGTGACTATTACTGTAAGCAACGCCCGAAGCAGTGCTGAATATTCTAGTAGACACTTAGTTTTTCCCTCTTATTTTGTCAATGGCAATTGTTATATAAATATACTATGAACAGGTAGGGGGGGGGTCACCTACTGATTTTAAAGAGTAGTTATAATTATGATTCTCAGGCCAGGTGCAATCGATTTTAAGAAATGACACTATAAACTGTCCCTGACAAGAATTTGTATTAGAATGTACACCGATTTGGTTATTTGCTATTTCTATTGATTAACAAAGAAGATAGGGTTACTTATGCCTCGCATGATTGTTTGATAAAACCTACTAAACCAGTAGACATTCAAAACATGCATTTCCGATAACAAATCCCATATTTCGATGTAACCAAACATAAAAAATACATATACCGGTGGAGTGCTTTGAGTGTCAAGCTGGCACTAATGATGTATAACACTGTTTTAAGTTCAACCTCTACAAACCTTACAATATTTATTTAAGTAATACTTCTATAACATCCACTTATATACTTTCTATCACAACAACACTGGAACATAACATTGAAAATTCCTATAACATAATCACAGATGAAAAAATAAAGAAATGTCTTGCTAAACTAGGACAATAACAACAAGCTATGTAATAATAGTAGTTTTATGAAAATAAATAAGTAGTGTCTATTATATGTCAGGTATTTAGCACTTTATGTTATACAATAACAATTCATTCAAGTGTCTCTGGCTATGCACCCATACTTTGTATTCCTCCCATTTCTAATAAAGCGATACTGAATTAATAACTTTGCATCGGTATGACATTGAACTCATTGGATCAGGAAAAATAATTATGAAAAAAATTGATTATCATGATTCATATTCTTAGCACTATAACCACTAAGTACATAGCACCTCCTGATATCATATCTCAGTGCCTAGAAATGCGTATACCCAATTGAGTTTCGACTATGCTTCAATTAAATCAAACTGGAAATTTTAATTACATTTTCTTGCATATCAATTGCTAATTTGATTGCTATAACAAGGTAAATTTATATATGAACAAAGACATGATTTAATAAGAATGAGCTGAGTGCCTGATGCCTCAGAACAGTAAAATCAGACACATGGTAGTTGAACCTCTGATACAGAGCATGTATACGTAGAATCTGCAAGCTGACTTAGCTGATATAATATCATGTCAGAAGTAGCGACATTACAGGCTGCCTAGGACATGTAGCAGTTAGAGCGCGCGGATGCATGCGAAGATCTCAAAGGAGTATGAAAAGAAGCATGTTCAGATCTCTCCTGAACGGAGCCCACACTCGATAGTATTTCTCTAACCAACTCTACTCATGGTTTCAAACACTGTCAGAAGAGGTAGAGATCAAGGATAGACATGATTTTTAACCATTAGAGAGTATCATGAATATCACCATCCCCAAGACCCACATTCCGTAACTGATTACATGTTACTAAACAGTGATTAGGTCTCATCAGTATTCACTAAATTACTAATCAGTATTCTGATCAGTCTCAGTATTAAAAGGCATTTTTTCAAGCCTTCAGATATAATTTGGAATAAATTGGCCTAGTCAAGGTGATCAACAAGATTACAGACCATGTTGTTTCAAATATAATATGACGTGATTTCAATTCTACTATATTTATGAGCATTTCGCTCAATATGAAAGTGCAATTATCAATGTAGCTAATGTTTTGTATCTAAACACAACTACCATTGGTAAATGATATTATGAGAAGCTACCATTACTTATCAGTCTGAAACCAAACAAGTCTAATTACTAGTCAATAAGTAAGTTACAAAATATGGGCCCAGGAGTACAACTCGGCTAGTGGAATACGATGCGGGATTCTTCTGGTCAGCGGCATCCCCTCTGGTCTGCGGTGTCCCCTCCAGTCAGCGGGTCGCGTCCCCTGTACGTCTCCCTACTCGTCTTCTCCCAGTACCCAACATGGTACGTAACATGAGGCGCATCCAGATAGCGGTCAACAGCTGTTATTGCCAGAAATCACTGAACCCTCTGAAACAAACAAATAAACAAACAGTTATAACAGAATGAAGATTAATGGAATGATCATAAGGATGCCTTTTAATAAAGTTTTCTGAACTGTTTGGACAAGGCAGGACACCTTTAGGAAGAGAATTGCTTCCTGGGCAGCTGGATACCAGCTATAGGTATCAGTATAAGAGCCCGGTAACTTTCTTGGCCACTGGTGTCCGTGTGTACACTAAATAGCCTAAGGCTGGTACCAAGTGGCCCAGAAAAGTCGTTTTTCCTCTTCTTTCTACTTCCTGGTGACAAAATCATCTCAAGGCTTATGGCTTTTTGAAGCTATGAAATAACCCAAATAGGTGAGGTCTATCAATTCATATGCTTTATATAGTATATGTTCCCATGCTGCACTCTGGCAGATTCCAGTACATGTTTGATAGGTATAGCCGGGAGACCAAAATCCACATTGCAAGGATTTACTTTTGTTTGATTCCTATCTTGTCATCAGATAGAACAAACAGTAATCATTCAGGGCTTAAACTTTTAGGGCTTTCTAACGATGGTCACACTTCATTAGAGGCTCAGCTAAGTAATTCTAACAATTAACTTATTTCTTAACAACTTTAAGGAAAGTGCAAACTTATAGGTTGGCCTAAATGCTAAGATGTTTTCCATATAGATTAGACATTTATGGTATATTTTGTCACTAAAATCAAGTTTATATGAAAGTATTGCTTGTGCCTTACAATAAATAGTCGTTATCTGGCATGAGATTGTATTTGATAGAATTTCACAGGTTCCACTGATATCTCTCTTTCAAAATAGACAGACTCATTTGATATTAGTACATTAATATATCAACAGACGTCCCATCAATCTTTTTCTTTGTTTTGTTTTGTAGTTCACAAATAATGACAATGACAACAGATCTATTTGAGGTTGAGTCTCTGGCTGTGCAGGTGGGGAGTCTGTATGGGGTCACACCTACCACCACCACCACTTTAAGGGCCGATCACACCTTACGACTCATCCTGTGACAATAAGGGTTATGACAGCATCGGAACAGGATCGGAAGAGAAATTCAACTCCGATTCTGTCACGATACTTCCAACAGCTTTTCTAACACTATGAATTCCTATACAGGGTTCACGCTATAATTCTGGTGCAATGTTCTGATCCTATCCTTTTTCGTTGCCGATGCTGTCTACCCCTATTGTAAGAACAAAATTCGTAAGTTGTGAACCAGGCTTTACCTGACAGGCTACAGACTACACGACGACTGACGCGCCGGGCTGTCAGAGAAACACACGGTCAGCTTTTAATCCGTATCACCAGATTTGGACCTGCTATATATGTGTTCAGTGCCCCAAGTTAAGCTTTTTTAATATATGTACACCCCAGATAAAGAGTCACCAAAGCAATGTACCCGACTTGTCATGCATACATCCTTCCCGAACATGGCCCTTAAAATCCGGAAAAAATTGTGCTTTGGTATTGAACAATGTTTCTTTTTTTGTGTGTGTGCGGTAGCATCTCAGGGAGAGAGACATAGCCACGTTCACAATCAATTGGTATTGAACAATGTGAGTAAAAGATACTGTATTACATTATTAATTTACGACCTCCATTGTGTATTTATGTTGCCATCCAAATGTTAGGGAATAACACTAATCTGGAGACAATTAATATTGTGGTTACACACACCTGTTGAGTTTGAAGTGGACTTTTTTCCGTGAAGACAGCTTTGCTGAAACACACGAGAACAGGTAAAGGTCAGTCTCATTCGACATGGGTAGTATACAGCATGGCAATATGGCAAAATATTAGATTTATCAAAAGATAACGTTAGATAACAATAGTTAGTTTAGGTTTACCCTTTATTATGGAACCACTGACAAAGAGTTTTTGTAAGACTATCAGAAATTGTATCAGGATTTGTAAGATAAGATTTCCAATACATTCTTCCCTTCCCAGGAAGTCTTAGAATATGAGTATCGTTGCATTAAGTATGATCAAAAAGATTGACAGTGACTGATTATATGTGTAGGATGCTCTTTTCCCCTTACACCATACAACTAGAGAACCATACAACAAAAGACACAAGGTGGAAAGTCCATCAGCCTCATGCACAGAGGGACTGGTGATGGACGCAGGGAAAAGAAACACTTCATTTCGACCTGGACTAGTGAAACATCACAAGAACATTTGACAGGAGCACGTGATTATGTTTTAAAGGTGAGGAAATGCATAAAATGAAAAATTAGCATGTGACAAACGGGGATTGCTAGGGTGAAGGCTAGTTTCATTGGTCAAACTTTTTACAATTAGTAATGTTTTCTTCTATTTTCTTTTTCTGTTTATAAGAACCAATCGAGAAAATTGAAAAACTGCACAATGATCGATGTTCAGATTTAAAAGGCGAACGTTTTTACAACCGTCTTTTGAAACCTAAAGTGGTTTGTGTTTTCTTTTGTTTTTGTATCAATGTTTGGATATATCCTATACTTTCATTTTACATATGGTATGTACATACAGAGAAAGGCACTAGCCGTGGTTCAGGTGATCACCTTAAAGAGAGCCAAAAGCAATTATAAGGTCAAAATTTTGCAAATTCTGTTATCTATTGAAATATATCTCATTGCCATAACCTAGGCGTGTGGTAAAATATAGATTGTGAATACAGACTTAAAATACATGAAAACTCATCCAGGGTCAATTTTGGTTTGTTTACCAACATTGCTGTCTTCAGGCATAAATGACATGAGTATTAAGGAATTAAAGTAAAGTTATAGTTTATTATCATGGTTCATACTGTACTGTTGGCTAAAGTTAGACTTTTAGAATCTATTTTCATAGTTATTTGATTTTGTAAAATATTCGCAGTTATATTTTGACACAACATTGCTTTTGACTCTCTTTGACCCACCTCTCAGGACCAGGGAAATCAGCCGGAACAGCGGTACTTTTACAATACTAGCATTAGTGACTCTAATTGCTTTTGAATTATTTGAGCTCACATAGCGTTAACTATTCAATTAATTTTGGCGTTTAAAGAATTCACATTGAAGCAGTAGATGAGTGGCAATTTGAACAATAAGCCACACCATACTGACGTAGCAGTCTCATCACAAGGCTGGCAATTTTAGAAATATTCTTGTTGGACCAAAACATTCAATCAAATTTTAAGGGGCCCTGTAAAAAAAGTTAACCAGGCCCATACAAGTATTTCTAATGCAAGGAAGAGCGTTTTCTCGTCCCATGAAAGAGCCCTTCAGAAATTTCAGTCCAGATATACAGTATGGGAAGTAGGTTAGTCAAAAATTTGTGAGGGGAAACAGTAAATAAATTTTAAAAGGAGGGAATCCATGATTTGTTGAAGGGTGGGAGGGAGAGGAGGGTGGTCCGGATATATTTCTTCATGACTAAAACAGTATTCATTTCACAAATAATCTCAATATTTGTCCCCCCCCCCCCCCCTCTAGATCTACATCTCGCCCACCACCTTCCTCTCCTCTGGATCCACCCATTACAGGGAAAGTAAGAGGGAATATAAGGAAGCAAAATATGAAGTTATCTGTAGCACAGTTAGGTCAGCTAAACAGGGATAAAAAGGATTATAAAAGGGAAACATGTCTGTACTGTGAGGTGAACCTATGTAACGTGGACATCGGTGGTTATACCATTAAAACCACCACACGGCCATACCTACCTGTGCCCGGAGACCACTAACACAAGGAAACAGAAAGTGTCACTCTCACAACACAGTCTTGGAACACAAACCAGGCACAATAAGGTTATAAGCTTTCAGTAGATATTCTTCTGTATATTGTATACTGTGTGATTACAGATGTGATTTTAAGACCAAGACCATTATTTTACTCAACGTGGAGCGCATTATTGGTGAAATCTTGTCAATAAATAATCACTTTTACAGAGATAAAGTTTACTGTGCAACATTAAGTAAATCATGTCACTTATATAGAAAGTTCAATTAGAAGTAAAAAGTTAAGACTAAAAAACAACCCAAGGAAGTGTACATGCACCAACACCTTGGTGGAATGTTCACCCAAAGTGGAATTAATCATCCTAACTTAGAACTAGCATCAAAGACAGGAAACCATTTTTTGGGAATAAAAAAATAACATCCCAATCCGGAGCAGCATTACAAAACTATAAAAGACTTGAGCTATAGCTACAGGAGGTTGGGATGCGGCCACCATAGCCCCCCGTGCCTGTCCCGGACCTGTGTGGATACTCTACCCTCAGTGTTCACTCTCTACGGCCCGGGTTAAGGTCAAGTACTACCATGACTGAGAGGAGGCAGAGCGGTAAGCAGCGAGCAGAAAATGGCGCACAGAGGGTTGGAGAGTTACAATTAGATTTCTCCCAATTAATCACTTGTCAAATTTAGTATTATGGTTCTATCCTTGGCCGAGAACATTTTGGAATTAAAGAGAAAACTTATTTTTCTATTAATGACGTATCCATTAAGGAAAGGTGGCAGTGGTTCATTTGCCTACCACATTTTGAATGCTTACAAAATAAGATTGCTGCATTCTAAAAGTAAAAGTCCGCGCATTATTCTATTTTTTACACTATAAATCTTATTTTATAGGCTCTCAAAAGTAATGCAGTTAATTGTATATCATCATTTTATAAGAGCATCAATTTGCAAGATGAGTTTTTGATTGTACTGTATGTCACTGAGTTAACATTATTTGCCTTATGCCATTCCATACCAAACGTAATTACTTGAGGTCATGTTAAATTGAAATAGAAAGTTATTGCCTGACATGCAAGTCAGTTGCAAAGCACAATGCACCTTTAGATTTGTATTAGTTGCGGAAATAAACGTTTTAAAACAAGTATAAAATATATAAAAACAGATAAAAAAAAATCTTGAAAGCTACATGGTGGGCAGCTTACCTGTGGCTGGCTCCGGTTTGAGCATGGTGCTGTAGATGTTGACGGCAACGATCAGACAACAGAGGAGGATGGGCGCAATGATAGCACCCTCCAGCCCCATCCAGTATATGCCGCCAGCGATGGCTAGGCCTGTCAGGTAGGGGTGGCCCCTGTAAGGGAGGAACAATTAATGTATTATTAAGGGAGGAACAATTAAAGTATCATTAAGTAACGGTGTATGCTAAAAGGCAGAGGATGATGGGTGCGATGATAGCGCCCTCCAGCCCCATTCAGTATATACCACCAGCGATGGCCAGGCCCGTCAAGGAGGGGTGGCCCCTGTTACGGAGGAACAATCAATGTTTTATTTTTGCAATTTTTTAATTTTTTTATTTTGCAAATTTTGCAAAAGTACTCATGAATATATGGCTGATTCAAAACTCTAATAGAGAACTATTTTTAGAGATAGAAATGGTTAAATAGGACACATTTTGTTGAAATTTTGCTATAGCAGAAAAACGATTTTAGCAATAAAATCTACATTTTCTCGTTTCTCTTTTGATAGAGGTTGTATAAAGGTATATCATACATCCAAATCATTGTTAGAATTTCAAGAATAATATAGAATAGTGGAAATAACTTTAGATTATATATCTAAGTGAATTTATTGGCAGAAATAAAATATTCATTTTAAGCATTTTTTTTGTTTTAAAATTGGTTTTTTTTTAAGCTCTGCTGACTACATAAGCACGGTGACCCCTATTTTTTTGGGCTGGATATGGAAGCCTACATCAATATGCATGAGATTTGAAATTTTAGAACATTTTTCAGTTTTCTATTTTTTTTGTGTGAAACTTTAATTTAGAATTTTTGTATTTTTGAAATAATTCATTTTGAATACATACCAGTTTAAAATATATATTACGTTTTCAAATTTTACAGAAGTATTTTTATCTCACTTGAGAAAATATGAACATATTTATCAAAAGCATCACACTGGTTATAATATAATTGCTACTAAAATAATTAGCAAATAAAATCAAATTTCTAGATTCATTTTGCAAGTCATTTTTCAAATAATTATCATATGTTTAGACTGCTCTAGCTGAAAAATTTGCAAGGTGACCCCTGATTTTTTTTTGCATTTTTGATGTTCATATAGATATAACTTTTACTGTCTGGAATTTAAAAGAAATCTGAATACTAGATCTATAATGGCGCGATTGTCTTTATCTACATAAAAAAACATATAAATGACTACATTTTTCATCACTCTGTAACTCTGTAAACAATAGTCCTAGTCATATGATCATCCTATTTGATAAATGTCTACATCACTCTAAGCTGAACCTTCACCTACCCCTTGATATCGCTGTAGATGGCGGTGTCGACAATGTAGGTGGGAAGCAGGTGGGCTGTGAACAGCATGATGGCCTGCACAGACTCGCCCTTGACCAGCCACAGCTCGATGATGGCCGGGGTGGCTGCCCAGTATGTGCCCATAAATGGGATCATAGCGAACAGAGCCGCCAGTGCTGGTGTGGAGAGGGAAAGAACATAACATGATAGGAATGTTATTTAAATCATTTTTTAAAAAATATTTTATATCTATTGCAGAAATTTGTATCTTGAGGATATGTTAATACAAATCCTACATGCTTGGATTGTTTGTCTGGATGTTCAATAACCGTTGACATGGCCTAAGGCTGTACAGGGCAATTACAACAGAATAGTATACAGAAAACTTTTTTAAGGCCTATGGATTTAATAAATTCCTTTTGAAAATTGAAGCAAAATCAGATTTGATCTGTCATAGCATTATCAAGGTATCACAAATCCAATTACTCTTTACAGAGCTGGGTTTTTTTCTACACTTAAAATCTAGTAAAAAGTGGTAAAAAGTTTTTAAGTATTTTAAAATGTTTATGAAATCTGAAACATAGAATTCTCCCCACCTGAGGGAATGAAGACAATGTTGATGCCGAAGACCGTGTGTGTGAGCCAGGTGTAGAGACCGTAGAAGGCGGCCATCTTCAACGAGGCCGCGAACACCGACCTGGGGGTAAAGGCAATGGTTTCAGCCTAAGGATATACCAAACTTCAAAAAGGCCAATTCGTGGGACTCTCTTAAGTTAAAATTGACATGCCAGATTTAATCCAAATGATCAACCAGATAGCCTTCTAATAACCCTATTTACTCATATTAATCATATTACAATGTTCAAATGCACACTGTGTGGGGAATTTTTAATAAAACTTTTTCTTAAACAATCATGTCTTGCTTACAACTGCAGACATAACAAGACAAGACATTTTTACAGCGTGAGGATTACTTTCATCAAGAGAGAAGCATGGCTCACAATTTGTACTTATGTCCTAGTCTATTCTATTGTGAATATTGTGGACCAGCCAATAATGCTGGTTCTTGATACTGTTCCTTGAATGGTTATAAGTTGTGATTGATGAAAATTGGAGGCTGGGAGACAAGAAGAACATACCCAATAGCTTCCTCGACGGCGTTACCGAATCTGTTGCCACCAGAGCTGCCCTGGGTGGGACTGATGCTCATGAACCACTCAACGGGCTTGTACTGCGCCCCGCTAAAGGCCAGTAGGTAGAACAGCGATGTCAGGAACACCACCTGGCGAGAGAAGTGGGAACCACTGTTAGATAAACCGTTAACAGACATCAATGGGCTTATACTGTGCCCCGCTAAAGACCAGTAGGTAGAATATCAATGTGAGGAATACCACCTTGCGAGATATCAAAGTGTTTGTACTGGCCCAACAGGTATAAGTGGGATGTCAGGAACCCACCAATATATAATTAATGAAACAGAGATATACTGTAAGAGGGATTGGTCTAGATAATGATTCACTCAACAAGCAAGCTTTCAATGTGGCCAGAGTGCAGCAGAAACTCCATGTTGAGAGGGATGGGTATTACATGTACAACTTATTAAGATACAGAAAATGCCAGTGTTTTTTTTTTTTTTAAAACTGTTATGTGATTTTCAACAACAAAAATTAAACTGATCCATTCAGAACTACATAACAAATTATTCCCATATTAGGTAAAGTAGCAAATCAGTGACAACCTAATCCTCAGATACAAAGACATAAGTTGTTTGACTTACCATTGAGAGGACAAAGTTGAGGAGGGCGGTGCCGCCCCCGAAGAGCACGGAGAGCGTGGCCGTGAGCAGACTGAGGGCCAGATTGATGTTTCCCTTCAGCACCAACCAGATCGACTCCAGCACCTACAGCAGAGAAGAGGGTCAGTCAAAATCTCTCAATATACAATCTTTGACTGCCTAGAAATGTATTGAGGGCATTAATCAAGCTCAAATACTTTTTCAATTAGTTCAGTTAGTTTAATTTTTAAATAAATTCCCAAACACTGAAAACTGACTCTTTATTTTAGTTTCACAGTTCTTCCTCCATACCAACGTTAACTATAGGTATAGACTGATTAAGGTAAATATTTAACTCTAGCCAAGTATTTGTTTTCATTTAAAAGGATATCAAATGAATGTCGCTTTTTACTCTTCCTAAATATCATGCAATTTTTGGCAACAGCGCCAGAAAATGTTGTGAAGGTAAGAAACTCATTGGAGAATCTTTCTGAGAAATTGCTGCTAAAGTTCAAAATATATTCTCCGATGATACCTGGTGTCATAAGAGAGATTAAGTACGATGTTGTGAGAAGACACAGGGAATCTTTGTAGTATTTAGGCCTTTATGTAGTGGGCATGTGTATTAGCAAATGCTTTACTAAGTGACACAATGATTTGTTTTACGGCAAGAAAGTCTATCAAATTCAAATACAAGAGAAAATGCACTTTTTCAGTCCTCTGGACTGAAAAACCTTGCTTTTGTGGCGAAAAATAATCATCTATTGCCTGGAGCAAGTAGAATCCGGTGAGACCTCTAGTGGTTACTACTGTTAACCCCCCTCCCCCTCCCCTCCCCCTCCCACTGCCGCCGCCACTGGACCCGTCAGTCTCTAGTCCCGGTGGCTAGCGCAGGCCCCGTAGTGGATGAGAGCGGCGTCCAGTCCAGCCGCCTACCAATCCTCCCCCTCCACCCCCCGCCCCCCCCCCCCCCCCAACCCACCACCGACCCCTCCCCTACCCGACACACACACACACACACACCCAGTATAACACTGCGTAAGCCCTGACGCCACCCGAATGATAATAATAACCTAGATGATAAGCGGTCGGGTAGTAGCGGTGGCAGTGGGGGTGGGGTAGGGTGGGGGGGAGGTCAAAGCCGTGCCGGGGGTTTGGCTACTGGGGTGAGTGACAGGCCATGGGGACCAATGAGATCACCCCCCTGAACTCCTTGCCCAGACACACGGGGGGGGGGGGCAATTAGTACCAATTTCACGCCTTTTGACTTTACACAATGGAAAAACATCCGACAGTAAGGCTTTTGGGGCGTGCTTTACCAGTAACCACTAGATGGCGCCCCAAAAGCAATAAAATTGTCTTTTCTTTAGAGTAGCAATTGCCTCACAGATCTGACAACGCCGATGTTCTCCTTGATGAAGGCGACAATGTTGAGACTGAAGTCGGCGTTCTTGAAGATGTCCATGACTCCGGTCAGGTTGCTCAGGGAGACCGCCATTTGTCCCTTCATCGCCAGGCCGCCCGACTGAACTGTCGTGTTCTGCAGGCAAACAGGGGGAGTACTGAGTATTAGGGTGTTAGGTATGAACTACAGAAAGCATTCATCATTTAATAGTCTAATCATATACTGTACTCACATATTGCATTATAGCAATTTTTCGGACATATTGGTATATTTTTTGCATACCACTGTATGTATGAGATGTGTATATTTGTAACACCTGTTGATAATTTTCAAATCATTCACTTTGGATCTGCAATACTGTGTTACAGATGAATACAATTTTATGGATAATAGGCAAAGCTTACCCTCTATATTTCGGTACTACATTATTAAAGATAATTTTTGTGAAAATATGCGGTAGCATCTAGAAAGATCGGACATGTCCATAGCCTCGTATCATACATTATTAAAGATAATGTGCAGCAATAATTTTAGGACCTATGTTGGAACAGCTAATTATATTGAAATCATTTCAGTCCTTTATCGAGGGTCACCAGTCATACTTTATAATAATTCTTAATTATATAATGACGCATGTGGTTGGTAAGTTAAGGCGAACATACTCTGGCAAACCAGCTTTCGTAGAGCTGGTCCCAGACGTCCAGCACTTGGTTCTCCACCTTCTCCATGTTGTCGCGGTCCCCATTAAACGCATTATTCACCTGCACCGGGGAACGAGAGTGCATGTTTAATATATACACATTGCAAAGAGTGGCTTATTGGTGCGGGTATATATACACACTAAATGGTGAATCAATGTTATAAAAAAAAAACGATGACGTGTTTTTTTTAACCTCAATGTAGTTAACTACTGTATGTAAAATTCTTAACGTCATAAGAGAAATATTGGAATATTTAATTCATTATACACTTGATCTGGAAGACTAGGGGGTAAAAAAAACATAGAGAAAGCATGTACTGGATTCCCTCAGAACTACAATAATGTGACACGTTTAACAATTGAGACGATTGTTTTCTTTGACCAAGGTTTCAATTTAACTTGGGCTGACGATTCTGAGACAGGGAATGATAATTTGGGAAAAATTTACATTACGATCTACTCGAATGGGTTAACATTTTTTGTACTTATACTAGATTTTTAAACGAATAAGCATGGTTTGATAAACTAAAAAGTTCTTTGTTTTGTTTGTACTTCCAGATCTAGGTGAGGTATGACATAAGAACACGAGTCACACACTAACCTTTGCTGCGAGCCACTCCCGGCCGTAGAGGTAGGCGTTACTGACCATAGTATCGAGCGTCTTCTGCATCTCATCGCTGTCAGGGAGCCACCTACAGCGGACATCGGTACAGAATCTGTGACGAGCCCGGCCGGTGACGGGCCGCGGGCCGGTTAGTACTACACAACACACAGCAGGCAACATGGGCAAACTCAGGCATGGGGCAGAGGTGAAAGCCTCTTAACCATTTACTAATTATAATACTATGGTTTTACTTTTGCAAAACTGACGCATGTATTCATTTTCTTCATGTGGTTCATACCATTTCCTTTTTGATTTCTATTCCTCCATTGCATTTGAATATATATTTCATCTTTTGTATTTTTATCCGAATCTTTTGTCTTTGTATTTATTGGGGTTGGTAAGGGGAACCTACCAGTTGACTGATTGTCTAGATTTTCAATTTTTATGCAGCGTTCACCTCTGCCTTTATTTTAAGGTCGACAAAATTAGATAAACTACCAGTAATAGAACTAAATTAAGAAATCATAAAATCGTAAATAAATCATATCAAAATCTAGAACAAATGAACTACGTGCATTAGTATCCTGAGATAATTGATAACATATAAAAACGGGGTACCGTTAGCATGTGCAAACTATCGAGTACGAGGGAACATGTGAGCAGCTACTTTATGAAACACTAAGAACACTATAAGATATCTACAGACGCAACAAATTCACAAATCAAAGATTGCTAATAAAATGCATATTAAAAAGTAGTAAAATGACGGAAATATACGGTAGATATAGTCAATGATTATTCCATATAATATGCTTATAACAAGGAGAAAGGGACCACAGAATTGTGTTTAGCAAAGGCGGGAGGACGAGCAGTTGATAGCTTTATACAGACGATTTAATTAAAAGGCGGGATCTTAACTAACATTAAAATGTCTATATTTGCATTTGATAAAAACTGGAGAAAACTTAATACATTATATTACAATACTTTTATGATTTGCAAAAGAACCAATTACAATGGTTGGACAGAGCCTATTCCGCTCTGTATGTAGGTGTAAAAAGACCCCGCTATAGCAGTTGCTGGTTTAACGCCGACCGGCTGTACTCACTGGCTGAGTTCTGGGTGGAGCGAGTTGTTGAGTACATTACTTGTCACAGACACCAGGTGCATGCTTTCTCTGTGGACCTGAAATAAGATGAAAGATTGTTTTTCATTTATCATTAAAAAAACATGTTTTTTTTCATGATCTAAAAAAGTGTGACCTCATAGAGCGATAACATAAATTCCCAGCTAGTCAATGAACTCTGTATGCTTAATGAAGCTGTAGCTTACCAACTCATCTCGAACTCGATAGGAAATGTCACAGGAATAAATGAATGTGATTAGAATAAACAATATATAAGTTACATTACACCAAGTGTAGGTGACATCACAGCATGTATTGTTCGCATCACAGCACTTGCTGAATATGTCACAATACATGTTGGTGACACCACAGTACATGTCGATAATGTCACAGCACATGTTGAATACATCAGTGTATGTGTTGGTGACGTCAGTGAGTGCTGATGACATCACAGCACATGTTGATGACGTCATAGTGTATGTTGATGACATCACAGCATGTATTGATGACAACACAGCGCATGTTGGTGAAGTCACAGCACATGTTGATGACTTCACAGCACGTGTTGATGACATTACAGCATGTGTTGATGACATCACAGCACGTGTTGATGACTTCACAGCACGTGTTGATGACATTACAGTATGTGTTGATGACATCACAGCATGTGTTGATGACATCACAGCACGTGTTGATTACTTCACAGCACGTGTTGATGACATCACTGCCCGTGTTGTAGATGTCACAGCGTGTGTTGATTAGATCAGTGCACATGTTGGTGGCGATCAGCGCATGTTTGTGACAGCACATCACATGTTGGTGATGTCACAGTGCATGCTAGTGACATCACAGCACATGCTGATGACGTCACACCATATGTTGGTCATGTCAGTGCGTGCTGATTACGTTACAGCGTGTGTTGATGCTGTGAGAGGCCCACCTGGAAGGCGAAGAAGAAGGTCATGAAGACCATGCCCACGATGAGGATGAGGATGATGAGCACGCTGATCACTTGGTCCATCGACTTCTCGATGGCCGCCACAATCTGAAACAACCAACAGAAGTCTTATTTATCTTCAAATAACTATTAAAAATGACAAGCAGTACCAAGGATTCTTTTTGGTCACAATAGCCAAGTTTCGAGCACTATAGGCCTACTATCAAACATATTTATTGAAAAGAATGTTTGCCATTTATTAAAGTTATTATCGTTAAGTAAGACGTCAAGTACATTATTCAAATATACTGGCTATTCCTAAACTTTTCTGAAAGTTGTTTTTGAAATCTTATTTCAGACTTTTGTCTCAAATCACACATACTTAATCGAAAACCATAGCTGAATAGAAGAACAACCCGTAAACAAAGCATGAATGAGCCTAACCCTAACCCAAATTAAAAACAGAAAACTCCCTTCATTCTCTACCTACTTTTGAAGTGAAAGGAGATCTAGGAATAAGTCTTTCAATCAAATTGCTGTTATATCTAAATATCTCAACATTGTTGATGAAGTTAATAAATTATGGAAACCTAAAAACGTAGTTTCCCCACGTTTAGGATGAAAGCACTGGGTTTTCTAGGGGCAGAGTGCAGCCTGCTGTCTTACCTTTCTGTCACCCCGCAGGATGAGCTTGCCGAGGCCCCGGATGGGTTTGGGCGCGAGGATCTCGATACGCTGGTCCCCGCAAATGTTCTTCTTCCATGTCTCACCCAGGAACGTGGCCTTCTCACGGATTACCTTCCACGATCCCAGGTGCGCTCCTGAAGGGAGGAAATAGTGTACATGCATAATGACATATTTTAATAAAAGATGTCCAGCTGGCTATTCTAGCATTATAATTGTCAATGTTTAAAACCGCGATCTCTTCCTCAAGCTGGTGATAATTTGATATGTTGTAACTTCTGTTTATTGGTGCCAAATTCATGACATGACCAATGACGTCGCCAGATTACGTTCTAATGTCGCAAAACACTTCGCCGGCTGGCATGTCGTTAGGCTTACGGCAGCGGATGTAAGCCTAACAAGAGGAGGAGGAGACAGTGGCTTTAATCCAGTGGGGTCCAAAATGTGACAGAGTTTCAACAGTTTAGGCCTGGGGAACATCTGGGAATTTACAGTGGAAAACAACGAATTAATAGCCACTGAGAATTACAACTGACAATTAAAAATGGTATTAAAAGGGAACTAGGCTATTCAAGACCAGGGGGTTACCCTGAGGATGACTTTTTTTAATTAAAAGGTAGCAAGAGCTACAGGGAAGCGCAAACCCGAAACACTTTTTACCATAATAGTCAATACCCTAAGGGAAAGGAAACATTACAATTTGAAAAAAAAAATCTAATAAGAAGCCCTATCAACAAAACAACCATACGCCCATATTAACGGCTATTGTTTAGCACTTAAGGATAGAGTAGGGAGACTACCACCTTTTCTGTGTATGGCATGCGTAAATGTTCATATCTCTCTTGATATATGAGATTTCTTAACATGTTATATACCTAAAAATAGCTGTTTATCACATCATTCTGCCCATATTTGTTATGAAAATATTGGACAAATATTCTCTGGGAAATCAGTCATGAAAGCTGAAACTTCTATTTTTACACTTTTATTTTTTGAACGCGGTTTTCTCAATTAATAATGCTCCATTAGGTTTGAAACTTCTCAAAAATGTTGACAACATTCTTCCTGAGGGAAGCGTGTCTCAAAATTTTGATTAAGGTCTTGGTTATCTTTTTATTAAATGTAGAAAAAAAAATGAGTTAAATTTTTAAATTTTTTTTACTATTTATATCATAAAAAAATAACTAAGCCATAAATCAAAATTTTGAGACACGCTTCCCTCAAGAAGAATGTTTTTGACAAAGTTAAGAAGTTTTATTATCATTGAGACATTATTAAGTGAGAAATCCGTGTTCAAAAAATAAAAGTTAAAATATTATCTTTTTCATTTGCTCCCTGTTTTTCATATTAAATATTTGCCTCCAATAACATATTTCTGAAACCATTCGATAGCTTAGGTATTCAGCTTTCATTTGATGTATAATATGTGAAAAAATACAAAGTATTAACAGAGTTATGAGTAAACACGCACAACTATTGCAAATTGGAGGCTGATCACCCTACTCTAACCTTAATAATAGACTATTTGTAATCAGCTCTGCAAGTACTGACCGATGCGCTTGATGATGAGGAAGAGGAAGAGGACAGGGAGGAGCTGGATGACCCAGACACTCTTCCAGATGTGGACGAGCACGATGGCCGAGATCAGACCGATGAAACAGTTTTCACTCAACGTGCGGGGCTGTGGTAGAGAAAATGTTGCTGATGTTTGATAAATAGGTCAATGGCATGCCGATGGCTCTATATTCTATTGGCCATGTATTCATTATCACACGTTGGCTCGATGATATCATTATGAAATCTTGACTCTGATGCACTTAAATAGTTTTACGCTAGGCCCAAAAAAAAATGATCTCAAATTCAGGTAAACCTCCAAAGAAATATGGTCGGTAGGTTGGGATTTCTCCTTTTTAAATAGTATTTAAACTGCAACGAATACGCTAAGATTGTGTTTAAAATTGAGTACTTTCTTTATGCACCTCCTGTAGTGATTTTAAACTTCTGTAACGTAACATTCCATAATGTATCGACCAATTAACGCTCTTTTGCCAACTTTAGATTTATCTTAATGATTTTCTCCGAACATTTTCAGGGTAACAAAAATGGGGTCAGTGGGAAATCTGACTCCAATTATTTTCTTTTGGCCTACAGTTATTTCTGAAAACATGATACAACAAGAGAAGTCTAACACATAGACCACACACAAGTACCTTGACAGGCTTCCCCTCTGTGGCTGGTTTCTTGGTCTCAGGTTCCGTCAAGTCCATCTTACTGAGTTGGCTGACGTCGGGTTCGTCGTCTGCACTGTGCGTCTCTCCGTCGGGGGCCGCGCGCCTAGGAATCTCTTCTGAAACGCCTACTCGGGTTAGCATAAGGTGCATAGAGGTTAAAGTGGCTGGTAGAGTAAATCCAAAACACTTTTAGACAGTTCTCCTTATCCAAAATAATCAAGGATAGTTTACTTTTCTATCATTTTTTAAAAATAAAATATCCCTTGTTGTTCAAAAACAGGAAGGTTCTAAAGACAGGTTATTAAAAACGTAATTTATATCTAAGGAGATACGGTACATAAAAGGACACAAATAATTAAGCATATATTACGTATTGTATAAAGCGCGCACATCAACAATGTAGACTAAGTCTGCATACCTGACTAACTACCTTAGCCGAAAGGAGACTGATAGACATTTAGAGGTCATAGAGTATGAAACACCACTGCAGGCACAAGGTTAAAGGTCAAAGACAAAGGCTACTAGAGGGATCTACCACGTGGATGGAGTTAAGGTGAATAATGTGTGTATGTGTGTAGAGTGTCTCATAAACTGAAATATAACATTACTGACACAAAGTGACACAGTAATGGGTTCCATTGGTTCATGTCCCTTTATCACCAATACTCTCCGCTCTCTCGCTCTTGAAGACCCTATGCCATATGTAATCATCATTTAAAACATCTTACACCAACCGTCAGTCCCTTCATACCAGTCTCAGTCTGAGATTTAAGTAAAGAAACAAAAGTTAAAATAACTAAAAACAACTGATGAAATTCAAAGAAAAGGCTGTCAATATCAACAGAAATCAAAAATCATATCCTTAAAGAACAAAAATTAATGAAAATAAACTTAAGTCTAGTCCTCACCTGCCTCAACAACTCTACTACGGGAGAGGCCAGCAGTCAGAGTCGTGCTAGTGGGCGGGGCTTGGTGTGCCTCGGGCGGCGTTGATTGGCTGCTGTCAGTCGGTGACTGTTGGGACTCGCTGAGCGAGCTCTCGGCGCTCGGGGGTTCTGATTGGCTGGTGTTGGCACTGGACCACACCCTCGTGGCCGTGGCCAATACGGAGGGAGAAAGAAGGACAGGCTGCTCCTCTGAATCTTCCTCACACTCTGTCACTACAAACAAGGGGCGTGGTTAACGGGTGTCAATCATATAATAGGGGGCGGGGCTAGGGGACATGAGGATGGACTGATCCTCCTCACTCTCACTACAAACAAGGGGTGTGGTTAACGGGTGTCAATCGTCTAACAGGGGGTGGGGCTAGGGGGACATGAGGATGGACTGATCCTCCTCACACTCTCACTACAAACAAGGGGTGTGGTTAACAGGTGTCAATCATCTAATAGGGGGCGGGGCTAGGGGGACAGGAGGATGGACTGATCCTCCTCCCATTTTCACTACAAACAAGGGGCGTGGTTAACGGGTGTCAATCATCTAACAGGGGGCGGGGCTAGGGGGACAGGAGGATGGACTGATCCTCCTCCCATTTTCACTACAAACAAGGGGCGTGGTTAACAGGTGTCAATCATCTAATAGGGGGCGGGGCTAGGGGGACAGGAGGATGGACTGATCCTCCTCACTCTCACTACAAACAAGGGGTGTGGTTAACGGGTGTCAATCGTCTAACAGGGGGTGGGGCTAGGGGGACAGGAGGATGGACTGATCCTCCTCCCATTTTCACTACAAACAAGGGGTGTGGTTAACGGGTGTCAATCATATAATAAGGGTGGGGCTAGGGGGACAGGAGGATGTACTGATCCTCCTCACACTCTCACTACAAACAAGGGGTGTGGTTAACAGGTGTCAATCATCTAATAGGGGGCGGGGCTAGGGGGACAGGAGGATGGACTGATCCTCCTCCCATTTTCACTACAAACAAGGGGCGTGGTTAACGGGTGTCAATCATCTAACAGGGGGCGGGGCTAGGGGGACAGGAGGATGGACTGATCCTCCTCCCATTTTCACTACAAACAAGGGGCGTGGTTAACAGGTGTCAATCATCTAATAGGGGGCGGGGCTAGGGGGACAGGAGGATGGACTGGTCCTCCTCCCATTTTCACTACAAACAAGGGGTGTGGTTAACAGGTGTCAATCATCTAATAAGGGTGGGGCTAGGGGGACAGGAGGATGGTCTGATCCTCTTCACACTCTCACTACAAACAAGGGGCGTGGTTAACGGGTGTCAATCATCTAACAGGGGGCGGGGGTAGGGGGACATGAGGATGGACTGGTCCTCTTTACACTCTGTCACTACAAACAAGGGGCGTGGTTAATGGGTGTCAATCATCTGATAGGGGGCGGGGGTAGGGGGACATGAGGACGGACTGGTCCTCCTCACATTCTGTCACTACAAATCAATCATCTGACAGGGGGCGGGGCTGAGGGGTGGGGCTGATTACTTTTATAGGGATGGGGATGGGCAAATTCTAAGCATTTGTTCAGTCCAAACTACTATTAGGTAAGTATTCGGTCAAAAGACACAAATTGCATATATGTGCATTAATCCACCATGGGCAGCTAGTTCCAATGCTTCACACAATGCATGACCAATCCAATATCACCAGTTGTGATGCTATGAATATCCTTTTGAAAAATGTTCTTATATGTGATCACATTTTCTAATGCTGAAGAAATGTTGCTACGGATATATTATACGTCAGAAACTGATACCATGCAATCGTTTATAGTATACAGTATTTCTAATAACTTCATGATTTTTTATTTACAGAAAAATAAGTTGGAACAATAGATATATTGCTTTAGCACAATTATGTAATAGAACCTGTGGAACAGGACCCAACAAAATTTAACACTAACAGTATTTGTTAGCCCGTTATCCCTACTGTTAGTGCCACTAACTTGACCTATAGTATAAGTAACGAACAGAAACATCTTTTGCTATGTTAATATTGTAGTGATGAATATTCATGTTGAGAGGACCAACGATTTAGAAGGAGCTAGTCGCTCTGAAACAAACAGAATAATTTCTATTTTTTCAAAAAATCAGGTTATTGTTTAGTTTAGGAAAAACATAGTACATGTATATCTAAAACGTGAACGTTTTCGAAACACGCAGCAAGGAACAACTGCGCAAACAACCTCAACTTGTCCTTCTGGTCTGAGCATTAGGGCCTTCCATTAAGTACGCACATTTCCAAAAATTTCAAATTGTCCTCTCCCCCTCCTCTTGATACGTACGTACTTAAGGAAACGCCCTTTGTATAGACTGTAACAACTTAGGCGCCCAAGAACGTGTTCTCTTTTTACTAATGTGAATTTGAGGAGCCCATTTGGTCCCAACACCCAAAGCCATCCAGTTGTCGAGGAGCCATTGATGTTTGTGCGTTCGTCAGGGTTATTTCTAGTACCGATATCTACATTTTCTAAACATGTTTTTCCTATATTTCTTTTTTTTCTGTTAAAACAGCTGTTGTCATGAAGGTTTAAATAGATATCATGTTATATGGTGCGAGGACGAGGAGTTCAAAAGTATATTCTATCACTATTATATATACACGCTGTTTGCAAGCTTATACACTTGCAAACATCAGTAATTGTTATAGAATTTCGTTTTCAATCAGGATCTGCTTTTACATATTTTTTCATGACTTTTCCGTGAATTATTTCAAGATTGTTTGTGATTTCCCAAAACATTCCAATGATTAGTCATACGAAAACTTTCAGATAATGAAATGTATTTTGTTGCTTTTATTTTCTAGAATTGGGGCATCTGAACTGAAGCCTTATATCTTGAATCTGACAAAATGTTTGGAAAAAGACGTGGGGGGGGGGGGAATGGTTAATATGAGAATGGCTTTGTAAGAAACTCGTTGGCTTCTTGCAAAATTCAATGAATTATTGTCACTTGTTTTAACTCGATGAATACTCCATGTCCAGTTTCATTTATTAGGTTTACCAAGATTTTCTGCCTCGCACATAAGCCTTTTTCTATCGGAAACTCACGGATTGATGAAAAAAGAAAAATCGAGGAGGTCCTCCACAATTCTCATTAGCACGAAGAGAACACCTGCACTTAAGGGGCCTACAAGACTTACACGGGCTGTAGTATACAGAGGGCAGGCTCCACGGAGAGTACGCCGTCTGTTCTGTGCGACATTTACACTGACACAGTTGGTAAGGAGACAACACGTGTCTTTAACGGGCCTACTGATGTGACTTACACGGGCTGTAGTACACAGAGGGCAGGCTCCACGTAGAGTACGCGGTCCGTTCTGTGCGACATTTACACTGACACCTTTAGTAACTGGTATAAGTTTACATTCACACTGACATTGTTTAGCACATATCATTGGTCAGCACATATTCGGTATAACTATTCCGTATAACTGCCTGTAACACTTGTATCACATTAATGGTATTTTATTTTAAGGTTACACTCTTTATAACCTTTTTTTAAGATTTCATGGGAAAGCAAACCGCAGTGAACGGCATAAAAGCGGTCTTCTCCTGCCTCTTCAAGCTTTGACATAATGTGTATCCTAACAGGATCCTAGGAGGCCACATTCATAACCAAACATGCTGCATTTTTCAGCCAACATCCTGGATTCGTAGCCTAACAAACCTCCATACAAATCCTTCGTTTCAGACAATACAAGGTGCATCACTTCCATGCAGTTTGCCTGGTTAGCTGTTTGGGCAGCCTCCTAGTTTTTCAGACTCAAGAATGCACACTGGGCCTGTTAAGCCATAGGATGTGCATTCTATGACAAGTATGTAACAGTAATTGTTATAATACCCTTTACAGACTAACCTCAGAATGCGAATTCACACGCTGACAGTTCAGCTGTTCAATGCAGGTATGTCAAGCATTATACGGCTAGTCCGTAAAGCCAAAGGGATGTATAACCTTTGCAGACTATAGGGCAAGAATGAACGTGACATCTGTTTTAAACTGTCAACATATGCCAATTCTGAGGCTGGTCTGCAATGGGCATATTTCTGTAACGGGCATTACAGCTGCACTCAAAAGTACAATTTGAGGGTGCATATAGTCGTCAACTCATGGGGGGACGTGGGAAGGTTAGTCGTTGAGGAACAAAGTTATTCGTTTAAAATTCTCATAATATCATTAATATTTCCAAAACCCATGCTTTAGTTTGATAAACTGCTTGAAACTATGCCTGTCTATGCCAAGTGACAAATTCCTACTATCTTATTACACTTATTACAGGTATTAGAAAAATCCTATTCAAGGCCTAGTGGAAAGCATTTGAAAACGCTCAACTCACTTTCTTTTTTTAGAATTTTCGCTTCAATAATTCAGGAAGACCAAATGTTCTCTCTTTAAATGTGTATTTCTTTTTACGTATGGCAAGGAGTATAAATTATTCATTTACTTTACACTCCTTGCTTCTGGATACTCTTTACTTGGCCGTACCTGAATTACAAATGACAAACACGGGTTAAGGATATATAGTAAACAGGGAGTCTTACTCAAGTTACTGTCTGCGCTCGCGCATAGAATGTCGAGGAGACTGGGTGGACTTTGATCACCAAAGTCTGTCAAACAAAACATTAAAAACAAAATAGAATGCATTGGTATGTGGTTAAGCAAAAAGAACACCTCTTTAACATTTAAGCCCCATACCCACTAGGCGATGTTTACACAATCAGCCGACTCATCAGCGCTAAAATTGGCCGACTCCTCTGGTAGAGTCAGCCGATTTTCAGATCAAACATGCACATTTCATGATGTAAAAAATTATGTTCTTATCAACGATTTGGCGGGTTGAATAACTTGGAAATGTATCATGCCGTACCTTCTTGATATACTACTTTAAAGCTTTTGTGGTATAGATTTACTATTTCCTTTGTAAAACTTCACATTTTGAAAAGGAGGTAAGCCGCAGAGCACAGGGTTATAGCGCAATGAATTGTTTTACTTGCGTAGTACAAATGTGAAGTTTTACAAGGCTGTACATCTGATTTTTATATCACCTTCTATGGGAGGCTCCGTTGACTTCTTCTAACTACTCATTAGCCTACTACGGCTTTAAAGCCACGCTATCGTCTGAGAGACGGACGTAATTTGCTACGTTTTAATTTCCGTACCTTGGTGCCAAATCCACTAGGGTTAGGGGTGGAGCCCTTAACGCTAGCAACACATAGACGACAGCGTGACTTTAAGTCTTTATATAAAATATGTTAAATCATGATTATATACAATGTGACTTGGTGTTTGAGTGTACAGCAAGTGTCTGTTAGTGTTGAGGTGGGGGTTTACAAGCCAAACTGGTACAGTAATAGTGAGGGAGCATGCCGCACGGACAGACAGGTCGGGGGACTTGTACGCATGTACACACAGAATGTGTAGTAGATCTAACAGAAATAGATACAAAACGTTACTGGGTGCCCGCACGTTTATGAATTTGAGGATCGATTTTTAAATAAAATTGCATCGTTTCAATTGCTAAATTTTCATTTTATAATAAAGGAGACATCAACATTTACCGAGGATATCTTTGCTGATCTCACGTGATCATATTCTAACGAAATCCCATCAAATATCAGCAAACAAACAACAGTCCAGTTTAAATTATTGTACTATTATCTCCTTTTCTGACGCTCCAGTTTTTTTTCTAGAAAGAGATTGAGATAGGTCATACGGTAAAGAGGTATAGGGATATGACTTTTTGAAAAGTTATATCCAAAAAATTACACTCATCAACCCATGAAGTTTAAAGTAAATTCTTTGATTTTCTAATTGCTTGGGCACCCAGGTAGACACACTACGATTAAATTTAATTTTAATGAAAGTAAGAACTCGCAGCACTCTACAAGAATACAAAACCTCTTACTTCTCCACTTACTTTGGCTCTTCTTCCTGGCCTCGTTGACCTCGGCGACAAACCCGATGATCATGAGGAGGACTGTTGCCATGACGAGGGGCACCCTCAGGGGGCCGGCTACGGAGGCGAAGTGGAAGAGGATGGCAGCCCAGACGGGCACGGCGAGCAGGCGCAGCCAGCGGGCCGACTGGGGCGTCCAGTAGAAGAGGACGACCAGCACGTAGGCCACCACCAGCGTCCACACCTGGAGAGGGAGTGACCAATCGTAATTTAGTACAGGATTAATAGTATTATTATACAAGGCCTGTATACAGGGTCTGATTTTTTCTTTTTTTCTTTCTTTTTTCTTTTTTTTTCTTTTCTTTTTTCTTTCGTTTTTTTTTTTTTTTGGGGGGGGGGGGGGGACTTTTCCTTTATATTTCAATATTTACGTACGCATCAAGGGGAGAGGTCCGAATTTTTTGAAAATGTGCGTACATTTTAGTACATATTCTTTTATTATTGAGTCTATGATTCATTTTATTACAGGGATCACACTAATTTTTGAGAATCAATTTAAGACCTTTTTAAGTCCAATTTAAGACCAAGATTTGGAAAAATTAAGACCTATCTACAACCTGCAAAAAATCTTTTTCAGAATGCATTGTATGATTTAAATTTGAAGTTAGTGTATTAGTTTGAAAGCAGGAATTTAATTGTTTATGGTTTCTTCATTTCTACTTCTCCAACAAGAAGCAAATGACTATCAAAGTTCCGATCGTTGGAACGATCGATGTTCGCCCTTAACTAGAAATCAGAAATCTCATCATAGAGGTGGGGGGGGGGGGGTCCCAGTAGTGTCCATTGGGCAGTGCAGCTGTCCCGGGCAGCTGTACACTCATTGGTCAACCTGATTGACCAATAGGACTCCCTCCTATATCACTGTCCATGCGCCCAAGCAACCATGACACCCCCCCCCCCCCCCCCTCTCCTCCTCCCCCTACCTGGCCTTGCATACACTGACTGCCTAGTCCCTGACTGCCTCCTCCCTCTACCTGGCCAAGCATACCTCCCCCCCCCCCCCCCCCCACTATGATGAGTGGACTGTCAATGCCCCTGGTCCCCTGCACCCACCCACCTGCAGGTGCCAGTGGCTCAAGTACTGGTTATGTAACCCACTTCTGGCTTCTCAAACTGCACCCTTCCCCACCCCCACTCCTTGAACTGAGTTCAAGGAGTGGGGGTAGGGGAGGGTGCAAGGGAGAGGCCTGCCCACTCAATTACACTTGATGCACACTAATTGTCCTGCTTACAAATGCATGCCGGTGGACAAAGGCCTGTAGCTACTTGTATGTAAGATTGTGTAACCGGGCAATCAGATCAAAGCCCAAATACCTAGAAAAGACATGACTGATTGAGTGAGCCCTTCCCATAAGCTACAATACTAAAAACTATAATTAAGGGCTCACAAAAAAACAATTTAAGACCTTAGACCTTTTAAGACCTCTAGCTACAAAACTAACAAATTTATGACCTTTTTAAGACCTTAAATTTGAGAAAATCAATAAAAGACCTTTTAAGACTTTTTAAGACCTGCGTGGGAACCCTGTATTGTACCAGGCCCATATACAGGGTCTGATATAGAAGGGGGGGGGTAAGGTTCCCCAAATCGTTATAATTCCAATGATTTAACATTAGAAAGGGGGTGGCGAGCAGTAACAAGAGGAACTTTTCAATATTTATGTGCTATTTTTAAGGGCTTTTTTTACCAAAACTTTGAAATGAAAGGTTGACCTGTTTATAAAATTGTCTATCTATGCCCCCCCCCCCCCCCCCACCCAAACCACTTATACAAACTGACTTGCGGTAATTATCACTATCAAATCATACCCTAGTTCATGACCTGCACTGCCGACGTGCGGTGCCTATAGGGGGCGGTGTGCACTGACGTGCTGCTCCTTGTTTTCTTTATTTCCAACAGCTTTTGAATAGTATTTGTGTAAAATATTGAAGAACCAGTGTATCTCAAAAACTGCCGGACATCCGCACATGTCCAACAGTTTCCCATCAATGTCCGACGTTTTACCCTTCTACCCTTTTACCCGTCCCACCAAATTCTAATATTTTGTCCTTATAAAATAACTTCTTTTTTTTGTCAATATTAATGTGCTGAATTCATCTATATATTCATTTCATTACGACATGTCCGGTATGGCATGGAAATGTCCGATGTGATCCCTTCAAACGTCTGACATATTGCCCCCCTTTTCAGAAAGTTTTTGGGATACTTAGATGAACCTTTGAGGTCGTCTTCGGGTGGCCGTACAGCCCATGGGGATCGTACGATCGTACGACCCTCGCCATGACGAACCCCGCGGTTCCTATATAAGCAATTATGTTCCTTGGATGTTGGGGAAGCCTTGCCTGTGGTGGGCCGACCGGTGAGCTGCTCCCCTCAGCCCCCTCAGGGTACTCGACGGCCACAAGGTGTGTACAAACAAACAACCCCTCTCCCACACAACAAACACTACAGGTTACTATTTGTTTGAGATACACCATGGGACGGCCTCAACAATAGAGGAATAACAGCGGAGACCATATGTCTGTTAAGACGTATACCCTGGACATACTTACTTATGGCAACACACAGGGCGGGTGGGGGGGGGGGGGGGGGGGGCACCTCCTGCTAGCAATACCAGACAGTACCAGAAGCGGGCACACAGAAATCATTATCACTCCGTCAGTACTGCAATCGATAGGGATCGCGTTTGAAAAGAAACGACGGCGTATTGACTTGTTGCAAATGCAATTCGTCAGTAAATTTTTAACACCTATGAAGTGGCATGAGTAATTCACACTGTTCTTGATCATTCTTAGGAAAATTTCATGATATCTATGAGCTCAACAATAACCTGTTACCGTCCAAATTGATATTTCGTGAGAGCAGGCTCGAGCAGCTCTTGGTATCAAGTCTTATAGAGTAGGTGCCTAAAACTTCCCCTTTATCATCATATGAAAACTCCATGTGGATGTATTATAGTCATAGGAGATACATCAGAAGTTTGTGCTCTACCAGAATCGGACTCTGATTAGACGGGGTTAGATCGCTACAACATTGCTGTTTCTTTCCTGGAACTTTCAACTAAAGAAAAAAACGTAAAATCTATTTTGAGCGGTATAAATGAGGTGTCGGTTCTAGCCGTGTTTAAACACCTGCCCCCCGCCCTGGAGGGCTGAGGCCCCGTCTGCCCCGTTCACACCTGTTTACACCTGAGTAACGAGCCCCAGGTGAGGCGCGGCGGATCCCGAGACTCCTACTGGGCCTCTCAGCTACAGGCTAAAGGTACCTGTGATACAGTACCACGGAAACCCTGTTTTCTCACAGAGTTTATAGTTGGCTCTATTTAAACTATCACAAACACTTTCTAGTTCTCATGGGCTCTGGGGGCTCTAGAGGCCCCCGGGGATCCTGACAAACCATTTTGCCTGGGACCCTAACTGCAAAAATGGTGGAAATTCCGAGCGCGCATGTTCATTGTATAACCAACATTTCCTCATCTTTCTTAGAAAGCATGCATCCGCCCCTATGCTCATACCCTTTTCAATCTTACTTAATCTGAGTAAGGAATGAGCCCCTAACTTTTGACCTTTGTAAACGCTGGGAGTGTTAACCGTGGCTTTACCTCTAGGCCTCCCACCACTCCTCATCACTCGTACATGGCCGGCGGTACGGCAGGAGGGCTCAGGGATTTAATACCGCCACAAATCCGGATCGACTGGTGTATAAAACCGGCGGGGGTCTATCTGGTCGTACTTAGAGACTACCTAAGAATACACCTGTCTGTTGGATTAGCTAGCATGTTTCCATTTTCTTTATACACCTTTATTTTTCGGTATGAAGATGTGTGTTGGGTGTGGGGGAGGCTTGAGGAAGAGGAACTCTTTTATAGTCAGCATCAACTGAAAAACTGTAACTGCGGCCGTGCTCCCTCCCCCTACATCTGAACTTCATTATTAACAGATAACGGTTTAGTGGTTGCTAACTTTCATTACCTTCCCAGCATTTGGCTATATCAACATATCTATGGGAAAGGTCTCATTATCAAATAATCATTAAAAATAATAGCGTCATCTCTGTATGCTCATTACTCCCCTGTGCTCCGGTACCACCGAGCCCCATGTTGATTCACCTGTGGGCCATATACCCCCACCTCTCACCTCCTACTGCCAACCAGCTGTCACAAGTCACAGGCCTGGCCTGATCACAGTTTTATACCTACAGACGTCGGAAAAACACGTCTATTTCTTCTGATTAGGCGCAGTTTAGGCTGGTGTATTGTATCACAGGATGTATCGGTGATAGAGAACATTTAAATATCAGTATTCAAGGCGGTGGTGGATAGACTTTGTTCAAGACGATAATGCCATAACAAAACCCATTTCCCTGGTAATTTTACAGATCATTTCCTTGACATGCAGCTTCAAGTTCAACCATTGCTTAGTAGACTTTATACAAAGAGAGTAATATTGCAGGCAAGAATGTTCAATTTGGAATGATATTCAACGTTATCATCATTATCGAATGTAACAGTTACAAAGAGGATTATGTCTGTCTTTACTTTGACAAAGTATCATTCTGTAAAATTTTGATTGTCTTCCTGGAGAAATCTCCCTCTATTGAAGCGCACTAGACCAAGAGAAGTTTCTCGTTTTTATTCTGAATTCTATTTTTACATATCTGAATACAATACATATATATATATAGTCCTACCCCGTGCCCTTGGTAAACCCCATGTCAATGGTCAGTATCAGAGCGGTCAGGGCCAGAGAGGAGATCCAGACATGGCTTAACGCTCTCCACCAACCAACTCAGACAGGTTTAACCCTTCCCACCCAACCTACCCCAGACAGTTTTATCCCTATCCATCCAACCAACCGGGCTGGTTGACCCCCTCCTGCCCTGCATACCCTGGGCCCAGGTAGGAATGAGGCCCACAGACGTACCACAGGGTGGGTCTGACATTGAAGCCCGACCTCTACTAAAAGTGAGTAGAGGTGAGCTGCCATAAAGGTAGGAGGGGCAAGTACAGGTTCTGGGGTCCTGGTGGGCTGTCAACAAGCACCCTGGTAATTGTCTCTTTTACTCACCGACGGTATGTTATACCCCATTCGGGAGTCCTCTCTGCGCATGCGCACACCTTTGACACAGTTTCCTATGGGTGGACAAGCGCGACTTTTCAGCCTATCAGGATACTCTATTGTTCAATATGGCAGCGCCCACTGGGCTCTCTCCCGAACGCGGTATAAATGTCACTGTCTGGTTAGTGAGACGAGGCAGTGCAGGTCTGCTGCTACAAAGATTAGAATGAACAAGTTGGGTTGGATTTCGCGTCAATACCCTAAAAACGACATGTTTTAGATTTGTTTACTATTATAATCATCATTATGTGTACAGTCACTACAGGTCTTCATGTTTTCCTAATATTCAGGACACAGTAAATCGTAATAATGAATTAAGAAAGTTGTATCATACATTCATATGTGCAGAGTTTTGAACATGTACCTGCAAAACATGTCTATACTCTCCAAGCCCGTATCCAGGGGGGGTGACGTGGGGTACGCGTCACCCCCCCAGGCTGGGCCAGGTCCACTTTTTGTAGGTACTACCATAGTACGGGGGCTCAAGGATAGACACCAGTGGTTGGGGTGTGAAGGGCAGTGCTCCCCAAGTCCGTACCCAGGGGGGGGGGAGGGGGTAGCGCCCCCCCCCCCCCCCTCCCACAGAGCATCACTCAAAATCAGTTCCACCCAAGTAGACATATTCAACTTCTTCCAAATTCCTTATAGTCAAAATTTAGAGGAAAAGCTCCACTGAAACAGATAACCTACTGTTGTCTTCCTTTTCAAAAACCTTTGGAATATGGCCTTATTATATAGTATGTGTTCAATTTGACAGGCTTTCAAACATGTTCTAAAGGTGAGGGGAGAGAAGGAAAATGTCACAACAAAATTTCATCACACTTTTTTTTATGAAGAAACTTAAATGTTCCATCCAGTATTGATTCTCTTCCATCCTTTGCAGGAGGTTTACCTTGAGAACCATATAGGTAGATAAAAGGAGTTGATGCTCAGTTTACTGTATACCTTCTCTTATTAACTTTTAAACCCCCAATCTGGCCCTTAATTTCCACCCAGAAAAACAGCAGAAATTTCAGTTCTTCCCTTCATTCTTCTTGACAGAATATTCTAGGTACTAGTCAACCAACAAAGATATATTCATTCTATGTACCCCAGAAAACCAAACTAATTTCCCAAATCACTCAATTGACAATAATCCTTATAACAAAATCATCATTGGGTTTGCCCAACCATTTTCATATCCAAATAGAATAATTGCTTAATGCACGTGACATGCTCTGCCAATATTTTGGACTAGGCCTATACAGTTTTATGTAGAGCTTTTAAATTAAAGTATTTTCCCAATATCACTTGATAAAAAAACAGAAGAGTTCCACTTATGAAACTCACCACCAACCCACGGCCAACCCCGGGAACGGCCCTATAATATTTGTCTTTGTACTTGTAGCATCATAATATGGAAAATGTTATTAAATAGCCAACAAATAACCATATCTAGGCTTATATAAATCATTATGAAAAAGGCTAAAGCAATGACTGTGTAGGTTAGTAACCTGAACATTACGATGTTCAAAGTATACTTTTTGAACATCCATATCTCACTAAATATTCAACATAGCACTTTCAAATTTTTGGCAGATCTTCTTCTTATATAGATAAGTACGAACTATATGACACTAAATCCAAAAAAATAGGTTTGTTTTTTTCAAAAAACGACCCCCCTGGGAAAAAACTGCTTCTCAAAAACGAACCCCCTCTGAGAAAAGCTGGCTACGGGCCTGAAATTGTGCCTATTCTTTTAAGTTTGAAGCTTAAAATTGGTCAAATAGTAATTTCACCTAAAATAATACTGAAATAATTCTAGATTATTTACGTCAAAACATGCATAAAACCAATTATTCCTTATACTACAGTCTAACCAGCCAACTTGCAATGTAACCGAAACGTTCTGCAACCATACCTTTTTACTTTTGTACCATACAGTTTGTTGCTTACTAAGATGGCATGTAACAATTACATCATTGATGGTTAGGTTGAAACCTCACCAAATCAGAATGTTATTATGAAATTATTTTTTGGTGATGTTAGGACGAAACCAAAACAGAATGTTTTAAGAACATAACCAGGACATTGTAATAATGTTGCAGTGCAACGTCACAGCAGTACCTTGCAGTGATGCAATTGGCAGCCATCAAAGCAATGTAACAACAACCAAAAACAGAACGAGCCAGAATGTTCCTGAAACATTATAATAACGTCACATCCTTGGCTGGGTATGGTGTTTTTAATGAGATATGGCATGAGTCTGTAGCATTAAATGCTAGTATTCCAAGTTTAGGAATTAATTTTGTGGTTTTCTCAAAATCTATTCCTAAACTTGGAATATATTATCCCTTGGTAATGGGGTGCCAATGGCCGAGGGTAGGAAATCTTTTACCATAAAAATGTTATCTATAGTTTTATTATAACTTTGATACAAAGAATAATTATAATTTCAATAGATATAAGTCCTTACTAAAATATGTAAAGTATGCAAGATTTGTTAGAAGTTGATGCCGTTTTTGGTCTAAATGGAGTGCAGGCATCTGACCCCCGGCTATTCCCCCTCGGGACATTCAACCACTAGACTAAAAAGGTGTGAAATGCTTGTTTAACACTTCACACGGTCCAAGCAGGTGTGATTCTAACAGTTCATTTTGTGTATACATGGAGAACTACGCGATCCAAGGAAAAGCTAACAACAACACGAGCGTCCTATCTATGTTATCATATTTGTCTATGCTTTAAGGTATTTTACCTCTAGAAAGTCCACTTTTTGGAAATGGTCACCCCCCCATGGAAAGTTCTGGATACGGGCCTGCTCTCATTACTAAAACTATAATCTATACTCGTCAAGACAACATAACAATTAAATTACGTTAATACAACGAGCCAACATTCGATTTCAATAGGGAAAAGGCGTTTTGTTACTTGGTTCTGGTTCGTATACAAAATGTAATTCTGCTTTATGAGCTTGAGTTTAAAGTGAGAAACCCAGACCCGGGTAACAGACTACCCGCACGCACCAGTCGTTAACCCTCCCCTACCATGATCCCACACACAGTATCCGACTCGGAACTCTTACTGCCGACCTACGAATACCTGAAGACCAAAGACATGAAATCAGACATGGGTTAAATTTTGAAAAGGTAACCGAAATGGCGTAAATAAAGAGTTTGTTTGGTAGTCAATAGAAGAAAGCCAATCCGGGATTTGCGGTGGACGCGGAGCGAAATCCTTTAATTTGTTTTTGAAAAGGGAAAATAATTCGGTGGTATTGCTATATGCACTGACCGAGTTATTACTAGTAACACGAGTGCAGTGGCGGATTTAGAGGGGGGGGGGCGCGGGGCGCGCGCCCCCCCCCCCCTTTTTTTTTGGCCAAATTTAGATTTTTTTAATGTAAAATTCGGCCAAAAAGTAGTTTAAAAAAAATTCTCCAATAACGCGTCCCCTCCTTTTCAAATTCCTGGATCCGCCACTGGAGTGTATATGCATGGTTTACTTTTCAAACTCTTTCCTTGACCTACATTATGTGGTTATACTAGCAGTATCCGAAATAAAGCCGGGTGCACAATTCTTGAAGTTGTTCACCTGATATCTGGTATGCATAGCAATGAATAAAGCCATGAAAAGAATGCACATTGCGGGTGAATACCTTAAATAACCCGGCCGTGAGAATATGCACGCCGGGCGAAGGGCGCAGCTCTATAACGGACACTGAATAGTAAGGACGTTTTCTCGTTTAAATAACCGATAAACTCTCATCATACATCCCGGGAGGAATGGCATAATTAGATAAGTCCACACGCCCGTAACTTTTTCCCCACAAGTACCAGGCAAGCTGGCTGGAACACTGATAACTGAGGATATTACCGGCCTGATCACATGCTTAGACCTTTCCACCGACCTAACAAACTGGTAGCCGTACCCATTAAGAAATACTGCCCCTGGATCACGTTATCATGTACCACAGTGTCATAAAAAGTACTTTCCTTCAGCCTCGGGTGAAATTACCACATCAAACATTATATTTGGCGGGTTAATCGTATCACTGATTACAGACCGAAGTCAACGGAGGCTGATAACAGATAGTGTGAAGTTATAGACCTCTAAGAAATGTGCTGAGTGCTGCAACAACTGTTCACTATAACTTCAAGGTTCTTTTTCTAGTTGTTTCCCATTTTTTCGTGTTTTTTTTTCGTGTTTTTTTTTTTATGGTCGGAGGAAGAGAGGTCGGGTTGAGTCCTTGAAAAATAATTGCAAGCATTATTACTAGTTGGTAATCTGCCTAGCAGTATCAACCATTTGAAATTATTCAGATCAATCCACAGTTGAAATATGTGTACGTTCGCATATATTATACTGTAGGTCCACTCGACTTAGTTTTGATTGATTTTATAGCAAAATTTTATAGGAGGCCTTACTCATCTGTTATAGTCAACATTCAATGATAAACTTCAGAGGGCAACAGTACATTTAGTACTCACGTCATTATTTATAACTGCTGTAAATTGAGAATTGAAAATATATACATTCTGATTAAATATGTACTAGTTAAAATCTGACGCCATGATGTTCGTAAATATAACCATTTGTATCAAACCGATCATCAATCGTCCTTGTTTCAACTTACAGTCAGTGTATCAAATACGTACTGACACTGCTGACAACAATTATAAGACATTTATAAACACCTTAATATAACAAGTTTTCAGTTCTGCAGCACATGCATAACGAACATGCAGCTGAACTTGAAGCGTAACTTTCACAAAACCCAAACTAGAAAAACATTTTGAAATCAGGCTATATCAAACCTCACAGAGTTTTGAATGCACAGGGACCAACCGGCAAACTCTACCCACACTCAAGCCATCTGTTTTCACTTGTCAGGGAACAAGAAGTAATAATAGCAGATCGCGGGGTGGAGAAGCTTAAAAACCAAGCTGCCAGAGCAAGGAAAATCTTTGATAAAACTCCTACATGCCAATCTGTCTTCATAAAACTCTCAGAATGAGCGTTTTTAAAAACACTTAGTGGCAACCTTTGGACCAGCTTAGCTGACTTGGCAACTTACATTCTTTGCTACACTTTGAAAAAAGTAAAGGCGGGGTCGACACCATAATCGTAATGGCAGAAAACTTCTTTCATGCATTTAGTTTTCCGACTAACGAATGATACTCAGATAGTAGGGAATGTATGCTAGCTAAAAGCAATTCTCTTGAAAGAGGTGTCCCACTGTCGATTTCAAGTTATGATAACCATGTTTAACTCCTTTTTTTCCACTTATTTTGCTTGTTGTCTAGGAATTTTACGGTCAATATAATTATTAGGATATGACAAAACTTCCTTATGTTATCGCACTAGTGTGTTTAAACACAGTTATCTATCAGTTAACTCACGACAGTGTAATATTTAATATTTTATGCCATGATTACTCTCACGCCAGACATTTGTCTGACGTCAAGTACTTTGATAAAATGATAACTTGCCGGGGCCGACTCAGGAATTCTGTCTGGATGTCTGACATTTTTTAGAAACAGTGTTTCAACTCTAGCATGACTCTATTGTGTAAAAGCAACTAAATATCGTTTCATGAAAAAGGCTAGGCGACAAAAGCACATCCATGCTTGGCAGGAAAATAATGAATCAAATGAATCAATTTGTTTCATGGAACTCAAACTAATTTTGAAACGATGACTTAACTTACCAACAGAAACTGACAGAATAGAAAGTAATGTTGAAAATGAAAGAGCGACAAGAGCGACAGTCTCACAGAATTCTACAGAACTAAATTAAACACTTGATGAATCGTCTACAACAAGGTAAATGAATTAAATTAAAATTTAGTTAAATAATAAAATTATATAAATGAAGTAAAAAATACAATGAATCTTATTAGTTAAAATACATTACAACGAATTTAACTAGATCTTTGCTTTTCTTTTCTTTTTTCATTCAAATAATGGCTACATATCTATAGCCTTTTTAAAAAGGATTCGAGATTCAACGACTGAGTATTGGAATCTGAGACCATTGGCCCATAGCCACACTTTTGGCCCCCTGTTTAGAGCCATTGGTACCCGCAAAATAAATTGAGTGTTCCCAACAAAAGCTTCTGAGTTTTTCTAAGATGAGGTGGGATTACCATAGTAAACTAGTTTTATTTATGATTGTGTGTACATGCGAGAGCATTTATTAAATCTATAGATATTCTAGTCAGACCATGGTGTTTAGATTTAATCATTTTGCATGAAGCTGAAACCACTTGTGTTAGATCTACATCATGTACACTTACATCAACCTGTTGTTGTTGACTGCATGTATTGTATGATTCATATCTACTTGATACTTGACAGCTGACCTCAACATTGTCAATGTAGGCCTGGCCTGGAGCTGGTCCGGGCCAGCCTGTTTTTGATGTCGGAGTGTTTGTCTAATGTACATTACTCAAACGATCTGGAGTCTGGACTGACAATGCATTTACTGCATTTATTATCTTAACGTTACTTTACAAATAAACACACATTTCTAGCTCTCTGTGATTCTGACACCACATGCACTGCACATGTCATGTGCTACACATGTCATCATCCTGTTGTGTTCAGTGTTGACTGTTGTTGACATTTGACAGGTGACCTGAACAATGTCAGTGAGTCATAACGTTAGACTTAGAGCTGGCCTGGGATTGATACCTGTGTGTTAACCCAGATCAAACTGACATTGCACCTACTTCATTTATCATCTTAAATTACTAATAAACTCACCCAAATGGCACTGAAGTATCCCAGGGCATCGTAGACGAAATAGAACATGGACTGGAGCACGACGAAAATCTGCTGGAGGGGTCCGAAGTAGTAGAGGAGGTAGACGGCTGGTAACCCAATACTGACGGCTATAATCACCTTATACTGGGAGAACAGGACACAGGCCAGCATCTCCGTCAGACCATCTAATAACCTGATGGGTAATAAGACCGTACCCACGGCCAGAGGGGTGCCCGAGGTGCGGAGAGACTTGAGCCATCCCTGGACGAAGCTCGTCAGGGTGTTTTTGAAGGGATGGAGGAAGGTTCCGCAGAGGACGGCCCAGAGCAGAGGCCGTAAAAACACCTCCAAAATGTGGTAAACGGCCACGGCAGCACAACAGACGATCACGGCGAATAAGGTGGCCGCCGTGTTGTAGAAAGCCTGCTTGAGCGCCTTGTCATGTCCCTGGGGAAGGCTCTGAAACACATTTTGGAAAGGAGAGAACTTGGTGTCTGTGCTTGGGGACGCCATTTTCCCCGTTCTGCCTGGAGCCGTGACGTCACGTCTCAGAACGAGGCTCGAGGGAATCCCCGATCTCGTCCCTCTCCCAGCAGATGGCGCTCCGTGTTACTCTGCCAGGAGAAGGTTCGCGCCCTCAAGGATTCACGCCCTTGTGATGATCCGGTCACGGAATTGCAGGAGTTTACAATCTGAGACTATAGATGAATAGTCTACGTACTTTAGTCCCCATTATTTCAAGAGTTTTTCAGCTTCACTGCACCAAACGGTAACCACTCCTGAGTCCGAGGCATTGGCCTAGAGCCTTCTCCCCTCTTTTTGGAATGTTAGGTTAGGCCTATAGGCCGTTTCGGGGATCCAGGTAGATCTATCCCCAGTGCAGTGGTGAACATTGCATGCATTTTGTAGAGGGATGGGAGAAGGAAGACAATCTTGGTTTTGGGCCGCCTCCTACTAATATAGGCCTAAACCCCTCCTACCCTTCCACCCTTCCCCACCCCATCCCAGTTCCGCCCCCTAGGCCTACTGGAGGATCAATACAAAAAGTATTTATCTATTTCTTTATTGCACAATATTCTGAGACAATACATGGCATGGACGAAAAAGAACTAAATGAGCATCAGCTCTCATATACTACAGCTAAGTCAAACAAAAATGTCACAACACCAAAATACAACACAGTGGGTAATATTCCTGAGTATTAAGTTAAGTAGACTATACAAAGATCAGGCATAATCAGGTTACCCTGCTAATTTCAAGTTTGCGTAAGGAATTTGCTTTATATAGGAAGTTCATCACTGCTGTTATTATAGGCCTATATAGGCCAGTGGCGGATCCAGAGAGGGGACGCGCGGGGGGGGGGGGGGGGGGGCACGCCCCTCCGTTTTTCCGGAAAAGTTTGCATTTTTCTAATGTAAAACCCACCCAAAAAACAATTAAGGATTTTTTTTTACAAAAGCGCCCCTCCCCCTTTCAAAATCCTGGATCCGCCAGTGAAGGCTATAAGACGTTGTGCAGATGACGTCACAATAGCAAAAAAAAAAAAGGACTGAGTGCCATCTTGGTGATCATTTCAAAATTCATATCATTTACATTTTATGAACATTCTGGACACTTATTTTTATCAAATGTATCTAGAATATTCATATCATGTCATACTCAACAACTTTTATCTTATAGAATTCATTATATTTAGAGTTAGGCCTATGTGATAGCCATGTGGTCATAAAAACCACATGGTGATCACCAAAATGTGGTCACGTGACCAGGTCTGCACAAGGTCTATAACCTGTGGGGATGCATTCTCTAGGCCACGGGTATTACTTAATTAAAGCAACAGGCTAGGTATTGCCAAACGCGAAGTTGTAACTCCGCTAGATGACGTTATAACACAACGAAATGAGGACCGTCAGTGATTACCAGGAGGGGGCGGCACTGAGTTACTCGTGTGAGCTGCTCCTCTCCCCGCACCCCAGAGCCCGCCAGTACCACGGGCCACCCAAACCCCTCCCCCATCCCCTCCCCCTCTCTCTCCCCGCCCTTCCCACTTACCTGGCGGCCTGAGCAGATTCGCTCACTGCTCACGGACCAGCTCACGGTTATTTTAAGCCCATGCACCCCGAGCTGCTCACTTCCCCCACACTCACTCAGAGTTCGAGGGCACAGAGTTAGTCTTGCTGGTCTTAAACAAAACACAGATATTATATGCCATTGTTCTCATGTATTATATAATCAAGAAGTTTTACTCAATCCCTCTGTCACAATAGTTTCAATCTCAAACCACAGTTCTCTGTAAGTAAAAAACAGGATAGGTGCTTCTCAAAGTGTCTCCTTATTTTGCATCTCTCCGGAGCTATCAAACATCTTTGTGAAACAGGAGAGGGAACGACAGGGGGCACCATGGGTCAATTTACATAGCATACGAGTGAGGACAAATCTCCCAAGTATCTTGTATATTTCATCTCCAGATAATGACATTATTATGCAACAATGACCTAACGTTTGGAAATCAGATGCGGATTTTCCTCCCGATTTGATTAAAATCCCTTGTTCAAATATGCGGTTATGATGGCACAAGAATTGTGTTCATATGCCTCGTCAACTAATTATTCAAGATAGGAAAACATTTGATGTATTAGAGGGGCTGATCTTTTTCAACCATTGTATATATTTTTGAGTAAAACTAAGAACACTGGAGTGTGATCTAGCTGCTATGAAAATAATAAATCTAACAGTTATAATATAACCTAACGTGTTTTTTTTGTTTAGTTCTTTTTCCTAAAACACACGACACCTTACTCCATTTCACGTTGAATTAAATATTACTTATTCATGAATTATATTAATTTACTCCCACACAGCCTATGACAAGTCAGAACAGTTTTGCTGGGAGGGATCCCACTTGGCGAGTCGTACTGTAGTTACCCGTTACGTAGTTAACAACTGAGGTTTACATCACCAGATTCTGCCTTTTACACCAATACCTCCTTCAGTCCTGACCATCTCCGAAACACCACCGACCCAAACCCTGAGGATAACCCTGAAAACAATACTAGGGTATACACCAATTAGGAACCAACACAACATTGGATGCCCTCAGCAGTTATCTCATCAAAAACTCAAGAAACAAGTCAGTATACGTAGATCTAGGTTAGAGTGAGTAGCCCTGAGCAGGTCTGAGTTTCTAACTGAGCAGCTCCTCTCTACGTCTAAGCACCCCTCGTAGGATGTCGACCCCTCAGAAGAAGCTTAAGAAGCCCATCTCTCAGGACGAGCTGGCCGTGGTGTACGCCGCCCTCATCCTCGTGGACGATGACATCCCCGTCACGGAGGACAAGATCAACACCATCCTGCAGGCGGCCGAGGTGAAAGTCGAACCCATCTGGCCCGCGCTCTTCGCCAAGGCCGTCGGGGTGAGTCGGCGGGGAGGCGGATTGTCCTTTTTTTCTATTCTTTATTTTTAGTAATTCAACTTTATTAACATCTTAACGCACATACATGTTCGTCCAGAAGTCATAGTTGACACAGTTCTTGTTAGATATGTATAATATATATGATATGATTTATTATAATGATTGTTATTTACAATGGTCAGTGGCGGATCCAGCTTTTTGAAAAGGTGGGGGGGGGCGCTAATAGAAAAGGGGGGCGCCCCCTAATTTTCAGAATTTTACATCAGGAAAAACTAAATTTGCCCAAAAGAGGTGGGGGCACGCGCCCCCGCCCAAGTCCGCCACTTATGGCTCCAACATTATTGATGAAGTGAGATGGGCAATTGACAAGTATTCATTTTGTGACCTCCATACATATATATACTAAACTATCACGTACACCATATCTTATACCATCTTTCATATTCTGCTGTGGCCTTTTGAATTACATGATATATATTGTCTCTCACACCTTGTTACACCTGGACATCGGGGGGGGGGGGGGGGGGGGGGGGGGGTCCTGGGTGTCTGGTACCCCATACACTTCCAAAAATATAAGTAAAATATAAGAAGTCCAAAAATGTAAATCGGAACCCCCTTAGATTTACCTCCATGGAACGCCCTTTGGCTTTAGGGCTGACAATGACCCTGCCTTTGGTCATGCATGCGCATTCAGAACCAATGTATGAACTGAGCCTTCAGTCCATCAAACACCAAATCATAGATTCTGATTCCCATTTATACGTGATATGGCTGTGTGTATGTACCTGGCAGCACATGAGGTATTTCTGCCTTCACCCTTTTTTATGGTTGAAGAGGTTGTAGGGCGGGGATCGAACCCTATGTCACATGGTGAAGTCAAGCAAAGGCTCTTAATTTTTCTATTTTTTTCCCTTTTAGACTTTAAAGACCACCCAAGTTATTTGTAAAATTCAAGTTAATCCCTGATTAATATAGGCCTTGAATGTTTAATATACTTTTTCACTTATATTTTTTCTTCATTATAATATATGAACAATTTTACTTTTCCCAGAGCGTCAACATCAAGCAGATGATCGGTAACGTGGCGGCGGGTGCGGGAGGAGGGGACATGCCCGCGGGACCCAGCGGGGCGGGACCAGCACCCCCTGCCGGGGAGGACAAGAAGGAGGAGAAGAAAGCACCGGAACCGGAAAGCGAGGAGGACAGCGACGACGACATGGGGCTGAGTCTGTTTGACTGAGGCACTCTAGACGTTACCATCCCAGCCAGAGGGGTGATGTTATGATAACGTTGCAGCAACGTTCTGTTTTGGTTCTTGTTACGTTCTTTTGATGACTCCCAATTACGTCCCTGCGACCTACTGCTGTGACATTGCACTGTTCTAAATTGCTGAGGTTTCAACGTACCTCACCGTCAATAATGTAATTGTTACGTGCCATCTTAGTATGTAACAAAGTGACTAAAAAGTATGGTTGCAGAACATGTCTATTACATTGCAAGCTGGCTGGGATAGTTACAAAAGATGTAACATGCAAAGTACAAGTGACATTAGGGGATGAGGACGCTGGGACAACACATACATCATGATAATAATGTCATTGATGCTGCCATTTATATCCATCCGAACTATATTGGATTTTCAGTTTTTTGTAGGCCTGTAGGCCGAAGTCATTAGAATGAGAAGGTAACACTTTTATGTTACAATTTGGTGCCATAACAAGAACTTGATGAAATAAAGAGAAGAATATCCAATAAAGTTCTAACAATTTCTGACTTTGAAATTGGAATGATGTCGTTGAAATAGGGAGGCACGCAAAATATCATGGGCCCACTTGAGGTAAATGATATTAAATGAAATATCAACGAAAACATAATAATTATGCTTGAAACAGTTACAATTCATGCTACATTCCGGTAGCATTTTCTACCGAAAACATCTTCACAAAGCTAACAAAGTTTGATGTCTTCCTAAAAATGGATTTTATATTTAGGGCCTATATTTGTACCCATTCTGTGAATAATGCTCAGTATCACCTTCATACATTTGGCATCCGCGCCAAAGAGTTGGTGCAAAACTAAAATAAGCATATGATATCCAAATTAGTAATGATGAAATGTCCCACAGCCGTTCTATTCCGATCTATTGTAGCTGAAGGAAGAACCTGTAGAGTATCCTGAAATCTTATTCTGTTGGGTTCAATTGAAATGATTGTACAGTACATGACGAAGATTAAGGCCGGGATATTATGGAGGACAGAGACCTGAGAACAGACAAAAAGCTCAGTGTTGATTTGGATCAAAATACAGTCAAAGTTGGACAATTACAGGCTTGTGTGACATACCGATAATACTACAATTACTGTTCAACGAATTTTTATACAGTGCAACTCATTAACTCAAGGCTGCACCAATGCCAATATTTCCTGCAGTTACAAATAAAACCTGCAGGTGGCAGGGCAGTGCTTCAGTTTCTTCACCCCAGGGGGAGCCACTGACTACACCCAGGAGGAGGTGCGTGCGCCTTGGACTGTAGTGAAATCCAAGTTCGCTAGGCCTCAAACTATTATGTAAGAGGTATCTAGGTCATGAAAGGACTATTTATGTGCCTCAGCTGGCTGCAGTGAGGCCCTGGCCTGGGCCTACCGGGAGCTGCTCAGCGCCAGTCTGATGAGCTGCTCACGAGGGGAGGCGAGTAAAGGTAGGTGCCACAACTTACTGATAAGTGCGCCTAACAATGTAGAAGAAACTCACTCCAATGGATTCATGCAAACTCAATTGGCATGCCTTTGAATCAATATTGCACATTTGACTAACTGATTTTAACCCTATAGATGGAAACACTTTACTTGTATACCTGTATTCTCTAAGAACTTTCTGGTAAGTAAACAGTTCGTGGCGACGTTCCTTAATTATTCCAGATTTCCCAACAATTATAACATCATTTGCCAACAATGTCCCTATAACAATGAACAGACCTATATGTTGAGCTTAAGGGTATTGGCCTGTGAATTACGAAAAAAAAAAGAAAAAAAGAAAAAAAAATATCTGGAGTCCTGCCTAGTGTGGCCTTCTGGTATGTGCACGTGGACAAACTATGCTGTAAGACCCAACGGTTTAGTCCCCTCAGATCTAAGCAACGCAGTTACTCAATTATGGGAAAGTTACAATAATCTCCATATTCTATAATGTCACTTGCAGAAATTCTTCGTTCCAATTGTGTAACACAATTGGAATCAATTTTGTTAGAATAGAAAGTTTTCAAGATACCAATGGTAAAATAATGCAATTTTGAGAGAGAGAAAAACTGGGGACAGTGGTCAAGAATGAAGGCACTATCTATTGCCTACCTGATAGAACTCTGGGTTATTTAATCAACCTTTTCGAAAATGAAAGAGTGTTGCTGTTTTCGAAGATATCAAAGGGGAGATATTTCATAGATTATAATGATAGATATTAAAGACCACACGAAGAATAATTTTTTTTTTTTTTTCTGATTTTGAGAAATCTAAGTAGGCATGTATTGTTTAAGACACTCCCCGTGTCGCCACCCACGGGAGTTTGCGCCTTCTATATTTCACTGCATGATAAACAAATTGACATCATTTTTCCTCCCATCCCCTCATTCAGTATGTATACTATTGGCTTCAAACCTTCCTCAACGACTTGTTAGTTGGAGGACAGCTTTTGTTTTACTTCTCGTTGTATTCTCTTCGACTTACAACAAAGTATTGTTGACTGTTCAGCGCAAACTGTAAACCCATTAAGATTTCCAATAGCCGGTGAGGACGTGCCTTAACCTTTGTAGCCTCAAGATTTAAACTATGCAACATTTAACTGCTCCTAGACACCTTAGACCCATTTTATAGTCACATCAGACTTGATTTTGATTTGGCCGAAAAGCGTGTCAACATTTAGAAATGAAAAAGATATAAGTGTTACGAATAGAATATTAAATGTATACCCTATATGCCCTATAGAGGCCTATAGAACAATTTTTTATCAATTTTCTTGTCAGTATGGGCAGTTCAAATTTAAGTCTTAATTTGTACTAACATGTAAGACTACCCAGGTAACATAGGCACGTGTTACGGACGTGTGTAGGTCGAGATCCAGGGAGTCAAACACGTGATTTAAACACGTGTACAACTCGGGATTCTGTGGACCTCATTTCTGGTGTTACTGTAGCGCTCCCTGGGTCAGGTTAGGCCCGGGGAGTCAATTTAAACCAGGTTGATCACTAGGATTGGAAGTGTGACAAATGACCAAACAACAGTAACTTAAGTTGAACAAAGTTTATTAAAACAATCTCTCTAGATATTTACAAAGTAAAGTACAAAGCCAGAATGTACAAACAGTAACACAAAGTTACAAATAAGGTTTCCAAAAATAAGTTACACAAATAAAGGTTCCACAGGTTACACAAATACCCTTTTCACAAAAAGGTAAACAAAGTCTGTACTTAGAAAAATACAAAATATAAACAAAATCTGTAATTTGGAAAACAGGCCCAAATAAGCAAAGTCTTAATCTAGGACAGGCCAAACTAAGCAAGTCTGAAACTTTAGGGGAAAACTGTTAAGTCAAAATATACTTGTGGGGCAAAACCATTAACTAAAAGTTAATAAAACAACCTAGTCTAACAGACATAGGCAACACAACCACCACAAAGTATAACAAAAACCAGCCTAAAACTAGGCTATGCCAGTAACAGTCCCCTAGAGCCAAACAGGCCTTCTAAGTCTCACAAGTCAGGGTTACCTACCAAGGTCTGAACCCTACAGCAACAAAACACAGAGTGAGCAGAGCCCCAGGAGAGCCCCCCTTATCTAGCCTGGGCACTGAAAGCACCAATCTCAGAGAGAGCACCCTACTCCAGACTCTCCAGTGCCCCAAACCCACTCCCCTGGAGCTCCCCTGGAGTAAACAATGCTGTGCCCTGATTGGTCAGTCGAGGAGGGAGAGCAGGCCCCCCATTGGTCAGAAAGGGAGCGCTCTGATTGGCTTGTTCAGACTGTCCGGCCGGCCGCCGAGTTGGGGGACCGGGCCGCTCGGTAAGTGTGTTGACGGGCCGGGCTGCAGCAAGCTCCGGCTGCCGTCGATCGGCCCGGGCCGGTCGTCGCAGCTCCTCCCGAGGAGCGCCACATTACCAACGAGTTTTAGACACGAGTTTTTGACACAAGTTTTCTCATGTAAAACTCGTGTTTTTCTCTTTGCTGGAAAAAAGATGTACTGGAGATCGAACTGGGGATCTCTCACACACATTGCCAACACTCTACCCCTAAGCTATTGAGGATTTGGATACTGAAGGAGGAGAAGCAGTGGTATTTGAATTCTACATAACTTTAATATCTAGGGGAAATCTAGCAATTGTTTACTTTAAAAATAAAGTTCAATTTAGTTTATCATTTAAGAATGTACATATAGCTATTTACATTTTAAAGAAATCTATTCCACCAGTTTACACTGAGAATTACATGTAAAAATTTGGTTCAGAGTCAAGGTTTTCTCAGGGTTATTATGTAGACTGATCGATTTTACTAATGCAAATCTCATGCAGAAACTGTGCAAAATACAGAGTCTTCTCTGACTTTACACATATCTAAAACTGGTGCACCCTGCTGGAACCTTTCTCAGAACTTTAACAGGGTTTCACATAACACCAGATTTACATTAAAATAACACGTGTCAAAATTAGTGTGATATACATAGTTTACATAGGGATTGTCCCTACACCAGAATGTCACAAGAATTACACCAACATGTGAAAATATTGATATGGCCATGATAACATGTAATTTGATGTAGTATAATGAAATCGACTATATTTCATAATAAAATATTGATTTAAAACGAAAAACCACATAGATGTATTACTATGTGAAAATTCATGGTAATACTTGGTGATTTGCTGACATTACTCATAGTTTGCATGAACACCAGTATTTCATCAGTTTCACACGTGTCAAACTGGGTGATACACGTGTCTTGTTTGCTGGGTATTTTCCTAGCCCCAAAGAGTCATTTCTACTTTTCATTTTACTCTCGTCAAGAGGCATGAGTGTGCCTCATCCCAAACCACATCAATCTATTGTTTACAATGTTGATTCTTTAAATTTCATCTTAATTCCAGTATGAAAATCCAGTATAAAAATATCAAAATGCTGACATTTCTCTTTCCGTAAATTCCAGCTCTGCATGAGGTTTCTCACACTAGACTTAAGAGTTTAAACTTATGGGATTACCAACCCACAACTAACGTTGCCCCAACCCCTGGTCTCTTAATTTCAGCTTACAAAATAACAGTTGTGCATGTTTATGTGGGGACAGGTGTGCCCCCCCCCCCCCCCAACACTCCCCGGCCCTGGTGAACGTGAACCTGGGCCACTGTGGGCGATTAACCACATCCTATACATCTAGCATGCTCTCCCGGCCCCCATATCTCTCTGAGATGAGTCTGTCCCCCTCATCTCTGGCCACCAAGGTAGATAATTGTAACCTTAGCCGCGGAGCATATTACACCCCGCAGTTACCGGGAGATATGGGCTGTAGGAAGTGCATATTTCATTTTTTTAAGCGTGGAGGGATTGAACGTTTCTCTAAGGAGGGTCAGATAATGAAAGCGTCCTGAGGTCTATGGACTAATACTTAATGGAAACTGTTGGAAGTAAACAAAGAGTACCGTGTTTCCTTTGTTTTGAAACGGTGAATTGCTCCATCGTTCATTAAATATACACCCTTTAACCATTCTTAAAGCATTATAATTATATTCATGCAATGAGGGGTGGATACAGGTTTTTCAAAAATGAAGGGAAGAAAGGATAACTACTGAAAGCTGCACATTCAAATGCAGGCTGGCAGTTTTTCTTTCTGTTTGTCAAGTATAGGTCCACATGGTGATTCTAGGACAACTATCCCTGGGACAACTATCCCTTGGACAACTATCCTGTGGACAACTACCTCTTAGGACAACTAGCCCTAAGGACAACTACCCTTTAGGACAATTACCCGCATAGGACACCTACCCCTATAGGACAGCTATCCCTTTAGGACAACTACCCCATGACAAACTACCGCTCTAGAAAGGACGATTACAATTACCCCTACAGATAGGACAACTATCCCTATATTGGTAGGAAAATTACCCCTATAATAGGACAACTACCCCCATTGGTATAACAACTATCCCCCTTGATAGGACATTGAGTTATCCTATTAATGGGGGTAACTGTCCTACTAATGGGGGTAATTGTTCTATAGGGATTGTTGTCCTACCAATAAGGAAATTATCCTATTCATAGGGGTAGTTGTCCTATAGGGTAGTTGTCCTATGGGGGTAGTTGCCCTACCCATAGGAGTAATTGTCCCAAGGGATAGTTATCCTATGGAGGTAATTGTCCTAAGAGGTAATTGTCCTTAGGGCTAGTTGTCCAAGGGGTAGGTGTCCTATGGGGATAATTTGTCTATGGGAAAATGCCATTTTTCTTTCGAGTCCTACTCATATTGAAAGTAAAAGCTTATAAAGTTTAGGTTTGGGTAATGGTACAGGAAAATTACTATGAATCAAGTATAATGAACATTTCCCTAAAAATGTTGATATCATAGAAATAAGGGGTGGGCTAGCTGGCAAAGTCGACAGGTCTATTGTCCTAGGGGTAGTTGTCATAATATAGTTGTCCCAGGGGTAGTTGTCCCAGGGGTAGTTGTCCTGTCACCCCCACGATACCAAGAGGGGGGTTGGGGGTCAAGAATCCCTGGACCCCCTGGACCCCTAAAATCCCTCCCTGTACAAGAAAACATATACCTGATACCTACCTGGTAAGTACGTGCTTTCCTTGCAAAACAATGTAAATTGCCCTAACCTAATTGGTGTTGACAACACATAACCGGTAATAAGTGTAAGTGAGAAGTGACGACAGTTCGTCTCTGTCCCCCCACTGTCTCACAATGACCATAAACTCTGGAGATAAGGCATCGTCCGCTAGACTGGTATTCGGCCAGTGGACGGTCCTGGTTAGCAGTCCTGGGCACATTGATAGAACAAAGTCCTCTGCCCTCTGTTGTCAAATAGGCAAGACGCCTCTGGTTCTGGGAAGTGTAAGATTTAGAGGTAGGTGCACTCCTCTTTGTTTTTATGAGATGTTTGTATCAGTACTTTTTGTGGTTTATGAGACATGTGTGCCTGCTTCCTATTATCAGGTAAAACACGGGTGGCAGGTACTAAGGAGGCCACCGTCTAGGCCCTCTTTGGGAGTCCACCTGTCCACTTTATATCATTGTGTTCAGGGATCGTGGCAGATGGCTGAATGGTAAAAGATTCACACTTCGTAAGAAAATGTGACCAAATAGTTTTTCAAAAGGAGGATTTGGGGTTTAGCCTCCTACCTGTATCCAACTTTGTTTTCAAATAATTAAAAAGAAGCTTGAATTTGTTGCATCCAGGTAATGCGTTAAAATCCGGAACAAACTAGAACCACGCAGATCGCTGCTTAGTTTTATTAGTAGAGTGATTTCCTCCACTTTTTTTTCATATTTTAGATTGCGACACATAGCTATTACATAACACAAGAATAAGGAGACTTACAGAATGTTAACAAATGTGGAGATCTACACTAAGCATTTCAAAGTAGCACTGTATAGAGTTCCTAAAACGGTGAGACAACGGCCTGTAACATGTGGTGGGTCAGGTAACTCAGGTTCCCCCTCACCTGTAGCCAGGTAACACGACCTGGAGGGAGCCGGGGGTAAGGAGGAGGAACGGTGGTATCCATAGGGTAGAGGACCTGTCCCAGTCTTACTTACAAAGAGAATATTCAAAAATATATAAAAGAAAAAGAAAGAAAAAGAAAAAGAAAAAAAGAAAAAAAAATTGTCACAAAAGGTTTGTTTTTTTCGTTCGTTGTTCAAATTTATGTCAATGATCAATCATAGCTTATGATCTCATGGGTTTTTAGATATTTTTTTTAAAAGGTTTCATTGACTGTTTTAAGATAGCTCTGATCTTCCAGGAAGTACCGGTACAGAAGATGAATATATGACATATTCATATAGTAATTCTAGTTTGCAGCAGTAGATGTGAAAATGAGTAATGATAAGATAGTTTAGTTAAAGTTTTTTGTGCGCACAAAATAATCTTCAGAACCCTTGTAGTTTGGAACAAAGTGAACTGTCTCTACAGAAATAGTATACCTCTTTGCCCCTATTCTGTACCCTGTTTCGGGCCCCCAACCCTCGTTCATCACCCATTCTATACCCTCCACCCGTCACCGCCCCGGCCGTCAGGTGCATTACAAAGCACGTGGAGGACACCTGGAAACCCAGGTATGTGGTATCACCTGACGCAAACTACCTAGAACCCAATCTTTTTTTACTCAAAATCCGGTTTCCTTGTTCCACATGACACATCAATAGGTGTTATACAATGTTCAATAAATGGGTTGCCGGGCCACCGATACATGTGAGCCACAATCTATGATCTTACATACAGGGAACATTCCCTGCCACAGGTTCCCTGGATGGTACACTTAATGATACATGGCTGGTATCAGCAGCCCAGAAAGGTGTTTCTTCTCCTCATTGTAGCCAAAAATATTATATTGTAAGAACTACATGTCTTATTGAAATACGATATGGCAGTGTTCAGGGGCGGATCCAGAGATTTCGGGGGAGGGGGGGGGGGAGGGGGGGATATTACAAAACTTTTCTCCTGACCCACCGGGTCCGAGAACTTTTCACCAAAAAATTTAATATTTTAGCCGAAAATAGGGAGTGCGCACCCCTGAGGCGCCCCCCCCCCCCCTTTTCACTCTAAATCCTCCACAGCAATTCAGCATCATAACATAAGCAACTCTCTGCTCTCTATCCCACTCATAATGAAGATGTACACGAACATAGAGGGTGAGATAGCGTGTGATCATTCAGTAGCCCTGAATATATAAACACGTCCATCACTGTGGTTCTCCCACCTTGGCCCTAGTCATAGTGTGTGAACTTAACCTATGTGGAGGCCTGGGGCGAGGAGGCCTACAGCTAGTCATGTTAGATATATGGTAGGTACAAGCTAAAACAGGCTGGGGCCGCTTTGGTCAAAGCATGAGGAACACATTAGCAGGAGATAGGTCTCTCTGTCTACATTTAGCTACTGACATGGGCCTCTTTGTTCTAGGGCTAGAACTAATTGAAGATGTATGTATGTGTAGGTTTTCATGTTCACACCTCCACGCAAAACATCAACGTCAAAACCCACATTTCACTAAGCGTCAAAAAGCATGTTTTCATACAAGAAGTTACTATCTTACAGAAATTATGGATTGGACAATTGAAAACCCACCAGTAACGTTTTGACAATATGAAAAGATGTTATAATAAGTCAGTGATTTGCTATTATTCAATAGCCACCCTTTCCATCTTATACCCATTTTTTAAGGATCCATTAATTAAAAAAAGCAATGTCCCACCATTTCATAAGCACACTTTTTCCACCTTATATCCATGTTTTGCGATGAAGTGATCAGTTACTGATATCCCTTCTTTTTCTCTTATACGTACATTTTATGATGTAATGATAAGTTACTGATTTGTGATCATTTTATTAGCAAGTTGTTTCAATGTTGTATCCACTTTTGTAATCTAATGATGACTTACTGATCTGCAATCAGTTAATTTGCACATTGTTTCAAACCTTAACCCACTCTTTGTGAAGCAATGATAAGTTCTTAATCTGCAATCATTTCATTAGCACGTTGTTTCTATCTAATACCCACTCGCAATGGATTTGATGATAAGTTGCTGGTGCACAATCATTTCATTAACACTTTGTTCACACCTTATACCTATTTTTTGTGATGCAATTATAAATTACTGATCTGTCATTAACACATAATTCTACCTTATACCAACTTTTTGTGATGTGATGAAAAGTTACCAATGCGCCATTATTTCATTAGCTCGTAATTAATCTTATAGCCCCTTTTTGTGGTGTGCTGAGCATTCCTCTCACCCCCAGCATCAACATCTCACCACCTCATGTGTTGTCTACCCCAACAGCTGGCCAGGGGCCACGTCCATCTCTGTAGACCAAAGTCACCCCTTGCATTCTACAACGTACATTATGAGGCTTACTTTACATACTATCTGACTTACTTGGTTTCAGCCCCCAAATGCCTTTGTGACTGCAGTTCTAATTTATATTTACATGGTTCCTGTGAAAATATTTTGAAGTATTGGTTCTTCAGTATAGCTCTTCTGTTTTTATGGCTCTTTTCATCTCATGTTTTCCTTTTTTTCTCATTACCCTGATGTGTTCAGAGATTGTGAGGTTCAGACGGGTTCAGGCTGATTTTACAATATTAACATTGTCATGTTACTGTTTCATTAGAATCCCTAGTTGTTTTATAAACTATGTACCTCCTATTATCAAAGGCAGAACCTCCATTTAGAAATTTAAGAATAGTCTGATGTTCTCTGTGGGAACACTTGTGGTTTCCCAATAGAGATAGTAATATTCTCTATGGTCCGTGTCGAATTGTCCTCGGTCGGCTGATGCACGAGTGGGACGGGGTTTCATGAACACTCATCTGAACCCGTCTCAGAAACGTGCCCCGCTCGCGGGGTCAGTGGTGGATGCGGTATGGTCAGAGGGGTGGGCTCACGAAAAGGGGCTAACGAGGCTCTTGTGGGCGCAGAAGCTCAGGGTTGGCCAACTTTGGGGTTGGCCTTCTCATACAACGCGTCTGACAGGTATCTAGAACTGTGGATCTAGTGCTCACGACGCGGACCATGCCCAAAAAATTTAAAAGGTGGTAGCGTGTAGGCCGAGGTCCCATCACCATGTCGTGATACCTGTTAACCTCCCAAGTCTGTACGCCAGAACTGGGGTCTTATTCTAGCTCTCAAGCTGATAACTCTTTTCATTATTAAGTTGTTTCTTGCCCATTCCCATGAAGATAAGAGGTGTGAACACAGTGAGTTCCAAGACGGGACTGTTTATTCTCGTGTTATCACTTCTATTTATTATCACTTCTATTTATAGCAATTACCTGGCTCCTGATTGGTTACATAACATCACATGGTCACTTTGACCCTTTACTGAGGTCACTTCCGGTCAAGAATACATGATTCATTACGATTCCGTACTTGCAAACTCGTGCATACATTTTCGTGTAACTCGTACTGTACGAGTTCGTACCACACAATCTCGTGTACTTCGTGATTGTGTCCATAAACACAGTTTTACTTACATCTTTAACAGAGAACATCACTTTTCTTTTTAATCTTTATAATTATTGCACAAACTCATATCGCGACCTTGAATTGATTACTATTATTCATCACAATAGGACATCTTCTTTCATGAAAAGGAATTTGCCATAACCCCTTTGTAAAGATATATACACTATTGAGGTGGACAAAAGACGTGAGGCAATCAAAAAGGCGTGTTTTAGATTATCAAATAGCAGGACCTTCAGGGTTATGAGCCACGTGAGAGGGCAATTTCGTTTAGAAACCTGTTATGAAAAAATCTTTTATAGCTTTATTTCAAAATATCCCAACAAATGACTTTGAGCCACAAAGGTGATAATGTGTATTTTGTGTATAATGGATACATGTGTATAATGTGTATTGGTAAAATGAAACTTGAATCTAGATATGATTTATTGACATCTTTAGACAAATTGTTATAGAAGTTGAGTCTCAATTTATTGGAAATATCATGGATAACGATATATATTATGATTTCACACGGGTTAATTTAAGATCAAAAGAATATAGGTGGGTCACCATCTAGGCTGAAGTGCTTTTTGGATGAATTCTGGAGTCTGCTCCCGTACCACAGTGACGCTCTATGCCAGATCCAAGCCTATCTATACCTTAAATAAGCTTGAATTTCCCATGGAGCGTTACTTAAATTTGTTTCAATTTTGATGTAGATTCTAAACTGGGTTGGGCCTCAGGACACCTGTATCATAATGATGTTTGTGAATATCACCACAAAATTGGTGGTTGAAAAAGTGAACATGGAAACCGTGTGCATGGGTTAACCTGTGCCTTTACCTCCATTTGCACAGGTCACTATGCCAGGCTTCGGAGTCCATGTGTGCAGCTGGCCTGAGGAGGCCGAGGTGGTGGCCGCCGAGAAAATCAAGGAAGCCTCGAAAAAACGTCTCCTTGGTAACATCTTCCCGGCCAGGGAGTCCTGGTACAGGAGGAAGTGTCTCTCCAGGGTGAGTCTGAGACTGACTGGGTCATTCTGGTCCTGGTAGAAAGTCTAAACAGCAAAGGTATATGCAAGGGTGTGCATACCCTCTATAGGCTGTGATGATGATCGTTTTCTTGATGTTCCATAATGTTAATCCATCATAATCACCAGACCATTCATTATCTATTTGATTTTTTGTCATAATATTGCTTTGATATTATTCCAAAATATATGTGAGAACTTATGTGTGATTTACTAAAGGATTGAAATCATTCAAGGTATGCAGCGAATCATTATATTGCAATACTCTTCTGGCATTATAGATTTTGTTTAGATAATGCATATTCGAAATAGTCTGTTCCGATGTCGCAGCAGGCTCAGTGAGGTCCGTCATATTCGCCTATAATAAAGGACTGAGGTATATATCCAAATGGTATTTCTTACTCTCGATTTTTATGCAATAACGAATTTGCATAAAAATGACGTATCATATGCAAAGAAATATGCTATGTTTAATACTTATACGATGAAGAGAACATAATGGGTGATTTGATTCATATATTTGATGTTACTCATTTATCTAAATTAAAGGAAGAAATGCAATACTTATAGATTCTATTGTAATTTACAATGTGTATTTCCGAATCAAACTCATTTTTTTATAACATTTTAGGTATACTTCATGAGTCCTCTTGTGATTTTGGCCTGTCTGGCTATGCTAAAGACCAAGATCCTACCAGCTATAAAGCTGCATGCATACGTCTCAACCTTCAAGGCGACGACATGTATCACTGAGTCCTCCAACCTCACTGAACTGATGCTGCCGTGTGACTGCCGGGCCAGCTCTAAGGCCCCTGAATGTGTGAAGGAGTACCCGTGTTTCCAGCTGAGTGTTACCATAAAGACACACAAGGGGCTCAAAATGACAACCTACATGTATGAGGACATGGAGGCTCTCTCTATAAAGGTAGGGTTTTATATTCTATGTTTCAGGTATTTCTGGAAAAGCAAGAGGAAGGTACATTTTATTGAGAGAATGGTGAAGCAAAATATATGATATAGTTAAAGTTGCCTCCTGTTCTGTTTTCTGTTTACAATGCTGTCCCCAAGATAACACTTCAATATGAATAATATTACTTTAATTGAAGTATCATAAAGTCGTTTTAGAGGTAGTGGTTCTTACATCATTCTTACTCATGTCATTGCTATGTGTCCCTGCTTTGAAATTCTTCTGAGAAGGGCAACATTTTCCTTTGATCATTCGTTTAGTCATACTTCTTTATTTTACTATAATTATTGTTGTAGCCTTTTTTATATCAGTTGAACAGTGAATCAGAATAGCATTTGAAAGGAACCTTTTAATGATACATTCCTTTCATGTTGTAGTATGAGAATTGTGCTGTTCTCAACCGAATATGTAAGAAGACAGACCCTGGCCACACAGTGGAGAGCTTGGCCTCTCACTACGGAGACCCAGGATCCTCGTTCTCCTGCCTGTTCAACCCACACGAGCCGAGCGAGGTGATCCTGCATGTTGCACCCCTCAAGAACAGCTTCTGGGCCATGCTGGTCTTTGTCTGTCTTCTGATGCTGCTAAGTGTGGCTGCTCCAATCATTGCATACTTGACATGTGGCTGTATGTATGTTTGCACGCGATCTCCACCGCCGGACATACAGGCCGAGGTGGATCAGCGTGCTGGAGGTGGTGCAGAAACGGCACCGGAGCCAGAAGAGGAGCCTCCTGCCATCTCTAATGAGCCATCACCACAACCACAGCAACAGCCTCTGATTCAACAACCAGTAATGCAACAGCTACCGATGATGCCACCACAATATCAGCCTTTGCTCCCAGCAGGCAGCTCACCATACCCACCAGCCTACCCACCACCTTATAACTCTACAATGGCCCTGCCAGTTCCCTATCAGACATTGGCCCCTCAGCAGGCATTGGTGCCTGCCCCAGTGCCTCCTGTGTATGGCTCCCCCATCCTGGGGGTAGGGTCCAGAGCAGGGTCTCCGCAGTACCCGTCGCCAATGCCAGGGTCTCCCATGCCGCCGCCTGTCATACTGTATGTGCACCCGGGAGGTGTGATCAGTCTGCACCCACCATCTGGTACAACCCCCGTGACCTTCCAGCCTGATGCCCCTCCTTCTCCCCTCCCTCCTTCTCCCGTCCCCTCACCAACCCTCATGCATGCTGAAAATGAAAGGAGAGAAGCTTCAAACACCATGTTTTACCAATGATTACTCTTTACAGTAAGGCTAGTTTTAGTTTTCTGAATTTGTATTCATTAAGGTGCTTTTGATTTAGTCTCAGTCATGACTCCTGATGTATATGATTTTGATAAGCATTGAATTGATCATTTGAAGTATTATAGCCATTTTGTAGAGACGACGTCGATTTGATATATAATGCTGCCAAGTATATTCTTGGCTTTGTATAGTTGATAAATTCAATTCAATATATTGAACAATGGTGATATCGCATTTCGATACACTCTTTGGGTTATGTGATTCAGAAAATATCTCAGTTCTGTTCTGCTCTTATACATAATGTACATATTTCAGGTACCCTCATATTGACAGCAAATTAAATGTGTACAGAATTACTTTAGTTGTTGTAAGTGCTGCATGGACATTGAGTGTCAATAAAAATCTAGGTACTGCTGTAACCCAAATTATTACATCTTCTTGGTTTATAATATTATAAATGATATATCTTAGAAAGTTCCTTGATGATAACTTTATCCTATGTTTTACTTTTCACACAGTTTCCATGTCTAATCCAAAGATAAAGTAGATTTCCCTAGTAATCTGTCGTTTTGAATAAAAAGATGAATGACGTCAGGTGTGCAATTGAATTTCTCACGTCGTGAGGTGCAAATTGATAATTGTAATTTTGAATTTTCTTAAAGGATTAAAGATGATTCCAATCCACTCTGTGTCATGATCAGTGCAAATAATCATATTATTTTTTCTAGTGTCCTTATTCCCTCTGTTTAGAGTCTTCCATGTCATTAAGAACAGTCAACTGTTTGTAAAGTCTCAATAGATGTAAATAATTGAGTGACCAATGAAAGACCCTTGTCTTTTTTTTAATGATAAATCACTGTATAGGAATATGTTCTTAAGCTTTCATTCAGATGAAATCGTATCTCAGATTAGCATTTTCTGAGTTTTGTTCTGTGGAATGCACAAAGAATCTTTGAGAAATTCACAAAACTAATATTTTATTGGTATCAATTCATTAGAAACATACATTTAGCTCTGTGTGCAAATGGTTGACGAAGAAGCCTTTGACAAGATTATGTAAAGCAATCTTACATGAAATTAACAATAGAAGCATTACATTATCGTTCGTAGCTTTCTGGTGGATAACATACAAATACAATTAGCATAGTCTTAGAAATACTGATCAAAGCGGGTTTCAATTAAAACGGGGGAGTTCCAGGTACATTGAAGTGGGTTCCGCCAACGATTTTCAATAAAATTTCTTATATTTTATTAATATATTGAGAAACCAAATTTAGGAGGGGGGAGGGGATCCCAGAGACCCAGGACCCCCCCCCCCCCCCCCCCCCCCGTAGCTACTCCACTGAACCGTTGACCATTGGAGATGAGTCAGTTCCTACTTCAATAGGGAGTTTCAGATCCTCCAAGGTATGACGTAATGCATATCTTTTACTTCAGTTTTGATAAAGTATTTCATAAATATTTCATTAAGAGTATACAATTATGCCTCAATCATACATGATGACTTAATCACAATTACCGATTTCTGCATGTTTAGCCTTAAATATGAATAGTTAGATCAGAGATACGTTGACGGGATCTGAAACCCTGGCTATGTCAGTGACACCTGACGCCCCAATCGGAGCATCCCGTGGTGCCGCAGCCCTCATGACGTGATACCTGGACACCGATATGGATCCGGGAGGAGGGGCGCACACAGCCACACATCTCAGGGTACTACCTCACATCGCCTGGTAGGAGCTGGAGGGCAATATTCTACTTATAGGTATGTAAAATGTCCCCGATGACTCTGATGTAGCTATCTCAGTTATTGTGATTAACATAAAGAGCAGGAATGACACAGAAAAGAATGAACGGAAACAGAGTGGGGCTCCCGAAGATGTGCATAGAGTCAGTGGGGTATTCTAATTGTTTAGGAAAATGACAATGGTAAAATACCAATAGTGATGCTCTGTTTTTCTGTAACTCAACAAATCTTTCTGTAACACACGAACTTAAGGAACAAGCCCTTGTGTATACATAATTTTGTTTTCTCTCCTGTCCATACATGGCGATGACAGTAAGCCGTGAGCCGTGTCGGATGTAAGGGTGCTCAGCACCAGGGGTAGAAGTGGGGCACACCGTGTACACACACCAGGGTCACATACATGAGGAAATGAGGCGCCATATGTAATTCTTCCAACCACGGATAGCTTATTCATTATAGTGTACCTGCAGACTAACCTAAATCAAAGTGCATTCTGGTAAATATGTAGACAAGTCACAAGGCTTAAGTAGAGGATTTTAAAAGAAATTCATGGTATATCTTTGGTTTAAAATTATGGAAAACTAGCACTGACTATTTTTCAATTTCATACCTATAGATATTTAATATTTTTCAACTTGGTTTGAAAATTCATTAATTTCAGATAGATATATAGAAAATATTTGTACATTTTCTATAGTTTTTCCAGATGTTTTGTCTACAAAATCAGGAAAAATGATTACAGGTACAGTAAATCAGCTATCCGTGGTAGGGAGAATTGAAAAGATGAAAATAAAGTAAATGTCTTGGGTGTGTTTAAATCGTTAAGTTCAGATACCTCACATGCTGATATTTACATCATTAGGCCTATAAGTTAAAGCACCTTCTTTACATACCTTAATTCTTATGCTTTCAGATGAGCTACAAATATTGGTAACTGCAATTGGACGCAAGAAGATGAACATAATCCTCAAACAAGGGAGAAGGAGGTTCTGCCTGTATAGAAATGAAGATTGATAGTTTGATCATACACCAAAAACGCAGATTTAGTCCAGTCCAGTGAAGATTTTCTCAGTTTATTATAGTTTCAAAGTATATATTTTCACAGAGCAGTTTTGAAATCCATGTATTATGGAGTCTACTGATAGATTCAAAGGTGTTGTGGAGAATCTCCAGCAAACTCCACACCAGGAGGAGGTGAAAGCTAATGGTACCGTTGTGGACGACGATGGCATGAAGTCTCTAGCCAAGCTTCTCCTGGCCAACACCAAGCTCGGCACCCTGGACGTCTCACTCAATAACATAGGCGACGAAGGTTAGGTCTATTACAGTCCACCAGTTTCCCCATCAAAAATTGTCCCCTGTTTCTGAGGCAAAAGTTGTGACCGAGTTTTTCACTAATGAAATAAAGATATAAGCTCAAGATGATATTTGACGAAACTGCAAGAATAATTATCTACATTATTTTCCCTTCAAAAAGACATTATAGTTTTGCTTTGTAACTTGTCCTTGAGCTGCACCATGAGCCTTCTAAATACATACGTCATTTTGACAGGGCAAACCTAGAGCACCATATATAACTGGCTGTAACTCTTGAACCAATGCAAATAGAGATAAAATCAAAAAAGCATATTAAACTAGACACTGAATATAGCTGATGATATGTTCCTCAATATTTTTTTTAGCATTTTTCAATCTTTATATTACCTACCAAGGTGCTCGGGCCCTGGCAGAGGTCATTAGGTGCAGTAAGACCCTGGAGGTGGTCGATGTGTGTGGAAACAACATCGAGGAAGGCGGAGCCAAAGCCATAGCAGAGGCTCTACATGAAAACACCACATTAAGAAAGTTGAACATTTCACTCAATCGACTGTTTGACGCCGGGGCCCAGCCCTTGGCTGAGATGTTGAAGCACAATGCGAGCCTTCAGGAGCTAAACATTGGGCATGTCCAGCTCAGCGCGCAGGGGGTCAGGTACATTGCGGATGGTCTCCAGCAGAACTCGACCCTCCAGGTATTGTATCTGCATGCGAACAGAATGGAGGAGGAAGGGGCCCTGGCCCTGGCCGAGATGCTGCAGGGTAACGTGGGGCTCCGGGACCTGAACGTCGGGGCCGGCCAGGTCGGTTCCTCAGGGGCCGCGAGGCTGGCTGCGGCCCTCAGGTATGTGTATTATATTCCACCAGTTTATCAATCAAAAAGTGTCCCCTGTTTTTTGAGGTAAAAGCTGTGACTGAGTTTTTCACTTGTAAAATGAAGATATAAGACCCAGAAAATTCAATAACCTGCTAGAATATTTATCTACATCATTTTCCCTATAAAATGACATCTAGCTTTGATTTGTAATTTGCCCTCGAGCTGCACAGTGAGCCTTCTAAATACACGTCATTTTGACAGGGCAAAACAAGAGTACCATGTATAACTGGCTGTGACTTTTGAACCAATCTAGATGGAGATAAAATTCAAAAAGCATATTAAACTATACACACCAAATCTGGCTGGTAATAAGTGCCTCAATATTTTTGAGCATTTTTCAATTCTTATGTAATATATCTACCGCAGGGTCAACCGCTCACTGCAGAAGCTGAATATAGGCAAAAGCATGCTGCGTTCGGAAGGTGTCCAGGTGTTAGGGGACATGCTGACCGTGAACACCAGCCTTCAGTCGCTCTACCTCTCCACCAACGGCATCACCGACGAAGGGGCAAAGGCTCTGGGCACAGTTCTCCGACAAAACAAAACCCTTCAGAAATTGAACCTATCTCACAATAAAATAGCAGAAGAAGGCGCGAGGGCCATAGCTGAGGGCCTCAAAGAGAACACAGGCCTGAAGGAGTTGAGTATCCATGGTAACGTGTTGGGGGGTGGAGGGGGGCGGGCCCTAGGGGACATGCTCCAGTACAACGCCTGTCTGCACACTGTGGACGTGGGTGACTGTGATTTTGGGGACGAGGGCAATGGCTGAGGGCCTCAGTCACAACCAAACCCTCAACACACTGTATGCCACAGGTAACAACATTGGCGACGAGGGGGCGATTGCTATAGCCGAGATGTTGCAGGTGAACAAAACTTTAGATGGTTTAAACATCTGCTTTAACAACATTGGTGAGATGGGGGGACGTGCTCTAGCGGAGACACTGCAGCACAACACGACCCTGACGTACTTTGAATGCTGGGAAAACAATATTAGTGAAGATTTGAGGCAATCATTGAGACGATTTGACCCCGAATAGCTTATTTAACTGTACACATGGTAAATCTGAGTCGGGCAAGGGAGCTGCAGGACTAGTGAAGAAATGACAACAAAAAGAAAAATTAAAGGCGCATGGCGCATTAATATGCATTTATTCACCTTATGATTATCGCTTATGTCCGATTTGTAGCTTACATTTTCTCACCGGTGAGATTCTAAAAACGTTCCGTGTATATGTACACCATTCGATATAACTGCATAACTTCCCTCAGACAGCCGTTGTAGCAATGGATTCATAAATATAGTACTCTTATAGGTCATGTACATAAAGCTGAATTACAGGCCCCTTGGACAAATGAGATACGTTTGTCTTGTAGCCATACAAATCTGTCCTTGTGAAGTTAAATATACAAATAAAAACTGGAAAAGAAAACGACTACCAATATTTTTCCGACGGTATTACCTTGTTCAAATAATGTTTAACCAATTATGCTAGAATTTCTTGACGTTTCTGTTAATCACCAAATCCGTTGTATCGCTGTTGAAATATCTCAAGGTGTAGTTTCGGTTAGAAAATTGCATAAATAGAGTATACATATAGGTAAGTTGTTGAAGTTTGTAACATACAAAACACTTATTTCATCTTTTTAAGCAGAGTTCTTTGATATGTTTACATCACATTACATTGATTCAGATCTAGAAATTAAGAAATGACAGTATAGGGCAACACCTAAATCTATTCGGAGTATTCCATGCCCTCCTTCAATACAACAGAATGCTAAATGTGCACTGACAGTCCTATCACCCAGAGACATTCTGCGTACACCCACAATAAAGTATTCACCATTCTGAACCTTTAATCAAGCGGTAAGTTGGACTAGTGTCATGGTCAGGTTTTCCTTACATACAACCATAAGGGGTTTTACATCGTTTTACAAAGTCAATATGTAACAGTCATTAACTCAACCTAAGCAGTAATACTTGTAGAAGTGAGTATGTTAACGTTCCGTTAGCCCCAGGCTTAAACCATGTTTGACATGTATATGTAGAGAGGTAATAAGCCCCGCGATGCTCTGCATTTGAGTAATACATAAAGATGGAATGGGCCACAGCAAAACTCAACAGTGAGACATCTCAAAACTATGAGATTGTCATAGGTATTTCACTGAAAGGATATTTGATTGGAACGAAGACTTTCCGCTGTCTTCATTAATCAAAATTGAATACCATGATATCCGCTGCAACGTTCAAATATATATGTAAAGGTATTTGTAATAACTATATCTTGATAAAATGGAAACATTTGATAAATATTGGTGGGACGTTATGTTTGATAATTTCATTTTCTCACGTTTAAGGTTCAATTTCAAGATTCGCCTCTAAATCAAAACATTTCACTACTTAGAAATAGTCACTAGTAAAGGTGTAAGTTCTAATCTCCTTGTTCTAGGTGTGAGGTAGTAATTGTCTCTCATTGTTTCTTCTCCATCTCCTGGAGGAAGAGGAAGGCAGAGGAGAAGTCCTTGAGGGAGTACCCCGAGTTACACATGATGCGGTAGAGTTGGTGGGCGGCTGAACCGAGTGGGGTGGGGGCTTGGTTAGCTGTAGCAGCACTCTGCGCTAGGCCCAAGTCCTGAAACATACAGAAAGTAACCAGAGTTACACATGATGCGGTAGAGTTGGTGGGCGGCTGAACCAAGTGGGGTCGGGGCCTGGTTGGCTGTGGCCGCGCTCTGCGCTAGGCCCAAGTCCTGAAACATACAGAAAGTAACCAGAGTTACACATGATGTCGTAGAGTTGGTGGGGACGGGACCTGGACCGGGACGATTATCCATGGTCGTGCTCTGCGCCAGGCCCAAGTCCTGAAACATATTGAGTTAATTAGAGTGTTGTAGGGGTATCCAAGGTACATGTCGATTTTAGGTTAGGCCAACAAAAATAAAAAGTTTTGTTTGGGTAATGTAGGTAAAACAATGTAAGGTAAGTAGGTTGACTTTTTTCTCTAAACGTACACAAATTCACTCCAGGATTTGTGCAGTCACTCTAGCCACCCTCCACAACAATTTCTAGCATAGAAAATACATTTCTTTATTATATTCATGCTATTTTGAGCCATTTATGTCTATTCCAATAATAAAGAAGAAAGAAAATATGGGTGCACAAAAATAAGGGTAAAAAAGAAAATTTTTACGGTAGATCGGGCTCTCTGATCGAAACCACAATTTTCTAACAAGAAGCATGAGCCCGGCCATCTAATAGCCTAGCTACCCAATCGGCGATCCCTGTATCTAGGGTTTGGACTCAATTTTTTATCATAATTTTAAATCAATACAAAATTTTGAAAATTTTCCTGGGCAAACAAAAAGGATAGGTGATTTTTTTTTTTGGTAGTTCTTACTGACCTCAAGGTCTAACACTTTGCATATTTACAAGATCACAGATTAATTCTTTTGTGGATCAATTCATGTAACTTTAAAATAACTCTATTTAATTTTCCTGGGTTACCAATTAAAGTTAGGGGATTTAAAAAATTGTGATAATTTTCTGGGTGCTTGGGCTTATGAAAAAGTAGAAACAAACCAACAAATTTCACATGTCAAAACCATGCAAAGTAGTTAGATAAGTAAACTGTATTGGTTGATTTGGTTGTTTCATCTAAGTTATTTTCAGTATACATGTTTACCAAAAGACCATTCACTAGGGTCATTGTTTGTATAAGATAAACAGTGTAAGCATCAGTAAAACACCCATGCCCAGAGGGCAACATGTGCTAGATTCACTAGGGTAATTGTTTGTATAAGATAAACAGTGTAAGCATCAGTAAAACACCCATGCCCCAGGGGCAACATGTGCCAGATCAATTGCCCCCAAGGGCATCATGTGCTAGATCAATTAACACACATGCCTTCCTAATTGTTGATAAAGAGTCTGGGCCTTTGATCTACTGAAACCTGGAAATGCTAACATAAAAGCAGCAAGAACATTTAAATTCACTAACAAAAAAGGCTCATTTATCATGCTTTGAGAAAATAGTTTGTTTCAGTATGCCCAAGTTCAAACGTTGAAGTGTTTTCCAATAGTGCTTTTATGTTTTCAATAAAATTGTACAGTAAACTTTACCTCCGAATTTGGTGACAAAATGACATTACAGACAGCCAATACTATAGGAAAACCACTGTCCAAAAAGGTCTTTTGTGACATCACAACTGTTGCAAGTGACTTAAGGCCCAGTAAAAGGCTCCCGGAGGATCGCCTTTTAATATGAGATTCAGAGTAGGAAGGGGCCCTTGATGGGGGGGGGGGGGGGGGGGGGGGGGGGCGTCTCCAAAGTCGCAAGTCAAATGTAAGAAAAGGCCCCATATCGTCACAGCCTGGCACACACCTTTGTCATGAGCGCGGTGCCGAAGCCGCCTTGGTAGTTGTTGGAGGAGGGCACGGTCTCCAGCACCCCGGGGCACGGGTTGTACAGCTCTGACGACCAGCACCGCCCGGACGACATGTTCAGGATCTTGGCCAGCATCTTAGGGTCCAGCCCCAGCCTGAGGGGAATTACAAGGTTTAGTTTTTATAATATACTTGAATGTACTGTAAACAGAGATTATTCTTCGCGGGAATGTGTGGTCCCACCTTTTCTAAAAGCTGGATCTGCCACTGATACCACTGCTGAAGAGAATCATTAGATTTTATGGATTCTTTTATGGATTCCCAAACATTACTAAAGTTTAGAAACTGGGAGGTATTTATCTACAAAAAAAATATACATTAAGCTATTTCCTTCAAAAGAAGAATCACACGAAGTATTGTGAAACATTCAAGAAATGCACAACATAGTAATTATATGATTATGGTACCCCAGATTCTGTACTCACTTGATCCCAAGGTTCATGGTCTCTGCCGTCCCGATCATGGAGATACCGAGCAGCATGTTATTACAGATCTTGGCTGCCTGTCGAAGAAAAACATAACAAAAAATAAATTTCATTCAATTATATTTCCATCAGATTATTGATAACACAGACTCGAGTGACTAACAGTTTGATATTACACATATCATATATAAATGTTATTTACTATATCTTTATTTTTCTATTTTCCAGCAAAGGTAACAACCGTAGTTTCCTTTATGCATACAATATTTCAGTCAAATATATTTGGGAACTTGATGGGAGGAGGGGGGAGGTCTCCATGTTTCTCTGACGACTTCAAGAACTCACTAGAAATCCGAAGATTTTCGGCCGGCTGAAGTTACCGGCCGAAGATGCCTTGCGGAATTTGAAAGGTAACTCGTAACAAACCCCACTACACCCCCTGCCCCCGCCCCCCACACACATATCAGCGTGGACGCGAGAATTCACTACTTGCATGCATCCGCCATATTGGAAATTATACACCCCAAAACGAGGCAAACATCCCTTAGGGTAAAGAAATACAGCTAAGCCTACCTGCGATAATAGGGCAGCAATGCTCCTCATAAGGTTCTAAAATCCAAAGTATAGTTTTTGGCACCCTGACACTGTAGACCTATTGCTTGGGCATCCATAACCCCCAAAAAATGCAATATTTAGTGAATCTTAAAGAAGTCATAGTTAGTTTTAACACATGGGGGGGGGGTTGTTGTTGAGCGGTGAGTACCATGGCCCCTTCCCCTCCTCCCCAGTGAAGTGTTCAGACAGCCGTGCCTCAGCTGTCAATCATACCTCTTACCACTGGTACTTCTAATACTTCAACCACTACCAGTGACCAATGAGAAGAGAGTTGGATACCTGAGGGGCAGAGGTGGCAGGGGGAGGGGGAGGGGGAGGGGGAGGGGGGAGGGGCAGGGGGCAGGTGCTAATAGCCCAATTACATACCCCAGTGCACAACAACAAAAGATCAATTCAAATCCGGTATGCCTCCTTTGATGCCTTACTTACATTACATTTATATGATTATATCTTTGTATGGCGCAAGGCATCAAAAATGAAGATCTGTACAATTTAAGAAATTGCCATATCCCATGTAATTATCATCTGAAATGCTTACAAAATGTATAAGTTGCCATGTCGATTCTAAAGGTCTAAAGCCATATTAGGTATTTTCTATCGATAATTTATACAAGTTGCCTCTTACATACCTGTCCGGTGCCAACTGCCCCGCAGTGCACCACGTTCTTTCCCATGTGCTGGAGGATGGCCTCGGCCTGCGGGAAGGCGGCCTCGGGCCCGCCCACCATGAAAGTTAACCCCGCGTCACGGGCCGCGTTCACACCTGACCGGAGTATAACACACTTATAATGCATATAAGGGGAAGGCTGACAGGAATATAACACACTTATAATACATATAGGGGGAAGGCTGACAGGAATATAACACACTTATAATACATATAGGGGGAAGGCTGACAGGAATATAACACACTCATAATACATATAGGGGGAAGGCAGTATAACACACTTATAATACATATAGGGGGAAGGCAATATTACACACTTTTGATACATATAGGGGGAAGGCAATATAACACACTTATAATACATATAGGGAGAAGGCAGCCTCGGGCCCAACCACCATGAAAGTCAGCCCCGCGTCACGGGCCGCGTTCACACCTGACCGGAGTATAACAGACTTATAATACATATAGGGGGAAGGCTGACAGGAATATAACTCACTAAAACTGCCAGTGACTATTTTGTTATTTCATATCTGAATATATTATTTAATATTTTTCTAATTGGTTTGAAAATTCAATTGTTACAAATAGATATGAGGTAAAAAAATTGGGTATTTTCTATATATTTTTCTCTGTTTTTTTTGACAAAATCTACCCAAATTAACCTGCAGGTGCCTAAAATACTGAAAATGGGCTATAAGTGTCGTAGGGAGAATTATGAAAAATGTGGAACATCATGGAACCGTATTTCCGCATTTTAGGATGGTGAATGAAATCAAGAAATAAATGTAGATGCATATAAATTCTATCTTAAACTGAAAGCAAAGACAATATTCATTTTCATTTGAAAATTAGGGACTTCTGAAAATTAGTTGTTCTTCAAAAAAATATGGAAATCCTCATTTAGATGGAAAATAAAGGGTCAATGTTTAACTAAAGACAGATAGAGACTGATTGAATAGAATTATCATTGTGATTTATTGCTGAATTACAACTTATTCTGTATCAATCGACTGACCCACCAAAGTGTGAAATTCCTGTGGAAAATTATTTTAACATTTGATTTCAGTTAATGCATTTCAAAATGAAATAATTTCGACGGCTGTAGTATATGTTGTTACTTTTAAGACGACGCTATTTCATATTATCAACAACTATTTTTAGATATATGACTAAACTTGAACCATTTTAGCTCATGTAAATTTGGGTTTTGCCCTGATTTTACTGTATACTATTTTGATAACGTGACACCAATCAGTGTTTCCTCACCTCCAGACACGGGAGCATCAAGGAACATCGCTCCCTTGGACTGTGCCAGTACGTCCACCTCCTTGGACACGGCCGGGTCTATGGTACTACTGTCTATGAGCAGGCTGCCAGACTTCACCGTACTGAAGGACACAAACAAATATAATGCTTAAAATAAGCACACACAAATATAACATTTATTTCTTTACTTACGGCGGAATCAATAGTACTATTCTATCATACCAGGCTGCATAGCTACAATGTCCTGATGATACGAACAAATAATACATTCACAAAAGTATGTCTTTTGCATCTGGATCTGAATTTAGTTCATTATACATATAGTTTAAAAATGTTTGTCTGCCAAGGAATCTTATCTAAACCACTTAGAATCCACCATGATTCTAGCAGTATTACTTGATACATATTTTCCCTCATAGTGATTATGTTCCAAGAAAATACAATGCAAAAATGGCACACTCTTCACTGAGTTAAATGAGACATATTTTCAAGCAAATGTGCTCTTTTGACACATTCTATATCTTTGAAAATCGTAAATCGTGGCCCTAACAGTTTCACTGAGACTCCATGAAATGACATAGAAGTAACAAACTAGAAGTCAGAAGCTGTACCAATTTGTAAGATCATTTTCCAAATTATAAAACATAGATTGTTTCAGGGTCTAAGTTTAAGCAGGGACATGTCATAAGTCCCAATATAGTTTGAAGATTGAAGATGCTGGAAATAGCTGGTGCAGCAGCAGCAGCAGCAGCATGGTGAAGGTGAGGCAACACTTAAAAATATATCTGTTTCCGGTGGACCGGGTGGGCTGTAAAAAGATGACCCGGGCGGCCGCGATTTCTTTTTTTTTTTATTATTTTTTTATATTTTTGGTAAGGTTATAACAGAAATTTTTTGAAATTTTTTTTTTTTTTGAAAAATGGAAAAAAAATCTTCCCACCCGGCTATAAAATACTCACCCGGCCGGTCCACCGGAAACTTAATTATTTTTAAGTGTGGCCTGAGTCAGTAAACAAAGAATAGGACAAGTCAAGCTCAGTGGACAGATTGAGGATTCAGGAGGACTAGCCTCAGTTTTATACTGTAGAGGGACACAGGCCCACAGCCACCATCATTTTGGGAATATGGGGGCCTTTACAATCTGGAGTTTGAATGCACAACACAATGACATATGTGTCCCTCATCCAGTGTATGGAGGAGTATTAAATACCCCTATACAGTTACAAAATGGATCTGTGGGCTGCCCCAATGTATACAACAATTTCATATTTCTACAACCTACTAAATGGTATAATCTCAACCATACCCAACATGTATTTAGGTTTACATAAAGCTCTTACAGAAATACCTACACCTTAATAATACTCACACAAAAATTATTATATTCATACACAACGATACCAGTATAATATGCTGGCTGTGCTTTCATAAATACATACTTTGTCTGCCTACATCTAGGACCATTTACACCAATAACAATTATTAAACTTTAAACACAAAATACACATAAAATAGATCCCAGACTTCGACAAAATGTTAAATCAATGGCCAGACCTCTATCTAAGGGAACATCTCAGTGAAAATGATTCAGGTAGTGTTTACCTGAAGATGCCCTCCTTGCCGGTGTAGACCTCCTTGACGTGGGGGCTGGACGGTAACATGGACACGATGGTGCGGGTCTGGGCTGCCACCTCCGCCGGGGAACCCGCGCTCTGCGCACCTGGACAGGATCATTACACATGTTTGAGATATACAGGATAGAGTAAAAAGCCGAAGGAAAAGGTCATACGGTTTGAGGGGCACCGTAAAATAAACCTAAGGTTTTTTTCTTCGCAACAAGATTTATTTTCATTCTATATAAACTGCACTAACCGAGCCCAAAGATGTGTCTGCAATTTTTATATATTTGAATCGTCAAACTTTCTACATTTTAATTCTATATTTGTAAGATCTAAAATCTACTAAAAAAAAGTATTAAACGTTAGAGAACCTAATACAAAGTACCTGTATATCATAGCCTAGGATCAAGGGCAAAGATTGTACATTTTCTGCTTTGTGCATCAAGCACAATAAATTGTGTTTGTTTGTTGGAGTAGTTTAACATTCGGTCAACCATACAAGGTTCTTTCCAGACTGGTAATGCTTTCCAGCTTACGGGTGATCGTATCTATGATATAATTTAGGAGAAACACTGCACTGGTTGCGGTACCCTACTCATTTTGAAAAGTGGCAAGGGTCTGTCAAGTGCAATGTCCCTTTAGAAAGAACACTACACACCCAGCCTTTGATGATCCTGTCGGGAGCACAGGGTGGCACAATAAATAAACCATATACATGTTACTGTAGATATACAGAATCAACACGCTCTGACCTGCCTCCTTGAGTGAGTTGACGCTCTGCTGGTTGAGGTCGTAGACCAGCACGGGGTAGCCCTTCTTCACCAGGTTCCGGGCCATGTGCGCCCCCATGTTCCCCAGCCCCACGAACCCCACCACCTCTTCCGCATTCTGAAACGTAACAGAGCACTGATACTGTTAAATAATGTAGATCCAATGAAGCGTATCTTTTTTGGCCTAACATCTAATGTTCCAAGGATCTATCTTAGGCTAGAACAAAATAAACGTACAGCTAAATTAGTATCAAATACTGAAAATGTCAATAAGCGACTTTAGATATATTATTCACTAATAATTATATTACTCGAATTTTTAAATTGAATCTGCTATCTTAAAGATAAAAAACGTTTGTTTCACTCCAAAACAATATGAATTTTTTTACCTGTCGTCGCGATGAGACTGAAAGGAGACAAAAGAATCAGATCAATACCTGCGAATATCAATTCAACTTCAGAATTATTCTACTTTTCATTTCAATTAGATCTATAAATCTATCAAATCATTGTAAATCCGTCCCTAATATCATGGTCGATAAAGACGCTTCTACTTGATTGAAGTTTTACTTCGCCCAGACGGCAGAGAACAAGATAAAATTATGTTTGTGATATAAAAGTTCACCGTTTATTGTCAACATTCTAGTATTATAACATTTAGAAAAAGGTGTAATTTTTCACCTCCGTCCCTTACTCTGGATCTCCCCTGCCCTCCTCCCTCCCCTACCCCAGGTCTCCCTGTGCCCTCCTCCCTCCCCTACCCCGGGTCTCCCCTGCCCTCCTCCTTCCCCTACCCCAGGTCTCCCCTGCCCTCCTCCCTCCCCTACCCCGGGTCTCCCTGTGCCCTCCTCCCTCCCCTACCCAGGGTCTCCCCTGCCCTCCTCCCTCCCCTACCCCAGGTCTCCCCTGCCCTCCTCCCTCCCCTACCCCAGGTCTCCCCTGCCCTCCTCCCTCCCCTACCCCGGGTCTCCCTGTGCCCTCCTCCCTCCCCTACCCCGGGTCTCCCCTGCCCTCCTCCCTCCCCTACCCCGGGTCTCCCTGTGCCCTCCTCCCTCCCCTACCCCGGGTCTCCCCTGCCCTCCTCCCTCCCCTACCCCGGGTCTCCCTGTGCCCTCCTCCCTCCCCTACCCCGGGTCTCCCTGTGCCCTCCTCCCTCCCCTACCCCAGGTCTCCCCTGCCCTCCTCCCTCCCCTACCCCGGGTCTCCCTGTGCCCTCCTCCATCCCCTACCCCGGGTCTCCCCTGCCCTCCTCCCTCCCCTACCCCGGGTCTCCCCTGCCCTCCTCCCTCCCCTAATCCTGGGTCTCCCTGTGCCCTCCTCCCTCCCCTACCCCAGGTCTCCCCTGCCCTCCTCCCTCCCCTACCCCGGGTCTCCCCTGCCCTCCTCCCTCCCCTACCCCGGGTCTCCCCTTCCCTCCTCCCTCCCCTACCCTGGGTCTCCCCTGCCCTCCTCCCTCCCCTACCCAGGGTCTCCCCTGCCCTCCTCCCTCCCCTACCCCAGGTCTCCCCTGCCCTCCAGCCTCCCCTACCCCGGGTCTCCCCTGCCCTCCAGCCTCCCCTACCCCGGGTCTCCCCTGCCCTCCTCCCTCCCCTACCCCAGGTCTCCCCTGCCCTCCTCCCTCCCCTACCCCGGGTCTCCCCTGCCCTCCTCCCTCCCCTACCCCGGGTCTCCCCTGCCCTCCTCCCTCCCCTACCCCAGGTCTCCCCTGCCCTCCTCCCTCCCATATCCCGGGTCTCCCCTGCCCTCCTCCCTCCCCTGCCCCGGGTCTCCCCTGCCCTCCTCCCTCCCCTACCCCGGGTCTCCCCTGCCCTCCTCCCTCCCCTGCCCCGGGTCTCCCCTGCCCTCCTCCCTCCCCTACCCCAGGTCTCCCTGCCCTCCTCCCTCCCCTAACCCTGGTCTACCCTGCCGTCAAAATTTCAGCATTTTTCATTTTTATGTAATATACCTACCCAAGGTCTCCTACTATTGAGTACTACCTTGTATATTGGCTTCAGCCTCAACCATCCACACCAAACTCCTTTCTCACTTCAGATTCCCGTGTAATCATCGCTCCGACTATAGCACTATGGGAACTGCCGGGACTACTTTTCGCTGGGACTTGTTACCTGCCTGACTTGACAGTTTCTATAAGAACTACTTTTTCGCGGAGGGCCACGTGCGTGATGCGGTTGCGTAGTACTACAATAAAATTGCTTCACGAAAAAAGGCTATAGTCGGAGCGAGTATTACATGTGGAATCCGACGCGACTAAGGAGTATGCATCCACACAAAACAAACCGGCCTTGACCTTCTGAGACAGGTCGACACACCTCCAGCCGTTGGCAGTAGTCGCCGATCTCACCCAACTAAGGACACTTCTCTTCTTTCCCCACCTGTATTTGAAAGCCCCAGGACTTACCTGAGAGTTGTCGGGTTTGTCCTACGGCTGACACACAGCGGTTTAGAGCAGAAAGACGTTTTAGGAGGGCCATGTTGGGTTGTGGGGATCAACTGATGTCAAACTTGTAGCTCCTAACAACTGCCTTTTTCACTTATGTGGGTCAACACTCTGGCCCCAGTATATGCCATATCTCTTCAATGTGAATGGGAAAATTGGGTCACTCTGGTAGAGAACGCAGCACGCACCTGCTGGAGGTGGCGCCACCTGTCAGGTTGTGGTGAAATCATAAGTAGGTCAATCTGCAAGCTGATGTTTCCTCTGACTAAAAGGGAAAAAGGAATCAAAGAAGTGCTGGGTCCTCTGCTTGGAGAAGAACACGTCAGGTCAGGTCATGTTACGGTCAGAGCAACAGGAGGACGTAGACTGGGCGAAGGGCCACTGTAAGTTTGGACACATGTCTTTGTGTATCTATGTTTATCTGATAAATTAATCATAACTATCAAACTGCCTCTAGAGGCTACATCTGCCATGATCTGGTCCCATTCGACATGCAGCACTCTCTGGGGCTGTCTAAAATTACATCAACATCAGATTCACATCACATGCCTGTCAACATTTCAATTTTCATCCAAGCCTGCCAACCTGTGATGGGCAAAAATCCGGGACAACTAGGGCCCGGGGAGGGGGGGGAGGTATAATAAATTAGGGTACGTGTGCTTATCAGGGACGGATTTAGAGGGGGGCGCCTGAGGCACACACCCCCCCTCCCCTCCTCCCCCTAATCTTTAGCAAGATTTTTTTTTTTTAAGTAAAATTTTAGACCATAGGCATAGATATGGGGGTGTAGATGGGGGGTCCCTGTGTCGCCCTGTCGATTTTAAGAAATCACAATGTCGCCCTGTCGAATTTAAGAATTGGTCCTGTCGCCCTGTCGAATTTAAGAATAGGCTGTGTCGCCCTGTCGAATTTAAGAATTGGCTGTGTCGCATGTCCCTAGACAAAAAAAAAGCCGTGTCGCCCTGTCGATTTTAGGGGTCTACACCCATAGATATGGGTCTGGACCACTAAATTCGACACGGCGACATGGTCATTTCTTAAAATCGACATGCGACATGGGGACCCCCCCCATCCAGGGCCCCATAGATGGGGTGCCTCAAATATAATACATGTAGATATCTACATAAGGGCGCCCCCCCCCCCCCCTTTTTTTAAAAAAAAAAAAATCTCTAGATCCGTCCCTGCTTATGAATATCTTTTATACTTTTTTTAAGTGTGTGTGGTTGGGGTGGGGTGGCACCGTGCTGTGAAATTCATTTAAATTGATAGTCAAATTTGTAGACATTTTTATAAGTAATGTTGGCCTACAGTAAGTAAGTAAGTTTATTTCGACTAATGTAAGCATTACATTCATGTCACTGAGGTAGGCGTTGTACAATTTGATATGTATTTTTGACAAATGTACAATAGATTCAATGGCGTTATCTTCGTCTTCTTTTTTACCTGTCAAGCATAGGTCTAGGACAAGGATAATTTTTTCCTTTGCCACTCTTTGCAATGAGATGGGTATTGCACCCGGTGGCGGGTTTCTCCTAAACCATATCATATATTGAGCCACCCCCCTTGTGGCATAAAATAAGCTGAAAAGGATTACCTTGTGCAGTCTGGAAAGAACCCATAATGGTTGGCCAGACGTTAAACTAGCCCAACAAACAAAATCCTTTTCGGAAAGCGTATTATAAGAATGAACATTTATTAGGCATGTTACATAAAAATGGAAATGTACTAGAAAAATGCAGAGGAACATGAAACTAAGTTGGATGTGTAGAATATATTATGTTTTTTTGATTATATCTATCTTGATTTGTTCAAAAGTTACAGACAGCTTTCATCAATATTTCTGTACATTTTATGTCCTAGATCTATAGGATTTCAGTATTTCTTGTGACCTCAAAAAACACATTAACTTCCACAACTTCCTTCTAATCAAGTTATTAACATGCATCATAAGCCCCCCTCCCTTAAAGCCAAGTTCTTGTCACCGACCACGTTGCCGCTGGCTATGTTGTAACCATCTAATTAGCATGCCAAATTCATGACATTGCCAATAACGTCGCCTGATTATATCGCCGGTGTTGAGATACGGCCGAGTGGCGCCACCTAGTGTTTCAAGTAATAAACGCCCTTCCCGTTCGGAGCAATCATGGCGAACAGTTGTTGTGTTATGTCTCCCACCTCTTAGCTATATCTAAACATGTTGGCAGCTGTGTGGATGCCCACCTTCAGATAATATTTTCAAGTGGTGATGTATGGTATCTGAAACTGTGGTTCTTTTGCCTTGAAAAAGCATTAGAAGACAGTAATCTGTGTATGAACTGTGACCTGTTTGTCACATGTTGGTTGTCAGTAGTTATCTAGCCCTGTGGCTATCTGAATCATTTAGTTCTCACTGTCTGTGTGGTTGTAGCCCTCTGTGTGTGGCTGTATAGTATATTGATCTCACTGTCACTGTTTGACTGAACTGAGTATCAGTTGGAGTTAAGTTGTATTTCTGTGAAAAACTACTCCAAATACTATACCTACAAAAAAAACCAAAAAAAAACAAACTGCCTGAAATTAGTGAGTGAAAGTGCACTAAAATGGCAGCTAATATCACTAACAATGTGAATTCACCTCCACAACTCCTGCTAAAGGAAAATGCAGTTGAGGAGTGGAGGCTGTGGAAAGAAATGTATGCTGATTATTCTATTATCACAAAGCTAGGATAAAGAATCCAAAGACTTTCAGAGAGCTGTTTTTCTGAATGCAGCAGGTCCTGTAGCAAGGAAGATTTATAACACCTTCACATTCACTGATCAGCAAGACAAAAATGATGTGAAGCTGTTGATGGACAAATTCGATGCCCATATTATCGGTGAACTCAATGAAACATATGAACGATATGTGTTCAATAAACGCGACCAACTCCCTGAAGAGTCGTTTGACGATTACCTTGCATGTTCTGTGACTGTATGTCAAAGTCTCTATTGAGGGACAGAATAGTGATTGGTATTCAGGATGCTGAAACACGTAAGCTTCTGTTGAGAAAACGCAATCTGACACTGACATCGTGTATTGATATGTGCCGTTCTATTTAAATGAGGCAACTGCTCAACAACTCAAAGAAATGGGAGATAAAAAAGAAATTCACAAAGTTACCCAAGGCAAAGGTGTAAAAAGCAGTGAGCAGGGTAGTAGTAAAGGAAATTTCACGACCTGGTGAGGTTATGAGAAACGTCCTCAGTTCCCCCTGATTAACTGCAAGTTCTGTGGTAATGAGCATGAGAGGCTTAGGGATAAATGCCCAGCTTGGGGTAAGACTTGTACAAAATGTCATGAACCGAATCACTTCTCCCAGCGTTGCCCCCAGTAATTTAGAAAGAAATCTTATGCTGTTGATGCTCAGTACACTGACTCTGATTCAGACCAGGAACAATACTTCTTGGATGATCACGAACTTGTTATGGCTGTTGACACTCTCCCTCATGAGGAAATCTCAACACCATCAAAACATGATATCAGTCAGGCTTACACTGTGTCTGATAAACAGAGATGAGGGCCCTATCTATGCAGAGATGGATTTCAAGGGCAAGCGGGTGAAGTTACAGATAGACTGTGGGGCAACTGTCAATGTCATACCAGCCTGCCTAGTTGGCGGTGCAAAACTAGAACCCAGCAATGTGACCTTACAGTGCTATAACAAAACGTTAAAACCTGTGTTAGGGAAAATCTGTCTGCCCATGAACAATCCCAAAACTGGTCGCAAATATGCTACCATGTTCCATGTGATTGATGAGCCTTGGAGGCCATTGCTGAGCCGCAAAGCTGCAGAGCAAATGAAGCTCATTACTGTCAACTATGAGAACTTCAAGCAAGTCTTTGCTGTGAAGACTGAGTACAGTTTGCCTGATGAGTACCCACAAGCTTTCAGTGACAGACAGGGTACCTTTGAAGGGAAAGTGCATTTGTTATATGATCACTCTGCACCAGCTGTACAGTGCCCACCTCGCACTGTACTATTAGCAAGGCGACAAAAGTTGAAGGAGCAGTTGGACCAGATGGTGATGAAAGGTGTCATTACAGGAGTAGATGAACCTACTCCATGGGTCAATCAGTGTTCCATTCAGGAAAAGAAAAATGGTGACTTAAGGGTGTGTCTGGACCCCCGAAATCTGAACAAGGTACTTACAAGGGAAAGGTATCCCCTCCCAACTCTGGATGAAATGTTGCCCAGGTTATCACGTAGCAGAGTCTTCTCTAAGGTTGACTGTAGCTCAGGGTACTGGCATTGTGAACTTGATGAGGAGTCATCCTTACTCACGACCTTCATAACACCTTTTGGTCGTTTTCGGTACTTGCGTCTTCCGTTTGGGCTCAATGTCTCCTCCGAAATCTTTCAGGGAAAGCTGCACCAAGCTATAGAGGGCCTGCCAGGTGTTGAGTGCATAGCAGATGATCTGCTAATCCATGGTGTAGATGAGGCAGAGCATGACAGGCATCTCTGTGGCCTGTTGGAGAGGTGCGTACAAAAGAACATCTCTCTGAGCAGAAAAAAATGCCTGTTCAAGGTACCTGAAGTAGACTTTGTAGGTCATCTATTGACCCAGGATGGCTTAAAACCAGACCCAAAGAAAGTTGAGGCGGTTGTGCACATGCAAAAGCCGTCTGATGCTCTAGGGATACAACGTCTTCAAGGCACAGTAGGATATTTGAGTAAGTTTCTACCTAACTTGTCAACTGCCTTTGAGCCTCTGCGCATACTGTCCTACACTGATGCAGACTGGCAGTGGGGGGAGGAACAGGACAAGGCCTTTGGAGAAATTAAAAGGCTGGTAACAGAGGCACCTATTCTTGCCTATTTTGATGACAAAAAAGAGCTGACAGTTAAATGTGATGCTTCCAACAAGGGACTTGGAGCTGCTCTTTTGCAAGATGGTAGACCTCTATACTATGCTTCCAGAGCTCTTACCCCTACGGAGCAGAGGTATGCTCAAATAGAAAAGGAGTGCCTGGCCATATGCTTCAGTCTTGAAAGGTTCCATCAATACACATATGGTCGCAAAGTCACTGTGTTAAGTGACCACAAACCACTAGAGGCTATTGTACAGAAGCCGCTGTACAAAGCTCCTCTCAGACTCCAGAAAATGATGATGAGGCTACTTGAGTATGACATAGTGATCAAGTACAAGAAAGGGAAAGAGATGCACTTGAGTGACATGCTGTCAAGAGCCTACCTGGAGGAAACAGATAAGAAAACTGAGTGTGACTGGTTTGAAGTAAATGTTGTAAAAACTCTGTCTGTTTCTGAGGAGAGGCTTGCTGAGATAAAGGCACTAACTGAGGAGGATGAGGCTCTCCAAGAGCTGAAAAGAGTTATTATGAAGGGATGGCCAGAGACCAAAGAGAAAATTCACCTGCTTGTTGAACCATACTTTCCCTACAGAGATGAGATGACCATCCATGATGGAATTATCTTTAGAGGAGAAAGGGTGGTTATTCCCTCCAAAATGAGGGCAAAAGTTAGAGACCTCCTCCATACACCTCATCTGGGTGAAGAATCCACACTCAGAAGGGCAAGAGAATGTTTATTCTGGCCTAACATGTCTGGAGAAATCAAACAGACAGTAAAGAACTGTGATGTGTGCCGCACCTACGAGGTGAACCAACAAAAGGAAACTACGACCTGTTGAACAACCAGAGCGGCCATTCCAAAAAGTGGCTGTGGATTTGTTTGAGTGGGACAGGAAAATGTTCCAGGTTCTTGTTGACTATCACTCTGGATTCTTTGAGGTTGACCAGATGACCTCAACCTCATCTGCTTCATGCATCCACAAGCTAGAGGTGCACTTTGCAAGATATGGGATACCTGAGACAGTTGTGTCTGACAATGGGCCACAGTATGCCTCAGATGAGTTTTACAACTTTTCCATGAAGTTTGACTTTGAGCATGTAACAATTAGCCCTCATCACTCCAATGCCAATGGCAAAGTCGAGGCCGCTGTGAAAGTAGCAAAAAACATGCTTACTAAGTGCAAAGCAGACAACACTGATCCATTGCTTGCTCTCTTAGAACTACGCAACACACCAAATCAGGGCCTTGACTCATCACCTGCACAGAGATTTCTTAACCGCAGGACAAGAACACTACTGCCAGTGACTGCAAAACTTCTGGCACCTAGGGGTGAAGAGTATACAAGGCGTGATCGCGAAAAGATCATGCAGAGGACCTGTAAGTCAAAAGTGGACTATGATAAGTCTGCAAAGGACATGAAAGCATTGGCTGAAGGGGATGTCGTAAGAGTGAAGCCATACAGACTGGGTGACAAGAAATGGCAAAAGGGGGTTGTCTGTGAGAAACTAGATGAGAGATCATACAGAGTTGACACCGGCAATGGAGTTTACCGAAGGAATCGTGTTGACTTAAGAAAGACGAGCAAGGACGCTACTACTCTTCATGATGACACAGGTGATAGTGTCATCGAACCAAAACCGGATCTGCGTGGAAGGCCTACACTGGGTAACATACCTGGTGCAAGGGTCACACAGGAGACTGAACTTAACAACCCTAGACAGCCTAGTGAGGTCTGTCAGAACAGCAACACAGGGACCAATGAACTGCAGGGGACTTCAGCATCTAGCCCTGTAGTGCGACATTCCAAAAGGGAGATAAGGAAGCCGTCAAGATATGTGGAAGAATGTTAAGTCAGTATCCCCCATAGGCCATAATAATGCCTGGGACTGATTTTTGGGATCATAGGAATATCCCATGTGTTCTCCCTGACCATCTGAGTTGTGCTTTAATTGTTTTAAGACGATGTTGTGCTGATTTATGGACATTTTCATCATGGATAACTTTTATTGTTATGAATGTTGCAACATGCTTGCTTTCAGAATGGATACTCAAGGAACAGAACTTTTAAGTTTTGCGATGATATGTGAACATTATCATCATAATATTTGACTTTATTGCCACAACCATTATAGCTGTAAGATTTTTATGATTAAGATGTATGTGAGAGTAGACAACCACAAAACAAAGAAAGAAGGATGTTGAGATACGGCCGAGTGGCGCCACCTAGTGTTTCAAGTAATAAACGCCCTTCCCGTTCGGAGCAATCATGGCGAACAGTTGTTGTGTTCTGTCTCCCACCTCTTAGCTATATCTAAACAGCCGGCTGTGGCATCGCTAGGCTTACGTCGGCAGATGCATCTCTAAAAACTCATGGACCAGAATGTCCCTTTAATCATAAAGAAAATGTTTACCTGACCCATTAGATTGATGGATAATTGACCTTAAAGCCTCGTTCTCGTTGCTGACGACGTCACCGCTGGATACGCTGAAACATCTAATTAGCATGCCAAATTCGCGATGTGACCAATAACGTTGCCGGATTACGTTCTAACGTTGCAAAGCATGTTGCCGGCTGTGGTGTTGCTAGGCTTTTGTTGGCAGATGTATCTCTAAAAACTCACGGACGAGAATGTCCCTTTAATTTGATATGTTACCTATAGTGACAATTTCGACTAAAGGGTGCATTTTTCATAAAGATAAAGATTTAATCATTCTGTCAGGGAAAGCTAGAGCATGCAGTATATCTATCTAATATTTTCCCATAAACATGTTCCCATTATGAATTGATATTTTGAGTGCATGTTATGTTTTAGTCACAAGGTGCTTTGTCTCTGCCCTGGCTCTGTTTTGATATTGAACAATATTAAGTGTTTATATATTGTTGTTATTAAATGGGGAACCAATAAAGGATATTTAGGGTTAGACAAAACGTGGTCTCAAAAGTGGACGGCTACTGCAACAATTGTGGTTGTGGTGTCTTGAGACTGAATGCACTGCATCTGGTTCATTTGGTTATTTAGTTCATACTGTAGTTAAAGTTATTGCAGTTCTCGTCTTCTATTACTAGTCAAGGGTAAGGATTTGTCTTCGATCGGGTTGTTCAGATCCAAACGCAGGCGCTTGCTTTGCAGATGATTCAGTTTATTACAGATACACAGGTAGGAGTTATATTCAGTCAAGTCGACAGATGAATCACAATGGGTACAAGGTGTCTTGCAATACTCTGGGAGTTCATCGTAAATAAGGCCCATAGGCTTCCCTATCGATAATCCACCTATGTCGTCTTACTCCTGTGGAGGTTTGAGAGTTCACAATATTATGGTCAAGGAGTTTCCCCAGACTGGTAGGCAGAGTGGCTAAGAGCATTGACTGTGAGGGTTGAGTGGACTACGCCTCTTGGACTGGCAATTGTCAACAGGTGCTCAATGACATATAACACTGTTTGGACTCTAATAAACTTCATCCTTCACACGAGTGTTCTGTCATCTCTTGATGGAGAACTACATCTTGAGATGGCCTGCAGTCTGGATGGAAAGAAGACTGCAGTTGAGACCAGCTAATATAAATCAGGCCCATAGCCAGGTGGGTTCGGGAGGTTCGTATGAACCCCACTTTGGACGAACCCCTTTCTAGAATATTTGAACCCTCCCAAATTTGGCTTTTTTTAATGTTATAATTTCAGGATAATCAATTAGCACTAGAATCATGCATAGGGGGTATAGATCACAAAAGAGTCACAAAAAACGAACCTCCTATTGTCAAAAGCTGGCTACGTGTGTGTGTTTTTGTTATGCCTAACCTGTAGTAACCAGGTCCACCATATGCATAATCTTATCAGGGGTTGGAACGAGGTCTAGATATTCAGGGGTCAGTCGGGCCCTCTACCCTGAAAGTAAAGGGGCCCGAAGCAACTTTAGGATGGCCTTTATTTTCAATTGTATTAAAAAAATTGGATTTTCAATGGATCCCCCGATCCACAACACATTTTTACCAAAAATATTGCTTGCCTACAGAAGCGTTATTTTACCCCCTGATCTTATGGTGTATTGAGCCTTCAGAGTCCGGGGTATCCTGTTTTATTTCTAGCCTTTGGTTGTGTCTATCCCAAGGTTTGATTTCCCCTAGTCTATTTCTGTTTTCCAACCTTAAGGTTTCACAGCCAGAAATACTCAACCGTAAAATGTGTTATTATGAAACGACCTTAATGCAAACAAAAACAAAAAAAACGGTATTAGGAAAGATTTAATGCCTTTTTCAGATGCAGATGAGACGGCTATTACTGAGAAAGATTGTGCCCTTTAGTGGGGCGAGCAGGATATATACTTCACGAAAACTCCACACACCTTCACTTGAGGTAAGACCATAAGACATAAAAAGGGTAATATCGACCGAAATAACGCTGATTTTAAGAGAACTAGAATTACCACACTCATTAAAAGTGGTTCAAGATCTTGTTGTTTCCTGAGATTTCCTGGAGTGATGGAATCTAGTGTTTACGTCGGCCTAAGGATATTGTAATTCTGGATGAAACAGACGATATGCCATATTATTTTAAACAATGCATTAAATTAATCAACCTCTGACGTGTACAGTTTCGTTGTATAATTTTCTTTCTCTTTCTCTATGCATTTGGTACTCTATCTTACCATTTTCAAATGGGTTGCTACAAGATTTCTGCATAATTGTTCAATCCATACTAAACATATTTGTATACAGAGCAGGGGCAGATCCAGAAATTCTCGAAAGGGGGAGGGGGCGCCCATATTAAAATAAGTAGTGTTTGTAATTTCTTTATTTGCATATTGTTCCATCCATACTAAACCTATTTGTATATGATGAGACTTTCCCCCAACCTCATTGCAGATGATGAAGCATAAGGTGGAGGAGCTGCTTCCCATCAGACACACCGTCAGCCCGTCCCTCACCGTCCGCATGGAACCGCTCCAGGTCGGTTAAGCTATATTCCACCTTGCGGTAGGTCACGTTTGCGGTCTCTCTATTTGCCTACCGCAAGGAGTTTGCGGTTTTGATACCAACGTGTTGGTATCCCCAACTGCAAGCAATCCTTATAGAACATATAGAAAATCATTTGCATTATGGACTCACCAAAAACAACTACCACAAATACGTACCACAAGTACCCATTCCACCTTGCGACACCCTGTTTGCATCGTTTCATGGTGCCCAATGAATACCATATAGTGGAGTTTGACCTTTAGAATACATCCGGCCAAAAAGAAAAAAACAGAAAGGTTGTGTTCAGGTTTCATGACTCAAAGAAAAATAGGCTTGGTAGGTCGGAATTTTTTCATTTTTTTAATTTTCTTCTAACTCTATTGGTAGACTGATATTATATTAAAAATTAAGCTTTTCCTCAATAAACATTCTAGAACAATTTTTAACGTCAAATGCATATTTAGATCATGTTTAGGCAATTTAGTGTTGATTAACAATTTAAGTCTAATTTTAATTATTTAAAAAATATTTTTGTGGACAGAATTTTTTGTAAATCTTTTTTTTTTTTTTTCTTTTTAGAAATTGTCACAATATTATGTTAATTGTTGGTCTTGAGGATCAACATTCTTTATAACGTTTGATATATTGTATTTACTGATTATCGTAATGATATATCAACACAACCTGAGCATTAACAGAATGTTCTTGTTCGAATTTTACCATGTTTCTTCTTTTTGTCTTATTGATATTTGGTTTTGGGATTTGTTTGGTTTTGAAATTAACAAAATTCGTCATTTATTTCTTGTTTTGCAGGAAAGTCAAATACCTGGAGTAACTGAATGGATTCAGAAATTGGCAGCAAATGGCGATGGGTTAAGTGTGGATGAGTTCAGTCGGTCGCCCAATGTCCTCGAAAACCTTGCTTCCTCTCCGGCCATCACAGTTTTTGAGGAGAACTCAGACAAACTGGTTGGTTTCATTGTTGTCCGGTCCTCTCCCCTCTGTAGAAGTACAAACCCAATTCATTATGCAGGCTATATCATGCTCGATCCAGGCTCAGGCCGAAAGCGAGGTCTGGCGCAAGCTCTCTTCGGCCATATAGAGTTCTTTGGGAAAACTCTTGGTTATTCGGGTTTGCTCGGTCGGACTTCAGTCATATCACCCAGTGTATACGGTCTGAGGATGCACGGAACAAAGTAAGTTGTCCATTCATGTAACTTACCCCTGTTTCAGCATTAAATCTTCCCTATCAAAACACATTTATTTGATTGCTGTGATTCATTGACAATTATGTGTAACAGCTACATTAGAGATACCAACAATCTTAGATTATTGATTTTTTTTTGGCTGCACCATTGTACTTGCATAAGTCAGTAACTTAATGAAAAGATATTTTAGTTGCTTTCAGGCAATAGATAGAATAATGGCGTTTTGGAAAAGTTTTTTTTTTTTCAAAGTAAGAATGTAGATGTTATAAGATCCTCTTAAACGCTTCCTGTGTAAAATCCACAGTATCATTATCCCAAATTTCCGGATCATTTTATGTCCATGATGTTTACATTCAGTTCATCTTGCTGATTTCTATTTCGTTAACGGGGACCACATTTTCCTTCAGAATACTAGGTGTGTTACCAAACAGTGTCAACCTAGGGGCAATGGGGTGGATCGATGACGTCATCCTTCATCATTCATACCAGGAAGTACAAAGACAGGTAAGGCGTCTTAAAGGGAGCCAAAAGCAGTGTGTCAAAATATAACAAACTTTGCAAACTCACATAACTATGGAAATACATTCTAAAAATGAAATATATAAAAGCGGAACACAAAAAGCTTTAAGACAGTTCAGATATGGCTGAAAGTCTTTTATCTTTGGAGTCGTTTCTCGCTTCCTAATGAGGAACAGAATTACTTTTCTGGGCCGCTGGGCACCAGCAGTAGGTTATCAGTGTAGCATGCCGGGAACTTTCTTGGCCGCTTGTGCCTGTTGTGTATACCAATATCCTATGGCTGGTACCCAGTGGCCCAGAAAAGTCGTTTTCCTTCTAAGTGCTCTCTCTTCTTCCAGGTAGCCACCCCGCCTCGAGTGCCTCCACTTCAGTCAGACCTAGTGTCCCCTCTCCAGTCATGCAGTGGGCTTTCCCCCAACGAGCCCCTCCCAGACCTGCCCCTCCCCTCCGGGAGCCACACCGCCCACCTCCGGGTCTCCCTCCCCACCGATGACGACCTGCACGCCCTCCAGGCCATGATCCGTCAGGCCGCCCAGGAGGGGGACGGGTTCGCCCTGGACGAGTTCACGGAGAGCGGTACCTTCAACGCCAGGATGCTGTGGGACAGGAACACAGTGGTCGTGAAGCTACCCGAAGGGACGCTTGTCGCGGGGGTTGTCTTCGGGGCGACCACCCTGGCCCGGTCGCCCAACTCGGGGCAGGTTGGGGGTTATGTGGTGGTGGGGAAGGACTTCAGGGGACAGGGGATCGGCCGGGCATTGTTAAAGTACTGTATAGAGCAGGCCGAGCGCCGGGGCTACAGGGCCATTCTGAGTGACGTCTTTACCACTAACGATGTGGGGCTACACCTGGTTCTCCGGGCGGGCTTCCAGGTGATGGGGACACTGCCCCACTGTGGGTACCTGAAGGACACGGGCTATACTGACAGCCTAGTCGTGTACAAGGCGTGTGAGAAGGCGACACCCTCTGCAAAGTTATGAATCAGATGTAATAACGTATTCAGGGTTGCCATAGGTCAGGGAAAAGTTATTTTTTTCAAGGTCGGGGAAAAGTCAGGGAATTTTGGAATAGGTCAGGTAGAGTGAAACTTTAAAAAAAATTCAGGGAAAATTGACTCCAGTCAGGGAAAAAAGGAATTTCCAAATCCATGAGTGAAGAGTCTTAAGAATCTGGTGTGACAAAAACTAATTTGTAAATTGTGGTCCCGCAACAGACATGTTATATTTTTAAGGGACCTTGCTGCAGTCTAGCCGCATTGCCTTTGTTACAGTAATTGTAAAGAAATATTGTAAGGTATTATGTATTGTGCAAATGCCAGACTGAATGGGAGGGATAGACAGTTCTAGATGTGGTTCAAGGCTGGCTAATGAAAGAGTTTTCTCATCTTATTTGTCAGGGAAAAATGAAATTGGTCAGGGAAAAGTCATCCTGCAAAAGGTGAGTGATGTGCCATGTTACGTTTAATTTCGGTGCTTTTTATGTATGTTGTGTACTACTTTCAAATTCAAGTGTTCGTCTGAAATTCAAACACTTTGTTTGATGATAGCTTGTCAGTGGTTCATTATCATGAGGACAATTTGACATACTGTTATTGGACATATTTTAAAGGGTATACACTAGGATAAATTGATTCCTTTGTTAGTTTTACAACAACTGTCAATGGTGGTAGCCAATAAGTTGATACTAAAAGATGGTGCTACAATATGTACAGTTAAGTAGGCTAAATAAAGCAATGCCATTTTTCCTACTTTTGTAGGATTCCTTACTTTTTGGTAAGTCTAGAAAAGACAACCGATTTTTGCTGCATTGCTTTTATACCTGTTTTAGAGTATTTTTGTGTTACTTTCAAGCTAATCAGTTAGTTTCAAGCTAATCAAATTCCATGTCAGGTCTGTATTCCTAAAGGCTGTTTCCCTCCTAGTTGCTTCCAGAAAAAAAGTAAGAAAAGAGTTTCCTACTTTTTCATCAGTTGTGAGTGGCATCTCTGTAAAAATCTCTGTAAAGAAAGAAAATTGACTATTGAAAAAAAGCTCATGTAATACCTCACTTAAATGGAACCAGTTGTTAGATCTAGACTGGTTTATTGTGTACAGTAACAGGCTGGGTACAAGCGAAAGGGTTCGCCGTAGTGGCGCCCTCTAGGGAGTAAAACTAGGTCACCGGGTAACGTTTCCCGCCATAGCTATGGACATTACACTCCTCCCTTGTAAATTCAAAGTTCCTCTATTAATACCAGGGTCCATAGGTCTATAAATGTCACTTTGAAATGTCCTCTTTGTATACCTTACAAGTTACTTATAGTCTTTACTATAGATAAAATACTCTAGAACTTTTATACTGGATGAAATAGTCTCTTGGTAATAAAAGTCTTTTCTTACTATAACTTGTTACTGTTATCATACCTGTTACATAGCAATTTACCAACTAGCTAGAGAAAGTGGTTGACTGCCACTTTCTCGGATAAGAATTCTGGCATTATTTTGGCCATGTTGTATTCTTATCCACTGACTTAGTCTTACATCTCAGAGATCAGTCTCTTAGGCGCGTGGTGTGATCTGCTGGATCTTCTGGGTGAAGCAGCAGATGGTTGCTGAGTTGGTGGCGGTTCAGTAGGTGGCAGCTGAACCGGCTCGGCAGGTCTTTCTGGCTCAGCGGCTGGCACAGGCGGATTGCCTATGTCCATCAGCTGCTGAAGTGACGTCGGCTGACGGTAGAGAGGTGGTGGGTGTACCTCAGGTGGCGCAGCAGGCAGCGGAGTTCCATCCCCGCTAAGGTCGAGTAGCTGGTCGATGTGCCTGCGCCAGGGAAGACCGCTGTTGGTGAGCACCATGTAGGAGAGCGGTCCAGTCTGAGACTTAACCACTGCAGGTACCCACTTATCTCCTCCCCTGTAGTTTCTTGCTAGCACTTTCTGGCCTACTAGCAACTGTCGGTCCTTTGCGTTGGCCCAACGCTCCGCTTGTCGATACTGGTGACGCTGAACTTGGGTTCGAAGATCAGGCTTGATGATGTCCAGACGCGTTCGGATACCGCGTCCAAGAAACAGTGTTGCTGGACTGTCTCCTGTTATTGAGTGTGGACACCGACGATAGTTCAACAAAAACTGAGCCAACTTCTGCTGAACAGGTAACTTGTCAAACCTAGCTGCTTTCAGTCCATGTTTCATAGTCTGCACAAAACGCTCTGCCAGACCGTTGGTACTGGGGTGGTAAGGGGCAGACTTGATGTGTTGAACACCATTCATTTTCAAGAAGTGCTCAAACTCCTGGGACACGAACTGGGGTCCGTTATCCGAGACGATCTGAGTAGGCACTACATAGCGAGAAAACAGTTCTCTAAGCACATCCACAGTCTTTTCACTGGTGGTGGAGTGCATCACTATCACTTCAGACCATTTGGAGTGGGCATCTACCACTACAAAGTACATGTGGCCCATGAAAGGTCCTGCAAAGTCGATGTGCAGCCTTTCCCAAGGTTTCTCTGGAAACATCCACGGGTGGAGAGGTGCTAAGCTCGGTGCGTTGAGGATGAGCTGACACTCACGAGCAACACGTTCAAGTTCCTTGTCTATTTCGGGCCTCCAGACATAACTGCGAGCCAAACCCTTCATTTTCACTATACCAATATGGCCGGCATGCAGTTCGTCCTTCACCTTCTGTCGGAGTGAGGGAGGAACGATGACTCTCATACCCCACATAAGACAGCCTTGGTGAATAGTCAGTTCACTGGACTTCTGGTGATAGACACGAAATTCTTCATCTGGGCTTTCTGGCCAGCCCTTCTGAGAGTACTCTAGTACCTGTGAGAGAACAGGATCCTTCCTGGTTTCACTACGCACACTCTCACTGGTCACAGGAAGTACCTCAAACTGTCTTTCCTGGAACTGATACACAGCATCCACTCTGTTGTCCTTTCCTGGCCTAGGACCCATCGGCAGTCGCGACAGTCCATCTGCATTGCCGTGCTCATTGGTCCCACGGAACACAATGTCATAGTCATATGCGGCCAGTATGATTGCCCACCTCTGCAGTCTAGCTGCGGCCAGACTGGGAATACCCTTCTGTGGGTGAAATATAGAGGTCAAAGGCTTATGGTCGGTCACTAAGGTGAACTTCTGTCCATGCAAATACTCATGGAATTTCCTAACTCCAAACACAATTCCAAGGGCTTCCTTGTCAATTTGGCTGTAACCACTTTCAGCCTTGTTGAGAGTACGAGATGCGAAAGCCACAGGTCGCTCAGTTCCATCAGGTAACACGTGGCTAAGCACCGCCCCAATACCATAGGGTGATGCGTCACTGGCAACTCGTACAGGTAGAGTTGGATCGTAGTGCACCAGCACACGATCCGAAGCAATAGCCAGCTTAGCTTCCTCAAACGCTTCAGTACACTTCTTAGACCATATCCACTTCTGGTCTTTGCGGAGGAGCTCAGTCAACAGAGCAAGCGTTTGGGAGAGGTTTGGGCAAAACCTTCCATAGTAGTGAATGAGCCCTAAGAAAGACTTCAACTCACTAACGTCTTTCGGTGGCAGTGCCTCAAGAATCGCCGTCACCTTGCCCTGTGTCATGTGTAGTCCTTTACTGTCTATACGATGGCCCAGGTACTCCACTGACTGTTTGAAGAACTCACACTTCTCTTGCTTCACAGTCAGTCCCATTTCTTGGAGTTTGGCCAAGACTATACCAATAGTCTTCAGATGTGAGGCATCATCTTTCGCAGTGATCAAGATGTCATCCAAGAAACACTGGACACCTTCAATATGACCAAGCAGTTGGTCCATCTTTCTCTGAAAAATGGCGGGTGCCGTCTTCACGCCATAACTCAGACGGGTGTACCTGAACAACCTCAGATGGGTGTTAATAGTCAGGAGCTCTCTGGACTCTGGGTCCACTTCCAGTTGGGCATAGGCCTCACGGAGGTCAATCTTTGAGTACTTAGTCTCTGGTCCAGCGAAAGCACCAAGCTTCGCGAACACCTCCTGTATCACGGGTAAAGGGTACACTTCATCCTCCAGCTGGGAGTTAATAGAGACCTTGAAATCTCCACATACCCTGATACTAACACCATCAGCTTTCACTACGTTTACTGTGGGTGAAGCCCAATCACTAGAGTTTACTTTCTCTATAATGCCAACTTCTTCGAGTCGCTTCAGTTCTGCCTCAATCCTTGGCTTGAGAGCATAAGGCACTGACCTGGCCTTGTGGAACACTGGCTTACTGCCAGACTTCAAGTGAAACTGCACTTGGGTACCCTTAAACTTTCCAAGTGTAGGGTTAAACACCTCGGGGTACTCGCTCAGCACCTGCTGCAGGGACTCTGGGGCAGCTTCTACCTGGTGCACTAAAGCGAGTTTGGGCCAGTTGAGTGTGAAGTATGACAGCCATTCTCTGCCAAGCAGTGGTACACCCCCTTCTGGCACCACATACAGCTCTACTTCATGCACTTGGGACTCATACTGGGCCCTCACATTTACCTTCCCCAAGGGTCTGAACACTTCCTCTGTGTAGGTTCGCAACACAAGGTCACTCTCTTGGAGGGTCTTTCTAGGAAAAAGTCTCTTAAAGTCTCTTTCTGACATAAGGGAACGTGTGGCGCCTGTGTCTAACTCCATGTCTACAGGTTGGCCATCTAAAAGGATGCTGATCATGATGGGTTTTGGCGCTCTACCTGACCCACTGCCCTGACATGTCAGTGTCTCCTCCACTTGGTATAGCTCGGAGAAGCTAGGCCCGTGAATCGTATTCACTGTCTCTTCTTGGCCTGCCTCTTCAACACTGTGAGTTTTACCCTTCTTTTCCTGTTCCTGCTCGCCTTTCCCCTTGAAATTACCTCCTTTTCCCTTCTTGGTACACTTCTTTTTGATGTGCCCCACTTCCTTACAAGTGTGGCAGACCTTGTCTTTAAACCAACAGTCATTGGGCATGTGTGTGGTTCCGCCACACCGGTAACACGGTTTGTGTTGGGCAGTACTACTACTCTTTGAATACACTTTGTTGACACTAGAACTAGCTTTATCCTGTGTCTGACACAGCTCTTTACTATCTTTTGATGCTGCCTCCATGGTACTACTGATGCTGACTGCTTTGTGGAATGTGAGGTCAGCCTCAGTCAAAAGCCTCTGGGTTGTTCTTAGGTCTCTCAACCCACAAACAAACCTGTCCCTGAGCATTTCTTGAAGACTCCCACCAAACTCACAATGCTCGGAAAGCCTTTTAAGTTTGGCAACATATGCCGTAATGTTTTCCCCTTCCGCCTGCTTTGCTTTGTGAAAACGGTACCTTTCGGCAATGATCAAAGGTTTGGGGCAAAAGTGTTCTTGCAACATACGAAACAGTTCGTTTAGGGTCTTATCAACTGGTTTGTTCGGTGAACATAACGTCTTAATGAGGTTATAACAATCGGGACCCACCAAAGACAGAAAAGTAGGGACCCTCTTCTGTTCCTGGATGCTATTAGCCTCAAAGAACAGTCCCACTCTCTCTGAATAGGTTTCCCATTTCCCACTATGATTATCAAAGTTCTCCACAGATCCATAGGTAGCCATTTTTCTTTTCACTCTTATGGCTTTGATCACCTATAGTTGTCACTGTGCACTAATTCACTTGAACTGGGGGTCACTGTTCACTGTTCACTGAGTACTGTTCATACAAAAAAATTGGGCATGACCCCTGGATTAAATGGGGTTTTGGTTTCACTCACATGCACCAACAGTTTAGTTCAATTTACTCAGAATCTACAGTTAGCTTAGAGCTGAAACTTTCAAAATCACTTCTACAGGTTGTTATCTAGGTTTAACAGCACTATTTCTGACAGCTTAACCTGTTTTGAGTCTAATTTTCCTTAGTTTTGGGCTGTGGCTTCCCTGATCCCATCTTAGTTCGCCAAATGTTAGATCTAGACTGGTTTATTGTGTACAGTAACAGGCTGGGTACAAGCGAAAGGGTTCGCCGTAGTGGCACCCTCTAGGGAGTAAAACTAGGTCACCGGGTAACGTTTCCCGCCATAGCTACGGACATTACACCGGTAGCGAGTGTAACATCGTTTTCTTTCAAACTAACAATATAATGCATTACAGTTGAACTAGACTGGTATATGTATTTTGATTCCCTTATTACAAGATACTAGTGCCAATTAATCATTCTTATATCCCTGATTGTGTCATGCTTCCATGGGGAAGTGTATTACAGGGATGTTAGTTTTCCGATTTCCTTCGGATTTACAATTTTTTCTCTTCAGCACAATTTCTAAATTTGATGTTTAGAACACATTTCACATCATTTAAAGATACTATCAGATTTTGTTACTGTTATTTCCGATTTCTGACTGTCCCCAACTTACATCCCTGGTATAAGGATAGTAAGTAGTGTTTAAAAGCAGCTGATATACAATACGTTGGTGATGTTTATTGTTTGTTTACAGTTTTATATCCGATGATGCCGGTGATAATTGGATGTTATATTAACAGGGTTCCCACACAGGTCTTAATTTGCTTTTCTCAAATTTAAGGCCTTAATAAGGTCTTACATTTTGACAGAATTTTAGCTAGAGGTCTTAAAAAGGTCTTAAAATTGATTTTTATGAGAAGTTAAAATGAAGTATCCATGCAAATTTCAAATCCCACTTTCACACGAGTACACTTACTTAAACTTTAAATCATGTGATGTATTCCCAAATTTTTCTTTGCACGCAGTCGATAGGTCTTAATTTTTCTGAATTGTGGTCTTATATTGGTCTTAAAAAAGTCTTACTTTGATTTTCAAAAATGCATGGGAACCCTGAAAATCATTTTGTGTGAACCTTGGACATGCCTTTATGATCCATATTCTGTTTTAAGAAAACAAAACACTCTTTGTGATTCATTATTCTGGTGTTTAATTGAGCATACGTTGTAGGTTAGTATTTGATATGTCCATGACTTTGTATGACAGTTGTGGGAGCTACACCCACACATTGACACGGGTCAAAAGGTCAACAATGTGAAAAATCATTCTCGCACATTTGGGCGAACGATGATAGGTTTATGAATATAATACAAGTCTTACTCATAGTAAAACTACACTTAGATACTGTTTGACCATGATGTTGAGATGTGTCTTATTGTTGTCCTTTGATAACAATCACATACCCCCGAGATCACCCCCACCCCAGGGTTCCCACGTAGGTCTTAAAATGTCTTAAATTGATTTCCTCAAATTTTAGGCCTTAATAAAGTCTTGCATTTTGACAGATTTTTAGCTAGAGGTCTTAAAAAGGTCTTAAATTGATTTTTATGAGAAGTTAGAATGAAGTATCCATGAAAATTCCAAAGCCCACTTTCAAGTGAATATACTTTAAATCTTTAAATCATATGATGTATTCCTAAATTTTTGTTTGCACGTAGTCGATAGGTGTTAATTTTTCTGAATTGTGGTCTTATATTGGTCTTAAAAAGGTATTACTTTGATTTTCAAAAATACGTGGGTACCCTGAAAATCATTTTGCGTGAACCTTGGACATGCCTTTATGATCCAAATTTGTATTTTAAGAAAACAACACACACTTTGTGATTCATTATTCTGGTGTTTAATTGAGCATACATTGTAGGCCAGTGTTTGATATGTCCATGACTATGTATGACAATTGTGGGAGCTATACCCACACATTGACACGGGTCAAAAGGTCAACAATGTGAAAAATCAGTCCCGCACATTGGGGCGAACGATGGTAGGTTTATGAACATAATACGAGTCACATGTTAATCAGTGGAAGTCTTACTCATAGTAAAACTACGCAGATACGGCTTGATCACGATGTTGAAAATAATGTGTCTTATTGTTGTCCTTTGATAACAAACATATATCCTGGAGATCGCCCCCACCCTATTCCCCTTTTCTGTTGTTAGAACGTGCACATACAAACAGGGATGTAAGTTTCAGATCTTTCTCCTATCATTTCTACCTTTCCAGTGACTTCGGACATCCCCTCAAAACCTTATGTGTCAGTAATCTATAAATGGAAGGCATTTTTGAAGATGTGACGTCACAAGTATAATTATTTGTGGAATGCAGCCACATCTCTTACATTTCTTATCGACTGTTTTGCTCAAACCGTCCATTTGAAATGTTAATTAGCCTGGTACATTTTGCTGGTAAAGTGGTGGTGGTCCAGTTTACTTTCTCTATGGGTTTGTGGCCAAATGTCTCAGACGTCATTTAGAATGTGGCTCTACATCGCATGGTTTGGGAGGATGGAAGCAGAGAAGGGATAAATGGTCTGGGCGTCTTCGGATTGGGAAGTCAAAGCGGTCATAACTGGCATTGCCACCACAAATATTGGAGTAGGGACACATTTGGTTGTTGTTGGATGATGGATACTGTAAAATCACCTGATTTAGGGCTACTTATTGTTTTTCGCCTTTCAACGGTATTGGGCTGTTTTGTGCAGTCATGCCTAAGCGTTTTCAGCGGTCAGTTATTTTTGTTTTACGATTGAGTTGAGTCTTATAATGTGTAGCTAGCTCTTAAAACGCCAGCCAAACAACAAGACCCAACTCAACTGCTGAGTTTGATCAGGGCCGGTCATGAAGTGGAGCCGGGTCTAAGAACATATTTTTCAACGTAACTCACTACAATTCCAACAGATTATTGGACATTAATTAAATAAGCCGTCCCCTTAGACCTATCACTACTATAGGACTGACCCCGAGCTCTTCTCAGCTGTTGTGTTTTATGGACCTTGTGCAGACAGGGTCACGTGACCATATTTTGGTGAACACCATGTGGTCACCACACCCACATGGCTATTCAATAATTATATCCATAAATCATTTATAAAAATTGTTTATTATGATCCATTGAGGTTTCTAAATAATAGATCCTTTAGAGTTCTGAATAATAATACAATTTTAACTGATCACCAACATTGCGGCCATCCCAATTTAGGAGGTGTGACGTCATGTGCATAATATCTATAGTGAAGCCATTACTTCAGACTGACGCATTCACTAAAGAGCCACTGCCCTATAGTTATAGCTTTTACTTTGAGTTCCCCCAGCCGCTGCTGGTTGTGGTGAGCCTTAGTTCGCATGATGCACGTCACTGACAAAGCACTAGACCTCACGTCGGGGAGGTGGGCGTGTGGCGAGAATGCCAACACGTCAAAATAAAAACCCGAGGCCATGGGCTCTGATTTAAGACCACTTTTAGATCCTCTGTCCTCATGACGGAAAAAGTCTCTAGTTCTTATTTTGCAACTGGTCTTAATAGGAAAGGAAGAAACGGTATATGTGTGGTGTGGCTTCAGAAGAGAAACTGGGGTATTAAACCAGGGTGCCCACGCAAGTCTTAATATGACTTTTTTAATTCAAAGCCTTAAAAAGGTCTTAAATTTTACATTTTTATTGCAGAGGTATTAAAAGGTCTTAAATTGGATCTGATTGGGAAATGTAAATGAAATATGGTTGATACATGAAACCTGAATGCGTTCATATTTTTCTTAACCTGTGGCAAATTGGACTTAAATTTGCCAAATGTAGGCATTAAATAGGTCTTAAAATGTCTTAAATCGAATTTTTTTTTAAAGCGTGGGTATCCTGTAAACACATGCCCCTCCTTCAGGATACCTGTAGCAAACCGCCTGTGGGTATTGCGGTGAGGACCAGCCCCGCTTTACGCTGAGCTGACCCATAAAGACGTACCTTACTATATTTGCCGCTGACATTTCCAGCTCATAGGTCAGTGTCCGCCCATAGAAAACATGGTGTGCACCAAATAGTCGATAACCTATTCAGTTTTCCAATTATTTTTCAATTTGAATCCCCTAACGACAGCTGCGCGTCATTCCCCCACCTCCATATGGTATTGGAAAAGCTTTCTTTGGAGAGATGTTTCAGTTTCTCTTCAACAACAGCAACGTACCGTACTATAACGGTACCATAGTCCTTCCAGTGTGCTCAGTGCTGCATCACGATCACATAACCAAACCCTCACAACAAGGACGTCCTTGCACACGGACGTCACTGTTGCGATGGGTCCCGCTGTTGAATTGCGGCTGTTCTACCACATCGATTCTAATTCTGTAAACGGTTCAGGAAAATAGACATTTAGATCAAGAAGTCCTGAAATTGTCAGCCCGGAAAAATTATTAGAAGTGGATGAAAATCGATGTTGAATTTTGGCAAAACAGCGAGAGTTTGACACTTCCCAACAAAACCATTGCTGTTTTTGTTATGCGACGCTGCACAGTACATACAGTTTGGACAAAAGGAGATTACATAATTCTTCAAGTCAAACATCACTGCTCAGAATTGTTTTACTCGTATAATTATATTACCCACCCAACTAATTAACTAGCTAACTAATTATTTGAAAATTTTGCAAATTTATTTTCAATTTAGGTTGGTTCAAATCTAATTTCGTTGTCTGTGCGCCTGTCGGACTTACATAAAGCTTTGAACACCCCTCAAAAACATCACTTTGGTCTTGTGGTCACATCGTACCTAATATCTTGCCGAACGTTTTTAGTGCGGCAAGTATTTCAAGGACTCTGTAACAAAACTAACCTGACTAACCCGTATCTGGATGTGCGAATGTTTATGATTCATTTTTATGTGCGAAGATTCACTAAACAGCAGATGTCTCTTGACAAATAAACTACATTGTATGTCTAAGTCACAATGATTATAGACATTGTATGCTGTATACTACTACGTGTATACTAATTCCAAACATATACGGATTTGTTGATACATAAGGCAGAAACATACAACTACTGCATTCGTTTTACTAGGATTGTCAACAAAAGTGTAAAGCAATTCATCAAATGACTTTGCTGGATTGTTTTATAAACCATCTCATGCAAAAATACAAAACACCTGACTGTATTACCAGTATTTGTCACTCACACCTAAAGAGAGTGTGAAGAGAAGATGCAGGTCTGTTTAGGGAGTGCCTGCTTTGGTAGAATCTGTCCGGGCAAGGCCCCTTAATTAGTTACAGTTCTGCCTTATGACCAGTTCATTATGCCCAGACTCGAGGCAATTTACAAGGGGGGGAGGGGGTGTCTTTAGGGCCATGTGGCATGGACTAGAAACACAACTTACAAAAATACAAACATTCACATGGACGTTTCATCTTCGTCGTCTGCTAAGCTCACCTCTTCCAACTTGACGTACCCCTCTAAGACCCCGTTCTCTAACTTCTCCTCCTCCTCCTCCTCTTCCTCCTCCTCGTCCTCCTCCTGGGTTCCTCCCGTACCCAGGTGGAGGTTGGGGAGGGGTACATCCACCCTGTCCAGATACTTAAACACCTTGACTCCCCCTTGGTACTCCCCTACATACAGCTCCCCGCTCCCGCTGGCCTCCACCATCATGGGCAGCTTCAGCCCGTGCCCCCCTTTAGGGATCAGCACCCTCTGGTGGCGACCTTCAAGGTCAAACACCTGGAGGCGGTGGTTGCTGGTATCAGCGACAATCACGTGACCTAAGGGGTCGACACAGACGCCCTGCGGCTGTTCCATCTGTCCGTCGCCCGCCCCCCGGTCGCGGTACCTCCAGGCGACCTCCCCGTTAAGGTGGAGGGTGCGGATGGCGTGGTTCCTCCAGTCAGTGACGATGACGTCGCCTCCAGGGGTACAGGCGATGTGGGTGGGGTTGGGCAGGGTGCTCTTAAAGCTGTGGAGCACCTGCCCCTCCGGGCTGTACACCATGATGGTCCGCGAGTCGAACTCCACCACCACGATGTCGCCCTTGTAGTTCTCACACAGGCTTGTGGGGTATTTTATATCACAGATAAAGTCGCACACGAAGGTGCCGTTTTTGTGGTACATCTTGATGCGCCTCATGACGTTGTCCGTGACCAGGACGCTGTTGGTGTGACGCAAGGCGATCACCCGGGTAGGGTCCTTGATCTGCCCGTGCCCCATCAACATCTTGAACTGGCCGTTTTTGTCGAACACTTTGAGCAACTTGTTGTTTTTATCGCATACCAACACCTCCTGTTCCTCAGTCACTGCCATGTCCACTATAGCGCAGGGCATCTCGTCCCACTTCGTCTTGATGCTGAATGACCTCACCAGGTCCACCCGCTCTGACAACCTGAGCGGGTAGAGCTCCTTGTCCACCACCTGCAGCGTCCCAAACAGGTGCTGGGCCAGGTACCCCTCCGGCCCCCCGTGCTTCAGGTCCAGCGGTAACCAGATGGGCACGTTGTTGTTGATGCCCTCACGGATCTCCTGCATGTCCTAGAATAGGTATATTACAAAAAGATTGAAAAATGCTAACAAAATATTGAAGAATGTATTATCAGCCAGATTCGTTGACTAGTTTAATATGCTTTTTCAATTTTATCTCTAACTGCATTGGTTTTATTGTTACAGCCACATTGTTACAGCCACATGATACTCTGGGTTTGCCCACTCAAAATGATGTGTATTTAGAAGGCTCACTGTGCAGCTCAAGGGCAAATTACAAAGCAAAACTATATGTCATTTTGAAGGGAAAATGATGTAGATAAATATTGTTGCAGTTTCATGAAATATTACCTTGGGCTCATATCTTCATCTTACAAGTGAAAAAACTCGGTCAGATCTTCATTTTACAAGTGAAAAACTCGTTCACAGCTTTTACCTCAAAAACAGGGGACACTTTTTGATGGGGAAACTGGTGAAATGTAATACACCTATACCTGGAAGATGTCCTGCTTGTCCACATCGGCGTTGTTCTCGCTGTTGATGCCCACGGAGATGGCCTGGGTCCGCTGCAGCGAGCTGCTCAGAAACTGGGTCATGCTGGCCCCGAGCTCGAGCTGGCTCTCCAGGGACGTCTCCAGCTTGTCGTGCAGCGACTGCGCATGCTCGTTGAGCATGTTGAAGACTTCCTGTTTGCGCTGCTCGATCCGCGCATGCAGCAGCTGGCGGTTGGCCTCCAGGGTCTGGCTGTACCGCGCCCAGTTGGAGTAGGCGTCGTCCAGGGACCGCTCCGTGTCCACCGTCATCAGCTTGAGCTGCTCCAGGGTGAGGTTCTGGTCGTCGTCCAGGTCGGAGAAGGCCAGGTTAAGGAATGCTCCCCGCCCTACGTCAGGGGCCGTCAGGGCCGGGTTGGTGTAGAACAGCTCCAACTCCCCGTGCACGTTCCTTGGCTCATCCCCCTCCGGGGAGCTCAGCTCGGCAGGGACGTTGAGCTGCTCGGCCGTGACCAGGGGGGAGGCCACGCGCGGCGGCCTCTCCGCCCCCCGCCCCCCGCCACGACCCCCGCTCCCCAGAGACAGCAGCTTCTTGGAGCGTTTGGGCGTGCCCTGGGGGGTACCGAAGGGGGTGCCGGAGGGGGTGGTGACTGGGGTGCCGTGGGGGGTGCTGGAGGGGGTGATGAAGGGGCTGCCCCGAGGGGTGCCCTTGGGGGTCCCCCGAGGGGTGCCCTTAGGGTCGGGTGTGCTCGCCCGCGACATGGCCGCGGTTTTGGAACCCTGCAAGTAGAAAACAAACATTGTTTGAATGGTGAATAATCGAGGAAACAGTAATGTGTTCGTATTTTCATTTTTGTTATAATGAAGGGCTCATCGACCTTGCTGACCATTGTGACAGATGCATAATACAAAAATAACCAAAGCAAATTGTGGATAACAAAAATTAATGACACCTAAAATTTGTAAAATGCAGCTTTATATATTGGCCTTTTTCCTGCATAGGAACCAATGATAAAGCCTGTCAGCCCAACCTAGAATGTCCAACCCTATATTTCTTTGAAATACAGTATTTTGATTGGCTGGCAAATCTGCAAATCTATCAATTGGTATAATTTAAGAAATCATAACATTTTATCAATACTTGGGGACATAGAAAAATATAATTCTTGCTTATTTCAGCAACCCCAACTGTAGGAGACAAGGATGGCTTAAATGGTAATTTTGTCCAACCTTTGTCTGACCCAGGGCTATACCCAATGAAGGATATGGGCCTATTGATACTGTACACACCTGTCCCTCTACTGGGACCTGCAGGATACATTAATGATATAATTATTATAGTCTTATCAGGCAAACTGTAAAGGTCCCCATCCAATTGCCATACTCTGTGATTATTGGCCAGACGCCTCTTGTAAAAATGAAAATGTAGAGATTAATGATTGGAGGATATACAATGAATTGATAAGATCCATAACAATTAAACATCTTGAGAAGATAGGTCTAGATCCGTTTAATATCCACATTTATAACCTTGGTCCTTTAAAAGGACTCCATAAAGCCAGGGTGTCATAGCTCGTTACGTGATGCATGTTGCAGAATAATCCAGGACATCAGAGGTTATAATCTTAGATTTGCCTTTGAACAGACAGAAACGAAGAACCAGTTTTAAAAAAGTAATTGTGGCTTGATACAGTACATGTATGATATTTGATATTGTTGTACTGAATATTTATGAATATGACAGAAAATCAAGGTTCGTATGCCAATGTACTTGTTTATCTAAATAATATAAAGAGTGAAATGTGATATTCTCCTTCATAGCTTCTAAGCTATACACAAGTTGGCCAAAGTCGGGCCTTTTCTAAAGGTTTGCAATTGAAAAGAGATCACCTTTACATGTACTTGTTCTCAATCTATATGGATTTCAGTTCCTGTTTTCAGCTCTGCTTGGTTTCTACTGCAGTAAAAGCCTCGTGGTTATAAGAACGTGCTTATAGTTATAATATGATTATAAGAAGGCGCTTATGACGTCAAGCCATTTGTAAACGGGATCTGTGCGTGCATAAATAATAAGGCTGCTCGTCCTAAAACAGCATCCGTCAATAGGGCCGTGAATAGCACCAGGAAACAGGCATGTGCGTCAGCAAACTATTGAATATTGGAGAACAACGATAGTTACATCTATAATTGTAGAAACTTTTTGAGGTTTTCTCATATTAACCATGAATTAATGCAATTTGTTCGATATGTATTGAATATCGTTGGAAAGCCGACTGTATTGATGCATGAAGCAAAGGCCTATAGAGTAATTTACCATGAAGAAAGTTACGGCTAGACGGTTAGTTAAAAGTAGTAACATTTAGGAGAAAAGGTAGATATTTGGAGGGTGCCTCGTCGCCTTAACTTTCTCACTCTCTCCTGATTAAGCTTTGATTACCACTTGGACACCTTGATTCACCTTTGTCGAAAAAAAATGAGGAAATCTGAACATCAACAAAGAACCTGTTCTGTGGCAATCATTTAGCATGTTATTTTCATAAGGCATCCTTGCGCAGATAGCTAGTGTAAATATAATACTAATCAAAGATGATTGTTTTCCAAAATTATATTGTTACAGAATAAGCCCATCCCAGTTTCCACCAACAATATATCTTACCAAGAAGTATTTTCAAAATTGCTTCCATCCTTATTCCCTCGAAAGAGTTACATAATACAAAGTAAAACAAAGCAATTTGGTTGACAGATTGCTCCTAAAATTTATAAAATGCAACCTTATGTTTTGGACTTTTCCCCATAGGAACCAGTGGTAAAGTCTGTTAGCTCAACCTAGAATGTCCAACCCTATTTTGCACTGAAAGAACACATTTTGATCAGCTGGCAAGCCTGCAAATCTGTCGATTGACAAAAGTTGCAAAATGATAATATTTTAGCAGAAAATAATTCTTACATATTTGAGTAACCCCAACTCTTGAAGACAAGGATGGTATAGGTGTCTATTTTGTCCAACCCTTGTCCAACCTCAGGATATACTAAATCACGTGACAGGTGATGGCCGTACTCACCTCAGAAAACATATATAATCCGATAGAATTGATCGATTTCCTATCTGATATGGATCGTACATGATGTTTGAGGTTCCAAAAGACCATCAATTGATCATTTACATCGATATCTGACCAAATAAGACCAGAAATCTGATCGTCACCCGACGCCATGATAACCGGGTCAAGTTACGCCCACCAGCCTCGCTTTCGATCCGAGAAGAAGGGATCTAGGTCAATCTCTGAATATTCATCATATTTGCAGACCTATTTCACCATGAAAAGGGTCGTTCTAACCTTAGTTATTGGTATGCACAGATAGATTTGGATACATAGCTCAGCATCCCAATGTGCTAGGAACAAATTATTGTGAAATAACACATCTAAACACGTAAATACATCGCGCTATTTTCTTGCAATTCCTTCACCTCCCCCGGTGACAAGGCTGGGTCAGACCGCTCCACTCACTCTGGCCGGGTGCAAGTGCTCCGGTCGGACGTTTTGGTGGGGGCCTCCTCTTTCGCCGCCTGGATACCGGGATTACGGCGGTATCTGATGCTTTCAAGATATATATTTTGGACGTCTGGATCCCCTTAAACGCATACAACGCATTGAGAACTCATGCGGGAATCATGCGTTCGTATCGAAGGGAAAACATTGGATCGATCGGACACGAGGAGCACTGTCACTGTCAGACCGTCAACATGGCGTCAAACCTTCGCCGGGTTCTCATCACGCCTGCATCGATACATTGAACTCAAAAAACCAGGATGACATTTGGACTAAACGCATCTTTGTGGACCTGTGGATGCATACTAACGCATGAAGGGGTCTAAAACATGCGTTCGTATCGAATGCAAAGACATTGGATCGATCGGACACGGGGAGGTTTGACACTGTCAGACCTAACATGGCGCCGTCAACCCTTCGCCGGGTTCTCTCCCCATCACGCCCGCATCGATACTTTGAACTCAAGAAACCAGGATGACATTAAACGCATGGAGGATATATGCATTGAAACGCATTGAGGACCCCAGGCGTTAAAGGTTAGTTTATATCTTTTTTCCAGCATTTGAAATTATACCGTTGAAATCTAGGCCTAAACTTGGCTATAGAGGCCTAACGCGCATTGGTCGGACACTTGCAATCTGAAAAATAATTATTTAGACCTTATTAGGCCTATCAAAATGAAATTCATGTATATATCTATGTTCTCCTATATCTCAGGGTCCTATTTATCATCTAGTTTGGTCACTTTAGGTCTGGATACGTTTGCAAGAATAATTTACAGATGGTTACAGTCTTAGGCCTAGATGCTGGATGTCAAAGCAACTCAGGCGTTTGGTCGGACACTGGCAATCTGAAAAATAATTATTTAGACCTTATTAGGCCTATCAAAATAAAATTCATGTATAAATCTATGTTCTCCTATATCTCAGGTTCCTATTTATCATATAGTTGGAAATTGTCACTATAGTGTCAGTTTTTCTTACCTACCATCAAAATATTTGATTCAGAAATGATATCCCTCCTTAGGCTTAGCGTCCTACGTTAATTCCAATGGGCGAAATTCTCATTTATTCAAATGATCAATCTCTTCAATCCCCTCAATCGGCCAACTTGTATTAAAACGGCATTGCTTCCAACCTTCATCCAACCCGACCTGTTCAATGCTAGCTACCATTGGACCCAGAGTTAGTCAAATCCAGAGGCAGAGTGCCAGTTGAGAAATGCTGGTTTCTCAACTCTTACATATCACTACATAATAAAGGCTAGAACACCAGCACCCAACAAAATGCCCCCCTATAGACCTTTTTCATTAGGGTGTGGTGCCCCCTGGTGAAGTAAATGGAACCAATGGTTTAGGTCATTTCCCATAGTTAACCTATATGAAGTGAAGCATATATAGGTTAACTATGGAAATGACCTAAACCATTGGTTCCATTTACTTCACCAGGGGACGCAACACTCTTAATGAAAAAGGTCTATACCCACACTCTGCCCCCTCCCCATAGCCACACCATGCAGCTATGGCCAAATATATGTAAGAACGTCCGACTGCGACATAAGAGGCCAGGGTTCGCCTCTCGCCTGCAGAATGCACTTATATTGAAAATAAAATGGCTGTATTAAATGTTTCTTGTAGTGAACAATATTGCTCCTGGTTTAGGAATGTGTTATGGCAGTAATAGAATTCTCACCAGGGAGTGCTTGAGGTCGCTGTAGTACTGCTTAAAATGCATCATGGGTAGGGGCCCAGGGTAGTTAGGGAAATTGGGTACTAGGTACTTGGGATATAGTTCACAACTCTCTCCTCTAGTAATTCCCCTGACGGTCTTTGCTGCTGCTATGGACCTCTTTGTTGTTCCAGTCCACAGACACTGCTTTTTGTTTATGGTTCTAGGATTGTTTGCCTGTTTTCACAGGTATCTAACCCAATAATTATAACTGCCGGGGCTTCACCACTGCTCCAACAAGTGCATTCACACCTCCGCCCAGTCACAGTTCCATATAACTACATAATGCAATAGCATTTCATTATTATCAAACGCTTGTGATACTTTCATACCACTATTTCTTATATGCATTACAAATATATTTTATTTCATTTTTTTTATACTTTGAATACATAATGTGTAGTGCAAATACAAAAACTTTAAATACAAAATTAAAAGATATGATCCCAACACATATACCTAACATAACATATGAGGCATATAGGATGTTAGAAACTTATAATATAATTATAATTCTGAAATGGACACTGTCACTTTGATTAGCAGTGCTATCATGTGAGATGTTTCTAACTGACTATCCCTTGGGTCAGGCACTTAGTTAATTGGACCAAGAGGGTTAGTCAAATTTCTCAGGCTGGGCTTAGAAAGACAGACTGTCCAATCAATCTGTTGCAATGCAGAGAGAAAGTGGACTCTATACTCCGGGTTAACATTGTACAAAACAAACAAGGCAAGTGCCCTCATCTTTAGAGTAGTTTTCGAATCGTTCAACGTCAATTGCAAGAACGAGGAGCAATAGCCATGCAATTTCAATGATTTATAAATTGCAACAGAATACATGTCTATGAACGCCATTTTTGTATGAATGTTCAAATGAATGAAAGCCACTGGGAAGTGCACGTACGAATGTGTTCCATGTACTGTGAGAACTAATTATGGAAATAATATTAAATTTTAACAAATTTCCTCCTATACAGGACCAACTTACATTTGCTTCGAAAATTCCTTGTTTACTGTAAACATGAATTTTCGCCCTTGGGCTATTTTCACGCATTTCGTGCACCACTATACATGTGCGAAAATATGATGCAAGTGAAATTTATCAATGTTATAGAACAAATAGAAATGAATATCTAATGCGCGAAATATTGAATGCGCGGAAATTCTAATCATTGATTGGTGCGCGAAAATCTAGCAGCGCGAAAATGTATACGTTCACAGTATGTTGGTGCTTCATTGGGTTATACAAATATATGTTATTTGCTGCTGTTTGCTGCTTGCTCTAAACGAGGGCCGAGTATTCACTCATTTGCACTCTACTGTTTTAAATCAGTTACCCAGACATTAAGTATTAAACAGGGAATAAACTCCCTGGGCAGTTGGCACGCTCATTACACACAAAAACAGACTATTCCCTTTTTACCTGAGACAGGTGAGCCGTGGGCAGGTGGCCTTACCTGGGGCCCTGAGGCGGGGGGTGTCAGGTGTGCCGGGCTAAAGGTGTTTTTACACCTGTGCGATAAAGTGCCTGTGACACTTCCATCATATCGCAGTGCCTGTGACACTTCCATCATATCGCAGCTTGTGATGTGAGAATATCGCATGTTGCGATGTTTTCTAAACCCCAACCACCAACTAAAGTCGCAGGCATATCGCAGCATATCGCAGGCATTCAGGCTTTTACACACATGAGATAAAAACAAAGATATCGCATGTATACTTGTAGATATAAGCACCCCTTCCCTGGCTGCGACATCACTGAGATATCGTAGCATATCCCATGCTGTTATTTACAACCATCTGCTACGACATTATTAAACATGTTAAATAAATGTCGCACCTTGTGATGTGGTCTGTGGTAACTTTGCTGCGATAAAAAAAGGTTATCTCATCATTCCCAAGTCGCAGTATACTGCGACATCTCATTTACACCTGTGCGACATCCCTCATATCACAGTGGCCTGCGACTTGCTTGTGATGTGGAGATATCGCAGGCATATCGCAGCTCAAGTCGCACAGGTGTAAAACCACCTTATTAAGGGGGTATTCCACTACACCACATTCCCTACGACATGGCCAATATATGGCTACCACATGACAATATCGTGGCCATGTCACAGACTTCTACGATATCCTTCATGTCGCATTAGTGTAATAGGGTATATGGCAATCTGCTACAATATTAAAGTCGTGCGATATGATTTGTATCGCAGCAAAGTCATGTAAATCAATGTCGTAGGCTACGACTTTTATTCAACCTGTTTAATAATGTCATGGGGGAAAGAGTCAGATTCCTATATTTGCCGGCCATGTCGCAGGGAATGTCGTAGGGAATGTCGTAGGGAATAGTATTTTACATTGGAAAAAGCTTGGGAATGTCATACTCAAGGGGGTATTCCACTACACGATATGAACCATCCAAGATGTGAGGACCATATCACACGATATTATTAGTTGGTATCGCAGCAGAAGGCGCCGGCCTGTCTACCTTTAGGTGTGTTTATCACAGCCCTATCATAGCCCTAGTGCACCCAATAGGGTATTACACTCACTATGACATTCACAGGCTTTTACCAATGGGAAGTAACATTCCATACGACATGACCTACGACATGACCTGCGATATGACCTGAAATTCAATGGACTTGAACCTTTCCTCTACGACATTATTAAACATGTTGAATAAAAAGTCGTAGCCAAAGTTAAAGCCTACGATATCCATCTCCACGACTTTGCTGCGATAAAAAACATATCGCACGACTTTATCATCATAGCAGGGTATTACACTACACGACATGAGCTGCGATAAAGGGGGGATTGTGACATCGTACGACACGGCCACGATACGGTCATGTCGCAACCATATCGTAGCTGATGTCGTGTAGTGGAATACCCCCTTGAGTGTTATACCCTAAATGGTGTGATAATACTACGATATTGCTGCGATATACACATACAAGGTTAGACAGACTGGTGCCTCCTCCTGCAATATCAAGTAATGTCATCGTGCGATATGTTCGTAGGAAGTTGGTATCGTGTAGTGGGTTTTTACACCTGTGCAATAGGGTGCTTGCCACATTTCCATCATATCACAGGTTGAGATCTGAGAATAGCAGCCATATCGCAGCATATCACAGGTATCCAGGTTTTTACACACATGACAAAAAAACAAAGATTTCACATTACTGTGAACGTAGATATTTTCGCGCTACTAAATTTTCGCGCATCTAGCCATAAATAGCATTTTCGTGCATTCATGATTAAGCGCATTTAATAGTCAATTATATTTTCTCTATTTTATTCCTAATTTTCAATCATGTCATATTTTCGCGCATTTATAGTGGTGCGTGAAATGCGCGAAAATATGTACAACGCGATAATATTTATAGGTTAACAGTATATATTTTATTATTAGTAGTTTATTATAGCCAGCCATCTCAAGGCTGCGACATTACTGAGATGTCACAGAGTGTCCCATGCTGTCATTTACAACCAACCCCTGCGACATTATTAAACATGCAAAATGAATATCGCAGCTTCTGATGTGGGCCACGTGACTGCGATAACAAAATATGATAATTATCGTACCATCCCCATGTTGCAGCAGGCTGCGACATCGCCTTTACACACATGCGATATTTCCCGTAGTGCAGTGGTCTGCGACTTGCTTGAGATATCTTCACATATCGCAGCCATATCGCGGCCCAAGTCGCACAGGTGTATTAAACCATTAGGGTAATAGGTCAGGGATACATACACCGACCCGACGGTCGGGACGATCAGGACGATCTTTGCCCGACGCAAGGCTATTGCTGGTTATACTACTCCCGGTGAACGAGTCTATTCTTCATTCGGAGGTTATTTATAATAGCATCTCCGTCTCCAAGGCGGTTTACCTTCACTTATTCCTGAGGGCAGATACTCTGTTTGATCACATTGTTATATAGGAATGGTTTACATATATATATATATATATATATATATATATATACATAGGATATATATATATATATATATATATTATAAATGAGTTTCTCATCTTTGTACAAAGGAATTATTACATTGGAACCAAAATATCTTGGGGCAAAATTTAAGATATGACGATAGTCTAAATATCACATTGGAACGTCCTTCTGTCATACTTTCAACTTCAGACAGTTACCCCTTGATAAAGGTGTGACATGTGAAGGGGGTCGGGGGATCATCCACTCAGACTGATCATCCACTCAGACGGCGCGATCATCCCGCCCGCGGCCGCTGGATTAGCACCACAGCGTGCAGACACAGATTATCTTATCAACTGGATCAGGGTTAGAACAACAACACACACTGTGACAAAGTACGCCCAGCCTGCACAGGTGGGAGGTGCTTCTCAGTCATGTTTTCTGGTATTTTTTCTCTCAGCAGCCTTTTCCTATGATGAAATATACGTTTTGAATGTTTGATTTCGGAGATGCAATTTTTCTTTCGGTTCAATTGCCGACCATCATTTGAACCATCCTATACTACTCGAGTTACTGCTCGATTAACTAATTACATTATCTTCTCATTTCAAGACTGACTGGGATTCAATTACTAAACATCAGATGATTGACTCTGATTTGGATCACTTTTTGAGAATTATGGGATAATTATGTCCTTTCCGTATTAATGGACAAAAACTGAGGGGTGTTTTTCTCAAGGTGTGGGTGGCATGGACAGATTTTCCCCGCTCTACATCCTGAACCAACTGAATCATGCAAATTTTGATTAAGGTATCATATCTTGAGATTCTATACTTCACAAAAAGTAGCAATGTCATCGCAAAATAACCCATAAAGGGATATCTTAAAATGGTAATAGACATAATTATTGATGATAAAAAAAAACTCTCATCAAAATTCACCTGATTATCCTGATTAGTTACAGAAATATGGCCCCAGATCGCTGTTGACAATATGTGCAGCCTTATATTTTCCCACTTTGATAACAGTGCATAGACAGTGTCAGAGGATGTGTTATATTTGGGCCAGTCATATTCAGACCATGGAGAGGTTCTCTCGACCCTGAATTGTAATTTTGATTCCGTACAAAAAGTGTTATTTATTGTATCATATGTTCTAATCTTTTTCCAAAGATATTCTAATCTAAGATGAGATCACAATGCCCAAAAAGGGACTGGATGCCATTATGGTGATCAATTTGAAATTATTGCTTTTCAATATTCAGAAACATCTTTATTAAAATTTATGCTGAATTAAATGATCTCATTAAGTCTTAATTAATCATCTGATCACTTCGAATTCGTCACTTCTAGACTCATCTTAGGGTCATGAGGGTCACATGTATATCCTAAGCAGCTTTGTGTTTGGATATATAACTCCAACCAATCATTACAATCTCTATGAACCCTCTTCGGTGATCGTTGCCTTCCTTTCTCTCCCACCTCACATGCTGTCATACATATTTTGTATTTTTATATGGACAGTGGATAAAATGAAGGCAAAATTATAGAAAATGATCAAATTGCTGAGCAGCCAACTGGAGATTTATTATTGAATGCTTGCATTCTGCGTTGAGTAACAAAACAACCTCATTGTCGACCCACAAGTATGGCAGTGTAAACATTAGTTAAGATGTAAAGGTTACTGCGTGGGTTGTCCCAGCGCACACCTCACTGCCTCTTGACTGCACTGAGTCTGGTCACAACCAGAATAATCTCACCAAGTCTAAACATACACAGAATAATCACACCCAACCTGATCACACCCCAAATAGTCAGATCCAGTCTAATCACACCCAGAAGAATCATACCAAGTCTGATCACACCCAGAATAATCACACCCACTCTAATCACACCCAGAATAATCACACCCACTCTAATCACACCCAGAATAATCACACCCAGTCTGATCACACCCAGAATAATCAGACCCAGTCTGATCACACCCAATCTGATAACACCAAAAATAATCAGCAGGGATCACCTTTTGTGTGGAATCAGTCTCTTTTCCTGCTGGATGGCCTGCCAGTACCAGCTTCTCAGGGTCATTCGCCTCTGGACAACTGCAGTATTTGTGGGTACCCACAAGCATGATGGTGCACATGGTCAGATTGTTTTGTGACTCATTGCAGATTGCAAACATTCAATAAAAGAATCTCCAACTGACTGCTCAGCAGTTTGATATAATTTTGCAATAAAGATACAGGTTTTTTTAATACCCCAACACGGGTTTTAAATTAATTTGCTTCATAAAGATACAGGTTTTGGATGACAAGATGTGAATGTTTTAGTCAGCCACTTCAATAACTCTCTTATACCGTAGTGTGACATTCATAACAATAATGTTGATATTTCCAAGGATTTTATCAGTTCCTCTTTGTGATAACCAAATAAGCCTATTCCGTGTTTGCATTAATTTAAAGTTAACCTTTTCCAAGTTCTGTCCTCAACTCCAATAATCCAAAATGGAAAATCATTGATTTTATTTTATTGCAGCTGGGTTTGGAAAAACACAGCATTGTTAATACCCATTCTTCAGTAGCAAATCCTGCTAGATCTTGACGATTACCCTTGACATTTCTCTACTACAGCATTTTGCTTGGCTAGAAAAGCTATAGAACATTATAGGATTTATCAGATTTTCGAAGAACCTTTTAATGGACTAATATGGCTAGTGGCAGTTTCTATCACTGTATTTGCAGACACTAATCTCCAATAAAGTAAGCCTGATACTCTTTACAGCATGGACCCATAGAGGGCTCAATGTTGACAGTTTAAAACTAGCATAATACACACTGCATGGCTAGTCTGTCAATAGACAGAGAATCTGCATGCTGGTGTTAGCCCACTTTTGCCCCATACATATGGAAGGGAAGGAGGAATGAACGGACTGGTAGGTTCTATACAGGTAAATCTGTACAGAGCATTAGATTTCAAACTGTGCCTGTTTTGAACTGTAATGGTCGTCTGTAAAGGGTATGAGTTGTTCATTTGTAATACATGGGATGGGTTGACTCCTACTTCTAGTCACTAATGTACATGTACATCGTTCCACACTTTGATTTCTGCACCCAACAGTGTCCTGAAACTCCCACCCATTAAAGCCCACTTCTGCGTGATCCCTCGGATGGCATCACTAGTTATTCCTCCTCAAATATTCATGGGTAATTGGACCCACAATGGTTATGGCAGTGTAAGCATCTACAGAGGCCTTCTATTGATCCCCGTTTTGTATAGACAACACCATGTGGCCAGTGTATTACATGCACCCAGCTCCCACTCATGTACAATCAATAGACTATTTTCTGGGGTATTGCCTTTCATAGAAGATTGTCGGGGACCATCACTGCCTTAGATCTACAATATGCAATACCAGCAGTCCAGCGGCAAATGCAATAAGCAATTCCATACCGAAATACCGATTAGGGGGTCTCTGCCAATTCTCCAAGACTCCAATTTAATCGTGCAAAAATATCGTTCTGCCATAAAGGAAAAGAAAAAAGTATCATCTCTATATTAATCTGGTTAATTTGCAGTTGGTTAGCAACCAACTGACTTGTTTACAGGTCAATGTTTTGGAATAACCACAGGTCAATTATCTGTTTATATCGAAGTGACATAATTATGGACAATACAGCAGGTGACTGGCATAACATCTATTGTATCCAATATTCTGGGTGCCTCCCCCATTAGGCTTCTTGCTGGAGACAAGAGCAGGGTGGCCTTCCACCAATATCTGTTTGTAGGTATATACCGACCTTCAGCGCCAATCAGGGGCTCTGTATATAGGTAGACCCTGACCTGAGTGTACCCACTAAGGCTACCTTCACAATACATCGAACTGTACCTGGCACCACACCAAGTGTTGTGTTGACAAGTTCAGCTCCCTCCAGTTGGTTGGCAGCGTGCGCATATGGGATCTCAGTCCAAACTGTGCAATATATATTGTATAAGATCCCACGAGCAAATCGTCTATAGAGCCTCACCTCACCCTTTTTACACTCACCTGTACAATATAAAAGATGTTCAATCCGGAGATCCAGCCGGTGTGGTTTTACGATCCCATGGTGGGTCCAGTCTTAGATCCGCCCAGTGTTATGGCCTGTAAGGTATGTCAACATAAGCCCAGGCTGGTCCCACTGCCTCACTGCATGCCGTCCTTACTCCTGGGCCTCCTCAGGAGGTACCCGCTCTCCCCCACAACACGTTGTATCCTGCGTCTACTGCTCCTCTCTCCACGTCCTGGCCGACTGAGGTCCGACAGGGGCGCCCGGCTCGTTTCCGACGCCTTAATTAATCATTAAAGACTGCTCCTGCTGCCGGCAGACAGGGCATCGATCGGCAGGTTCTTCTGAAGAGCCGGTTATATTTAGTTCTGATCGTTCTTCTGCTAAAACCTGCTGAGCGGCCATTCACAGCGATCTTTGGTGGCTACCACTGGTAATAGGTACGGAGTCTAGGAGCAGGAGGTTCAAAACTTCAATTAAAGGACCTACAGGGAACCAATGATGCCATACACAGATGGGAGAATTCAATTTTGATTCTGCAATTTGAAATGTGTTATGAATTCCTCCTTTCACTCCAGGTCGCGAGTACACCGTGTATCCATTCCCAATGTCGTGCATTTATGAGTCTTTTCGGTTGCGTGGCCGTGGCTATATATGTTGGTAATGCTGTGGACCAGGAGGTTCCATAGGAGACGCACAGGGGTTTAGAAGTAGCATTAATAGATGAAAGAATTCGATTCCAGAGCTGCAATTTGATATAATTATGCTATGAGTAACTTCCTCTATGCCATATGGCGAATATATATCGTGTTAGGTGTATTCATTCTCAATGCAGTACATTTATGCGTCCTTGTGGTTCCGTGGCTGTAGCTATTGGTAAAGGCCGTATTCCACATACCGATTTTGATGCTGCCGATTTTGCATTCATTTGATTTTCTCTGATAATATTACATGAAAATGGGCTTGCTTAATAATAATTTTTCTTAAACCATATACAATTTTCCAAAGAGTTTTGGATTATCCATATCAGGAAAAAGGTATTTTCACAGGGGAAATTTATTTCAAATACGCCAAAAATACTTTGGAAGAAAATCGGTTGGCCTTTTGTCGCATCGTTGATCACCGGCTTCACGTACATGCAAATCGTCTATAGGTCAATATGCCTGATCCGTTCACCACTAAGCTAGGTAATATAGTCCGTGTCCAACAATATCCCATTGTAAACGATCAGGCTTGACTAACATGTGTTACGTAATGCCATCGGAGGATGTATGAAATGCTCTTGATTAATACATCGTAAAATGAATGCATCCGTGTGTATAAATATGTTACATTGGCCTTATAATAGACCCACATTAAGGACAGGAAGTGAAGTTTTCCGCGTGAATCGCCGTATTTCCATTATTGTAGTACACATGATCAATTCCAGGGAAGCCGTCTTAAGTCGAATATATATAAATATATCAATTAACAGGAAAATAGTACAGATACATCTTTCGGTTGATGTACATTGACGCTAGCACTAGGACTAGGGTAATTCATAAGATTTAGATTTAAACACTCTCACCTGTAATTCCCCCTTTGTCAAATAACTATAGATCTGGTCAGCAAGAAACAGCTCATTTTGTGTTCCTTTTATTGTGACACAGCGATAGTTAAGAGTTCTCCATTGCCAAATATTATGAATGTTATTACATTTTGAATGCACCATTAGAGTTTTGCACCACGTTTTGGTGAATTTATGAGAACATAGGAAAAGATGAACTTATGGTAGGTGACAGAAAATATTTAGGTTTTTTAACTGTTTCTTGTATCCCAAATCTACAGATTATTAGTATATTAGGCTATTACATATAGGCCATTCCTTTAATGTTTTCCCATTAAACAATTCACCGGTACTCAGGTGATCTCTGTTCCTTCATCAATCTCAGTCCCCGATTTACTACTTCGGCCCCGAGCAATCTTTGATAGATCATAGGTAACCTCGGCCCCAGGTCATTATGGCCAACAGCGATCTAGGCCCTTAGTGGTCTCGTCCCCAGGTGATCCTGGACCGAGGTGATGTTGGCCCGAGGACCCAGGTCTCCAGTTGTTAATATGGCCCCAAGTGATCTCAGTCCCTAGTGACATGGCCTCAAGCTATCTCGGCCCAGGTGATCTTGGTCCCTTTTCATCTTGGTCCTGGGAGATCTGAAACTCTGGCAATGGCAGCCACTACAGTGTTGACCCTGGGGGAAGAGGGGGTGGGGACGTGGAGCAGATAGTCCACATTAACCTAGAGGTTTGAGTAATAACATACCATGGAACTGATGGCTGTTAATCCGGTCATGGCTGTAAATGTAATGCGTGTAAATATCACTGAACCAGCAAGCTTCAGGAGTGGAACGGCCAGGATTATTTGGTTGTTTGTGCTATAACTTTGAGAAATGATGGTATTCAAATATTCATAAATCTGGAAAGACGAAGAAAATGGGTTATTTTTTCAGGCTAGTGAGTTATTAAAGAAAAACAAAAGTGATGCTGATATCAAATTGAAATTGGCAACATTATATAAACAATAAGGTAACTACATAAATGCACTCTGTACGCCTAAAGCAGTCTGTAGTAAAATACTTAACATGATTGAAGTGTTGTCAATGCACTAAGTCATGAAAATCCCTAAGTCACACAATTGTTAGATAGTGCCATCTTGTCGGTTAGTGTCCTACAAAAGCATCCTTATCTGGCGAAGACAATAGTGACAAAATCAAGTTTTGTGAAAAACTGTTAAGGCCTAGGCCTACATGCAAAGGAATGTATCCAAAAAGTTGTCCACAAAATTTATAACTTCTCAATAATTTCATATATATACCAATGGCACTAACCATTTGTAAAAGCAAAATTTTGTCTTCTTTTGATTATGGTGATTTATTTCTTTTGAAAGTATCTGCTAAAACCACTGATAAATTGCAGAAATTGCAAACTAGAGGTCTGCGTATTGCATTAGTATGTGATACCAGGTGTGAAGTCGCATTATTACATTATGATTGTAAGACTAATTATCTACATGAAAGGAGACATGCACATTGGTTGAATTTCATTTATAACAGGCAATTTATTAATAAATAATATTATGTTGAGCTTCAACCTGGTGGACTGAGAAGGTACAATGCAACTATTCTTACTGAAAGATATACATCTGCCTGGAAACAACTTACCAGTGGAAACATGAAAGTTGCCATATTACACTGAACCTGGGGCAACTGGGTTCACTTTTGGATACATACCGTGAAAAGGTCAGTGGCCCCTCCCTCATGGTTAATTTGGACCGGTCTTGGTTTCTAGTGTTTCTGAGCCCAAGTTATCGTTGCTTTCCCCTTGAGATAATTCTTTTATAGGGCCAAAGAATAACTTCAGTTAGCTGACCGTACTTGATTTACCACTTTGCGGGACTTGCCCAACCTGTCTCAGCGCGACCAAACGTTACCTCCACGCGTCTTGGCCCGTGTTTATTATTCGCTGAAAACTGATCAACGTCACACTTTTGAATTCAAATCAAAAAGGACTAACAGGAAAAATTGGTGCCTGGAAAAATTGGCTATTAACTAAGGTGTGCTTCTAAGTCTATTGCTGGTGCCGTGCTGGCTGAAAATGAAGGTAATTTGGACACTGCACAAAGAACGCAGCAGACAAGTGTTATTTTGTTGCCAGTTACATTTCTTACCCATCCAAGCCTTATTCTGATTCCATTATCTCTTAATCCTCCTTACAATTAGATTATGGAAGTATTTTATCCGCAGTTTCCTTAACCTTTTGGGCATAAAAAGGGCTCATTTGTATCATGTTATTTCACGTTCCTTTAGAAAACTATAGGGATAAACTATTTGCCAGTGTTTGGGAGGTTAATGGTCTGAAATAGGTTTCTTTCAAGACGGTGTAATTTTAGAAACAGCAGAAGTTCAAACAGCAGTTTCAAAGGGGGACAAAGTAATGCAAAGGTTTGTGAAGGAAACGATCTTCCTGTTTTCGTACTTAAATATTGAAGCGTTAGCTAGTCCATGCTTTTATTAGATGAACAATATATGAGAACGGTTATTAAAAAAATTGTACAGTTTATTGTTAAATCGAACACATTTATTTGTTATTCTTTCGTAAATCGCGGTTGACTTCTGATATTGTTCCCTCTCAAATAAGAATAAATATCCATGTTTTTGCTAGATTGAGATATAAAGAGGACAATTATCTTTGAAATAAATTAACGCAAAAATTTCATTTCTAGCATAGACATACATCTTATGTATCTCTATGTTTCTATATAAAAAGCAGTGAAGGCAAACTATTAACGCAAAAATTTCATTTCTATAGCATAGACATGCATACCTCTTATGTACCTCTATGTTTCTAGAAGAAGCAATGAAGGCAAATTTGGATACTTAAACCCTGGGTCAGAAGAAATATGACAGAAGCAATAAGAGAGAAGCAATTAGACAACATTTCTTTATATTTCCTAGTAAGAGAATCATCTGAGGTTCCCCGAGGAGTACGAGGCACGGCCTAGTGGCGCGTTCACGGTGATTAATTAGGCATTAGGAGGATCTAACACGCCCATATGAAGACACTAATCTCGGCCTTCTCCCTGGGTTAAGCCTCTACCATGAGTAGGCCCGCCTTACCTAAGCCTCTGTCGGCTAAGTAAAGGGTGGGGAGTGGGGAGGTCACACTTTCGACCTTTTACTTTTGATTTGTTCCCGACTTGTATTCCCGATCTGCTTACAATGCCCACATTTGAATGATCAACAATTTTCTTACGATATATCAGAAGGTCCGTACTGAATATGAAGAGGTAATTTGATGCAATATCGAACACTTTTGGCAACTCTGTTTATTTGGTCTATTTCTTCCTACATTCGTACGAGAATAGGAAAGGTGAAACCCCATTCGTTATGTTGCACATCTCATGTATCTTTGATGCGGAAATTATTAAAATCAAAAAAGCATAGAGTAGTAGAATTTGCTTTAAAAGGTGAGTGCTGAAAGTATAATTATATTTGAAATAAAGCCCCTCCAACATAGTACTTTAATATTTCATTTTTCCCGTATAGATCATATATGCTGCACACAGTATACTTATATTTAGAAAAAGTGCATTCAACTCAAAAGTAACAAACATATATATGTGCCTATAAATATATTTATATATAATCAAAAATAAACAATATATAATAATCAGCCCGTGTCTCCAGTTGAACAGTAGTTAAGGGCGTCCCGCTTCCCGCGCCCCTGACGACCCGCCCCCCCCCCCCCCCGGTCGTCGCCATGGAGACGGCGTCGATACCTGGCAGGGCTCGTCTCGTCTTGGGCCCGTTCCGCTTCACTGAACCTCTCAGGTGGTGCCAGGTGGTGGTCCAGGAAATCGATGGCCTCTTCCACGTGTACTTCTCACGGAGATTAGGGACACTTTCAATGGGCGCCTATTACTATGCACCGTTCCCACATGTCTGCACATACAGTGGATCCTCCCATAGCCGCATTGCACCCAAAAACACGGTTCCATTGAGACTAACATGCACTGCAAGCCCCTCTCAACATTCAGACATGGATACTTTAATTGTCTACGCTGAGAACAATTATCCAATGAGAAGAACGACTTTTCTGGGCCTGTTGGTACCAGCAGTAGGTTATCAGTGTCCCTTGCTATGAACTTTCTTTGCCACTGCATGGTTCCCAGTGAGGTACACCAATAGCCTATGGCTGATACCCAGTGGCCCAGGAAATTTGTTCTCCTCCTTATTCGTCTGTTCGTATATATATATATATATATATATATATATATATATATATATATATATATATATATATATATATATATTAGCAGGACATCACCTAAATAAAAAAGAAACACCTAAATACCTCCATATTCAAATGTCTAACATTTGGTTGTCTCATGTTCCTAATCATCAATGTATAGGGACATAATTATACAGACAAATACAAGTTCAACATATACATACAGGTATTACAAGGAATTGTGCCATTGTCCTTGGCTGGAGACGGATTAACTATGAATAAAGTTTGATAGCGCAAGGATGTTCTGAACGAGATTTAGGTAGGAAAGCAGACTATACTGCCGTATTCAGCAGGCGGTTACCTGCGGTATACTACATGATATTTGCTATGTATTTCTCCACTTTATAATTCCTTTAAAAAAGTCGATAAGAGCATGTATCATTAATTCAACATCTTACACGTGGATCTATCTCATTCTGACTTTAGGGTCAGATCCATGAGTGTATGCCCACACATCTAAAGGAAGGGGCGACGTAGGCCTTTCATTAGTCATTTGTCTACTTTTTGACTTGATAAGATATCGTCCTAGTACAAACGTTTACTACTTTGCTTCTTTGGAAGTGAAATGCCATGGTTGATCAAACACTGCGGCATTTTTAGATTGGTTATTAATAACCGTTCCCTTTTGTAGTTTAAATCCATTAACCTTTGGTCAGATCAGAAAATGTCGTTTGACCAATGTGTAGGCGCATGCATTACAATGATAAAAGAACAAAGTAGGACTTTAATTAAACCTCAAATAATTTCATACTATTACCTTCATGTGTCAGTCCCTGGAACAGCTGCTTTTATAAAACTGAAAAGAGTTAGAAAAATTTGTGAAAGCTAGCATCATATGATTTATTCGAATAATACACTAAGATGTTTGATTCAAATGGTACACTAAGTCCGTAGGAAACCTGCAACACTTAATACATTTACGGTAGTCTATAAAAAGGCGTCTCCATCATAATGAGAGCGTGACCTTTAAGAAAAACTGGTAACCTTTAGATTCAGAGTCATCAGTCACTTACCGAACTCAAAAGACCTTTGGAGGAAAGTTGGCAAAAATGGAAAAATTTGACGCAATAAACATCAGCTTCTTCCCGGAGCTTTGACAAATGATTTGAAAGAAATGTTTATCAAATGTTTTGCGTGGATCGATTATGACACTAGGAATTTGTGTGCAATATGGCAAGATCCGGTCTTACAAACATGGAGGAAAAGCGTATGATAATATATTTAAATATAAATTTACTTATTACTTTGCGTATCATATCAATATAGAGTGGAATACACGTATACAAACTATATGTCTAGAGAGTGGGGGACTATTTAGTGCGTGTGATTTATAAGGGTAGGGCAGTTTCAAGCAGATGCATTACTATCATTTTGTTTGAAATGAAACTTACACTGGAGAGCCAAAGTAGTGTTGGCATGTTTTGTTGTGTCATCAAAATCCCTGAATTAAGGATCCGATTCCACCGCTCTTCAACCAAATCACATTACTCGTAATTCAATAATCGCTTATTAAAGATGGGTCCAACATTTGATTGATTTAAGTGGGGTAATGGATTTCAAAATAAAAAAAGGACAGACTATGAAATCATCATGCCAAACTAATCGGTCTGAAATCGAATCACACTAAGAATCTCTCCACGTTGAGAATCTCCACGTTGAGGTAAGAATTTCACTTTTTGGTTGATAGTCTGTGAAAAGGGTAATTTTGAGCTACCAAAGTTTCTTTTTATACTTTTAGAATATGCATTTCCTTCCGATAAAAGGTCAAAAAGCTCATCCCAGTTTACACTAGAATTAAGGTTTACTATGAAATATTTTCTATATTGCCTACATACTTATTTCTTGAAGGCAGTTGTATAAAACAAAATTAACCAAAGCAATTTACTTGACAGATTGCTCTTAATATTTGTAAAATGTAGCTTAATACTTTTGCCTTTTTCCTATAAAAACCAATGTTAAAGCCTGTCAGCCCAACCTGTGATGTCCAACCCTATTTGCCCTGAAATACAGCATTCTGATTGCCTTGTAAATCTGTAAATCTGTCAATTAATAGAATTTAAGAAACAATAGGCCCTAAAGTTTTATCAGTACTTGGGGATATAGAAAAGCATAGTTCTGGCTTTTCTCCATTACCCCAACTCTTGGAGACAAGGATGGATAATTTTGTTATTTTGTCCAACCCTTGTCCAATCCTGGGACGTACCCAATGTGAGATGGGCTTGTTGAAAAGGTGCCATTCTAATTTTGAAGAACAATGGGATAGACCTATGTGCCCCGTTCGCACCTCAGATTAGGTTGCAAGAATTTGCGAATTTTGTTCTCAAATTTGTATACAGAAGTAGAATTTTATAGAAATATTTGCAAATTGGTGCATTCAGACAAAAGAAGGCGTCAGCTTTCGTGAGGCCATTCAAAACTATTTCGGTAGGTATATAGTTAGCCAAAGCAGGAGGGGGGGGGGGGGGGCGTGCATGTCGGGGGTGGCGACGAGGGGCTACACTTATCAGCCATTACCTGAGGTTTCCATGGTAACCCGCAGTAGGACCCCAGGACGTCTGCGCATGTCACTGGGAGAGTGTTCACGGACGGCACGTGACTAAACGACGAGAAAACACGCGATTTACGTAGTTAGCCCACTCTCCAAGCAGCAACGTCGACCATGTTATGAAGGGGTTTTCGTTTTACTATGTTGGACTCCATTGGTAACTGATGTAGAAATGCACGGAGAGTGAACACAAATGGACAATTACTGTCCTGACTCAACGAGGGTGTCAATGGAGGTCACGATCACACTAGCCCACGCTATTCACTGAGGTCAGGACGAATGTCCATACTCTGCTTTGGATCTTTTCTAAAATTTAAATGTAAATGTCTTCAAAACATGATTCATCCATATGTCTTTTATTTACACGAAGAGAAATTTACCCCTTTCTAGCCTGCGAAATCCTGGATACCCTGGCTTTGATTTGTTGTGACTCAAATATGTCCGATTCAGCCGCATACACTCACTGACACCCTTGTAAAACTGGCGGTTGGAGAAGTGGAATTGGGAATATATGAACCAAGACATGGGTTCGTCATATGCATAGAAGGAATATAACCTGGCCCTAGGACAAAATCATGACGCGGGAATCATCTTATGAGCTACACAAACAGGTAAGTTACTTTCAAAAGTTACATTGCAAGACTGAAATCTATGTTTATTTTGTAATGGCAACTAATGATCCCCTGATATCAAGTGGTATCCACACTTCGGAAAGAACGTGCTACTCTTCCATGCTGTTATCCAGAACACTATGCATTGGACGTCGATTGTGTGCCATGAGCTATGTACCTAATAAGACCCGCACTTACATTGCCACTTACTTTACTCAGAAATGACAGTGACAATGTCATAGGGCCTAAGCATTTGTGTAAGAAATTCGTACAACTTGTTTTATATCCTTTATAACAATATAAACGCTACAATACAAAATCATTGTAGAATTGTCGCTTATGTATATTGGCGACGTCACGCGTTTCAAAGCTATTCAATCTGCTTCAAATGCCCATTTCTATATACTACTTACATGCCGCGTGTATCACAGGATCAATGCACGGAGAAATGATATGTATATTTAGCTTACTTATATCAAAACAGCATTGCTTCCAAGCCTCACCTCAGCCCCTCATCTATCATTCCAGACATTATTAGATATAGATGGGCCTATAAGGAGTGAGCTAAAGCCATTGTACTATGAAGAGATAGAAGCTCCTATATCAATCATGCAATATGTAAGCGACAAGCACCAAATCGCCATTTTTATATACTACTGGTGTAATTATACCGTACATCTTGTGGCTGATACAGCACTGACATTCTAAGTGATATTGTCATATAGGGTCTATGAAATATACATGTGTATAATTCTATAAGTGATGCCGCGCATTTTTTCCTAATTGATATCACGGCACACCTATTGAGAAACAGATCTGAAAACAACTTGGGATGATACACGCGGAAATTCCAGAAAACAGATGACGAATAACATATACATTGACCTTCGCCTTATCACAGATGACCTTATTTCATAAATACGACCTTGACCTTGATGAACTAACGTGATAATTTATCACGATGCTCCTTTCCTTCAGTGCCCTTGACCCCGTAGGTCTGTGACCCTCGCCACCCAGCTCGGTGACCTTCACACCCCGTGTCCTGACCTTGACCTCTGAGGAGAGTTACCTCATGGCGACCCCTGCCTGTGGGGAGGGTACGGAGAGGTCGGCGTCTGTGTCGTGTAGCCGACTCCAGCCCCGGTACCCCATGGACGGCTACGTCATAGGTAAGCTGAGAAGGTATATATATATATATATATATATATATATATATATATATATATACGTGTATGTATATATATATATATGTGTGTGTGTGTGTGTGTGTGTGTGTGTGTGTGTGTGTGTGTGTGTAAGGTTACTTTCGTTGGGACCAAAGAATAGCTTCTAAACTTTTCATAGGCTGACTTTTCCTCCCCAGCACATGCAATAAATTCCAATCGTTATATGTTGTACTTGTAAAAGAATAAAGAAATGGTTAAGGGTATTTTCTAACTGACTTTTCGCAATTTACATACCAAAATGTAAATCATCTTGGTAAATGTTGTGGCCCTTTTCATAGCTTCCTTTATACAGACTTATACGGAGGTTTTCACATTACAAAACGAAAAATCTATGGGGGCTTAGAATGGCATTTAATGATTAATCCTCTATGCTAACAAAACTTCCGTCGGGAATCAGGGAATAACCTCTGCAAATCCACACTCGTCCTCCGTAGACAGCACCAATCTCAGTAACCTTTAATAAACTCTCGAAATTACAAGGAGTCAATAACTCATCGTAACTTTATGAAATGTAAACTAATGTACTTTTTTATTTCAAAATTCCCCATAACTCATCATGAAACCGGCAGTTATTTGGGCCCAGAGCTACTTCTAGGACATGTTTTTGCGGACAGGGTTATAATTGCAAATTAAACGGTTCGTTTAAAGGGAAAGAGAAAAGCAATTCAATCATCTTTATAAGGATTATCATGTGAACCTTAAACTGTTTGGTGGTAGGTGCCGTGCTGTGTTTCGTTCTCGGCGGGACCCTCATCATCATCGGCCTTCTCCGGCTAGCCTGGTTCTTCACCACTACCCGCCACACGAAAAGGTATAGCTGGTATGTAACATCTGAAATAGAAATTTTGACAGTTATTTATTGATAGTGTCTCGAAGATACGCTAAACTCGACGACAGTATAGAGGACGATGCTTGGGTCTATTGAATAAATAACGACAATGGAAGTGTGAACCATCAACACGTTTCGGCAGATGAATGCCTTCTCCAGGATTCGGCTAAATTATTGATAATGCATTATAAAAGGCAATATTAGATCATTGCTTTCCCATTTGTAAAGATATACGTTTTCTGCAAATTTACATATTCTGTATTTATTTGTGAAGATTGTACTGGCCTGAGCATTGCTGTTGTGGTTCCTGTATATAGTCCTTATAAGATTAAACTATTATTTAGTCATGTTGGGAACCTTCCTTATAAAACGCAAGGGGAAAACTATTGAATTCTTCTATATAGTCTCAAGTGTAATAAGCTGAACGTTAAGTGGCTGGTATCAATAATAATGAATGGGACTAAGTACGATGCACGCAGATTTGTATCTTTAACAAATATAGACCTTGTGCAGATAGGGTCACGTGACCAGATTTTGGTGATCACCATGCGATCACCCCACCCACATGGCCATTAAAAATATCCATAACTGGTAGATAATAATTGTTTATTATGATAGATTACGCTTACTTTTGATGAAATAGACAAAAATATGCATCATTGATGGTTTAGAATTGTAAATAATGATAGATTTAAACTGATCACCAACATGGCTGCCATCCCTATTTGGGTGATGTGACGTCATGTGCACAACGTCTATACATAACTTAACATTTGGCTCAGTGGATTTACGCTGTGAATAGATGTTCGATAAACAGCGGGATTCCCACAAAACTGCTAATGTATATGGAAAACCTGGAAAATGAAGTGGGTATGGACAAGTTATGGAATTTGGTTTGAGGTCATGTAATTTTATCTAAACTAAACAGAATCACTGATTTTTGTCTGTTCTTAGTTGAAAATTCAGGTATCAGTCTCCAAGGTCTGCATTCTCAGACTAATTCTACAAAATATCGACAACAAGAAATTACATGAAGCTAAGTATTTGAAATGTGCCACTGGTCGTGGAAAAGTTATAGAATCTATGGGAACCTTTCCAGGTCCTTTATGTAGTGAATCATAAAAATTGAAAGCAACTTACTACTTTTATTTTTGTTCAATAGGACAACCAAGAAGTCATCAGGTCGTGATCGTACACCATATTATCTGGACTTCTGGAACTCAATGCCTACTGGCAACACTACGTACCAGGACACCCCTGCCTTGTGGTACTGACTGCACTGAGATACGGCCAACACTACCTACCAGGACACCTCTGCCCTGTGGCACTGACAGCACTGAGATACAGCCAACACTACCTACCAGGACGCCCCTGCCTTGTGGTACTGACTGCACTGAGATACGGCTAACACTACTTACCAGGACACCCCTGCCTTGTGGTACTGATTGCACTGAGATACGGCCAACACTACTTACCAGGACGCCCCTGCCCTGTGGTACTGACTGCACTGAGATACGGCCAACACTACCTACCAGGACACCCCTGCCCTGTGGTACTGACTGCACTGAGATACGGCCAACACTACCTACCAGGGCACCCCTGCCCTGTGGTACTGACCACACTGAGATACGGCCAACAGTACCTTCCAGGACACCCCTGCCCTGTGGCACTGACTGTACTGAAGTATGGCCAACACTACCTACCAGGACACCCCTGCCCTGTGGCACTGACTGTACTGAGGTACGGCCAACACTACCTACCAGTACACCCCTGCCTTGTGGCACTGACTGCACTGAGATACTGAGATGACTTCCCATTGACATTTCACCAGTGCTTAGGCTAGTCCACTCAGCCCTCACAAACAAACGCTCCAAGTCAAAGTCAAGTCTGTCTGCAGAGTTCCCTTTGTTTACCACTGCCCCTGGCCCTCAACTAACTCTTGCACTCCAAGAACAATCATGGAGAGGCTCTGCCTCGGCCCTAGCACTGATTTATGTATATACATATGGATGGTTTCTATAGATAGGACTTATGCCACGCCAGTACAACACCCCCGTTTTGTTGTACTGATTGCAATTAGATATGGCCAACAGTTCCAGGACACCCCTGCCTGGTGGTACTGACTTGAGATACAGCCAACACTCCTACCAGGAGACAATTGCCTTGTGCTAGGCATAGTTACTGACCAAGAGAAAGCAATGAAAGTCTTTATTAGCAGTTTCCTGAAATCCAGATCTCAAGAAATGTGCAATATGGTGATAACAATAAACAATGGTAACTTATCTAGTATGACGACACCTATGCAACCTTCTCAATCCTCTTTTGAATTAGGATCCCTATCAAAACAGAGGTGAGGGTGTGGATCGACCCCTGTGAAAATGGGATTTTTGTTATCCTATCAAATGGTTCGCCATGTGAATATACTACGGCAACACAACACATCCCCATTTTCAAACAGTCACTAGGCTTTTTTCCTTAATTATAGTATAAAAAGGTTATTTTTGGAAAAAAAATTGTTACAAAAAGATGTGTCCTAGTTTGAATAAAGGAGTGAATTATAAAACTGATTATTGCTGTTTGCAAGTATGCATGTCTTAAAAATGATCCATATACATAAAGCTGGATTAATTGTATTTACATGTAATTGTATTAATTAGAAATCTGGACGGCACTAATCATTATTCAGATTATGAATATCTAAGTGATATCAATAGGCCTATAGCTGGCTAGATGTCTCAGAATTGGGACTGGATATGGATCTTCTCATATTCTTTAAAAACATAACAGCTTCAACTTTTCTTTTTCTCATAAATCATTGGGAATTTTTAGCGTGAACAGGAACTTAATTTAGTGGGAATTTAAACTGGAGATAGCAAAATAAGAAAAGGAAAAAAGCGGATAAAGCAATTTACCAGTAATATTTCAATTCATTCAACCAGCAGACCCTGTGCACCTATATAGGAAGAATTCGGGTAATTTCAGGGAAACTGGACCATAATCCTGAGCATGTTTTTCCATGCATACATTATATAAAGAGAAAATCAGTGTATACAGGTATATTACTTTTTTCAAAATCTTCCTAGGGTGTACAAAACAGACATAGGCCTTATTGTTGACCATCATAATCTATATTGCTTATTGTGAGCACATACAGTGGAAAACTAAAGTAATTATAGCCATTTGGTGCAGCTGGCAGTGGCAGCTGCGTGAAAATAAGACATGAATCAAGTCTAATTTCACATAGTAGTTGTAATTTCACGCACCATGCATTTCTATGGAGAAATTCATAAAAATTAGAAGGGGCAATTGCAAAATAATGCATTGATAGATTTTTACACAATTTTCATAGTACATTCCTTCTCGCTATAATTCACCATAATTGAAATCTTGTGCATTCAGAATTAAATAATTCTACTCTATTTTGAAATATAAGACGAAATATAAAACCTTTTGGAATATAAGAAAATAGACATTAATTCTAAAAACTTGCATTAATACCTATCTACCCAATCGTATTGAGCAGAAGGTTAAATACGATGTGTGAGCTTTTTTTTTTTTTTTTTTATACACGAAACAGACTATAATATAAATACAAATTAAATAATTGCCAAAAAATGACTTATTTTTGATCAACTTAGTTCTGATTTCACGCATTTGCTATAGATCTTTGTCATATAGGCTGTGCGTGGAATTAGAACATGGGTGCGTAAATTTAGGCTCATTATGTTACCAAAATTTCCCTTTATTTTTCTGAAGAGAACTACATCATACAAAATTCAAGTATAGTTTTAAGTTCCCCTTCCATTGATACAGAATCAATCAAAATGTAGTTTTTTTTTCAATTTCAGATTTTGTAGTTTCAAAAACAATATAATTCCCGGTTATTGAAGAATATTATGAAATGGAAAAAAATAAAATAATATTTTCCATTCATTGCATAAATTATCTTTCGGTTCTATATCCATCAAATCAAGACGGTGCTGCACATTTTCCAAAAGAAATGTCATCATTTTCATCATTTTTGGAAATTTAGCCCCCCCCCCCCCCCCCACACACACACACAAGAAGTCTCAGCCGACATATCACGGCCTGTGACCGCAGGAAAAAAAGAACCATTTTAGATTTAAAAAAAAGAAAAAAAGAAAGAAGGTAAATCTGATTGTGTGGCGGCCCTGGGCGTGGCGGGAACACACACCGCACTCCTCGTGGGAGAGCTGCCACCTGGTGACTTATCGGAGAACTAAAAGTGTACCAGAAAATGAATATTTGAATTTATTTTATTCTGTAATTTCTTATATCCATCAACGTTTTGAAATCACTATATCTTTACTATATATTATTTCTGTCTCATAACTGGACATCAATATTGGTGAAAAGGATCCACTTATAAATCATTTTCCTAAAATTTAGATGGTGATACCTGAAAGTACCTGTTGGACGACTTCCGGTAACAACAACACGTCAGGGTTTGCAGCCGACTTTTGACAGATATCTAAATAATTAACAAGACAAATAGGAATACACGGTACGCATAACACTACAACTCATTCTCCCTATCCTTTGGTAGGTTTGTACGGTCTCCTGTGTAACTCTAACCGTCCAAGTAGACCAGTCACGCACCTTTACCCCCGACCCGGTAACCCCTCCCAGAGTCCCACTGCCCTGCCCTGGCACTGTCTGTGTGTGCTATAGAGATGTGCTATAGATGGAATATCCACCCCCGACTCTGGTGCGGGGATGGAGTGCACCCCATAGACAAAACTGGTAAAAAAGCATTGAATTCTGGGAAGGTGTGGGCCCTTTCTGCCATAGAGGAAGCCATGTTGGAACTAGCCCAAGTCAGTCCACTTCATGAGTTCAAACACTGAATTTGGGATTTCAAGACTGTAGGTCCCGTCCCCGATTGGTCCCGGAACGTAGGTCCCGTCCTTAATTTCATGAGATAAAAAACCTCAGACTTATATGGAAATTCTTAGGAAATTCTTGGCAACTATGATAAACTTATTTGCAGGGGCTCACAAAACAGTTTAAATTTTGTTTCTAATTGACTTATAAACCAATCTTTTCAAGAATTAAAGATATAGAGAGCGTGGTGCTTGCCAGAAGGCCAGTCCAGTAAGGTGACCGGAGGTGTCGCGGTAGGTGCCGCCAAAGTTCGCAAATAAGGTGTTAGTTGGGTGCCAAGAATTGTCACGGGAGCTGTCGCAGTAGGTGCCGTGCAAAATACGGGACCTACGTTCCGGGACCAAACGGGGACGGGACCTACGGACGTGACACCGAATTTGGAGTAAACAGCATGCTGTTCACCACAAAAACAGGTGTGCATGGTATGAAAAACAGTTCTTAATATAGAGGTGGGTGTCATTTATGTGTGCACTTTGTATTTGTTGTGCCCCAGAACTTGAGTTCATTTTACGCCAGTTTTGAATGGGGGGTTGTTGTCAGCCCCACTACAGAGAGGGAGGGGGTGGGGTAAGGGTGGGGCTGACCGCGTTGGTTATGTGTGCTACTGCTAGGTAGCCTGCGCCGCATCCCCTCCCTGCTCCCGATTGTCCGCAACGGGAATGGCAATATCCAGTGACGAATACTTTGTCTATGTGCTAGGCAGTGCCAGGGTTTACCCCATAAACCCTAAGTTTCATGTTATCCAGACTATTTCCATATATTTCGTGGGAATACTGGTGAACTCGGTCCGCAGGTGAACTCGGCACTTGGTGAACTCGGCCCACTGGTGATCTGGGCCCACCCTTCCCGTTTTTACTCTAAACAAAAAATATAGCCTAATATAGGACTTTAGTTCCCTGAAGAGTCAAGTTATCTCGAATATGTTAAATTGAGCCTATTTGCAAGTTTTGGAGACAAAAATTGATCTAGATCTAAATGTTTTTCGGTCTTCATCAGTTCATGTGAATGACTATGTAGGAAATAGAAGAAAGTTTTCATCTAACATCAAATAACTCTGTCCTGATTTTTTTTTAGTCTCACTAGCAGTAAAATTTATAAACTTCTGAAAACAATTGAACATGGCATTGCTAGATTATGAAAAATGATAAATATTTCTAAAACGGACCGAGTTCACCATGGTCCGAGTTCACCAGAGGGCCGACTTCACCTGTTACCTTTCGGAGTATCTAATATTTCGCGTTACTCTACGTATTCGGTGTATCCACATAATTCTAGTACTTTGAGAAACTTTCCCTAATAATTACGCAATTATTACAATAGTTATTATGTATCTAGATCTAATTATATAATAGTTCATTCATTTTCTACTGGGGGACCGTGTGAAATCATTCTAAAACGTGTCGCTGGAGATATCCTCTGCATTGTACCACCACCAGCTGTTGCACCGTGATGCATAGGGGATATGAACACCAACTGTTGACTGTAATGAAGGATGATATAATATGATCTATTCTCTCCATTGAAATTGGTCATACCCGCATTGTATGGTAGGATTGCAGTGTGACTGTGAACCAAAAACAAACAGATATTTTCCTTGCTGTATTAAACAATGTCTCAACGATATTGCAATAATCATCCCAACTGATCTGTGGCACTAGCAGTCACATAAGATATGGTCCGAAATTAAGGGTGCGACCTGATCATGAGGTGGATCATTTTGCTGCCAGGTGCGCACATTTCTAAATGAGAGTGTTGTACAATATCTCCTCTATGCAGATGATTTAATTATATGCTCAGATACTGCAGAAGGTTTACAATTACAGATGGATGGTATGTTTGAGTTCTGCAAAAAATGGCACATGATAGTTAGTCTAGCGAAAACAAAAGTTCTTTTATTCAACAAGAAAAATTGTGAGGATGTAGTTTTTAAAGTGGGTGACAGTACAGTAGATGTAGAATATAAGTATTTAGGCTTCATATTTAATACACACCTAAAGGACCCCTTGGGTTCTTTCCCAGATTACCTCATAACTCAGGCCCAAAGAGCTGAACACAAAGCTAGGAAACTAAGTGGTGAAAGCAATATTAAAAAGGTAAGTGGGAAATAACCACATTTCTCCCTTAGAACTTTAGAAGCCTATGGCTATGTTAAAAACATCACCAACTACCAATTGCAAATTCCCCGAAATTTCAGTGCGCGATGCCAGATACCTAGTTTAGAGGTTAAGAACTTTAAAATATGCTTTGAAAGTATGCTTTCCATCAAATCTCATAAACACAGTTTGTGTTTTCAGGCACCATGGCTGTGGCGGTGTGGACGTTCACGGTGGCGCTGCTGTGTACTTCGGTCATGTCGACGTCCCCCAGTATGAGGGCGGAGCCCAAGGGGCAGACAGACCCAAACACTAAGGTGAGAACTGCCACATTTCTCCCATGGAACTTGAGAAGGGTATTTAGATCTATGGAGTTAACTTCCACTTTAAAGCCTACGTTTCAGTTATTTCAGTTTGTAAAGAGAGGATCAATATCCATACTTAAATTTTATGGGATAAGTCTAGGATATTTTACTGTAGGTCGGTGCGCTTTTGAGGTAAAGGCTTTATTCATATATCGTCTTTAGTTTTTCATGTGTTTTTACCAACAAAATTGATTCAAAATAACCTGCAGGTACCTAAAATAATGTTAGTCAGCTATACGCGGTACGGAGAATTGGACCCAACCTTTCGGTCTGTTCATTTGCATATTATGATAAGCACCATGCATGGGGAGCATCCGAGGGTGGCTGTACGACCCATAGGGGATCGTCACGTACCGAGGGCGAAGCTAAAAGTTCATATGATCCCCATGGGCTGTACAGCCACCCGAGGAAGACCCCTACGGTGCTTCTTTATTTTTACATCCCTAAAATTGTTGAGAAATACTGAGAACATGGAGCGGTATGTACAGCCTGTCAATACGCCCTGCCCAAAATATGCACCGCTTACCGGCAGTGCAGGTGATACAATATATTGTGTCTGTCCCTCAGCCCACCAAGCTGCTGCTGCTGTTGTACGATGGCCTGAGGTGGGACTCGGTGACCGAAGACCGGCCGGGCATGAAGAGGATGATGGACAACGGGGTGCACGTCAAGTCCATGACGCCTTGCTTCCCCTCCTCCTCACTTATCAACTACTTCTGTATTCTCACTGGTACGTTTCTCAGCATTACTGATATGGAGCTTTTCCCACAAAGCCCCAAAATAATCTTTTTGGGTGGTCAGGTAACATTCGTTGGAAAAATAGGATGACAACATTGGTTCTATATATATATTTCGTAACTCCAGATTTAATAAGCAAAACGAAAATAGGGGTCCAAATAAGGATAGGTTGCTACCCTGGACACTGCTCCTTTTGCCTTGAAGAAAATATAAAAAAGGGGAAGGGGTTTCTGTCCATTTCCATGTAAACACAAAATTATTTAGATACATTTTCACTTATTTTCCCAGGCTCAATTAAATTTCCAACACGTCCTACAGTTTTTGTGGCAAATCGATTTGCCAGAGGTCTTAACTATTAAAAATGGTTAGCACTTGAGGTTATATGTTGGTGTTAAGAATGTAATTATATCTAGACCATGCATACGCAAGGCATTTTAACTCTGTCGCAATAAAACCATATTTCGTCGCCAAATCTAAGTGGAGTGAGTTTTACATAATCCGCTAATTAAATTAAATAAATTGAAAAACATTTAGATATTTCTATAGCTAAAAACATAATCTCTTAAAAGAGCAGATTCTAATAATTACAGTAAGGACTGATGGAACTTCCAAATGTAATAAAAGTAGTAAATATAATGTTTTTTTCATTGTCTGTGCTTTTCAGGGCAGTATGCCGAAGACCATGGTCTAATTGGCAATGAGATCTTCGACAACTCTACAGGCGAGTTCTTCAGGGGGTTTGCTAACGATACAAATACGATGCTGCACGAGCCCAAGTGGTGGCGGGATGTACACCCAATCTGGGTGGACGCTGTCAAACAGGTAACTGTACCAGGATACATCTATAGATCTATTGGAATAAGACCTTGGCGCCTGTGATGTCATATGTCCTTTTTGCTGGTAGCCGGCAGAGGGTACAAATGCAGTGATCAGTGGGTGACAACTAATAAAAGCAGTCTTCAAGTAAGGGCAAAGGTTTGCAGAAACTTCTGACTGTTAAGACAGTTGAAGGACACTTTAGTAATGCTTTATTTCGACATATGTTAGAGGCCAAGGAACGTTATAGAATGAAATAGTATAAAGAGAGAAAACATGCAGCTGATAGATCGTTATAAGTTTGAAGTAGAGAGGTAAGGCTAATGTAGTGTGTTCAAGGTAGGTTGTCTGGTTGTGATACGGCACCTTAAGAAAGAAAGACATTTCACCAGAATTGACAGTATAATCCAAGAGTGAAATCACAAGAATGGGTTCAGTTGTATATTCATCTGAAATACCAATTTTCATACAAGGAACCGTAAGAGTTGCAAAAATCACATCAGTACCAAGACGCCACCTATTGTTACAAATAGAAAACTGCCAATATAAAGCCAGGAGTGACCGATTTTTTATGGCCAGGGAGTGGGGTCTCTGTATTATACCAAGCATGGATTTTCACTGGCGAATCGAGGCTTTGGAAAAAAAAAAGATGGGGGGGGGGGGGGGGGCGCTATTGGAAACATTTTTCCTTAATTGCTTTTTGGCCGAGTTTTATTTTAAAAAAACGCATAAATTTCCGGGAAAAGGGAGGAGCGCGCGCCCCCGCCCCCCTTCTGGATCCGTCACTGATTTCCTAGCACTGAGGGCACCTATCATATGGAGCGATGCTCTACATAGTCTCCTCTGTTAAACTTGTTTTTGTTTTTGACAAAGTGTGGGTACCCTGAATTAACAGCTTGTTTTCACCTCAGGGTAAGCGGGTGAAGATGTACAGCTGGCCGGACTGTCAGATCCCCATGCAGAATGTGACGCTGAAGCAGGACGAGCAGTGCGTCATGTGGCGGCCGGGCCTCAAAACCCCCGACCTCAGGGGCTACATCGAGGAGGCGCTCAACGCGCTCGCCGAGGATAAACTCGACTTTGCCGGTATGTTTTGATTACTCATAATCACAATTGAGTCCCAATTTGTTATTTAACTTTCTATTATATAAAGATGATAATTGGATATTTGATGGTTGCCATGTATATTTACTTGAATTCGGGTTTGCCCCCTAGAAGGCAAACTTTGGGGTCAAAGCCTTCTAGCCAGTTATGTGTAAAAGAAAATGCATACATAGAAAATTCCCATCTTTAAAATGTATCCTAAGATACAATGTAGTCATTTAATATTTAACGGTTTTAGATGTTTATTTTCCTCTCCTTTTTGGTAGAGATAACTTTCACCTCCTCGTTTCATAGCAGTAACCCAATCTTTCAATTCAGTCCCCTGTAGCCTCAGGACCTCACTTAAGGTCTACATATTTCATTAAAAGTGGTGTCTAAGTTTGATTAAAAGATGCAGGATCCTGTTACTAATCTCATAAATCTGGTCATCATGTTACAAATTCATTCATCTTTGCTTCACGATTTGTTTGCCTTTCAACACTTCAGGTGTTTATTACGGGGACCCGGACCACACTCAACACCTATACGGTCTGCACAGCGAACCGGCCGAGACAGTCATTGAAGAACTTGACGGGGTCGTAGAGTTCCTCCAAAACAAGGCAGACAGTCTAAAAATCTATGACAGCAGTACCAAACTTATAGACAAACTCAATATTATGCTTGTGTCCGACCATGGCCACATGAACTATACGGGCAGTGTCAACGTGACTGCGGTCTTCGACAAGTACCCGGCCACGGTGAAGCCTTCCGGCCAACAGCTGTACATCTGGCCCAAAGATAATACTGAACAAGTAGGTTCAGTATTTTGTAAGGATTTGCAGACCCAATAAGGTTTTTTTTCAAACAAAAACGTGAATACCTAAGCCCTCCCTCCCTTGAATATGTGTTCAGATAACATGGGTTGAACAATTTTTGGATAGGCATGTTGGTGTATTTTTGTTTTTGATCCTTTTTTAACTAACACACAAATAGACTCCGGCATTCTTGAAAATCATTCACTTTCCAATGATATTTTCTCCACCCTCCTCCTTAGGTACTTCACTACCTGGTATTCTGTCACTTTTATTGGATTTTAATGTTTTTGATTGATTCCTATATGCAGTGAAGTAGCCGAGTTTTCCCCACACCAGGGCCTAGGCTGACTGTGATAGGGGACCTGCACAGACTCATGATAAAAGTGTTAATAATGAACTATGTATGATTGTGTAGTTTGTAATTGTTTTATTTCTTTGCTAGATATTTGCGGAACTGAAGAAAATCCCCAATATGTCGGTTTACCACCGTGCTGATATCCCCGACCGATGGCACATAAAGGGTGGTCATTTCATGTCGCCCCTCTTCGCAGTTACAGACCTTGGTTTTTACTTTATAGCGGTAAGTTATAGAAACTCACTGTTATTATTTTTGTATCGGTTTTCTGTAGACAAACTCGCAAAAGTAGTGCATTGAAATGTATAAAAAAGCTCTGTATATATTTTCTACTTTCATTACCAATAGAAGTAGTAGCAAAATGATTTATATCTTTATAGTAACAAACAGATACATAAGAGAACATTACCAAAATCTAGGAGAAATGCATTTTAATGCTTGAAAGTTAAATTGTAGTTGCACCAACATCTATTGACTATATCCAGGATGTGGCTCCTATTATTCATGCTAGCTAGGATCAAGTTACTCATTGAAAAAGATCTATTATGCACCATCAGAATTTTTATAGGATATTATAAACTATTCTAAGAGGGTACATATCTGACAAAAGAACTGTCCTTTGTTTGATTCCAGCCGGGCCAACTGAGTTTACCGATAAAGGCGGCGACAGGGAAGCCGCTTGTCAGCTCTCACGGCTGGGACAACGCTGCGCCTGAAATGGGAGCGGTGTTTATGGCCCGCGGACCGAACTTTACAAAAAACCTACATCCAGACTCCATCGCCAATGTTGACCTTTACCAGATCATGTGTGCCATTCTAGGAATCACCCCATCAACCAACAAGGGGCACTGGTCCCACGTACAGCCCCTGGTCATCGGCCTGGAGCCGTACACCGAGCCGCCCGTGTCGTTCATGTCGGTTATTGTTACTGTGGTCGTGGCGCTGAGCTTGGTGATCATCCTGACGGCTATTGTCTGTGGCGTACACTACCTCAAACAGAGGTCGCGAACTAAACAATACAGGACGTTACCCACTATGATGGACAACGAGTTTGATAATGATGAGTTGGGGTTGTAGGGGTAGAAATATGGGTATCATGTGAAGCTGTGATGTGAGTTTATTTTGTTTTAACCCTTTCCCTATGGCAGATGCCTTGAGGCATCACCAGCATATAGATGCTAGATGTCTGGAAGCATCACCAGCACACAGACGTCAAATTCTTTGAGGCAACTTTTCAGTAAATGTGATTTTTATGAATTTAAGACTAACTGTTCAAGAAGAAATCCCAGTTACTGTTGTATGATACAGAAATGATCAATAATATCTAACAATGAGAATTTCGTGAAATGATTTGTTTCACTTCATATAGAGCCTAGATCTGTTCAAGATAGATGAATTGTCTTGATTAGGGAAAGGGTTAAAGGGGATTTAAACGGTTGCAAATATCAAAGATTAGACTTAAACTAGGTTTTAGCTTAGATTTAATATAGTTCTAAGTCAAAACTGACTTTCGAAGGTAATGTGATTGATTTATGGAAAATTTCAAATGAAAAATTATTCTTTGATGACATTTCCTATCTGAATTTTCAGCACATATTGTGGTATTCATGCATTTAACCATAAAGTTATGTTGATTAGTAATTAACTGTCGGACCGACAGTTAAAAAAAAGAGAAAAATCCCAGTTTATATGTTATGAAACTGTATTTAGTACTTGCTCATGAACGGACTAAGAACCGTTTTTTCATACATAGAACCGGTTGAATTAGGCATCTAATGAATTCAATATATCTGTTTTTAATGGATTTCCATTTGTTGTAGATAGTTTATGGATATCAAAATCAATTTTGTAAATCAAAACACATGTATATATTGAGGTACTAATTTTTCTGAGAAGGGTTATGAAAAGAAAGCTGATTATCATCACAGCGATGAACATAAATGTCAAGTATGCAGTCTTGCTTTCTTTTAAAATACTGCTAGTATACTGCTACTAATATGATAGGGAAGAGTTAGGTAGTAGGTCAGCACTTACTGTACCAATCTGTTGATAGTATGACCTAGTAGGTCACTTTATAGGGAAGCCCTATATCACGCCTTACAGAAAAATGTACTATTTTGATAACAAGTGTTACGTAAATCAATGAGTGATAATCAAATTAACAGTGAGGGGGGGAATTGGGTTGGATAGACCTAAGGCCAAATTACACTATGCGTTGTCTGGTTCGTGTTTGGGCCGTTTCATACGCATTTTTGCCAATCCTAATAGCAAACGCGAATCTGGAAACCCAGCGCGAAGTGTAACATAGAAAAAAAGGTTCGCGTTAGCAATCGCGTTGGTAACATGTTCATGTTGGCATTCACAACACCCAACGCGATCCAAAACACATAGTATAATATACTTTGTGTTGGGTCACACTGGGACCCAAAGCGACCCAACACATAGTGTAATATAGCCTTTATACAGCCCTAATGTGAATCAGACGCATTGGGTACAGGGACCCGACGCATCCTTTGACCCAACACGTAGTGTAATTAGGACTTTATTCCCAGTAAGAACATAACCATGATCACAACTGCTCAATTACCATGACAAATATTACAGGTATATATATTGTTTTTGCTCTTACGCAGTAGCATTTAAGACAGCTCAGACGCCTCGTATCGAAATAAAATATTACAGATATAAACTGCAACGAGAGGGAACCCGTCTTCCACTTCACGCCGCTGCCTGGCCGGTCAGCCAGTTATGAAATAATCAATTTTTAGTAGCTCACCATCAATGATTCCAAGCACGAACCCAACAGTTCATAGTTCATCTTGGGTTTATGCTGTTTACATATTTCACGAAGAGTATGTATTATTTGTATAGGACCAGGTAGTGGTACACGGAGGTTAACTGTATAGTTGAAACGGGCAACATTCCAGTTCAATTATTATTCAGGGTGCTGTATCTAATCAAGCATAAATGTGCAAATCGATATTCTTTAGACAACTTGTAGGATGTAAAGTGCAACGTTCACGCTTCCTGAAGTTCATACCTACTTTGTACTTACCCACTGTAGCTGGTCTTGGGGTCGTCAGATGCAGATCAGAAGAGACAGAACCTCTAGTTCATCTTCTTAGATGCACATCAGAGTCACTTTTGTAAATAGTCAGGACCATGCATATTGGGTGCGGTGCTACTACAGATTAACTTCAACGAATAATGCGTATTAAAGTCCTGAGCAGGGGCGGATCCAGGGGCGGGGGGTCCTGAGGGTTCTGCCCCCCCTTCCTTTTGGTGAACCCCTAAACTACAAAAAGAGGGGGAAATGCCCCACGCGTATGTGCAATTGCTTGAGGTTTTAGTACTTAGCCTTTATGTTGACGCCCCCCCCCCCTCCTTTCGAAAATCCTGTATCCGCTCCTGCTGAGTATTGTCAGATGTGCCTGTGGCCACACTCTGGGCCCTCAATAGGCAGAATCATGCTCTCTGGGTTTAGAGATCGTGCCTAAAACCTATCTATATGTTAAACTGGGTTTAATTATCTTACTTATTACTATGAAAAGAATGTTCTCCTTGCTAGGGAAAGATGGATAATGATCTTTAAGGATGTTGTGCCAATTTTTCGGTGGACAATATTTTTGCTATTCTATCAGCTTGATATTATACCAAAAAAGCACATAGAATTAATCAATAATTAACAAGAATAAAGACAAGAGTTATGTCTTTAAATTGCCATGAGTGCTATTGCTGAAATAACACCTCGTTCTAAGATTAATGTGTGAATATTTCATTATCAGTCAGTGTCTGAAATTAAGGTCTTATTACGTGCATTCACCGGGTGCACAGGTTGTAAAATTGTGCACCCGGGGACATTTCTGTGTGTTCATTCCTTCAATATGTTTAAAAGGGTGACAGATTGTGCGCTATTTGGGTGGACAAATTTATAAACCGTGCAATCGCCTGCAGTACCATGCAGGCTGGTTGCAGGGTGCACCCTTAAGGCTATATTACACTATGTGGTAGTTACTTGCGGCACCCTGAAAAACTGCAAGCAACGGCTGCTAACCTGCTTGCGGTAGGGTGCCGCAAGGTGGAATATCGGTGTTTGCGGTGGCTACTTGTGGCGGCTGCTTGCGGCTGCTGCTATTTTATATAGGATTACTAAGGTTTGCTTGCGGTACTAGATACCAACATGTTGGTATCAAAACCGCAAATTGCTTGCGGCACCTTAAATTAACAACTGCAAATGTGACCTACCGCATAGTGGAATATAGCCATTTCAGACACAGCCAGTACTTACAGAGTCTTCCTTGTCCCAAAGAAAATAAAAACCCATTGTCTGAGGTAAGGCCGCTATAGGGACCAGCCTGTTCACGTGTATGCCTTTCCCGTTTGAAAGTGATTTCCTGTTTCAATAAGAAAGGAAAATTATATTGATTTGAACCATTCTAATACATTTATTGAGTATTTCTATATTGGTTTCGTACAGAAATATACACAGCATATGTATTCATTATTTTTAGTTTGAGAAACTGAACGATTGAAGGTATGTTGTGTATAATAGAACTTACAATTGAGTCTATTTCCACAATAAAGCTGTGATATGGTATGCTGAGAGGTGTGGAAGAACTTTATATCATATATATAGCTAGAAAGAGACTTAACAGAACTATGTATTATTTCATAAATATCACCCTAATAAATAACCACAATGAGTTATTTTATGGTTGCTTTAGTATTTGTGAAAGGTGTTCATTATGTGAATGATGTACAACTAACAGTTCTATCTGGCATCAGTATGATATACTGCCAGCTGGGAATGTCTTTTCATCTGACACAGTGTAAATCATAGTGTCCATGAAGAAAATGAGTCGAATTCATGATAAAGGGGTCTTAACACAGATGAAACAGTTGTATAAAAAACGTTTTCCTCGCCAGGTGTGTGTCGGCTATTTAACTGTCAGTACTTCAGTTATGATAAGTACAAATTGAATGATACATTCTCGAAGAAAATCGTTAGTAACTATTGATTGTTTAAAAAAGGGGGAACTTTATTTAAATTCAAAATAGAAATGTTATAGAAGAAATACGTGCACATAATTATATAAACAAAAGCCTGAGTACGAAGTTATCGTAAGGGTAGTGTTTAGCCTGAACTTATTAATCAAGTGCTTGGAACTTACGGAGGAAAATGGTATGTCTAAATTTGTCACGGAATAAGTCGTGATTTAGTTCGCAGGTGTGTTACGTATAAAGAAATGGGTGCCTGACCATAGCAATTTTTGACTAGAATTTATCATTGTAATTGTTAATTTTGAAATTGAATCCCGCTTGTATATATAATCATTTGATACCCCAGACTGAAGGTTTGTCGAGTTTGCAAGAGTAATTCTGACCATTCGGAAATGTTGATAAAGATCTATCGCTATTATGTGCATGGGTTAGAGTGTTAGGTGCGCGTGTACCTAAATGATGTAGCTTTAAGCAAGCAGAGGCATGTTGTTTAAAATATTTTTGTTGATGCTTTTCATTGTTTCCATGGTCTCAAAATGATCATTGATTGTTGAGCTTTTAAGTTTATGTTGTTATATGAATATGGAGTATGTATTTTGTTGTTACATTAATTAGAAATTCACATAACTCTTTAACTGAGTACATCATTTATAATTCAGATTAATGGAGGGTTATCCTTATAGGTACAGATGACGAATAACACGCTTATAATTATATATTCGAGAACCAAAGTAAACTAAAAATGGTATTTAGTAATATAGAGATTTGTTATAAAAGTTGATTGTTCTTCGGTGACATTTCGGGGTGTCTTTTTTTCTGAATGTATTTCTATAATTAATATTATTAAATTTTGTTGTTTTAGATCGTATTTGGAATGTAAGAATAATGCGATGATTATAAGAATACAGGAGTATCCGGCAGCATTGCTTGTTCTTGTTTGATCTTCTCGTTTGTAATTCGTGTGTGCCATGTAGTATATTATTTATCTCATTTTATTCAAAGAACTGTACCGAGATGCCATTCTTCATACTTTCCTTCTTTCGAGTGATTTCAAATAGCACAGATTTTCCCACGTCAATCTGATATCCGTATTAGACTATTCTTGTTTTAGTTTTAGGCTATTCAGGTGCAATCTCGAGACTTTATTTCTAAGCGTTATTTCTTCTTAATTGCTTCTTACATAAACGTAGTAACATCATAAATTTCCTACTTTCCTACTTTTTTAACGGTCCCAAGTGACATCTCTGGGAACAGAATGTAAGAGCAATGTTTAGAAATGATTGAATTTGATATTTCATAGAAGAGCACGCGAGATACTGTAAGGTAAAATCAGTGCGTCTTATCAGAATTGGCTAAGGCTAAGGTAGAGCACAGGAAATCAAGAAAGTGTAACTTTCACCCTGACAAATGCACTTGTCTTAAAGTTTAAGATCTCAGTCAGACTAACGAACAAACATTTTAAGTCACTTTTAACTCCTCGTAGTAAGACCGACTTACAATTTTCATTGGTACAGAAGTAAGAGTTAAAATTAGTCTAAACATATATTTTTGTTGTTGATTATCTTTCATCGGGTAAATGGGTTCAGCACAGCTGATCTTCTACCCGCACCCGCTATATGTGTAAATGAAACATACCAACGATATAATGTTCGCATTCAACCCTCTAAATATAATTTTTGAATCTGGCTCTGATATGATGTAATTTCTTTAGTGGGGTATCATGTGGAATTATTTCCTGTATCATACAGGCATTGTTTCAAGTGTACATAATATGCGTGTTGAGTGTTTCACGTGAAAGGGTTAAACAAAACAAAAAAGTGCCTGTTGCTTACTGTGTTTGGAACATGTATAATGTGAGAATGCGTTTGACTAAACGAAATAAAAAATTATGAATCTTCCACAATGGCAATTTCCGCTGAGTTTGTTTATCTCCTGCAGCTGAAGAAAGAGTCCCATTCAATGTAGGCGATTTTCATTGTGATCTTAGGTAGCAATCGTGAACAAAACAATAGATTATTTTGACTTGACAATCTGTAGCAGTCGTGATACCTAAATTTAGGCATTGTATATTCTCCCTCTAACAGGTTCCCGTCTGCACAGGGAAAACGAAAATAGGGAAAATGACAAAAGAAAATCCCTGACAGGGAAAACACAGGGGATTTGCAAATTTTACCAAAATACAGGGAGAATAGTACATTTCGTTTGACCAGGTTCTGGAATTACCGATTCTCAAAATACTATGGGATTGAGTCCTTGTTGTTGGGTTGTCCAAACTTTTTCTGCATGTGAAGGCTATTCAATTTGAACAACTTGCTGGAAAAGACACAGGAAATTCTTTTAACAGGACAGGGCAATCTCAGGGAAAACAGGGAATTTTAAAATAAAATTTGGCTGGGAACCCTACTCTTATAACTGCAAGTATTTAGCAAAGTATTTGGGGGCCTTCCATTAAGTATGTACGCACCAAGGGGGGGTGGGGGGTCTGAAAATCTTGAAAATTTGCGTACATTCCTGTATAAATCCAATGCGTATTTTGGCCAAAGGGGGGGTGGGGGTGGGGGGGTCTCAAATTTGTGAAATTTTGCGTACATACTAAATGGAAGGCCCCTTGACTAAATTGCGACCCTCATAGGGCACAAATGACATAAATATCCGTCAGTAAAGAGGAACTGAGCATTTCCTAACGTCAATATGCAACACAGGGGTTCACTTACGACATGAGACATGTGTCAGTCTTAAATTCAGCATAGGGACCTCTTCACTGCCCCCCTGCCCCCGAACTGCCCAGACCGACAATTATGGCCAATAACGATCTTTATAAGATATTGAAACTATATAACTATGAATAGTGCATTGCGAAATTAAGGTCTATTAAAGTGATTTCTTTTCAATGCTTTAAAATAGGCCCCATGGTCTTTGTTCAAGTCAGGCGCAAACATTGCAGTGATAAAGATTTGTGGCCAACAACTCTCTGGTAGGCCTATTTATTATTAACGCGCACCTGTATTTATATATATGAATAGTTTACACTCTTGGCGTCATTGTGACAGAATAAATTTGGAAGTACTTCTGATGCAGTACTTTTGTTGAGAGGAGTGGGGGGGGGGGGGGGGGGGGGGTCAGGGGGTGCTGACAACCACTCTCACTTTTCATGGAGACTAAAGGCCATATTCCATTTTGCAGTGGGTGATTATTTGCAGTGATCGTTTTTACCACCACAAGCAATTTGCATTTCAGATACCAACATAATTATGTTGGTATCTCCCACCACAAGCAATCCATAGAAAACCTATATAAAATCATTTGCAGTAGGACGTACTGCAAGGGAATACCACAAGTATTTCCTAATTCCACCTTTCGCTACCCTACCAAAAGCAAGTTTGCATCAGTTTGCTTGTGTCATTTCATGGTACCACAAGCAAATACAGCATGATGGGAAATAGCATTTAAAGTTCACGTAGAGAAATAAAGTTGCGTGCGCACATGGAAATACACATAGAATAAGTACTTCTTGACCCCATGAATTATCAAACGAGGGCCTATTCGCATCTTCTCACCCTTGTATAAGTAATGATTTTACGTTGGCTACCCACAGAAACGTCTAAACCTGGTCGCATAAGTCCAAGAGTCTGAGGCACTCATGATGGCAGGTTGGATGGAGCCGGACAGGAAACTATGCCTGCTGATATCTATTGTTTATCAGCTCTTTGGTTGCACATTGTCGTCCCCATACTGTTTGGCTGGACTTCTTAAGGTAGGATCTGAAAAAGATCATAGATTTTGTTATTTCCCCTTGCTTTTAGGAGAAAGTAATGTTAGAGCACTGTGACAGGCGCCTGATTTATAGCAATAGTGTATTATCTTTGATTATTTAGGATTATACAAGGAAAAGTAAGTAAAATTTATTCAGAGGACGTGTGTCTTTTTAATTAGACCCTAGTTTTTATAAATTGTTCATCTAAAATAGGTCTATCATCTTTATTTTCCTTTTTATTTGCATGTCTTTATTTCTAAGTTGTCTCCCTTTTCAAAAGTTGTAATCAGTAGACTTTATGATATTATATCTTAAATTGATAGTTTCCCTTTTATGGAAATTGAATTTTTAACAAGTAAATAGAAAATCCATTACAATACTTCGGGTTTAAAGTCTTCAAAATAGAAGCATGAAAAGTAAATTAGTTGTATGTATCATTACACAAACTAGGGCAATTATAGTGAGAAAAAAAGTACTTCTCTTCATTATAAAGAGGACGTAAGAATATCATACATAAAAAGAAAAGACAATGATTCTGGAGGTCTTTAGTTGACTATACACTGGCGGATCCAGGATTTTGAAAAGGAGGGGTGGGGGGCGGCATTGGAAAAAATGTTCTTTTATGACTTTTTGGTAGAATTTTACATTAAAAAAACGCTGAATTTTCCGAAAAAAAGGGAGGTGCATGCCCCCGCGGACCCCCCTCTGGATCCGCCACTGCTATGATCCTTTGCACCTTCTTTGTCAAATCCTATTGAGTTGTTATGACATACTTTTATATTATTAAAACCAACTATGAATACACCTGGGAGAACATAATGTATTTGTGAATTTTTTTAATGATAAAAATATGGCCTTTTTTGGTGATGTCTCCCCAGCTGGCCAACCGTACATCCTGCTCCTCCCTGTATACTGATGACCTGTGGTATGCACCATGTGAGGTGGGCACCCCTGAGGACCAGGCCGCGCTGTTTGTCGCCCACGGACACCACCTCTATGTGCCTTACAACTCAGCGGTAGGAGATACTTATTAGTTTTGTTAAAAGTTTCTGAACCAATCTTACAATTATAAGTTCTTCCTTGGTCTCTGGTGATACATGTAAGGATAATGACACTGTTCAACACTTGAAATTCATTCAAACATTACCATATTTATTTAGAAAATTAGATTAACACTGTGCCAAACCCCTACAATGAAAATGCACAATACGACTAGAATATGATACATTTTTCTAACACACAATTAGATTAGATTCCGAGAGTATATTATACAAACCAAATTAAACTATAACTGATCTTGGGGACTTAAAGACAAAACTATTGACCTTTAAAGCGTTGGCAAAAATATTGAAAGAAATATATATAGTCCATCATGAACAAAAAACTAACATGCTTGATATGCCATTACCGACCTCGAACGGGTGCCCAACGCGTAGCATCTTGAGTTTACATTTCAAATTTTTTTGTGGGATATTCATTTTTTACCTAGATGTCTAAACATTATTCTATGCCTAGTGCGCGATGTAAAGCATGATACATGCACCAAGCCCCCAAAATTAATTACTACATTTTTACCCCTACCCCTTAGGGGTTAAAAGTAGGATACACCTAATGTGGTTCTATAATGAAAACTAAAATCAGGAGTCACCCCTGCAGAACATGATAAAAATAAAACAAAATTGAATGCGACATACCCCTTATGACCTTATACCAATGTAAACTTTTAAAATAGTGTTTTTCTGTATGCCTGACACAGGCTCATGGTATGTTTTGCTATTGTTATACAAGTTTAAAAAAAATTGCTTTATGCTCTCATTAGGGCTATAGGCAACAACAAAACTAAGACCTTATTGAACTGAGTGACTTACAATAATGAAGTTGCAAAATTTTTCTAGTTGCTGTAATGCTGGCAGTACCTGGAAGATTGGCCTCTAGTTGCTGAAGGGCTGTATGATGAGTTAAAGTTAATAATAATAATAATAATAATAATAATAATAAATGATATCTTGTCGGTTGCAGCGACAACGTGGTCCTCCCCCCAGCCTCCCCCTGCGGCCCTTTAAGTACCTGGCCTACCCACGGGACGGAGGGGGCATGGCTGTGGTGAAGTGGACGTCATCCTTCACCCCACAAGGTAGGTCTTCACTGATAATATCTGGGCACAGCAGACATAGTAAAATATGACTATGTTACCATAATCAAATTTGTGTTAGTCATCCTGACTAATGTGAATTCTGGCATGGTCATCAAATTTAGTCAGATTGTCCAACAATGATAGTCAAACTGACCAGGTTTTTTTGACAGGAAGTGACATCATCATCTTTAAGTAAACAGAAAGCAGCCATTTGTCAATGCCTGATTTGTTGTAAGTAATCACTTTTAACTTCCGCCATCTGCATGTGGTTGTATATATCAATATGGTGTATACTACTTTGTGAAGTAATGGTGCATTACTGGAACCAGTATTACACCTTACAAACTTGTATCTGTATGTCAAAAGGGCTTCAAGAAAATGAGTTTACATTTCAGGAAACAAAATCCAACCTTAGTCAAAATGACTATCTATAAAAAATCACCTTTGTCACCACTGCATGACTAAGAAAGGCAAGTTGATTTAGGCCCTGTCAATTTCACTAACAAAGTTAGTCACACATGACTAACATTTAGGCCCTTGAGATTATCATTGTTGTAGCCTTATTTAATGTCTTTTGGATTACAAGTATAGATATCTTCTGTTTGTACATATTTATAGGCGAGAGATTCTAGATAGGACAGTTGCAAGTTAATCAGACCTAGGAATTTGTATACTGTGGTGGGTAGGAAGATCTGTTGTCAGTCAAGTATAAAAGGAGATATTGATAAGGAAATGCACGTTATGCACAACTTATCCAGCCTTTGACGTTCCTCAAATGCTGCATTATTTTAACAATCATCTTGTTGATAAAAGACTTAAAGAATTAAATGGCGGACCTTTACTATAATGTAAATGTAAACTTATAGTAAAAGTCCGCCATTTAAGTCTTTAAGTCTTTTATCAACAAGATGATTGTTAGAAAAATGCAACATTAACATATATATTATACATACATACATACATACATACATACATACATACATACATACATATATAAGCATGTGTGTACATATATTATGTATATATATATATATATACATATATATATATATATATACGTAATATAAACAAACCCTACCTACAATTACAGGGAAATTAATCGTGCATTGACAAAATCAATAGCCATATTTACTATCCTTTCATTATGATAGTGTCCTGCCCCGCTGGATACCACTCATGGCGGGATTACTGCCATTACTTCAGTACTGAAGCAGTATCCTATGACAATGCTGTTAGCGCTTGTGCAGGACTGGATGGAAGTCTTGTGAAAATTACCGATGCCTTTGACCATGCAACACTAAAAGCTAACATGTAAGATTATTCAATGATAAGTAAATTGCTTAAGTATAAGACAGATAAGAGACGTCTAGATTGAAAACTTATTTCTGAATAAAACACCCTAGAAAAATACTAAGAAATATGGAAACGATATATCACTTGTCAGAAAATAATTGTAAAATTAAACAAGAAAAAGGTAAATCATTTTGTTCTATTGTTGATGGCGTTCAATTGAATGGTCAAATGTAAGCATCATTTGATGACCACTGTTCAGAAATAAACCCCCTTACAATACTCTTGTGCAGGAACTGAACATTATCTACAAGAAATGTGTTATCCACTTTGGAAAGACAATCATGTGTTACATCTAATTATCTACAAAGACGTGCTGCCCTTCGATGCAAAATTCTGAATTCCTCCTTGAATGTTAATCGCTTGCCTTTTGACAGGGTTGGTGAGACTTGGGTTGGACTGAAATTTGAACATTCTGTTTGGAGATGGCGTGGTTCCAGTGAGGGGGAGACTTATACCAACTTCCAGAGTGGGTCTGAAATCTATTTCAGCGACAGATGCACTCACATGGATAGCAGTGGCCTCTGGGTCATTTCAGACGGGTGTGACCAGGGAAAGGCATTTGTGTGTGAACTTGGCCCAGTCTTTGAAGGTCAGTTGTTGTAGCACTGTTTTGGCTCACATATACATAGGCACATACCTCATCTAGCCTAGATTTGCAGTATATATTCATCCCCTTAATTATCGTCTTAATGGTGTGACTTTTGATAGCTTGAAGGTAACAATGATTTGTTCGTTTTCATGCACTGTTGATGAAGATATGATTTACATATTTCTTTTCAAGCCTGTATCCAGGGGGGGGGGGGTGACATTGGGTATGGGTCACCCCCTCAAGCTTGGCCAGGTCCACTTTTTGTAAAACCAATATTTTAGTTTTTCCTCCTGCCCTCTTATCTTGGTCCTCTGCTACCCCTGTAAAACCTATTACCCCTGCTAGCCCTCTGCTAGCCCTGTAAAAACTCTCTCTTGCCTCAGAAGAGCAAGCCAGATTCACGGTGTGATCAATAATGTTGCTGGATTACGTTCAAACATTGCAAAGTATGTTGCCAGCTAATATGTCACTACACTAAGGGCACAATGGACAATACCATGGCTTTAAGCTATTTTACCTCTAGAAATTCTACTTATTGCAAATGGTCATCCCTCCCATGAAAAGTTGGGGATATGGGCCTGTTTTTGTAGCAGTTATCAAAAAGAGAAGGACTATCTGTTGGATTATGATGCAGGGAGGGTGTCCCTTGGCCACAAAGAGTGACTATCAACCTCATTAAGTTGGAGATACTGCCAGCTACAAGAATATTACAATTTCCCTTAACACAAAGTGGCACACAGTTAAATATGCCAAGTACAGTGTGGAGTCCACACTTTGCTGACTATACATTTTGCATGATATGTATGAATAATGATAACGCGTCTACAGACAGGCCTCAATATCCTTCAACGTAGGATATTGAATTAAAGCAAAATAATGGAAATCCTTGCATTTCGATCTTATTTCAGGACATTGCCCAAAGGGCTATACTCCTCATGGAAGCACATGTCACCTCTTTGTGTCTTCTAAGAAAGGTGTTGATGCAGCCCATTATCACTGTGCGGCTTTGTATGGACACCTGGTTGCCATTAGTGATGCCGATGAACAGGCCGCTGTGGAGGCAATAAGGTAGGAGAAGATGTAAATACTTTCATGAGTCTGCACTTCTTCTGAGCCAAAATGAACCATTTTGTGAAGGTCACATTTCACAGTCTTGGGCAATTTTTATAGTCTCCACAGTTTTGTCCATATCCTAAAAGGTGTTATGGATAATATCTAAAAGGACGTGATTGGTAGCTACCACAGGCATGAACTCTCTAGACGTTGCCATGCCTCCTACTTACCTCTTTAAGAATAGAAAGGGTAGCACACTCTCCATTTTGGATCTAGCTGGTTCCTGTCACAACCTAGAAGCTGATGACCATCAGATGCATAGGATTCACACAAGACCACAGTGAATGACCCAGTTCTATTTGATATTAATATAAAAGCACAATTAGATTATCATCTTGTTGTTATTCATATAATAATAAATCATAATTATTGCAGTGTGCTTTGAATTCTTGTGCTTTATGTTTTCCAGGGAGAAATAGCTCTATATATTATACATTCTCCCTACAGTGCCCTTTACTTGAACAGAATGCTACTCATTGACTTAATTAGATGGTTATTTATAGTGCTAAAATGGTTTCCCACAAACTTCTTAAGGCATTCTCTATACCCAATACAAGTAGAAAGTTAGTAGTTGTTTAATCAGAGCATTGATTAACACCTATATTTACCATGGTCAGGAAGAGCCAAGAGGCTAGAGTCTAGAACTTCAAATCCAAAGGTAGGGGTTTCAAACCCCACCCATGTCTCAATAGTGTCTTTTTAAGAAATGAAAAAAATCACATTAAAACACATTCAGGTGAAATAGCAACAGGATGATATCACATTCACATCTATCCAATCATTATCTTACACATACATAAATACTTATAATTCTACAGCTAGTGACCTTTGTCAAATTGCCAAAAAAGTGTTTCATTTTTCTTTTATTCAACTTTTATAAATAGAGCTAAGATAGAATATCTGTGTATACCTAAGATAAATGATTAGAATTGTTAAAGTTGGTATTAATGAGATGGCTTTTATAAGAAAAAGTGCAACATTCCAAATTTCAACATGACCATAAGGGGTTTGATCCACCATCTTTCTGATTTGAAGTCCCTCACCAAAGCCATTAAACCACAGTTTACTATAATGGCAGTGAAACAAAATGCTTGGGATGTAAGAGGTTGCTGCATTATGCATGGGATGAGGTTTTCGTTCAAAACTCCCATCTGGGGGCCTCTTGTATAACATGGTGATAAAACCTGACTTTCAGCCAAGCGCTGTTCGCGTTGTGGAAATGAACGCCCATCTCGTGAACTTACCTACCACTTGAATAGCACTTACGAAAGGAGTGATAAAGGCAGCAACGCTAAACATCATAAGAACAGTTCCCCATTTATTAATCAACCACATATCTACAACTAGCGTTCAGTCCTATGTAGTTGGTCATGTGACCTCCAATCATCAAGTATTTTCCAAATAAGGGCATTGCCATGTATAGTATGCTGCTATACTGGGTGGGGTTTAATTTTTTTCAATGAAATTGTCAATTCTCATTTATTGAACATAGATATAAAACAATGTGACAGCCAATTAGTTTTTATAAATTGTCTAGGATGAAAACTATCTTTTCTTTCCCAAAAACATAGAGTTGAAGCATTAATCCAAAACATATGTCTGTGCAAACTGCAGGGTACAGTTTTAGGTTCCTCCCTTACAGTATTATAACTAACTATAAGACATTGGTAGCGCCATCTAGAGAGTTCATGTATATGGTAGCTACCTCTCACCCAGATTGTTACATTAACATTCCTTATTATTTCCCTAGAGGAAAGTCAAGGGATGGCACCAGAAATCACTGAAAAATCAAATACAAAACTCAGAAGAGCCAATAAGATAGCAGTATTTCCTAAGCATTGACTGATTGAGGGTTTTAGACCTAATCAAATGAATGAACTTAAAGACCTGTGTAGAAGGCAAACAATATTTTGGTGTAAGGGAAATTTTGTGTTCAGGAGTCAGAACAAGTGATAGACAATCTTTGAATAGATCAATTAGTAAACAGCTTCAAAATAACATCATATTCATATTAGCTGATTGTGCATGATATATGAAACATTGTTTTCAGAGTGGGTGACGTGTGGATCGGCTATGCACGAGTAGGGTTGTGGGAGTGGCCCGATGGCAGCCAATGGGTAGAGGGTACAGAGGGGCATGGCATAGGATATACCGATTTTGTGCCTGGTAAGCCATCCGTTTCAGATGACGTGACCTACTTGACAGCGGAAGGGGACCTCACAGCAACCGAAGACTTAAGTTCACTTAAGTACTACATTTGTAGCGTGGAAAAGGTAGCAGGTGGGTGTGAATAAGAAATAGGAGTACTCATGAATGGCTGAACGTAGATTAGAAGAAAACAAATAACATTCAGAAGATTTTGAAAGGCAGAATACAATCTATATTAGAGATGCAGTCTTCATGAATGAATTTATGGGATTATTAGCAAGGATTCAGAGATAAAAACTACCCTTGTTCACTTTTTCAGCTCTTGAGTGGTCTGAGTGGGCCCCCTCCAGCCTGGACCCCTGGGATAGAGAGGCTATGTCATCTGTTCTTGTTGCTGGCTCAGCCGTAGACTGTGATATAAGAAGGTTTGCTTTTGGTATGTACCATCTATCGTCAGATTTTTCCTACAGGCTTTCTAGTTAACAGGTTTTTTGGTGGCAAAGGAGTCAAAAACATGTCAGCATTGCAGGGGTTGACTTAACTTTGATATTTGTTCCAATTTGGCAAGAGCATCGATCCTTACCTTTGTTTCCCTTCTTTCAAACACATGTGTCTATTCTTGCTAGGTGTGTATAGTTAATTAATGTTAAAGGGAGTCAAAACCAATAAAAATGATAGAATTTTCAAAACTCAGATAAGTATAGAAATATGTTAGATGAGTCTAGTTAAGCTCATTGGTAAAGTATTAGCTCTGAAAACTAGCTCAAACCAAAGTAGAATTCCACAAGAGATGATAAAATTTCCATTTGTTTGTAAACAAATCTCATTTTTGCGGATCCACATTAATTGATTTGAGCAAGGAAAACATGTTTTCAATGATTTTCTACCATATTTCATGGCTTAGATTTTAACATAGGTCAGAAATAGGCCCGGGGAATGGATTTCCATGATTATTTGAGTTTGTAAAATTTGGTCGAATTTATTGGTTTTGGCTCCCTTTAAATGCAACACTGACAATGGGATAGATAATTTCTTCTCTTGGATTATTTGCCTAGTCCAAATCTTGTCAGTAGTGCATATATATATATATATATATGACCTCATGCTCCATAATAATGTCCTCCTTTTATTACAGCCATGCAAAAGCAATTTAAGTGAGCCCAAGCTGCAGATGAAATTTGTGTCTTCGTAAATAAGAAAGGGGCCTTCCATTAAGTATACACATTAAGGGGGTGGAGGGATCTGACATATTTTCCGATCAACATTTTGAAAGTGTATATGAATACAAATCCAATGCATATATATATTACATATTATTATATATTATATATATTCGCCAAATTTGGCGAATGGAAGGTGGGGGCTCTGAGATTTTTGAAAATGTGTGTACATACTAAATAGAGGACTCCATCCTTAAAGGTAGCATGTGAGTGGGAAAGAGAGCCAAAGCAAATATATGAATCAAAACATTCCACTTGTCAGAAAGAAGTAACCCAACTGACTGCATTGAGGACAAATGGGGATCCACTTATGTGGGCACCCAGAGCACAACTGTGTCTGGCCGCACGTGTCAGTCGTGGGACAGTCAGACCCCCCACAGCCACTCATGGGAACCTGAGGAGCCCAGCCTAGATGCTGCCGAGAACTACTGCCAGGGTGACGGGCAGCATGACGGGCCCTGGTGTTATACTACAGACCCTGATGTGACATGGGAACCCTGCCACATTCCCCTCTGTCGTGAGTAATCACTTAAATTTGTTCTGTTTCAAGCTTACAATCTAAACAGGTGCAGTGTACATATTTGATGAAGTATGTGTGAAGTATGTGTGGAAAGGGCAGATCATGGTAATTCTGTCATTATCATGATAAAATGAGCTTTTCTTCCAACTTGAGGATTATAAACAGATCCATTTATTTGTTGTTTGATTCACACAGTTAAGATTTTTTTCACAATAATGTTGGGTTAAGCCTTTCTTACAATAATAATCTCTGCACCATTATGCCAATACTGGATTTGTGTGCTAACAAGTTTTAATTCTTGTTACAGCTAAGACTATCCACCAGCTTTTCAAGTGTAAATAGATTGCAATATGGAAAGATTGTACAGAAAATCTAAATCACTTTTACATGAAATTCTATTGAGAAGAACACAGCAAAATTATTCATACCTTCCAAAGCAATATTTTTCAAGATTTATAGCAGAGATCAGTAATTTGATTGGAAATAACTATTTCTATCATCTATAAACATTCTTCTTTTGAAGTTATATAATCACATTAAGAAATATGAAAGTTAACTTCATTATTTATGCAGTAGCATTGGATTTTCACCTGGTCTTGTTACCATAATGATCAACCTGTCTCTTTTGCATGTGCAGCCTATTTCAGAGAGTACTTGTGTAGGACAACTGACGCTGGCTGGGAGTATGTGGGGATACTTGCAGTGAGTGTTCAGGGCAATAGATGTCGTCGTTGGGACCAGCAGATTGCATACAGTGGGGAGTTATTCCCTGAACGCTCCCTGACGGGGGCATTGAATTACTGCCGCAACCCAAGCCTGGACCCCCGAGGCCCCTGGTGTTACATCCATACTGGGGCAGCTGAGTTCTGTGATATTAAGTTGTGTAGTAAGTTTTGTTCTTCTTAATTATGTTAAAAAAGGGCCTACATGATTTTACGTTGTTGTCTTTTTGTTTGGTCCTGCAAGGCCCCTAATGTATTGCCCTGAATGGCCCAAATGAGTCCAGTGATGTCCAGCTGTGCAGTACATCTTAGGTTGATTATGAAAAGCATAGACTATTAAAGAGTCACCTAAAATCATTGCATTCACCATACAAATCAAATCATGAAACCATGGAATCACCATTTTGTTAAACTTGTTTTAATTGTTTGTTATGTATGCTGGAGTGCTATATAACAAACTTTGTTTTCCAGAGGTCACATATATATGAGCATATTTTGATATTTCAAAAATAAAATGCATTAACCTAACTTAAACCTAAACTTTTTAAATGCTATCAATATTACGTGGAATCATAATAAGGTGTTTTTCTGTTACAGTGGGGTCTGTTAACAACATTTTCGTTACAGAGCGGATAAAAGCACCAAATTTTGCATGAGGCACATCTGAGGCATAACTAAAAAATGACCTTAACAGACCCCAATATTAGAATATCACTTTGATCAAAGTTAATTATACAAACACAATTCAAAAAACACTTTTGCCACTAGGCAAATATTCACACAAGCTTCTTAATCATTTCAGCTACTTACAACTGAGTTATGCATCCAGATAGATACTGATGGATCTACTATCCTAATAGGACAGTGCTGTTCCTTCATAGCCCAACTTCACACAGACCACCAACTGATTCACAGTATCCATGTCTATATTTAGATGTATCAGCCTCAAATTATCTTGAAATAAAACAGAATGATTGGGAATCCATCAAAACCAGCTTACACCTGAAAAATCATTAATTTCTTCCTAATACCTTAATTCTGTTTGACTACAATTATCCTTGATTGATGCAAAATATAAATTGACTACATGGCTGATCCACAATGAATCATTTCTTATGGTATTAATAAGGCATATCTATGCACATGGGAACAACTACAATGAAATACAAACGAAGTGATAACTGTCTTTTGATAAATCCATTCATTGTTCAGAGATGTTTACTTCAACTTTCTGTAAATAAAAGAACCCAGGGTAAAGTGATCAGAAACACATCATGATCAGATGATTGTTTTGTATGGTTAAACTAGAGAGATCAAGGTACTTTTTAAAAAGTTGCTCTTTTCATTCTTAATTTTTACAAAACTATATTTTGGGAAGCAACGATAATGCATTTGAAATAACAAAAAATAAATGAGGAATATGTTTCACTTTGAAATGAATGTATAGACAATGTGACTGTTTTTTAAGTACCTTATAAACCTGCATCCCATGGATCAATTATAATTAAGAGGCTGAGTAATGTGTTAACAGAATATTTTGGCCTATTTTGGCCTGAAGTATCTGGACATGGAAAACTTGGGTAACTTTCAAATAGTCAAATGGAAACTATTAGTTTGATTCCAGTGAGGTGAAGGCGCTACCCTTAGGTGACATCAGGTCTATTATTATCTGCTACCAAGCTATATAGGATGGAGCAGTCATGTGAATCCTACTTGACTTTAATTATAGTAAGAAGTAATGTAGAAGGTCAATTCTCATGGAACGTGCCCAATTCGCAGCATTGGGGATCTATGGGGTGATTTTTCTTTTTTTCAAATCCTTTCAAGCTTCTGGTATACTTTGAAGGGTGTATTAGACACTATGTATACAGATTTGGGAACACTAATATTGGTTTATCTAAAAATTATGGCCTCTTTGATATCATGGATTTAGACCTCGCTCCCACGAACAATGACAGTGCCCCACGAACAATGACAGTGCCCCCACGAACAATGGCAGTGCCCCCATGAACAATGATAGTGCCCCAACGGTTGATGACAACGCCCCCACGGATGATGAGTTCCCCCACGAACGATGACAGCACCCAATGGACAATGACAGTACCCCAATGGTCGATGACAGTGCCCCCACGGATGATGACAGTGCCCCCATGGACGATGACCCAGCCAGCTTGCAATGTAACAGAAACATTCTGCAACCATACTTTTTTAGTCAGTTTGTTACTTATTAAGACGGCACGTAACACATTATTGATGGTGAGCTTGAAACCTCACAAAATTAGAACGTTATTATAACATTCTTTTTGGTGAGGTTAGGACAAAACCAAAACAGAATATTATCAGAACATTCTGTTTAGGTTGAAGAAAATAATCAGAACGTTATAATAACCTCACAGTGTGACGTCACAACAGTAGGTGGCAGTGACATAATTGGGAGTCATCAAAAGAACATAACAAGAACCACCACAGAATGTTGCTGCAACATTATTCTAATGTCACACCTCCAGCTGGGACAGCACCTCTACAATCTATGACAATTTCCCCACTATCCATGACAGGCCCCCCACAATCAATGACATGAACAATCCAGCCAAACTACATTTCTTTAATTCATATAACCCTACCTAAAAAATAGAGAAATATTCAATAGATAGTTCAAGCAATCATAGCCCCCACGATCAATTGATGACAGCCCCCACAAATGATGACAAAAAAATCACCACAGGCCATCATTGCCCCCATGGATGATGACAGAAAGCCCCCATGGATGATGACAGAATGCCCCCACAGATGATGACAGCGCCCCAACGAATGATGAAAGTGCCCCCATAAATGATGACAGTGCCCCCACGGACGATGACAGCACCCCCATGAATGATGACAGCACCTCCACAGACGATGACAGTGCCCCCACGGATGATGACATAATGCCCCCACGGATGATGACAACCCCAACTAACGATGACAATAGACTTTATTGAGTGAAATGAAAATACTTACTTTTGATTTAAATTAACTTTTACCACAGGGACATTAGGAAGGTTAATACTTAATGAATTGGAAAAAATTATTTGATAATAATATATAACTTGTAAGATATAATTGATATTGTAAAGTTGTGCCCCAACGGATGATGACAAGCATAAAGTACACCACTTTTCAATTTGATAGCATTTACGTTGGAAATGACATAATTTCATAAACTTTTGACTGATTATCATATTGATTTAAATATCTAAAAGCGTTTAACACCCATAATTCCAATACATTCATGCATTTTCCCATGTACTGTGTGGCTAGTAATGGTTTCAAGTGCCCCCACGAATGATGAGTTGACTCCTTTCAAAAAGAACAGATATTTTTACATGCAGATATGATGTGCTAAAAATGATCAGTTACTTTATTAATTATATTGTTAGTGTGTTGACAAATTGTTCGAAACTGTCCCTCTGTTAGCCTATATGCAGGGCAGTGACCCAGTGAGGGGACTCCCCTCACCTTGGTCTGGGCCAAAGCAGGCCTGCACTGTGCAGGTTCATAAGAAGGGTGTACACTACCTGCATAACTATTTTGAGGCTTATGTTTTTGGGAAGAAGGCCAAAAAATGTAAATCTTATGTATCAGGCACAATTATGAAAGGTAAATATGGGTATTGGGCATGATTTCTTGTTAACCATGATAAAATTATCAAACTCACATAGTTGCTAGATTAATGCATTAGGACTTTAAAAAACATATGTCACCATATCCATTTACAAGATATTAGCATTTGAAAAAATGACCATTTACCATTGGCTTCAATGGGAAAAAATCACATTTTTCCTCATCAGAAAAAAAGTATCCATAATTTTGACACCAAAAGCTCCAAATGTTTGGATAGGAACAAAGTGTACATTTTAAGATAAAGAAAACATGGGGTCACCATAAAAAATCAAGACTTATTCCTGAAAATACCAAAAATTCACCTTAAAATCACAAAATAACCTATTCATTTATCAGAAACTAACATATACAGTAGTGTGGGTAACCTATTGTAGATATTTTGAATTCATGAAGGTTAGATACAATTTTGTCAACATTTAAAAGAATTTGAGCAATGAAAACGTTTTAACACCAGGTGGCGCTGCAGTGAATACCCATATTTACCTTTAATCTGTAACCTTTACTTAATACAGAATCAAAAGAATGCTCGTTTCAACCAAAACTTTTAGATATAAAATGTGCATGTTTATAATGTTCACATCTTCCTCATGATACTTATTCACCAAGGTTGAACATGTATCGGAGAAGCCTCTCAGTTTTAGCAGTATGATTATTCTTTATGATAATATTAACATATTCCTCAAGATCCTTTTTTATACCACACTATGACCATCTTTAGAGGGGCCTTTCAATAATAAGAATTTCGTCACCAACCAAATACAATTGACTTTGTTTTTTCCCATGTAACATGCTTATAAAGAAACAATACTTGACCATTACATCATAGGACAATATCTAGAGCTATACCACGTTGAATAAAGGGCATATGTATGACTGACAAAGTATTTAAAGTTCTGTGCAATATATTTGAGGATAACTCAAACGAAGAATATACCTTTTGTAAAGTTTATACAAGAAGGTATTTATGTAAATGTCTAGTAAATCCTCCTATGCAAACCCTTTGTCAAATGAAACCACAAATTGATTAGAAAAATGCCTGTTGTGATTCAAATAAAGCCATCTTTCTTGATACACAAATCTATTTTGACTTTGTTTTAAAACCAAATGAAAGTGGCCATATGTCTGCATGGGAGCTTTGTTGGATACCTTACATGAATAAAACTTCTATACTGGGGTCAAACAATCTTTACCAAATCTATAATTTTGCAAAAGCTACCAGATGGAGCCACAATTACATTGATGGGAGACCCCTCATACGATGTCCACCATATATATACAATGTATTAGATTTGCATTTTTCACATTAAAATACACATATATTCACTTCTTTCAGAATTATATCATGCATGAACAGGTATGGCATGTTCATACAAAGGACAACTTCTTTCTTTGATTTAATCAATCATTGAATTATGGAGCAGTGGATATTACAACACTGAAATCATATTATAAAATTGAGAATAAGCACAGATTATCTTGTGTTCTTTGCTTAGTTCTTTTCAATTGGTTGGTAATTGTATAAATTGCCTCTAGTGGAGCAAAAAATCCTCACATTCTGAGCTTTTGAAAACCCCTCATAGCCTGATTCAACTCTCATGTTTTTTTTGGCTGCCCAAACATGGAGAAATACCATACCAATAATTGTAACTTCACAACTATCTATCCTATCATGTTGATATTGATGGTAGGGTAAGAGGATTATCTGGTGCAAAAAATAGTGTCTATTCATACTAATTACTGTAACTTCTCAACTATCTAGAACTCCAACCCCATGGCAAAAAATACGAAAATCAAGCAATTCTAAAATGAGCAGCCTTTGGGTCATATCTCTCTTAATATTCAAGATAAAATCCCCACTGACATGTCAAATTGAAGCATTCCTAGAGTTCTATAGGATAAAAGAATAAAACTGGTTATCATGGTAACACTGTTGCCATGGTAACACTGTTGCCATGGTAATCAAGAACAAACTAAAAATTGACCATTATTTCAGTTTCTCTTCTATTTCTGTTGCCATAGCAACCACATTTATAAACATAACAAAGCAAGACCTATTTCACCTGAACATTAGGTATCCCTACTTTATAAAATCAGGTGTTTTAACTAAAAAACAACACGCTCCTCATCTCGGGTCAAGCAGAGTAGGGTCATGATTACTTCTAGATGTACTATAATAAGTAGACATGATTATGGAGTATGAGGTCGGATATATTCACCTCTGGGTCCATTAAATTTGACTAGTGCAGTACGAAGCTGTACTCAGCACCAGTAGAGGTAGTTGACTAGTTTGATTTGGAACTTTCCATAATTTGGTACACAAAAGTTGCTAAGTTTGTTAGGTGTTCAATATTTTGTGTTCCAAGTAACTTGTTCATTTGAAAATGTTAATGTTCTTCTATGTACTGGCAGTCAATTAGAAATGTTCTTTTTACAGCGAAGTAAGTGCAGTCAAGATATAATGGGATTCACCACCTATTTCCTTATTTGGGCATAGGGTGCACAAACGGTCTTCCTTGCTAATGCCAAGGTAGTGGCCGATTGGTAGTTTATGGTTTCCTGCCTGGAACTTAACCAAGGTAATCGAAAACTTCTGGTCAAGAAGTGTCAGGTAGGGTTCAAGACCTGGTTTGGCTTTGACTATCTTGTATGTTCGGCAGTGGCCAGAATCTGCTATGGCGCTATTCAGGTTTTACATTGACATGTCTTTACATTACTGGCTTATGGTGTGTTTGAACCATTTGGTGCTGAATTCCTCTATTTCCCACAGGTATCCTAAACCTAGCATATTAAGGTTTTCTTGAATACAGGAGAGCCATTTGGATGAGTGGTTATCATGTATATGCATTTCCCTAAGTAATTGCTAGATAGAATTGGGAGATTTTATTTTGTTTACCATTCACCAGGTTTGCCCAATAGTTCAACATTATTTGTTTTACAAAGTGTTCCATATCAATCCTTCCTAGTTCAGCTAAGGCAATACAGTTTGCTGTGCCTCTGTTCAGGTTTAGCAATTGTTTGCAGACCTGTGAGTGGAAGGTTTCTATATGCTTGAGATTAGCGAACCCCCACACTTCGGAGCCATACAGTAGGATTGGTAACACACGACACTGTAAGTCTAGTGGCAGTGGCTTTTCTTGGAACGGCCTGTGGTATAATCGGGAGAATTTTACCTCAGGCGCAGAGGTAAGTAATTACGTTTGAAATCCCCTATACTAACCTCTCCTCCTCCCAGCCATTACATAAATCTTTTAAATTCCCATTCTTAGTGTGCTAAGATCGGCTGCTCTGAGCCTCATGGGAGTATACAGGAATTTGGAAAAGCGGAGGGGGGGGGGGCTTATAGGCCTAGTTAAATTTTACAATGGACCGTCAAGAATTTTACATAACAAAAATTAATATTTGGGCCCAAAAGGGGGCCCTGTAAACCCCCCCCCCCCCCTAAATCTGCGCCTGGCTCTACTCGACAGATTTCCCGACCAGTTACCATGCTCCAAGGACACTAGGTTCTGAACGTCCAATTAACTACCTGCTGAGAGATTGAGCTGTCTTAGTAGGTCAGGTAGGGTCGTCGAACATAACGTCATGTAAATGCATGTTGTGGGAAGGTAACTACAAAAGAACCATGCCCTATTCTTGAAAAACATTGCACCAAACACGTTGCCAGACATGAATTCCCTTGTTAAAATGAATTCATGGTTAAACAGAATATTCAACCATAACAATCATGATAATTATATTTTTAAGTGCGTCCATGCGCTTTGGAAATATGAAGAAGTTTGTCTAGCAAACTCCTTATCAGCCACAACTGTTTGGTTCTTGTAATGAAGCGTTCCACTTTTCTATGAATTACAGGCACTAATTAGTGATGCTCCATGCACAGTTCTAACAATTTTCAATAGTTGGTTTATGAGACATTAAAATGGCATCTAAGGAAATGCGAATCAATAACCATAGTATCAACTGTTCTCTATAAAAAGTATTAAGTTCATTTTTAAAGTTTGTTTCCTAATGTCAATGCTCCCATAGTTGCATTTCAGGTAAATTTATTTTTCTTTAAGGAAAGTTGTTGAGTATTTGGTCAACATCTATACACGTTTACCTGGAAGCATGACTATACTGCTATAAATATATGAAGACTTCAAAGAGATATTCTTGTCTCAAAATATTGTACGCTACAATGCGTTTCGGATGGGCTTTGTTCTGTCAGCTGTGCAGCTTGTGTGAGGCACCGATATTAATGCAAATTACATCTATGGGTTCCATTGACTGTACCTATAATGTTTTATGCATTGCTGATCTCCATTGTGTCATCAATACTGATATCACCTTGGTGCTTTGAATAACCAATGGAGACAGTCCACAATGCTTTCTCATATTTTCTGAAAGAATAATGGTATCAGCAGCATGCATGAAAGGATAATCTTTATAAAGGCAGCTTTCCTATACATACCAACTTCCTTAAGCTTACAAGAGTCTGTCAATAATAATCTCTCAGTAGTTCACAATAGACTTGATGGGTTTTCTTAAACAATAGATAACAGTATCAATTTTGTTTATTAATTCTCTAAGAAGTATCCTGCTGAGGAGTTTTGGTTTTGGGCATATCTTGAGCACTCATATAATAAAACTGTTAGGAAATTTCGCCTATATAGGTTAGATATGGGTAGTGACATTGGTTGAACTGATATTTTTGCTGTGGATTATAAAAAAAGCATTGCTTGGCAGATAATTGGTGCTGATGCCATTATTCTTTCAGATCTTGCATCCTTACAGGGTTCATACTAAAGAATCAATTTACAGCCACACCTAGAGTAAGTTTATATCCTTTCATTCCAAATTGATAAATTATTTAAGGGCTTTTTTTAATACCCTTTCTTTTATACATGAATAATGGACTCTGTGCTTTGTCATCAGTAACCAATTCAGCCTCTATGACTTAAGTTGGTGTATAGATGTCTGGGACATTGGTGATAGTTGTACAGAAGGGGGCGACGATGAGACTGTTTCTGGTTGTGTCTTTAATATATCAGCTGATTGGTAATGCACAGCCATCCCCATACTGTTTGGCCGGGCTTCTTAAGGTAGGATCCTGAAGAATCTGCTTTTGTTACCTTAACAAATATCCCCATACTCCTTTTTGTGCCAGCAGTATTAAAAGACACTTCTCAATATTTCCTTCTGGTGCTATGCCCAAAGTGTAGCTATTTTTATTAGATTAATTCATTTATTTTCGAGTTTCAATACCTTATTTCTTAATTTGGTTCATTCTTTGATAGTTTAACATTCATGTAGGTCCTCACTTTTTTAGTTGAAAGAAAATTGAATAACAAAGTTTTCTTTCTCATAATGATAAATGCACCCTTTCCTTATCCCTTCCATCTACTCATCATAATGCCAGATAATATCATCAAAATACATGTGGAGGCAATTCATTTTCAGTTTTAACACTTAATCATGAGAGGAAAATTATTTTCCTTAAAGATCTAGTTGTTCGTTTTTTTAAATTTTCATTTGCTTACAGCAAATATTCGTAAAGGTCTGCTTTTGTTACCTCAAAACAAATTCACATATTGATAATAATGATCCATCTTTTTGATTTTCAAGTCTGCTTAACTTGTAAATTTGACCAATATTTGAAAATGTAAACATCAGTTAACTGTTTTGATGATGTCCTGCAGCTGGCCAACTACACATCCTGCTCCACCCTGTACGCACATGACCTTGAGTACGCACCATGTGAGGTGGCCACCCCTGAGGACCAGACTGCCCTGTTTGTGGCCCTGAGACACAGAATCTTCATGCCTTACAATGCAGCGGTAAGATATGTAGGGTGCTACAAGACCTAAAATGTGAAGGGGTCAAAACAAAAGCTGTAGAAAGGGAGACTTAAAGAACCAGGAGGGAATTTACCTGTGACATATTATTAGCTCATAGTAAGGAAGATTACCACCCTTTTATAATCTTTGTTAAGATTTGCTATACAAATTTAAGTTTACCGTATGAAAATAAAAAATCATTAATATGAAATTAAAACAGGTTTAAAGGTGCAGCTTGTGCTTTAGTCTTTACCGATAATGGAGTAAAAATGACAAAATTCTTCACATTTTTTGACATAAAATTAAAACTAAGGCCTAATTAAAGAAGCTGAGACACGGATCCCTCCATTAGAATGTTCTGATCATGTACATAAAATCTTAATCTTGCACCTTTGATATTAAAGGAGATATCCATGTTCAAAATATAAAAGTGATAAACTTGGTTTTCATTTAATCATATTTTTATCTACATTAAAAAGTTATGCTATATCTATCAATAGATAAAGAAAAATCTGTGCCTTCGTCTGATGTATTGCATTTAAAGATCAGATGGATAGTTATTGAGTTATTGAGTCATGGAAGTTTTTGTAATTTGGCCGTTACCAACAGTTGTCTATCCTTAAGTGAGGGTCAGTAACAATCAAAGCTAGATCAATATTAAAATGATATCTGAAATCTGTATTACTTTGATTGTGCTGAATTAATATAATTATGTCATTGGTTTCAGAAACAATCTGGTCCCCAACCCAGCCTCACCTCCCCACTCCAGAGGTATCTGGCCTACCCGAGGGATGGAGGGGCTGCATCTCTCGTGAGGTGGACAGCATTGTTCACCCCACCGGGTATATTTCTTTGTTAAAGCTAAGTGCATTCTGTGCTTATTTGAAAAACCTCTATTCCTTTTCATTATTGTAGCTTACAATCACTGACTAGTCTGGAGACCAACCTAGACTTATTTATTTGATAAATTTAGGTTTTTATACTAAATATATTGATTATTTGTTCATTGGAATAGAAAATTCTCCACCTAAAGAGTATACCAGGTGTTGATCCTAAATTGGTCACATGTGAGATTAAACTAAAGTAAATTTGACAAATTCTGACAACAGCAGAGAGGTAAGGTTGCTAGAAGATTACCTTTTGTGAAGTCAAATCTGAAGCTTAGTATGGACATTTGAAAGGCCAAAGGAGTTTTTGTCTGGAGCTGAACCTCCCCCCTGCCTTCTTTAAACACATCTTTTCCTAATTCAGAATTGATTAAAATTTATATAAAGGTGTTACTAGCAGAGATGTATTTGAACCTACTAAAATTGAAAGAAAATATTTTTCAAACTGAATTACCGTAGAGTGTAACTTTGGGTTAAAAAAAATGACAACCTTAATCCTGCTTAAAAGCTGCAGCTTAAATGCAGAATTTACTGATATGTTCAATTAAGTGTTTTCCAAAGATATGACATGGTTGGAATATATTTTTTGATATTTGGAATTATTGTTTATAGAGGATATCTTTGTTAGATTTGTTAGTATTCCAGACACTAATGCAGTAGGCATTTGATACAGGAAATACAGGACAAAAAGAATAAGAGGGTAATGTTTTCATTCTGCAGTTTCAACCAGAAAAGCAGACATAAATGGAATATTTCAAAGGAAAGTCAATTAACCTTTGTAAACACCTGGCCTGCTGTTCGGATGTGCTCATGAAAACTCAGCTTCAAACAGGACTTGTGGAAAAGCAGACCAGGTGTTTACAAAAGCCCACCTTCAGTCTTGGCTGCCTTTGGGTCAGCAGGTGCTCAATCGCCCTAGGATATCTGTATCCTATTGGGACCCATCCTCAAGTAATGGCAAACACCACCATGGTTTATCTCTCATAAAACAACAATGGATCAGATGTTGACAATAGAGTGTCTAGAAAGACACTGGTTTGTTTTGGGCAAATGGTCTGCCTTTTGTAGGCTACAAGTAAATGTTGCTTGGCTTAAACTTATCCCATGACATCCCTGATAAATCTCGTGTTCACCCCATTATCCTTGCGTTTTGTGTTAAACCTCAACTATTTTCGTACTTTTGGGATATTTCGAGTTGCTTTTCAAGTATCTACATTATTTGAGTATCTCAAGTCATTTCCTATAATAATCACACAACTATTACCCTTTTCATATATATGGATATATTTCTTTTATCACCTAAGTGTCCTGCCCTGTTGGTTACAAGCCATGGGCTGACTACTGCCGTTTCATCAGCACTGAAGCACTATCCTATGACAATGCGAACATAGCATGTAAGGATTTAGGAGGAAGTCTGGTGAAAATAACTGATGCCTTTGATCAAGCAACATTGCATGCTAACAGGTATGATGCTTACTCAAGCAGAACTTGTTTTATAAATGGCACTCAGACATAATGTCACCCTTTCTTTGTACATGTTTTTGGAGATGTTTATGACAGTTTGTAAATGAAAGAATATGATAAATCATTCACCTATTCCTTATCCAAAACTCTCATGTTATCAGCTTCATTATTCAAAGATGGAAAAAATTTATCTTAGCCTATGCAGAAAAGAGAGTTCAATGAAATGAATGCCCCCTGCAGTTCAATTAATTCTCCCTTTCTTGATTGCTAGGACCACTGTCGATGACAGTTGGGTGGGGTTGAAGTTCAGGTATACTACGTGGAGATGGCGTGGCTCTCTCTCCTCCAACTTAGGTTACACCAACTTTCCAAGTGGGAAAGGACTAGATGATGTTTCATATTCGGCAAGATGCACCCACATGGATAACAGCGGCCTCTGGGTTATTTCAGAGTTGTGTGACCAGGAAAAGGCGTTCGTGTGTGAACGTGCACCAGTCATTGAAGGTTTGTTTTCATGGAACTAGCAACAGGTCTCCCTTCTGAGGGTAATAGTATCTTACATGACGTGAATTATATCAGGGTATGTCATAGCAGGATGAACCCTTTGTTGATTACATATGGGTTATTAGTGCCGTTGAATCTTTCTGGTCTAACAATATTGTATGGTGTTTTATTGTGTTCTCCTAGTCTTAGCTTTAGCCTATTAACACATATTCCAGCTTGCATCTTGATCTTGACCAGTTGGAAATGAAACATGCTATTCATTGTGGGAAGAAGTGGAACAATTTACTGTACATTCAATAAGCTTTTCATTAGAATTTTACTGTTAGTACTAGTATCAGATACTGTCTTAATCATGACCAATTACGAATAAACAGAAACACTTTTTGAACATTTCATATGAAGAGAGAAGACAAGAGCAAATGCTTCATATTGTTCATATTTCAGGAATCTGTCCAAGTAGGTATACCCCCTACAACACCACCTGTCACCTCTTTGTATCCTCTAGAAAAGGTTTTGATGCTGCTCATGAACATTGCACAGCCATTTATGGCCATCTCGTCACTATCAATGACAACGCTGAGGAGGCTGCTGTGGTAGCAATCAGGTGAGGGAGAACTGATGCTTTTATGTCCCCTTCTCCCTTCTGGCTATGGTGAGCTGTCCTGTTTAAATAATATTTGATAGGCAGACTTGAGTATTCGTGTTTTTGTTCAAACTCTTTCATTGCAAACTACTGATCAAGGTGTAGCTTCAAATGAACTATATCAATAAACACAAGATAGGACATAAAAACAGAAGACATATTACATTTTCTTATTGTATTTCATTCAGATGAATTTCTTCCAAGCCTTGCCATTGGTCCTTTGCAATTTTCATGTGTTATAGCATAATCAGGGTGGTCAAAGATTTACTAGATGCTTTACATTCTTTGAACTACATCAAACCATGTCAGGTGGAAACAGCAATCACTGTGCAAGCAGCCTGATACATCATGTGTACTTGGTTTTCAGGACAGGGGAAGTCTGGATTGGTTTTGCACGAATGAGGATGTGGGAGTGGCCAGATGGGAGCACTTGGCTGGAGGGGCAGAGGAAAGACCATGTCAGCTTTGTGCCTGGTCAGCCCACCTGGACAGACACCATGACATACATGACAGATAGCGGAGAGCTCGCAGCCACCAATGATCCAAGTCCGCTTAAGTACTACATCTGTGGTGTAGACAAAGTGTCAGGTGAGCTGGACAAAGATGTTTTAAAGGATTTGCAAGGGCTTTGTAATAGCATAATAGCATAGATACTTTGCCCGAACTATCTTAACCGCTATTTCATTTAAGACACACACAAATTAGGATTTTCTCTATGTATACCACCTTTCCAAGCATTTTCTACTATCTAGAATACACCTGAAAAGTGTTTTTTTTTAGAATGATCTTTGCACTGTCTCTGACTACCACATTTCAATCTGTTTTGGTGGAGACATGTTACCGTAGATGGAAAAGTTCCTTTAGTTTTGTAGAATGAGAACAATACTTATGATTTTACTGATGACTACTTTTATAAAAACAAGATCATTGTGAATTTAGGCAACTGTCTGCTTCATGTCAGAGTTATGCAACCAAAATTCATTCAAATTATCGATGTATGCTTTTTCTGTTTCAGCTCTTGAGTGGTCTGAGTGGGCCCCCTCCAGCCTGGACCCCTGGAACAGGGAGGCTACGTCATCTGTTCTTGTTCTTGGCTCAGCTGTAGACTGTGATATAAGAAGGTATTCCTTTGGTATGTACCAAAATAGCATCAGAACACTTCTTAACCTGAGTGTCCAAATACCTAAAATAGCATTTATACATTTAGGTAGTAGTGAAAAAGAATATTTGTTCAGTTCTTAATACTCCTCCCAGTTGGCATCCTGAATGGTAGTGAGTACCTTTAAAAGCAGACTTGGTAATTATGTCTTTTCAGTTAGCACAGAAACCCCCACCCCTACCCCTGAAAAAACAGAGTATATCTGTTTGAATTAGTCACATGAAGGAGATTGCATCTGCTGAATTTTGATGTCAGTGAATGCATCATATTTTACAGAAAAAATGCTGTACTTTCTAACTGTGGATGTTGTTTAGGGGAGTAATGAAGATGAATGCAGGAGAAGTATTTAGATGTTGTATTGATTCTTCAGTCACAGGCTAGACCATGGCTCCAGGCCAAGGCTCCATGAAAATCACATGTATATAGCTCTGTGTCTCCAGCCCCCTGCCTAGAGTGGAGCATTCAAAGTTCCCTCCAGTGGCCTCCAGGACCCTGATTGGTTAGTCAGGCTCCAGGTGGGAGGTGGCTCCACCTGGACCCTGTGAGGGTAGTTAGACACTACTTAAGGGTAAAGTTGTAGTACTTGTTAATTTTGTATATTGTGTATAATTATATACTAGTTGTCACATAAATATACTTAGGAATAATTTGTTTTAGAGTATAGATATGTCATATCAATTTTAAGGTACGACATAATCTATGCATTCAGTCATAGTCATGAAGTTTATAATGAAAGGACAATGAAAGTTTAGTTACTGCAGATATCACCTTAAAGAGGTTTTAAAGGATTGTCTGCAATCCAAATTCTGAATGTCAGCAGGTAACTTGATGACATTGAAATATGCCAACTTTAAATCCTATATTCCAGAGCGTGGGAGTCGAAGTGACTGCATCGAAGACAGATTTGGATCCACTTATGTGGGCACCCAAAGTACTACTGTGTCAGGCCAAACATGTCAGAGGTGGGACAGTCAGACTCCCCACAGCCACTCATGGGATGTTGGGGGCAGCCACTGGCCTAGCCTAGCTGCTGCCCAAAACTATTGCCAGGGTGATGGACAGCATAATGGGCCCTGGTGTTACACTACAGACCCTGATGTGACATGGGAACCCTGTTACATTCCCCTCTGTCGTGAGTAATCACTTAAATTTGTTCTGTTTCAAGCTTAAAATCTAAGCAGGTGCAGTATAAGTATTTGATAAAGTATGTGTAGAAAGGGCAGACCATGGTAATTTTGTCAGCATCATGTAAAATGAGCATTTCTTCTAACTTGAGGTTTATAAACAGATGCATTTATGGTATGTTTTACACAGTGTTTATTAAGTAATTTGTTGGACTAAGATTAACTTAGTAATTTTACATGGAATTTAATTGAGAAGAACACAGCAAAATGATTCATAGCTTCCAAAATAATATTTTGCAAGGTATGATTTACAACAGAGATCCGTAATTTTATTGGAAATAGCTATTTCTATCATCTAGAAACATTCTTCATTTGAAGTTATATAATCACAGTAGCATTGGATTTTCACCTGGCTTTGTTACCTGTCTCTTTTGCATGTACAGCCTATTTCAAGGAGTACTTGTGTAGGACAACTGACGCTGGCTGGGAGTATGTGGGGAGACTTGCAGTGAGTGTTCGGGGCAATAGATGTCGTCGTTGGGACCAGCAGACTGCATACAGTGGGGAGTTATTCCCTGAACGCTCCCGAACTTTGGCAGTGAATTACTGCCGCAACCCCAGCCTGGACACCAAAGGCCCCTGGTGTTACATCAATACTGGGGAAATCCAGTTGTGTGATATCAAGTCGTGTAGTAAGTTTTGTTTTTCTTAATTGTGTTATAAAAGGTCTTACGTGATTTTACATTGTTGTTTTAATAATACCCTGAATGCGCCAAAAGAGTTCTGTGATGTCAGCTGTGCAGTACTTCTTAGATTGGTTATGAAAAGGATTGACTTTTAAAGAGTGATCTAAAATCATTGGATTTGCCATACAAATCAAATCATGAAACCATAGAATCACAATTTTGTTAAACAATTTTTTTAAATGTCATTATTATTTGTTAAGTATGCTGGGGTGCTATGGAACAAAATTCCCGAGGTTACATATGTGACCATATGATATCATGGAAAGAGAATGCCTTAACCTACTTTAAATCTAAACTTGTTAAAGGGAGAGGCCAGTGAAATTTAATTTTCTTTTGATTTGTATTTTATATCTTAGATATATTGCCAACAAAGACATACATACCATTTGTATGGTTATATACAGATTATTTTGATAACTAATTAAGTTTTCTAATCAGAAAAGGTCTTGGGTGTTCTGTACTACCAAAAGTGGATGTCTGTGTGTGACGTCACACATAGAAGCTGTTATTTTCAAGTTTTGAAAATGCAAAATCAATGAAAATGATTTTTTTCACAAGTTTTTTGGATTAACTATTCTATTGTGTTATTTTGAACATTATGAGACACATCAAAATAGATTGGGAATGTTTAACCTGATTATTTTTCATGTTTTCTATTTTTCACCTAGTCTGTTTGTGACGTCACACACAGAGAAATGCAATTTGCATGCTGCACCAGGTGCAGACAGGTACCTTCTGTTTAAATTACAAAATTGCATATAAAATCCAAACTAATAAAGATAACTATGAAATTTGGCACAGTAATTACTTGGATAGAGAGGATCATGGCGCTATTAAAATTTATATTCACTGGCTCCTCTCTTTAAATGATATTCATATATATATATATATATATATATATATATATATATATACTCTGCACCAGCTAAAATATAGTGGTTTTCTAAATTATATCACTTTGAACATAGTTTATCATACCTACAAAATTAGAGAAGGCCTTTGCCACCTGGCAAATATTTACACAGGCACTTTATTTATTTCAGCTACAGATGAATACTAATGAATCTACTTTCCTAATAGGACAATGCTGTTCCTTCATAGCCCAATTTCACGCAAAACCACCAACTGATTCACAGTATCAGACTGGTATTATGCCACCAAGTCTGTATTCAGATGTATCAGCTTCAAATTATCTTGAAGTAAAACAGAATGATTGGGAATCCAACAATACCAGCTTACACATGAAAAATCATGAACTTCTTCCTAATATCTTGATTCTCTTTAAATACAATTATATATGACTGATGCAAAATATAAATTAACTGCATGGCTGATCCACAATGAATTGATTCTCATGTTGTTGATAAGGCATATCTATGCACATGAAACAACTGCAATGCAATACAAACTAAGTGATAACTGTAGATTGATGAATTCATTTATTGTTCAGAGATGATTATTTCAACTTTTTATAAATAAAACAAACCTTGAGTAAAGTGAGCAGAATTATATTAAATGATGATTTTGTGCGGTTAAACTGGAGAGATCAGGGTTAATTATGGGAGGTCTTTTTAGTTTTATTCTTAGTATTTACAAAACTATACTTTTGGAACCCATGATATTGTATTTGAAATTACAAAAAAAAAGGACAAAATTTGAATTGAATGTATAGAAAATGTGACTGTTTTTTAAATACCAGAGAATTATGCTGGACAATCAGCCAATTCCTTCTGTTCATTTGCCATTATAAGCTTGCACCCAATAGATCAATTAATCAATGTTCCTCAAGTATCTGGACATGGGAAATCAAGCTGAGAGCAGCAAACTAGAAGTTTGTTTAAATACAGCCTTAGGACGTATGCATAATGCTAAAAGTCCAAGTGATGTGCACAAGCTAGCATATTGTATCTGTGTGCAAATCTTATGTCACGAGGTTGCCAACGTAAATACTATAATGTCATGCTGAATTTCATACATTGTATCTACTCTAACAACATTGACCTGAACAAAAATTAAAGCAACAGCTTCATCCCAGGTGGTGGCCCAGGAGAGGCCCTTTTGTAGAGATATTACGATGAAGTCCAACGAGGCTATGCATATGGAAACAGAATACCCTCCCCTTGCTAACCAACCTGTGTGTACATTTGACATTGAAGTCCGCAACTGTTTTGACTATGCCCAGAAGGTCAATTTTCCATCTTTTCCTGCACAGCCTTGGACTAATGTGCATTGTTAATATTGTGAATGCACCACAGGCCTGGTCCTGTAAACATCAGGGGTACGTTCCAAACTGACATCTAGTATAAAAAAAATAGGTTGTATCGTTGATTGTATGCAATATATTACATATTTAAGATCATTTGGTTCCAATGTGTTAAGTGGAGGGGTCGTCTTACATAATCCATGGGACCATCTTCTTTAAAATCTAATAAAAAAATATTGCAAGATATTTCTTGGAATATCATATTTGGGTATTTGGGTATTTGGGGAGAAAAGATATAACAGCTATTTAGGTGGTCATATGTGCAGGGTGATACTTTCAAGATTGCTAAATTTATAGAGAAATCTTAGGAATTCGTTCATCAAAATAGAATTCAATAAAGCCTATTTAATTTGCAACCGTCATTATATTTCCATAATTGCTTTAACTTTTGTGATTTAAGTTTTCTACTGATTGAAAGACAAGCATATCATTTACTCTATGACTATGAGTCAGAGGCTAGCTGCATTTCTAGCTGTGGACTATGGCGCTATAGGAAATTAGGCCAATTGTATGAGGTAGACAGAATGGCATCTGTGACCATGGGGTCCTGAAGGGAGAGGTTCTGAGACCATGGTCATGCATGAGTACCCTCGATTCAACTTTTCTATTGACTATAATGTCATCAGTTTCATGGAATTTGCTATAATTCTTTTATGTGCCCAAAGACATTTTGTTGATGTAATGTTCAATACAACGTTTTGTTGATATTTTTCTTTGTTTTATTAATTCTTTTGATATACTTAAATTATCAATGATTTTAAATACCATAGGGGATTAACATATCCTTCAAGAAATATAGACAAATAGCAAGTAGTCTACAACTAGGGAGATCCAACGTGGACCCCTCAATAACTCTCTACCTTGCAATGTCTGTATGTAAATTGACCCTTTTATCACAGCAACTTACAGCCTGAAATGCTGTAGACATTGGAATGCACCGCAGTGTCTGTGAGGTGCAGGCGTTGCCCATTCGGTGGCATCAGGTCTATTATTAGCTGATACCAAGCTATGTAGGAAGGAGCAGGCTTCTGAATTGACTTTTATTATAGTAAGAAGTCAAATCATAACAGTGATTTAACATTGAGGTTGCAATTCCCTATATAGTTCAGCCTGGTCAATTCAATTGCTTGTCCCTTAATTGGAAGCTTGGCATTTTCGGTGCCTAGGCAGAGGCCATACGCAGTCACATTGCCAGGTGAACTATTTGATCCACAACAATCAGTGTAGCACTAAGGAGTCTAATGTAGTTATATATACTACCTGTTAAACTATTTCGAGACTTATGATTTTGGGAAGAAGGCCCAGTAGGTTTGTAAATCTTATATTAGGCACAATTACTCTGTAACATTTACTGCATACAGAATCAAAAGAAGGCTCTTTTCAACCAAAACTTGCTATAGGTTACATAATTTCTGTGATTTTGGAAGACATGATAATCATAGAACGTGAATCATCTCACAAAAGAAACATGCATTACTACACAGGCATAATTGTGTACTATTTCTTCCTTCCAGCAATTAATATCTTTATAGAGAAACTAGCTAGGCTTGCTAGCACTGATAACATGTTTTCCTGAGTTTTCCTCATAATCATTTCATGCATAAAACGGGTATGGCTTGTTCATACTCAGGAATACTTTCTTATTAATCATAGAATTATAGAACAATTAGTAATAGAACATTAAACTTGGAAACCATATTATGGAAATTGAGAATCATCACAGATCATCCCAAAGACTATATAATTAAATCTTTTCAATTGGTTCTAATTCTAAAATTGCCTCAAATTACTGACACCTTTGGTTTTGCAAAGACCAGCAGTCTACCTGGAGTCATTACCAATCAACTACCACCTATAAAACCCAGCAGAGGGAGACATCAGCACTGCTCTGGTTCAAGAATATGCCAGAGATATGCGGATTCTGGTTGAAAGATACTATACCAATCTACCATTAGACTGGCATGTGACCACTGATGACCAATCAGTGGACACCAGTCCCTTCCAAGGAGACCTACCAGAAGTTACAATCAGTCACCTTCCACCAACTTACCAGCCTGGGCTCAACACTGGATGTCAGCCTACCCTCCACTCCCTCATTGTCATGGCCTCTTATTATCTTCATCATAAAAAGAAAAGCCACTGAAAACTGAAAAACGTTTTGATCTTGTATCTATTTGTCATTTTACTTACTCAAAAACAAAAAAGTTGTCCAAACCTAGTGCAGTTCTAGTGATTATACATACATAATTTCTGACCAATTTCACACCACTTTAACATTACCATACATCATGGTTAGATCCTGGACTGGGCTTGCCTGGCTGCTACACACCTCTTCATGTCCCCCAGTGGCAACAACGGAGTTATCAAAGGCCTTGTGCCACTGGCTGTTGTGTGTATGGCCCTGTCTATGGGACCATGCACATTGAAAAACACCTGCCTCTGTTAAAGTATAGGGGTATGGTCTCTACCTTCTCATAGATTCGATCACCTTCACCACCCTTGATATGATGTCACATGTCGATCTTAAGGAATAGCCATTTTGCCCTGTCAAATTTAAGAAACGGCAATGTTGTCTGTCACTATCTCTCTAAAATCTCATATCGCATGTCATTAGGCCCCAACAGTGCCCATGTCACCCTGTCAAATTTAAGGGTCTAGGGCCATAAATAGACTAGTAGTGGGGTCTGTTAAGGTCTTTTTTTTTTAGAAATCGTTACGCGGTGGATAAAAGCACCAAAAACCAATATGGCCGACTTTTACTATACAAATTCTTATATCTCAGCTTCTAAAAAGACTAAAGAGACATAGTTGGTGTCAAAACTGAGAGATTATGGGTCAGGGAATTCAATTATTTATGTTTCAAGTCAATGCGGAAATCCAAAATCCAAGATGGCTGACCATTTTTGAGAAATGTTATGATTTTTAGCTACTTAGGCATAAGGCCAGGGGAAATGGTTCCAATATCAGTTGTTAATAGCCTAAAGGGCTCAATATATATGATGTTCATCCAATACAATACCGTAAATTTCAAAATGGCTGAAATCATTAGCATGATACCTTTGATAATGATGGCTGAATTCCAAAATAATTCTAAAGAAAGGATATGTGACCCGTTTTGGCGAAATGAGTCGGATGTCGCAGAAAGTCGAACTGAGATATGGGGCTCTGAAGTCGCATTTCGCATTTTTGATCGAAAATGGTTTTTTTCTTTTATTCATATCTCCTATATCAGAAGTCTTCCCAAAAAATTTTTTAGGTCCCAAAGCCATCTCTAAGTCCCTCTAAATAGGCCCCAAAGACATGCAACGCCTCAGTGATCTGAAACAAAAGACCCTCGATTCACACCATTTTTCCCTAACTTCGCGGCTTGCCTGTCGGTCTGGATCCCATCCCAGCCCCATGTTCCGGGTACCTGCTGAAAGGGCGCGAAGTGAACTGGCCAATGACAGCCTCGGATTTTGAATTTGCGCCGGCAAGGACCAATCAGAACGTGTTTTCCCGATCGTCGTCCCGTAAACAATCGTCGTCAAGGAGGTCACGTGTGCGGAATGCGGCGCGCTGATTGGCTGAGAGGCCTCGTGTGCCTTCCGGTTTCAGTTGTTGTGGAAATTTAGAGGGACGCATGGCGAGCAGGACGGACGTGCGACATCACTTCTCCGACGGATTTAGCTGTTTTAATCCTGGATCACTGCTGGATTTTGATGTGGATTACCTCCCAACATCGTCGGGAAGGACATGGATCGCGAGGAGGCTGTCGCGGATGCCCTGAATACGATAAATCGGGCGAATTTACGTGGTATAGCCCAGCCACAGCAATGGCGGACTTTGGTCGACGAGTACTTTCTCTTTGCCGATAGGGAGGAGGGGCAAGACGATGCCCCTGAGGAAGAAGAAGATGTTCAGGAGGATCTAGGGGAACCGGAGGATGCTGAGGACGATGAGGATGAGCCACTAGTCATCCCTGACCCCACGGACGACCTTCTACAGGCGGAGTGGGACGACTGCGAACGCTTCATGTGAGTTTTGAAAAACTTTATAACGGCCGACATGCGGTCGGTTGCCGTATCTCTGAAACAAGTACGCAAAGTGCCTAAATCCCTTTCAATGTTGATGAAACTGCCTACGATTGTGCCCTAGTATGTATTCTAACTGCCTAACTAGTTTTTATCAAGTTTCAAAGTTGATTTCATGCCATAAACAGGGATGATCCATCGGGGTTGTCCGGTGACCTACTTAATGGCGTCAGCTGATCCGGCCGGCCTGTAACGGTTATCAATCATGTCTCATGCCATTGTGGCCCTCAGGAAGGTGAACTAAGTCTAATATCATGTATGTTGTTGTCTTTAGATGTTCCTGCAAGCACTACAAAGACAAGGAGTGCAGTAAACAGTTCACGACGTCGGAGCTGGTCGCGCGTCGGCAGGAGGTCTTTCAGCTGTCCTCAGGTAAGTTTTTCATGAGATACATGTTATGCAAACCTGTCGCCACGACCATGTAGCTATGTCGTTCTCGCTCAAAACTATCCCATAATCCATGACAACGTCTTGAAGTATAACAGACAACTATTAACACTCAACCAGACCGTTTTTAAGTTAGTATTTAGGGTGTGTTAACCTAGTTCATGGGTCAATCCAGAAACCTCATTCCTTGAGTCACATGCATATCATGTACAGATTGTTATTATCCTAATCTACTTTGTTTTCTAGGCGAGAAGGACATGTTGCTACTGGGCATCGCCAGTACCTGCACAGACAATAGCAGCAGGCTGTCCACCTGGAAGAAGGGGATTAAGGGGAGAGGGGAGAGGCAGCACCAAAGAAGCCACTACCTCGTCGGTTCTCGGCCAGTCTGCAGTGACACTTTCAAGTTCATGTACGCGTGAGTAGCTTTGATATTCAACTTCTTTGCTCAACTAAGGTCTACCTAGATATCCCTACTATTATTGTACTACTTGAGGTAAATTACAAGATGAACTGTAATGAATCATAACAGAATCTGATCATGGCACTTACCATCACAAATCGTCCATATTAATATTACAATACTTACCTGTACTTGTTGCCTGTGTCCAATAATGATTGGCCTAATGTAACTCTTACCTTGTGACCTTTCCAGCATCAGCCAGAACAAGCTGACGTCCATCATCAAGTGGTACAAGTGCTACAGGGTGGTGACCAGGCAAAAGAAGTCTGGCGGGCGACAGGCGACTGCAATCATCCTCCAGCTGGAGGACATCAGGCGGGTCGTGGACTTCATCAACTCCTATGCCGAGACCAACGCCCTCGTCCTGCCTTGTCGTGTGTCTTCCCACAAACGGGATGACATCCTCCTCCTCCCCTCCTCTTCCACAAAGGCCGACATCTACAGGTTGTACAGCAACGCCATGGAGGAGGCTAACTTCAGGTGTGTGGCTGACTCAACCTTTAGAAACCTGTGGCTCCAACTCCTCCCTCGCATAGTGTGTTCCCGCCCTATGACTGACCTCTGCTGGGAATGCCAGCGCAACAACAGGGATATCTCTGCCTCTAGTAACCTACCTGACATTGTGAAACAGGCCAAGCTGAAAAAGCAACAAGTTCACCCGGAGGTGGTGGCTCGGGAGAGGGGCTTTTATCAGGACATGGTCAAGTCTGCCAAGGCTGCCTACAAGGAAGCAGAGTCCCCTCCCCTATGCCCCCACCCCCCTTGTTCTTCTGACACGAAGGTCCACATCAGTTTTGATTATGCCCAGCAGGTCCACCTTCCCTCCTTTCCTATGCAGCCTGGCCCATTGTATTTCCTTGTCCCCTGCAAGGTCGGCATTTTCGGTGTCTGTGCCGAGGCCACCCCCCAACAGGTGAACTATTTGATCTACGAAAGCCATTGCGGTAGTAAGGGGTCAAATGCAGTTATTTCATACCTGCACCACTATTTTGAAACGTATTCCCTGGGGGAGAAAGCGGTGGACATGCACTGTGACAACTGTAGTGGTCAGAACAAGAACAAGTTTGTGCTAGCGTATCTTCTCTGGCGGGTCCTGACTGGCTGGCACCAGTCCATTTCCTTAAACTTTTTGATCACAGGGCACACCAAGTTTGCCCCGGACTGGTGCTTTGGTTTGCTTAAACAAAGGTTTCGTCGTGAGCCTGTCTCGAGCCTCTCGGAGATGGAGGCGACTGTGGTGAAGAGTACCCAAGAACGTGTCAACCTTGCCCAACTTGTCGGGGATGAGAATGGGAAGGTGTTTGTCAAGTCGTATGACTGGCAATCTTTTTTGACCCCTTTCATCAAGCCAGTCAAGGGCATAAAACAGTATCACCACTTTGTATTCTCTGACCAGAACAAGGGCCACGTCACCTTCCGGCAGTATGCCGACTCGGCCCCCGAGACCTTCAAGATGCTGACTGTCGCCCCTGAAGCTGTCCCCCAGGAAGGCCCTCAGCCCACCGAATCCCCTGGCCTCCCGGCCAAAAGACAGTGGTATCTCTTCAAGAACATTCGGGATTTTTGTACTGAGGACACGAAGGACATCATGTGCCCTAAGCCCTCTGTACCAGAACCAGCACCCGGCCCAGGCCCCCGTGCCATACCTCCGCCAGAACCAGATGCGGAATCAGAGCCAGAGGCTGGCGAGGGGGATGGGCCAGGCAGGGGAAGGGGCAGGGGCAGAGGCAGGGGCAGAGGACAGACTCCAGACACATCATCAGGATCGGAGGGGGAGGAGGAGGAGTTGGTCAGACAGCTGGAGAGGGAATCAAATTCTTCATCTGACTCACAGGAGGAAGGCCCCCCACCCCCACCTAGGGGCAGGGGCCGTCCTAGTAAACGTGCTAAACGTGGTCGTGGCAGGCCCAGGACCACCTGAGAACTATTAAGAATCCGTTTTGAACATTGTTAACTTATTTTTAGTTGTTAAGACTTTTTCTGATTTTAAGATTTTTACCTCGGTGGCTTTTCACTATTTTAACGATCAAAGACAATCATGAACATTCCAAGAACTTTTATAGACACATTATGGATACCCAGGGTACTTAGGGTCATCACAGAGTCGTTTTTAAGCAGCCAAGATGAGGTATTGTGATCCTTTATACTTGCCGTTCTAGGTTAAGTTGTTGTTTCAGATCTGGATTTTTGTCACTTTTTGCAGCGCCGGCATGAATAAAAGTTTTGTATATAAACACATGAATTACTGGTATTTGTTAGCTAGAATAGTGTAGAATGACTATGTAAAGTTTCAGGACCAAGGATTGATTACAAGTGTACGTTGCTAGGGCTTTATCGGAGGACCGCGGTAGCGCGCGGTAAGAAAAACTTTCAACTCATTTATCTCAGTTTCTTATACCCGCATAGGCGCGGTTCTTTTTATTTTCGTCGCAACTTATCTCAGGCCCTAGATATCGGACCTAGACATGCTATACCTCGCTTTAAAGCTAATAATTAGTATTTTCTGATGGTATACCTAACTAAAAATCTTCCCCGTGCGACATCCGACTCACTTCGCCAAAACGGGTCACATATAGGCTTTACTCTTTTGCCACAAGATTTCTTGATTTCATTTGGTATGATGATCCCCTGGGACCCCTTCATTGAATTCAAAAGGGGAGCCACCTTGAAATATCAATATAACCCGGATGGGGGCCAAAAATCCAATATGGCTGACTTTTATTGAAATAATCTTATATCTCAGCTTCTGAAATGCCTAGAAACACATTGCTATTGTCCAAATTGGTAGATTATAGGACAGGGAATTCAATTATTTACCTTTCGAATCTATGCAATAGGTCTAATCGAAGCTAGCCCAAAATACCTTAAATTTCAAATGCCAAAAACATAAAAAATTTGTCAAAGTTTCATTTTGGTATTTCAAGATGGCTCCCCTTCTAGATTCAATAGTTATGCCTCAGAGGTGCCTCATGCAAAATTTGATGCTTTTATCCGCCGTGTAACGAAAATGTTGTTAACAGACCCCACTATAGCCTCCCAGCCTGTTGACCCCCTGGAATATGGAGCTTCTAGAAACAAGAATTTGCTTTGAGTCCTTGTTAGGAACTATTAACACTGAGTTAACTATTAAGTGAACAGGGATATCATTCAAGAACATTTCATAATCATTATTCAAAGATTGTACCACTTGTATTGTAAGTTGTAATGACTAAATCGATAAAGAAAGTTACTTTTGCACACAACAGAAAGAACCTTCCATGAATTACTCTGATATCATTTACATGACATGTGATGGCTGGAAGATCCATGTAACAACGTGAGATCAAACATATTATATATATATATATATATATACATAATTATATAAACAAAAAATTTCTATGACAGCTAAATGAGAATGATTCACTTTGTTTTTATAAAACATAAGTTCAGTGAGATTGAATTGAGAGTCTGATGACACTATGATGAGTAACAGGCCTCTTTGCACTAATCCTGACCAAGGATTCGTGGAAATTGTCTAGGGATACACTGTCAGATAGCCACCAGGTGGCAGCAACTTGAGCAGTCAAAGAACAATCTGCGGCGAATCACCCTCCCCACCAGGAATGATACCCCTGACATGTGACTCTGCTATGTAGGTTATTAACTATACACCGGCATTATGGTATCACTATGCCCTGCAGGCTAAAAATAGTCCTGTGGTCTTTGCTGGTAGGCACTTCAGATTCCCGTGTAATCATCTCTCCTACTATAGCATTCTGGGAAGTACGGGGACTACTTTTTGCTATAACTTGTTGCCGGCCTGACTTGGGATCAAAACATATTGCGGCGGGCCATGTGCATGATGTGGTCGCGTAGTACTACAATAAAATTGCTTCACGAAAAAAGACTTTAGTCGGAGCGAGTATTACATGTGGAATCCGACGTGACGGGGGAGTTTGGTTGTAGGAGTGAACCCATACCTGTCGTCTTCTCAGCCCTGGAGGTCTCAGAAAAAGAGACCATTAATTCTCTGTGTGTGTTGTGTGTTGAGGGGGCATTTTTGTGTGTTTTTTCCCATTCTGCAACTTCACGTACATGACCAAGGTTCACATTCTTCCTGTTGTTTGTATATCTAAGGAGAATAAACATAGAGAGGAAAATAGATGAAATTGCACTAATTCAGATCCTTTCATTGATCAATAAAAAAGTATCAACCAGTCAACTTTATACTGACGGGGAAATGTCTTTGGACAAGCAATTTGATCATTATTGATAAGTGACTATTACCGATAATCCATTTACATGATTACAATAGATATAGGGACCCCGCATATATAATACTGTAGCCAGCATGAACAACATTTTTCATATAGCATCCAAATTAATGGCAGGGGCACACCCAGCATTTCGAGAAGTCAAGGGGGCAGTAGCTTAATTTATTCTACATCAATTACAGAGAGTTTTTACTGACAAAACAAAAAATGGTTTTAGCATTCAATCAGGCATTATTATCCCCCTTGGCATTAAAAGATCTGTTATTCACTGGCATTTGAGAGGGAAGGTAAATATCAAACATATAGGAGTTGGAGTTCTGATGTAGAATACTAAATGTACCTGCTCTTGGCTATAACTGAGATCCCCAATAGCCCATTGCAACAACAGATACTACTGACAATGATAACTTTAAGAGCACTTCAAGCACATGTGCGTAAGAATGATAAAATGATACCTTTCGTTTTCAAATGAAAATAACAGCAGTTTTTCTGGACCAATTTGAATTTGGTAAAAATCATAATGGCACAGTTGATACCCATATTTGCTGCAATCTTCAGCTTTGAGAAAGGGAAATAAAGCACTAACATATGGCTGTACAGTGACCATTTTACCACAACTATAACATTCATAAAATGTGCAACTGTTCGTTGTTATGTTTGTTGCAACAAGCCACATTGGATTATGTGATTGTAAAAGTAGATAGAAGGGTTAAAACTATAACTAGCTGACTAGTCATGGACGTCGGTGAATGTTCATCAACTTTCGTAATATCGCTATACTTTTTGCTAAGAGTAGGTCAAAGCAAGTCTAAATAATAAAACAATGTTCTTACAGCTCACATACTTAGAAAAAAAGATGTTGTGCTAGTGTTGGTGCCAAATGCATTTGTTATGCATTTCCACTATAATACATGTTTCATTGGTCATTGTTCGACTTCCTAGGTCAGGTCAAAAATGTCATTTTGTTTTGGATAGGTATATATATACATAGACGGTATATTTATGGCCTTTGAGAACACAAGATTGGAAGGCTATATTTTGTCAAGCCCAAAGAATGGTTACATGAATAAATCAAATGTTTTATGATGGATATTTTATCACTGTGTGTAGTTTTTACAAAATCATCCAGGCACAACGGCACCTTTCAGTTTATGTCCTTTGTAATGTCTGTTGACATGAATACGCAGTCTATGTTTTTGCCAATTCTGTGATGTATTTTTAGGATTCTCCTAAAATTTGGCATTTAATCTACCATTGCATGGGTAAGCCATTTTTGTTTATTAACGTATACAGTTCGTGTCATCCATACTAATATCACCCTATAGTGCTTTAAATAACTAATGTACACAGTCCACAATGCTTTCTCATAATGTCTGAAAGAATAATAGCATCAGCAGCGTGCATGAAAGGACAATCTTTAAAAAGGCAGCAATCTTATACATATCACTTTCCTTGCAAGAGTCTGCCAATGATATCTCTTAATTCATGATCTCTTAGTTCATGATAGACTTTTGAGTCTAAATAATATTTAACAATATCAATTTTGTTTCTTAATAATTATGCTTTAACATCCGCTAAAGAATTTGGTTTGGCTATATCTTGAGCACTCTTGTAATAAAACTGTTGAGATATTTTGCCTGTATATATTAGATTTGGATAGTGGCATTAGTTGAAGTGTTATTTTTTTGTTATAAGAATGCATTGTTTTGCCGATAAATGCTGCCGATGCCATTATTCTTTCAGACAATATACAGGACTTCTTGCATCTTGTATCTTTACAGGGTTAATACTAAAGAATTGATTTACAGCCATGCCCACAGTAGGTATATATCCTTTCATCCCAAAATGATAAATTATTTACAGGATTTTTTAATACCTTTGCTTTTTTATGAATACATGAATAATTGACTCTGTGCTTTGTCATCAGCTAACAATTCAGCTTCTATGACTTAAGCTTGAGTAGAGATAAGTGAAGGACACTGGTGATAGTTGTTCAGATGGGGGTAACGATGAGACTGCCTCTGGTTGTGTCTTTCATATATCAGCTGATTGGTAATGCACGGCCATCCCCATACTGTTTGGCTGGACTTCTCAAGGTAGGACCCTTTTGTTACCTTAACAAATATCCCCACATCTTTTTTGTGCCAGCAGTTTTAAAAGACACTTCTCAATATTTCCTTCTGGTACTATGCCCAAATTGTGGCCTTTTCTATTGCAGTAACTCATTCATTTTCTAGTTTCAATTTCTTTTTTCTTAACTTGGTTCATTCCTTGATAGCTTAACATATATGTAGGTCCTCACTTGTTTAGTTGAAAGAAAATTCAACACATTTTTCTTCTCCAGAATGATAAATGAACCCTTTCCTTATCCCATCCATCTAGTCATCAAAATGCCAAATAATATCATCAAAATACATCTATGTATTTTTACACAATGTAGAGGCAATTTTACTTTAACCCCTAGTTGTAAGAGGGAAAATTATGATCCCTAAAGGTTTGGTTGTTAGTTTTTTAAATGTTCACTTGTTTATACATAAAACTCTACTTTCGGTACCTCACAACATATTCACATAATATTATTAGAAATAATGATCAATTTGTTTTAATTAAAGCTTCTTTAACTTAATTTTCAAGTATGGTTAACTTGTAAAATTGACCAATATTTGAAAATGTTACCATCAGTTTACTATTTGGATGATGTCCTCCAGCTGGCAAACCAGACATCCTGCTCCTCCCTGTATACTGATGACCTGGGGTATGCGCCATGTGCCTTCTCCACCCCTGAGGACCAGGCTGCCCTGTTTGTGGCCCTGGGACACCACCTCTACATGCCTTACAACTCAGGGGTAAGAGATGCAGGGTGCTACAAGATCTAAAATTTAAAGGGGTCATGCTAAAGCTGTAAAGGGGGAGACTTAAAATACAAGGAGGGAATTTACATGAGACACGTGTTAATAGGGCATAGTCAGTATAAAGATAACCAACCTTTTATAATCTTTTATAAGATTTGTTATTTATCATTGTTTACAATAAAAACAAAACATTATTGATACCAAAGTAAAATGGGTTTAAAGGTGGAGTTTGTGGGTCAGTCTTTGCCAATACTGAAGTAAGACATATTGAATATGCTTCTTAAGTGAGGGTCAGTATGATATCAAAGCTATGTTAATATTGAAATGATATCTAAAACCCTTATTGCTTTGATCGTGTTGAATTTGTATAATTACGTCATTGATTTTAGAAACAACGTGGTCCCCTGCCCAGCCTTACCTCCCCACTCCAGAGTTACCTGGCCTACCCACGGGTTGGAGGGGCTGCATCCCTTGTGAGGTTGACAGCGTCGTTCACCCTACCGGGTATCTTTCTTTATTAATTAAAAAAATATCGCAACCTTAATCCTGCTTGTAAGCTGTAGCTTAAATGCAGAATTTACTGATATGTTAAATGAAGTGTTTTCTGAAGATCTGACATGGTTGGAATATATCCATAGAATTGTTGTTGATAGAAGATGTCTTTGTCAGATTTGTTAGTATTTCTGACACTTATGCGGTAGGCAGTTCATTTGTTAGCAATACATTATAAAAGTAGAAGTGAGTAATGTTTGTATTCTGCAGTTTCTACAAAAGAGAGCACAGATACATGTAGATTTCAATATATATGGATGCATTCTTTATCACCTAAGTGTCCTGCCCTGTTGATTACGAGCCATGGGGAGACTACTGCCGTTTCTTCAGCACTGAAGCAGTGTCCTATTATGATGCAATCAGGGCATGTGAGGATCTAGGAGGAAGTCTGTTGAAAATTACTGATGCCTTTGATCAGGCAACACTGCACGCTAACAGGCAAGATACTTATACAAGCACAACATGTTTTATAAATGGCACTCAGACACAATGTCACTCTTTCTTTGTACATGTTTTTAAAGATGTTAATGACCCTTTGTAAATGAAAGAAGTATAATGAACCATTGACCTATTCCTTATCCAAAACTCTCACATTAATAGGTTCATCAGTCAAAGATGGAAAAACTGCATCCTAGCTTATGCACAAAACTGTTTTCAATGAAATGAATGCCCCCTGCAATTCTATGAATTCTCTTTCTTGATTCCAGGGTCACTGTAAGTGACAGTTGGGTTGGGTTGAAGTTCCGACATACTATATGGAGATGGCGTGGCTCTCTCTCCTCCCAATTAGGTTACACCAACTTTCTGAGTGGGTATGGACCAGATGATGTTTCGTATTCTGCAAGATGTACCCACATGGATAACAGCGGCCTCTGGGTCATTTCAGAGTTGTGTGACCAGGAAAAGGCATTTGTGTGTGAACGTACCCCAGTGATGGAAGGTTTGTTTTGATGGAACTAGAAACAGTTCTCTTTCCTGAGGGTTATAGTACATCTTACATAATGTGAATTATTTCAGGCAATGTAACAGCAGGAAGAGCTCTTCGTTAATTACTTCTGGGTTATTGGTGCCCTTGAATCTGTCTGGTCTAATAACATTGTATGATGTTTAGGTAGACTATTAATTTTGTTGTGTTCATATTGTGTACATATAAATCAATTTCATTCCAAGCACCATATTGTTGTCATTTTAGCCTAACTCTACACCTATATATATATCAGCACTGAATACATTTTAAAATCATTGCTAGTTTTCTATTATGCCAAGCTGCAAATAGAGCCTATGCTTAAGCCTTGTTGAAACATTTTCCAGCTTGCATCTTGATCTTGGCTAATTGGAAGTGAAATTTGGTATCCAAGATGAGGAGAATCAGAACAATTCAATATACATTCAAAAAGCTTTTCATTAGAAGTTCACTGTCAGTATCAGATACTGACTTTATTATGACTGATTAAAATAAACAGAAATAACATTTTGGACATTTTATTAAAAAAGACCAGAGCAAATCACTTAACATTGTTCATATTTCAGGAATCTGTCCAAGTAGGTACACCCCCTTCAGCACCACCTGTCACCTCTTTGTGCCCTCTAAAAAAGGGTTTGATGCTGCTCATGAACATTGCACAGCCATTTATGGTCACCTTGTTACTATCAATGACAACGCTGAGGAGGCTGCTGTGGAAGCAATCAGGTGAGGGAGAACTGATGGTTTTCCTTATGTCCCCTTCTCCCTTCTGGCTATGGTGAGCTGTCCTGTTTAGATAATATTAATTTTGATAGGGAGCCTTGAGTCTTCCTGTTTTTGTTCAAACTTTTTCATTCCAAACAACCTACTTATCAAGGTGTAGCTTCAAATGAACTATGTCAATAACACTAGGACATAACAACAGAAGACATATTAGATCCACATTTTCTTTTGTTATGTCCTACCTTGTGCTATTGTATTTTCTTGAGATGAAGTTCTTCCAAGCCTTGCCATTGGTCCTTTGCAATGTTCCTGTGTTATGCTTAATTAGGGTGGCCAAACATTTAGTAGATACTTAGCATTCTTTGAACCATTTCAAACCATGTCATGTGGAAACAGTGATCACTGCACAAGCAGCCTGATACATCATGTGTACTTGGTTTTTAGAACAGGGGAAGTCTGGATTGGTTTTGCACGGATGAGTTTGTGGGAGTGGCCTGATAAGAGCACTTGGCTGGAGGGGCAAAGGAAAGACCCTGTCAGCTTTGTGCCTGGTAAGCCGACCCGGTTAGACAACATGACATACATGACAGATAGCGGAGAGCTCACAGCCACCAATGATCCCACTCAGCTTAAATACTACATCTGTAGTGTGGACAAAGTGTCAGGTGAGTTGCAATTGGTTCGAAAGGATGTAATAGCATAATACCATAGATACTTTGACCAAAATATCTGAACTGTTATTTACGACACACACACATTAGGATATTCCCTACGTGTACAAACTTTCCAAGACTTTTCTACTATATAGAAGTCACATGAAAAGGTTTTTAAAAAAGATTTTCAAAATATGATCTTTGCATTGTCTTTGACTACCCTATTTCAACTTGTTTTGTGTGGAGACATATCACTGGACATAGAAAAGTTGTTAGGACGCTAAACCACAAATGGGTGCTATCCCACAAATACAACCTAATTGTTACTGAGCATCCATGTCGGGACGCTATCATGCAAACATACACTAAACCGCAAAGCACTTTGTCAGTTAGCAGCACCCATATGCTGCTAAGCTACAATCAAATGCTATCCAACAAGATGCTATCCCATCAATGGATGCTATCCTACAGATATTTTTAACTATAGTAGGTTAATTATCCATTAAAGTTAAGGTCTCATTTGTGTTACCGATATGCCTTCAGATAATAGCTAGCTCCTATCACAGTCTCCTCCATCTAACTGCTGTCGTCCAATACATAATAATAGTTCCGTATCATGTAAGACATAACACTCGTGTGAAAGGATGTTCTTTTATCATAATCCTGTGTATTCGACATACGCATACTCTTGACAAGATCTCAATGACAGTGAACAATTCCAAGGATAGAATCCACTCATCCACACTCAGTCAATACTCCCGCCATCTAAGCAGTCTATCAGCTTCAATTCCAACTCCAGAAACAAGATTCAAGAACACAACCTTTCCAGGATGTTAAACTCACAACAGCTATCCGCACTCTAACTGTGTGCTGCCCGAATGGCACCTTATGTATGAATGGTTCAATACACATCACTTACTAGACTCCTCCTCTCTCTTCACCTTTGACAAAGAGTAATAGCTAAAGTGTGTCCTGATGTAAACACACAGCTGCTAAGCTATGGAGTATGGACTGACCACCTGCATCAGTACAATTTGTTGACAAATAGCAAACCAGTTTTCAAAGATATTTTGTTTGGGTTTGGAAGAGAAGAGTACCAGTACTGCAAACTCCTAGAGGACATAGGACTAAGCTTTTTGATTTTACAAATATATTATTTATTTATGAAAATTAAATCACACCGATAACATTATTTATTAGAGCATTAGGCTATTTATGACTATGATATACCACCATTTTGATCATAGGTCTTGTTGCTAGATTTTACCAATCAACCAACCTGTCAAATATTATTCATATTCATATTTATTTTTCTGAAAACAAAGTAACAGAGTGTACATGTATACAAAACTAAAACTGAAGACCTGACACCCCCTATCAATCCCATAGAAAAGGTAACTTTGCTGTATAATAGTTTAATATAGCTTTGTGCAGAGATGCCATCCCACAAATAATTGTGACTTAGCAGATCTGTTTGTAGCTTAGCATCTTGTGGTGATGCTAAGTCACAAAAGGATGCTATGTTACAAATATTTATGGGTTAGTGTCTATTTTTCGAAAGACACTATCCTTAAAATATTTTTGGTTTAGCATCTGTTTGTAGATTGTGTCTCAACAAAAGTACCTTAGTTGGGTAGAATGAAAACGATACTTATGATTTTACAGCTGACTACTTTAATAAAAACAGGAACATTGTGAATTAAGGCAACTGTCTGATTCATGTAGGATCCGGAATTTTGCAACCAAAATTTATTCAAAGTATCAATGTATTAATTTCTGATTTCAGCCCTTGAGTGGTCTGAGTGGGCCCCCTCAAGCCTGGACCCCTGGGACAGGGAGGCTACGTCATCTGTTCTTGTTCTTGGCTCAGCTGTAGACTGTGACATAAGAAGGTATTCCTTTGGTATGTACCGAAATAGAATCAGAACACCTCTGAGTATCCAAATACCTAAAATAGCATTTATACAATTAGGTATTTGTGAAAAAGAATATTTTTTCTTAATACTCCTCCCAGGTGGCATCCTGAATGGTAGTGAGTACATTTAAAAGCAAACTGATGCTTCCTGATGTTTTTGTAGAAAAAAAGACTTGGGGAGGAATAAATCTGTAAATTGCATCAATTTATATGCAACTTTTCGGGCTATTCTGCAGGTTGTAATTTTTATATATATTTATTGAACCATACTCACTCACAAGAAATGATCTTCCCTATAGACATGAATATAATTTTTGAATATGCCAACAAATTAGAAACAAAATATGGTAAAGGATATTTATGACAATAATAATGAGATACACACTTGCCAACATTTTGATATATCTGGGATCAGAGTTTATAAGTAACACGGCTGTGTAAACTAACTGTTTTAAAGGATTGGCTGCAGGATTCTGAATATCAGCAGGTAACTTGATGATATTGAAATATGTAAACTTTAAATCTTATGATCCAGAGAGTGGGAGTCGAAGTGACTGCATCGAAGACAAATTGGGATCCACTTATGTGGGCACCCAAAGCACTACTGTGTCAGGCCGCACTTGTCAGAGATGGGACAGTCAGACTCCCCACGTCCACTTTTGGGATGTTGGGGCCAGCCATTGGCCCAGTCTAGCTGCTGCCCAGAACTACTGCCAGGGTGATGGACAGCATGACGGGCCCTGGTGTCATACAACAGACCCTGATGTGCCATGGGAGCACTGCCACATTCCCCTCTGTCGTGAGTAAAACTACTATTGTCTGGCTTCTCTAACATGTCTGACAATGTACTGTTTTTCCTAGTGAAGATTCATGATTCACAATTATTGAATATTGTTTTATGTGTTCATGAAACAATCAAGTTTTCATTTATTATTATCAGAAATATTATAGCTACACTAAGATATGTGACTTGGACCATCACCTATGATATTTTCTGTGAATGTCATGATGGTGGCCCCTACAAAACTCCTTGTAACCAGTTACAATGCGATCTTTTTCGGCGTTTTTCCTGAAGTAAACAAACATGTTGTGAATCAAAAAACGCCGAAAAAAGATCGCGTTGTAACGAGTCTCGTAGGGGGTGCCACCATTACGACGTTCTTGGTGAAACATTACAAATCATTAATCTTTACTTGCCAAAGGATCATTGTTATTATCTTTTTTAAGTTTCTTAATCTTTCATTTCATTGGTGGAAATAAAAAATTTAAATGTTTTAATTGTTTTCGCCTCAGTTTTAAAGTGGGCTCACACTTCGAGCAGAGGGGAGGTGGACAGCATGTAACCAGTGAAGAATATATGTTTTAAAGGCTTGCTTGCCAAAACCAGCAGGATGTGGAAAAGCAGGTTGACATATGTCCACCAAAAATATGTCCACCACTGACATAGGGCAAAGGGATGAAGAGGGTAAAGGAACAAAGCTAGGACAAAGCTAGGGTCAGGAAACTAGGGGTGTTGTATGGGGTGAAGAGGGTGAAGGGGTAAGGGGATGTGTCATACTGAAGTGTCACACTAACGTGTCATGCTGATGTGTCATGCTGACGTTTCACGCTGGTGTGTCACGCTGGCGTGTCAGGCTGATGTATCATGGGGGCATGTCATGGGGAGGTGTCACAGGGAGGTGTCAAGGGGATAAAAAGTAAGTTCATATTATTTTATAGCATTTGAAATATGACTGTAAGCCTAGAGGCCAGACGTCTTTTTTTAGATTTGGTTCGGGCAATGTCACTGGCATTCCGAAAAATGATTATCTAGGCCACATTCAGCCTATAAAATTGAATAAAATACTGGACACTGTGATCTGATGAGTCCCATGCTCCATATTGTTTAGTCATTTTAGGCCTGGACATGTTTGCAATTCAAATATTTTCATATTTTTTAATTTTTCACTATAGTGTCATTTCTTCAGACCTACCATAAAAATATTTCATCTGATTTGAAAATCAATATATCTAGGCCTGCTGTTAGTGTCTAAGCTTGCAAGTTAAATATTTTGTTTCAGATTGTCACTGTAGTGCCAGTTCAGACTAACCACAAACCGATTTAAAGAAAAACATGAAAGACAAACCCCCTAATTGTTTTATTTTTGTGAAAGATTGAAGAGGCTGCCTCAGTTTGTAGCTCTGCTACACTTTTACAAGATTAAACTAACTTTTACAAGATTAAACGTTAATTTAAACTAGTTTGAAATATTCAAAGTTAGTTTCAGAAGCTTTGATTGTGTCATGACATCACATCAAGCAATGTTGTAAATGAGGGTTCTTTGGAACTCGTAAATTCCTTTTTTCCCCTGATTGCAGCCTATTTCAGAGAGTACCTGTGTAAGACAACTGATGCTGGCTGGGAATATGTGGGAAGACTTGCAGTGAGTGTTCAACACAATAGATGTCGTCGTTGGGACCAGCAGACTGCATATAGTGGAGAGTTATTCCCTGAACGATCCCTGACCGGGGCAGTGAATTACTGCCGCAACCCCAACCTGGACACCCAAGGCCCCTGGTGTTTCACCTATGCTGGGGTGACTCAGTACTGTGATGTTCGGCTATGTAGTACGTTTTGTTGGTTTTCATCACATAAAATAAAGACCAACGATCTCTTATGTTGTTTTGAGAACATAATCTTTAATTGAGAAGGGGATCATCAGAATTAAACTAACACTTCATTATGATTCATCCAGCATCTATTTGCAGTATTTGCAAAAATTTACAACTGACACCCCTGTTATTGGAGTCGTAGACATTAATTATATAATCATGATGATTATAAAGCTCAAAAGAAGTACTTCTTATTAGGCAGATGGTGAAGCATGACGGATGGTAGCATTAGATTGTGATACTGATTTTGTCCATCTACTCAGAAGTTACCGTCTCAGAGGAAACTACAACTTTTGAATGTGATCCTTATAATTATAAGTTTGATACATAGTAAATACTTATTGAAAGGCAACATTTGGGTTAATCCCTTTAATAAATCACTTCAATTGCAGTAGTGAAGTATACTATGATTTTGGAGAATGTGTTTTCACCCTGATGAATATTCACATGGGCTCCTCAACCATTTCAGATCCATATTCTTGAGGGCTGCACATCGAGACTACTGAGGGACTGCAGTGACGTATAAAGGCCTCTATACTGTAAGAAGATGAGACAACAGGGGCGGACCCAGGGGGGGGATCCAGAGGGTCCTGACCTCCCCCTCCCCCTTTTGATGGATCCCTATACTACACTACATAAATAGGGGAAAATACTGCATGGATGCGCACAAATGCACACTATCTTAGCACTTAGCCTTAACATATCCTAACCTCCCCCCCCACCTTTCAGAGATTCTGCATCCGCCCCTGGACAATACTGAAGCTGTATGCACCTTTCACTTGTTTCCACAAGTCAGTCAATATGGCAGAAGAGATTATGTAGCAGTACAGAGAAACGTTGCTTAATGCTCAGAATCCAACTCAGTGTTCATGTACTTCACAAACAGAAATATGTCTGAAGTTTCAAGGTGTGATGACACAGCAATTGTACCTCATGCATAATATGTATTCGCCCAGAATTTTAGACATATAATCTGCATTTTTACCCTATTCATGTAATGATTTATAGAGGTTCTTCCATAAAACGCTGTTGTCTTTTTTGAATATCGAGATCCTCACTGTGTTTACTCCGATCTCAAAATTGGTTGAAAAAAACACATCGGAGCAGCTAATTTGGAACTTTGAACTAGACACAATCAAGACTATTTTTGATCAAATCTTAACATATATTTTAAAACAAACAGTTTTCAAAAGTTAATTATGGTCCTTATTTTTGATACCATACAATACAAATCTAGATTACATAAGTATTTTGCATATAATTAACAGTATGATAACAAATACCCATGTAGGAAGCTCTAAAAGTTGGTCCTTTCCAGCATAATGATTATAATAAAGGTCTTATAAATCTGTGGGACACATTCTATAAACATTCTCTATGACTCTTTATTGATAATCAAAGGGTTTGTAAATAATGATGGCATATATGTTGAGGAACATTTTAAATAAAATATTTGAACCAATAGAAATGTATAATACAGATTTTAATAAGTTTCCAGTCATTAGTTTTACACTTCCTAAAGTCGTCATGGTGTATACAATGGAGCGGTAAGCACCCTCTATGTCAACAACCGCCATGAAGTCACCCGGTTCCAACAACTGAGCTACAGTTTCTACAGAATTGTATGAGAAGGGTTTGCACGTCATATTCATGAAATTATCAATGCTCTTCTTACGAGGCATGCTACAGTCTGTGATTGGTCTCAGCTTACCATTATAATTAGCCTTCTCGACAGCCCCCAATGCATTCATGCATTGGGGTCGATCTACCACCAGAAAAACTCAACAACAAACTAGACATTTCATTGACAAATTTCTTATGTGTTATTGACAAATAATCATCACAAACATAACTGCTGTCACATCCTTCATCCACAATTTTAAAACCATCACATAAGCCATTCCAAACAATATTGATTTGGTTAGCACTCAACTTGCAGTTGCCACCAAATAGGTGTGCTGCCACTCTACAAGGCCTCAACTGAGATGCAAAATTCATGATTCTATCGACACATGAGCATTTTCCAGAAATGCACCAGCTAGAAACATTAATAACCAAGCCGCCTGCACTAACTGGCAGAACAAACACACTATCACCTTGCAGTTTTTAATTTTCCTGTCTGCCATCATAAAGCGATTAAAAACAGGCAGTCCATTGTCGTTCTCAATGGTTGAATGGGAAGGAACGCTATTGGTTGCCACCGATGACTTAGGGGGCTATGACATCACGGGGGTTCTCCCTGGTTACCACCCTAGCAACCCTGGTCTCCCTGCATTATGCTCAGATAATCCGGAGTTATTATCTCCCCAAAATATTTACGAATTCCTCAAGATCATTTTATACCACACTATAATAGGACCATCTTTAGAGGGGCCCTTCAATGATAAGAATTTCATCACCAACTAGATACAATCGACTTTATATTTTTCAATTAAACATACTTATATAAAGAGACAATACTTGAGCATTACATCATGGTATGGGGTATCCCATGTTAAATAAAGGGCATATTTCTTTCTTTTTTTTTTTTTTGGATTGGATTTTTATCCAGGCTGAGTTCACTTTATTAAATGTTCTTCCACTGCAGTCCTGTGGACCATTTGGGCACAATTCCGTGCAGGGGTCATCCAAATGTCCTTTTTCCAGGCTGCACCCCATGGGACTCGAACCCATGGGGTGTCAATGCCAACGAGTGGTACCAACACCTCTGTGACGTTGGCCACCCCGACCCCCATGCATGACTGACAAAGTATCTAAAGTTCTGTACAGTACATTTGAGGATTACTCAAATGAAGACTTTTATGTAATCATCTAGGAAATGCTTTTATACAAAACCCATGTCAAAAGAAACAATAAATCGATTAAAAAATGGCATGTTGTGATTCAAATATGGCCATCTACTAATACACAAATTTATTTTGAATTAGGTGTAAAACCAAACGAAAGTGGCAGATATGCCTTGTTCATACTCAAGAAAGTGCGTGAGAACTTTGTTGGATACCTTATATGGATATAGCTAGAAATCACAAGTCCTCTTACTAAATTGGGATCAAACAGTCTTTATTAATTCTATAATTTCCCATATGAGCTGCCAATGAAGGCATAATAACCATGATGGGGGACCCCTTATGCAATGTCCACCATTATAATTATGCAATGTACTAGAATTGTATTTACCACATCAATATACCCAAGCAAAAATATGACATTATAATAACGTTGCAGTAACATTCTGTTTAGTTCTGCTTTGGTTCTTGTTATGTCATTTTGATGGCACCAAAAGACGACTTTAGAACCTAACATTGCGACGTTGCACTGTAATGTTATTGTGATGTTCTTGTAAAGTTCTTTCACATCATAATAACTTCACTAAAATTCAATGTTATAATAACGTTCTTTTTTGATAAGACTTAACTATACCTAAAAAAACGTCTTTGTTACCTGAAAATTGGGCATGTTTCAGACTAACCAAAAAGGTACAGTTACAGAACGTTCTTGTTAGGTCGCTGCTTGCCAGGGTACACATATATACTCACTTCTTTCAGAATTATGTCATGTGTCAAAACAGATATGCTATGTTCGTTCTCAAGAAAACTCTTTTCCTAAATCTAATTAATCATAAAATTATAGAACAATTAGCAAAAAAAGAATAAACTTGAAACCATTATGGAAATTGAGAATAATCAAAGATTATCTCAAAGACTACATGTACGATTAGTTTTTTTCAATAGTTTTTCTTCTTTTATAAAATTGTCTGAAATCACTGACACCTTTGGTTTTGCAAAGTCTACCACTGTGACTGGAGTCATTACCAATCAACCACCACTGGTACCTACAAAACCCAGCAGATGGAAGCATCAGTTCAGGAATATGGCACAGGTCTGCTGACTTTGGTTCAAGGCTACTGTACCATAGAACTGTAGTAAATCTTCAGCAATCTTTGCTGTCTGAAATTATACAGCAATTAATTACGGTATCAATACTGTAGATTTACCCAAATACAGCAACTTTGTAATTTTACGGCACTTTCACGCTTATATAACCAGTAAAACGTTGGCAGTTTTAACATGTAAACTATATTTAAAGGTGGAGTATTTTATTTTATTAAAATCAAATGTGAGAAAGAGATCAAAATGCTAATAATGTATATCGCATGTACATATCCCTACTCTGTTTTAATAATTTCAAGGTACATAGATAATAGCAGTGGCCCTTCTATGAATAGCCCCCAATGAGGTCTGACCCTCAAGGGTTTCATAGGGCTATATGGCCCTTAACTGTAGGACCCTCACTGATGCCCCACCTACAGGTCAAGGTTTAACCATGATAATCTCATCTGTACTTTTACAATTTTCATTCAGGCCCTTTAGAAATATGTTCTGATATGACATCTTCCAAATAAAAAGTGTCTTTTAATATCAACCATGTTTTTGTTTAGTTTTCTAAAAGATGTCTGATATGCACTGACCAGTGACCCATGGTTACCATGGTTACCATGGTAACAAGAACAAGGTCAGTTAAGTTGGTGTGTCCAGTTACATTAGGGTGGTGATGGACATGTCCTTACCTCCAGATCTCTGTGAAGTTTTAGGGCCATTCCCCTTAACTGCAGGGTGTATGTCATCAAATAAACATTAACTAACCTATTAATCTCAATCGCTATGGCTTGGAACTGACAGAAATGTAAACTGAGGGAAAAACTTTTCCTACTATTTTGTCTGTTTCAAACATAAATTCAAATTTATGCTTCAATGATCAAGGAGAAAAATATGTTTGTTGCTTTGTAGGAAACAAGTATGTTCATACTCTTATTACATCAGTCAAAATAAGGGCAAAGATCAGAAATGGTTTATTATAGAACCCCATGGGAATCTGTAGGGGGGCAGAAATCCTTGTCCCACCCGGGGTCCAGCCACCACCAGGGACTAGTGACGTTTGGGATGCGAGATGCTATTGTCTGATTTAGACATCTTTATGGTAGTTAATTGCCTTAATAGGTCTGGGTTGGATTGGCAGTGCCTCATCATAACACCATTCCATGCCTGTAATTGCCAAAGCACTTAGCATAAATACATCCCTCGTACAAAACACATTGGTCTGAGGTTGGAATTAAATCCTTCTCTAACATTTAGTTGGAGTTTGGAAAGAAAATCAATAAAGATAAATTGGTAAAATGTTTGATTTAGCATACTGTTAAAATGCCGCAAGTACTGTAAATTTACAGCAATAGTTGCGGGAACCTTTGCTTTCATCACTATTTGCTGTAAACTGACAGCACTTTGTCTGCTATAAATTTACAGCATATTTTGCTGTAGGAAATCAACTGTACATTATACTATAAATTTGTAGTACAAAGAGTGCTGTAAATTTACAGCATAGTTAGATCTCGGAATGGGCTGGCCTGGCTGCTACACCCCTCTGCATGTCCCCCAGTGGCAACAACTTGGTTATCAAAGGTGTTGTGCCACCCGCTGTTGTGTGTATGGCCCTGTTTATGGGACCATGCACATTGGAGAACAAATGCCTCTGTAAAAGTAGAGGTATGGTCTCTACCTTCTCATAGATTCGATCACCATCACCGTCCTTGAAAGGCCCCTTGCAGTTAATTAGGGTGTAAAGCCCTAATTACACTATGTGTCAGGTATATGTTTGCGTCTGGTCCTGATGCCCAACGCCTCTGATTTGCGTTATATCACAGACATGGCATATTACACTATGCGTTGAATCATGTTGGTGCCCAACATAACCCAAAGTGAAATATGTTATATGATGCATTTTAAAACACATTGGGGATCACGTTGGCTCATGTTTGCATGCTGGGTCGCATTCTTTTTACAAACATGTCTGTAAAATGATGCGAATCAGATGCGTTGGCCAATGCAACCCAATACAAACGTGACTCAACGTGTAGTGTAATATGGCCTTTGAGCAACCAATAACCTACCAACCAAATAAAACGTTTGATGCTCAAATATTTATTATTTACATAATTTGAATACAAAGAATAGGCATATAGCAAAACTGCTTTGAGGTTATTAATCAAGAAAAATAGGAATTCACTAGCCCACATTTTGAGGCCTTTTTTCTAATCCATTGGGGGGTCACATGTGACACCTATTTGTTAAGAAAAACACTAGCCTCCCAGCCTAGCTAAATGTATATCTGACGCAAAATGTAAATCAACCTAAAATGTTAATGAAATTAATGTAAAATGTAAACCTAATGCAAATCATGTCAATGTAAAATGTTGATTTCAGGTATCATAAAATGTAACTATTTGACGTAAAATGAAATGTGAAACATGGACATAAATGTTATATGGGTATTATGGGCACACCTGCCGGTTTATCATGGGCAGCCTGGCGCCTTTTTTGTAGGAAATTCATCGTCCGTTGTGTCCCAACGAGTTTATATTCTAATTTTGAACTTTTCCATCATAGACGAAGGATTGTTCGGACAATAAAGTTCTTTATATGGTTGGTTGATAAAGAATTTGGCCGATTTTCCAAAAGTCGACTGAAAACAAGTTTATTGTCGGTAGTCTTCCCACTTGTAGGGATGGGGCTTTACAGTGAAAAATATGATGATAAATGCTATAACAGACCTGTTTATCGTCAGACAGCCTGGCACCACTTTTCTGTCCGAGAAAGACCTGTTTGTCATCGATATTTAGGTCTTTGAAAGTGTCCCCATCAGCTAATAACATTGTTTTGTCATCAACGACATATTTTTGGATGATAAAAAAAGAAAATTATTGTTGGCCGATATAACTCGTTTTATCCTTGACAATAGCCTCCTCGTGGGGATGGGGCTTTGGTACAGTACTAAATCACGGGGCATTTTACCACATGATATGCAACCATGTGAAATTGCATAGTGTTCAAATCAAAGTTCATACACTTGTGTAAAGACTATGTAGAGTTTTTTTGAACTAATTAATGTCCATCCTTTTGTCATCAGAAAAACAGGTGGTTACTTTGATACAAAAAAAGGCAGGAGGTATGTTTACATCAATTTTACGGCAATTGCAATTCCATTTTAGGTCAGATTTACATTTTACGGGAATTTCAGTTATATTTTGCGTCAAGTTACATTTCATGGCAGATTTATATTTTACAGTATAACACCTTCATTAGAGCTAACAATACTGAGATAACTAGTAAGTGAACAGGGACATCATTCAAGAACATTTCATAATAATTTTTCAAGGATCTTACCACTTCAGCGCTGCTGGATCTGCCTTCAATTGTTATGACTAAATCAATAAAGAAAATGGAGGCAGACCACTAAAATCCATACACGTACAGCGACATGGAAATGTCTTAAATTTGACATGTGACATCGAAAAAAATAAGCAACAGAGACACGCGACATTGCCATTTTTCATATTCGACACACAACATGATTTCTATCTAATCTGTATACATTGTAGTCTGGAATTTCAATGATATTATTAGGTATATTTGGAGTTATCCATGTTTCTGAAACCCCTACTATGTCAAGATTATTTAACATCAACAATGGCATAAATGTGGCCTATATTTGACTTAAAAAAACACACAAAAAAACAAAAAATGATTTCACAAACAGTTTTGCCCATTTTTTGAAGTTTGATTTGGGGATTCTGACTGTCACATGAATGTCCATGTTTGCCGATTTGTTGGAATCTAGGGTTGTGGTCTGTAGGTTTCCAGCTCTGGAGTTAGCCATCACCAGTATATTATTTCTAGATTTATTTGTCTATTTCTGTTACACAATATAATAAAAATAGCATAATTGCACACACCTTATATGGTTAATTTTAACATGGTAGTAAATTTACTAGATGGTACAGTACATATTTTCTATTCATTAAAACTGCAATTTGAATTTTTGTTTTACAAATGGCAGAGTAACTATATATATTGGAACTCTGATTTAATTAGAATATGAATTCTTCCATACAAATGAGTTCAAGGCAGTTTATGCTTTTCACTGTAGATTCAGTAGCTTCGTTGCTTACTCCTGTAGTTCTTGTTGGAATTCTGTTTTCAGATTTACTAATTGTTTACCGAGGATGTTTGGACCCTTCTGACCTGGTTTACCGATCTGTGACCGTTGCGCAAGTGTAAGACTGGTCCCAAAATGCTCATCCCTTGTTGCTTCGTATAGATTTCCTATCGTTACCATTAATTTATCTTTCAACTCAGGATGGTGCATGTACTTTTTCTCATGAATCAACTCCATGATTTTGACTCTTTTGGTTGGCCAGTCGATCTAAATTTTAATATCCCGTACCAATTTCTTTGCCTTGTAGCTGTCTTTAGCATCGCACACCTTCTCCTTTACTCACTCGGTGTTGGGATGATTTGCTGTTTCGTAGCTATACACCTGTTTGGCACAGAAGAAGGTGAGTCCGTTGTCTTGAATCTTACAAGGATACATCCTGGAAGGAAAGGCATAATGACTCTGGAAAGCAAGTCCATCTTCTGTTTTTACCATTTTCGCATTTTCCAAAGTTATTCCATTTGGCAGAGTGTCCAATGCCTGATATATGTACCGTACATCGTTGATAACCAGTTCTCCTCCTCTCAATATACTACTGTCACACTGTCCGGGCCAATGGTAAATCCTATATCCTGTAGCATTGACAACACTTGTTGTTTAAGCGGTACTTGTGTATCATTCTCCTCTAGACCATCCACTATGAAATTGGTCTTCTCTTTTCTTGATCAAGCAATTCGTCCTTTTTTAGGAGAGTTTCCAGTGAGTTTTCGTGCCGTTTGGTAGTAGTCAATGCCTCTGTCAGTTCATCTGAATGCCGTCACAGTTGTCCTTTGAGATCCGTAACCTGTTGAGTTAGTGTTGTAATTTGTTTGTTCATATCAATTGCATCTTTAAATTTTTTGATTTCGGCATCATTTGACTGAATTTAGTCATCAATCTTCTCCATGCCTTCTAGTTTTGTTTTCTTGGCTTGATTACCTTGGCATATAGCTTTATGTATATCATCATTTGTAGCAGACACGGCCACCTTGGTGTCCCGTTTTTGCTTCGAACCAGATGATCATCAGAGATCAAGCTCATTGTAGTTACCGGCATTAAATTTACTAATAAAGTATGGTAGATATGTTCCCACAAATCATCAGTAAATTTGGTTGACCAATTATCAGATTTTTATTCAGTTAATCCACATAATTCACGAAGAAAATTCACGACTCGCCACCTCTCACATGATCCACTTCATTTGCCTATTGATGTTTTAATCATGAGCCCTGTTATATCTGTGATTGCTCGATCCTGATCGATTGGTTCACCGGTTCGTTCACCATACAGCACAGTAATGATAGATGAATCCATGGACTGGTTGGTTTGAGCATGGATAATGAAAATGGGGCATGGAATGGGTAATGAACACGAGCAGTCGACACCAACACATTCAATTCAAATTTTCTGTTGTCTTCTTAGCCCTGGAGGACTCAGAAAAAGGGACCATTGATTCTCTGAGTGTGTGTGTGTGTGTCTTTTTTTTTTTGGGGGGGGGGGGGGGCGTCACACTAACAGCTTAGCATTTTTTGCCCCCCTTGTGCAACTTCATGTACATCAAAGTCTAGTTGTTTGTATATTTAATGTGAATAAACATAGAGAGACAAATGGACTGAATTACACTAATTCAATACCATTTGTAGATTAATGCATAAATGTCAACCAATGTCAACTGTATAGTGAGTGGGAAATGTGGTTCTAGGACATATACCCTGGACACTTACCCCCTTGACACTTACACCCTGGACATTAACCCCACTAGGACACTTACTGGATGGGGAAGTGTCAAAACCTGTGCCACCTGTTTGGACGTCGAGCTTATTTTAATCCATATTGTTTTAGGCCCCGGTCGCTGTTTGCCGGTTGCCGGTTGCCGGTCGCCAGCCCCCAGCCCCCAGCCCCTGGTCCTAATTGGGCTCATGAGGGGTAGGTCCCGCCGGGCCCCACTTCCACAATTTTTAATAATAGGGAGTAAAGTAAAATATATATCCTATTCCTAGTCACTATTTCCCACAGTTTTGATAATGGTGAGTAAACCAGATATATATCCCTCTCTTCTGATAGTTCTTTAGGATTCATACCTAAAAGGCTAACTCATCCCTATTCCTAGTCACTATTTCCCACAGCTTTTAATAATGTGGAGCAAACTAAATATGTATCCTTCTTTTCTGATAGTTCTTTTTGGTGCTGCTCCAGTGGCCTAAAGTAAACATAAGGGAATTAATGGATGTCTATTTGAAGGCACCCCATCAAAACATTATTGGACTGATTTCTCCAAGGTTGGGGGGTTAGTGTCCTATAAAAAAGGGGGGGAAGTGTCCAGGGGGTAAGTATTCTAGGAGGTAAGTGTCCTAGGGGTTAAGTGTCCAGGGGTAAGTCTCTGGGAGGTAAGTGTCCTAGGGGGTAAGTGCTCTAGGGGGTAAGTCTCCAGGGGATAAGTATCCTAGAGGGTAAATGTCCTTGGGGGTAAGTGTCCAGTGGCCCATTGCACAATGTCAACAATGACAACAAAAATATAATAAATAGCGAAAGAATTCGTTGTTGCTTAAAACATTATTTGCAGTTATTTTCTAAACAACGGAAATTTTTTCAATAATTTTTTTTCTATATTTAGAATGCCCACAAAGAGTTGTAACCTTACCTAGTTTCTCTAATATCTTCCCTTTTTATATCAATTCACAGAATTAAATTCCATTCATTATAACCAGAGATTTTTACAAAGAAACATTTCCCTGTTAAGCAAAAGTTTGATCCTCACAATGAAATTCTCTTGTGTAACGGGTCACAAGAGGTAAGTGTTCGGGGTGTAAGTGTTCGGGGTGTAAGTGTTCGGGGTGTAAGTGTTCGGGGTGTAAGTGTTCGGGGGGTAAGTGTTCGGGGGTAAGTGTTCGGGGGGTAAGTGTTCGGGGGGTAAGTGTTCGGGGGGTAAGTGTTCGGGGGGTAAGTGTTCGGGGGGTAAGTGTTCGGGGGGTAAGTGTTCGGGGGGTAAGTGTTCGGGGGGTAAGTGTTCGGGGGGTAAGCGTTCGGGGGGTAAGCGTTCGGGGGGTAAGTGGCCGGGGGGTAAGTGGCCGGGGGGTAAGTGGCCGGGGGGTAAGTGGCCGGGGGGTAAGTGGCCGGGGGGTAAGTGTTCGGGGGTAAGTGGCCGGGGGGGTAAGTGGCCGGGGGGTAAATGACCGGGGAGTAAGTGACCGGGGGTAAATGACCGGGGGGTAAATGACAGGGGGGTAAATGACCGGGGGGTAAATGACCGGGGGGTAAATGACAGGGGGGTAAATGACCGGGGGGTAAATGACCGGGGGGTAAATGACCGGGGGGTAAATGACCGGGGGGTAAATGACCGGGGGGTAAATGACCGGGGGGTAAATGACCGGGGGGTAAATGACCGGGGGGTAAATGACCGGGGGGTAAATGACCGGGGGGTAAATGACCGGGGGGTAAATGACAGGGGGGTAAATGACCGGGGGGTAAATGACCGGGGGGTAAATGACCGGGGGGTAAATGACCGGGGGGTAAATGACCGGGGGGTAAATGACCGGGGGGTAAATGACCGGGGGGTAAATGACCGGGGGGTAAATGACCGGGGGGTAAATGACCGGGGGGTAAATGACCGGGGGGTAAATGACCGGGGGGTAAATGACTGGGGGGTAAGTGACCAAGTGGTAAGTGTCCAGGGAGTAAGTGTCCGAGAGTAAGTGTCCTGTCCCCGGGAAGGGTCCTTGGTCAATCAATTTGATTATTATTGGTTAGTGTCTATTATTGATATTTCGAATTCATTTACCTGGCTATCAATAGCTGGGGCACACCCAACATTTCAAGAAGTCAAAGGGGCAATAACTTAATTTATTTTATATCAATTACAGAGAAAATGAGGGTTTTTACTAACAACACAAAAATTGGCTTTAGCATTCAAACTTGCATTATTGTCCTCCTTGGCATTAAAAGATCTGTTATTCACTGGCATGTGAGAGGGTAGGTAAATATCAAAGGTATAGGAGTTGGAGTTCCGATGTAGTATACTAAATATACCTGCTCTCAGCTATGACTCAGATCCCCAATAGTCAATTGCAACACAACAGATAATGACAATGATAACTTTAAGAGCACTTCAAGCACATGTGTATAAGAATGATAAAATGGTACCTTTCATTTTCAAATGAAAATGACAGCAGTTTTTCTTAATCAATTTGATTTTGGTAAAAATCATATTGGCGCAGTTGATACCCATATTTGGTGCAATTTTCAGCTCTAAGAAAGGGAAATAAAGCACTAACATATAGTACAGCGACCATTTTACCACAACTATAACGTACATAAATGTGCAACTGTTCGTTGTTATGTTTGTTGCAACAAGCCACATTGGATTATGTGATTGTAAAAGTAGATAGTAGGGTTAAAGGCAATGGCGCCATTATAAACATGGTCAAAAAACCAAAGTACTTCAATTCTTATAAAAATTGGCAATAATGTACATTAGTATATAGGCAATTCAAAAATGACAAAGAAAAACCAAGCACTATTTTAGCTTTAGACCTACATGTGTTCAAATATGGCTAATTTCATGGAAACTTCCAAACTGTTGAAAACAACTTTAGGTGAAAATATAAACATTTTTGCTTATATCTTTTTTGATATATATACTACATTTAAGCATCAAATATATATGGTTTCATATCAATCTCAGGGATAGAAAACACTTGTTGTGTTCATTCTGGCAGAATTTCGAAATGGGTTTAAAGCTAAAAATACATAGGTACTAACATAAAACAATTTTCTCATATTCGAACAGATATGTAACTTTCCTGACCAAGTAAGCATGGTGACCCCCAATTTTTTTCTAGAAAATGATCGATAACACCTAAATCTACAATATGTGTAATTTTAGAAAATCACTTAAGGTTGAATTTTTTCCAGTGAACATTTCTATCAGAAATTTGATATTTTATTTAATTAATTTAATGATTTATTTAAAATAAAATACATAATTTGATAAAATAGAAGCCATATTATTTTCTAACTGGTGCATGGATTTTGTTAATATATGTCTTAAGTTTAGATTTCAATGATTTTACAATTGATTTGAGGATTATTATGAAATTTATCATGAAGACTGTACTTAAGCATATTTTTTTTCCAAAAATGTTCATTTTAAAGGAACTATACTCACATTGCTTAACCTCTAGCACAAATATTTCCATGGTGACCACCTATTTTTTCACATTTTTAGGATGCATATAATATGTTTAACTATTATTTCCTAAAGTTTCATAAAAATCTTAAGGTTGGATCTATAATGGCGCCATTGTCTTTAAAACTGTATCTAACTAGCTGACTAGTCATGGACGTTGGTATATGTTCATCAACTTTCGTAATATCGTTATACTTTTTGCTAAGAGTAGGTCAAAGCAAGTCTAAATAACAAAACAATGTTCTTACAGCTCACATACGTAGAAAAAAAGATGTTATGCTAGTGTTGGTGCCAAATGCATTTGTAATGTATTTCCACTATAATAAATGTTTCATTGGTCATTGTGCAACTTCCTAGGTCAGGGCAAAAATGTCATTTTGTTTGGGATAGGTATATATATATATATATATATATATATATATATATATATATTCATGGACGGTATATTTATGGCCTTTGAGAACACAAGATTGGAAGGCTATATTTTGTCAAGCCCAAAGAATGGTTACGTGAATAAATCAAATGTTTTATGATGGATATTTTATCACTGTGTGTAGGTTATACAAAACCATCTAAGCACAACGGCGCCTTTCAATTCATGTCTATTGTAATCTCTGTTAATAAATATGCAGTCTATGGTTTTGCAAATTCTGTGATGTATTTTTAGGATTCTCTTGAAATTTGGCATTTAATCTACCATTGCAGGGGTAAGCCTTTCTTTTCCTAGACTAAACAGGGATGAAGACTTCAAGTTGTGTTCGTTTTTAGAAATATGATATCAGGAGATACTTAGTATCATGATATTGTTTACTATGGTGCATTTTTTTTATCAATGACATAGAATAAAATTTTTGGTGATTTTTCTTTTATTCATGAAAGATTATGTAGATTTAAGGCTTTAGGAAATGTGAATGCTGGCGTAGTAGTCTATGGCTGTCCACAAAAGCGGCCACATGTGGTAATACATGAGGTTTAGGAAAATGAAGTTAGATAAGTGTCTGTAAACATTGTTATATTTGGAGCAGTTTGCTGTACATTTGAGATACTAGTAAGATACATTTCAATATCAATAAATGAAATAAAATGATTTGGAATGGGATAGCAGCAGTATATGAAGCAGTCTCGACAGACACATGAATGGTAGCTTTAACAATGAATGTTGAATGTACTCTAATTCTTCTTGATGTTACACAGTATGTTCAGATACCATCAAGTTATGAATTAAGTGTCAAACTCTGATGGACAGATGGTGTGACATGTAGTTTTGGCTGAAATTCATCAAGAACTATGTTTCTACCATTTATAGATCTCAAGTTATTAATGTTTGAAGTACAAGGCATCACTAAAAACTAATTAGAGAAAAATGGCCTTTAAGAATTGACTCAACGGCATGGCAATACAAATCCCTATAGACCATAAGTATGACAATCACGAAACCCTGTAAAATCAATCATTCAATACATATCTCAGTTATCTTAATTATTGATGTGTTTTCAGTTGACTTTTGGAGAAAAGTCAGTTTTTGACTTTTTGACATTTTTCTCGTATTATCCCATTTTCTCAGAACCTTACACAGCGACATATGCCTCATTCAGTGGTGTGAGATAACTTTTTATGAGCTGAGCCTAGGGACACTGCTATCATTTGCTGAAAACAGAATATTAAAGTTTACACCCCAAAATGTCCACCCGGGACATAAAAAAAGGGGTGTGCCAACCCTCGCTGTTGTTAGGAAAAGTGGATACACTTGCTGTTGAACAGGGACAGGTCTCGCTGTGCATGCCAGTCATTGCAATAGCAAGATCCATTATTTGACGTGGCACTGGAAGCATGACTATACTGCTTAAAAGACATGGAGACATCAAAGAGATTTTCTAGTTTCAAAATATTGCACAATACAATGCCACTACAGTGTAACTTTTACAAGGCACCAATATCAATGTGAATTACATCTATGAATTCTATAGATTGTTTCTATAATGTTTTATTCATTGCTGATCTCCCTAGGTAACAGTTCGTGTCATCCATTCTAATATCACCCTACAGTGCTTTAAATGAATAATGTAGACAGTCCACAATGCTTTCTCACATTGTCTGAAAAAGAATAATGGCACCAGCAGCATGCATGAAAGGATAATCTTTATAAAGACAGCAATCTTATACATATTACTTTCCCTACAAGAGTATGCCAATGATATCTCTCAATAGATTTCAGTGGTTCATGATAGACTTAAGTCTAAACAATAGATAACAGTATCAATTTTGTTTCTAAATATGCTTTAACAATCATCTGCTAAAGAATTTGGTTTTGGGTATATCTTGAGCACTCATGTAATAGAACTGTTGAGATATTTTGCCTGTATATATTAGATTTGGGTAGTGGCATTGGTTGAATGTGGCGATGGTTGCTGTGGGTTATAAGAATGCATTGCTTGGCAGATAAATGCTGCTGATGCCATTATTCTTTCAGACAATATAAATAACTTCTTGCATCTTGCATCTTTACAGAGTTAATACTAAAGAATCAATTTACAGCCACGCCCGGAGTAAGTATATTTCCTTTCATCCCAAAATGATAAATTATTTAAGGACTTTTTTAACACTTTCTTTAATACATGATGAGTCGGCATCAGTTATAAACTCATCCTCTATGACTTAAGCTAGTTTATATATTAGTCTGGGACACTGGAAATGGTTGTTCAGAAGGGATCAACGATGAGACTGTTTCTGGTTATGTCTTTTATATATCAGCTCATTGGTAATGCACAGCCATCCCCATATTGTTTGGCTGGACTTCTCAAGGTAGGATCCTGAACAAATATTCCAACATCTTTTTGTGTCAGCAGTATTAAAAGACACCTCTCAGTCTTTCCTTCTGATCCTACGCCCCAATTGTCCCCATTTCTATTACAGTAACTCATTTATTTTCTTTTTCCTGACCTTGGTTCATTCCTTGAAAATTAAACATTTAATTTTTATTTCTCAGAATGATAAATGAACCCATTATCCCAACAATTTACTTATAAAAATGCCAGATAATATCAATGAAATACATCTATGTATTGTTTATGAGAGTCCATGAGAGTAGGACAAATTATGATTGTTAAAAATCATTGTTAGTTTTTAAAATTTTCACTTGTTAACAGCAAATATGCATAACTTTTTAAACTTAATTTTCACGTATGTTCAACTTGTAAAATTGATAAATATTTGAAAATGTTACCACCAGTTTACTTTTTTGATGATGTCCTTCAGCTGGCCGACCAGACATCCTGCTCCTCCCTGTATGCTGATGACCTGTTGTATGCACCATGTAAGGTGGCCACCCTTGAGGACCAGGCTGCCCTGATTGTGGCCCACGGACACCACCTCTATGTACCTTACAGCTCAGCGGTAAGAGATGCAGGATGCTACAAGACCTAAAATGTAAAGGGGTCAAAAGAAAAGCTGTAAAAGGGGAGACTTAAAGTACAAAGAGGGAAGTCACACCTGACATGTTATTAGTGCATAGTCAATATAAAGATGAGTACCTTTTTATAATCTTTTGTAAATTTTGCTATTTATCACAGTTTATCATTATTATGAAATCATAATGGCTTCAAAGGTGTGACTTGTGGTTTAGTCTTTACTAATACTGAAGTAAGACTTGTGGAATATGCTTCTTAAGTGAGAGTCAGTAGAAAATCAAAGCTATAATTATTAGTATTGAAATGATATCTAAAACCCTTAATGCTTTGCTCGTGTTGAATTGATATGATTATGTCATGGTTTCAGAAACAACGTGGTCCCCGACCCAGCCTCTCCTCTCCTCACCAGAATCACCTGGCCTACCCAAGGGACAAAGGGGCTGCATCCCTTGTGAGGTGGACAGCGTCCTTCACTACACCAGGTATCTTTCTTTGTTAAAAGTGCATTCTGAGCTTATTTGACAGAACCTGTTTTCCATTTCATTATTGTATCTTATAGTCACTGAATAGTCTGGAGACCAACCTGCTTGTTTAATTAATTTTGGTTTTTAATCACTAAACATATTGATTATTTGTTCATTGGGATGGAAAATTCTCCACCTAAAGTGCATACTAGGTGATGATCCTCAATTGGTCACATGTGAGATTAACGTCAATTTTACAAATTCTGACAACAGCAGAGAGGTAAAGTTGCTAGAAGATTACCCTTTTGTCATTTGTTCTTGTCCAGAAGATGTCTGTAGATTTTATCCATTAAAAATACATGATAAAAAGAAAAAGAGGTTAATGTTTTCATTCTGCAGTTTCAACAAAAAAGAGCAGAGGCACATGGTATATTTCAAAGGAATGTCAATTGACTTTTGTAAAGGCCTGGGCTGCTGTTTGGATGTGCCCAAGAAAACAGTCATTGGGGGTTTGGGATTCCACTTGAGGAGATACAGTAGAGAACTCAAAGGGGAGTGTTGGGGAACTTTCCTATTTTCCTGTCAATGTTCATATCAGTTGTTACATTGCAATGGTTGTATTGGAGGACCGGGTTGTCTCTTAGCCATCCTTGAAGCACCTTCCTGGGGCCCACCCTGAGTCTTGGCTGCCTTCGGGTCAGCAGGTGCTCAATTTGCCCTAGGATATCTGTGTACCAGTTTGGACCCATCCTCAAGTATTGGTGATCACCACAATGGTTTATTTCTCAAGCATAAGACAACAATAGATCAGTATCAACCTCATAAATAGTGTTACAAGAATGTTATAAGAACATCACAATATAATGTCGCATCAGTTGGTTGCAGCTATGTTATTGGGAGTCATCAAAAGAACATCGCTGTAACCTAACAGTGTAACATAACAAGAATCAGTCCAGAAAGTTGGTATAACATTATTAGAACATCATATCCTTGGCTGGGTAGGCTACAAGTGAATGTTGATTGGCTAAAACATATCACATGACATATCACCCTTAAATCTTGTATTTACCCAATAAACCTTGTGTTTTGTGTTACACTTTGTTTTACTTTTTTTTCGTATATATTACATTCTGAGTTACTTTTGAAGTATCTATATCATTCCAGTATCTGTATCATTTGAGTCTCTTGAGTCATTTCCTTTAATAATTATTAAATATTTCATATATATTTCATATATATTTTTATCACCTAAGTGTCCTGCCCTGTTGGTTACAAGCCATGGGGAGACTACTGCCGTTTCATCAGCACTGAAGCAGTATCCTATTATGATGCGATCAGGGCATGTGAGAGTCTAGGAGGAACTCTAGTGAAAATTACTGATGCCTTTGATCAGGCAACACTGCACGCTAACAGGTGAGATACTTATACAAACACAATGTCATGTAAATGAAAGAACAATAATAAATCATTGACCTATACCTTATTCAATACTCTCACATAATCAGCTTCATCAGTCAAAGAAAAACTTCATCGTACTTTATGCAGAAAAAGGTGTTCATTATTGAAATGATCAATTCCTCCTGCAATTCTATGAATTCTCTCTTCTTTGATTGCCAGGGTCACTGTCGGTGACAGCTGGGTTGGATTGAAGTTCCTATATACTACGTGGAGATGGCGTGGCTCTCTCTCCTCCCACTTAGGTTACACCAACTTTCTGAGTGGGTACGGACCAGATGATGTTTCATATTCGGCAAGATGCACCTACATGAATAGCAGTGGCCCATGGGTCATTTCAGAGATGTGTGACCAGGAAAAGGCATTTGTGTGTGAACGTGCCCAAGTCATTGAAGGTTTGTTTTCATGGAACTAGCAACAGTTCTCTTTCCTGACATGTCCAAAGGGTTATAATGCATCTTATATGATGTGAATTATAACAGGGTATGTCATAGCAGGATGAATTCTTTGTTGATTACTTATGGGTTATTAGCGGTAATGAATCCTTCTGGTCTAACAATATTGTATCCCAGCCAAGGTGTGACGTAATGGTCAAATTATGTGACCATGCTTTTTTGGTTTGTCAGTTCCTTACTAAAATGTGATGTAACGGTTAGGTTATTTTTCTTGGAGGTTGAGATCTAACCAAAACAGGACGTTACCAAGGTCAAGATCAAATTAAAATAGAATGTCATTGTGAAGTTCTGATTAAGTGAGGTCCAGACCTTACTTAAACAGAATATGGTTGTGACCTCCTGACCAGGGGAGGTCCAAACCTCAACTAAACAGAACATTATTGTGACATCCAGGTTATGTCAGCTCTTAACCTTACCTAAACAGAATGTTCCAGTGACCATCTTATTAGGTTAGGTGTCTCCCTAACCTAAACAGAACATTATTGTGGCATCCTCATTCAGTGAGGTCTCAACCACACCCAAACAGAACATTATTGTGACATTCTTATTAATGTTCAGGGTCATAAATAACGTTACAAGAATGTTATCAGAACGTCACAGTGTAACGTAGTTGGTTGCAGCGACGTAATTGGGAGGCATCAAAAGAACATCGCTGCAACCTAACAGTGTGACGTAACAAGAATCAATCCAGAACAATGCTGCAACTTTATTAGAACCTCATTTCCTTGACTGGGATGCCATTAATTTTATTGTGTTCTCCGAGTCAAATAGTTTTGGCCTATTAACTCATTTTCCAGCTTGCATCTCGATCTTGGCTAGTTGGAAGTGAAACGTGCTATTCATTGTGGGAAGAAGTGGAACAATTCACTATACATTCAATAAGCTTTTTATTAGAATCTTACTGTTAGCGTCAGATACTGTTTTAATCATGACCGACTAAAAAAAAACAGAAACACATTTTGAACATTTTATATAAAGAAAGAAGACAAGAGCAAATGGTTAATATTGTTCATATTTCAGGAACTTGTCCGAGTAGGTATATCCCATACAGCACCACCTGTCACCTCTTTGTGTCCTCTAAAAAAGGATTTGATGCTGCTCATGAACATTGCACAGCCATATATGGCCACCTAGTTACTATCAATGACAATGCTGAGGAGGCTGCTGTGGAAGCTATCAGGTGAGGGAGAACTGTGGGGTGTTTCATAATGACCTTCGTAGCTATGGATGGAGGTTTTATGTGTGCTAACGGAAACTGTACAGGACTCCCATTTAATAACAAAACTCCTGTAAATCCATGCAAAACTCTTGTAAATCCACCCAAAACCCATGTAAATCCAACCAAACTCTCGTAACAGAAAATGAAACTCACATAGCTATGGCACCCCAAACGGTGATTGTAACTCTATGAAATGCAAAACTCACATAGACATACAGATGCTTCTTATGAAACAGTCCACTGATGGTTTCCCTTGTCCCCATCTCCCTTCTGGCTTTGGTGAGCTTGAGGGTATTTCATAAAAAAATCTTTGAAAAAATCTTTATTGTACAATTTTCTTAAAACTTAAAGAAATATTTAAGAATTTTCTTAGCTATTTTCTTAAAAACACTATTGTAGGACTTTTGTTGTTAACATGATGAATTCTTTGTTCACCATTTTTCATTGCTAGACCTTAGAGAAAATTAGTTGTGAAACCAAGTTCATGTTTACCCTTGTAGGATTGGTGGGAATTTGAAATACACATTTCTAACTTTTATTTCTTGTTTAAAAGTTTCCTGTTTTTCACATAAAATCAACCTAAATGGCAAATCTGAGACACTCCTGTTTGTAAGCCTGATATTATTGTCATATGTCTAAAATATTATCAAAATTGATTGAGTAGTAAAGAGAAATTAACTTTAAAATTAAAGTGAAAAAATAAGTTTTTCACCAAATGTCATGGTTCATTATATAAAAATAATATACTTCACACCAAAAGACCTTAATGCCACATATTATCAATGAAAAAAGGACAAGTGAGTTCAGCAGGCTTAATGCAAATTTCTGAGAAAGACACACAAAGCAGTATTGTCAATCCTTAAACCAACCAAGGATTAAAAATACATCACAGTATACAATTTACAAAATATATGCTGTCATTCACCTTTTTATATAAGAGGTATTTGCCTAAAAAATACAATGCGTGAAATCACACACCATGTATTCCTTAGGATCAATGTTATCGGACACTCTGTCATGGTCTTCCAGGCCTTGCATTTCCTACATTTTGACTATGGAATCACAGCAACCTTCCCTTCATTTCTTCTTCCTATCCCATAATCTTGTTCACTCTTCACTCACAACCTTGATACCTAGGCCTATATAGACTATAGGAGCTGAATACCAAATGACAACTAAAATAAAACATTGGGGGACTTGAAATCAAATGTGAATATGTTTAAAAGTCTATCAATAGTTTGCTTATGAAAGGGTTTCACAAAGAATTCTTAAAATTAGAAATCAGGAATTCTAGAACTGCATTATGAAACAGAAATTAATATCTTTGTACTGTATTTTTGACAGGTGTCCTTATGAAATAGCCAGGTCAAAATGTTTTCTTGGCAATGCATAATCCATTGAAATTCAAGTGTCTGAGATCAGATTTTAGGTCATCTCAAACCTCCCAATCCTCATAGATCACTCACTGGAGAGTAACAACAAGTCTTTATGAAAGACTTGTGCAAAGAATTCTCAAAATCTTCACAAAGAAAATCATAATCAGAGAAAAATTGGACTAACAAGTGCCAACAAAGATTTCATCAAATAAGAATTGTTCTGAAAATGCCTCCTGTCCTGTTTAAATAATACTTGATAGGCAGACTTGAGCATGCATGTTTTTGTTCAAACTCTTTCATTTCAAACTATCTAATTATCAAGTTGTAGCTTCAACAGAACTGTCAATAACACAAGACAGGAGGGTATTTCATAAAAAATTCTTTGAAAAAATCGTTGTTCTACAATTTTCTTAAAACCTAAAGAAATATTTAAGAATATTCTTAGCTATTTTGTTAAAAACACTATTGTAGAACTTTCACTGATAACATAATATACTCTTTGTTAGTCATTCTTGTGGTATTTTATGCCTTGGATTTTCCTTCCTTTTTATTATGGAATCTCAGCAGCCCTCCCTCTATGTCAGTAAATGAATACCAAATAACAACTTAGATCAAACAAAATATAGACTAGGGGGACCTGATACCAAATTTGACTAAGTTAAGAAGTCTAACAATGATTTGCTTATGAAAGGGTTTCACAATGAATTCTTAAAGTTAGAATTCAAGAATTCTGATTTAGCATTATGAAACAGAAATTATTATCTTTGTACCACATTTTTGGCACATGGTCCTTATGAAATACCCAGGTCAAAATTATTTCTTGGCAACCCATAAACCATTAAAATTCCAGTGTCTGAGATCAGATTTTAGGTCATCTCAGACCTCCAATTACTCATAAATCACTCACAGGAGAGTAACAATGATACTTTATGAAAGGCTTAAGGACAGACACCAGTGGTTGGCTTGTAAATTTTTTTTTTTTTTTTAATTCTTTATTATCCTGGCCTGCTTCGACATAGTCGGTTTTCATGCAGGACCAGCGGAGAAAATTACAATTATTTTAAAGTACATAAGTCAAATTCCTTCAAAAAGAGAACACACAGATAATTCAATACAATAGTGATATATAGTATGTGTACTATCGGTGAGGTAGAATGTCAATCACTAAACATGATTAATTATTTAAGCATCCAGCATCCAGTTTTTGATGTACGACTTGAAGTTCACATAAGTATCAATATTTCTTATATTAACAGGTAAATTATTCCAAAGGACTGCACCCAGATAAAACACATTCCTCTTAAATAGTTCACAATTTGGTTTCACAGTCTTAAAAATACAGGCTTGATGTCTACGAGTGACTATATTCCTAGTGTCAACAATAGACAGATCATTCTGTTGTTTATACATAAAGTTGAGTATATGGCCATGACGCCTTTTATATAAATTACTAATTTTAGCTGATGAATGAAGCAAGTCAATTGGAACTGTACCTCTTTCATTTAGACAAATGCGAAGAGCCCTATTTTGTAATTTTTGAAGTTTGTCCAATTGCTTTGAGTTAGCATTAACAATAAAAATATCACCATAATCCAGGTAGGGTACAATCATCGCTTTATAAAGGCGAATCACAGCTCCTATAGTCAAAAATCTCCTGATTTTTTGTAATAAAAATATTTTATGAGAGACAATTTTAATTGTGTTATTTATTTGTTTAGAAAAACTTAGGGTATTGTCAATGATAATTCCCAAATATTTATATGTGTGTACATATTCGAGGTCTTTCTCATAAAGTTTTAAATTTGGGAGTCTAATATTTTTGATCTTATGTTTAGAGCCTGTGATCATCGCCTTGGTTTTATTAACATTGATGGTCAATTTATTGCCCTGACACCATCTTGATACATTCTGTAAATCCTGTTGCAAATTAAAATGGGCAGTGTAGACATCTTGATCATAACTAATAATCGCAGTATCGTCTGCATATAAGTTGATAGTACTATGTTCAATAATACTATATAAGTCATTGATATACACTAAGAATAATAGTGGTCCGAGGACTGATCCCTGTGGAACACCGCAATATATAATACTATCAGAAGACAAAGTGTTATTAACTATTGTGGCTTGGGATCTAGCAGATAAGTAGCTCCTTATCCAATCTAAATTCTTACCTCTAATACCTAGCTTATTTAATTTAAGACATAAAATTTCATGGTTAACGGTGTCAAAAGCTTTAGAAAAATCAATGTATGTAATAATAGATAGCTCCTTGCGATTAATGTTATTATATAAAACATCAGTAAGTTTTGCAATAGAGAGCATAGTAGATCTGTTTTTTCTAAAGCCACATTGATTATCATTTAAATAATTATTTGTTTCTAAATAAGTCTCCATTCTATTGTGCATAATTTTCTCTAGAATCTTACCAGGTAAGGGGATAAGGGATATCGGCCTGTAATTAGTACATTCTGCTAGATCCCCACCTTTAGGTAAAGGGATTACTATAGATTTTTTCCAAACAGTAGGAAATATACAGTTAACAAGCGATTGTCTGAGTATATGCATGAATTGGTCAATCAGGTGAATGAAAGCAATTTTTAAAATCCTGGACGATATTTTGTCAATTGAAGATGACTTTAAGATATCAATATCTCTACACAATTTTAGTATTTCATCTCTATCTAATTCTATATCGCCCAATAGAGTGTCGGCTACAACGCCTGAATAAATCCATGGAGAGTCATGTTTTGTTGCCAGATCAGGCCCAATAGACGTAAAAAAAGTATTCATTCGATTGGCCATTCTCATATTGTCCTCTAGTATTTTCCCATCTTCATCTTTCAGATGAATCACTGAACCATTCCCTTTATTAGAATTAGGTAGAATATCCGAAATTGATTTCCAAAATTTCTTTGAATCTGTTATATTTTGTTCTAAATTATCCTGGATGAAATTAGCTTTAGCCATTTTTACTGCTACATTAGTGGCATTTCTCGCAGCTCGAGCTGCTTGCCAAGCCTCTTGGTCATTAGTGTTTTTGGCTATGTGTAGCAAATTATCTTTGTCAAAAATCAGTTCCAACAATTCATCTGTGATCCAGGGATCCCTAACCTTTTTGATGGTAAATTTCCTAAGGGGACACATGTCATCAATGGTCAGTAAGACATTTGTATAAAAAATATCCCATAACTGGTCAACATCATTAGTTTCATAATAATCATTCCAATCACATGCATCTAGTCTGTCACAAAAATGCTGTTTGTTAAAATTTCTATACGTTCTGCCTCAGAACTCACTTTTAATTTTAGGTGTTTTTTTCTGTTTAATAGTTGTCCAGATTATTTGATGGTCACTTAAATTAATATTCATAATTTTAGTTAACAAGATTCTATCTGAATTACTATGAATCAGATCGATACAGGAATTTTTGATATAGCGCTACTCCCTTAATTCATAAGCACAAGATGTGTTTCTTGAATCAATACTTAATAGAAAACACCATTAGATAGCCAATAAATAACCAGATTCATTGATATAATTTAGATAGAAATAGCTAGAACACTGGTTGTGTAGGTAGGTCACAAACCTAAAATTTTCAATATTCAAATATATTTTTTGAACATCAATATCTCACTTAATATTCAACTTAACACTTTGAAATTTTTGGTAGACCTTCTTTTAATATATCTGAAGGGAAGCGTGTCTCAGAATTTTGATTTAGGTCTTAGTTCTGATTTTATGTTATGTAGAAAATGATAATTTTAAAAAATCTGAAAAAGTTTCCCGTTTTTTCCTGTTTTTGATCATAAAATAAAATCTAGGACCTAAATAAAAAATTTGAGACATACTTCCCTCCATTTGATAGTTATGAAGGTTTCTGTCAAATCTTTTTCATGTCACTTGAATATCAAGCGAGATATCAATGTTCAAAAAATAAAAGTGAAAAAATCAAATAAAAATTCATAATTTCTCAACTTTTCATTTTTCTCAAATTTGTTTGATGTCAAAAGATAGAGAAAAATATTAGCTTTTAAATAATGTATAGTATGTTAGAATCAGAGCTTTATTAAGGAATTCATGGATGGTTTCCTAAAAAGGCCATCAACCACTGGTGTCTATCCTTAAATGAAGAATTCTAAAAGTTCTTCTAAAATAAAATTATACAGCAAAGAAATTGGAGTAAGGACTAACAACAAAGATTTGCTGAAATAAGAATTGTTCTGAAATTACCTCCAGGACATAACAACAGAAGATATATTTTCTTTTGTTATGTCCTATCCTGTGCTATTGTATTTCCTTTTGATGAAGTTCTTCCAAGCCTTGCCATTGGTCCTTTGCAATGTTCCTGTGTTTTAGCATAATTCGGGTGGCCAAAGAGATACTTTACATTCTTTGAACTGTTTCAAACCATGTCATGTGGAAACAGTGATCACTGTCCAAGCAGCCTGATACATCATGTGTACTTGGTTTTCAGGACAGGGGAAGTCTGGATTGGTTTTGCACGAATGAGGTTGTGGGAGTGGCCAGATGGGAGCACCTGGCTGGAGGGGCAGAGGAAAGACCCTGTCAGCTTTGTGCCTGGTAAGCCAACCCAGTCAGACAATATAATATACATGACAGATAGCGGAGAGCTCACAGCCACCAAAGATCCCAGACCGCTTAAGTACTACATCTGTAGTGTGGACAAAGTGTCAGGTGAGTTGGACAAAGATGTTTTAAAGGATTTGCAAGGGCTTTGTAATAGCATAATAGCATAAATACTTTGCCCAAACTATCTTAACTGCTATCTTAGTGGGGTCTCTTAAGGTCATTTTTTTGAGAAATTGTTACACAGCGGATAAAAGCATCAAATTTGGTATGAGACAACTCTGAGGCATAACTATCAAATCTGGAAGGGGAGCCACCATGAAATACCAATAGTACAGATGTGGGGGCTAACATTCTGTTGTGTTAAAATCTATTTATTACTACTAGGACACATTACAGTTCATACAACAGACTGTCTCTGCCCCAACTACCCATGTGCTCTCTTCGTCTTCGTCACACCAACTGGAAGTGGTAATTGGCAGCTCTTCAAGTCGGAAACCTCTAAACACTATAAAATCCAATATGACTGACTTTTGCTATGAATAATCTTATATCTCAGCTTCTAAAATGCTGATGTCAAAATTGGGAGATCATAGGTCAGGGAATTCAGTTATTTACATTTGAAGTCAGTGCAGAAATCCAAAATCCAATATGGTCCAAATAATTATCAGTTGTTTATAACCTCGAGGGCTTAATAGTTATATCGTTTATCCAATACAATACTACAAAGTTCCAAATGGCTTAATTTATTAATTAGCAAGATACTTTCGACAATATGACTGCTGGATTCCAAAATAATTATAAAAAAAAGAAATAGACTTCACTTTTTCTCCACAAGATTTCTTTATTTCATTTTGGTATGGTGATGCCCTGGGACCCCTTCATTGAATTAAAAAGGGGAGCTACCTTGAAATATCAATGTAACCGCACTGGATCCAAAAATCCAAAATGGCAGACTTTCAGTGAAATAATTTTATATCTCAGCTTCTAAAATGCCTAGAAACAAATTTTAAGTGTCAAAATTGGGAGATTAAGGGACAGGAAACACATTTTTTGCCTTTGGAATCTACACAAGGGATCTAATCTAAGATAACCAATACATTTAGTTAAATACCTTAAATTTCAAATGCTAAAAACATTTCATTTTGATATTTCAAGGTAGCTCTCCTTCCAGATTTGATACTTATGCCTCAGATTTGCCTCATACCAAATTTGGTGCTTTTATCTGCCCTGGAACAAAAATTTTAAAAGACCCCATTATTTACGACACACACACTTAGGATTTTCTATATATATACCAACCTTCCAAGAATTTTCTACTATCTGAGAGACACCTGAAAAGTTGTTTTCTTTAGAGAATGATCTTTGCACTGTCTTTGGCTACCGTATTTCAACCTGTTTTATGTGGAGACGTGTTACTATAGATAGAAAAGTTCCTTATACTTATGATTTGACTGATGACTAGTTTTATAAAAACAAGAACATTGTGAATTTAGCTAACTGTCTGCTTCATGTCATGCAACCAAAATTCATTCAAATTATCAATGAATGTTTTTACTGTTTCAGCTCTTTAGTGGTATGATCTTTGCATTGTCTTTGACTACCATATTTCAACCTGTTTTGTGTTGAGACATGTTACTGTAGATAGAAAAGTTCCTTTAGTTTGGTAGAATGAGAAAAATACTGATTTACTGATGACTACTTTTATAAAAGAAAATTGTGAATTTAGGCAAGTGTCTGCTTCATATAGGAGCTATGCAGCCAAGGTTTATTAAAAGTATCAATGTATGTTTTTACTTTTTCAGCTCTTGAGTGGTCTGAGTGGGCCCCCTCCAGCCTGGACCCCTGGGACAGGGAGGCTACGTCATCTGTTCTTGTTGCTGGCTCAGCCTTAGACTGTGATATAAGAAGGTATTCCTTTGGTATGTACCAAAGTAGCATTAGAACACCTTTTAACTTGAGGATCCAAATACCTAAAATAGCATTTATTCATTTAGATAGTTGTATAAAAGAATATTTTTTCAGTTCTTATTACTACTCCCAGGTGAAATCCTGAATGGACGTAAGTACCTTTAAGAGCAGACTTGATAATCCCATTAGCACAGCAAAAAAAAAAAAAAAAAAAAAAAAAAAAGAAAAGACAAAAAAAATAAATCAGAGCATATCTGTTTCAATGAGGAGATGTCCCACCCACACCTCTCAAGAATATTGCATCTACTGAGTTTTGATGTCAGTGAATGCATCATATTTTACAGAAAAAAAATCTTCAGCTGACTCTGATGCTTCCTGATGTTTTGGGAGGAAAAAAATAAGACTTGGGGGGAATAAATGTGTAATTTTATTACTTTATATGTAATTTTTGGACAATTTTAAGAAATTTCTGTAGAAATGGAGCAATTACTATGCGAATTCTGCAGGTTGTAATGCATTTTTTCATAAGGAATGATTTCCGTATAGATATAAATATAATTTTTGAATAATTTTCTACAAATTAGAAAAAAGATATGGTAAAAGATACTTATGAGAATGATAATGAGATACACACCTGCCAACATTTGATATATCTGGGACCAGAATCTATGAATAACAAGGCTGCATAAACTAATGCATTTTTCAAGCAGTCTATGCATTCAGTCCTAGTCATAAAATCTATAATACCAGGACAATGAAGGTTTAGTTACTGTAGAAATCACCTCAAAGAGGTTTTAAAGGATAGTCTGCAATCCAAATTCTGAATATCAGCAGGTAACTTGATGACATTGAAATATGTCAACTTTAAATCCCATATTCCAGAGAATGGGAATCGAAGTGACTGCATCGAAGACAGATTTGGATCCACTTATGTGGGCACCCAAAGCACTACTGTGTCAGGCCGCACATGTCAGAGGTGGGACAGTCAGACTCCACACAGCCACTCATGGGATGTTGGGGGCAGCCACTGGCCCAACCTAGCTGCTGCCCAGAACTACTGCCAGGGTGACGGACAGCATAACGGGCCCTGGTGTTACACTACAGACCCTGATGTGCCATGGGAGCCCTGCCACATTCCCCTCTGTCGTGAGTAAAGCTACTATTATGCAGGCTTCTCTAACATATCTGATGATGTATAGTTTTTCCATTAAAGATGTTGACTATTGAGTATCATTTTATGTGTTCATGAAACAACCAAGTTTTCATTTATCATTAAAAGTCTGAACTATAGGGTTTTATTTTACTGTTATCTATAACTCTACCATTTGTTGGTTTTCTATCTTTATGGTCCCAGTAAGCTAGCCATATGTCACAGTCTTCCATCTCATTCCGACTGTAAGTCATCCTATACTATAGCTCGGAATTCACGGTTGACAAAGAACACTTGTGTGAAAGGAGAGTTATTTATTAATCCAAATGCAGCGATATGTGTCACTGAGTTGCTGTTGACCATGTCAGAACTGAGAGATATTCATGAAACATACAATTTTTTATAACAAACTGTGGGCACCTGGGTTGGCGGCCGATAATGGAATGTACGTCATGCGAAGGTGACATCACACCATGGTTACAGGTATACCAGAACCATGGTTACCTACTAGGTTATGCACGTAGTTATAATGCAATAAGCCCTGGCCAGGTTATCCCCGCTTTATGAAAAATGCCCTAACTGGAATATACAAAGAGTAACACAACCCAAAATTTACATAAGTATATTCTTTACTTTTTTGGTGATAGGAATAGACTGAGGGCATTCCTTAACAAGAAAATGGGGTAATCACCCCAGAAAAAATGTAATCACCCCTGGAAGAGCTCTAGACAATTCTCCCTACCATAGATATAGCTGATTTACGGTATAGTTCAAGAACCTGCAGGTTAATTTTGACTGATTTTAAAGATTAAAACTTTGGAAAAACTATAGAAAATTGACAAATATTTGATATATATCTTTCTGAAATTAATTTTGAGACCAACTTGAAAAATATTAAATATTATTTATATTGATAGGAAATGGAAAAATTGTCAATGATAATTTTCCATAATTTTGAACCACAAATTATACTATATATAATCTTTGAAAATTTCTGTACTTAAGCCTTGTGACTTGTCTACATATTTCCCTGAATGCACCTTTATTCAGGCTAGTCTGCAGGCAAACTAAGGTAAATCAGCCATCCATGATCGGCAAAATTATTATCATCAGAAGAGACTCTAGCTCTCTAATCTCTTAGGCCTATACCTAGCCCTAGATGATAACTCATGGAGATTCCTTACATGTCATCCAGCCTATTTCACTTCTGTACCTTTGTGCATACGCCCCCCACTCCCTCCCCCTGGCCCTGTGGGCCAGCTTCACAGTGGGGTAAAGAGACCTTGATTGGGATAGTCTCCGTCACTACGTCGCAGTCATTAAGATGCCATTGCTATGTTACCATTGCTATGACGCCGTCGCTACATCATAACATAGAGGGCCGAGTCGACGCATCACAGGGAATTTGCACACCTCGAGGTGTGCAAAATGACGGGAGGTGTCACAGTAAGTCCCGCGAAGGCCATGGGGTGAGTCGATGTTCCGAGTTGGTGATGGGCCCAGTCACCTGGTCACTCTACCTCCCGGCCCTACATACATTGCACGACGTAGCTAGGAAAACACAAGCAACTCTGCTGTCATTTAGATTGGTGACGCTGTTACTATGTTGCAAAGTTCGCTACGTCGCCAAGTTTGTTACATCACAAAGTTTGTTACGACGTGAAGTTCGCTACAATGCCGAAAATTGCCGATGTAGGCCCCTATCTATTACATCATATGCAGGGTTAGCTGTCATCATATTTTAAAACATGTATTGTAAATAGTTACTTTCAGCTTTCCTTCCAACCCGTCCACTAGTCTTGCTAATAGTAATAGCTTACCCCCATAGTCGAATCTCGGCAGACTGTCGTAATCAACCATGGAAAGTGACTACGGCATAACCGTAGGCTGACTGAGTGCCATGGTGCACATTAACAAATAAATGATTGTCTCTAACGTTGACAACAATGGAATTTTCTTTGTCAGCCCTTTCTATCATTGGATAATAACTAGCACCCATATGTCAAGTCATACAGGAAGTAGGTGATGTAGGAAGGGTTTATTTGTTACTTTAGTTCAGACATAAAACAACAGGTGGCAGTACCAGTAGTACTAATTTGCATATAGATCTAGGTCAATCATTCTACATCCCTCTTTTTCTAGAAAAGATAACACTCATATAAAAACTACTTATATTAAAATTACTTAAAAATATAAAAGTTCTTCTGTTAGGTCCATGTTCAAATAGTCTTTAGTATCTGCTTCTTTACTCTGTTCTATACTATAAGTTACTAAAGTTCTAGTCAGTCTGAGATAGTCTTTTCTTAGTTTCACTGGGACATATTTCACCTTGAAGTCGTAGTCCTGGACTGCAAGCATCATCGCTTGTAGTCTTGGTGGTGCTATCGTCAGGGGTTTGTTGCAGATCATTTCGAGTGGTTTGTGGTCACTAAGCACAGTGAATTTCCTGTTGTACAGATATGTATGAAGTCGTTTGATTCCAAATGTTATCGCTAGCATTTCCCGTTCGATGTTTACATAGTTCTTTTGGGAAGGGGACAGTGATTTGCTAGCAAATGCTACAGGCCTGGTCTCCACAGTGTGGCTACCATCCTGCAGTCGGTCTGGTTGGAGTAGTGCTGCTCCTAATCCATGTTGACTTGCATCTACCATGAGGTATGTTGGTGCGTTGGTGTCATAGTATTTCAGGCAGGCTTCAGTGCTGACCAACGTTTTCAAATGGTCATACACATGTTGGTGGTCGGCTGACCACTCAAACGGGGTGTCCTTGCAGAGAAGCTTCTGCACTGGCTCTGCCTGAGCAGACAGATTCCTTATGAATGGACTGAGGTAAGTGATCAGTCCAAGGAATTCCTGCAGTTCTGTCTTGTTCGTTGGAGATGGCATGGCTTTCAGGTCAGCGACCTTGGCTTCGTCCGGTTTCATACCGTTAGTGCTGAAAACCATTCCAAAGTACTCTATCTGTGGCTGCTTGATGACACACTTGCTGCTATTGAAGACAAGACCGTTCTTCTTTGCCTCAGCCATGAGGTTCAGCAAGTTCCTGTCATGCTCTTCTTCGGTTGATTCGAAGCAGGCGATGTCATCAGCGATTCCAACAGTTCCCGGGCAGTTCTCCAGGATCATGTCGATCTTCTGTTGGAAGATATCCTGGCTGACACTGAGTCCAAACGGCAGTTTTCGGAACTTATACCTGCCGAAAGGTGTCCTGAACGTAGTGAGCAGTTGGCTCTCCTTGTCCAGCTCAACGCCCCAGTATCCAGCCTTAGCATCGAGTTTGCTGAAGTACTTGGCTCCATGAAATTGATGACTTATCTCCTCCAGTGTCAGGATTTTGTGTGGGCATCTCCTTAGAGATTCGTTGAGTTTCTTCGGATCGAGACACACTCTCAGAGATCCATCCTTCTTCACACTGGTAACCAGACTGCTGCACCAATCCGAATGTTCATGTACTTTTGCTATCACGCCCTGCGCTTCCATCTTATCAAGCTCTGCTTTAAGCTTGGGTTTCAGATGGATGGAGTATTTGCGTGGTGGATCGATGAATGGAGTTGCGCCATCCTCCACATGCAGCCTCGCCTTACCAGGAAGGTTGCCTATCCTGTCAAATTGTTCACTGAAGAGTTGTTGAAGGTCCTTTACAGAGTCGATTTTATTCGGTGTAGGTGTTGGAACAATGATGCTGCAGTGCATTGTCACGAGACCCAATGCTTCAGCCATCGGAAGTCCACACACTGCTGGGCTTGTTACATCCACAATGTGAAATGTGAAGGTTTTCCTATCACCGTTGCCGTAGCCGCACTGTAGATCAACACTGCCGTAGCACACAATCGGTGTCTTGTTGTATGCCAGCAGCGTTGTGTTTCGTGAAGCCTTAACCTTGGTCGCATCTGGTGTTCCGTCGTCCTTCATTTTCTCAGGCATAAGTTGTCGAAATATCCTGAGGGGTAGAGTGTTTCCCATAGCTCCAGTGTCGACTTTCATGTTTATGATCCTCCTCGTGCGATCATTCGGACATTCGGGAATCTCGATGTTGACTTTGGCGTACACTTCCTTGCGCTGTTGTACCTGGCGTGTTGCACCTGCGACATCCAGGCTGATCATATTGTACTCGATGGTCTCAAAGTCCTCGTCCTCTGAGTATCCATCGTCATCGCAGTTGTCTGTTGTGACGTCATGGATCTGCTTGCGTTGTCGGCCACGTGGTGGAGGTCTCGGTTGTCGTCCACCGCGTGTTGGACCTCTGTTTGGTGTCTTGGGTGGTGTTTTCCTCTGATCTGGTTGCATGCAGAGGTGTGCCCAATGTCCAATTTTGTGACAGTTGTAGCATTCGGAATCCTTAGCAGGACAACTATCACGATCCTTTTTGTGGTCGCTTCCACAGTTCTTGCACACAGACTTTGATTTTCCTTTTTTGTTGAATTGTTGACCTCGAGTCTTGTGACGTATGGCATCGACGTTGCTAGCAGGAGTTGCTGTGCTGTTGTTGCGGTCCTTGATAAGTCGGATGCTGTTAAGGGTTGTCTCGAACTTACGACCTTCTTGTAGTACAGCGTCGATAGTTACATCAGCATTGTGGCCTAGAAGCCACTTTTTGAAGTCTTCGATTGGTGTACTCGCCAAAAGTTGTTCCACGATACATTCCTTCTCCTCTGCTGCAGTGAAGTTGCAGTCAGCTGTCTTCTCGCGACATCTGGTGTAGAAGTCGTCCAGTGACTCATCTTTACCCTGGTAGTAGAAGTGTAGATCCAGTCTGGCAGCACGGAAATTCGGTCTTGAGATTTTCAAGCGTTCCTCGAATTTCTCGAAAATCCTTCGTGGGACTTTTCGTTGAGCATCAGTTAGATGGATGGCGTTGTAGATTTTTAGACCTTCATCATCCAGCCCTTGTAATATAAATGGGACTAGATGCTCATCCTTTTTGTCAGTTACTTGGGAATAGATTTCCATACGTTGTTTTCACAGGTTGAATTTTTCAGTTTTATCACCTTTACCAGCAAAACACATTTGAGGGGGTGCTCTGCCAAGTGCCATGTTTGCTATACACACTGGTTCCTCAGTGCTGACAGTTACTGTGGTTTGAGTTCATATGCACACACTACTTCCTTTGGATAGCCAGAGTTGTCTACAGAGTCACAGTTCACCTGTACTGGCAGTTGGTTGATATGTTGTTCACACACAGACAAGCTTATGCTACACTTGTCTCACTATGCCTCTCTCTGGGCTTGTTATGCTTTCTTCTTACGTACCGGTAAAGTTCCCAATTATCGCTCACCTGACTTGTTACACCAAAATCTCGGCTGTTACTCAGTCTTTTTTCACGAATCCTTCGGTCAGCTTTGTTCCTTGGGATATATACTTGCTTATTACCCACTTTATGTAACCGCAGACACACCAAGTAGGTTAGATTTTGAAGAATCCCAGAGCTGCCACCATGTCAAGTCATACAGGAAGTAGGTGATGTAGGAAGGGTTTATTTGTTACTTTAGTTCAGACATAAGACAACAGGTGGCAGTACCAGTAGTACTAATTTGCATATAGATCTAGGTCAATCATTCTACACCATAATTACTTGGTGCCAGTCTTACAGGCCCATACCCAGGATCTGTTATGGAGGAGGGGGGGTGGCGAGGTGGAACTTTTGCCTATATTTTCAATAATTTGAACTTGAAAAGGGGGGTGGTGAGCAGTAAAAAGTGGAACTTTTCAATATTTTGCTACTAATTTTAGGGGTTTTTACATTAAATTTTGGAAGGGAAGGTAGAACTTTTTGAAAAAAAAAATATCCTTTGGGGGGTGGTGGCCCACCACTCGCACTAGTTACGGGCCTGATTTGTCATTGGTTATTTTACACCACTTCTGGCTTTTTCCACACATAGCTTGTCTGTGAAAGAATAACTCAAACTATGCAAATAGCCGTCAGCGAAAACTGTATGTACATGTGTTCTTTTTTATATTCCAGCTTACATCATATTTAATTTTTTTTTTTTTTTTTTTATTTAGCCAAAATCCTGTTTACACAAGTTCTTCCTTTCATGCATTTATAGTCTAGGTACCGTACTGTTGCCTGCTTAAATATGGATGGGGCTTTGTATTTCCATCCAAAGTATGAAAGTATTGATAGCAGGCATCAAGCAACAACTTTGACAAAGGTGCTGACAAATGGACGTTGTCTATTTCATTACAAATGCCTCCTACAAACCACCTTGCAATAGCCGTAGAAGGATAGCATTGAAGAGCTGCCAATATAGCTTTATTTGGTCATCAATAAATTTTAATAATCTAGTCATAAGGAAACTGTGTTGCCTCTAACAATGCTTTATCAAAGTTAAAATCACCCTTTCCAATAAGCAGGCTATAATACTATATTTGGTTCAAAATTAAATACAAAAATGAATTAATTTGGCGGGCTAATGTATATAAATTCCTGGAAAGAAATAACCTCCTTTACATACACAACCAGCCCTGAAGGACACAATTCACAATAAATATTACAAACAATTATTAAAATATTCCAGAAAATTAATATACATTTCCTATGATAATATTAACAAAAATGGGAATTTTGTTTCTTGTGTCACACAATAGATATAAATCAATTCTCTACATGTTTCTGATGAGATCCTGTTCATAGAAACCTCACGCAAGGAGACAATCAGTCTCGTATCTACCTAGGAATAACATTTTTGTGTCACACAATTTATATTTTAATAATGGAAAGAAGGTAGCACTTATTGCGAAAGCAAATGTGTGGAACTTCTCTGCATAACATTTTCTTATTTGATTACCAAAATGATACAAACATATTGCCTTCCATACAGAACCAAATGGTGTCCATCAAGCAATATTGTAAATGAGGTAATTTCCTTTTTTTCCCCATTTGCTCTGATTGCAGCCTATTTCAGAGAGTACCTGTGTAAGACAACTGATGCTGGTTGGGAGTATGTGGGGAGACTTGCAGTGAGTGTTCAACACAATAGATGTCGTCATTGGGACCAGCAGACTGCATACAGTGGCGAGTTATTCCCTGAACGATCCCTGACCGGGGCAGTGAATTACTGCCGCAACCCCAACCTAGACACCCAAGGCCCCTGGTGTTTCACCAATGCTGGGGTGACTCAGTACTGTGATGTTCGGCTATGTAGTAAGTTTTGTTGGTTTTCATCACATAAAATAAGGACCTATGATCTTGTATGTTGTTTTGAGAACATAATTTTTAATTGAGAAGGGGATCATCAGATTTAAGCTCACACTTCATTATGATTCATTTGTCACCTATTTGCAGTATTTACAAAAATGTACAACTGAAAATGACATCCCTATTATTGGAATCATAGACATTTATATGATAATTATAATGCTCAAAAGAAGTATTTCTTATTAGTTGGATGGTGAAGTGCTATGGAAGGTAGTATTAGACCGTGATACATATTAAAATTTGTGTCTCTTTATTCACAAGTCACTGCCTCAATCGAAACTACTAATATAACCGGAGTATGGACCGGAGGATCACCGTATGGACCAAGGTCGAAGACCACGGTCCATACGGTGATCTGTAGGTCCATATGGCTACCCAAACACAGCCCCTAAGGGTCTTCTATATTTTATCACCCAAACATGATTCCAAAATTCATGAAAATACTGAAAACAAGAAGTGGTACGTACAGCCTGTCAATATGCACTGACCCTTGTACGGAGTGCTGCTTGGTCGTGCGGGTGATAAAACTGTTGAATGTGATCCTTTTATCAGTTAAATACATGGTGACTATTCATTGAAAGGTAGCATTTGGTTAATCCCTTTTAATGAATCACTTTGATTGCAGTAGTGAAGTATAATAATGATTTTGAATAATGTGTATTCACCCTGATGAATATTCACATCGGCCTCTCAACCATTTCAGCTCCATATTCTTGAGGGCCACACACTGAGACTACTGAGGGACTGCAGCGACAGATATAGGCCTCTGTACACCCTTCTCACGATGCTGCGCAGTGCAGGCCTGCTGAGCCCCAGACTAAGGTGGTGGGGGTCCCCTCACTGGATCACTGTCCTGCATATATAGGCTAACAGTGGAACCATTTAGAACTTTCTTTCTGTATCTCACAAACACACACAAAGAAAGCAACTGTACTACTTTTAGAATCCATATTTGCATGCAAAAACATTAATTTTTGTTCTTTGCTACAAGTAACCTAATATCATGATAAAATATGTAGGTCCATTAAGGAATGCTTTGAGTCTTGCTAGCCTTTTATTTGAAAGGAGGTCAACCCTAAAATTAAGTTAATTGCAGGACCAGACAGGTACTCACCAAGAGGGCTTGTTTTGGACCTCAGTGCCCACAACTACAATTACCCTATCTCCCCCTCCCCTCTCATATACGGGTGAAACCACGTTAAGTGTGGACTTGGATGTCTTCAGGATATAAAGTGCTGTAACATTTCCATTATCATAATTGAATACCATTGTTTGATTTGCTAAATTATTCATATAAAAATCAATCTTTGCATATACAATTTATTTTTGTAGAAAATAATTAATTATTAGATATTTAGAGATAAAACAGGCCTATACCCAATAAATACTATGTCCACAGGGAGAGTTAAAATTTCTTTTTGATCAAAATGTTGATTAAAATACCGTACGAACAAAGGAAATGACTTTTATTACAATCTATGGATTATTTCTTATTAGATGATCATTTTTGAAAATTTATATCCATAATTCTTCATTTTGATTTAAATCACTAAAAAGTGTCCACAGAAAAAGGTATCTACAGGACTTTTTCATTAAATAAAGCATTTTCATTGAAAATAAAATAAAATATAGATTTTTTTTAGTGTCAATAATTAGAATTAACCAGGACCTTCCAACTAAAAACTTGAAAATATCCAAAATGTTATATCATAATGGAAATCCAGGGGTGCAAAATGCATTTTCTGGAGAGATTATTTAAGAGGGTATCTACAAGACCATACATATATCCCAAAATAAAAATAAATTTTAACATTTTTCACTAACAAAGGTTTGACCCCCAGCAGAGTAGACAGTATACCAATTTTCAAGCCAATGGATACATTATTAAGGGTCCTAGAGGCAAATACGTAGTAAAAGGTATCTACAAGATGGTATCTACAAGACTTTTATGGTATCTACAAGACTTTCATTTTAACCCTTTTTATCCTAGATTTGATAACAAAAATGACCATAATGCTATATTATATCAAAATAAAAGGACCTAGAACCGTTGTGCAGTTGCCAAGGGAAGCTTTTATCATAAAAATTGCAAAATTGCCTTTATTTTAAGATAATTATTAAAATATTAACAACTTATCTTGAAAACAGTCCCAAATTTGTCAATATTCACCATAAGCAAAGGTTTGATATTTACAGTATAAGCTCAAAATCGATTACATTTGTGCCCTTGAAGTTTATGGCCATGGTAGTATAATTTCAGTATCTCCGTAACTTAATATCCGATTTCAACATTCTAGATGTCATGTGAAAGATAATTTCGTATTCTATAACGTTCAATACACATCCTTACATTTGCTTAGAAAGCTTATTATTTGTATGCAATTGTACATTATTGATTCACTTTATTTTTATTAGAAAAAAATAGGAGAAAATGATTGAAAATGTTAAAAAAAAGGACCTGATTTTAAATCATTCTAACTTTGTAACGAAAAAACTTAACGTTCTCATTTTTTAGAATAAGTTTGGTCCTTACTTGTATATTTGGGAAATACAACCATTGGTTCAATAACTTAAATTCTATTTTTTGACTTTTTTAACACTCAAAATCCACACTTAACGTGGTTTCACCCACACACATTCTACACACTTGTAATAGGCACAGGTATTTGACCACCTTAGTGGGCACTAATTGTCACTTGGTTCTGCACCAAGCCTTGTGGTCAGTGTTGCAGACTAAAATGGACTGCACTCCTCTCACCAGGGTTCATATTACACCCAACAGGGGGCACCACCTTTGATAAGAAGGGTGCAGAAAGGCGGACCCAGGGGGCAACCAGAGGGTCCTGAAAATAGGGGGAAATGCTGTATGCATGTACACAATGCATCATAAAAAAGCACTGTAAAGTGATGATGTTTATTTCAATTAAAGAAAAAAGCACACTATCTTAGCACTTAGCCTTAACATAATGCTGCCCCCCCCCCCCCTCTGACCACCACTTTCAGAGATTCTGTATCCGACCCTAGACAATACTGCAACTGTATACACCTTTCACTTGTTTACATAAAACAGAAAGTATGGCAGAAGAGACCATATGTAGGAGTATGGACAAACATTGCTTAATGATCAGAATCCAGCTCAGTGTTCATGTACTTCACAAACAGAACTATGTCTGGTATTTCAAGGCCTTTTTAAAACAGTGATTGTACCTCATGCAAATTATATATTCACACTCAATTTTATACATATATACATGCAACGTTGCCTTATCCTTGACATTAGACACAGTTATTCACCTGTACACTAACTGGCCAGTCTGTAAGACACAGAAAAAGTCAGCGTTATTCACACCCTATACACCAACTTTCTTCTTACTCAAGAGGAAGAGGAAGGTTTCCCTCATCTTCTAGAAGCATACCTTTTACTCCCTGTTATACCTATTTTTGGCCCATTTGGTGAGGGATTTCGATTCAAGTAAAAGAGGGCATACATGCACCCCCTGGTGGTATACATCAATACTAAACCTCTAAGCTTTATGTTTTAAACTAAGCCGTATGTGAGATATAACAGTGCTCTTAAAGAGGAAGAGCCTATACCTTCCTCTTCCTCTTAAATAAGGAGAAAGTAGGTGTATGGGGTGCACCACACTCGTAGGTCTAAAATTGTCTAAATTAGTCCACATGGGTTGACAAGTTGAGCAGACAAAATCTTCTCTAAGCCCCCAACTCGTATCAGATTGGCCAACCTCTATATATAATTACTATATAACTATATATCATTGTGCAATAGGTTCAAATTATACAGACGGTTTCCTTTTAATGATGTATAGAGGTTCTTCAATAAAACACCATATCTTTTCTTATATCGAGATCCGAACTGTGTTCACTCCTCTCAAAATTGGTTTAAAAATCACATCAACATGAAGTTGCCGCAGTCCTAAACCTGTCCTTTCTAGGAATATTGAACCTGTCAAACTTTGATAGCTACCCAGACAAGGATGCGACATTACATTACGTCCCAGAAACATTCAATAAAGTAACAGACAGTATGAAAACATAACAACCATGTCTCTTTAGTCATTTTAGAAACTATGATAAAAGTTTGTAGCAAAAGTCTGCCATATTGGTTTTCGGCCCCAAAATCTATCCTATTGATATTTCAAGGTAACTCTCCTTCCAGATTTCATAGTTATGCCTGAAAGGTGCCTTATACCAGATTTGGTACTATTGTCCACTCTGTAATACTTTCTCAAAAATCCATCGAACTTTAGGAATGTTTCAATTTGACATCTCAATGGTCCTTCTATTGGTAATATTAAGAGAGATCCAAATACCGCTCATTTTTAAAATAGCCTAATTTGTTGTGTTGGTTACCATGGAAACCAGCAATTTCTCTAGGCAATTCGAAATATTCTTTCAAGAACTTTAGATTTTCTGACAGAAGAACACCTAAATACAACAGGAAAAGCAGGTTACACCATGATTTACTTGAAAAACTATATTCATGGTTGCTATGGAAACCGAGATTGAAGGGAAAATGAAATTATGATCCATTTTTAGGGTTCTTTTTGGTTACCATGGCAACGTTGTATCTAAAACAACCCATTTCAATCTTCTAATCAATAGAACTTGTAAAGGGCAAATATAATAAGAAAGATATCAGCCAAATACTGTTAAATTTGAAAACCATGAATTTTGAATTGTTTCCATGGAAAGACGTCATTATCTACATCCCATGTAGTTGTTTTTGAGGTAAACCACCTGATTTTATAAAGTAGGGATATATAATCTTCAGGTGAAATAGGTCTTGCTTTGTTATGCTTATATTTGTGGTTGCTATGGCAACAGAAATAGAAGAGAAACTGAAATTATGGTCAATTTTGAGCTTGTTTGGGGTTACCGTGGCAACCATGTTACCATGACAACTAATTTTATTCTTTAATCCTATAGAACTCTAGGAATGCTTCAATTTGACATGTCAGTGCTGCTTTTATCTTGGATGTCAAGAGAGATATGACCCAAAGAATGTTCATTCTTCGAATAAGCTATTTGTTTGGCATTGGTTGCTATGGAAACCAGCCATTTCTCCTGGTTACTTGAATATGTTTACAAGAACATTGGATTTTATGAAAGAGGAACACCTATACTACAGGAAAAGCAGGTTGCACCATGATTTACTTGAAAACCTATATTCATGGTTGCCATGGAAACCGAGATTGAAGGGAAAATGAAATTATGATCCAATTTTAGGGTTCTTTTTGGTTACCATGGCAACGGTGTATCTAAAACAACCCATTTCAATCTTCTAATCCATAGAACTTGTAAAGGGCATTATTTTGACATCTCACTTTTATTTCTAACTTATATATTAAGAAAGATATCAGCCAAATACTGTCAAATTTGAAAACCATGAATTTTGAGTTGTTTCCATGGAAACACGTCATTATCTACATTCCAAGTATATGTTCTTTAGGTAAACCACCTGATTTTATAAAGTCGGGATATATAATCTTCAGGTGAAATAGGTCTTGCTTTGTTATGCTTATATTTGTGGTTGCTATGGCAACAGAAATAGAAGAGAAACTGAAATTATGGTCAATTTTGAGCTTGTTTATGGTTACCATGGCAACATCGTTACCATGACAACCAGTTATATTCTTTTATCCTATAGAACTCTAGGAGTGCTTCGTTTTGACATGTCAGTAGGGCTTCTATCTTGAATACTAAGAGAGATATGACCCAAAGACTGCTCATTTTAGAATTGCCTGCTTTTCGCATCGGTTGCCATGGTAACCAGCCATTTCTCCCAGCAGCTCAAATATTTTTACAAGAACATTGGATTTTCTGAAAGAGCAACATCTATACTACACGAAAAGTATAACAAAATGTGGTGGGAAAAAATGGTAACTTCTTCTCTGTTTCTAGGCCTTTTATTTGAAGGTGCATTGTGGTCTAGTGATGGTTGTGTTGCTCCTTGACTGGGTATGCATCGGTTTGGATTTTGAAATATAAATATGAATGAAAATTATGCCATGGCATATATTCAATATGTGGGATTTTCACGTCTATGAAATGATTATAACTATTCATTAAGGGTTGGCTTGTGTGGAGTAATATCTCTATTTAACTTGAATTCTAATACATAATCGATGAATTGAAGCAAAATTGCTTATGTACACATTTTATTGATTTATAACACAATGAACAAATAACCAAAATATGACAATAAATAGATGAATGGAGTCTATAATAGTCTGGGGACGTTTTCCTCAAACCTGCCCTGAAAGTTGCCTGCTGGGCCGTAGTTGGCGACGACGACGATGTTGTACCAGTCGCCGTTCTTGTAGGTGGCTGATCCCACCCCCAGGGTGGAGGTGTCCCTCCACACCACCTGGGTGAAGTGACCTGAAACACAGGAGGAGGACACGGTCATTATGCTCATTATAGGGGTCTGGATTTTTTGTTTTATTATTATTATTTTTTTTGTTTTATTAATTTACCACTTCCACATACATGTGCTCTGCCAAATAGGTGTAGAGAAAATGTACTGTTGATGTATCCCTTTGGAGGTTTAAATTATGTACATAAATATATGTATTAAACTGAATGGGGGGATGGGGGGCCTCCATATCGGAAGTCGAGTTTAAGAAAAAAACAATGTCGCATGTCTCTGTTGCTTATCTATTCTAATGTTGTATGTGGAATTTAAGAAATGGCTATGTCGCAAGTCACTATGATTTTCACCCTCCCTGTCTTATTATTAAGGCCCCATGTTGCCTGTCAAATTTAAGAAACGGCCATGTCACCGTGTCGAGTTTAGTGGTCCACCTCCATCATTATGAACAGAATACAGCAACGTAATTTTATCACCCTTATCACACAACTCCTAGGTTCGCCTTGGCTTTTCTAATAGAATACCTTATCATGTGGCATCAATACACTTTAATTTTTGAGATTTGATAGGAACCAAAAGCAATGTAGGATCAACATTTTGCAAATTAACTGTTGAAGTATATTCTATGGCCATAATCTAGGCCTGTGGTAAAATATAGACTGTGAATACAGACTTAAACTACATTGAAATACATGAAAGCTAGTCCCTGTTCAATTTTGGTGACTCATCACATTGCTGTCATAAAGGACATAACTGTTATGGAATTCACATAAAGTTATAGTACGTTATCATGATTTATACTGTACCAATTGCAATGGCTAAACTTGGACTCATAGAATACATCTTCATAATTATTTGAGTTTGCAAAATTTTGTCATTTCTTTTTTACACAACATTGCCTTTGGGTCCCATTAAGGAACACATGGACCTGTTTTACGACCACTAGGCATTTCCCTAGGCCTGGCAATAGAGGCCACTCGAGACTTTGTTCCTTTGGAATAGAGGGCCCTCTATTCCTCAATAGGTCTCTACTGGACGTGTTCAGCCCAATCTATTTATGAAATGAATTGTAACAATACGATACTTTCTACTTATATTAACTGAATCAAAGCTATGTCACGGTAACAGTGCTCTTCAAACACTTGTTTTTGTCAATTGTGATAAATGAATTTATGTAAGTTATAATATTGCAGTGGTATTTTGAAAAATAAATATTACAGTTCATTAATATTGTCCAAATCTTCATGTCAACCTATCATACCTTGCTTCATAATGCAAACATTTATACATATAGAAAACATTAGATTATTTTATAAAAAGATATAATTATTTGACTTTATTTTGATGATAAGTTATACCATTTTTTGAGTTCTGCTTTCCATAGCTACAATTAAATCATATGGTTGTTCCGTCTAGTGTCATCATCCCCTTTCTATTCCATTGTAGGCATGGTATTACCAAAACGTATATAGCTACACTAAGATATGTGACTAGAACCTTTGTTTTTAGTGATGTCGTGGATAGTGGCACCCCATATGAGAGTTGTTAAGGCGTGACATCTTTTTTGCCGATTTTGTGATGTCATTGACAGTTTTATAACATAAACAAACAGTGATGACGTCACGAAAACAGTCAAACAGACAATGCGTTATAGCGGTTTGCACGGACACTCATAGGGGGAACTCCTGTCATCACGTCCATGGCGAAACGTCATGAATTACTAATCTTTGCTTGCTAAAGGATCGTTGGTATTACAAACGGAATAAGTACAATTGGCAGAAAGAGATAACATTGATTGACAGAAATAATAAGTATCTCCTTGGACAATACATTATGCATTAAGGTTTCTACGGTATCCAATACATCACGCTTAGATGCTTCACAGATGAGAAGGTGTGAGAATGAAACCAATCATTGTGAAAAGTCCAATATCAAGACACCACACTACGTTTTTACAGAAACTTAGTTTTTGTTTAGTCATATTTAAACTGTTTTAAGCTGCCATAATCATAGATTATTTTGAATAAAACATGGCATAATTTGTGATTAAATCTGAAGAAAAATTAGCTTTCATATTTCTTTTTAGTTTGAATCTGTATGTTCTTCATTCTAAAGGGTGGTTTGAAAATATGTTCATTATAGATAGTTATGTTACAATTATAGTGCATTTTTCTATAGGTTTCCCTGTATTTTGGTCGACAATATTAAGTCAAATTAACCTGCAAGTGCTTAAGATACTGTAAATCAGCTATCTGTGGTAGGGGGAAGTGAAGTGTCTCACCTGTCTCCATAGAGAAGCCGGGCTTGTCGTAGTCATAATCCTTGATTTCGTTATACCAAGACTCAGTGGCTCCATCTCCTGGAAAAGTGGCATTATTCTTTTGTAGACGTGTAGGGATTTGGGGTGCGGGAGGACAGAATGTTTAATCCATATTCGATTATGAATGATCAAAATAATATTATTATGATATGGACAAAGTACAAACATATATAGGAATACTGCGTAGGAAACACATAATGTAAAAGATACAAAAAATACATTTTTTTTCATATACTTTTATACATTGAATAACTGCCTCATAATTAGTATCATAACATCTATATTTTGAGACACTTTTGGAAGAATTTCCATGTTACATGCCATATGACAGGGATAATAAATTCTTGCTAATGGTATGAAACATGTCTATGATTAACAAATATCAATACATGAAATCAGAAATCAAAAAAATTCAACAAAAAGATATTTAAAAGAAATTCCCACTGCCGACTTTTGAAATCGGGAGTACAATCAACTATAGTGGAAAACAGCTCTCAGTTGGCCCTTATCTGAGACATTGGGAGCTGAGGACGCCGACATGCACAGGTTCTCCCCCACTGCCGTAACTATTATACCTTACCTGAGACGTCGGGAATGGATGACCCCGACATGTAGAGGTTCTCCCCCACTGCCGTAGCTATTATACCTTACCTGAGACGTCAGGAGTAGAGGACGAAGACATGTACAGGGCCCCCACACTGCCGTAACTATTGTACCTTACCTGAGACGTCGGGAGTAGAGGACCCCGACATGTAGAGGTTCTCCCCCACTGCCGTAACTATTATACCTTACCTGAGACGTCGGGAATGGATGACCCCGACATGTAGAGGTTCTCCCCCACTGCCGTAGCTATTATACCTTACCTGAGACGTCAGGAGTAGAGGACGAAGACATGTACAGGGCCCCCACACTGCCGTAACTATTGTACCTTACCTGAGACGTCGGGAGTGGAGGACGACGACATGTAGAGGTTCTCCCCCACTGCCTTAACTATTATACCTTACCTGAGACGTCAGGAGTGGAGGACGACGACATGTAGAGGTTCTCCCCCACTGCCTTAACTATTATACCTTACCTGAGACGTCGGGAGTGGAGGACGACGACATGTAGAGGTTCTCCCTGACTGCTGTAACTATTATACCATACCTGAGACGTCAGGGGCTGAGGACGACGACATGTAGAGGTTCTCCCCCACTGCCTGTCCATCAGCTGTCTTCCTGTCCTTGGAGTGTTCAAACTGCTTCTTGGCGGCGAGTTGGTCGGCCCAGCCCTGGGCCATCACACACAGCTCCCGGCTCAGGCTGAGGGCAGGGGTGCCGTGTAGGGCCCGGTAGTCGTTGTGGTGCTTCAGGGCCGTCAGCTCCAACTCACTGAACTCCTGGGTGTGAAACAAGAGAAGGTATGCTTAGCAGACCTTTGATACATGTCTCCAATTAGCACATTCCAGTCAACACCGACATTAAATTTTGCCATGACATATTTTCAAAATTGCCTCCATGCGTCTTCCCTGAAGACAGTTGTGTGATGCAAAATTAACCAAAGCAATTTGGTTAACAGATGTGTAAAATGTGTAAAATGTAGCTTTATTTGTTGGCCCTTTCCCCACAGGAACCAATGTTAAAATCTGCCAACTATAATGTCTAACCTTATTTTGCCTTGAAAAACAGCATTTTGATTGCCTGGCAAACCTACAAATCTGTCAATTGATAACATTTAAGGAATGATCATATTCAAACAGTACTTGGGGATAAAGAAAAATACAATTCTTCCTTATTTCAGTAACCCCAACCTATCATTCTTTCTCCACATCTTCCGTTGAAAACCCCTTATTCTAGCCTCGGTGCATAGCCATATATGTTTTTGTAAATAAGCATCCACAATGTGTGAATTATTTAATACCTTAATTAAGAATCTTTATTTAATTTGCGTTAATGCAGTTCTAGGGCCAAAGTAGCCAACTTGAACATAGGAAAATGTTGCACTGGGAGATGAGTACAAAAGGATTCATCATTATCTTTGCAAAAGAAGATGGCTTTTGGAAGTGGGATTTTATTATATTCCTTGATGGGGGCCGATAAATGCAATTATGTTATAATTACGGCACGGTTAACACGTTTGAAACGTACAATTGCATGATGAATATCGAACATTATTTTGACATCATTATTTTGTACATCAGCTTTTATCATACATTATGATAGAGCATTTGCAAGGATATCCAGCCTTATGATTAGTGATACATTGGGTACAGAGTAATTCTTAACACTTAGCCTATTCTTCATACACCGTACCTTGAAAACATTTCAAAATGCCTCAACACTATTTTCATTGAAATCCTTAGTGTGGTTAGGTAGTCCCCAACCCCAAATGTTTTCATTAAAAATTCTTAACATATCGAAATGGATTTGGAACTTAGTTTTCATTCAGCACTGTTTATTGTCACCATCAGTCTAAAAGGGTTAATCAAAAGGTTGTGACTTCTGTGGGGTTGTAACAGCCTTGTCAATTGGTTGGGTGTCACACTTCCAATTAGCGCTCATAACATATCAAACATCACAGCTTAAACTCGCGTGTAAATGTTGACTCAGTAGGAGCATACAAACACAGACGTAGAGCTTGATGCCATTGATTCAAAATTCTTGGTTTTAACTTGAAAAATCTTCTCGGAAATGTTAACCTGCACTAACATAATACAGAGGCGGATCCAGGGGGGGGGGGGGTCCTAGGGGTCCTGACACCCCCCCCCCCCCCCCCTTATTTTAGTGAACCACTAATCTACAAAAAGAGGGGGAAATGTGGCGACGCGATTGCACATGGTTTTACTACTTAGCCTTTATGCTGACACCCCCCCCCCTTTCGAAAATCCTATGTAAAAGTGTATCCTCTAAGAATTGTCTTCATGAGAAGCATCTATAACTAGTATTTTGATTGCTGTATTGTGTTGACTGGCAGACCCGCCGAGAGTCAAGGGTGAAGGAAATGTTAATCTGATTGGTAAACATGCACGTCATTTGCTTTAAGTTTACGGATAAGACCCACTAATCCTGGGATTAAAGACCCTAATCCCACCCTTAGTCAAGGAGCCCGAGCATCGAAGAGAAGTGTATTGTTAATCAAAAACATTTGTCCAGCCCTGACTTCTTACAAAATAATACTTACTACACTGCCATAATCCTACTAGCACAGCTGATTTAATCAAGCTTACACATGTTATTCCGAGAAAAAGCCCATTAAGCTACATGCTCAGTGTTATTGGATTAAAAAGTACTACAGGTTCCTTGACTACATAACATGTCATTGAAAGTACACTGCCAAGATTTCTCCCCGTGTGAATTACTTATATCGGCCACTGTACGGCCAGCAAACTGTTACAGGCCTACACTAACAAAATAGCTTCCAATATTATTATGCTTCTCAGTGTTAAGGGTTACATGTATAATGGCTATGTAAATGTACCAAAATCCGTCTATAGTAGCAGTCGCCTTTGGCCTACGGCTACAGTCACCATTTACAATAGGGGCAACGAGAAGTAGCCAAACAGTGGAATTTGTTTATTCCAGTGCATGTAAAAAGTATACGTACCCCGGGTTGCCCCTTGGTTTACAACATTTAAAAGCTTCAAGACCACCCCCCTTTACTGCCACCCGTTACTATGGGCTAACCAAGACAAAGGATGTTATAACTGTTCTAACCCTTTCCTGGCGTCCAATACATCAATGTATAACAACACGTAATGCAATAATACATCATTTGTAAAATTTGTGATATTGAGTTAAAACTTAGATAATGTTTAAAATCAAGGCAGATCCTTTTCATAGATATAGACGTATTCATATTCTGGTTTCTCCTTGAATTTGATTATGATGACAGTAATATTATAAAATCATAGTAAATTTGGACATGTACCCTTTAAGGTGAAATTGGCGCCCTAAAGGCTAATTAGACGCTATCCCTGGCATCATAATATCCTAATTGACTACTTCATATGGCGTCAGGAGGGTTAAATGTGAATCAGAGATGCTTTCTCAGGTTTTTTTCCTATTGCTTTGACATTGAAAACTAGCCTAAACCATCGGATGTAATCGATATATGACCCTGTACGCTGGCAATATGTGAAAACAGAAATCTCAATAAGTGCCTGAGTTGCCCAGTGGGCAACCAGAGACAAAATCCAAAGTTTGGGTTTGAAGAACGTTCAACCTTTTACCCCCTAATCCATGGAATCAACCACGTCTAAATCCTAAGTTATTCATCATCTATTTTACCTTATTCTTTACAAACGTTACTGAGCAACCACATTTTGTAGCTGGGCAACCACTTTCTGGACTTGTGTTGCCCAGTGGGCAACCAGATTTCAAATCGATTTGTCAAGCCCCGATATATACGTATATGCTTATTTACAAAGAATAATTCTTGCACTCACCTGGCTGGTAGGCTCTGTTTCTTGTTGTCCTGCAGTTGCGTTGACTTCTTGAGATCCATCAGAATTCTCCTGCGTCGTGGTTACCTTGTTTGATTCTTCAGAACTTTCCTTCTGTGAGTTTTGTGAGGGTTGTGGTTTGGGCTGTGGTTGCTGCCCGCCCTCTGCTGTCTTACTCCCGCCACATCCCATTCTGACACCTGTTAACGTCTACCTGGACACCCTTAATTAACGTCCTCCACGGTCCTCTACCACCACTACCTCCTCAGGTACTGCCTTAAAGCTTAAGGGGCCGGGATTTGGGGGTCAACCACATATGTTTTTACTAAAGCCCCGTACCCACTAGGCGAATTTGACTGAGTCGGCCGACTAATCGGCGCTTAGAATTGGCTGATTGTTCTCTTAAGCCCCATACCCACTTAGCAACTTTGCCCAGTTCAGCAACTGGTCGCTGCAAATTATGACTGATTATGGTCACTGCCTGTTAGTATGGTATATTGAAATGTGCATGTTTGTTCCGAATCAGTTCTAAAATCGGCCAATTTTAGGGCTAGAATTGGCCGGTTTTAGCGCCGATCTGCTGCCCAACTGTGCAAAAGTTGCTTAGTGGGTATGGGGCTTTAGAATCGGCCGATTTTAGCACCAATTCAGATTACCAGTCAGTATGTTATATTGAAAGATACATGTTTAACATGAGTAGGTGCTAAAATTTGCCTACTCTTGTAGTAGAGTTGGCCGATCTTAGCGCCAATAACAGGGACGGATCAAGAGATTTCAAAATAGGGGGCGACCTTATGTAAAATCTGAGGCACCCCATCCATGGTCTAGAATTTTACATTATAAAAAACTAAATTTGACAACGTTCAAATCCGTCTCTGAATGAGTCAGCCCACTTTGGTCAAAGTCACCTAGTGGGCATGGGGCTTAAAGGCTCATACACACTGGGCGAATTTTACTCAGTCAGTTAACTGAGTGATCAGCGATAAAATTGGTCGATTCTACCATAGTAATCGGTGTCTTTTACCACACGAACATGCACAGTTGAATAAATGTATATATTGATTGTTGGTTGGAATCAGTGCAAAGGTTGGCCGACCATCCTAGTATAATTGGTAGATTTTGGTGCCAAACAGTCGGCCGACTTGGTTCAAAATCTCCTAGTGGGTACGGGGCCTTACAGCGGAGTGGGAGGTTCGTTGGGGTGGTCAGTAACCTGTAGGGCTTCATTGGTCAGTGGTCAGTCTGCTAGAGGTTTGCTGTATAGAGACGGCCGGGTGCATGTATAAACCATAACGCCATGGGCACGTCCCCCTGTGTACATGTATAATGGGTTTAGAATGGGCGGAGGGGTTTTACAGCCCACTGTTATTGTTATAAGACCTTTTGTGGTGCTTAAATAGGTCCGTGAGTACGTCAATAGAGAGAAACTGTTTGAATTGTATAGAAGTTTACGTGAAATTCATACAGGAGATATTCAAAATGTATGGTCTTGAAGGGTCGACTTGAAGGTTTCCATGACCTACCCCCAGGACAAGTGCATTACTTGGATAATGCTCTGGCTTAACCTGTATTTGTAAGTTTAAACAGAGCCGTAGGAACCACTACGTCGGCCAAAGCAGTGGTCATAACAAATCACAAGTAATTTCAGAAAGATGTATTGTAAAAGGTTTTGAAAAAGCTCCCAATACCAAACCTTTGAATACCCTTTGAATACAATAATGTTATTGCTGTGCCAATGTTCATCCTCTTGCTACGGGCCTGAATTTATTTAACAGTTTATCAGTTAGGATTAATAAGCAATATCGTGGCAGTATTGGAACATATTTATTTATTTGGTTTTTACACACCCGACAACTTTCCTGTCAAGCTGCATCCCTATACGCGTTTTTCCCCCTGTTTTCAACGTTGTTCTTTCACAGTTATTCGCCGTTGTTGCTATATGATTGTGTCGTACAAGGAAACGGCTGGTTCATGTCTACTGTGAAATGCCAATAAGTTAATGTTGGAATTATATGGATTTATGAATTGCATATGAAGAACAATTGTATGAAAGTATCAAATGTTATGAAATGTTGTGACATTGTTTGGAATTATTGTATAAGGTTTTAATTAGTATGAATAGCTTTAAGGAATAATAATCTCTTGGTTTAGAAGGCAGCATTAGTGTCAGAGCATTATTAGCCCCTAGGCTTTCTTTGTGAGAAGACTCTGAAGTGCGAAAACTGTGGGTGCAGTTTTTGGTTCAGTACTAGTGAAACACTCAGAGGTGTGAAAGCTAACTGTGGGCAGTTTTACCCAAGTCTGGGCAGGTGTGTGACACTCTGGCTCAGCCTGGACTGGGGTCAGGCACAAAAGGAAGAGCTCTAGTCCACATGTATCCAGTCACTGCTGGGACCTAGAGCAGGCTGCATCAAGAGAAATACAGAAGAAGAGGGCTGTGATCTAAGCCCTGACTCTGTTTGCTCTGGTGCCCTGGCTACTATGGTTCCCACCCTGCTACTCTGCTGCCTGCCTGTTTAGATGCTGTTTGGTGAGATTATGTTTATTGCCTAGATGGGACTTATTGTACCTGTATTTAGTACAGCCACTTTTGTGTATTAGTAACAAGTTATTGGTATGACCATTATTTGATGGAAAGTTTATTGACAGTTGCTATTTTATATTTTGTATGACAATATCTCCTCCTGGAGTCAGCCTTTTAAATGAATTTGGTTGATCCCCGTATTATACCTCTCCAAGTCATTTTTGTTTTAATAGATACTTTTGAGACAATATAGAGACAATAAGAGATACTCTCATACCAAGCGAGTAGTACAGTTGATAGATAATGTTAACATAAACAATGAACGCATTCATTGTCGATTGCTGTTCCGGAAAAGCTATTTAGAATGATGCAAATGAGTTGTAATTTTACAAAATATAGAATTATGGGATCCCTTTGTATATCATTTTAAGTAGGCCTATAAGTAAGGCGACGCTGTTAGCCACACGTTCTTAAAAGCAATTGCTTTATCAACAGCAACAGCAGTTGCTGTTTCTCTCTGCAGCTGCTCTTTTACTGTATCAATCTAAAGTAAACTGAAAGTCATATGATCCTAGAGAAAATCTCTGCATATTGTAAACATTTCAGCTCAGAAACAGCATTCTGAATTCCGATATCATTCAAAAGAATTTCAATGCGACTCTATATTAGCAAAACGATATTGTGTTTATGTCAATATTGCGGAATAAAAATGGAACGTTCGTCAGATAACCTTTTAAAAACTCTGACATACATACGTAGAATAGATACCAGCATTTCTGCTAGCAAATGATATGGTCTACAACAAATACAATCCTCTATCATGATTACTATCTAGGGGAGACCGAGAGATTGCCTCCACCATTTACCAGTAGCTAGCAGGGCCCAGGGTGCTGCTTCAGTTCCCTCGTTCCCTTCTGCAGACCAGTGATGATCAACCGGAGTCCATGGGCCTCACATACAGATGAAGACTGCAAAGGCCCTATTACACTACTCGACTTGGGGCGTGATATCGGTACAATATGATTATTATTACAGACAATAAGCCCATCCCACATCGGGGATATCCCAAGGTTGGACAAGGGTTGGACAAAATTAACATAATTATAAGGCATCCTTGTCTCCTAGAGTTAGGGTTACTGAAATAACCAAGAATTATATTTTTCTATATCCCCAAGTACTCATAAAACATTATGGTTTCTTAGATTTTGCCAATTGACAGATTTGCCAATTTGCAAGCCAAACAAAATGCTGGATTTCAGGGCAAAATAAGGTTGGACATTGTAGGGTGGGCTGACAGGCTTTAACATTGATTCCTATGGGAAAAGGCCAATATATTATAAAGCTGCAATTATTTTTATGAGCAATTCGTCAACCAAATTGCTTTGGTTAATTTTGTATTATGCAACTATCATCATGAAATATAACCATGGGGGCAATTTTGAAAAAAAAATCATGGTAAACTTTAATGTTGGTATAAACTGGGATGGGCTTATGTGCGTAGAGGAGTGGTGTAATTGTTAAAAACTGACAATTTCAATCAAGAGTTTTACCTCTAATATCTGAAACATCGTCAAATCGCAGTTCAAATCATGTAGTGCAATGTTGTGTACCACCTTGAGAAGTACCACGGGGATGGCCAATAGTAGCCGTTCAATGCGGATTCAGACTGGGACAGATGATACACTTCTTATTGGCATGAATGCTTCAGTGAACACCGGCAAATAGGTTTTGGTACATAAATCAAGCTCCATACCAATGCAATTGGACAATTTTGATCAAGATGTCCGTTATATCGGTACTAAAACTGGCCAACTCTATATGAATATTATGGGCCAATTTTAACACGGATTGATATAAAAAATGTACATTTAGATATGTGCGTTGATTCATCCCAGTGGGCGTTCTCAAGGAATCTAAATGGTGACCAATAGAGCATCCATGCCCCCTTTTGAGGTGCAGGGAGCGTCATTGCTGCCACCTTGTGAATTTCACCATAACAAACAACTACCTTACCCACAATTCATTTCACCTTCCAGCCACCCTCCCACCCACATCTCATCAACATATTCATTTTATTATATCTTAAACTGCAAGATTTTATATGTCATTAATAATACTATCTATTATATCATATCTTAACTTATAATATCTACATACTTATAAAATATCAAATATATTTGATTTGATTTATTCAAAATAATAACATCTTACCCAAGCCTGCCTCCACCTTTTATCTTTTCACAAAGGGGGAAGTAATGCTCATATCGAAATTGAAAGAATTCAATTTAATCAATAAAACACTGTTGTCCATGAAAACTGTCGTCGAGTTGGTATGTGTTTACACATCTTTATTCATAAACGAAATATAACATTGTCTGTGCCGTCCTAGATACAGTTTAGATCAAAATAACATGTAAGTTCTCATAGTGTAATGAAATAGTTTATTTCACGTTTAGATTTTGAACCAAAACTGCTAATCTTTCCTATTCAGAGATTACGGTTTATTAACTTCCTTCTTTAATAAGGGAGCGTTTTCTATACTGCTTGGCATGGATACAGTAAGGCTAAAGCCTGTTATTGTGCTGTGGAACAGTTTGCTCCTCCAGTCTCTAGCCTCGAGTAACACATGACAGAAAAACATTATCTAGCCTCGAGTAACACATGACAGAAAAACATAATCTCCAATTCTTCTAAGGTTAACAACTAACAACACAAATTTCCTGGCACATAATCTTTCATTCTATTATTTATCTAGCATGACTCTAACCTTCATGATATTTATGTAACACGATTTGTAGCTTCATTACTGATGCCAGACATATGTTGGGAGAGTGTAACTGCTCCCCACGTGTTGGTGTCACTCATGAGGCTGCTGTCAATCTGCCACCTGCTCCTGCACGCATCACTGACTACACTGCACACAGCCCGACAAACCTATTTTTTCTTCAAACAACTCCCCTTAAACATATTAACATATTTAAGGGTAGGTGTAGTTATTTGCAGACTTTCTCCTCCATTCGAAAGAATTGGGAAGAACCATATCATAAAAACATGACTTTGAATCGATCCGGCCAGCGGCAGCCTCGCGGTTGGCTGGTGGCGGCTCCTACGCTCCAGGGCCGGCCCATCACTCCTGTCAATCCCGGGAAGATGCCTAGACTGAACCCGTCAGTCTCTAGTCCCAGTGACATAGGCACCCGGAGCATATGAGAGCAGTCTAGAAGATGCCGGGTTTGTTCCCTCGTCCTCCCCCTCCACGGGCCGGCCTGTCCCGTCCGCTAGGGCCGGCCCAGCACCCCTGTCAGTGCCGGGAAGATGCCCTCGTCCTCCCCCCTCCACAGGCCGGCCTGTCCCATCCTCCAGGGCCGGCCCACCACTACTGTCACTCCCGAGAAGATGCTGGGTTTGTTCCCACGCTTCCCCTGTCCCCGGTCTGTCCACTCACAGCCGAAAAGATACGCATTGTTATTCTTGAAAACACAGAGAAGGGGTCTCAACACGGAGAAAGGGTCTGAATTTACAAAATTCGCATGTCCACGTTTCTCGAAATATAGGTCCTTTTCAGACTTGACAGATGAAATACAGAGGACATGCTGCCAGGGCCCAATCATTCATACGGTTGCGTCTTCCAATAAAAGGGGAAGACGTGCTTTCTAGATTGAAAATCGTTGCTTACACTTCAGGTGCCGAAGGCACTTGTTGTATAAAAGAAATATCGTAAAAACACCAAAATCAATGTCTTACCAAACGGTACATGCCAAATAAATATGACAGAGAATATTCAGGAAGCCATGGACGATATTGGAAGAATACTAGGCGCACTGCCCAAAATAAAAGAGGAAAATACGGTTTCCCTCGTTGCCTCTAATTCTTAGTATTAACTGTTCACTTCGTTATTACAAAGTCTATGTCATTAGATACAAAGCACTATCAGAATTCTTATCATGGATAATCCAATGTCGGCCACAGAGGTACTTCTCACATTATATAAGCACTAGATGGCATTCTTGATTAAATTTTACATTTGAAATTAAAGAGTTCAATTGATTATACTTTAATTGGTAACATCACATGTCTGTATGTGCACCATATGAAGATAACGATTTTGATTGGTTATGTCTTGGTCAATCAAGACATTCTAAGACTTTTAGATTGGATGGCAGCTTATTGAGGCAGATACTGCTTGGCTGGCAAAGACTGTCCCCCATTTAAAACCATGGGTTAGATAATGAACATAATCAAGTGCTCAAAAGCTACCACAGTCATCAGAGGACGATCCAGGGCTAGGGTCCAGCATCTGATTTCCACCAATTAAAAGACAGAAAGAGTAAAACATCAGAATTGTATGAATCAATGATTGTATATGTTAATCATAAAAATCATCCCTTGGTCTAGGTGGGGCAGCCACCCCTCCCCCCCCCCCCCCCGCATCCACCACTGGGCTCTACTGGGGTGGAGCTTCTGCTCCTGGGAAGAATATAGGCCCTCATGCAGTAGCCCCTGCAGATCATAGAATGCGACCATAGGGAGGGGACCGAGCACTGACCAAGTGGTTCTTTGGGTTCAATTTCTGGTTGGTGTCTGGGTTCACTGAGGGATGAGGTACAGCAAAAATGATTGCTAGGTTTTGATCTCCTGCTGTTTGCCTGCCCTGTCACCCTTACCCCAAAGATATAATCACCAAAGTCTGACCAGGCCAAAACACGTGTCTGAAAAGTCAGAATTCATCCCAAATTGTGTAAAGCATTCATCACTTAAGGGGGTATTCCACTACATGACATGGGCTGCGATATGACGATGTCTCAAGGAAATCACACATATTACAGATACAATTCTATGTTAGTTGTTACACATATGACACATGCTCCAAATTGTCATTTTCAATAATTTTATACTCTTGTATGCAAACATATCTATGATATAGTCATATTCTGCTGATATCGCAGCCCCTGTCGTGTAGTGGAATATCCCCTTCACTCACTCCACTACTAGACTTCCACTGTATTCAATACGCTGTGATAAAACCTTGGCCTCGTGGACGAAAACCTCCTTGATGGAGTGAGCTGTCAGATCCCGGACCCCGACGTATTGTGGGCCGCATCATTCAGCATACACCACTTTACTAACACTGCCCCCTGGTGGACGGCGCAGGGTAAACACCATTTAGTGTAAAGTGACACGATATATGCCGCTGCACTGATTGGTTAACAGTGGCTGTGACACACCGATCTCACACACTGAGATATCAACGGTAGGGAATGCACAGATGATACAGTATTATGCTACGCAATTCCTGTTCCTGTGTAGGGTTGGATATAACCCCAAGCAAGAATATGACGTTATAATGACGTTATTATAACGTTCTGATGAGTCATGCTTTGGTTCTTGTTACGTTATTTTGAGGGCACCCAAAGACATCTTTAGAACCTAACATTGCGATGTCGCAATGTAACGTTCTTGTGACATTCTTGTAACGTTCTTTTACGTTATAATAATGTTATTATCACATTCTTTATTAGTTGGGTCACAACTTGACCAAAATAAAATGTTATTATAACGTTCTTTTTTGATAAGTTGTAATTTTACCTAAAATAACGTTATTGTAATGTGACAATTGGATAGGTTTCAGATTAACTAAAAAAGTACAGTCGCAGAACGTTCTTGTAACGTCGCTGCTTGCCTGGGATCAGAGGAATCTAGGCTAGTGCATATACGGGCATGAATACACCATTTAAACTACAATGCAAAATCCATTACACTGAATAACCAGGAATTTATATCAGACCTACCCAAGAAGATCAAATAAGAAGAAAAACATTTGTTGTACCTTATAGGGTGATACACGTTTAGTAGTTACGAGTTTAACACATTCTGTATCAAACCTGAGTGATAACCAGCCTTGTATCACCTTCCCGAGTGATCCAGAAACTTATTTTTTAATAATTCATAAATAAAATGAAATCATTAAGAATAAGAAATCTTGCGTATGCATTATCTCCATTATGTTCCTAACTATATTTTACTTCCTTACTGTTTGTGGATTTGATGAATATCAAAAAGAGTTGTTTGAAGAAACGTAAAAACATGTGCAGCATCACAGCCCCACCGTCAATGATTGCTGTGTGTCCTTCCTTTGGAGGGCATACCCAACAGAGAAGGTATAATGAAATCCACAACCAACTCAATATGTATGTATCGACCATTTTAATTTGTGAAGCGCTACAAACTGAGATAGTATAATAGTATAGATAAAGACCTTATAGGTACGAAGGGAGGCAGTCTCAGGTTGTTTTATTTTTGCTATACTTTTCTTTGTATCTCAAGAAAACCTTGAAAGTACCCCTTATTCCTTAGAATCTCTTTGGAAATACTCTCCATGTATACTATTCTATTAGTGCACTCTGTGGAACTAATCTGGCTTACAAACTTTATATTCAAAGCGGCCTACATAATACTACGTTTATTTCAATCAAGGCTGATGTCAGAGGTGTTCTTCATTATTTGCATTGAGCTCGTAACATTTGTCACTGGAGTAGTTATTATCTTAATTAGTCACACCCGATTAGCCATTCTTTAATTAACGCCCCAGCAAGTGGCTGGCAGTATGGGAGTCATGACAGTAAAAATGTCCGCTAAAATAGGAGCAGACACCATGTATGTTGTGGCTATATTCAGATCGCCAAGGTAACGGTGTACATAAATATACCTGCTAAGCAAGCCCGTATCCAGGGGGGGGGGGGGGGGGGGGGGGGAGGGGGTTGACGTGGGGAATAGGTCGCCCCCTCAAGCTTGGCCAGGTCCACTCTTTGTAAAACCAATAGTTTAGTTTTCCCTCCTCCCGTCTCATCTCGGCCCTCTGCTAACCCTGTAAAACCTCTTACCCCTGCCAGCCCTCTCCTAGCCCTGTAAAAAGTGTCTCTTTTTAATACTTTACAGATCTGATGAGCAAGCAAGATTCATGGTGTGATCAATAATGTTGCTGGGTTACGATCAAACATTGAAAAATACATCACCAGCTAATATGTCATTAAGGGCACAATGGACAATACCCTGGCTTTAAGCTATTTTACTTCTAGAAAGTCCACTTTTTGGAAATGGTCACCCCCACCTCATGAAAAGTTCTGGATACAGGCCTGCTATAGAACCTTTGTTTATGGCAGGGGAACATTGTCGATTTTGACAAACAACATTTTCTAAAATGTAATCAATTGCCAGCATCGTGTTACTGGTGGCCTTATGTTATGCCCATTATATCCCTCAAGCAGTTCCCTTTCAATGCAAAGAACTGTCCGCTGCAAATTGATTCCCATAAAAACCACTGGTATCTTTTTTCGCATATTTTATTGATCAAAGGCTTAACATCATTATATTGTCTTCCAGCCGTGCAATTTGAGAAACTAAATTAATAGAAATATGATAGCGATAACGATCTCAAGTCACATGATTTGTCCAGCTTAACATATAATGTCAACCTCTGGAAGACAAAGATAGTAGGCCTATGTTTAGTTTCTTGTCCAATCCTTGTCCAACCCTTGAATATACCCAATAATGTGGGATATGGGCTTATATAGGGTTGCAACAAACTGTTTGATGAGGTATTTAAACTTTCCATTAAGAGGGTCAAGCCTCGTCGTGTTATAAATGTGTCAATGCTTAATTAGAGGAATAAAGCAGTCGGTGGTTGCCGGGAGCCGTGCATGATCTATGGCTTCTGGTCACAGTGAAGCCAATAAACGCTTATGAAAATGGCATCACGGTTAAAAAAAGGACCAGGTAATAAGGGTCTGATCAGCTCAGAGGTGACAGAGCAAAGAGTGGGGCATGGGGGATGTAGCTGGAACAGAATGTCCACAATGTAATGACTGGGGCAGGCTCCATGACATGTCCATGAACCAAGTTCCTCTCAGGCTTCTTAATTGGACAAATGCATTACAACATTACACTGAAATCCTACTTACATGATCTTTTTCCTGATTTTTTTTCTGGGTATTTGATTAGGTCTATAATTATGTATAATATTACACACACACACACACACACACACACACACACACACACACACACACACACACACACACACACAATCATGGATCCATATGCCTAATCAAATACACAGACTGCATGAAATGTAAATCAAGATCAGAAAAAATCTTGCCTGAGTGACTTACAGAATAGAAAGAGAATCTGGAATGACCAGGATTCTAGAACATCGGAAATTATATCACTAACTAGAAAATCCCCTTATCATAATGATTAATGATAACAAGTATTATCATTCAACGATATCAATAATGAATATTACAATCATCTAAATTTTGCAAATAAAGATAAATGTGTCTGAAGCACGTCTAGCTCAGAAAGCCATGCTATCCACGTCGTTGGCACGGACAGCACACAGAGATCTACCAATCAAAGCGGCCGTTACAGGGGCGGGTCAGTCGCCGGAGGGAGCTCACAGACTGAACAATGCTGTCTGAGACCCCACCAACATTGTCTGCACACTACTAGAGAATACACTGATTGGACAACTCACCGCTGACCAGGAGATGGTGTGAGGGTGTTTCAGGGACTATTGATGTAGCCATGGTCGTTTTAATAGGATGGAACCGTGGTATGGGCCCATGTTTAACGATGGAGTGATCATCACCAAGCTATGTTCATTATTTACAGACTCGGGATGGTGCATTAGACGGAAGGCAATGTGAGTATATATAGTGTAATTGGATTAGATAGCAGCTATATTGTATAATTGTAATTTCCTTCTGTTTTGACTTTTGTACGTTCGCTATTTGTTTTACTTTAACATAATTCGCATTGTATTACTACAACCTGCAGACTAGCCTAAATCAAGGCGTATGCTGGGAAAACTGTAGACAAGTAGTAGTTACACTGCTTTAGTACAAGAATTTTTAATAATCATGGGATATCTTGTGGTCTAATATGATGAAAAACTAGATTTGACTATCTTTCCATTTGAAAATTTTCTATAGTTTTTACAGAATCTGTGTGTGCAAAACCAGTCAAAACTTACCCACAGGTGCCCGAAATACAGTAAATCTGTGGTAGGGAAAATTAACACATAATTCACCGCAGCAAAGTACTTGTGTCGAAGCATACCGGTATATTTTACACTTTTAGGTCGTAACATGATATCTCACATATCATGTAACCCATATTTACCAAAACGTATTTACATACAGTCATATGTGAGTAGGCACACACAGACGACGATATCATGGGACGTCTGCTATTACTTTTAACCAGTAACATTTATGAAACTACGAATACCCTTTCGTCAATTTTACCATTTTAGGCCAAAACTATAGATCCTGTCAGTAAATAGCGAGGCTAAACTTAAAGTTGCCTTGACTTAATTTACAAAAATACTGATAATTCTTAAACTATCTAATCAATTTCAAACATCTTGGTATCATTTTATAGCTAGGACTCTGTAGTTTGATAAAACAGGGAGTTTACATTCTAAGGAAACATTCCAAATAATTTGGAATGTTTGGAATGGCCCTGAAAATTTGCTAAAATTTGTAATTTTTATTGACTTACAACCAGAAAATTCTAAATAGAGTCCAGAAAAATAATTTCTTGAGAATTCTGACAGGATTCCTTTTAGAGAATTGAATTTGCAATCTAGTGATGTATAATGTGAATTTATGCTGAGAATGAGTATGGAATAAACTTCATTGAGAGGCTGAGGTGAATTTCCTTAATTTTGGCACTTTTGCTCATTTGCACACATTTTCTTATAAGTTAATAACATTATAAGTAGTTCTATAGTGGAATATTTTTTGGTTTTACTGCCTGTTTTTCATAAATAAAATGAATTCAAGCTTGTAAAGACAGTCTGATTGCTATTTAATTTCTGATAATCATAAAAAATGTTCTAGAAGGCTTTCAAGCCTCTAAAATGACTGAATCTATATGATCCAGCTCAGCACTGGGCCCATATCCCCATACAGGAAGTGTGGGTGTCATATTTAGCACTCACATGTGTTAAACATTCATTTTTCAATGCCAATTTTTAGGTTTTTTAAAGTAAATACAAAAATTATTTAGATGAATTTAAATTTTATTTATAGTTAATTATTGGTTTTCCTTCAGGAATTGAATAATTATTACTCATTCAAATAAACTGGACAAACCTTGAAAATGAAATTGTGGATTTTAATGCACAGATCTTGAGTATTGGGTACGTAAACTGACCCAATTTGGATGGAAGTATCTATTCTTTTGTCCCCAAGATATATAAAAATGGTCAAAAACTGTCTTATACCCATTAGACCTCCTCTGGAGGTGTTTTAATACCATTATTCATGTAACATATAGATATATCTTTAGTCTCTTAAGGTATAAACCTGATGTGAATCTCATGACCCGGTATCCTCGAGATTTCTTTGACAAAACGCATCCTGTTCTATAGAAACGTTAAATTCTGAACATCTTCTACTAGTAATATAGTAAGTATCGCAACAAGCGTGACTGTAAGAATCATCATGTGAAACGCATTTATGACGTTGCTAGTGTGATACCTGCCCATTTTCAGTGAAGGTAGAACATAGCCCAGTTCTAGGAATACCTGTGTCGTCCAAATGGGACCCCCTGTGACCACGGTTCTCGGAATGCCACTCCCTCCGTGACAGCCTCCATGATTCTTCCTGGTACCTCTTTATCTGAGTGCATTAACTGCAGGGGGCACTCAGGGGCTGTCCATAAATGACGTCATGCTTTTTGAGAGTACTTTTAAAGGGAGCCAAAACCAATAAATTCAATGAAAGTTTCCAAACTCAAGTAATTATGGAAATCCATTCCTTGAGCCTATTCCTGGCCTATGTTAAAATATAGACCATGAAATATGAAACACGTTTTTCTTGCTCAAATCAATTAATGTCGATCCGCAAAAACCGGGTTTGTTTACAAACAAATGCAATTATTACCACCTCTTGTGGCATTCTACTTAGGTTTGAGCTAGTTTTCACAGCTAATATTTTACCACTGACCTTAACTAGACTCATCTAACATATTTCTATACTTATCTCAGTTTTGAAAAAGTTGTCAATCATATTAGTTTTGGCTCCCTTTAAGATCCACCCACCCCCCTGTGACAATGATTTTTCTGTTTAACATAACAATAGGACCCTTTTTCAGGCAGTGTCACACTGTTCAACCTATCCACCCACCCACCCCTTGTGTGACATAATTTATGGACGGCCCCTTACCTTGAAAGGGAGCTTAGAAGTTTTGTAGATAATATTTTAGGTGACCAAATAACTGTCTTTGTTGTTACAATTGTGGTGTGAAGATTTGTTATAGTTTAGTATAAGCCATATGTATGATAACGTTACGTTTCATGCATGGTTATGTTATAATTATGAGACCAAGTATATATGTGTCTGTTTTTTGTTTTTGCGTTCGTGGTGTGAACATTGCATATTTTGCATGTGTGTCATTGACCAAATGAACGTTTTTGTTGGTACATTCGTGCTGTATAGATATCATAATTTGTGTGCACGTTTAAATATAAACTAATTAATGAGGGAGTTTCAGATCCCACTTAGGTCACGCGTTGGAGGATATGAAACTCCCTGATGAAGCGAGATTAACTTATCTAGGTTCTAAAAGCGTATTTAGGAGATGTAACCTATCTTGAAAAAGACATCCTAATGTTCAAATAATAAAACTATGTGAACAGACGTGTTCTTTTATAACGTTGGAGTAAACAAGTAGTTCTGTTAAAGTCTCCTGTGTACATAAGTCCTTCATGAATTGACAGGGTTTGTAAACTTCTGAAAAATATGCAAACCTATTCAAGGGAAGACTACCAAAGGTAAACTGCCTGTGACATTTATCCAGTTACTCGGGTATTAAGGGATAGCGTCTCTGTCGTGACCGCCTCCCCCTCTCAATGTCTGTACCCATTTAAGGCCCATCACACTACAGAACACGAGCAGCGACGTGACTGTGATATGAGAGTGACATGGCAATATCGGAGCCAAATCATAGGTTTCTACGATATTGTCAATATTGCACCATTATTATAGGGTAAGTAATAGAAAATTAAGTTTTTATGATAGTTCTTATGATGCAATTTTTGTTTAGTGAAGTAATGGAAAAAAAATGGTGTAGGCAATTGGTTTTGGCAATGACATTAAACATGTTTGATAATATTGTGGATGTAAGTTCCGAATGCCTTGAGCTGCTGCCCATGTCGCATGCATCTTGACACTGAAAATAGTTCTCCCACTAGAAAAAGAAATTGGAGTATGTCATTGTGCACTGTAATGTGCAGTTTGATGATAATGCTGCGATATACACATACAGGTTAAAATAGACTGGCAACTTCACCCCCGACACCAAGTAATGACATTGTGTGATATGGTCCTCATATTGTAGGCAGCTTGTATCGCATAGTGTATTAAGCTGTAATGATATGACAATGGCACAGAGAAATTGCAAGCATTACGTATATAATTATTTGTTACACATTTTATCTGAGATACTCAAAATTGCCAATTTTTAACAACTATCTCACTCCTGTGTGTGAATTGTCTGTAATAGCATCATAAAACACCAATATTGCAACACCAACATCACAACTTGTTGTGTAGTGTAATAGGGCCTCTAAGGGGATGATCCACACTGCGATTTTGGACCGATTTTGACCCGCTTTTGAAACGGTCTGTTATATAATTGTTTTTCCTATAAGATATTCAATCTCTCAAAGAGTGTTAAATGATCCATAATTATAAGAAAAATGGTATTTTCACAGGGAAAATTCATTCCAAATATGCAAATAATGCATGAGAAGAAAATCAGTTGGCGTTTTGTCGGATTGTCACTTAAATCGGCCAACTCTAATGATTGCCTGTTAGTAAAATACATTGAAATCTGTATGTTCAATCTGAATTGGTGCCAAAGTTGGAAGATTCTACCTCTACAATCGTCCGACTTTGGAACTGATCTGTCGGCCGACTGAGTAAAAATCGCCTCGTGGGTATGGGGCTTAAAGCCCTAATTATGGTCGCGTTGGGTCACGCTGCTGCCCAACGCGAACGGTTCGCGTTTGGGCTTTATTAAGGCTATATTACACTACACGTTGGGTCCCATCGGGTCCCGACGTGAACCGATGCAAAATATATTATTCTACGCATTTGGCACACCTTGGGGGTCGCGTTGGCACATGTTGGCATGCGTTTCTTTACAATCATATTTGTAAATAATTTGAATCCCTCGCCTTGGCCAACGTGACCCAACGTGAACAGTCCCCAACGCATAGCGTAATATGGCCTTTAGGGCTTTCCCCACCTGTAGGCAGTAGTTGCGTGTAAAGTAGCACGTACAGCTGGTAAAGGGCTGAACACACAGACCCCGATAACGACCCCCCATAAGGCTGGAGTGGGCCAGGACCAGTCAGGAACACAGACTGACTAATGGAGTAAATGGACAGGATTTACGACAAAAACACCTGCCTCTGACCTCACCCTGCCTGTGTAGTTTTATGACAAGCGTCATTTGCCCTACTACAACATTAGTCTATATCCACATGGTGAATTTGGGATTAACTTAAAAGGTCAATTTCTGTGCATGCCGTTGCAGGGGTGATAACCAAAGAAATTTCACGAATCTACATTTCAGTCAATCCTCTTCCAGAAAACACTCACGCATCTAAAAAATGATGCATGAAAATGCAAAATAGATGCGTGACGGATTCGTGGAGCAAAATGTCCTTTAAAAAACATGAACAAAGTATAAATATTTATAGAAAATATTCATTGTATCTATTAGAAACAAATTGCAATTTTATTAGAGTGTTTTTGATATGAAAAAAGTGTCACAAATCTAAAAAAAATTGTGTTATTTCACGAATCCAAATTTTGGAATCGTGGGCATACAATGCGTGAAATTTCTTTGGTCGGCACCCTGGACTTGATATACTTATATCGATACTTAGTCAATTGTTTTTTCGCATGGCTGTAATGGAAGAATTATTTAGTTAAACTATGGGTCGCACTTTCAGTTTTTTCCAATATAATAATTTGTAAATGTTTGTAGGATTAATCTATATGCATATGGCGCCTTTTTTGTTTCTGTATAATAATTCCTAAATTACTGATATCTCACATCAAGAATGTCAAAAAACAAATAAAGCATCAAGAACAAGTTGAATTTTCAGCAATTATGGTTGTCATCTTGAAAAGTGGCCCTAATATAAAAATTTTACACATTGATTTAATGATAAATGAATTAAGAGAATTGCGTCTCAAACCTTGAAAATCACATCTGAATTCCTCATTAACACATTTATCGTTGTGCAAGTGATGTATTGTTATGATTATCGAAAGGCTAGGGATGAATGTAAAAAAAGAACGTGAACACTAATTCTTGGCTTAGGAAGGTTAGTAACTTGGCGTTCTACAGCAACAGTTGTTCCTGGATTAAATTTTATCAAATAGCTCATTGATTCCATTTGAACATTTTCTTTTCTCAAGCTGCCGTTTGGAATGGGTCCTTTTGAAGATGTATTCAACAACACAGGACCAACTGGAGATCCTATTGAGAAATCCCCGAACCAACCATCCCTGAAGGAGTCCATTGTTAACGCAGTGCTAGGAGTCTGCCTCACCACGCTTATCTGCATCACCCAGATTCTCGTCTTTTTAGTCGTCTCCCGAGATGCCCAACTCCGTCACCCCAACAACTACTTCATGACCTCATTAGCAATAGCTGACTTACTGATAGGTGTGTTTGTGGTCCCGCTATGGACTACTCAGGCATCACTGGGATACTGGCCGCTAGGAGAAGAACTATGCTCCCTATGGAATATAGCGGATTATTCATTGTGTGCTGTCAGCATCAATACCATCTGTTATATAGCAACAGATAGGTATCTGTGCCTGGCTTTTCCCCTGCAATACCCAGCCAGGAGGTCCCCTGTTGTGGCCAAAATTACGCTGGCCATCATTTGGTTTGTTTCAATACTGTTTCATTCGTTATTCATCGGCATGACTCAGCACACCTATGTGGAAGATTGGAATGGCCTGCACTGTCAGGCATATTACGTCAACGATGTTCCTACTACAGTTCTTGTGACGTCATGCCTATTGTGGATCCCCATGGCTTATACTTATGTCATGTACGTCTTGGTGTTCCGGATTACCCGCCGCGTCCTCTCAGCAGTGCCCCCTCTTCCTCAACACCTGCCATCCGTCTCCCGCAACCTGTGCTCAGAGAACATCAACAATGGATCGAGGACCACCGACAACAACAGGAGTCCCCAACACTCACTGTCCTCTGATGGAGCCGACCTTGGGTCCAGAGGGTTCAAGGTCAGATTCAAGAGTTCCCTTCTGCGGAGTCAGGTCAAGGCCGTCCGGACGATCGGCCTGCTGCTGGTGACCTTCACCTTTTGCTGGTCCCCGGTAGGGGTGGCTTTACTCATTACTGCAGTGGACGCTGGTTCTGGCGTGACCTGGCTGGTTGTAGCTGGTTACTGGCTTGCTTACCTTAATAGCCTACTCAACCCACTCTGCTACACCTATGGCAACCAGCAGTTCAGGGAGACCCTGAGGAGGAAAGTCTGCAGGAGACCCAGCAGTGTGTAAAACCCTCTTCTCTTGGTTAACTTGATGTTAATATGATATAAGGGGCCGTCCATAAATGACGTCATGCTATTTTTGACCTTTTTTGACCCCCTCTCCCCCCTTGTCATGTTTTGTCATGCAACCCTTGACCCCCCCTCTAAGAATGACATCATTTCAAGAGGACCCCCCCCCACCCCATTGCAGAAACAGGGGTAGACATAAGCAGGGCCTCAAGGCCATTTAAAATCAGGTCAGGCCCCTTTAATCTCTTGCCTACAACTAGTACAAGCGAGTCTGGTCATTAGAAAATGTTCAGCCTTAATTCAAAATAGGAATTTCAGCATCCAATCTCCTGACTGCACCTATGATTTTTCTTTGAAATTCTTGAAATTGAAATTTTTTCAACATGATGTCTTGCACCACATGACCCCCCTCCCCCCCTTTTCATGTTTGGTCATGCAACCATAAACCCCCCCTCCCCCCCTCCTGCGTGACGTCATTTATGGACAGCCCCTAATAATATATTACTATATGTGTGCAAAATTACTGATGGCCTCATCTTTGGTATGCTGGTACCTGCTCTCTCCACCAGGGCGATTCGGCATGAGAGACTGCAGGTATAGCCCATTTCTTCTGGCCATCTGATCGGACGAGAAGTTGTCATGTGAACCCGAATTCATCAAAATCTGCATATTCCTTTCTCAAGATAATATCAAATCTAGTACAATTATCAATATGATATAACAAAGCGATTTGGAACTGAATTATTGTATCAAAGTATTGAGGACCAATTGAATGCTTAATGTCAAACATTAACCTTAAAAGTATGAGTCGTCTGGATGTTGAGACTCGTAGCACCTCGACACACATCTCAGCAGTCATAACATGACATGCTATAGGAGATGGGGCTGAATGCTTTTGAAATCTAACATTTAACATTTGATAAAGGTGTTTTGTATTTGTACATATTCCTCAAATATTTAAGAGCAGGACATGCCTACATTAAGAAAGAAACTGCAGGTGTAAAGAAAATCAACGTGAACATGGTAACATTGAAACTGTGTTTGACTGAAACCTAGATGTTTGGTAGTTGGTGGGATTTTTACTTTTAAACAGGATTACATACTTTAATTTTACTGCAAAATAGATATAAATGTTTATCCGTTTGTACAGCACTATTAATTTAATCGCCATGAATACACAATATCATAATGTTAATGTGACTTACAGCATAAATATTCTGTATGTATTTACTTGTCTACAGTCCAGTTGTTCGCTAAGATAAATGATGCCATTGGTCCGCATCAACAAAAGTATGAGAAGCATTGACTGTTTGACGCAGCGAAAAGGCTTATCTCAAAACACTGTCAAAACACTGTCAGTTAATGTGACTTAGATTAAACAATCACAAGTGTATAAAAGCTTATTTATTAACTTGTTAGACAATCTCAATGTGAATCACTGTTAGTTCAGTCTGTGATAGTAAAGAAATTATACTATTATCTCATTCTTTTACATTAAAGTATGTTTCAATTCACTTTACAAACTTTGGTTATGCACTTGCATTTTTAGGTGTATTAAACATACTTCCTGTATCCCAGTCACCGTTTAGCGTTCATTGCACATAAACATTTCGAGTTATTTGATAGCATATTTACAGTCAAGTTGCTCTTCATGTTCTTCCTCTGTAGGAGGACTATCAGTTTCATCATCAATGTCCTTCTCTTTGTGTTCCCTTCGTTCATCTTCTACACACAATACCCTTGAAATAATAGGTAGCAGCCTTATTGCAAGACAATTGGAAGACCTACAAATCAAAATTAATGATCTAGTAATCTAATGAATGCTAACGAATGCACCAAACGTATCCTTCAACCAACCCAAATTGATCAAGTTCGCTCCAAATCAGTAGGCCATACTGGGTGCTATGCCTCCCAAGGGCACGGACATTTTGACCTTGAAGGGGTCGCAGATCCCGCTACCACGACTGATGAGTTCGATTGACCGGACATCGAAGGTGAAGCCTACGAAGGTTTTCCTGAGGAAGGCATATTACATAAAAATTGAAAAATGCTCAAGAAATATTGCAGAATGTATTATCAGCCAGACTTAATGTCTATTTTAATATGCTTTTTGAATTTGATCTCTATCTACATTGGTTCAAAGGTTACAGCCAGTTATACATGGTACTCTGATTTTGCCCTGTCAAAATGACATGTTCATTTAGAAGGCTCACTGCGCAGCTCGAGGGCAAATTACAAACCAAAGCTATATGTCATTTTGAAGGGAAAATTATGTAGATAAATAATCTTGCAGGTTCATCAAACACTATCATGCGCTTATATCTTCATTTTACAAGTGATAAACTTTGTTACAGCTTTTACCTCAAAAACAGGGGACACTTTTTCATGGATAAACTGGTGAAATGTAATCAGGGGGGGGGGAGCACTCGGACTTCAAAATATACCCACTGTCAAATGCACAGGCACAGTGGGGCAGTGAACGCCAAAAATGAGGTGTGGTTAATCACTTGTAAGGCAAAAATGGGGGGCAGTCAACTCCATCAATAGAACAATGCAGTGGCAATAACTTGGAATTCAGCCCCTTGCTATGTTATTTCACCCAGAAATATGTAACGAAATGTTATCAGAAGTTTTCCAAAACAGTTTTGGTGATTCTGTATATTTTCTGGTATGGCCAAACCCTGATTTTAGGGGGGCGGTGATCTCTATCACCCAAAAATGGGGGGCGGTCAACTTAAATTGAGGGGCGGTGATTCACGAAAAGCAGGGGTGTTAGTTTGGCAGTGGGTAGTGACCTTCAAAGAGTCAGTATCCCCCCCCCGACCCCCGGGGATCTAATATACCTACCTGAGGTCGGCCATGAAAACATTGGCGTAGGACACACTGCACTGGCCCAGGGTGAGGTGGGGCTGGAACCCCTCCTCTGACCGGGTACTCAGGTCGTTCAGGTCCGGGTAGGCACTCTCCAGCTCCCCCTGAAGAGCCATCAGGTAGGGGTTGTGACCGTCAGACCGGGCCGGGAGGACGGCGTCGTCTGTGGGGGATCCGGAGTCAGTAGCCAAGGAGGCAGAACCAAAGGACAGACCAGCCAGATTGTTCGTTGGAGGTGAAACGTTCTCCTGCTGCACCTCCATCGGCTCCTCCTCTGACCCTGTCTCAGAGTCGGAGGAGTCTGAGGAGCCGCTGCAAGAGTCCTCGGAGGAGGAGGAGCCGGACGAGGAATCAGACACCCCCACAAGGAAGGATTTAGTGTCCAAACTCTCACTCACATCACTGGAATGAATACCTGCTGTCTGTCCATAGTGGGAATGCGCAGGACTCCCCACTGGGGCGATAACCTTGGTATAACTGACGTACCTCTCCTCCACCTCCCCCTGCCTCTCCCCCTCCTCCAGGCCTTCCCCTGGAGCCCCCCAGACGGCGAACCTCAGCGCGGATAGCCCGCAGGAGGAGGCGGGGTCCCCCCGGGCCGACCGCACCTCCTGCCGGGTGTTCTCCGGGGTCCAGACGGCGGTGCTGAGGGCGTCCAGCCCGGAGAGGGGGGCCCGGCGCAGGGTGCTGGGGGGCACGGGGTCGGGGTACCCCAGCAGGGTTTGGTGTACCGTGCGGGCAGGGGGCAGGGTGGGGCGGGGCATGGACGCCGGGGCCAGCACCACAGGCTGCAAGGGAAAGGAGATGGTGTATGGTGAGATTTACATTTATGTGTTTTATAAGTATATCATTATCATTATTGTATTTCTTTTGGAAACAAGTTTATTTAGCTGGACGGTTTTCAGATTACATATCTGGTTTCCTGCCCTCCCCCCCCCAGTAATGCTGCTTAACAACCTTGGCGGATACAGGAAACATGTGAAAATGTATCTATATTTTTGTGGGAACAAGTAGCCCGTAATTATGAGGTCCATAAATAGTAATTTAGTCACAGGCCTCAGACTTGGTCTTTATTGATCATGAGATCTTGAGACGGGACCAATCATTTTGTTTATACAGGCTGTTAACTCCCTAGGTTCTGGTAGGATACATCTCCTGAATTAAGCTTTTTGAATAGAGCCATACAAGAACACACGATGTGTCAGCAGGAAAGGATACGGAGGATGTTTTATCATGTTGTAAGTAGTACGTAAAATTAGGTGAAAATCGGAACTCAAAATGTCTGAGCTTTCTTTATTATACTACTTATGTTTAATAACTAGTCATGACCATAGAACATCGAACAAAGTTCAGTATATATTATCAATAATACCTTTGTTGGTGATGTCTTTTTGGCGGGCTTTTTAGCAAATGTGACAGCCTTCTTCGCTGGTTTTGGCGTGGGTTCAGGTTTAGGCTGCGTTGAAAAGCTCAAACCAGGTACCGGCGCGAAGGCGGGAGCTGGTTGTGACGTCATCAGAGGCTTCAGCCATATGGTGCAGCGACGACCGTGAGTGAAACAGCCGATAGAGTCCTTGTTGAACGTTATCTGTATCGAGAAAAATGTGTTAGGTAGAGTTATTGTAAAAGGCTGTGAGTGAAACAGCTGATAGAGTCCTTGTTAAATGTTATCTGTGTAGAGAAAAACACGTTAGGGAGAGGTACTGTAATAGGCTGTGAGTGAAACAGCCAATAGAGCCCTTGTTGAATGTTATCTGTGTAGAGAAAAACACGTTAGGGAGAGGTACTTTAATAGGCTGTGGGTGAAACAGCCGCTAGAGCCATTGTTGAATGTTATGTGTGTAGAGAAAAACACGTTAGGGAGAGGTACTGTAATAGGCTGTGAGTGAAACAGCCGATCGAGCCCTTGTTGAATGTTGTCTGTGTAGAGAAAAACATGTTACGGAGAGGCACTGTTATAGGCCATGGGTGAAACAGCCGATAGACTCCTTGTTGAATGTTATCTATGTACAGAAAAAATATTTTAGGGAGAAGTACTTTAAAAGCCTATGGGTGAAACAGCCGATAGAGTCCTTATTGAAACGTTATCTGTGTAGGGAAAATATTTTATGGAAAACTTCTATAAAATACTCGAACAAAGACCTGTTGTGGTCAGGTTAGAAAACCTTGTTGTAAGATATGTGTTGTAATTTTTCCATGCGGATTTGCTTGGGGCCTCACTTATCCTCTGAAAATCCTGAATTATTTGTGCATTTTTCGTGCATTGAATTTGTTGTTGTTGTAAGATATGCCCCATAAACGTCCTCATTATTATCAATGAAAATCTTACATGGGAATCACGTTGAGTGTTAAAGAAATGACCTGCTTTCCTTGATTTTAGAATACATGATGAAAATTGAAAGTTAATTTCATATTTGAAGCTGGGACGACGCCAGGTCCAATGCCCTTAGTCATATACTACTCACATCAACTTAATCCTTCTGAAATTGCCCTTTCGCCCTTGACCTTGTGCAGACGTGGTCAAGCGATGGCATTTTAGTGATCAGAACCACATGGCTGTTAGATAAAACTAAAAGTATGACTCCATGTTACTATTTTAGGTAAATTCAACAGAAATATAAAGTTAAGATATTCTTATATTAAGAATAATAACAAGTTTCGAGTGATCACCAATATGGCGGCCAGTCCCTTTTGGGGCTGTATGACGTCATCTGCACAAAGTCTCTACACGTTCCATTCCCCTACATTTGACCTTTAAATGGGAAGTCAAGGGAAGGTCAAGGGTATGGGGGGCGGGGGGGGGGGGGGGCTATGCACAGATGTAGCATAAGTCCAAGTTTAAGATCATCCATGTAAAAAGGTTGTGGATAAAAGACGTACCTGGAAGGGCTTGACTCGGGATAGGTGTTTGACCAGTTTGAGGGCCTCCCGCTCGAAGAGTCTCCCCTCATCCTTATAGTACGGGTACACCAGGTTAATGTGGGGCATCCACCGCACGTACGCCTTGTCATGCTTTCTGGATGATAGAATAGTACAAGCAAATTATGTGTGATCCATAATAATCATTATCATAACTGGATAAAAAGAATAATTGTTATCATTTGTTTCGTCTGGAAGATCAGATGTTTCTGAAGGCGGTCAATAAAATATCTCCAAAAAATGAAAAAGAAAAAAGAAGTCCAAATCGCAAATGGCAATGTAAATTGTGTGGTTCACAGATATTGATAACATTTATGTGATTCAACTTGATTGTTATGAACATTGAAGTGAAACCATTTACACATGTCTTTCAATACTACATTTATGCAGAATAAATGCTTTTCCAAAATGTGCATTTTACAGAAGCCTCATGAAGTTAAATACCATCCCTATATATATTCTAGCCGTATTGGTGTTCGTGTTTTGTTCCCAGCACTATTGACTAATCCCAATTTACAAGGCTGACAACAACACCCTTAATAAATTCAAGTGGCACACCCTGGTGAATAAAATTTGAAACAATTCTTTAGGACTTTCCCTATAGTTAACCTATATGAAGTGAGGTGACCCAGTTACCAAAAGCCCTAAAAGGTAGGCAAGGTAGGGGACTGCGCAGGTTCATGGGAAAGGTGTATAGGTGTCTAGTCACAAAGCCCTCACTTCCTGATCTCCTGGATCTGGTTACACAGTGCCGCGGGCGGGCCGATGATGATGGCACTCTGGTGCGACTTCACATACGCCATCTCTCTGGAATGAGAGGTAACATATATTTTTATATGAATACAGCAAGATCCAACTTGAAAAGCTTGTTTATATGCCTTCTTCTCCATCAATTACACAACGAGGTACATCAGTTCTGGAAGGACCATACTTCTATTATATTGCCTCGATATAGTGATTATATAGGTGTAAAGTAATAAGTATGGAAGTGATAAGACATCATATGTTAAAGGGTAAAAACACAATTAGACCTCCACATGCAATCTTGTGAAGTTCATTGCAATAAGCAGAAACATACTTCAGTTTACCTTACTTTATTTATTTGATATGGTTACAATCAATCAAGGTTTATTCCAAAAATGCAGTAATTAACTACAAGAACTAATCTATCTAATTATGTTAAGGAAATAACCAATCTGTGAAACCTCAATATCATGCGAAATCCAAATTCTCATACAAAATACTTCTAAATGTTGACTCACAATATGCTACCTTTTATAACCATATAGGACATATTGTTCTTTTTGAAATTAGAGCACCTTTTTGAACATCACAAGGCCATTTTATCTGAAAGGTTCTAACACGTTTAGACACAATGGTAATTCCAAACTTGGCTTACTGAGCGGCAGACATGTATAGGGTGGTGCCACCTACATGTAAACACAGAAACCATATTTGTATTTCACAGTTACATAGAGCCGATGCAATGTCTATTATTCTATGGCACACGTGTCTCTGTAGACGGTCTGATGAAACACATCTGTAATAGCCAAAATAGAGTTTGTTTGAAGATGAAATATTGACGGTAATAAACCATAATTATGTAAACCAAACAGTGAATCAGCAATGGCTGATCTAGAATGATTAGAGCCTGAGATGCAATTTTAATATCTTAATATTTTTATGTTTCTCAGATTGCCTAAATAACAGGAAGAGATTGTTGGATGCCTTTCTGATTTTGGCAAGAAAATCCCATGTTAAATTTTGCCAAAATTACTTAAAAGAATAAATCTCTCCTTTTCAAAATTTCTGGACTGCCAATATAATGGATTGGATCAGCGAACGTGCTTGGGGTTCTTGATACAACAATATCAAATTCATCAGGGGCGGATCCAGAGATTTTCAAAAGGGGGGGGGGGGGGGGGGGGCTATTGTAAAATTTTCCACCGGACCCTCCAGGTCTGGGAGTTTTACATTAAAAAAATCAATATTTTGCCAAAAATAGGGGGGGGGGCGCCCCCTGCGCTCCCCCTAAATACGTCGCTTTTCATAATAGATAAATACACAGAACTAACCGAGGGGGCACGAAGCCGAGATTATTGCAATGATCAAGGCTGAGTGCCCCCGAGGTTAGTTCTTGTTTTATTATATATCAAATACCTGTCTATGTTGAAGATATGTGAAAAAAATAAGACGAATCCTCTTTATTTACCTCCGTGCGTCGGCCGCGGCCATTGCCGGATGCGTTGAATGTACCTCCTCGGCGGAGAGTTCCTAGCCTTGCTACCGGTTTCTAGACGCATCAAACGTCTTATTTACGAATTTTAACGCATTATTTCGGTCAATTCATGCGTTATTTTCAATATTTTGACGAATGTATGCGTTGAAACGCATGAACAACGCAAAGAATTGCTAATTTAAAGGAAATCAATCGGATCGATACTACCACTGCCCTGCTGTCTGGCTTGTTTACGTAGTTCCCACGCCGGCAAGCATCGTTATTGCCCCACGGTGACTTGCGGGGCAATAATTTTTGATTATTGCACAGTGTGGCATAACGCTATCAGTTATTCCACCTTTGCTCGCGGGGCAGGACAATGATGAAGGTATAGGCGCTCCGAACTTGGTATATAATAATAAAGTAAACAACACTTACCAGATTCGTCTATCAGGTCAGGTCTTTATCTCAGTGGGGTGGATCTGGATCCTCTGCTAGGTCCTAGATAGCATATTCCATAGTCCCTATACCGTACAGTCCATTGTCCAGATGTATAGTATTATAGAGGCTAAGTGCAGTAGCTGTTGGTGGTCAATCAGTGTGTCTCTCCTGGAGTGACCCATACACACACCAACTGACCCCCACCCTCCTCAGGTCATGTCTGTAAGCTAACCGTCTTCTAGAGACTCCCAATACTACCGGCTGATGTGTCTCAGTATGGCAAGGTCGTGGTGCAATACTGTCTGCTATTCTACTACAACACGCCCAGGCATAGTGTGGGATAGACTGTAGTTACCTCCAAGTCCGCTAGGTACTCAAACTAGTATACAAGAGGTATCTAGGTCATGAAAGGACTAAAGGGAAGGATGTCAACAAACCATACTATCAGCCGCGTCAGGATTGCTGTGGAGTCGTAGGTTGTACAGGATGGTTATTGACTTACACAGGTAACCGGCGTGACTAGTGGTGCACAGATGAGAGCGTGCCGGGAACCAGTGGGTATCTAGACGCCTGGTGGTGGTAGAGGAAACTAAAATTATGTGGCAGGCAAGTGCTGCTGCCTACTGTTTACATGATACAACTTTCTTCCTTGTTTTTTTAGAAAAACCGAGGGTTGTTTTTCACAATTCTGGGTTGACAGATTTTTTCCCCATTGTTATGCATGTTGATTCATGTTAGATTATTACACCCACTACTAATTTTTAAGTGCATAGAATAATCTTAAATGCTTAACCTTTTCACTAGGCCAGCAACATTTATTCAGGATTTAGAATATTCCAATCTACCACAGTAATTAGTTTCAAAGGACGCCGCATGTACATATATACAGCACAACAAACCTTTTTGGATCTATAAGTAATGATGTAAACGAATGTGGTCACTGTTAAGAATCCACGGGTAAAGGTACATCACTGCTTTTATGATATTAGTATTTGTATAACACATTTAAGTACTCCAGTTAACATACCTGGAAATACAATGCAATACATATAAGTGTATACGTAACACAAAACACCTGAGTACAAAGGTTCATACAGAGATTGCTCGGCTGTTCCTGTTAGTTTCAAGTTTACACAAGGAATTTGCTTTGTACAAGTAAGTCATCACTGCTTTTATAATATTAACATTTGTATACTCAGTAAATATATAAACAGTTTTTCATCGTCTATTAACAATGTATCTGGCTCTTCGGAACAAATGGCTTCGAACATTTCTTTGCATACTTTAGTGACAGGGTTAAGGACAGCGGTAAGATGGTGTTCTGTATGTGTGTTGCATGGATACATTAATCATTTTCGTTTAGAAACAGCTTACATAGTATAGCTTAAATGTGAAGTAATAAACGAAAAGTGAGGTCACTGATATTGTTCAAACTTCTATTTAATGTTACTGTACTTATTGCCTACATTGATATAACAATAGTGCCTTACAATGGTTTTGCAATCCTATTTATACAAATTGGTTTTATTAAAGAATAGCTAATAAATCAAACTCGACGACAGTATGGTGGATGGCTTGTAAGTTTATTAAAACAAAATAATTGAATACTGAATAAACGTTTGGCTTGATCAACAAGTCTTGCATTTTACAGTCTTCGTCAGGACCCTCATTGGAACTATTTACATGAACAATAGTTCATAGAATATCTACGGCATATATGGTGCATAATTGTGAGGATCTTTTGCTCTAGATTATATACAGAATGATAGGGGGCCGTCCATAAATGATGTCAGCATGGGGGATGATGTCAGCAGGGGGGATCAGCATAAAGACTAAGTACTAAAACCATGTGGAATTGCGCATACACACAGGGAATTTCCCCCTCTATTTGTAGTTTAGGGGTACACCAAAAAAGAAAGGGGGGGGGGGTCAAGACCCCAGGACCCTCCCCTGAATCGGCCCCTGCAGAGCAGTTAATTATAGCATCAGTTGGCATGGATCCTTATAGCTTTTCATTGGTAAAAATATCTGTAATATAGAATAAGGGAAACCCTTCTAAAAGAGGATTGGATCTTTCACACCAAAATCTGTCATATGGGAAAGAATAGATATAATGACTGCCAAAGACATTTTGCTAACAGCCATCAGTAAATCTATGCTGGATTATTACAGAACTTCTTACATTTCCGGTGTAAGGTTGGTCACCATTGCAAAGCTATTTCAAGGGAATGTACTTTCGTTTGTTTTATTTCATGTGGCAACAGCTCTTCACAGTATATATATTTTCCACTTCAAAGTCTATCCCTCTGGTCTAATAATACTGTGTATACTCATTGCCACATTAGCATTTAGTTCTCAATATCAGTCACTCAGAGTCCTTATCATAATGTTGCGATGATCTTTTCTTTATTTTTGGCATATGCGCTTACAGACTCTGCATCACATAAATGTTGGGGCTTTCATGAATATCCATTGAAGTTATACACTGAAATGTCATTTTATTTGATGTGTGTTATTACTACTTTTGTATGCTTAGTCTGAGCTTGATCTCAAGCTTTTGCAGTGCTATGCTTTATGATGTATCAACTCTTCTCATTTGCCCTTTAAGTGTGGTCCCCTTATCTCTGTTGCAAAAGAAACTGTCACCTCCCTTTGCCTACTCTCACTCATATTCCCACTGCCCCATTTGGCATTGTTATGCATGGTATCACACTGACAGCCTCCCCTCCTCCCATCACCCCCTTAGAGTCCCCCCTTTCAGTGTAGTTATACGTGGTATCACGCTGACTACCTCCCCTCCTTCCATCACCCCCTTAGAGTCCCCCCTTTCAGTGTAGATATACGTGGCACCACTGACCACCTCCCCTCCTCTCATCATCCCCTTAGACTCCCCCCCTTTCAGTATCGTTATACTAGGTACCACGCTGACGACCTCCCCTCCTCCCATCACCCCTTAGAGTCCCCCCTTTCAGTGTAGTTATACATGGTACCACTGACCACCTCCCCTCCTCCCCTTACCCCCTTAGAGTTCGCCCTTTCAGTGTTGTTATGCGTGGTACCACGCTGACCACCTCCCCTCCTCCAATCACCCCTTAGAGTCCCCCCTTTCAGTGTCGTTATACGTCGTACCACGCTGACCACCTCCCCTCCTCCCATCACCCCTTTAGAGTCACCCCTTTCAGTGTAGTTATATGTGGTACCACTGACCACCTTCCCTTATCCCAATACCCCCTTAGAGTCCCCCCTTTCAGTGTTGTTATACGTGGTACCATGCTGACCACCTCCCCTCCTCCCATCACCCCCTTAGAGTCCCCCCTTTCAGTGTCGTTATATGTGGTACCACACTGACCACCTCTGCTCCTCCCATCGCCCCCTAAGAGTCCCCCCTTTCAGTGTAGTTATACGAGGTACCACACTGACCACCTCTCCTCCTCCCATCACCCCCTAAGAGTCCCCCCTTTCAGTGTAGTTATATGTGGTACCACACTGACCACCTCCCCTCCTCCCATCACCCCCTTAGAGTCCCCCCTTTCAGTGTAGTAATATGTGGTACCACGCTGACCACCTCCCCTCCTCCCATCACCCCCTTAGTGTCCCCCCTTTCAGTGTCGTTATATGTGGTACCACGCTGACCACCTCCCCTCCTCCCATCACCCCCTTAGAGTCCCCCCTTTCAGTGTCGCTATACTTGGTACCACGCTGACCACCTCCCCTCCTCCCCTCACCCCCTTAGAGTCCCCCCTTTCAGTGTCACTATACGTGGTACCACATACCTCCTCCCATCACCCCCTTAAGTTCCCCCTTTCAGTGTCGTTATACGTGGTACCACGCTGACCACCTCCCCTCCTCCCATCACCCCCTTAGAGTCCCCCCTTTCAGTGTCGTTATACGTGGTACCACACTGACCACCTCCCCTCCTCCCATCACCCCCTTAGAGTCCCCCCTTTCAGTGTCGTTATACGTGGTACCACGCCGACCACCTCTCCCCCTCCTGTACCTGGGGGCACCGCCTGAGGTCCAAAGGAGGCCACCACACTGCTGGTGAGGGTAGAAGTCTTCACACTGGCAGCTGCTATGACTGCCTTGTTAGCAGCTGCTGCACGCGCCTTTATTATTCTGCAAATGCAATGGAGAACAACCCGTGTTATGTATATTTCAGCTTATTTCGTATGTACGATGCCAAGCCCATATTATTGTAAAAGATCAAGAAATGTGTTTCTAATCAATGTGTCATGACACCAAGTGTATTGATTCGTGTTTTCATGTGGGAAATGGAATAGCAGCTAAAGCAGCATCGTGATGCACTTGATACTTAAACTAGCTAAAAGAGGAGATATTTGGCCTATTAAGATTCTTTGCCAATTTGATTCGGTGTCTTATTTGTAATATAGTTGACTAATGATCAGGTATAATATTGAATATGTGACCGAATTTGTTCAAATACTGAAGATTAGAAGTACAATATAACTCTTGATTATGATGACTGTTCAATTATTCATTAATGACTTCATTGTCATTGTTATATAAATGGATCTAACTGCTGCTTGTTGATGCTAAGACTAGCTACAAGAGTAGTCGTTCGACCAATTGAAATGCTGAACCTCATCTTATGCATAAATTGTATGTAAACCTATACCTAAAACTGTCTATCAATTGATCAATTACTGTATTGAGTATGGTTTAATAAAAAAACAAACGAACAAAAAACAATAGTTAGCTTTTGTGAATCGTCTTTTTTTGACGGAGAAACCCTCAATCAAAAAGCCTACTTAGTGATGGCTATATCTGTATTATATAGTGGACCAAGCGTTATAGACATGTTTCTACGATAAACCTACGTTGAATACTTACATCACAATAACAGCTCCAATGACGGCTACAGCTACGATACCACCTATAATTCCTCCTGAAATATACTTCATAAGATTACTGAACACGGACTAGGTTACAGCTAAATGAATGCCAACATTTTTTTTTTTTTACAAAACTTGGAAGTCAGCTCGGAACACCAACAAGCATTATATCACATAATATGATATGTAAGTATGTATGTATGTATGTATGTATGTATGTATGTATGTACGTACGTATGTATGTATGTTTGTATGTATGTATGTATGTATGTATGTATGTATGTATGTATGTATGTATGTATGTATATGGACAAAAGCCATCGTATAATGTCATGCGTATAATGAACCTATGGTCATAAAGCATGACTGGTGTTAAAAACTGAAACATAATGACTCAAAAAGCCATCGTATATATTACACATATCAATTGTGTATTACAAACTCATTGAAAATGTAAATGCATGTACTTCTTCAATATTCCGACCAGACTTTGCAACCTAAAGCAGAAATTTGATTAAGCAAAATGAATGGGATACCAATCCTTCGCATAGCCACCACAATGTGAGATTAAATTAGATTATTTGTCTTGGTTAAAATGAAGCGAATATCAGGGCAACTATCACAGCAGATTTGGAGATGAAGCACCGCAGCACCACACATCAACAAGATAAGAGCAAGTTTTATTTTCGAGCATATTGGAAAAGAAAACAGGTTAAAAAAGAAAAAGGCTTACCAATTAGAGCCAGACTAAAGTGGGGAATAGATTGATCACTCAATTAAGATTTTTTCTAATTAATTGTCAAAATCTACTTTGGCAATCTTTGGAAGTAGTAAGTTAATCTTAAGAAACTGATTAAAACCGTCAGAAAGTCTTAATGAATGATAATGTACCTTGATACTCTGGACTACAGTATCATGGTCTAGAGTCTACAGTTCATTGGTCATCATGCTTAACTCAAAAGTGTTTATGGAACTTTTTTCACTCAACGTATGCTACAGAAAGAACTTCCAATCGAAGATCTATCAAAATGAAAGAGATGCGCCAAATTCAAAAATAACATCTACACGTGTATAAGTTGAAAGTACTTACTTTGTCTTGGAATCTGCAATAACGAACAGGTAACACTGTACATTTTAATATAGATATTGTGACAGACAGTAATAAAAAGACTTTGTATGGAGTCACGTTTTCGATTGTGATCTGTCGCATATATTTCCATCTGTAGATATTTAGATTCCTGTGTGTTTCAAATAGTCTTTTAGAATGGTTCTCCAGTTGGGAAGATGGAGGAGTTCTTAACCTGCTGAATCAAAATACAGTTTGAGGGTTATCGATTTCTAAATTTCCACAGAATAACCATTCAAGTAAAGGAATTCATTGCTTAGAGTTTAGGCATCTCATTAGTAACAGGAATGGCTTTGGCAGCGGCTTACCACATTGTCCGTCTTGAGAGCATGAAGCCCCAATTTGTAGTTCTTGGCAGGTGCCCTGAAACACACATGGCTCATAAAAGAACAACCTATTTAGAACCAAACAGTTGAGTAAGGATGCACAGATCTTGTGTGGGAGCCATCAAAACATTAAGCAATTTCTAACAAGAGCTACATTTTATTTACCATACAAGGCGCTGAGTTATATATATATATATATATATATATATATATATATGGCTTTTTCACGAGTTTGGGCGATGGACTCTCCCATAGGTGCCTCGTCCCCAAGACCCCAGGTTCAGTTCCATAGGAAACCATAACCCGACTCTTTGGTTCAGACAAATCCGCTAGGGCACCACACTAAAGACTAAAGGTCTATGAACCAAACTTTTACATTGAGTTATTCAGCAAGACTCCATCAGAGGGCACCACCTGTACTCACTGTTGAGGGCCATTGGCCATTTCCACATGAGTAGACACCAGGTACATCTCTTTCTTTATGCCTGCATTGTTATTCACTGATAATCCCAGAGGTCTAAATGCTAGATAAGTGAGACTAACTTTGTTAGTCAAAATGATGGGCCTAAATCAACTAACATTCCTTACTCAGTGGTGACTAAGGCTTATACAGACTAATAGATAGTGACATTTGACTAAAGTAGGATTTTGTTTTCTCAAATGTAAACTAATTTTCTTTAAACCCTTTTCACGTACAAAATACAAGTTGTTCAGGTGTAAGACTGGTTCTAGTAATGTACCATTACTTCACAAAGTAATATGCACCATAGATTATCAGTGAAGCAGAAGAACATCGATAACTGTACAACAGCAGATCGACAACAGCAGATTGATTAAACTGTTTTAAATTAAGTTGATATGTCGATGATGTTCTTACTTATAACCGGTATAAAATATAATTTCCATTTATTATGTTTTTCTGGATTCGTTATGACTACAGATCCCAGATTTACAGTTGAATGAAAAAACGTGCCAGTCGTACTGACATGTAAAGGGGGTGAACCACGTTGCGACTATGTGCCGATTCTGAACATCTTTCAAAATCAATTTGTTCAGAAGTATTTATTCTTAATAAAATACGTAATTTATCCCAGAGTTTAAAACAATTGATTTCATAGACCGGAACTTTAGATTAGAAGATACAAAAATACAAAAAAATGGTTGACAAGCAAAACGATTGGCATTTGGTCAAAAAGTGGATCATTAGCTTTACTGCCTTTCTCACTTACCTGATCATTTATAGAAGTTGACGAGTTGACACAAACAAAGTTCCCTCCTGTGGACTTGCAGTCTTCATCAGATGCACATGAGGCACCTATGGCCATAGTACATGCTCCATCCTTAGCCAAGTATCCAGGGAGACAGACACAAACTCCTTCTGTACATGTGAGTCCCAGAGCTCTTTCACAGTCTCTGGTGCAGCTGCTGTTCAGTTTAAGGACCTCACATCCATCCCCCTTCTTAATGTAACCATCCTTACAGATGCATGTTCTATTATCACAAACCCCACCAGAGAAACTACATGGTGGATTAGTGTAAGTCCCTGGTAGGTTGGAGCAGGCACTTCCAAAAATATGTTTTTCACAGGTTTTATCGTTGATGTTTTCAATGAAGCCTTCAAGACATCTGCAGATTTTGTTGGTGCAGGTACCACCTCCATTGATGAGGGAACAATCTGAAGAGTTCTTGCACTCATCTCCTACTTGGAGTGGGATGCATGTAGTGTTTGAAGAAGCTAACTTATGGTTGTTCTTACAGGAACAAGTTTCTTGCTTGCATGCTCCTCCTGCATAACCTCCACATGACCTGTCAGCCTCCTCATCGCAGTCGTCGCCTAATTCACGAACAATGCACTGCACGCTTGACACATTCTTATAGTCTGACGGGCAAGTACAGATTCCTTGCTTACAAATACTTGCACTGTTCAAGGGACAGTTTCTGTTTCCCAGTGGACAGAGGTCGTACAGTTTTGACTCAGTGCAGGTTTTGGGCTGTTCAAGAATGTGGCCAGGAACACACTGACATTTATTTTGGAAACAGTCACCTTTTGTGAGGTGACTACATTGACTCGCAGAACTGCAATAATCAAGGAAGGATTTCAGGCGACACTTCTCCCCCTCCTGAACTGCTTGTGAGCTGCATTTTAGAATATTCTTATCACACACAACATAAAGAAGGTCAACAGTACAGTCTATATCTGGTGAGCAAGTAGAGTCCAGAGCGCAAGGCTGACATACAGTGTCATTGAAATTACTGTAGGGTAAAACACATGTACATACACCACTTGCGCAAGTTGCATTATTGACGAAACGGCAATCGCTCTCATTGAAGCATGAATCTCTAAGTTTCTTTGGATTACATTGATTCGTTTCACTGTCATATTTCAAGGCATCATCTTTGCACTGACAGGTCCCTGAGGAACAAGTGCCATTCACCAACCCACTACATTCATATTCAGAAGAGCAGCTGTCATTGACTGTTCGAAGTCTACAGAAGGGGCTACCGTCATCTTGGATAGCTAATGGTAAACATGTCAGGTTAGAGCCATTGCAGAAACTGTAGGGAATAATCAAAGAGCAGTTGGCATAGCCAGAGCAGTATTGGGAAAGTGCACAGTATATGCAAGTGTTGTTTTGTGTGTCTCTTGCATACCCAGCTGGACATCTGCACACATCATCTTTACAGACTGAGTTATTGTAGGCAAATTCACACTGGGACGTAGCAACACATGGCTCTTGCAGAACCCTCTCTCTACAGTCACTGAGATTATCATCGTAGACGTAAGCCTCCTCGCGGCATCGGGAACATGCATTGTTTCGTAATATTGGGTATGTGTAAGGAGAGACACATGTGCAATTTCCTGAACATGTAGCATTATTGATGAATCTGCACTCATCATTATTTGTACATGGGTCCCCAATTTTCTTTTCAATGCAAAGCAAGGTTTCTGCATCAAAAATCAGCTCTCCGCAGTCATCATCTTTCGATCGCGGTCTACAAAGGTAATCGCCAACCTGTACATAAGACCGATTACATACTTGGATGCCCTCCTCAGAACAGACCCAACCACTGATGACATTACCACATACCATAGAAGAGTCACAAGTCTCATTCAGCTTACAGTTCCCCTTGCAGGACTTCCCAGCTGGACACCTACATACTCCAGCATTACAGTAGGCTCCATTCAACAGTTGGCAGGTGGTGTTGGAGTTACAACTAGATGATAGTGTTTTGGGAGTACACTGCCTGGTTCTTGGGTCATACTGCAGGGACATACCACCACAGGTGCACACACCAGAGCTGCACACACTGTTCTCAATGGCTGTGCAATTAGCATTATTTGAGCAGGGTATTCCAGTGATGAGCCCTGAAAGGTGAAATATTTAATTTCCAATAAAAAGATTTTCCAGCAAAACAGAACTTTATTGTAAAAGATTATCTGACAGACTAAATACTTTATCAAGGATTATTTAAAAATGAAACTGAACATTATTGACATTTGTATCATGATGAATGATCACAACAACATACCCAGTCCAGTCTGCTCGATCTTCGAAGAGATGAAAGGCCGAGTAAAGTAGAGGTCAGTGAATCTGTTAACTCCTTTTGCATAGTATACCTCAGGATCACTTGCAATTTCTGAAAAATGAAGGTCAATTATGTTTCTAAATATCTACTACACAAGGTACCCAACAACACAAGATCTACATAAATAGCCATAGGAAATGATCAGGAAACTTCGGTTATAATAACTTACTCCAATATGGAAAGCTGAGTATTGCATTATAGTTTAGTAATAGTGCCAAGTTTTATCAAGTCACTGTCAGTTAGGTTTTCTCCAGATCATGACAGAGTCCAACTGGTAAAAGGCACATGATATAGTATGTTATTGATATTGATGTTTATAGTATCCTATGGAGCTACGAAACCTTGAAAGTAAAATAGATTTTAAAAACAAGGTTAAAAAATATTTAATGTGAGGTTCCTTTATTATGCAATTTATGATTTGATCGCATTCAGGGTCTAGTCTGATGGTTGGATGCACTAAACTAAGGACATCCTATTAGAATCTCCAGGGGGTCACTGGCTCACGGTTTAGTAAGTGTATAAAGTAGAACTAAATATTTAACTCACACAACCATTGATTAAACTATTAGATGATAATATATTGTAAATATTGAATCATTTCATTGACCACATTATCGTAATATATAAAAAAGATAATATTCCATACTGTAATATAAAAATTGAAACTTACTTTGTAACGTCTGGAAGATCAGACCATGTTTGAAGACGTCAATAAAAATATTATCAAAAGAAAAAGTATAATAAAATGCATAGTAAGACCACAAGGCATCTTCATCATTCTCAATGATATGGATAGCGCTGTTTTATAGCTTTTATAGCTTATAGCATAGCTTTGGGGTAGACCAAGTAGACTTACCATTTATCTCTTCTTGATTGTAGCGAAAAATGCCAACGCTAAAGACGTGGATGTTGGATTGGTTCTTCAGAATTTCGATCTCACTCTTTGTGGTTGCAGGGTCATTGGTTGGACTCCCCATTAAAAGTAGCACTTGGAATGAGAATGAAGAATAAGATTATCAATCCAACATATGCCGTCTCTATGATATGATATGATGAGACACTGCGATAGATTGAAAAATATATATTTCAACGTAACTGTCATGTTATGCAACCTTGCTTTCTTGGTTTGTCTGTCACATACTAAAATATCAAGTACCCAACCTCACCTAAACAGAACATTATTGTGATGCTCTGATAATGTCAGGTCTTAACCTAACCTAAACAAAATGTTATTGTGACATACTCTTTAAGTGAGGTATAAACACCTAAACAGAACACAAAGGTTAAGTGAGGTCTAAACACCTAAACAGAACATTATTGTGACATTCTCACAGTCAGGTTTCTACAATAGCCTCATAAATAACATTACAAGAATGTTATCAGAATGTCACAATGGAACGTTGCAACAGCTAGTCACAGCGACATTAGTGGGAGTTATCAAAACAACACTGCTGCAACCTAATTGCTAACATGAATCAATCCAAATGTCGTATTCTTGGCTGGGCTTTGCACCTATCAGTCAGGTTGCCTATAGGTCCGCTGGTTAAGAAAGGGCTGATTTTACTTTATTCATAAAAAATCATTTATTGTAACAGGATATGTCAGAAAATAAATATATCACCAGAACAAAATGCCATAAGGAAATTATGTTTGAAAACTATCGGATACAGATACGAAATTCACAGAATCATATTATGACATTGCAATCAGCTTTTATCATAGGGCATAACACATTTTAAGTTTTAAGTTTTTCAGTCTTTTCTTGGTCAGCAGACCTTTTGTGGGTATGGGGCCTACTTAAAGTCCCTAAGAAAGGCCTATTCAAAGTCCCTAAGATAAAGGCCTTAACAGTTACCTATTCTCGGTACATCCCTGGTGGATGGCCCGGTGATGTTGACCCTGACCTGCCGGATGGCCCGGTCAGCAGCGGGCCACCCTGACGTCCGGCTGGCCGCACTGATCACACTGACCAGCTCCTGGTTGGTGTTGTGCTTGTCAAGGCGACTGACCGTGACCACGTCGGTGCCATACATGAGCACGGCCACCCGCACGTTGTCGGGCCCGATGACCATGTCGTTGACCAGGTCGTGGACAAAGTCCTTCATCAGGCCCCAGTTGGTGTTGGACACACTGCCCGAGGAGTCAAACACTACCACTAGGTCAAGGGGTGACCGGACGAAGGCCCCTGCAATAATCAACCAATGCCACATGCAATTTTATTTTACTTTTTGCTTTTTCATGGATAAGAATTGTGGGGTAATTAAAAAATTGCCCATAATCAGTTTACAGACAGCACACCATATAGCACACTGGGCACCTCATACCTCTGGGACCTGGTCTGTTGTGACACTGAAGTGGACACCTGAAATGGACACTCTGGTCAGGTGACCTAACCCTTTATAAACCCCTGCAACTCACTCACTGCAGGCCACTCCTCTCCAGACCTGTTCGCTGTCCCAGCCCTACCACGCCCTTTTCTAAATAATTTTTTTAATTCATAGGGCCCTCTACACGCGCCCTTGGACGCCATGAACTCTCATCAATCTTAAGACAATCTTATCTTATCATATGTGTGCTGAATAAACTTTTATGTCTCCAAACTTTGTCTGACTCACTGATTATGAATGAAAGTGCAAATACTCCCTATACATCAAAATAATACTAATAACACTCCCTTTTATCTTTTGAAAACTAATTTTCTTGATTACATAATGACAGCGTTTAGAAGTCATGAAATATCCATTACTTACAGTATATTATTGGAAACTCTGGTGTTATTTCCAAGTAATTTGGAATAGAGGAATTCATATGTGTCATAATAACAAACTGTACTCAACGTTTATTCATTAGCTGTGCCAAGAGGTTGTGTAGGAAATGGATTTAGGGATAGACCCCAGAGATGGAGGGCCAATTCAGGAAAGCATCAATAACTTTCTCGTTAAAGCTCTAATCATAATGTTCTATGCATCATATCAAAGCTAGAATTTTTCTCTATTCATTGGTATATATAATGTTATGATATACTTAATATTCCAGATTGTATAAAATAAAAACTGATTTTTCAACCTTTATTTTTTGAACAACCATATCTTGGTTAATATAAGTCTGGCATGTACAAGATTTGACAGACATCTTCAGAGCATTCATGGGCAGGGAAACGTCTCTCAGATTTCTTATTAAGGGCCTAGATTTTATTTTATGGTCAAAAACGGTAAAAAACGGGTAACTTTTTTAGATTTTTTTGTAATACTATTTTCTTCATTTCATAAAAATTAAACTAAGGGATATATCAACATTTTGAGACACGATTCCCTCCTTATATATGTCAAGAAGATGTACCCGAAGTTTCAAAACTTTAGATTACATATTAATTGAGATATTCATGTTCAAAAAATAAATTTTAATATCACGATTTTCAAGTTTGCAACTGACTTACAGAGCTGTTGTTCTATGCATTTTTACATAAGTTATATCAATAGAAAATGTTATTCATTGACTATCTAATGATGGGTTCCACTTAATAATACTATGAGAAGCAAATATAATGATCATAATTACAGACAGCCCCGCCATTCACACTCCCATCACTGGGGTCTATCCTTAAACCTTAATTTGACAAAAGCATAAGCCCCATACCCACTAGGCGATTTTGAGTCGGCCGATTCAGTGGTGCTAAAATCTGACAACTCTACTAAAGAGTCGACCAATTTGAACGCCGACTCATATCAAACATGCACATCTCAATGTAACATACTGACAGGTGATTTGAATCATTGACGATTTTACCAGCGATTCTGCCAGTGGCCAGTCACCCATCGCCGGTAAAATTGCCTAGTGGATATGGGGCTATAGTGATTTGGTATCCCAGGGATTCTGATTCCTATTTAAGATGGGACTTAAATTATGGTAAACACATGAGACACAGCGCATGCTGCTCACAGAATAGGTCTGGAATAGAGGATTCACAGAAAGCGCATACATATTGGTACAGTGCATAAGTATTGGGTCAATGCAGGCATTATGCACGGGATAATCTTTAAGGCTATCTATTGTCAGCTTTATCTCGTTCAGGCGAATATTCTACCAGTGTGCATTGATATCATAAGCAGCCTTAAGAAGTAAAATTGTCATCAATATACAATATTGTAGGAACGTTAATAAAGGATGACGATTGTCATATTGTAGCAGTATATATGCTCCGTTTTTATAATGAAGAGTAAACATGTATTGGATATAAGATATCATTTTATAATCTAGAATTATTCATGATATACATATATTTGATGTACATGTATATATATCCATATAACAATTTATCTATACATGTAGTAAGTATTCAAATTTCATGAAATAATCTACTTTATTTTGAGAGCATGTCATAAAACCATAGGGTAAACATGTATATCACATTAAACGACAAGCACTTACCTGAAGTCATACTAACAGTGCTAAGGAGGAGAAATAGAAAGCTGAACATAATTTCTGTAGAAGATACAGCTTTTTCTGCTTATAATGTGCACTTATATCCGTCAGTAACAGAAGTTGTTATTGTCTGACTCTATTATACTAAAGGTATCATATCTAAGACGGTAGGATCCAGAGTTTATGTTGCTAGCCGCATGGCTAGTATAGCATTATTAATAGGATAGATATATAGCAGGCGATTTCCATTCAGATATGACTGACAGTCTATGATGTTGAGGTGGTTTATATCTCAGCTGTAACTAAGACTAGCTATGAGAGATGCGATCATGCATATCCATTTGAGCTATAGACTATTGCCTGAATAGAACACAACCGGACGTCCTTAACGTTGGCAAATTCAATAACGATGATGCCATGTTATTTAGTGGTACCGAGGGGATATGTATACTTGTGTGTGCAGCCATGCATACTAACAGTTTAGATTCAATGGTGTGAGTCATAGTTGGCAAACGTTTCATTAATTTTGCTTTTGATACATTTTGCATGAGCCACATATTTTACAAAAAATAACCCCTGAATTGAAACATTTTGGTTAGATATTCCGATTAAGGCTTCGTTTCTTTCTTTGCATATAATGTTTCAGCTCAATGTCTGTCAAGCCTTTTAATTTTCATGTAATTAAAGGCCGTATTCGACATACCGAAAGTGTGCACTGCTGATATTAAGCAGAAGGTATCGTTCCCATAGTGACTGTGATGGAATACCCGAATTCGGCGGCCTGCACTTTCGGCACACTTTCGGCACCGAAAATGCGCCGAAAATGCGTTCTGACGATTTTTACCCCTGTATAGACGTTGTGCAGATGAAGTCACCAGTTCTCCAATGTGGGCTGGCCGCAACATTGGTGATCAGTTTAAAACTATTCTCATTCAAGGCTTAAACAACATGGATCAAATATTTATGCTGCATTTACCTAGCATACACTATACAAACATTATCAACAGTTATTACCCTTTAGATCTCTTTAATAATATATATATTATATATATCCAACTTTTAATTCCATACAAATTTGTGCTGGAACATGCACTGTGCCACTTTATTAAGACATGTGAAAACCTTGATTTTGATAAGGAAAGCTTACCAGTATGTTGATCTGCTGGTTAGAAGATAGTGACTGGCTGCTTGTAGCGCTATCCCCTAGGGGTTGGGATACAGGCCAACATGTTTGACAGGAGTGACATGGTTCTGTCACCCTCAAGAGTCCTGTTGACAATTTACGTTTAACTTTGTATCTGCTTTTGTGCGAGAATTCATGGGTCATCACTCGTTTAACCGGTTCAGCCACCCATGTAAAAGTTAATGTTTTGATGTTTAACCTGTAAGGTTGATGTGTTTTGGAGGTTACATCTAGAATTAAAGTTTCTATTGCAACCTAACCCTTGGGATGCTAATTTGAAATATTAATTAGAACAAACTAAAGGATAATTTTGAGTCCCAATTTTGACTGCCTAAACTAGTATGGGTATACATCCTACCAACTGCTATAGATGGCCTTTTCCTGCCTTTCCCTGAGTGATGAGATCACGGTTGGTCACCCAGCCATGACGGCAGAAGGGGTTAAAAATCATACTCCCCCGTCGCGTCAGATTACAATGTAATACGAGGATTACACGGGAATCTGAAGTGAGAAAGGAGTATGGTTAAGAATGAGGGCGGAAGAGTTGGAAGTTTGCCTAGTAAAAATCCTTGAACCAAATCCCCCTATTTAAGTTTGCCTATTAACCTAACAGGTAATTCTTAAACTAACAAATTAAAGCCACCAGCCCTAGCTGAGGCCGATCCCATTAATGAAAAGGAAAGTTGGAAAGTTGGACTGTGATATCAACGAGACTATATATATATGGAAGCTTTGTAGACTCTTTGGTGTTATGCAGTAGATGGGAGCAACTGGTCTCTCCGAATGCACCCAGATGTATATTATCAATCAAAAAGTGAATATTTTAACCTATTTCATGTTTCAACGTATTATGATTATGTATATAAAATACATATGGAAATTATTTGAAAAATATTACAAGATCATCTTTTTAAGTAAACTGGAATGGGATTATTGTTAAAATAGGTCTGACGATCGATATCCGAGATGGTCGTCTCAAACAGATATATTAAGGACCTAGTGACTGTAGTGCTATTGAAGCAACCTCTCTCAGACGAATCACATTCATTTTATTAAGGAGAATAAACAAATCTGCGTAGGCCAACAGGGGATCTCGAAAGTTACGAGGAAACGTAACAATAGGCAAATGCATTTATTGTTGAAAACACCAAATTTCAACCTGCTGAAAATATCCCAATGTCAGTTTTCATTTTATGATCAGTTAGTGACTTACAATAATGGAATTAGCCTAAAAAAGCAATCAGTAAGTAAAAATTACGCCATTTTGAATCTGCTTTCTTTAGGATTTAACAATTAATTTGATGGCCCTACCATAGAGACCTTGATTTAAGCCTGGTCCCATAGGAACCCATATCCCAATCGTTTTGTTAGGGGAATTCCGCAAGCAGGGCGCTATACTATTAAACAAAATAGGTGTATACGTAGTATTTATGACAGGTTTTGTTTCAGAGTCAGTTCACTCATTTGCCCACCAGGTGGGAGCAGGGGTTTGGTTCAGAATGCTTAGGCCAAATGGTGGCTCGCTGGTCACTGAGTTGAGAGTTAAGGCCCATTCGCGCTGGCCGATGACTCTGTCTCTTGGAGTTCCGACAAAGTTATCGTAGGGGGAAGACGATAATCTCAGGGCCGATAAAATTATCGCATGTCCCTGTGATTCAACAAAATAGCATTCGCTCTGGTCAAACTAGACCCTAACGATTGCAAACGATAATTTTTTCAAGTGCTTGTGGCCCTGAATCGTCTGGATTTCAAACGATTTGATCCAACATGTTGGATCTGATCGGTTGCATATCCGTCGTTCCCATTATCGTTTGTACCAAAGTTGCAAACGATAAATGTCGCACGAGATCGTATGTACCGAATTTGCCAGCGCGAATGGGGCTTCACACACCTGGGTTATGCCCCAATCGCCCTGGCGAAAGTGGTTTGTCGTAGCTCTGCGGTCTGCGAATGTTGGAAACGTTGGACCTCTACGACCTAATTCCTCGCAAAAATTATTCAACATGCTTAATATTTTCACAGAAATCCTGTGTGATTCAAGACGAAATTGCTTGCGAAAATGATCGCAGGGGACCTTCCTCCTGAAGCCCCATTCGCCGTGGCCTATCGTTCTGTCGCACTGAGCTGTGAAAAAATTATCGTATGCATTAGCAAGTAATCTAAGGTATGACAAAATGGTCGCAAACCATGAAAATTGGTCGTACAGCATTCACACTGAGAATTGAGGTCCATTGCGATCATTTTCGTAAAGAATTTCGCATTGAATCGCACAGGATCTCTACAAAAATATTAAACATGTTAATTTCACAGAGCACCACGTCCTAGAGGGCTACAATCATCCAACGTTTCCAACGTTCGCAGATCTCTATGTGGTGAACATGCGACAAACCACGTTCACATCGGCGAATGGGGCTTTACACATTTATAAACGGTTCACTAACGTTAACCGTAACGTCACCACGTCGTTATAATTATAACAGCGTTGATTTCTGGATATCAAAGAATAGCACCAGTCAGCACCTTCTCGACGAGTGTATATTAAAGTACGTTTTGAAACAGATAACTATGAAATACATTTAATTAAGTGAGAATTACTTTTAATTCTAATTATATTAAATTTCAATTGTTTTTAATTTTGATTACATTAAATATTGCATCTCATTAAATCAGAAGAACGTGAATGTGTAGTATTACCATAACTGTGAGAATGGCAACCGCTGGAAGAACGCCAACATACGAGACCGTCTTTTTCACATCCACACATGCATGGGCCCATTCGCACTGATGGAAGTAATCGTGCATGGGATAACAGATTGAAGCCCCACTCGCCGTGGTGAAAGTGGTTTGTCGTAGCTCCTTGCGATCTGCAAACGTTTGAAACGATGGGTGATCGTAGCCCTCTGCGACGTAATTCCTTGCGAAATTATTCAACATGCTCAATATTTTCGTAGAGATCTGGTGCGATCCAAGCCGATATTGCTTACGAAAATCATCGTAAATCATCGCAAGTTGCCCTCCCTCTCAGTGTGAATACTATACGATAATTTTCTCTAGCTTGCGATAATTTTCTCTACCATGCGATTACTGTCGCAAGCATGAGATAACATTTTCGCAGGTCTCTACTACAGGACCGTCAACCAGGGCGAGCGGGGCATAACACATCATCGGGCCCGCTCACGCTGACGCTACGGCCACTCGCGCTGATTTCGGTCAGCGTGAATGAGCCTGTGGATGTGTGGATGTGAGATGATCGTTGGATGTGGGAATAGAATCGCCAGCAACATACCGTCAAGCCAAAGTGCTGTATGAGATTCAAATGCAGTAACAAAAAGTGTGCTGCTTGGGTAGGTGGCTTGAAGCCCCATTCGCCGTGCTGAAGGTGGTTTGTCGTAGCTCTCTGCGATCTTCAAAAGTTAGAAATGTTGGATATTCGTAGACCTCTGCAACGCAATTCCTTGCGAAATTATTAAACATGCTTAATATTTTCGTAGAGATCCTGTGCGATTCAATACCAACTTGCTTACGAAAATGATCGCAAATGATTGCAAGGTACCCTCCCTCTCAGTGTGAATGCTATACGATCAATATCTCTAGCTTGCGATCATTTTACCGCACCTGAGATAATTTGTGAATGCTTAAAGCCCCACTCGCCGTGGCCAAGGTGTGTTTTCGTAGAGCTCTGCGATCTCTGAACGTTGGAAACGTTGTACTATCGTAGACCTCTGCGACTTGTTCCCTTGCGAAATTATTCAACATGTTTAATATTTTCGTAGAGATCCTGGGTGATTCAGGAGGAGATTGCTTACGAAAATGATCGCAAGGGGTCTCAATTCTCAGTGACACAGTGCGGAGTGTTGTAGCATCACCCACAGTGCTTTAAGACACAGTGCGGAGTGTTGTAGCATCACCCACAGTCTCCCGACTCTGGGGGACGCCCATTCCCACCCCCCTCTCCTCCAAGCCGCCCACCCCACCCTCCTGCGTAGCAGATCTGCTCCAGTGAGACAGCTCCAGCAGTAGTGCCGTAACTGCGGCCTGCCCTCCTCCTGCCTCCATCTGGGCTCCTCCTGTTGCTCCCGCCCTCCCCGTCAGTCCGGCGCAGGGCCCCCGTCGCTGAGGTCCTTCTTATGAGTCCCTCCACCACCTGTGTGTGTATACCTACTGATTCGTGATTCGTATGATTGCTGTTAAATTGTGCGACACTTGAGGGAGCCAGAACTAAGGGTTGGCACCCGATGTGCTCCGTTTGAGGTATTGGGGTGAAGGAGTCGTCAGGGTCGGGCCGCGCACACAGCACAACCTGGGCACGCTGCCGACGGGCGCGGATTCCGAGGGATGAGGCCCTGTTGGAAATGACAAGTAAGTGGAGTTTATAAAATACGTGTATACACAGTGGCGGATCCAGGATTTTGAAAAAGAGGGAGGGGGGGGGGGGGCGTTTTTGGAAGAAATTTTCTTTAATGACTTTTGGACCGAATTTTACATTAAAAAAGTGTAAAATTTGCCACAAAAAAAGGGAGGGGGGGGGGGGAGTGCTGAGTGTCGGCACACAGCATAGCTTTCAAAAGCAACATAGGCGCCAGATGCACCCCCCCCCGGCAAAAAATGTTTGTAGCGCCCCCTGTTAGACCCTAAAATGTAAATCTGACGTAAAATGTAATTGAACGTAAAACGTAAATAAATTTGACGTAAAATCTTAATATGACGTAAATTGCAACTCATACTGTAACATGTAATGATAAAACCTGCCCTAAAATGCAAAAATGTAAATACTGCCATGAACATAAAATATGCATATTAATATCTAGGGGATATCAAAAATGTCACTCTCTACATATCTTAGCAGGGCTTAGCAACTAAATCCCGGCCTCCCAAGTTGTGATAAGTACTGCATGGGAGACTACACTGGCGTAGTTGTACGGGGAGGGGGGGGGTTAGGTTGATTTATTATATTATACGTTGGTTCATATTTACAGTTTACGGTGGCATGGTTTTCATTTTACGTTGAATTTATATTTTATGGTGATTCTAATTACATTTTATGTTAATTTACATTTTACGGTCTAACACCCCCCCCCCCCTCTTTTTTTTTTAAATTTATGGGTCCGCATGGAACGAGGGAATGAGTGAACGATAGGAAATATTGTTCGTTTCTGAAGTTTTAGGCAGAATTTTGCACATTCAAAGTTTTGTTTTCGGTTATAAGCCTTGGCTAATCTGAACGCCCATCCTGTTTTTTTAATCACCACGTCCCCCGCGCAGTGGTGTTATGCTCTATATGTCCCAAGAAATGTGGGATTCGAATTGTAGGTAACCTGAATTGAACAAGCACGTCTTCTTGCTGTCTCCCAGCCACACAGAGCATCAGAGCACTTATTTTAGGATATGAGTAATTAGAATGTTGCTGCAACGTTATTAGAACGTCATATCCTTGGCTCGGCCCAAACCCTTCTCCCTTTACAACCCTCCTCCACCCCTCCATGTAAAATGTCACAGAATACAGGTGCAAAAACTGGGTTATCAAAGGTCTCTAGTAATTGGGTCAAAAAGGGTTCGGCATAGCCGCTCCTCTACCCACTCCCACTATGTACAGTAAATATCTTAATTTGGTGAGAGTGGGGTACTATATAATATCACTTGAAACATGTAACTTTGCCATGACAACTGCAGTTTGGGATGATAATAATGTGTAATGAGATGAGATGTTATTTACAATGTGACAATGTTACAATGTGACTGTTGTGTGTATGGCCCTGTCTATGGGACCACCCAGCCAAGCATGTGACTTTATTATAACGTTGCAGCAACGTTCTGTTTGGTTCTATATTGGTTCTTGTTATTTTGATCCCAATAACGTTGCTGCAACATACTGCTGTTACATTGCACTGCAACATTATTTCAAAGTTCTGGTTACATTCTTGAACCTAAACAGAATGTCCTATTTACATTCTCTTTTGGTTTCATCATAACCTCACCAAAAATAATGTTTCAATAACATTCTGATTTGGTGAGGTTTTGACCTCACCAAAAATAACATAATTGTTTATATAATTGTTACATGCCATCTAAAGCTGGTGATCCACGTTGCGACATTTTCCAGCACGACAAAAAAAATAGGAGCAAACCGATTTTAGGACCGACTGTTTTTTGTCGGTTGAGAATCGGTTTGGCAATTAAACCCCCTGCTCCTATAATCGGTCCAGAATCGGTCCAGAATCGGTCCTATACCCATGATCCACAGTGAACCTCAAAAACGACTTGTTCCTTGTTGCTTAGATTAGAATTATGTAGTAAATGTATGAAAAAATGTCGCATGGGTGAATAATCAAAATTCAACAAAAATTTTTGCATTACATGCATTGATAAGATTAGTGCAATTGAAAGCATATAATATTTAGTGTGTATGAGCAGAAATAAATGAAAACAATAAATCTCCATCGGAAAGCATCAAATAAGGTAATATATGAATCTGCATTTGATATCCTAAATCTTATTCAAAATTACAACCTAATCGACCTTATAATGAATGAAATAACATGGAAAATGTTTAGGCCTCATGAAATCGGTCCAGAATCGGTCCAGAATCGGTCCAAAATTATTAAACAGGTTTAATAATTTTGTCGCACCATCGTCGGTTGGGAATCGGTTGGAATAATTTAGTCTCACATGTGTCGGTTTGGAAATCGGTTGGAAAAAATCGGCTGACATGATCCACGTTGCGATATTTTCCAAAGTGAACCGATTTCCAGCTAATTTCCAGCCAATTTCCAGCCGATTTCCAGCCGATTTTGGAGATAGAAAATATTTTGGAAATCGGTTGGAAATCGGTTCAATTTTATCGCAACGTGGATCACCGCCTTTAGTGAGTAGCAGATTGACTACAAAAGTAAGTATAGTTGCAGAACGTTTCTGTTACGTCGCAGGTTGGCTGGGCAGGCACATTAAGGAACGCCAACATCAGTAAAAGTGTAGGGATGCAGTCTCTACCTTCTCATAGATTCAGTCACCATCACCGCTCTTGATATGACCCTGGCAGTTAATTAAGGGGTAAAGTAACCAATAACCAACCAACCAATATGTCACAGATTTCTGAATCCCCTCCTATATTATTGTTGGGCGAAGTAACCCCCTGGACAGAATTACCCACGCTGATTCAATCAGTCTTACATTCCGGATGATCTACAATATCATTGACATCACTGGGTGGTTATTGAGGTATTCACCTTTTATATGGTTTAGGAGATACTCACATAGATCAGGAAATAGCAGAATTATAAGTAAACACGCACAACTCTTGTGAATTGGACGCAGACTCCCTTCCCTTAACCCTTCACAGTGAGTTAAGGATTGACACCGGTGGTTGGGCCGTGATTCACGTTTTGGTGTGTAACTCTGCACCTAAGTCAGCTACAACGTTATCAAAAACATCATTTGAAAGGTCAGATTTTTCACTATTCAGTGGAATAAGGTATTAGAAAATCAGACTAGAATTCGAAAAACTGTAACTGAAAATGTATTTTCACACTTTTATTTTTTGAACAAGGATTTCTCAATAACTAAAGGAGCTACATGTCCAATCTTTTTCAGACATGTCAATAACTTTCCATTGCAGGGAAGGGTGTCTCAGAGTGTTTATTTAGGGCTTAGTATTTATTCTATGCCCAAAAACGGGTAACTAAAAGGTGAATTATTTACAATTTTTACATTTTATCTATGCCCATACGTACTAGGCGATCTTGGCTACTTCGGCTGACTAGCTGGCAAACTTGGAATCGGCCAACTTCCAAATGTCAGGCATGCTTGATAGGATTTCGGAGTCTTGGTCAGCTGCCTGGATGTGACCATCAGTATACTTTAAGTTCAGAATCAGCCGACTCTTAACCAGGATTGCAAAAGCCCCATTCACCGTGGTCGAAGATTGTGTCGCTCACAAGGCCGACAAACGTATCGTATGGAGAAGACGATGGGCCGATAAAATTATTGCATGCCTCCGAAATTCAGAAAATAGCTTTCACACTGACAAAAGAGGGTCCTTGCGATTACAAACGTTAATTTTCTGAAGTACTAGTCAACCAGAATCATCTAGATTCAAATTGAATTGATCCAAAATGAAAAGAGAAATCCATGAAATATATATATATATATATATCCCACGATCACAAATATAGTGATTGTTGGAATTTAAATGTGTCGTGAGGACGAAATATTATTAATATCGTGTTGTTGTTTTTTTGGTTGGCACCCTGATAAATCCCATAATTGACCGATGCATAGTCCGTCAACTTGCTGTAAAAATGGTAGGTCGACGGACGACTGTCCGCAGATTACGTTTGTTTACAGAGACTAGTTACACAGAGAGACACATTTGATCCCATCAAATCATCCTTGAGTATCTGAAATCAAATTTTCACAATCCCATCTTAAGATTAACACTTATGCCGATCGAAAGGAGATGGATTTTGGTGATCATATAACATGTCCAGATCCCAACCTCGTGAGTCTGACGTACTCAGGAGAATCATACATTGAGGAGAGCATAATCCAAGGATTTCTTCAGCCTCTGCCCCATTCCTAGCAGATTACTCTTTGATGTGTAGCACACAGTATAATCAGAAGGTTCCCATTAGGAATAATTCAAACTTTTTGAAGCTCTATATCCCAGCCAAGGACATATAGTCTACCTAACTTCCCGTGACTCGCTGCTGTGCTATCATAACGTCTTGCGACGTCGCTTCCTTTGCTAGGATAATAACACAATTGGTTAAAGATTAAAGATTAAAGAAATAATCAAAGGTCCTATCATAAGCTTAAACACTGCCCAGCCAATGATATGACGTTCTAATAACGTTCTAATAACGTTCTGGATTGGTTCTTTCTTGTTACGTCACACTGTTAGGTTACAACAATGTTCTTTTGATGACTCCCAATTACATCGTTGCAACCAACTGTTGTGACGTGATATTGTAACGTTCTGACAACGTTCTTGTCACGTTATTTATAAGGCTGAGACTTTATAAGAATGTCACAATAACAGTCTGTTTAGGTGTGGTTGATACCTCATTGAATGAGGATGTCACAATAACATTCTGTTTAGGTTAGGGTGACACCTAACCTAATAAGATGGTGACAGTAACCTTCTGTTTAGGTAAGGCTAAGACCTGACATAATAAGAACTTCACAATAACGTTCTGTTTAGGTAAGGTTGGGGCCTCCCTTGGTCAGGAGGTGACAACAAAGTTCTGTTTAAGTCAGGTCTAGACCTCACCTAATCAGAATGTCACAATGACATTCTATCTTGATTTGATCTTGACCTAACCTCACCAGAACGTTATGCTAACATTCTGTTTTGGTTAGGTCACAACCTCACAGAAAAATAATGTAACAGTTACGTGACAATTTAGTAAGTAACAGACACAAAAAAAAAGTATAGTCACATAACGTGACTGTTACGTCATGCCTTGGCAGGGTGGGAAGCCTAAAGGTATGCACTGTATGAGGGATCAAGTTCTGCCAGTTAGAAGGACCGGAACTAGATTGTTTTGGACAGAAGATGGGAAGCCACGGTGTAGTTTAGTAACCCCAACTCTAGGAGACAAGGATGGCTTTTACAGTAATTTTGTCCATCCCATGTATATACCTAATGGGGGATAGGCTTATTGGCCATATCTTCGTGAAGCTATAGTATTTTTGGTACCCCCCCTCCCCTTTGTCTGTCGGTGGACATTCTGTTCACGTCGTCTCCCACCCGGGAGGTGTGACGTCAAGTGGTCCCCTCCCCGAGCAGCCTGCTGATTGGCTACTGGAGGCGTCACGTGACGGTCTGGAGGAGGGCTGGGTGTCACGTGGGTAGTGTCGGTATGATGGCCGCGTCTTGGAGTGGCTGAGCGCTTCTCAGATTATGACAGCTGACGTTTGATGGAAAAGGTGGGTTTCCACTGAACGATTATGGTAAAGAATAGGTGACAACTACAAACGACTGTAAAAAATTGAAGTGGTCGGTAGTAAAAATCTTTTATAGAATTAATGATTTGTTGTTTCCACTGAACGACTGGAACTAGGATATTTGGATGATTCTGGGATGTCTTAGATGACATTTCAAGTGATTCGATCTAGAGAACAATGAATTTAATCATTTGAAACTTGCATACATTATTTGCACTCCAGTAAATGACCATATTATATATGTCATCCATACAAATTGAATATGTGTAAAAACACCTTTTATAGAAGTAACATTATAGTGTTATCTCGCCTGTGAAATTGATGAAAAGCACATCTATATAGATTCATACATGCATGTACACACAGATCTACAAAACACACACACACGCACACACTAATTTAAAGACAGATATAGTATGTATGTATGTAAGTATTTGTATGTATACATACGTATGTATAGTGTATGTATCTGAGTACAGTGTATGTATGCATGCATTTATCTATATCCCAGCCAAGGATGCGACATTATTATAATGTTGCAGCAACGTCCTGGTTGGTTCTGTATTGGTTCTTGTTACATTCTTTTGATGACTCCGAATTACGTCACTGCAGCCTACTGTTGTGACAATATTACAACATTTTGGTTATGTTCTTCAACCCGAGCGGAATGATCTTATAACATTCTGTTATTGCTTGGTATTATCCTTACCAACAAATAACACTATAACATTCTAATTCAGTGGAGTTTCAACCTGACCATCAGTAACGTTATTGTTATGTGTCATCTTATTAAGTAACAGACTGACCCAAAAAGTATGGTTGCAGAATGGTTCTGTTAAGTCACACCTTGGCTGGATTATTCAGATATATATGTATACACGCAGAGAGGGTGGTGTTATCTCTGTGCATAGAGATATGTCTATGCTCTGTGTAAGCATGTGAGCGGGGAGTGATTGCTACATCTGTGTCTAATGAACCAGGGCAAAAAGAAACGCAAAAACATGGCCAAAACGACAAAGGGGAGGCGGGGAGGGGGAAGGTGCACCTTTTAGTGCCTGACACCCCCGGCGTGCTGGCGGAGTAACACGTTCACATGAATACCGCCGGCAGCGATTAAAGGCGCCTCCTTCCGCCGCCAGAAAATAGTTCCCGTGGGACCAGGCGTAGACGGAGACAGAGGTAGAGGGATGGGAGCAGCGGCAATCACCGGGCCTCGGGCTGGAGAGTGGAGAGTAGAGAGTGGAGAGTGTAAACCCTCCAATAACGCGTGTTTACAACCGAACGGTTGATAGAATTCACTATAGTATTCACTATATTTTATTTTGTAGTTGTTATACACCTTTCAAATGCAGCAGCTGGTTGCATTGTTCAAAATTACTCTATAAAATATTAATTGAATTTGCAATAGTGTTAGCATCTTTTGTTGTGTGGCTGTTATTTTTTATTATTGTAGCTGGTTTCAGTATTTATTTTTATTGTATTATACACGTTATGCTATATTCTACAACAAAAAGTTATTATAATTCTGTATGTTTAGATTAATTAGGATGGGAGGGATCCTAGGAATCCACTTCTGCCTTGGTCAATGTTCTGTGACCCAACTCTAAGACGGGTATACTTACTGCCCTGGTCAATGTGCCATGACCCACCTATAAGATGGGTATGCTTACTGCCACGCCAATGTGTTGTGACCTACATATAAGATGGGTATACTTACAGCCCTGGTCAATGTGTTGTTACCTACCTCTAAGACAGGTATACTTACAGCCCTGTTCAATGTGCCAAGACCCACCTATAAGATGGGTATGCTTACTGCCACGCCAATGTGTCGTGACCTACATATAAGACAGGTATACTTACAGCCCTGGTCAATGTGTTGTGACCTAGCTCTAAGACGGGTATACTTACAGCCCTGGTCAATGTGCCATGACCCACCTCTGTAAGACGGGTATACTTACTGCCCTGGTCAATGTGCTGAGACCCACCTCTAAGACGGGTATACTTACAGCCCTGGCCAATGTGTTGTGACCTACCTATAAGAAGGGTATACTTACTGCCCTGGTCAATGTGCCATGACCCACCTCTGAGATGGGTTTACTTACTGCCCTGGTCAATGTGCCATGACCCACCTCTAAGATGGGTATACTTACTGCCCTGGTAAATGTGCCATGACCCACCTCTGAGATGGGTTTACTTACTGCCCTGGCCAATGTGCCATGAACCACCTCTAAGACGGGTATACTTAAAGCCCTGGTCAATGTGCCATGGTCCACCTCTAAGACGGGTAAACTTACAGCCCTGCTCAATGTGCCATGACCCACCTCTAAGACGGGTATACTTAAAGCCCTGGTCAATGTGCCATTGTCCACCTCTAAGACGGGTATACTTACTGCCCTGGTCAATGTGCCGTGACCCACCTATAAGACGGGTGTACTGACTGCCCTGGTCAATGTGCTGAGACACACCTCCAAGACGGGTAAACTTACAGCCCTGGCCAATGTGCTGTGACCCACCTCTATAAGATGGGTATATATTACTGCCTTGGCTATATGTACTGTATCTAGCTTTTGCTGCGCCTGTGCTGTTCTGATTCGAGGGAATACAGTGACTCACTCTCTATACAGATTATTATGTGTGTCCTTAAACGAATACAGTATTGGTCTGTTTACATTCCTAGATACACGAAAGTGATAGCCTTCCATGGTCACGTTGTTCATATGTATAAATTGATGTTGTCAGGGCTTTTGTGATTAAAAAAAAACGAAGGCTATCGAAAAGACTTTCAGTGGTTCCATAAAACAACACAATTTTAAACTCATCTGGAATTTCTGGAAGTTCCCTCTAGTAACGACATGAATACCTAGAGGACAGTTGCATATCTGTTTCTGATACTTGACCATTTTAAGGTTCTATTATGTGTATTAAAGGTAATAATTGTCATGTAGTTACGCGTTAACCTTGCTTAGTAGACACATTCCATACGTCACTGTGATAGACGATTCAATTAATTGGCTCGGTCACCCACAACACCATGGCAGAATCTAAAAGACATAGGAAAGAATGACGTATCTATCAATAGTCTGAAGGTTAGAATCTATGCCGAGTATATGTCTAAAGACAGGTTAATGGATGTAAGAGTTCAAAGCAACTGCTACAAAATGGACCCATAATTTTAATGTTCCTGTCTCTATAAACATAATAGATCATAATGATGTTCAATAAGGCGGTCCCTGGACGCTCACTACCCGGCCTCGGTGATCAGATTAATGTGTCAGCAGTCTGCATTCATTGACATTTAGATCTGCTGCTTTGATTTATGGATAATCGTTTATAAATACGTGTCACCCCCTTTATAGTGCACCGCCTACACTACTGTCAACACGGCCTAAGGGGCCTTCCATTAAGTACGTATGCACATATTCAAAAATGTCTTAACCCCCCCCCCCCCACATTGCAGATGTCACAGCAATTCAAAGAAATAAAAAAAAATAGCTTCTTGGAGAATTGCAACTTGGATAAACTATCAACTGCTGTGATCGTCCAGCTACTAGACATTGCTGGCGATACCTTGATCATGAATAAATAAGTACTTATTCATCAAACAGTAATAGTTATTCACGACTATGTCAACTTCCTATGTCACGTCCAAAAATAATTAAAATGCTCATCTTCATGTCTAGGAGTCCATAAAACTCACATTTCCCTTGTGCAAATTCCACAATTCCCTGTGTAGGAATTCCTGCCATTCTCTTGGAAAAACGACGGCAATTTTCAGTTGAAAAAAGTGAAATAATGCCACAAAATTATATCCCTCTCCCCGTGAGCGTCTGTTATGCAATCCAGTAGTGTGGCGTTGCGTCAGTAGGTTTGTCTGTCAGCGTCAAGAGGTGTCAACCCCTGTCAAGGGGTAGGGTGGGGGTTGACAGGGGGGTGAGTGGGGGTTGACAGTGGGGTGTGACAAGTGGTGAGTGGGCGGGCTGTTGTCAAACAGGGCCCAGGGTTAAATATTGACTGTCCCCGTACCTTATTGTGTGAGGGGCTCAGGGCCGCGGGCGGACATACTGAGAGCTACTCACCTGGTACTGGACCTAACCAGAGAGCGTGTGGGTGGGAAGACTGGACACTCCCACTAGATACAGGAACAGATACAGAACAGGGGCGGATACAGGATTTTGAAAAGGCGTGGGTGGGGGGTGGGGAGTCAGGGGCAGAACCATGATTTAGAAAAAAAAAAAGGGGGGGGGGGGGGGGGGGGCGTGCTATAGCAAAATTCTCGCCAGCATCCTTGGGCAGGAATTTTAAATGAATAAAAATAATATTTGGTCAAAAATAGCGGACGGAGGGCGCACACCTGGCAACCCCCCCTCCCTAAAACCGCGCCTGGGGGTCAGCAAAAGGCTTATAAGTACTAAAACCGGGTGCAATCTCACATACGCACGCAACATTTCCCCCTCTTTTTGTAGTATAGGTTTTAGGGGTCCACCAAAAAAAGGGGGGGGGGGGTCAGGATCTCCAGGACACCCCCCCCCTTGTAACCGCCCCTGCAGGATTTCTGAACTGGAGGCTCGGCATTTAGACTAAATACTAAAACGACATTCACAGACATTTACAGGGACACGGGAGACATTTTCTCCTCTTTCTATAGTTGAGGGGTCCACCAAAGGGGAGGGGGGGTCAGGACCCACTGGACACCCCCCTCACCTTGATCTGATCACACAGCTGCTAAAATGAGGGGCAGTTCAGGGGGGGGGGGGTGCCAATGGGTCCTGACCCCCCTCCCCCCTGCATCTAAATGCACCTGTCATTTTGACAGCCGTGTGATCATTTTACTGGGTGTTGGTCTGGCCGAAGCCAATGAACCACAACCATGTATGGTGGTTAGTCGTGTTGGTGCATACATATTCTTTGGGAGTATTAGCCTCTCGTGCAATAAACTTTGACCTTTTGCTTAATGATCACCCCAAAAAAAGTGGAATGGATGGTGTAGTGGATGATATCCTTATTTGGCATGTGAGAGACCCAGGTTCGAGTCTGGGAAGCGCCCGTTACATCAGCTCACCTTGCCGTTGTTCCATCCCAATAGATTCGATTATACCAACGGGTACAAACAAAAACCAGAGCTGGTCTCGATATAGCTGAAAAATTGCTGAGTAGACATTAAACTTCAACAGTCTTCATCATCATCAACCCCAAAATGTATCATAACTGCATTCAGGCGGCGCCATCATGAGCCATAACAGGCAGTACCCCAGAGAACCCACTCTCACTGATCTAAGTTCTTTGCCCCCACTCCCTGTACCTTGGGCCCGAGGGATGGTTAATAAGGTGACGAGTCGCCAGGTACAGACGAGGTGGCCTTTATGTACCGGGTGCTACATTCACCGTGTGATACACAGCATCAGCGGTAAGCATCACTCACATTACAAAACTTAGAAAACGGCATTCAACTTGCCCTGCAACATAATTTCATTTATAACAATTATCACCTTCATAAAGAAATCTTTGCTGCTAGAAAACTTCATTGTTGGTGCTTCGTTCTGAAACACGAGTCATAAAGCTTCTGTCGCCGTAAATTGTGAAGGTATACGTATTATCCTAGCCAGCTTGTTGGGCCGGGGGGGGCTAATTTAGATGAGACTTGTATGCTCGTTTGGGTAGTTATCTCTATGGATTATGAGAAGGGATATTGTTATAAAAGCCGGCGAGTTTATAAAGGGGTTGCTAGATTGGGTAGAGTACTGTAGAGGTACTCCCTGCTGAATACAATATTCACACAGTAACTTTGGACAACTATCTAGGGAAAGGAAGAGCCACACATTCACATACAGTTTTAAACCTTTTATATGATCCTAATTATACAAGTTACAGAGTATGCAGTTGTAGGGTATATGACTAGAACCTCAACACAGACCGGATGGTGTAGTGAATAACCACTGTAATAACAGCAATGACAAGCCAAAGTGGGTGCCTACCTCAATACCTCAGTACCTTAACACTTGACTACTGCAGGGTGCAGAGTTCAGAGTCTATAGGTTCAGAGTGTAGTTCTTCAGAGTTCTGTCTTCAGAGTAGTGGCAGGAGGTAGGCAGTCTTGGAGGCTGTAGCTGTGGTCTGGTTGCAGGTTCTGGCAGGTGGTGGTCCAAGGATGAGCCCCAGAGGAGACTGTCTGAGGGAGGCTCACAGCCCGCCTTATATTCCCCTTTCCAGGGTCATGTGACCAAGGGGAAGTGGTCATGTGACTTGCCAATCCCTGTTTTGGAACATTTCCAACATGGTCATGTGACCATGTGATTCCAAATATGGGAGTCCCTCCTTGATCATGTGACCTCCAATACTGAGTTGGAACATTTCCAAAACCCTACAGGCTAGCTGAGTCATGGTCATGTGACCACCCAACACAGAGTTGGAACATTTCCAAGTCCAGGCATGTGATGACATCACAGGTCACGTGATCCACATTTCCCGGCATCTGTGCTGAGTCATGCCCACGTGACCACCGGTCTGAAGTTGTTACATAACTATGTGAGACTTGAGAAGCCCTATTGGTTTACCCCGTGTCGGGTTTATATTGGGTTATTTAACATTAGGATTTAGGAGATTGTGTCTACAAATGAGAGTGTGATTCACATTTATATACAATATGGTGTATTTAAGGCTATTATGTGTTTGGGCAAACCTTTGTCCCGACACACTCGCCCCGGGTTGGTTTCAAAAAGTGTTGTCTGTTCAACATTTTTTTTGTCAAAATTGTACCCTGGTGATCCACCTCTTGTACACTTTGGAGACGCAATCTATCTGAGAAGTACATATTTTCTGTCATACTATAACCAATACAATTACTACATGATCATCCTATCAATTAACTAAGACATTGCTAACTATAATATAGTAGAACAACAACTATCAAAACCTAACCAAATGACTAAATACATGAGTAAATATGTTATCTAAACAAAATCTTATGAAGTTGGCGGACCAATACCTTCAGGGAGAAGGTATTGCCTGTTGAGGCACATATGTTGTAATACATTGACACATAAAAGGTATAATGTACCAATTATAACTAAGGTACAGTTTGATATAGTCAAATACAAAAAACCTAGTCTAGATGAAATAGTGGTTCCTACAAAATCCTACTTGACAATTAAATGATATGTTATAAGAAACAATTGTTATACCTGAAATGGTCTACAATTCTATTATGCACAATGAGATTGTCTAATTCTGAAAATGCAATACTAGTACTAATGAACCTCTAATGACAACATTTAATGTGATTTTTTTTTTCCAAATATCATTGATATAAACCTGTATAACTAACAAAGAGGTGACATGAATGCCCAAGAAGGGTTGTCATCTATGAAGTTTACTATTATATATGGTAATGACAGCCTGCTTCCTTAAGTACTAGCACATGTATTTTTTTTCCAATTGAGGAGTATAATTGTGTTGCTATAAATTATGGTCAGTGTCTTCGTTTTGATTCAAGATATTGTTTTTGTGCCTTGAGGACTGATGTTGTCATCAATATCTGCTGAGGGAAGTAAATTAGTTGCACGAATTATCAGCTGGCCCCATTTTATTGATGTGTAGGGAAGTCCTGATGCTGAGGGTCCCAGGTAGTGTTGGCACCTGGATGCAAATGAACGGGTGGGATATGCATGTCCAAGTGCAGACAGTCCCATGCCTGAGAGGTGGTTTTGTCCTGGAGGTTGAGGGTGTGAAGTCACAGAATGTTATCATAATGTTGCAGGATGTCACAGAAAGTCATTACAATTCACTGGACGTATCTGTGACTTCATAAAGTAATCATTGGTCGTAGTCTCCTGGGTGCTCTTGCCTAGACCTTGGGGTGCTGCCGGCCTCTAATACATCTCTGTTGGTCACTGCCATGGATTCCTATCTATTGTTGTAGAAGTTCATTAATATGAAAAAACATGGTTAAAGTAGTCAGAGTGTTTGGTTCTTTGGTAAGTAGAGTCAACACCCAGTGGGCCATCAAGTGCTAAAACAGTCCATTCACTCACCGGTCATATATATATATATATATATAAGCATAATCCTACAACTGCTATGAATGATAGGCGGAATTGGATATAGGTCTTTAGTAAAGAAACGTAAGGAGCTGTTTACTTAACATGCTTTGTTGATATTTTAATCAAATTATGTGATCCTTAAAGTTTTGAATATGGAGGGGATAGAATAGTATATGATTTGCTATTATATTATAAGCAAGTCATGAAATGTTAGCTGTCAAATTGGTAATTATGCATGCATTGTGTAATGTTAGTGGGTAGTGATGTCACAATGTTGAATTAAAATGTTGATTGGGGATTCCCTGTTTCTCATGGAACAGGGGGGGGGTAACCCCTGTGATGTCATAGGGTTGGTGCCGAAATGTTGGGTGGAGGTTCCCTCTTTCTATGGAATAGTGGGGGGTATCCCCTGTGATGTCATAGGTTGGCAGTGAAGTGTTGTGTCGGGATTCCCTCTGAGCCTGGAGTGAGAGGGGGTAGCCTCTGTGATGTCATAGGTTGGCAGTGAAATGTTCTGTCGGGATTCCCTCTGAGCCTGGAGTAGAGGGGGTAACCCCTGTGATGTCATAGTTTGGCAATGAAATGTTGTGTTGGGATTCCCTCTGGGCCTCTGATGTTATTCATCGATGTAGTGTCAATCCAGATGCTGTGAACACTATTATAAATAGTAAATGCTGAACCTCAGACTTTTTGATGGAGACAAGAGCAGCAGATATCCGTCTCCTCTACAAATGGTGAGTATCTATCGAATTATCTCCTTTCAATAATGTAAATTTGTATAATGTCTTTAAAAAAAAAAATTTTTTTTTTCTTAATGTCATGTAAAATTTTCAAAAATGTCATATATGCTGATCATGGTCATCAAATGACTTTGGGTGTTATGAGCCACAGGGCATGATAGGGACCACAGGGGCGAGAAAGAGCCCCAGGGGCATGATAGGAGCCGCAGGGGCATGATGTGAGCCACATGAGCATGATATGAGCCACAGGGGCATTGTATGAGCCACAGGGGCTTTATATAAATCGCAGTGGGTGTTATAGGAGTGGCAGGGGCATTATAGGAGCCACAGGGGTGTTGCAGGGGCCATATGGGTGTTATAGGAGCCACAGGGGCTTTATAGGAGCCACAGGGGCGTTATAGGAGCCACAGGGGTCTTATGTGAGCCAAAGGGGAATTATGGGAGCCATATGGACATTGTGGGAGCCACAGGGGCATTATGGGAGTCACAGGGCATTAAGGGAGCCACAGGGGCATTATGGGAGCCACAGGGGCGTTAAGGAAACCATGGGGATGTTGTGGGAGCCACAGGGGTATTATGGGAGCCACAGGGGCATTAGGGGAGCCACAGGGGTGTTATGGGAGCCACAAGGTCATTATGGGAGCCACAGGGTCGTTATGGGAGCCACAGGGGCTTGATAGGGGCCACAGGGGCGGTGAAGGTGTCGCAGGGGTCTAAGGGGTGCCACAGGGGCGTCATAGATGCCACAGGGGCATTGTAGTTGCCACAGGGGCATTGTTGGTGCCAAAGGGGCATTGTAATTGCCACAGGGGCGCTATAGGTGCCACAGGGGCATTGTAGGTGCCACGGGGGCATTGTAGGTGCCATGGGGCATTGTAGGTGCCACGGGGTCATTGTAGGTGCCACAGGGGTGTTGTAGGTGCCACAGGGGCTTTCTGTAGGTGCCACAGGGGCATTGTAGGAACCACAGGGGCATTGTAGGTGCCGCAGGGGCACATGGGTCATGTGATGTATCCAAGCTTTATGTTTCAGTGATAATGTCTTCATAGGCAGCAGCTGTGAGTTTCATGTTGATATGGCTTTTTATCTGATATTCTACACTTTCCCTGTATCATTTCAGGTACGGGCTCCGTCTTATGTCAGGGGTTGTGAGTGTAGGGTTAAGTGTGTGATGTAATATGTGAGTGCGACTTTTATGACCTTGGTTTTCAGGAGCTGATCAGGAACCTTTTGCCATGGCGGCACTCTCTACCCTTGGTGATTGTATGCTTAAACATAGTCTGTGTATGTTTGTGGTTTGCCTAGACTGGTAGGGCTTTGTGTGTGTGTAACGTTACATCCTCATGAACCTAAATTGTGAAACAGGCGGGCATGTGGAGGATACCTGTGGTGTAAGATTTTTGTATTTTGCCCTTTATTGCAGGTGGTTCAGTCCTGTCTGCCTCCAGCGTGTGACTGCTCATGGCGAAACCTGTTGTTTCCAGGCTGAGGCTTGTGTCTGACAGTGAGGTTGCTGTCGTAAGGGTAGATTTGCATACCAACTATTTATGTTTGTTGCTTTTAGTTCATTGATGTAATTTTTTTTCTTTCTATGATTGTAGGCCGCTGCTGCTGTTGAGATAGCTGATCCCATAGATTGTATGGATAGCAAGGTGCCAGACGCCATTACCACGATTCTGAGAGGAGAGTTGAGGAGAGAGATTGTTTAACATGTCAGGTTTTTAATAAACTAAGTGTTAGTAACCTGCTTTTTGTTCATTTCCTTGGTTTCATATCTTGCCTAATGCAAGTAATGGGCCTTGCCTATTTAACCTGTTTCAGCAAGTCTGTGGGGGCAATGGAGGTATCATTAACCCATGACACAGAGCCATCGGCCCAATGGACTTTGTATTGCTTCTTTCCAGCCCTTTTGCGTGAAGTAATCACTCTTTTGATGGGGTGGTATACTTCACCTGCCCTGTCCTCAAATTTGTTTCTGTGATCTACCTTGGCTGGTATTTGCTTGGGGATGGCTCCATCTTGCCTCTTGTAGTATGGCCTAAGCCGGTTAACATTTGTTAGACGTTTGAGTATGCGGCCTGTATTTAGGTCTTTGAGGCGGACTAGACAATCTGAGACAATTTCTGTGACTTCGTGGGGCATAGAGTACATGTATGAGAATTTGCCGAGGGGTTTGAGTTTGTATTTTGGGTCATAGATGACGACATGTTGGCCAACTGTAAAGTTGTGAGATCTAGCCTTGTTATCTAGCTTTTCTTTCATTTTACTTGTGTACTCTTGACTATGTTCAGCTGCCATTTCACGGATAATTGATAGGCGTTTTTCAAGATCATGCAGGTAGTCTGCTGCTGAAAGGGGGAGTGGCTGATTGCTTTGGATTTGGTTATCAACGGGGAGTAGGTTGGGTGCATGGCCGTAAAGTAGGCGGTATGGGCTCTCCCCTAAGCGTGAGGTGACTGACGTCCTCACGCTGTACAGTGCGAATGGCAGTAGATTGTGCCAGTTTTCACTGTTTGTATCGACATAGCAAGAAATGACCGATTGCAGTTGCTTTTGGATGCGTTCTACTCGACCATTCGCCTTTGCGTTTATACCGGACGTGAACGTTTGCTTGATGCCGAGTCGTCTGTGGACTTCTTTTGTTAGCTTTGATAGCAGAGACGGGGCATTGTCAGAGTGAACAGTCGTTGGGGGACCGTATCGTGTGTAGACATGCGTAATGAGAGCATCTACGATGTCTGTACTTGTTTGATCTTTCATTGGTATAGCTTCACAGAAGTTTGTGAGCATACATATCACTGTGAGGATATACTCGTGACCCTCCTTCGAGGGTTTTATCTTGCCAATGACATCAATAGCGATGTGGCTGAATGGCTGAGAAGGGGTTTCGAATGTTTGCATTGGGTGGTTGGCGTGTGCCACCCTTTTCTTTCGGGTGCAAACATCACATGTTTTGACGTATTCTGCGATTGATTTGGTCATACCTCGCCACCAGTATTTTGAATAGATTTTGTCGTAAAGGACATTTCTTCCAACATGAGAACCTAGCATGATATGGTCATGCAGAAGGGCAACGATTTTCTGTTGCAGGCTGTCCGGGATGACAATTTTGCCTTTCAGCTCTACATACCTGGCACCCTTCTTTTTGAAGCTTGGGTAGAACACGAGGATGTCGTGTTCAATGGCCATGTGGTCGGCGTGGGTTAGGGTGAGTTTTTCTCTAACAGGGTCTTTTGGTAGGGTTTTGTCTTTGAGATAGTCTGTTATGTCTTTACAGAATTCATCATTGGACTGGTGAGCAATTACTCCTTTCTTATCAAGGTCAGCAATTTCATGAGCATTTGTTGCGGTATCGACCTCCCCTTGGACTGGGTCAGGCCGAGTTGGTGTATCTGTGCAATTTGCGTTACCCTTTATCTGGGGTTTGCTTTTTACCGGGGGATGCTTTGGTGCATTTGCTGTTGATCTTGTCACAGCTGCATTGCATACTTCTTCTGTTTCTGGGAACAGGATGTCCACACCAAGCTGTGGGTAGTCATTATCTGGGAGTGTGACCTGCGACTCTAATCTGGACACATAGTCTGCGAGGTAGTGTGTTTTGCCCTCGTGGTACTGTATGTCATATGAGAATGACTGCATGTACAGGGCCCACCTTTTTAGTCTTGGGCTTGGTGCCTTGTGGGGTGCCTCAAATATGTGTACTAGTGGTGAGTGGTCGGTGACTATGGATATATGATATCCCTCTGTCGTTGGTTCAAAGTGTTTGAGAGCAGTGAATATAGCCAGCGCCTCTTTCTCAGAGATTGAGTAGTTTTTCTGAGCCCCATTCATTTTAGCGGTGTAAAAGGCGATGGGTCTATACTTGTCATCTATCTTGTGGCACAAGGCTGCTCCAACAGTGTCGTCACTTGCATCGGTGAGGACAAAGATCTGTTTTGAGTAGTCAATATGTACCAATATAGGGGGGCTAACCAACAGCTGCTTTAGTTTCAGGAAGTTGTTTTCTGCATTATCATCCCAATGAAAGCGTGCTCCCTTCATTGTGAATTTATGAAGGTGCTTTGTCATCTCACTCATATTGGGAATGAATGCTGCATAGTACTGAATGAGGCCAAGAAATCTCCGGACCCCTCTGACATTGGTTGGCCTCGGGAAGTCTTGGATTTTATCAAGGAGTTTTTGTTGTGGTTTCACCCCCTGAGGTGTCAGTACGTGTCCTAAAAAGTGACACTCCTCTACAGCGAATTCACATTTCTTTGGGTTTAGCCTGAGGCCTCTGCTCGCTAACCGTGTGATAACCTGTTCTACATCGTGGATGTGTTGTTCATGGGAGGCTGAGAATACCAGACAGTCATCCAAGTAGGTTGCTGCTATTAAAGGGTCGAGGCCCTTCAGTATCTGTGTGATTGACCGACTGAAGTGCCATGGTGCCCCACAGAGGCCGAACGGGACTCTGCGAAATTGATAGGTGTTGTTTTGTGTGGAGAATGCAGTATACTGCCTTGACTCATTTTCCATCTCAATCTGCCAATACCCACTGATCATATCGAGAGATGTGAATACTACAGGTTTTTGACATGCAACCAGGTTAAACAGGTGTTCTCTTGTCCTTAATGGAAATGGACGTTTGATTGACATGGCATTTATTTTCCTGTAGTCAATGCACAGCCTGTACGAACCACACTTTTTCTTTGCCATAACTATGGGCGAGCTGTACTGAGAGTCACTTTCCTCAATGACTCCAGCATCTAACATTTCTTTGATTTGGTCATCAATGATGTTTTGAATTTTTGGAGAGGCTCTGTATGGTCTAGTAGTGGGTGGTGTTTGCCCTGGCTCTATCTCAATCTTCATTGGGAGGTCTTTGAAATGGCCCAGTTCTGACATGTCTTTCGCAAATGCCCATCTATTTTTCTGTAGCATTTCAAGAAATTTGCTTTTATCGTCTTCAGACAGTACTGAACTCTCCAGGTTAAACAGGTTGTCTTCAGTAGTGTTTGAATGATGGTCCTGCAATATTTCTGTTGGTATATCGACTGTTGCAAGGATAGTGTTTTGTTTTATGGTTTTCGGTTGGTTTGTTGTATTCAAAACTTGTACTAATACTCTGCTATCTTTAACAGTTGACAAGGTATGGGCTGTCCATACAGTTCCCTCACTGTTGTCATAGATTGGTCTGACTATAACCTCAGTATTTTCTTGGATGTCTCCGTCAGTCCTTAGAGCTACTACTGACTCAGAGTTTGGGGGTAGTACCACACTCTGCACTGTTCTGGCTTGCACTGGTATAGAGAGAGTTATTGTTTTGGAAGCAAAATCTATGTTGGCATTAGTGATGTCAAAGAATGATCTTCCCATTATTGCCTGATAGGACATGTTTTTCATTACATAGAAATATGACTTGTACTGGATGTTACCTACCTTCCATCGGAGTAAAGCCTTTCTCTTAAGCTTATATTCAGACCCATCTGCCAATGTGGCTGTTTCATCTATGTGCCTGCTTTTGATGATGGTATGTTTAGACAGTTTGTCAAAAACGGATGCTGCGATAAAGTTGTCACTGGCCCCTGTGTCTATCATTGCTCGTATTGGGGTCTCACCCAGAGTGATGTTTATCATGTGAGAACCCCTTTCTCCTTCTAGGAGCTTTACTGCTACTTGCCCTGTTAGTTGGGGCCCCGCTGTGATGGCCAGCCTGTGGGACCCGACCTGGCCACTGGGGCGGGAGCCCTTTCTCCATTTAAATTACCCTGCCTTTGCTGTCTTTTGATTTGCCTGCAAACTGAGGTTGTGTGGGCACACTGACCGTGGTATGAGCAGTAGAGGCTCTGATTGCCAGGACTGTCCCAATCTTGGGGGTTGTCATTTCGCTGTACTTCGTTGGCAGTTGGGTTTCTACTGTTCTGCCATTGGTTGGGTCTATTTTGGGGCTGTCCCTGTTTGTGAGTATAGCTAGTGTTTGGTTGGTTCGATTTTGGTGTTCTATTATAATTGTAGTTTCTATTGCCCTCTGCACCCCCTGATACAATGGCCTCAAACTTTTTGGCCATTCTTACTGCTTCTTCAAAGGTCTGGGGGTCATGGATAGCTACCATTTGTGCTAGTCTGTCATTTAAGCCACAGAGGTAGGCACAAAGCATAGCATCAGATGGAGCCTGAACTGTGAGTTGTATTCTTCTAAGGGCTGCTGCAAAATCTTGTGAATCTTGCCCAGGGCGTTGTTGAACCTCCATGAGCTTCTTAGATCTCAGCCAAGATGGTACTGATTTCTTAAAAGTCTCTGTTGCTAAACTTTTGAATTTCTGATAGTCTCTCTTTTGTTCTTTCCCAAGTTCCATGGCCCATGCATGTGCATTTGTTTTGAAAGAGGCGATTGCTGTTTCTAGGGTCAGTCTAGGGGACCAACCATAGATCTCAGCAATGTTCTCCAACTGATCAAAAAAGACAGTTACGTCCTCCTTATTATTGGCTGAGAATGTAGGGATTGAGAGGTTTGGTAACTTTACCTTTGCTGGAGGGTGGTAGCTAGGTTTTAATGGTTTGCTGTCTGTTTTGTCTACTAGATTATGAATTTCAGATTCCTCATCGGCTGATTGGTAATCCCCATCTCCACCATCTGCCTGTGAAAGTACCTCATCATCTTGTCTATCAACCTGATCATCTTGGTTATCTACACCTTGTGCTTCCTGTTCGGGGTTTTGTTCATCAGCTACAATTTGCTGAGGGACATTTTCATCCTCAGCAGGCTGTGCCTGGGGATCTACCCTTTCATTGTTATCTGCCATTATAGGCCTAATTGGAACAAATGTGCGTTCAAAAGGTGGGACAGGACCCTGACTTTTAAGCCCTAACCTACGGGGTAGGTTCCTAAAAATCTTTGGGGGAGGCGTGGTGACAGATTAGTGGCATGCAATGGTGGGGTAAAGACAGACAAGAAAATAACCTTAGCAACCTGTAAGTGTGGTAGTATTTCAAAATCTAAAAAATTCAACTGTTAGTTGCAGTGTGATCTTTCCAAGACTGTGTCCAAAGTGTTAAAAATAGGGTTTTTCTCCACCAAGTGGGCCGGGGGGGGCTAATTTAGATGAGACTTGTATGCTCGTTTGGGTAGTTATCTCTATGGATTATGAGAAGGGATATTGTTATAAAAGCCGGCGAGTTTATAAAGGGGTTGCTAGATTGGGTAGAGTACTGTAGAGGTACTCCCTGCTGAATACAATATTCACACAGTAACTTTGGACAACTATCTAGGGAAAGGAAGAGCCACACATTCACATACAGTTTTAAACCTTTTATATGATCCTAATTATACAAGTTACAGAGTATGCAGTTGTAGGGTATATGACTAGAACCTCAACACAGACCGGATGGTGTAGTGAATAACCACTGTAATAACAGCAATGACAAGCCAAAGTGGGTGCCTACCTCAATACCTCAGTACCTTAACACTTGACTACTGCAGGGTGCAGAGTTCAGAGTCTATAGGTTCAGAGTGTAGTTCTTCAGAGTTCTGTCTTCAGAGTAGTGGCAGGAGGTAGGCAGTCTTGGAGGCTGTAGCTGTGGTCTGGTTGCAGGTTCTGGCAGGTGGTGGTCCAAGGATGAGCCCCAGAGGAGACTGTCTGAGGGAGGCTCACAGCCCGCCTTATATTCCCCTTTCCAGGGTCATGTGACCAAGGGGAAGTGGTCATGTGACTTGCCAATCCCTGTTTTGGAACATTTCCAACATGGTCATGTGACCATGTGATTCCAAATATGGGAGTCCCTCCTTGATCATGTGACCTCCAATACTGAGTTGGAACATTTCCAAAACCCTACAGGCTAGCTGAGTCATGGTCATGTGACCACCCAACACAGAGTTGGAACATTTCCAAGTCCAGGCATGTGATGACATCACAGGTCACGTGATCCACATTTCCCGGCATCTGTGCTGAGTCATGCCCACGTGACCACCGGTCTGAAGTTGTTACATAACTATGTGAGACTTGAGAAGCCCTATTGGTTTACCCCGTGTCGGGTTTATATTGGGTTATTTAACATTAGGATTTAGGAGATTGTGTCTACAAATGAGAGTGTGATTCACATTTATATACAATATGGTGTATTTAAGGCTATTATGTGTTTGGGCAAACCTTTGTCCCGACACACTGTGACGTAACAGAAATGTTCTGCAATCTTACTTTTTTAAGTCAGTCTGTTACTTACTAAGATGGCACGTAATAATTACATCTTTAATGGTGAGGTTGAAACCTCACCAAATCAGAATGTTATTATAACATTATTTTTGATGAGGTTAGGACAAAACCAAAACAGGATGTTATAATAACATTTTGTTTGGGTTGAAGAATGTAACCGCACATTTTAATAACATCACAGTGCAACATCATATCAGTATGTTGCAGCAATATAATTGGGAGTTTTCAAAAGAATGTAACAAGAACCAAATAAAGAACCAAATAAAGAACCAACCAGAACATTGCTGCAACGTTATAATAATGTTAACATCGCATCCTTGACTGGGATTTCACTCATTTCGTTTAAAGTGAATTGGGGAATAAGCCTGTACACGCACCACTGACACTGGTTCTTGGGCATTGCGGAGTCTCTTTCTCAAATAATTGACATTTTGCAAAAGAACTGATATCGGCTTTCCTCCCTGAACCTTTATTTGTAAGAATGTGTTCTTGTGGCCCGAGAAGAAACATGAAACAGCGTTCTATCAGGTTACAATTACAGTTACGGAATCACGGTTGTGGATGTTGGATGAACGTGGGTGGTCTTCTCACGACGACGGCTACCGCAACAATGGATGCATTCATCCAAAGTTACCACTATAGACCTTATTGCCTCTCTTTCAGCGCGTGATCTGATTGGTCCCTAGCCCCTGGGTGTATGGACACCTATCATTTGAACAATCCCAAAAGGGTCACCAGTGCTGTTACCTGATGTTGGGTGTATGTAGTAAGACGCATAGTCTTTTCCATAACAGGGGGAGGTTATTGTGTCACTGCCGCTGTGTATATTTTGGCCCTGGTGGCATCCGAGTCCCTGATGGGACAAGGCGCCGGTGCATCTCATGTATATGAGAAGTGTACAGGGGGTCATTGGTACGGTTTCGGTGCAATACCTCATCAGGCCGTTAATAGCGTGTGCGGTGTCCACAGGAAAAGGGATCTTAATTGGTGTGTGACAGTGAGAACGGGGTGTCCTGTCGATGTTCCAATTAGAGAAGTCCTGCGTGGCAAAAATTAGGTGTGTGAGAGGCAGTTGGTCTATCCCATCTGTTTAGTTGTATGTTGAGGAGGAAGTCGCGTGACCTAGTGAATGTAACGCCTGTCGAGTGTGGATTAGATATACGAAGGTATAGTTGTTTGACGTGGGGTAACAGGCAGTTAGACATAGGTGGTGGTAGCGAGATCTCCTGTGTTGTGTGGAGTCATTCGTTTTTCAGTGTACGGTGTCTAAAGAGTTCAACCCCTGCGGTATTTGTGAACGAAGACGTTGAATCCAGTTGAATTCCACATGTAGTCTCAGGGTGCCCGTGCCGTCCAAGTTGCCGTCTGCGTGTATGAATTCCAGAATGTGGATTTCGACATCGCTCAGGCCTTGGTGGTGGCCGGAGCTGAAGTGTCGTGACACTTCGTTGTTCTCCTTGTTGTGGGCTATGTGGTAGAAGTGATTTTTGAAACGCTCTTGCAGAGCGTTCTTCGTTTGGCCGACATATTGTTTGCCACAGCGCTTGCAACTTATGCAATACACCAAGTTGTTGCTTCTGCATGTGACGTTATGTCTACTTCTGTAGCGTTTACCAGTCGTGTGCGATTTAATGTTTCCACTCAAGTTTAGCTTAGGGCAATACCTGCATTTAGGATTAATGCATTCTTTTGTCCTTGTTTGAGTGTCGCTCACGGTGTTCTGGTCTGAATTTGGCCGTAGTTTGGAAGTCACCAAAATGTCACGTAGACTTTTTGGTTTACGATAGCCAACCTTTAGTTGTCTGGAGTGTAGGGAGCGTGTGCTTTTGGATCGGTCTAGTAGATCCCATGTCTTCGCGACCTGTTCCTTCAGTCCATTGTACGTCGGATTGTAGGTCGTGGTCAAGAAGATGCTTTCTCCCAAATCGTCAGGTGATACAGGGTCGGGTGCCTTCGGTTGCAGGAGGTCTGTCCTGTTTTTCTCAGATGCACGTGTGTATGCCTCTGTTATTAGTTTGAGCGGGTATCCTTTTTGGATCAGTAGGGCCGCTTTCCGAGCACAGTTTCTGACGAAGTCGTCCTCATCGCTACAAATCCGCTTTATTCGCAAGAATTGTCCATACGGAAGGCCTTTTTTGCAGTGGTATGGATGGGCCGAATCGAACGGCAAGTAGTTGTTGCGGTCGGTGGGTTTGCAGTAGAGGGTGGTTACAAGTTCGTAACCGCGGAGTATAACCGTACTGTCTAGGAAATTAATCCTCTCTCTGGAACGTTCTGCGGTGAACTTGATGCTGTGATGTACAGTGTTGAGATGGTTGATAAACAGATCCAACTCCTCCACACCATGTTGCCATATGCAGAAGACATCATCAATGTACCGATACCAGGCTTTTGGTTGTAGCTTGTAGGTGTATACGAATTTCTCTTCAAAATCCGTCATGAAGATATTTGCATATGAGGGTGCTACGCGGGTTCCCATAGCTGTCCCACCTACTTGGAGATAGTGTTTGCCATCAAACTGGAAGTTATTGAAGGCAAGAACTTGACCCAACAGTTCTATTAGCGAGAGGTTGTCCGGCTGTAGGTCTTCTTTACGATGTTTCGTAAGGGCATCATATGCAGCTTGGCAACCCTCGCGGTTGGGTATGTTGGTGTATAGGGAAGATACATCAAGTGTGACCAGGAATTCTTGGCCAGTCAGCTCTGGTATCTCGTTTAGTTTGTTCAAGAAGTCACTGGTGTCCCTGATGTAAGACCGTCCATGTTGTACTATCGGGGCCAAAAACGTGTCCACGAACGCTGAAATGCGTTCAGTGGGACTCTCGTTGGCCGATACGATTGGTCGACCAGGGACTGGTCTGGTATCTTTATGGATCTTTGGCAGCAGGTATAGCTGTGGAGTGCGCGGGGATGCGGTAATCAGAAACTTCTTTGTTTTTTCTGTAATCTCACCCCTGACACGCATATTCTCCAGTTGACCGATCACTTCGTGGTGGTGTTTGAAAGTGAGGTCCCCGTTCTCTTGTTTATAAAAATTAGAGTCGGAGAGTTGTCGTTCACCTTCAGTAACGTAGTCGCACCTGTTCATGACGACCGTAGCTCCTCCTTTATCAGCCGGTTTGATGACTATGCTTTTGTTAGTCCCCAGTGACCGTAGGGCGCGTCTTTGGTCCTCATCCAGATTGCGTTTCGCTGTTGTACTTACCTCTTGGTTTATGAGGCCCAACTCATTGATGGAGATTATACATTCCAAATTTGGGGGCCCCAACGGTGGTGACCAAGTGCTCTGTGAGGGGAGTTTAATCTTACTGGTGTTATCAAAGGGGCCTGTACTGTCCCCTGTCTGAACAATAGGGTCTGCCCTGCCTTTATCGAAATGAGACTTGAGTCTTAAAGACCTATGGAATTTATCTAAGTCTCGTCTTATCTCGCCCATATCCGGCTCGCCTGGAGTGGGGCAGAATTTAAGTCCTTTATTAAGGACACTTTGTTCTGCAACTGACAATGGGTAGGAGGACAGGTTAATTACATTGTCTAGATCAGACAAAAGAGAGACCTCATATTTCAACTGGTGTTGGAAGTTAGTCCTACCAACTGCATTCGAATCTACCGGTTGCAGGCGAGTCGTATCTGGGTTAACTGAAGCAAAAAGAGAAGCTGATGAACAGTTCTCATTTTTATTTTCAACACACAGGTCTGTACTCAGAACTCTAGTGGTTTCCGGTGGTGTGAGGCTCACCACCTCTTTGTCACGAGCGTCGTCCAGCGGGAGTTCGTAGTCGGGTGGCATTACATTTCCTTGTTGTGATCCTTTTGGTTCGGTCGACCGCCGCGGCTGCGTCGACGTGGGCGGGGTCCTCCTCGATTCTCTCTTGTGTCCTGATGTCGCAGGTTCTGTCCTCCTTCTATTGGATGGTTGCGGGTCCCATCGCCTCGGCGAAAAGGAGTTTCCTGTCGTCGGGATTCATATCGAGAGAAGTTGCTGGTGTTGGGCTTCGGGCGTGGGCCTCGTCGGCGTCCTCGGGTGCCTCCTCTGGGTTGGGGTGGACCGTAGCTGGAACGTTCATCCGTTCTTGGATGTTGGCGTGGGCCGCTGGCTGAGCGCTCGCTTCTGTCCCATCTCGTGCTGTGATCTCCATAACCATCCGAGCCAGTATGGTTCGAATCACGCCGGGACGAGTTTGAGTGGCGGCGTTTAGCCGGTGGGGCTGGGCGAGGGCTATGGCGTCGCTTTGGATTCTTTGATGGTCCTGGTTGGGGGCTCGTGGTGGCAGCTCCTTGTTCAGAGGCCACATCCCAATCCATGCCGTCAGAATCTCCATCTTTCGATTCCTCGTCCGCCTTCAGCTGGCGGTCACTGCGCCCGGACTTGTCTGGACGCATCGTTATGGTTTCAACGATGGTCGGCTGGTGGTCCAAAAGCCATTCACGTCGATCCGACAACGTTTTCGTGAGTGCTCTGAGATGTCGGTCACCGTGTTCCTTCACCATCTGGCGACTGGCAGTGACTTGTTCATCAGTGAACTCTTTCTCCAGATCTGAGAGAATTTCGTGGCTTTTGTCCTTGTCTTCTACATGTTGAAGTCTTGTATGTTCCAGTACGATGCCCATGACCTCCCGGGAGGCATTGCTTCGTACTTGGAATATTTCCTGGAGCATCTCCTCGTTCCCGATGGCCCATGGTGGCAGTCCGCACAGTCCAAAGCCCCAATACGTTGAGGTGCCCGCCTCAATCGCTTGGTCGAGCCAGGAAAAGCGGTAGGCTTGGCGTTCGGAATTGGTCGCCCGAGCTCGGCCCTCCGTCCACCGTTTATGCTGATCCTCGGTCATCGATTCTATCAGTCGAAAACGTGGATTGCCAACCTGTGGAGGAGAGAGTTTGCTTTGTGAAACAGTGGTATCGGGTTTGCCTGGAATATATTTTACCTTATAGAAACGTTCATCACGAATTCTACCAGACTTTGGAGGTAAAATGTTCTCAGTAGGTTTGGAAGCAGAAGCATGACTACTCTTTATGCGCTTATCAGTCTGTTCATTGCAAGTATCCGCCTCTGAACCTCTCTTGACTCCACGTCTGGGGGTCTGTGACAGTGGAACAGGGGCGGTATCTGCAGAACCAGTTACGGTGGTGGTTAGTTTGTTAGCAAAACTGACTTTCTTTTTGTGCATCTTAATGCTAGAAGTGTCAGTCACGTCAAGAGCCAGTTCCCCGTTCGATTCCAGGTCCTGGAGAATTGACAGATTGTGACTGTCTAGTTGTCCAAAATTACTGGAAGGGGAAGGGTTATTATCTGTAGTGGATGTACTGCTGAGCTGTGTGTCACATACCTCAAGTAGCTCACTCGGTAACTTAGGGGCTTCATGATTGATGCACGAACAAGTTACGGGGCCCTGGTGGAGGTTACACATTTTCTCAGAGTCTGTTACATCATCAACATCGTAAACAATATTGCCCTTTTTGTTAACTGAAAAACCAAAACTCAAAAGGTTGGCACCTCTCGCAGGTGTTTGCAGTTTTATACCGAGATTAGAGGGCTTCTTGTTGTCAGAACTTTCCCTAGATGGGTGTTTATCATCCACCTTGGGGACTGGGCAGATAGTGGTCGGAAGTGTGCTTACCTCTGTTTCAATGCAAATGTCTCCGTTGACCTTTGAGACTAACTTCGCTGGAGTGGTGTGTGACAGTATTCTTCCTTGTCTCTTCGATTCATCAAGGAAGGTGGACCTATCTGTGGCGTATTGTGACACTTGGTTATTTGGGACAATGTCAACATCAATGTCGTCAATGGGCTTGTAACTAAAATCAGTACTCACCCGTGTCCCATTAGATACACCTTGAGAGTCGTTCGGCCACATGAAGTTGACCGTACTGGCGGATGGGAACTTCAAATGGTCCGGCTGTGGTGTGTGTTGGGGTTGTGACGCAGTTGACAGCAATCGACTGTCACTGTTGTGTTCGCCCGGTTGACTGACAGCATCCTTCGGCTGGGCTGTAAACCTGCATGGTTTATTTGAAACACAATTCAAGTCACAATTATTATGAGGTGGGAGCATACTCACAGTTATTCCATCGTGGACGTGGTCCATAATGCGATGCTTCATTCGGAGAGCCTTATCTGCACCAGTGTTGACGACTCGGTCGGCCGATGTGGCCGGTGTCAAGTCATGGGTGTCACCGGGTCGCCGGCTGTCAGGCAGTGGTCGGTCATTCAACGGCGCAGTTGAGTGGCCTGTGTATACTGTCTGGCGGGCGGGGACTATGTCGGTGCTGATAGGATTCAATTGAAGAGCAGTTGGGTTAATTTTAGTGGTCTTACTCCTAGTATGTTGTCGAAAATGACTTACCGGGCGGGCGGTTCTGGCAGGGGTTTGTCCGTTGTGTGGGGCCCAGGCTCCGAAGTCTATACGCGGTGGAGTGACAGCGGCCGGTTTCTTCCCGGTCGTGTCTCGGTCCGTTCCGCTCGGGGAGGCCATATCTTCAAGTTACGCTTACACGTTACGAGAGAAATTGTGGCTACTCGACCCTTTTAGTTGAGAATAGATGGGTTTAGGTGGTGAAGTCTGGAAGACCGGTGTAGGGGAAATCAGATGAACGTGGGTGGTCTTCTCACGACGACGGCTACCGCAACAATGGATGCATTCATCCAAAGTTACCACTATAGACCTTATTGCCTCTCTTTCAGCGCGTGATCTGATTGGTCCCTAGCCCCTGGGTGTATGGACACCTATCATTTGAACAATCCCAAAAGGGTCACCAGTGCTGTTACCTGATGTTGGGTGTATGTAGTAAGACGCATAGTCTTTTCCATAACAGGGGGAGGTTATTGTGTCACTGCCGCTGTGTATATTTTGGCCCTGGTGGCATCCGAGTCCCTGATGGGACAAGGCGCCGGTGCATCTCATGTATATGAGAAGTGTACAGGGGGTCATTGGTACGGTTTCGGTGCAATACCTCATCAGGCCGTTAATAGCGTGTGCGGTGTCCACAGGAAAAGGGATCTTAATTGGTGTGTGACAGTGAGAACGGGGTGTCCTGTCGATGTTCCAATTAGAGAAGTCCTGCGTGGCAAAAATTAGGTGTGTGAGAGGCAGTTGGTCTATCCCATCTGTTTAGTTGTATGTTGAGGAGGAAGTCGTCAGGTGATACAGGGTCGGGTGCCTTCGGTTGCAGGAGGTCTGTCCTGTTTTTCTCAGATGCACGTGTGTATGCCTCTGTTATTAGTTTGAGCGGGTATCCTTTTTGGATCAGTAGGGCCGCTTTCCGAGCACAGTTTCTGACGAAGTCGTCCTCATCGCTACAAATCCGCTTTATTCGCAAGAATTGTCCATACGGAAGGCCTTTTTTGCAGTGGTATGGATGGGCCGAATCGAACGGCAAGTAGTTGTTGCGGTCGGTGGGTTTGCAGTAGAGGGTGGTTACAAGTTCGTAACCGCGGAGTATAACCGTACTGTCTAGGAAATTAATCCTCTCTCTGGAACGTTCTGCGGTGAACTTGATGCTGTGATGTACAGTGTTGAGATGGTTGATAAACAGATCCAACTCCTCCACACCATGTTGCCATATGCAGAAGACATCATCAATGTACCGATACCAGGCTTTTGGTTGTAGCTTGTAGGTGTATACGAATTTCTCTTCAAAATCCGTCATGAAGATATTTGCATATGAGGGTGCTACGCGGGTTCCCATAGCTGTCCCACCTACTTGGAGATAGTGTTTGCCATCAAACTGGAAGTTATTGAAGGCAAGAACTTGACCCAACAGTTCTATTAGCGAGAGGTTGTCCGGCTGTAGGTCTTCTTTACGATGTTTCGTAAGGGCATCATATGCAGCTTGGCAACCCTCGCGGTTGGGTATGTTGGTGTATAGGGAAGATACATCAAGTGTGACCAGGAATTCTTGGCCAGTCAGCTCTGGTATCTCGTTTAGTTTGTTCAAGAAGTCACTGGTGTCCCTGATGTAAGACCGTCCATGTTGTACTATCGGGGCCAAAAACGTGTCCACGAACGCTGAAATGCGTTCAGTGGGACTCTCGTTGGCCGATACGATTGGTCGACCAGGGACTGGTCTGGTATCTTTATGGATCTTTGGCAGCAGGTATAGCTGTGGAGTGCGCGGGGATGCGGTAATCAGAAACTTCTTTGTTTTTTCTGTAATCTCACCCCTGACACGCATATTCTCCAGTTGACCGATCACTTCGTGGTGGTGTTTGAAAGTGAGGTCCCCGTTCTCTTGTTTATAAAAATTAGAGTCGGAGAGTTGTCGTTCACCTTCAGTAACGTAGTCGCACCTGTTCATGACGACCGTAGCTCCTCCTTTATCAGCCGGTTTGATGACTATGCTTTTGTTAGTCCCCAGTGACCGTAGGGCGCGTCTTTGGTCCTCATCCAGATTGTGGATGTTGAATGATTCAATGCGAAATTACTTCTATGCTGCGCGTCCAAATCAAGGATAACATACTCATCATGCACACTGTTATATGTTCCATCAAAACATACACGGAAAATTGAAGAAAGAGTGATTATAGTGTTACTGATTTTATAAGATATTAGTTTTGATACTATTATTCAAGAACATACATCTAGATAGCTTTAACAGTTCTCATCAGTTCTTGTATCGGTGTGGTGGCCAGCCTGTAGCGCGAATTCAGTCCGATGTCATACCAATTCATCCCCTACACTGTTAAAATGGTGTTTAGAATTTAAATATGTTTAGGGTATAAACATGTTTATAATCTAAATACATTAAACCATATCTGTTTAAAACCTAAACACTTGTAACTTCTAAGCATGTGTTGGTTAACTATGCTTAAAATCTAAACACATAACATCAGTTGTGTTTAAAAGCTAAACACTTGTAACCTCTAACCATGTTTTGAATGGGACATGTTTAGAATCTAAACACATAATATCAATTGTATACTATGGAAAAGAAAAATGGACACTTTGGGATTAGAACCCACATTCTCTACATTCAAGGTAGAAGTCTAACCAACTGAGCTAACTTGGACTGCATGCAGTGCACACTGGCAGAGTCAGCACCAATGAGTAGGATCTGTACTACTATACAGGTATTCAACATTAGACAGACAATAGTTCAATACTCTCATACCCCTACTTATTCAGTTATGTAGCCAAGCTGGGCTGTGTCTACCTACAGGCCTCCATAGCTCAGTGGTAGAGCATAGGCTTCATATGTGAGGGGCCCTGGGTTCAAATCTCGGCTACTGAAGTTATCAAATTACTACTTTGAAGTAGTTGTACTATTAGTGGTTTGCAACATGCCATCCATATTTTTGGCCATGGTTTTTTCATACACTTAGGAATTTGGAACTTTGTGATTAAAAATGTTAGATTTTTTAGTTTTTGTAGCGTCATTAAGATAATCACTTCATTGGCCTGCTATTCTAGGTACGGTCAACCAACCAGAACACCCCTAAAACATTTACAACACATTTTAAAACACCTTTTCAGTAGGATTAACATGTAGACACCTTTTTAGTTCAAGAACTTTATTAGCTATACCCTGAAGGTTTTACCTCCAACAATCAAACAACCCATGCAAGGCTAAACCAAGAAGGAAGGACATACTTGGTTATTGGCTCAATGATCCTGTAGTGTGTTTACAGGAAAAATAAAACTTTAAATGCTGTTAACATTACATGTTACTGTATGGCATAGTACCATAGCAGTGTTTTACATGCAAAATCTACGGGTTTTTTTTTTTTTTTTACACACTACGGTATATTATTGGTAAATTTAAAATGGTTTTCATCCTTAAGAATGAAATAACACTGTACATATTATGGTATATTACTGTTTAACTCAACACCTAACCCTAGACACCTTGAAGACCTAAATGCTTCATAGATAAGCACCTAAACATCATAGATTTTCTAAACACTTAACAGCTAAACATCAAAAAAGCATAAGCATTTTGATTCTAAACACGTTGAGGACCTTAACACTTCATGGGCAAACAGCTAAACATCACACATTTCTAAACACTTAACCCTAAACACCAATAATTCTAAACATGTTTAGGGAAATAAAGTGTTCCAAAACTGGATGCGCCGAAGTGTTTAGGAAAGTGTTTAGGTTCTAAACACTTGTTTTAACAGTGTAGTGTATTACCCAAAGGAAGCTAACTATAAGGATGTTCTTGAAATCTTATACTAGGTATGGGGCTCAAAACTTCTGATTTCGGTAGGCAGTAACCTAATATCCCCATGTAACATCTGTTGGTAAGGCCTCTCTATAAACATCAGTAAAACTCATGGTTCAGAGCCCCCTGACCCAAAGCACTCACCATGGTCGACCCAAAGTGTAAACATCCTAAGATGAGCTAAGGATAAGCGGTAAGACATAGGACTGAATTCATTGACGTCACATTGTGCCCACTAAATCACTTAAACAGTTTTTGATCATCACGTGATCACCGAGGCCATACGGAATGGTACACGTCTAGACATCTTTACTACGGAAGACACTATCCATATTGAAATCCTATACATTTCATTTGTAAGAACACACCGACTCAAAGGTGAACCGATTCATAACTAAAGAATTACGCCTTAGTTAGTTACCTTTAATTTTGCAAATGTGAACATTAAAGTACCATCTTCTAAATAGCTTTACAAAATCCTAAGAGGAAAGGATATTATTTCATTGCATTTAATGAGCCTTTAAAGGTATGAATAGAATAAAGTTCACATATCGTGCAGCTGCAAATACTGTGTATTGCATCTGAATATATATATATATATCTTTGGGACTGACATAAAATTGCACAGCTTTCAAAGAAGCAACTGTCAAACTCCACCAAAGCTTGACGGGTGAGCAAGGTCTATCTCACAGTCTATTGTCATTGCCCTGGTTTGCAACCGCCATCTAGGGCTTTAGCCCGAGATATAGGTATGTGTAAACTGGGGCAACAACAATTGCTGAGAAACCTGGCATTTGTACTTGATTGATTCTACATCAAGTACGCTGAGAATGTTGAAAGTTTTTGGTGACAACACAAAAATTAGCATAAGTATGCACAGAAATATACTTAGGACAAAACCAAAACAGAATGTTTTAAGAACATTCTCTTTGGCTGAAGAACATTACCAGAATGTTATGATAAGTGCAACATCATGGCAGTATGTTGCAGCCACATAATTGGGAGTCATCAAAAGAATATAACAAGAACCAAATACAGAATCAACCAGAATGTTGCTGCAACATTATAAAAATGTTACATCCTTGGCTGGGATAATATGTGTTCGCCCAAAATAAGTATTATTCTCCAAAACCTTCTTCACTAAAGTATGATTCACTCCACTGGGTTTTGCCCCTTTATCAGCATGATCAACTTACACTGATGTCAAATCGGACCCGCTGTTGGTTTCACCCCACCACGGATAGCTGATTCCTACAAATTTAGGAACCTGCAGGTTAATCTGGCCCTATTTTGTCGACAAACGCACAGGAAACCCTATAGAAAAGACATAGATATTTGCAATATATCTAGCCTTTATGAATGAATTTTTTAACTAACTTGAAAAATAAATCACATATACAGACACAATATGAAAAATAATTGAAAATGTTTTTTTCATTATGCTACACTACTAATCAGGCCATAATTAAGGAAAATTCCTATACTTAAGCATTGTAATTTGTAGACATATTTCCCAGCATGCATCCTGATCAAGGCTAACCTAAAGGTAAAACTCAATAAATTTGCCATCCATGGTTGGGTGAATTTTCCCATATGGTAGGGGCAGGTACTTGGTGGGACCCGGGGATGTCCTCATTCTACCTTGAGAGGGACACGAAGGAAGAGCAACAACATGTCATTGTGCGTAAGATGAGATGCGCAAGGCTTTTGTACTGACAGTTTGAATGCTGACGGTTCAATCGAGGCAAAATGCGCACCTGAATCTAGTTTGTAAAGGGTATACACGCCTTTCCCACGAACCTGCGCAATGACCTCTCCCGTTGAGGCCTTGTTCCCAAAACCTTTAGCCTAGGCCCATGGGATTCCATATCCCAAAACAGAAGTACAGGCCTGCCCAAGCACGTTGCCATAATGTTCTTTATTAGTAAGGTCTCAACTTCACTAAAATATAATGTTATTATAACATTCTTTTAGAGTGGGTCTCAACACAACCTAAAATAACTTAACTGTTACGTGAAAATTGGGCAGATTACAGACTAATTAAAAAAAAGTATGGTCGCAGAACATGCTTGTTATGGCGCTGCTCAACTGGTGCTATTGAGAAGGTCTTTAGCCCTGTTTTCCGACTTAACACCCATCCACCAACCCACTCACAAACATAAACACACACACATACACCAACCTACACACCCACACCCACACAGACGCGACAACACACCCACAAACACCCACATACATCACACACACCCACACACCCACAAACACCCACACACTCCACCCACATACACACACCCAGCCACCCACCCCACCCCCATCCACCCATCCACACCCAGCCACACACACCCAGCCACACACCCAAGCACCCACCCACCCACACCCACCCACCCACCCACCCACCCACACACACCCACCCACACACACACACACACACACACCCTCCCACACACACACACACACACACACACCCACCCACCCACACACACACACCCACACACACCCACACCCACACACACATACTTATGCACACCCCACACCCCTCCAATGCACACTTGCACATTTCCCTCTAAAGCCTCATACCCACTAGGCGATAATCCCTGAGTCAGCCGACATATCGCCATTAAAATTGGCCGATTCGGCTCTTAGAATCCGCCGATTTTAATGCAGGCTCAGACCGAACCTGCACATTTGAATATACTATACTAACAGGGGATCATAGGAGTCGGCCGATTCTGCCCATTTCTCATCGTCCATCGCCGGTAAAATCGCCTAGTGGGTATGGGGCTTTAATCTCAGATCTCCCCCTCCTCCGCCCAGGCTGACCGGGCCAACCCCCCGGGCCGTCTGGCACTGTGTCCAAGGCCTGGTGCTGGCCCGGAGCCTGCACCCTGGTCTCTTACCTGCCCCACCCACCTGCCCCACCCACCTGCCCCGCCCACCTGAGACCGGGCTAGGTAAATTACATACAAATTATAAAAGCTTGAAAAATAATTATTGAGAAACGTATTATCAGCCAGGTTCGATGTCGAGTTCAATATGCTTTTTTTTGTTTTTTTTCCTATTGAATCAAACATCATCACATACAAGCATGTGCTCTTCTAGATGTCAAATAAACTATACAAATATACAATTTAAATATGTACAACTTTTTATAATTCTTTCATATAACAGCTGTAGGTTTACCAACAAATTTGTAGTCAGGTGTTTCAATAATTTCTCTTTTGTTTCCATATGCTGTATTTCATATGGAAGCAATTTCCAATATGAATAAGCCCTAAACTTCAAGCACAGGCTTATCCATTTTCAGTTTTTTACCTCTGTCACTACGCAATGTCACGTTATATTCCATTTTTTCATCAATAACCTCTTCATCACAATTTATAATCATGAATATATATATCATAAATATATAATAATAATCTCCGCATCCGTCTAATATACAATAATTCTACTCCACAAAGAACATGTACCATCTCCTCATCCGTACTAGTAATTTCTCTCCCATCAATTTTATAATTACATACAATCTTTAAACCTCTAAATTGTAAGGTTTGCAATCTTTCAATCAGTAATTTTCCTCCGCCATCAATTAATACATCCAAGTAATCAAAAAATGGTAACACCGTCTGCTTATATACTAACAGCGCCGCCTCAAAAGTTAACAAAAATCTAATCTTACTAAATACATACAACTTTTACCGCAAAACATACATAGCTTTTACCGCAAAAACAGGGAACGCTTTTTGATGGAATGTAATATACCTGACACACGGCCGCACTCTACAAACCCACCAGACCAAGCAGCCCCAGCCAAGTATGTGACGTTATAATAAGGTTACAGCGACGTTCTGGATTCGTCTTGTTATGTTACATTGTTATGCTACAGCAACATTATTTTGGTGACTCCGAATAACATTGCTGCAACCAACTGCTACAACATAACATTGTGACATTCTGGTAATGTTCCTGCCAGGTTATTGTGAGGTTAACAGTGTGACCATACCCATTAAGAATGTCACAATAACGTCCTGTTTAGGCGTGGTTGAGACCTCACTTAGATAGAATGTCACAATGACGTTACTTTCAGGCTAGGTTGACACCTGGCCTAATATAAGTCACAGTAATATTCTCTTTAGGCATAGACATACTCTATGGTTAAGGTAAGGTTAACACCTGACCTAATCAGAATATCGCACCTTGGCTTGGGGAGGACATTATCAAAACAAAAATTATTACAGCTTCACATAGATATGTAAATCCGACCGGCGCCTATCCGTTTTTCAAGATGCCATCGTTGGTGGCACCCAAAAGAAGATTCCGTTACAAATAATATTTGACCGGCATCTTTTTCACCCTTTTCCGTTATGTCAAAAATATGAGTTACGACATCACTAAAGGGGTAAGTAGATTTAGTCTATCATACGGGGTGTTTCCGTCAAGACGTTCAGGTGTTATTAGTATCAATCATAGAGAATCTGTACTATTCTATATGAGATTCCTTGCAAAAATGACAAATCAATTCGTCGTACCTGAGATTATTTGCGAATTCTTTAGATAAAATTTTCCCTGGTATCTGCGAAAGGACCATGGGCCAGGGCGAATAGGGCTTCAAGGAAATACAATTCTCCCTACCACGGGTAGCGTATTTCCTGTGGTCTACCAGCAGGCTAGCTTAGATCAAGGTGCATTCTGGGTAATATTTCCATTTAATTTTTTCTCGCCCAATAGAAGTGTAATCGAAAAATCCCGGGTAACTTGTCGACAAACCACATAGCTTAAATATGGGAATTTTTTATTAATTATGGCATCATTTGTGGTCAAATAATTATGTCAGAAATAAATATAAACTAGTTTTTTTATATTTTATATCCATATATATTTCTTAATGTTACAGCTTTTTTAAGAATTCATTCTTTACAGATTGATTTAGAGCAAATACTATTAAATTTTCTATAGATTTCTCTGTGATTTCGTCGGCAAAATTGGTTAAAATTAGCCTGCAGGAACTTAAAACACTGAAAATCAGCTATCCGTGGTAGGGAGAATTGCTGTGAATGGGCCATAATGTGACCAGTGGGGTAAACCCAGGGTGGAGGCGAGCTGTGGCCGCTGTTTTCACACCGATTACCCCCTTTACCGACCCATACGTGTCCACCTTATCCCGAGATCTCGCCACCACTACACGTCACCCGGGTATAGGGTCATTGCTGGCCTCCCCAACCAAGGCAACTTTGTGAAAATCCTAATAAGCCCATCCCACTAAATATGGTCGTACATCATAGGTTTGGCTGAAAGGCATTAACGTTTGAAAAATAGGGATGGGCTTAATTAACATCGTTAAGATCACACTGATAATTCTACACTGTAACTCTATTCATATCTAAACAAGTTCAGCCGACTTTTGAATAATCCTGATGAAGACCTTGACATCTTGATCACGCTGTAATTTTTAACAAGTTAACTATTAATAGAAACTCATTTCTTCCTAACTCCAGTCGTCGAGTTTGGTATGCGTCTCCACGTCATGCATCTTTGTGAAAATAGTTTGAAAGCATCTGTTGTCGCATTATGACATTTAACAGTGACAGACTCTCAGTTTATGCCCTTTACAAGTAAAATAATATATAATGAAATGTCGTAATAAAATATCTGGGACATTAACTATTCTGTGCAAACCACATGACGACTCGTTTACTTTCAAAATACGCCATTTGGTCTGGCAGGCCCATCCCCAGCCCCACTGCAGTCACACTTACAAACGTTATGTCCTACAAGCCCCGAGGTAAAGGTAAAGGTTACAGGTCATCGAACAAGTTAAAGCCTGAACGAAAGGGGGTCGGTGGTGGGGCGGGGCGGGGGATGGAGAGCTAGGGCACTGGTCTGTTTATCACACTAGACACCACTTGTTTGACCTGGATCTGTTGGTAAAACATGACTATGGAGGCCTATAAAACAAGTTCAATGCCTGAAATGACCTGATTTAAACATCCGTAAACCTGTCAAACCTCAAATTAAAGCTGTTGATGTGAAGGACCTTACATCCCAGGTGCCCTATATAGGGCCTACCTATATATACATGTAAAGGTACTTGTGAAGCCGAGTAAAGCATCAAGCAAGTAAATCTAATGCTTTAGGATCGCAAGGTTAGTTAGGCTTTTGAGGGCATCCGATTGTAGAAAAAGAGGAAGTTACAAGTCGGTGTCACCATGCAAATAATATTATGGCCTCTAAGTGTGCTCGATAGAGGGAGAATTCCCACCTTAAAATAAGCCCCAGATGGGCGGTGAAGCGGGGAAAATCCGAAGCAGAGGTCAATATTTCGTGAAATCAAAGTGTTGAACTAGAAAATTTACATATAGATACAAGGGACGTAAAGAAAATGTACATCTGTATGTCTTTATTAACGGAAAGTAACCCTTGACCAAAGCCTTCAGCAGCTGAATGCTGCTACTTTTACCTCAAAGACCTTTTAGTTCCTTCCCATTGAAAGCCAGCAAGCATTGTGTAGACTGATAATTGAAAAGGTTCACGCCTTCATTTAATCCTCTCAAATACCGTTGATTTCCTTCCTTATTGCTTCTTTAGACACGTTTCCGAAAGCAGGGCAAAGAGCTGAAAAACCTTGATGACATTCGTCCGGACTGGGGACATCCATCCCATAATTCCAACACGTTTCCGTCTACGCATGCGCAGTCTTGCCTGGGGCGGCCCTCTAGCGGCTGTCCTTAGAACCAGCGGCGTCCTTCTCACGTTGAGATGCGAGATCTCGGTCTGTGTCCCCTTAGCCACGCCCAGTACACCCAGGGACCGACCATTAGTAGTGGGAAATATGTGGCGAAAGGGGGATGGGGCTATTGCTTTTACGTTTGAAGAACAAAGGATTTCACTTACTTTTTCATGCCCCTTAGGGCAGCGGCCAGTATTCGCCTTATTAGAGTATCCCATAATCGCTCACGATTTGCCGTTTTGGAGCTGCTAGTGCATTTTTGGGATGGATCTAGCAATCGTAATTCCGGCAGGCTAAGGTAAAATAGGATATTTCTAACAAGATATATATCTGATTTATGGTATACTGAAAAATGAATGCTTAATCTCCAGTAGTTTGTGAGATATTGGGCACAGAACAGAGCTGCTAAAGTTAAATTATTTCTTTTGTAGATCCAACAGGATGAATGTAGGCTAACTCACTGATTCTAATTTGATCAGCTTTCATGGGATAACCTTTACTCCCTTTTTGTCAGTATCTATCGAGCGTCCCTTGCATGGACTTTAGTTACATTCTGCAGCGCTCGCACCTCTGCTCCAGGAAAATAGTCCAAGAGAGTACTCTCTGCTATGTAGGTCCTGGAGGGGAAGTAGGGACTGTAGATGAATATAATTCTGGCTTATTTCAGTAATCCAAATACAAGGAGATAAGGATGTCTTATACAGTAATTCCTAGCCAAGGGTGCGATTATAACGTAGCAGCAACATTCTGGTTGGTTCTGTATTTGGTTCTTGTTACATTCTTTTGAGCACTCCCAATAACCTTGCTGCAGCGTACTGTCATGAAATTGCACTGTGACATACCACAACATTCTGGTTATGTTCTTCAACTCAAAGAGAATATCCTTATAACATTCTGTTTTGGTTTTGTCCTAACCTCACAAAAAAAAATGTTATAATAACATTGTATGTAGGGGTAGACGAGGCTGGATAGCTCACACTAAATTTTTTTTTCTGAAGTTGGGTGAGAGATAAGATACCCATAATCTATGCTCTACACCACCCATTAAAGAAAAGAATATAATAACATTGTAACCTCACCATCAATAACGTGATTGTTACATGTCATCTTAATTAGTAACAAACCAACTAAATCAGTATGGTCGCAGAATGTTTCTGTTACGTCACAAGCTGGCTGGGATTTCCCCTCCCCTCCCCCCCGACAAACAATGCCCGGTCCCCCCCCCCCCCCTCTCCCGGGGTAGAGGCAGGGACAGCCCGGTCCCCTCCAGCCCCCGGCCCCTAGTCCCCGGGGATCAGGCCACTTTGTACTCCCGGCTCTAACAGATTGACACCGACTTGTTCCTCCATTCTCCGGCTCGCCCGGGTTCATCTGTCTACCCGCCCGTCTTTGGGCCGGCTCGGGCGAGTGGAAAAGTCAAATAAAGGCCACCAGGCCGTCTTTAGTACTGGCCCGGGTTTTTTTTCTCAATAGGCGCGTTTTAAATAGGTGTTCCACCTTATACCCCCGATGGACTGATGACTTTGGTTAGATTTGTTTCACGACGTGTACGCGACAACGTTTATTCATTAAGCTATAAAGATGTGAGAAATACATCCAACTCGACGATGGCTTGGTGTATACTTTATGTTTAAGACATTAGAATCATGGTTGAATTAACATGTTTCGGATTGTTACATCCTTCATCAGAATTAGTTCTAACCGTAAAATGGGTTGGGTATATCATAAATTAACGGTATGAATTCATTAAGTTGTACGCGACTTGTAAGTAGTGTATGGACATGAGGATTTGGTGCTTGTTGCGTGTAAAGCGAGTTGTTTATTTCCGACGTCCCTTATCTAACCGATTTGGTATGAACGGTGTCATCTATGGAGAGGATCCTGTCAGTAATTTACCCCATACATTGACATAGTAAATAGCCCCAGTATTGCTGATCGCGATTTACCCGAAATGTAGGTACGAGACCCTCATATTCAGTATAATTTATAAATGTCATGCAGGGAATATCACTGCCATGCATAATAAGATTATGATGGGTATTTCTCTTTATTTTTGTATAGTCTCGACAAAACCGGGAGTGGGTATCAAATAATGAGAAATAGAGAGATAATTGTGTTGCAACTCCTGAAACTTTTTTTACTAGACAATACCACTTCACAATATATCGTGATTTTCCCGTAATCATATCAAGTCATGGTATATGATGCTAATCGGATCATATAGTGATGGGTTGAGTGAAAGTGTCAGGCCTGTCTCCCCCCACCCCTCCATTCCCAACCCAGGTTATGGTATCTTACTGTCCTTTACTGTAATTTGAACTGCAGTTTAACCCGGGAAAGCATATTTGTGAGCACATAATTTTCAAACTACGAATCCTTTATAACCCTGGAAACTCAACCCCAACGCCTCAATACATAGTCATGAATTGACTTGTTCTTAATATGATAGACACAATATTATAACCCCATTATTTCTGTTTACTATAACCTGTACGGGAACCACAGGGACATCCAATGGGTCAGTGAGTAAGTGAGTGAGTGAGTGATGGATGTTTTACGAGTACCGAAAGCCATGTTTCACTACGAAAACAAGTTGGGACGAATTCTGTCTTTGGTGACTGTATCTATGAGATGAAGGTGACAGGGCGGGCAAACAGCAGGGGATCAGAACCTGTAAATCATTTTTCCTTTACTTCATCCCTTAATGAACCCAGACACCAACCCGGAATTGAACGCAAAGAACCACTTGGTCAGTGCCGGGTCCCCCTATCACCTTATGATCAGCAGGGGCTACTAGGAGCCTATATTCTCCCCAGGAGCAAAGCCCCAGTCCGGCACCTGCACAAGGTCCATGGGTCAGATGAGCAGCGGTGTATATTTGATGAGGGTATCAGATCCTACTAACGCCTTTTTCTAGGTGTGGGCTGATGAGAGGCCGGCTCACCCTACCAGAGGTGGACCCCTAACTGGATTAAGTCAGATTAGATAGGGTCAGATTAAGTCAGATTAGATAGGGGTAAGCCTGTGTCTAGCTGGACCATTAACCTGTTGCTATTGGCGATTGCATCAGACCATTAATCAAACTCAATAATATGAGTTTAATTCCCATTGCACGGTCATAATTTAATACTAACCCACTTTATAGCATATAGCAAAGTATTGATATAGAGACGTTATACGTAAAACCTTATATACAGCACAAAATGGCAGATACGTCGTGAACAGCTTGTATGGAAGACTACTGATAATAACCTTTCTATCCTCTGGATTAAAGGAGCAGTATCGTCCTACCATCGTAATACTTATGTCCGCCGACGTAAAATTGCCGGTGCCTTGTTTTAGGCTTTCAGAACGTCATCCGCCAATGTCACTGGTCGCATCAAGAATTTGGCAAGCTTCTGTGATAGTTGTAATTCAAGCAAAGTCGTGGGCTACGATACTGCTCCTTTAACTCATGTGGCTGGTATATTCCGCATTGACTGGTTAATACGTCCAGACAATGGGCCAAAATGCCATGGGTTGCTCCTATTAATGATATTTGTATTTATCAGATTAGGACATTTTTGTAAATAGAGCACGGTATTCTACACGGCCAAACCCTTTTGGAAGAATATTGACCACTCTATAGAAGAAATATGACTGATCTAAATGAATGACCCTGGCCCGGAAATCAGACCAATGACCTTTGGATTAGCAGAGCTTTGCTTTATCAATAGTAAACTCTCCCAATGCGTACTTTCCCTTAATCCCCAGTCTTCTCAAACCGCCCTTTCCTAAATCCCCCACTCCCGTCTGTCCCCAATTTACTGCACGTTCGTGCGGACTACTTTGCCGCAGGCAGGGTTATCAATTAGAGCAGGATGTGATCAGGCGTCGCGGCCTCATCACCGGGGTCGGGGCGCGCTCCCTCCGCCGCCCGGGGCCACCAGAGGGCGCTACGAGAGGTGGCGTCAAAACAATAACCGGCGGGCGTCAAACGGAACGGCAAGCGCCGCTGACACACCATTCATCTTTTACGGGCTACCCTCGCAGCGCCTGTCGTACGTATTACAAGGTGTGAGCACAGCTTTGATACCATTAGGTATTACGCCGCGTCCGCTGAGAGGAAACCAGAGAGGCGAATTAAAAGTGTGTAAGTGGAGGTTGGCTGGCTGCTGAGCAGTATAACAGTGCAGCGGTTGATTCTCTCATTCCCTGACAGACTACAGGCGCATCCCCACTTGGACGACAAAAAGTTTAGTCAGCGGATGATTATTGTTAATCCTTTCCATCCACAACAACCAGTGCTTGGTGGTGGTGGTTTCCCGGAATAGAAAGGGTTAACTATATAATTGTCCGCCGACTAAGATCTTTGCCGGCCAAGTGGGGATCGACGCAACTTTAGGCATTGGCATGCAGTGTTAAAGACCGTGAGAAGGTTAAAGGACGTTTCTGGTAATGTGATATTATCAGTTTACCTGCAGGTACCAGAAACAATGCATGTTACTTGCATGTAGGCTATAATATCCACATTGCTAAGGAAACCGGAAATGTTTAATGACCCATTCGCTCTCCACTGCAAATAGAGCCATATTTTGAATGACACACACCTCCATCTCCATCTACATGTATCAGCCACTGACCACGTGCGACATGGGTATGGCGATCTGAGAATAGACCTGTTCACTTTGCCAGCTAGCCCACCCCTTATTTCTATGATACCGACATTTTTAGAAAAATGTTCATCATACTTGATTCACAGTAATTTTCCTAGTACTATTACCCAAAACGCAACTTTATAAGCTTTTACTTTCAATATGATGTTGAATATGTAGCTGTAAGACTGTAAAACAAAAATAGCATTTCCCAATAGGGAACAGTATTAAAACCCTTCAGTTTTGCTCACAATGTCCAACCCTAAAATCACAAAAACATTCCATATTTTGGTTTACCTAAAATGGAGATAATTACCTAATTGAGAGAAAATAATAATTCATCCTCATTTATCAACACCTTATTGACTTAGAAAACACAAGTGCTAACTCATTCACTCAGATTTGTGTCATTGCCTTACTTTGCAAAACCTGCAATTATGTCCGACCTCTGTATCATGCCAGAAATACATCCAAAAATGGACAGGTCTATAACGAAGTGGATAGCGAACTCAGATCCTTGACGGTTGTTTAGCTATCTCAGATTTGAGACATGCTTTAGTAACGTTTGTGCGAGCACACTTATAATATTATTGCTCATGATATAACTGGCTGGCGGATCAGGGATTAAGTGGGTTTTGGTCCTTATCTTAACCAGTTTTAGACTCCAACTTGAGTAAAAGAGAAATGTATGTTATATGCATGTAAATATCCTATATATCATCTTATAATGACAAATGATTTAGCCCATCTCATTGACCATATTTACGCATTTAACTATAACACAGCCTGTTAATTAAATTTAATGTCGACAGATTTAACACATCACCTTTCAAATCCGTAGAATATGAGGCGGATCATTTACAAAGGGCCGTTGGCTGTGGCGATACGCTGTGAGGCTGATCCCGGCTTACTCCATCTAGACCGACACCTCTTTACTCCCGGCCCGCCCGGAGCTGTGTACCGTCTCCCTACACTACTCACATCCGGCTGGGGCAGGCTGGAGGGGGATGGGGCGGTCTGATAGAGCGGGGTCTGAGTAACACAGACAGTCTTAATTGAGAGCAAAGATACATGTATAAGTCTAACCGGGTTTTTTTGTATGTTATTCATAGAATGGCCCTAATTCCCACAGTTTGTGTGCGTATTGAATATGATCTGCAATGCACAAAAGTATCCCACTTTCCTGTCTTGGTCAGTAATAGCAGAGAAAGGCCTTTTTTTTTTTTTGATTGGATTTTTATCCAGGCTGAGTTCACTTTATTAAATGTTCTTCCACTGCAGTCCTGTGGACCATTTGGGTCCTGTGGACCATTTGGGCACAATTCCGTGCAGGGGTCATCCAAATGTCCTCTTACCAGGCTGCACCCCATGGGACTCGAACCCATGGGGTGTCAATGCCAACGAGTGGTACCAACGCCTCTGCGACGCTGGCCACCCCGACCCCCTAAATCCAGTTCAATATATTTTGAACACTTTTTGACAGGTTGAGTACCTGTTTAAATATATCTAGAGTATATATATACTACTTTGCGTGGTGCCATCTATGATGTTGTTTATAAAGATGCTGAGATGGTAATACAGCCTACAATACTGAGTTGTTTGGATTGGGATTTGTATAATTCTAGAATGCGATCATTGAAGACAGTATCCGCACGAGAAAGGATCCAGTTCAATATATTTTGAACACTTTTTGACAGGTTGAGTACCTGTTTAAATATATCTAGAGTATATATATACTACTTTGCGTGGTGCCATCTATGATGTTGTTTATAAAGATGCTGAGATGGTAATACAGCCTACAATACTGAGTTGTTTGGATAGAAAAGACACCATAGCAGAAAGCATTTCTGCAACTTGAATCACTGAAGGAGCATTGATGGAACACAATATATCATCAAATGATTTTATTTAAATTGGCATGGGCTTATAACGGATTCCTCCCGAACAAAATAAGCAGGTCAATGGTAAGAAGGAAATTGAGGTCTGAAAACTAGAGAAAATGTCGGCGTAAAAAATGGACGGTTCCTTAACAAGACATTGTGTATAGCTGCTTTATATATATATATATATATATATACATATATATATATGTATATATATATATATATGTATATATATATATATATATAGCTCTCAATTATGTATGTATATATATGTATAATAATATACATATGTATGTGAGTAAGTATATGTCTGTGTAAGTACGTGTGTTAATATATATGGTACCGGTTGCACAGGCATGCCCTATCAGCTAATTTATGTTCTGTTACTCGTTGCCCTCACGTGCCCTTAGGATGACCTAGATATCAAGGTACGGTTAACAGACACAACTCCAACTCTAAATAATATGGGAATTGGAAATAAGCGCATTATAACATGTCTCATCCATATGGGAGATGAAATAATGTGAGAAGAAACCGTTTAACAAGCGTACATACATGGAATATAGTTCTTGAAGCCAACTTTTTGTGCCTATATACACGTATACGTTTTTAGCGTTTCTGTACACTTTGGAATTTGTGAACGGGCTAGTGGAAAAGAACCTACATTAAGGAGCACAACTTCTTCCTCCTCGCACAGGGAAGGCAATGAATGTCACATAGGTTAGTTTTTTTTCCATGAGAACATACATAAACCTTGATGTCACTTTACAAAATCAACAATGTGCGACGATCTGAGTAATACGTGTTTATTCCTCCTTCGCCATACGTCTCCCTAGGGCCGTGTGTGTGCTTTAAACAGCAGCCGGCCAGCCGGGGGACCCTAAGAGGTGGAGGATCAGAGATGAGGGAGAAAAAGTCTTTGAGAGCACATGGTCTGCTGCCTGCTTCACACTAGCTGAAGGCTTCAGTGGAACTCAACTGGGGGTACACTCTTTATTTCTCTAGAAGTGTAGGGCATTCTCCCTTCCACGGATAGCTGATTTACTGTATTATAGGCACATGCATGCTAATTTTGAATAATTTTGTAGACAAAAACTCTGGGAAAACTATAGGAAATTTATAACTATTTGCTATATGTCTTTCTGAAATGAATTGATTATTAAACCAACTTGAAAAATATCAAATATACACAGACACCAACTGGAAAAATAGTCAATGCTAGTTTTCCATCATCTAAGACCACAAGGTATATCATGATTATTGAAAATTCCTATACTTAAGCATTTTGTAACTTGTCTACATATTCCCCGCATGCACCTTGATTTAGGGTAGTCTGCAGGTGAACTACAATAATTAATTAGCTATCCGTGGTCGGGAGAATTCAGTGGCTGTCATTATAGAGTTACTATCAACTGTTACCTATTGTTTATGTCAGTCAGAGTGGATACGCTCCGTAGTACATTAAAATAGAACTAATTCTTCTCTCTAATTGAGCAACTAACGCAGAAAATCGCATACTTATTAGCATATTTTAGACTCGAAAACGATCTTTGAAACAATCGAATGTATTTATATTGTTGTCTGAAAGCAGCAAATGCCTAAAGAACCATACCCACTAGGACATTTTTACACAGTTGGCCGACGCATTGGTGCTGAATTCTACCCTTAGAACCAGCTGATTTCAGCACCGATTCAGATCAAACACATTTCAATATGCCGTACTGACAGTACTGATTCTCATAGTTGCCCGTTGCCCGTCGCCCATCGCCGGTAAAATCGCCTAGTGGGTGTGGGGCTTAAGACGCGTATCCCTATTCTATCACTTAAAAGAGCGGCCTTCATCAGCACGTCGAGAATACAGTATTTTAAAGGGCTCACAAAAAAGGAAGATAAGCTAGGGATGATTTCCTTTGGGAAGTTCAACCGACTATCATATATCCGTCAAGATGAAGGAAGGTTAATTGGAAGATTATCGAATTGCCTATGTCTGTTTTTGTCATCATCCGACGTGCGCAAAGCTTTAATTATCTTGTCATGTTCTGGAGGGAATGCATCATCCAGTGTGGATAAAGCATTATCACGGAGGTATTTATAACCTATGTTTTGAAATGATGCGAGGTTACAATTAAAAAGAGAGGACGACCCAAGGAACGGAAAAATCCATTCACAATTCTCAGTCTTATATGTATCTGATTATGTTTTATTATATCATGACCTCCTGAAACGTCCCTGGGCTTCAGTGATCTAATGTTGTTACAGTAATCCTTGGGGAGAGATCCAAGGGAGGGTGGGGGGGGGGGGGACCAGGGGTCCAGGAGTTCTAGTACTAAGCCTCTACATACGCAGACCCCCTTTTCGAAGTCCGCCACTGCTGTAATGTTTATTCTATGTAAGACTAAAGATGGTAGTAAAGATTGTCTCTAAGCTTATGGAGGTGCGAGATGGTAGCAAATATGCCTAGCTTTCCAAGATCCAACAGCTGGATCTAAGTGATGCCAGAGGGTCCAGAACCCCCCGACCCTGCCACTCTTTTTGAAATCCCGAAACTGCTTGAAAATGGTGCATGTACATTACTGTTATGATATCTACAGATCTATGTGTTATGGCTCGGGGATATGACTGACTTTTCTCTGTCAGATATCCTAGGTTTGTTCCTCGTCCAACATGCCTAAAGCCCACCTCCCCCCTAAAGCCCCATTCGCCGTGGTGAATATTTCTGTCGTAGAGACCTGCGAAAAGTTTATCTCAAGCATTCGCAAATGATCTCAGATGCGATAAAATGATTGCAAGCTAGAAATATTGGTCGTGTAGCATTCACACTGAGAGGGAGGGTACCTTGCGATGATTTGCGATCATTTTCGCAATCAATCTCATCCATAATCGCACAGGTTCTCTACGAAAATATTCAACATGTTGAATAATTTCGCAGAGAATCTGATCGCAGAGGGCTACGATCATCCAACATTTCCAACGTTCTCAGATCGTAGAGCTCTACGAAAACCCACGTCCACCACGGCGAGTGGGGCTTTACCTGATCAATGAGGCCCCCTTGTCTTTGCCCCCTCCCCCCATTGTCCCACCCCGCGTCCCCTCCCTGACCCCCACACCCCCAGGTCTCCTGACATCACGTCAAGTCTCGCCCCAGGTATCGCGCCCCACGTGACAAAACGAGACCTGGACACATACTAATTGGTGCCGTCGAGATCTCGTGTCATCTCGCGAGAAAAGTGCCGCCCTTACTGGGGGATGCTGGGTGACGGGGCATGTCTGTTACTAACGGTGTTACTTAGGGGGGACCTCCTACACCGTCCAGGGCCAGGGGCCAGAGGCAAAGCTGAAAACCTGCGAAACCACATCTTGTTTGGCATTCGAAGTATAAACTTATAGGATTGTAGTTGCTCTGTGTTCTATGCATCTGAAGACTAAGACTGTTTGACACTCGCAGTATAAACTTTGTATTGTAGTTGCTCTATTATGATATGTACATGCAGATTAAGACTGATTTGGACATGTGATGAATGAAAATGTTTTATATAAAATGATAAGTCAAAGCAAATTTCTGAAACATAGATAATGGACTCGATTATACAAAAATAAAAAGATATCCACTGATACCTTTTCTCTATGTAAAACAAACAAAAAACACTGAGTGACAACGTGTCACATGCATAGGCTTAAATTCGGGAATGAATTTGTCTACATTTCACCCAGCTAGCAGTCAACGCTTTGATCTAGGCTGCAGGCGCTCAGAAGGTACAAGGACACAGAGCATCGTGTCTGTGAGAATAACCGAGTATTCTGTTTCACAATTAGAAATATTGCATTGCATTTTGACTCCTAGCTAAAACCCTGGAAACTAGATGCTGCCCATGTCAGTATCCAATTCTTTTCGGTCCAATACGGTGTTCTCGATACCCGTTTACTTTGAAAAGAAGTCACTTTTTGTTAAACATGGAAGGCTTTTGACGTTTTTCCCTCCACACAACGTTCAGCATCAGTAAATGAATGCCCTACATCTCCCAAATCACCCTTTTCCTTCCCCTCCATAATTCTTTCCTTTCTCCTTTTTTAATTCTTAAACGACTTTATTTTACGTTATTGGTTTCCACCCAGTGGATCATTTGGGCACAATTCCGTGCAGGGGTCATCCAAATTTCCAATTCCTTCCTCCCTTCATTTCATCATTCCTTCCTTCTTTTCCCCCAACCTCTCTCTATTCATTCCGCTCTCTCCTCTCACAAATCCACATCCTACATCTATATTCAGTAACAGAGGCCCCTATTGGCTGGCTGTTAGTCGGGAACGCAGGTGGCATTGCGCATGCGCTTCCAGCCAGATCAGGTAGGGCCCTGATTGGTCAATAATGGGGGGAATCCGAGCTGGGAAGAGGGGTGTGTTCAGGTTGTGGCGTATCGTTTGGGATATTGATGTTGTCTCAGAAGGGGGTGAGTGGGGGTGAGTGGGAGGGGGGGGGGGGTTAGGGGGGGGGGGGGTCGGTAGCCCTGTTTAAACAAGCAACCTGCACGGGCCAGGCTAGTGAGGGGGTTGGGAGAAGGGTGGCCAATTGCAAAGCAAATTCAGAGCATGCTTTAGTAATCTGTAATGAACTATTGCTGTAGATCCAGAGATCGAATTCTAATGTTATTGGTAATTAGATATGGAATTATTAACACTAATTGCCATTAATGGACGTTACGTTTATCATGTTACGTCGTGAATTGGATCTCTCCATTAATCTTTCACTCAAAAGTACGTTTTAGAAGCCATTAAAAGCAACATGAATGAAGATATACCATCGATGCCATTTTATTACAATGTACAATACTTAGCTGTCTTGTGCTACGTTAAAAGTTTTATCTAACCCATCCTTGTACCCCAATTAAGAAAATTAATATTATATCATATAGGATCAGTAGAAAGCTTGAATGTGACATGCTTCAAAACTGGTCTATGTGTCGAGAGCCGATACAAACAAAATTTGTAAACGTCCGAGGCAAGAATGTAACATTATTATACCGTTGCAGTAACACTTGAGTTGGTTCTGTTTTGGTTCTCATTATGTTATTTTGATGGCACCAGTGATGTCTTTAGAACTGACCATTGTGACGTTGCACTCTGACAGTACCATAACATTCTGGTTACGTTCTTTCACGTAGAAATAACATTATGAAAACATTCTATATTAGTAAGGTCTCAACTTAACATTATTATAACACTCTGTCTCAGAGAATCTCAACCTAACTTAAAATGATGTAGCTGTTACGTTAAAATTGGGCAGGTAATAGACTGATAAAAAAGTATGGTTGCAGAACGTGCTTGTTACGTCACTGCCTCCTACCCCAGCATAGTGATTGCTTACAGATTAGTACTGATATTTCTACAGCCCATATTCACATCGCTTATTGTGTTTTTTGCGTGATCGCGTGTCAGCATACAGTTTTGTAGGTGGATATATGATCTGAATCGTGTCAAAAATTTGTCGATTTTGACCCAATTATTTGTTGATTTTATTGCCGATGGACCAACCAACTTCGTAAACATTGCCTAGTGGGCATGGGGCTTCATTCTGGCTATGGTTTGGTATGTCTGTAAGAGTAGCATCCATTGGTATTTATTCCAGCCTAATGACATGTATGTCAACACCTCAGATCATTCTCAATCATTCCACGAAACCAGAACGTACCAAGAATTCATAAAAGACTGACACGTTTCAGTCTATATCCAATTACCTCTGCCAACTTAATGAGATATCACAGCAGAGAGTTCTTACACTTTCACGTCATAACCTCTCGGAGTATTAGTAATTCGGGCAATATATGATCCAATGGCCCGCTGCACAATGACCGATTGTAACAGCAATCGATTTCAACAAGATAACCTTTCCTTGTTTATTTGTAACAAGGAAACCTTTCCTTGTTGAAATCTATTGCTGTTATGCATGTTTATCTTTACAGGAACTATAGTCCAACAGCCCCCTTTATAACATCAATTTACAGAATTCCATTTGATCCAGTAGAAAAAAAGATGGGCGTTTCACAACAAGGATCATCTCAACAAATTCCTTGTTATGACAATGATCTTAAAGTTGTCCTTGTTAGGACAACGATCTTAAAGTTGTCTTGACGTTGTCCTTGTTACAATCGATCATTGTGCAACGGGACACTGTGTGCAGTGGTCCGTCGCATAACGGGTCTCGCTGTTGCGAGGGTTGTCCACCATAGCGAGACTTGCCCCTGTTCAACAGCGAGTGGATCCAACTTTGGCGATAACAGCGATGTTTGTCCACCTGATTTTGATTGCTTTTAAATGAACAAGGATGTCCTTGTTATGTGTAATATAACAGTGAGACTTATCTCAACAGCGACATGTGTCACTGTTATCTGTGTTACAACAGCGACACATATCACAACAGCGATATGTGTTGCTATTATCTGTGTCACAACAGCGACACATATCGCAATAGCGACATCCCTATTCACAAACTATCGCTGTTTCTATTTGTTTACCATGTTCCCATTGTTATCACCAGGAGTCGCCATAGTATTTTCGGAGCACCATCTTGCGGGACTCAAGTGAACTATCTCATAAACATAAAAACCGGAAGTGATAATTTTCCCGGAAGTCTTCCTGCGGCAGCTTTCCGAAACAGACACGGCGTCCACGAAGGCAAAGGAAAAACATGTCCGGGAAGGTAAATATGCAATGACACCATTAGGAATTCATATAATAAGTTAGTTTATCTACTTATTGTTGAAGTACAGCCGATTAATATCTTGTTAGTTTGTTAGTTTTTGCGTCTAACCGTACATAAGGTGACGCCGTTTTGCCCTCCCCTATTATCGCTCATGCCACCGGCAACGTAAAAGGTAATTTTAAAACAATATACTCGATAGAAATATTACTTTCCGGAATCTTGTACATGTGATGTCAACATTTCTTGAAAGTTCGATGAGTTTTAGTTTGAACCACTTCATTATAACACTCCTCCTGGTCATATGTTGGTTTCCATGAAGTACTGTGGGTCATCAGTTTACTGAAGCCCCATACCCACTAGGCGATTTTGCGATTTTACCTCCAGCAATCATTTTTTCCTATGATGGCCCGTCATTCTCAGGTATTGAAATCTATATGTTTCATCAGAATCGTCTGTAAAATCGTTGGGTTGTTAACTGGGCTATTTTATAGAACCTGTTCATTCCAAAAAATAGCTTAATGATGCTTCCTGACGGAAAAATCACCAAATAGGTATAGGGCTTCAATTAATTCTGCTTCCAATTTAATGTGGAAAACATTCCTTTTTTTTTTTACGTATCTATTTAAATTGAAAAAGGAAAAATTTTAATTTTGAGTTACCAGGTACATGATAGCAATTCTATGTACAATTTCAAATACAAATTTGTAAAAATCATTTTTACTTTAAATAGAAACGACATCGAACTGTGCTAGACTATGAGGAGGACGTCTCTGCAGAACGTGAGGCCGCAAGAAGAGATCGAGATCGACAACCAGCTCGAAAAGTCAGAGTAACCAGCACCTCCCACGCAGGTGTACCTCTTGGTGCAGTTCCCAAAGACAAAGTCCATAGAACCTTGAAGACTGGTGTGTCAAGTAACTATCCATCCACGAGTGGATTACAAGGTTTATATGCAGGATCAGAAGGGCCTGTGGGTAAAGTTAAGAAAACAAAAAGACCACCTATAGTTGCCAAACCTAGGGCGCCTATCGTACCCAAAGCACCTATGAGCACACCAACAGGGACGTCAGAGTCGGACAAAGAGCCTGCAGAAGGCCTAGATGACACCCTCAATGATCCTGACTATTTGGATATGCCTCAGGAGACAGACAGTGATGAAAACGAAGTAAGGGACACTCATTATATCATCCCGGCCTCCCAAGAGTCCAATCGTAAATTGAAAAGGCAAAGACGACCCAGGTTGGTATATTACACTAAAAAAGTTGTCTCCTCAACATGAGTTCCATTATTGATGTAGTAAAAGGTGTGATCTATCTATTTACTTAAAAAAAAAACGGTACTAGGCTAACACAAAATGTTAAGAACCAGCCAACATATAAATCAAAATAATTTATAATTAGAAGTGAAAAACATCGTACAAATCATCTTCAACTTTACATTTACATGAGAGGCTTTCAAGTATATATCACAATAATACATCAAGAATAACATTCTGTAAAAATGTTGGTAACCGTTACAGCAATGACGCAATTAAAAGAAAAGAAACTAAAATGAAATTAGACTCTATATTGCATCCGATTATGGCGTTCTATATTTGGGATGATGCTACAATTTTGGTGTTTTATACCTACCCTAGGACAAAAAACAGTTCAAGTGTTGGCAAACAACGTATCCGTGCACGATTTTGGACTGAGGATGAACTGTGCCGTTTATTCACCTCTGCCAATTACTACAAGAGGGAGCTCAAAGGTCCCTACAAATTTGTAGGTGATGCTACCTTCCTCCGCACAGTAGCCAGACAGCGTGTAACAGGTATAAGATTATTTAGATATTTAACAATAGCCAAAATACAAAAACAATGTGACGTCACTTTAAACTGTGTATTTAAGTTATCCAGTCTAATCGGCATTTTTGAAAAATGATGCACTTCAATGGTAATATGGCTAATTCAAATGTATAATGACTGTCATGTTTGACCCCATAAATCCTGACCTTATAATCAGAGATATTCTTTTAAAAACAATAAATATTTTGAGAAAATAGAGATTTTGAAATACTGATTTATTGTTGACCGCTTTTTGAAAAAAAAAAAAAAAAAAAAAGGTCATTTGTAGAGTCTAACTAAAATTGTATGTTCCTGCTCATAGCTACAAAGAGTGTTTCGAGAAAACATACTGACCAATCCCTGCTTACTGTCTTTGAAAGCATGTCATCGATTTCAATCCAAAAGTGAGAAATAATGTTGAATCATCTAAAAAAGAGTAGTACCAAGCATAAAGGAACACTGAAACATGTGGTTTTTATCAAAATTCATAAGGAAATTAGTTACAACTATGCACTTTAACTGAATTTTTTTTCCCTTATCCGACCTTTATTTCTTAAATTGTGGCCTTTTAAAGGTACATTTTTTGGAATGATCACCGCTTTGAGGCCTGTTACTGTAAAACATGTGTCTGGTGATTGAATGGACATATTAATATTTCAGACGACGTAAATGAAGAAAAACCACCGAAAGAACGACGCTCCCTTGCGGAAGTCAAGAACAAGTTAAGCCACTATCAAACTTTTGCAAAAAAGGCTGTGAGTACATTCATTATTAATCTATAAATATCTTTTATTTTTGTTTGTCATTTAGAAATAGTGTTCGTACACGTCATGAAGGCATTCTATTCTTAACTAGTGCACAATGTAAATGTAAATTTACAATTCATTCTTCTTGGCGTCTGTACAAATCAAAAAGTATGCTCATTTTCCTTTTAAGAGGATATCGATAAATTTTAAATGCATCTAACACTTCCTGTTCTGTAAAACTTAAATTAATTATTTATATGCCTATTTATCTTCCCAGTAATAGCGTGTAATGTTTTGAGTATTCAAAGTAAAAAATAGATGGTATTTGGAGCAAAAATAATTTCATGAAAAACATGTAAGACTAGGTCTCTTTGTTAAGTTATGTAAGAAATATTCTTTTCTTTGTACGATGGAAATTGATGCCTGTATTTAAATTTTTGTTACATTCCGTACAACTACACTTCAAATTGTATAAAGCTAACTTGTTTTAAAGCTGTAATTTCTGAATTTCTTACTCCAGCACGAAGAACTCGTAATGAGGTATGGCTATAGCGGTGCCGGGAAGGTCCCAGAGGAAGAACATCTCCGCGAGTCTGTTCTGCTGGCAATTGAATACACGGGTATAGATGTCGTTGTGGGTGAGTATATATGTCCATTCTAGTATAACGGATAAAACTATTTATATCTTATTTTTGAAAATAATTTTTCTTACATAACCATTGTGTACAATAATTTTTAAAGACTCGAATGCTTTTTTCTGTACTAAAAATTATGCCTCTCTGGTTGTTAAGATTCTGTTTCTCAGAATGATCAACATTTAAAGAAATAAAATACATATCACTATCTCTAGTCGTCTGTCTCCAGGCAATTTAAGTTTAAAATATTACCTTTCTCCTGGTGATAACATCCAATACCCTTTTCATGTTTAAACTTGAAATGACGACTGTGGAGGGTATCTTTGGGTTTTTAATTACATGAAGTAACTTCAATTTTCCTGTTCATTTTGTCTTCCCTGTACATCCAAATGAAATGAATCAATACCATTGAACTAACGTTTCTTGCAATTACTGCTTATATAATTACAGGTATACCAGGTTTGAAACCTGCAGCTCTTGCCAAGAAGCCGCCAAGTGCGATGAGGGAACCAAACCCACGAGAGGCCATTCTTCGAGAGAAACTACTGGAGCGTGGTGGTGCATCACGGGCTACTACCTCTGCTACCCTTTTTCCCGGATCTTCACGCGACGAGTCATTACTGGAGCAAGCACAGTCATCTGATGAGGAGGATGTAAATTATGATGCTTACGGGCGTCAGTTGCAGAAGAGTGATACAACCGTTCCTCCCAGGAAGACAGCCATTCCTCAGAAAAAGACTTATGACCCGGTTGACCTGTGGCAGCGTGTGACCACCTCTACCCAAAAGCAACCTAATAAGCAGCCCACACAACGTCAGAAACACCCTAGAAAGCAGGTTTTTACAATAAATAACGAAGAAGAGGAGTTCAACCTTCGTACTCCGCAACATTCAGAGGGGTATCAATATTCCTTTCGAAGCATGGGAATTGAATCAACTCCTCAGTTGAAAAACAGACTACAGGCTGAAATTCAAAACTACACCCTGGAGTCCTCTCAACCCCCGGATACACTTCCAGACCTGCCGGACACACGAGTTTCCAAGGGTAAAAGTGTCCAAAAGAATGTTAAGTCAAACAACAGTGGAGAGACTTTTGAACGGTCTGAAATCTTGCCGCCCCGTCAGAGTAAATATTTCCCACCAAGTGCTAGAAAAGACCAAGAGGCTGCTCAGAAGATATTGGCTCAACGTGAGAAGGGTATTACAAAAAGTACACTTCATTCAGAAGTCAGCCAACCTACCACCGAAGCTTACAAAGTGAGCACTGTGCGGGACAGGAAAGACCAAAATGTATTTACTGAATTGAGACAGAAATTGGACTATGGTGGTAAGGGAATACAAAAAAAATCTCCTACACATACCATTGCCAGAAACCCCTTTGATGACGAGAACACTGACTCAGACGCAGAGGACGTCACACCAGAAAATACAGCATATATCGACGATTTAGAAAATGAAACAATACAAACACCGACATTCAGAACTCTTGAAGACACACCCGTTCCCACAAGATTTCTTCCAGAACGCACTAGCTCAACTGTCAAAGTTACCAGGAGTAGAGATGGAGAACAGGTGTATTCACGTCGCGAGCATGGGAGCAATGAAGAAGTGTCTAGCAGTGAAGAAAAGTTAAAAGACAACCTTCTCAAGCTCAAAGTCCAAGAAAATGGATCCAAGAAACTTGCACCTCTAACAACCCAACAAGAGGTTCATCATGGCCATAATGACAACTTTCAAGAGGGCGACATCGAGCACCATGGGGTTTCAGATAATGATTCCCTACATGGACAGGCATCTTTAAATTCTGATGAAGCACAAGAGAATGAGCTCGTACCTGAATCGGTCGGAAAAATCACAGAACATATGGGGGAATCTGAGGTTCACGTTACCAATGCCAAGTATCTTACTCAGATACGGGCTGAACTGCAAGAGGTCAGGAAGCTGCATGGAAACATGACGGAGGCATTACACACTAACCATGCAGCATTAATGACTGTGCTCAACAAGATGACCAACGTACAAGCAAACTCCTGTGCAGTGCTAAAGATGGCTCTGCATGAATTTGCTGAGTACAAACACCATAACATCTCGACACAGACCATCCTCACCAAGAATAATGTCCCGTATCCTATGGTAAATGAGGAGAGCGATGAGATTCTCATAGACAATGGGAATTTCATAATAAGTGAATATGTTGTGACAGCTTCACAGATGGAGCGTTCAGTTGGAGAGGCCGCTGGTACAATAGACACCGCAGGCACAAAAGGTAGATCATCAGCCAACCCGGAATCAGCACAGCATGCCGAGGACCATGAGATGTCGAACCAGGTTAAAGACCAGAACCGCTCTTCATCCCAGCGTGTTAGTACAGAACATGATGACGTGGAGTATATCATTCATGGCCAAGTGGACCGACCCACACTTCAGGACGACCATGAACAGGGGGTTTCTGCTGCTGGAAAAGACCAAAAAGTCTCCTCTACCCAGCGGGCTACTTCAAAGCTTGCCACACATGAGTCTAACACTCCTACCCAAGTACACCCAACCACACTTCCGTACGACCATGAAGAGGGGACTTCTGCTGGAAAAGACAAAAAAGTCTCCTCTACCCAGCGGGCTACTTCACGGCATCCCACACATGAGTCTAACACTCCTACCCCGGTTGAAGAACCCACAATTCTGTACTACTGTGAAGAGGGGAGTTCTGCTGGAAAAGACAAACAAGTCCCCTCGAACCAGCGGGCTACTTCACAGCGTGCCACACATGAGTCTAACACTCATGCCCAAGTACACCCAACCACACTTCCGTACGACCATGAAGAGGGGACTTCTGCTGCAAAAGACAAAAAAGTCTCCTCTACCCAGCGGGCTACTTCACGGCATCCCACATATGACTCTAACACTCCTACCCAGGTTGAACAACCAACAATTCTGTACTACCATGAACAGGGGGGTTCTGCTGCAAAAGACAAACAAGTCCCCTCTACCCAGCGGGCTACTTCACAGCGTCCCATAGAGGATTATAACACTGATACCCAGGTTCAAGAAACCAAAATTCTGTACGACCAGGGACAGGAAGGGTCTGTTGGTAAAGAATACAAAGTATGCTCTTCGCAGCCTGGTTCTTCGTACACCCTCCACACGTACAGCCAGTCTCCCGAGGAGTATGTGATTCCCAGCTATGTTCAACACCAGACTCCTCAGCCTCAGGTTGGACAGGCAATGTTGAGCGGTCACTGGCCTGATAAAAGTCGCTTTTCTGTCCAGCCTGTTACCTGTGAAGGCATACAGACAACCAGACAGTCAGAGCCAAAAGACAATGTTGTTCATCACCATGAACATGCGACTTCCAGCGAAACACAGACTTCTAAAATTACACGTGTACATAATGTGAAAGTACCCTCTCAGAGAAATGTTATTGTTACTGCTCAAATTCTGGTGCCCCCGATTGAAAGCAAGATAACCAGAAATCCTCGTGTCACCTCCCCACCACCTGGTGCTGATGTAGTAGTATTGAGTTCCCCAACTGAATCTTGTGATGAAGGAACACGTCAGGGGAAAAAAAAGAAAAAGAAGGATGTAGTAGTTTTGAGTTCCCCGAGTGAATCGTGTGATGAATCTACAGAGAGGGGGAGAAAGAAAACAAAAAGGGATGAACCTAAGGTGGATACAGAGTCTCGTTGTGTTAGCACACGTAGCAAGAAGGAAGTGGGAGTTAAAACACGGGGAAAGAAGGCGAAACCGAAGTAAAAAAAATGTTATGAAAGGTATATGAAAACAACAATTACATTTGTAAAAAAGGACAGATACCTTTGAATTCAACGACATGTTTTAACATGTTGCATAGTGTTCAGGTTACAAGTATAGGAAGAATTTGATATACTCCCGTTTAAACTTTCATGTCATTTTGGCTGTTAAGTTATCCAAGAGAAAAAAAAAAGTCTATTGAACCGACACCCAAAAAAATTGAATTGAAAAAATGCTTAAACGTCCTACAACAGTGTATTTCTTGTTGCAAGAGTGGACATTACTGTTACCAACTTCATGATAGGATTTCATTATTCTATATGTTTACATACTTCGGAACAACTTTGATTGTTTGCATTCGATAGAATGATACAAAGACATTTATTGGTACTTGCATAATGTATACTTTATTGTCAGCAGATGACCACTAACAACTGCTGTAATTCAAACATTTGCGAAATACAGGTTTGACTAAATATAGTGAGAATTGCTCATGACAGACAATGCTTACTTCAGAGTTACGTTTCTTTTTTTTTTTTAAAATATTGAATGCCAGCATGCATGGTATAAATGTAACGGTATAATGTTGTTTAAGTTTTCTTTTGTCATTGTAATAAGTTATTGTACAAGGAATATTTGTTGTAGAATAACTGATTATAAATATTTCACTTCTTAACCAGTAAGAAATAGAAATGCCTTACAATTTTCAATACTTCATGGTTTTAAGGAAATCGTCAAGGGGGAATCGAAAAATAATTTGTTACTCGAAGTGTTCAGTGATGTAGTTTATGCGGGCCAGGTTCTGACCTCCTCGTCCACCACGTTGCCGGTCAGACACAACCTCAGTGTCGGGTTGGCCACGATCTGGTCCGTACACAGGGCGGTTGTCTGGGTCCCTGTCGATGACCAGCGGAGTATTTTCCCTCTTGGCAACATTGTGGAGACAACAGCAGGCCACTATTATCTTACCACAGACGTCGGGAGTGTGGAGCATGTAACCTCCCGAGTCACCAACCACTCTGTAGTCAATTATAAAAGTTGTATTTTATTAGTGCATGTTTCAAGATCGATACCATCAAAAAGGGTATATCAGGTGTCCACATAATGACTACATTATTGTAAAGAAGGATAGAACTTGCTAATTAACAGTATGATTAACTGTTTAAGTATGTTTTTTATTCTGAACAAATGATGAAAGTTCTACTCGAAAGACATGGTTTAACTAGTACATTTTAACCTCTTCTTATTGTTGTATTTCGATTTGAACTAAATTTTAACAGATTTTATCAGTCCATCTTTTGGTTTTTAATCATTTATTTTAGTTCAAGTTGAGCGTAAATGGGTCCAATAAGTTTGAAATCTTTATGGTAATAATTTGGGGGTTACCTGAATCGTTGCTTCAGAGACCCAAAGGTGTTTTCAACAACCACCCTTTTTGACCTGTGCCAGGCGTTGTAGTCAAGGTCCGCTTGTCTTGTTGGATTCATGACTGGCACGAATAGGAAGTCCCGCTGAGGATAGCTAAAAAAATAATAGAGTAATTCATGTTATATATTTGACATCGTTACTAGTGACTTCGGATTTACATGTTAATCACATTTTAACCCAAGTGCGACAACATAATAACGCTGTCTTGTAATTGTAAAAGAATTTTACGATTCAGGAATTCTGTTTATGTTCTTAGTTAGGGTGCGAGCACAGGATACTAAGATATTATGTTTGACTTTGAAAATAAAAGGATATTTCAACTTTTGTCGAAAATCCTAATTTTGTTTCACTTATTTCAAGATCACACTTCTTAGAGATGTCAATAAGTAAATGCAGAAAATAACTTACCCGTTGTCACCCATAATGAAATGCTCCCCGAAGAATCCTTGCTCACCCAGTCGACTGATTTCGGTGGTGCTCAATATGCCGGCATCATTGCAGGATCCTGGCCAACATGGATCGACATGCAAGATGCGTTGGTACGCGTCGGCAACAACCTGTTCAATATCAAAAAATATTCTAAATTATTATCTTATGGGCTTAGAAAATAAATTGCATTTTACAACCAACAGCTGCGCTGAAATAACAGTTTATACTATTGATTTTTGTAAAAGAGGAACAATATCTTATTTACAAGTATTTCATTAATTGATAAAATTTGAAAAATTTATATCTTCAAATTACAAAAAAAGGATTACTGAAATTGGAAATATTGAAGGCTCCCTTACCATCACATTTATACTGTGATACTGTTTACGGTTCACGTACTGGTACTCCACATTGGCCGACGGACGTCGTATGGAAACATGGGTACCGTCAATTACCCCAAAGATTTGTGGAAGCCCAAAACGCTGAAGAAATTCTTCTTCCTTCTCTTCGCGGGCATCTCGGCTGAACGGGAAGGAGATGTACTCTTGCTGGTGGCAGTAAAAGTACTCCGCCACCTCCAACACCGCACGTGACACTGTGGTTTTCTGTACTCCCTGGAAGTCACCGACGTTTGTGTAATCGGATCCGGTTGCAAAGTACCTCAGGGCCAGGCAGAACTGAAATAGAATAAGGAAAAATTAGTTCTAAGCAAGCGGAACACTAATGTTATAAACGATGACTTAATATATCGAGTTCATGTCCTGTTAAATAAATAAAGTAATAATATTTTTTCTTAATACATTATTAGATACTTTCCTAAGTGTTCTAGAAGCAGTAAAAATGATTTATTTCTGTGGTTCCTGAATTCTTTAAATAAATATTCTAAAAGGGTTCTACCAATGTGAACAAGCATTTATTTTTCAATAAGGACACTAACAATTAGGCATACTAAGTGATATCTAATGGATATTTGGATTGAATATGTAATAAATACACTAAGACCATTGGAGTTGAACAATGGTTAAGCTACGTCAGCAATGATTTGTGTCAATATGTTATAACAGTGGTCGTTAACACAACATGTCTAGGTTTATTCCTTTTACCCTTTATTCATTTTTTGTAATAACAAAAATAAAATACTGAATTATAATAAATTAAGAGATTACTCTGTAATTATACAAGATTTTTCTTTATTTATTTGACAAAAATGGACAATAATTTATTTTGTGTTTATGATTGAGGATGACTTTTAGTAAAACTAACATAAGAAGGTTGTGTCAACAAAGAGTACTTACGCGTTCAGGTACAGAGATACCGCCGCCCTGGCTCGAGCCTGAGGTAGAACAAAAGCCCGCATCGTAGAAAGCTTTTGCCAGGCGTTTAACGATTGGCTTACGAAGCCGATAGCGGGAGAGGAACTTGGCCTTACTAAACCTTGTGAATGGGTTGATTCGAGGGTAAACCTCCTTCTTCTGGCGTGGTTTCTTCGGAGCCATGTTACCATTGACTGTATATGACTGTGTCTCACGTGATATTAACAACAAATAACTATTTCCCGCCATGTTTCAAAACCGTCAATTTTATTACAAAAATCAAGAGTGACAAAGATAACTTAACAACGATATCGCAACAAGGATGTCCTTGTTTCACACCATTTATTATGCGACGGGGTTGGTCGCTGTTGCGAGGATTGGCACATTGAAAACCTTAAGGATATCGCTGTTGCTAGAGTTAAATCTAAACCCTCGCTGTGGTCTCGCTGTTGCGAGCGTTTGGTTATGCGACGGAGCACTGGCAGCCATATAAGTCAGAGATTCTAGGCACGTTCAACACAGTTAAAATGAGGATGGTAATAAGGTTTGGTGCTGTGGCTGATGCTGAGTGACTCCTTCCGGGGGACTTGGCACCTTTAATGAACTCAACACAGCGGATCTACCAGAATCAAGATTCTCAACTTTGTGAAGAGAATAAGCCCATCAAAGTTTACATGAACATTAAAGTTTACTAGGAAATATTTTCAAAACTGCCTCGATGCTTATTCCCTAAAGACAGTTTTTTAATACAAAATTAACCAACGCAATTTTGGGGGCAGATTGCTCCTAAATTTGGCAAAATGTAGCTTTATATTTTTGCCTTTTTTCCTTAGGAACCAATGTTAAAGCCTGTAAGTCTAGCCTACAATGTCCAACCCTATTTTGCCCTGAAATGCAGCATTTTGATTGGCTGGCAAACCTACTAACCTGTCAAGTGTTGAAACTTAAGAAATTATAATATTAAAGCAGTCCTTGAAGATATGGAAACACATAATTTTGCTTACTCAGTAACTCCAACTCTTGGAAACGAGGATGGCGTCCACAGTAATTTTGTCCAACCCTTGTCCAACCCTAGCATATATCCAATGTGGGATGGGCTTATTCTTACTCAGATGTAATCAGTTCGCAGATACTTGAGCTGCTCTGTTTTCACTTATTCAAGAAATTTTAACAACAAACATACTTCGCTTCGGCTTTACAATGTTTGCTGTTTTTCCAGCTGAGACAGTGTTGTAAAATTGAGTGTGACCACTTCTCAGATTAACCTTTTGGAACAAAGACATAAACAGTGTAGGGGGGCTGGAGGGTATTTCAATATAAATACTAAGAAATAAGTGGTACGCTAAAGATTTGCTTGAGGTACAAAGAAATGTTTAAGATTTGTCTTTAGCATTTCTTGAAAAAGTCTATTGTAATGTTTTCTTTGTTGTCTCTGTTAATTCATATGCCCCTTCCCCCCCTTCCACTCTTCCCAAGTAAAGAAAATGACACTCTCCATCACATTTTAAGGGCCAATGTAACATTAAAGCATGAATAGGTATGTTTGGAGAGTTAAACAAAGATTTTTTAATGAAAGGCTTTAACAAAGAATTCTCAAATTGTAACTTTAATAATTTTATAAGAATTAAATGAAACATAAATTCTGGTCTTTGTAGCATTTTTTTGCTTAGAGGTCCTTATGAAATACCCAGGTCAAAAAAGTTTCATACCAATGTATAAACCATTGGAACCTCACAGATCACATTTGAGCTCGTCTTAGAATATCAAGATCCATAGATTAATTGCAATGATTCTATATGAAAGGGTTTCACAAATAATTCTTGAAGTTTCTTCCAAAGAATTTCTTACATCAACGAAATTGAGCTAAGAAAACCAAACAAAGATTTCTTCATATAAGAATTATTCTGAAATCACCTCCAGGATTTTCTAGTAGGTTAGGTTCTCGTCTCTCACTTGGCTGGACTGGGTTCGAGTCTTGGCCTTGCCTGCTACACCACCTTGACTTGCCGTCACTCTCACTGCCATAGATACGATCATAGACTTGGAAGTCAACAAAGTGAGTGGTCCTGATATAGCTGAAAAAATTGCTGAATGGATGTTAAACTCCAACAATCATCATAAACAGTGTGACAAACAGGTATGACAAGGACACCTATACCAGAACAAACAGACAGACGTAATGAGGACATGACTATAACAACTTGTATGGTGGTATACAGAATACCAAAAACAGAAATGGCATGAATACAACTATATAGCAAAATACATAAAACGTGCAGCTGCTAAATTCTGCTGAGTAGAAAAAGTAGATACAATCGGAAGTGTTGTGCAGGACTGACTGCATGAAATCATGTAACAGCTGGTCTTATTCATGGCTAGTTAAATAGAAAATCAATTAATCTAATTATTAACAAACACTAATTTTGATCTAACTTATAGATCTGCTTAGCTTTGCGTAGTGTAGCGATGTGTTGCATCTGTTATTCGGTAGTGATTGACGTTTCGTCAGATTCACGTTAAAAAACACTCGGGGGCCTTCCATTAAGTATGTACGCAACCGGGGGGTGGGGGGGGGTCTGAGATTTTTGAAAATTTATGTACGTACTAAACGGAAGGCCCCCAGCTCCTTTTTTTAATCTGGCATCTAAAATGAAAAATGAATCCATAATGATGTATGATACTAAGCCCATACTTAGCCCAAAGGCTACAGAAAAATCGAATAAAATATACAGCGGAAGATTTTTTCTCTTCTTATAACCCGTGTGTAGCGAGTGAGTTTAGTAAATGAGTTTCTTATCTTAGTACAAAAGAAGGATAACATTGGAACCGAAATATCTCAGGATTATTTTGTGACAAAATAAAATATATGATGATTGGAGATGAACGACCTTGTTCAAAGCATTGATGGACTTGCTGCGTTATCATAGGTCTTTCCTTCTTACATTATCTCAATGCACAGAAGTAATAGTGTCCTCGTCTCAGAGTTGTAGGGACAAGGTGTCTACCTTCTCATAGACCCAATCACCTCTACCACCCTCAATATGTATACACGTGAAGCCTTCATAACAATAAAAGAAATACCCTGACAGTTAACTATGGCATCAAGCAACCAATAGCCAACCAACAACAATCATAAAATGGTGAAATTCAAAGAGTACCCACTGTGGAAGGCCAACCATAAACCTTCCTGTCATTTGGGTATGGATAAGGAAGCTAATACAATTCTAGGAATGACCATTCTACTTCGAGTTGATTGCCTAGCCCCAGTTCTATTTGCACTCTTCACACTGTTAAGGTACCCACACAGAATGAAAGCAAGTAAGTCCTTGCATGGATAACGAACACGAACAGGCTTCTTGGAAATGCCGAAAAACCCTTTGATGCAAGCCACTTCCTAACCTTTTACAGTCCAGCACGAAATACCCTGTACAAACTGACTTCAGAATGTACATTATGTCTGTTTTGAACATCTGAGGCTATTTTGTAAAGGGTTACTTTTACATTCACTTTTATAAGTTTACCACTAAAACCTTTTTGAAATATGATTAACAAAAATAAGGCATTTCTCATGTTATAATTATGTAATTTATCAAGGTGATATGATGCAAGAAAAGCTTTAAGCTGGGAGCGTTTTGATGAACAGTTACCGTTTTCTGAAAGACTGTATTTTAAATTACTACAGAAATAATTAGGAAAAATCTAAAAGGGAGGGTTGCTGGCATTTATCTCGAAAAACCCTAAATGAAGCCCTGGTTCTCAATGGATAGTGTAACACTGAACCGCCGGTCATGGAAGCTGTACTGCAGTGTTCCTGTGGTTTGGCGTTAAGAGATGCAATGTTATACTGAAGTTGGGTTTTTTTACTTGGTTTGTATGACATGGAATTAAACAGGGGCCGGTGGAACAGAACACCTGGTGATTATCTGCTGAACTAGGAAGTCAGGGAATGTTCTGAAATAAAACGCACGTGTATACACTATTACCAGATGCGAGCATGGCCCTGAATATAACACTCAACGTATTATCACGTAGTATGGCATTAAAGTAAATTATAATGGTCAGAAAGGAACTATGAGATTAAGAATTAATCCTACGAGGGTTAATTATGTCTAGATTTCATAGGTTGAATAGAAATAGGAATACTTTGGAAATACAAGTAGGAACATTCATTCAAATGTTCTATTCAATTAGTTCTGAAATAGAAAACATGCGTAGAGGAAAACTAAAGAGGCCGCCATTTTAATTTGAGTTAGGATTTACTAAAAATGGATTTACTAAAAATGTACACACGAAGTAAGGAGAATATCTCCTGATAGAGGTGAGGTTTATAGGGGTGAGATAATTTCTGATCCCCAGAAATTAAGTTACCACATTTTCGCAAAACAATTGAAGCCCATTACTAGCAACGATTTAATTCTTGGATTTCAGTTCTTAAATATCAAGCATTTACCAAAAAGGTATCAGTGTGAACTGGATTTTCCAGCTGCCTCCCGACCACGTCGTGACTTTTTTAATATTTTCTGTTGGAAGATTTTGTATGTTCAGGAAACAGAAATAACATGATAATAATAATAATAAAAAAAAACTCCTGACGATATTGCCCTATAGGGAAGACTCCTGACCATGTGACCATGCACATAAAGTAGCATCTCATGTCACTTCATACAGTTGCTTTCCGACCATCTTGTTCAGGAAAGTAACCTCCTGTCCATGTTGGTCATTAAAAAAAACCCTCACCATGTTACAACATTAAGTAGCCTCCTCACAATTGTTGCCCTATAACGTAGCCCCTCTGACCATGTCACCCCATAAAATAGCCTTTTAAAGGGAACCAAAACAGATAAATTTGATGAAATTTTCCAAACTTAAATAATCTTGGAAATCCATTCCTTGAGCCTATTCCTGGCCCATGTTAAAATCTAAACCATGAAATATGATTAAAAAAATCACTATAAACATGTTTTTCTCGCTCAAATCAATTATTGTGGATCTGCAAAAATAGAGTTTGTTTTACAAACAAATGCAAATATTACCATCTCTTGTGGCATTCTTATTCAGTTTGAGCTAGTTTTCACAGCTAATACTTTACCACTGACCTTAACTGGACTGATCCAACATATTTCTATACTTATCTGAGTTTTGAAAATGTTGTAAATTATATTGGTTTTGACTCCCTTTAACCATGTCACTCCATTATATAGCCTGGCCTCCTGGCCTCCTGGCCAACTGGGGCAATAACAATAACTGCTGAGTACCCGGCAGCCTGTACTTGATTTAATTTATTCAATGTTATTTATGTAGAAAATATTGAAATCTTTACTGATGACACATAAATTGGCATTAGCATTCATAGACATGCATTGTTCCCCTGTGGGGGCAATAACATATATTTGATTTGCCATTTTCCAAGAGGGCAGAACAATAGTGAAGGGATAGGGCTGGAATCCTGTTATAGTATAGGGTAACCTCCTGCCTGTTTGGGTACACACCAGCAGTGTGTGTATGTTTGGGGTGGGGTGACCAGGCCTTACGTCAGGGGTGTGTGCCCTGGACCACAGACAATAAATGACAAACACAGACTGCACACTGTATCTGTGGGCCTGTGATCGATCACATGGAGGCTTGTGTGAAGAAACCCAAAGGATTTAGTGTGACCAGGTCATTTATAGACTTTGATTTGCCAGTGTCGAGCATAAGCGCTGAAATTGTCTACACTACTAGTATGTCAAAAAAATCTACTGGTTAGTTATGTTATTTTAGTACTAATACAAAGAGAAATATTGAGATGTCTGAGGGTGGCCGTGCGACACAAAGGGGAATTTCACGATTTGAGAACGAAACCCGAGGTCCATGTGAACCATCTGGGTTGCACTGACAGCCTAGGACAATCCCAAAGGTTCTTGAATGCCATATTACCTAAACAATATAGAAATACACAATCATGAAGCAAGGAGTGGCAAGTCCAGCCAAATTTGACTGACCACAATCAATGCACCCCACTTGACAGGCTGTGTGAGTAATATGATACTTTCCTAAATTTATACATGCTATACTTAATTCAGTGCGCCCCTCACATAATTATAATGATCAAACCAAAAAGCCCTGTGGGGATACCGGGCTGGGGCTTCTACTCCTGGGAAGAATATAGGCCCCTAGTAGCCCTTTCTGATAGTAAAAAGGCGACCATAGGGGGGAACCTAGCATTGACCAAGTGGTTCATTGGGTTCGATTCCCGGTTGGTATTTGGGTTCACTAAGGGATGAGATACAGCAAAAATGATTTGCAGGTTTTTATCCCCTGCCTGCCCTGTCACCCTCATCTCATAGATATGATAATTAAAGACTGACCAAGTCCAAACATGTGTTTGAAAAGTCAGAATTCATCCTCACTTATTTGCCATGTGAAAAAGACCCTGGCTGTCGGTATGCTGTAAAACATCCATCACTCACTCACTCACTCACTCACTCACTCAAACCAAAACACTCCATACCTCCGGCCAGGTGGCGCAACCGGGCTTCAGCATTGGGAACCTGCTAGGGGTCAAGGTTGTATATATATATATATCAATTTATTGTCTGCGGTACGGGTGACAGTGTTGATACTGACCGCTAGGTGGACTCGTTATACCTACCCTAAGCCACATTGCCTTTCTACCTGGTTACCACGAACTCACGGTCAGACGGAAGTAGGCTGTGGACATGCGCTCCCCCGGAGTATCCATTGAACACCTCTGGACAGCGGTCAGTATGGTCACCTCAGTAACGCTGGCGTCCAATCAGAATTTTTTTTAAAAAATATCATAAGGGGTTGCTAATTAAGAATTGCCTTTGGCTCCAAAGGATAAAGTCTTTACCATCGGCGTCATGTATGAGTCTATCAGAAATAGGTAGCGTATCCCTTTATATTTGTGAATTTAAGATGTTAGTGGCAGTCCTATATATCCGTGCCTATAGATACCAGATATTAGTAGCATCCCTTTAAATATTACCTATATCAGATATAATCAGTAGCATGTATATCATCTATTAGTATAGTACCCCTATTTGTCAATGCCTATATCAGATATTTGTAGTATCCCTGTGTATCTCTTCCTCCTTCTGTCATATTATATTTCTTTGACGTTTTAGATAGTGGCAGAATAGTTGCAATTACCACGTTAAAACTAATTATATATTTTAGCCCTACCTTACTTAAAATGGTGAAAATGCAACCTTAAAAGTCACTAAATACTCAAAATATTGTTCACTCTACAGAGAACAATACTTTATGTTTCCTTTATAAAATACTGAGGACACGCCCTGGGTCGTCATGGATGGTTTTAGAAGTAGATTAGAAATAAGAAAGTTAGAGTACTCTAGACTCTAGACTGGTGTTTGACGATTGATCACCCAGTGCTATCACACCTGCAGATCATAAGGAGGATGGCCTATTAAACCTATACAGAACTATCTGTTTCAATTAAACTGTATTTCGCGTACTATGGAGCTAACCTGGCCGTTTGCCTTTTCAACTGAGTATGTGTAACCGCTTATCAGGCAGCACTAAGTTTGCTATACTAAAGGCCGTATTCCACTTACCGATTTTGGTACTGCCAATTTTGCATTTGGTCATTTTTCTCTAAGAATATGACATGAAGCAATACATCCTACATATCATTTGAAAGAGAATTGTAAGACCTTTCTAATGATGTATAAAAGTCTTATATTTTAATTTGATTCTCACTGCCGATTTTTGAAATCGGCAGCAAAATCGGTATGTGGAATACAGGCTTAACGATATCTGACCCAAGGCAATTAGCCCAAGGACAATATGGCATCCCCAAAACAAAAGTAGTATTGTAATCAACAACTCAAGTAGCTTTATGGTGGCAATGTTAGTTTTGTTTTTGGGATGCCAGATTGGGTTCGGCCTTGGATCAGTCCTAATAAATTAAGGCTACTTGAGGTATTGCTCTACAAGCAATCTTTCCTTTGCATACATTACAAAACGCCAGTAAAAATTCAAGATTAACATCGAGAATGCAGTATTTGGCGTTAATGGTCAGCGATAGTGCAATGAAAACACAGAGTCATCAGAGAAACATTTTAAAGTCGTCTGAGGGTTGTGATACATGACTTTTGGGTTGTCACACGGCTCATTTCAGGCCATTGATGCTTTGTGATGACTTGTGACAAACCCAAAACTTCTGAAACGTTATAACGATTAAAATCCTTACAACCTGTCAGAAATTTTTGACAACCCATGGTTGTGGATTTTGGCACCATTCACTTACAAAACTCAGGTTGTCATAGACACAGACCATGGCAACCCATGCTTGTGGTTTCTGGCACCATTAACTTACAACCCTCAGGTTGTCATAGACACAGGCTGTGACAACCTTGGGCTGTGGTTTTAGGCACCATTTTTGACAACTCTGTGTTTTCAGTGTGCTGTTGATTATAGTCCAAGACTCACATGGGCAATTTTCCTTACACTACCATTAGCCCCTTTGCTTGTATCATGCTTTGTTGTATCTAAGTGAAGGACTAAGCCATCTAGAAAAAAACAGGATTATTTCATCAAATGATTGGGAAAAGCGCTTCCCCAATGTTATAGTTACCCCAAGGTTATGATGTGGAGTACCTATGTGTGGTGGGTTTATTGATAATGCATAGGGATCAATATAGGTGACCCCCAACCTGCCTGGGGCGGAGTTTGTCGTCAGCCGAGCCAAGCCACCAGGTAGGGCAAATTACACCCAGACGGTTATTGAATGGTCTGACCAAATATTATTCACATTACACATTATACACGGTATTAGTTGTGGTAATAGCTAGTTATATATCAATGATTTTCTCAATCTCTGAATAATATAATGTCGTTTTGATAGATAGGGTCTCCTAAAGGGGTTGATGAATTATTAGTATGATGATGATTTGTTGGAATTCAACGTCCACTCAGCAATGGTACAGCTATATCAGGAGCACGCAATTCTTTGGACTTGTATCATGTTCCATGATCAAATCTATGGGGATAGCAACTTCGGAAGGTAGGATGGTGTGGCAGGTATGAGTAATCGAGATTATTAGCCTTCAGTCATGCCTTAGTGGTATGGATATGAAATGCTTGTTCCTCATATGTCCTACTTGTTGGATAATATCATATGGACTGATTCTACTAAAAGAAGAATGGGAACTCGGATGTTGCACCACTGCAATCAAAGATGTGGGATCCACCTCCTTGAGAGTTTTGAAATGTTCTTGTAATAGCAGTGTATAGCTAGTAGCAACACATTTAAAGCCCCATACCCACTAGGCGATTTTAAAGGTGACGGGCGATGGACGGCTGGGAGAATCAGCCGATTCTTATGATCACCTGCCAGTATGGTATATTGAAATGTGCATGTTTGATCTGAATCGGCACTGAAATTTGCCGATTCTAACGATTTCAGCGCTGATCTGTCGGCCGTCTGTGTAAAAATGTCCTAGTGGGTATTGGTCTTAAACGTTAATCGACATTAATCTTGACCTTGTCACTCAGCCAGGCTTCTCCCGAACCTATCACATAGCTATGAGGGCGCTGTTACAGTATACATGACATTAATGATGTTTTACTTTTGCCGTATGTATATGTAACCTATTCACCTAGCCTCTTTCATCTGACACTTTTACAAAAATCCTTTCTATACAACACTTTGCATAAGTGCATAAATGTCTGGCCTTATTTTAACGTTTCTATACGTTTGTATTATTTGTTACACAAAGAGAGAAATAGAACTAAATGAGTTTTTAGAAAAGTGCCTCCGCATTGCTTTATAGTTTAAGAAACGTTTATGCTTTTAGGTAATTACCAAGTCCTTTCATCTATGATTATTCTGCATAATGAAAACTTCTTCATTTTCCTTTCAGAACATTTCTCGGATGTCAAGTAAATAACAATCTACAATACTGCAAGATGAAATCGAGCTGAGGATAAACAAATGATGCAGCTCACAGTCAAGACTGCACTGTATGATTGACATAATAAGAAAGAACCTACTTTTTGAACACAGTGACTTGTTGAGTCTTTGCAGTATATGCCATCTGATGACGTATAGTCCTATGAACAGAGAGATGGAGGCATCCAACACAATAACAATATTTGATTATTTTACCATTGCTACTGCAATTGAACATGAGGAAATTTAAGCAGATCAGTATATATTCATTCAAAGCCTATTAAAAGACATAAACTGATCATTAATACAAAAGTAATCGGTTGGGTGTGACAAAAGCCACCCAGGTGTGACGGCTACAGAATGTCGCAAAACGTGTTCAACTTGTTCCGTGCCCTAAACACTCTTCATGATGCACTACCCAAGGAAACTATCCTCACCCACGTACAGTCTAAGTTTGCCACAGACAAAGAAAATGAAGACTTCTCACACATCTTCCGCAGGAAGACACGCCTTCAGTTGTGTCTCATCAGTGCTTGTGTCTGCGGGATTGAGTTCTGTTATGCAGCTGAGACAGCATTCGTGACCCCGATCTTACTTCAAATTGGCGTCCCTGTCATGTATATGACAATGGTGTGGTGCCTGAGCCCTATCCTCGGTATATTTGTTGTCCCACTGCTGGGATCGTTGAGTGACAAGTGTCCCTATAAGATGGGGCGGCGGAGGCCTTTCATTCTCCTCCTATCCTGCGGAATTGTTATAGGCCTCATCTTAGTGCCAGAAGGAAAAAATATCGGGAAGTTACTTGGTGACATCTATGCCGTTCACGTCCAGCCAGAGGGGGAGCTGGAAGGGACTGCGGAGTATCCTATAAACCTCACAACACCATCTCTGCTTTATGCCTCAAACAAGGATGATGACGGCCTCCCAGTGAACGGATACTCAGATGACGCTCTTGTGCCTCTATCCACACAAATATCACCTGTGGAGGATGTTACAGAGGAGGCTGGATATCTCAACAAACCACATGTGTGGAGCATACTGTTCACAGTTATTGGGGTAGTGATGCTCGACTTTAGTTGTGACGCATGCCAGTCTCCGTGCCGGGCGTACATGCTGGATGTGACAACTGTGGAGGATCATTCGCTCGGACTGAGTACATTCACAGTCCTGGCAGGGCTTGGTGGGTCACTTGGCTACATCTTTGGTGGCATCAACTGGGGTGATACTAAAGTGGGGGCATCGTTCGGCAGCCATGTGAGAGTTGTCTTCACCATAGTGCTGGTCATATACATCCTGTGTCTGATCCTGACCATCACTTCAATTAAGGAGATACCCCTGGACAAGCTGGGGGTTTCTCCAGAAGACCTGCAGAGCAAAAAGAAAAAGAAAGAAGGCAGAAAGTACAGGAAATTCACCAATGAAGAAGACAGCGATGATGAACGCGAGAAAATAGTCAATAATGGACAGCCCAAGAAGTATGGCCTGGAGGAAACTACGCTTTCAATCGACAAGGCGGAAGAATGTGATCCTGATTACAATAAAAGCCTCACAGAAGACTCTAGAATCAGACAAAATGACAGTGAAAAGCCTTCCTATCAAAATGCCTCTGGTTTGGGGGTTAAGGAGGAGGAGCAGGGCCCTGAAAATGCCCCACCAGCTCAGTCTGAGGCCCCTATCCTGGAGCAGGTCACCCTCAAGACCTACCTCATGTCGATCGTGCACATGCCGCGGAGTCTTTTCGTGCTGTGCCTGACCAACCTGTTCTGCTGGATGTCCCTGGTCTGTTACTCGCTCTACTTTACAGACTTTGTCGGTCAGTCTGTGTTCGGAGGGATTCCCTCAGCTCCGGAGGGCAGCCCTCCACAGGTGGCATACGAGGCCGGAGTGCGACTTGGGTCCTTCGGAATGGCTCTCTACTCACTCTCCTGCTCTATATACTCCCTCAGTATTGAGAAGATCATTTACAAATTTGGTAAGTACAATCTATCTTATCTATCAAGTTCTTAAGGCTGGCATGACTATTATATATAATATTGATATCATTCTATGTGTTTCTACCCCTATTCAATAAGCTAAAACACTGGCCTTTTAGGATAATTTACCATTAATTCTATAAATGTTTGATACGAGTAATAGATGATTATGTTAACAACGTCATTGGAAGTGGTTATAAATATAGATGATCCATATATATAAATTCTGATAAATATAGATCATTGAATATCAAAAGTAAAGAAAGCATTCTGTTCAGCGTTTCAACAAGCGCTCTGAATAAAGCTGTAGGCAGCTTTCAGTGCAACAACATCAAACGTACCAGGCGGTGAAAAAAGGCCTAAATCAACTCCCATTTAGTCCCTTTTTCTTTTTAATTCCAAAGGTGATTTTTCCTGGAATCCCTCAGTTATCCCAGTGAAGAATGCCCAGTGCATTAAACGCTGATTACAGTGAGAGGGACGGTTAAAGCCCCATACCCACTAAACAAATTTAACCAGATCGGCCAACTAGAATCGGGTGATTATTCTCATAAAATCAGCCGAGTTTAGCACCAATTCATATTACCAGTCAGTATGTCATATTGAAATATATGTTTGATATGAGTCAGCGCTAAAATTGGCTGACTCTTATAGTACAATTGGCCGATTTTAGCGCCAGTGAATCGGCCGACTCTGGTCAAAATCGCCTAGTGCGTATGGGGCTTAACACTGCCTTCACTCCGAGTACCCCTCTCCGCAGCCTCAGGGCCGTCTTAAGTGGCAAGCAGACAGTGTGGCAATTAATTACATTGTCCCGCTCGCCAATCAATTATTCATGGCGGTTTATTACATTGGGCACTTGTTAGGCATTTAAAGAAGCAATTATCTCAGGTAAAAAGGGGGCAGTGTCTTGGCTGTACTGATGGGCTCAGTCTGTTGATGTTTCCCTCAGACAGTATACAGGGTGGTGGGGGTGGAGCGTATAGGGGATGATCCACAATGCAATTTTGGGCCGCTTTTGAAAATCGGTTTGTTAAATAATATTGTTTTTCTTATAAAATATACAATTTTCCAAGGAGTTTTGAATAATAAAAAAAGAGGGTATTTTCATAGGGTAATATCATTCCAAATATGCAAAAAAAATGCATGCGAAGAAAATCAGATAGTGTTTTGCCGCATCGTGGATCATGGCCTTATAATCTGACTTATGGCTCACCGCTATTAGTATTACACCCATGAGACAAAGTGATTAATGGCTCTGACCCTGCCAAGGTCAAGTCATAAGACAAGGTATAGTCATGTAGCATGCATGGTTTGTTTGTTTCTAAACGTTCCCTCTGTTAAAATGAGATTTGATGCAGGAAATCAAAACATTTAGGTTAGATATTTCTGAAACTTAGACTGAATGCAATCATAGAAGATTGGTACAGCCGTCAGTGAGCACATTTCTCCTTTTCTTAGGGTACGATATCTTCTGTAAGAATAATTCTCCTTGGTTTGAATAGGCTTAAATGGAAGCTTATAGTATAACCTATATATTCAGAAAATATTAACTGTTTACAAAGACAAATAATTATGCATTAGAAGTCTAACGCTGAGAATGGCAACACATTCCAAATAATTACATCGGAAACTTGAATTAAAATGCTTCAAAATTTAAAGTGTCGAAATTCGGTATTATCGTTTTTCTATGTCCTAGTCAGGTAAATTTAATACAATATCAATGTGATTTCTAATCAGTATTTACATCATTAACATCGTATTTTGTCGGTGCTCTCTACCACCATATTTCTGAAATGATATCAATAACAAATACGAGAGCTGAAGAAATGACGATCAAAACCCGAGAATCAAATCATCACAAAGACCTTTGACCGAGAAATTACACACATCAGTGTCAATTTAGAAACCACATTCGTGCAATCCACTTGTCAAATCTCCCAATAATTTTGATTTAACAGTATCTCTGAGAATGAAGTGTCGAACATAATACGTGTCAATCTTTGTGACCAATTTGAGACAACGACCATGTCATCGGAATAATTGGGGAATTTGTGAATTTTGCTTTTTGTCAAACCTCAAGTTCAGAAGGCCCAAATATCGAGAAGGCATCTTAAAGGAAAGAAACATCGCCATCAGCTGGATATCAATACAAAAAACATCAATATTTATTTACATAAGTATAAAGTGCGACATATTTTAGGAATTTAGGTCTTTATTATTTCGACAATAATAAATTATATAATCCTCCTGTTGAGGAAATAACTATCACAAATACTGTTACAGTTTTATAAACACTCTTATGCAAGTTACCTGTTCGTATTGCTGATTCACTACTTTGTAATACACATATATCTTACATTGAAACAATCAAAAGGTTCGATCATAATTGTATACTATTATATATGCTATGTATCCTGCTTCACATAGTCCTTACAGGCATCCATCATTTTTATATGTCACTCGTCAGTTGTGATGTCTAAAGCCCCATACCCACTAAGCAACTTTAACAGAGTTGGGCAATGGATTGCGCTAAAATCGGCTGATTCTACCCCTAGAATCGGAGCCTTATTTAAGCGCCAATTCAGATCAAACATGCAACATTCCAATTTTCCATACCCACTGGGAATCGCCCAGCTATCAGTTGCCCGGCACCTTCATATTGTCGCCTGTTGCCGGCAAAATCGCCTAGTGGGTACGGGGCTTAACGTTTCCTGCCGACGTTTTTATTATATAGGCACCTATAATTTGAGCCTAACCAGAGGGTTATAAACTTTCCTTATTCCAGGAGCCCGTCGTGTGTACATCACCAGTCAGCTGGTCTACACTGTGGGCAGTGCGCTGATGGCCATAACGCGACATCCCGTGGCCGTCGTCCTTTTATCGCCCACAGCGGGCATCATGTACGCTACGCTGTTCACCATGCCATACATCCTGGTGGCCCACTACCACTCCTCGAATAAGGTGAGTCTGAACTATGGAGGTTTAATATCAATTCAATACTAGGTTACTATTTATATGTTGCTTTATTGTTCAATCTCATGGATATAAACTAACTCCATTGGCAGTCTGACTCTGTCCAAACTGTGAGTCCAATTTATAACATAGTTCTGCATTATGAAAGACATAACACTCTAATGAAAGGAATACATTTATTAAAGTCCGATGTGCAAAACCAGTTGCAAGAACTCCCATTAACAATGAACAATCCAATGGGTTGTGTCCACTCAACAAACATACCCAGCCAATGCTCCTGCCCATCTACCAGTCTATCCACTTCAATTCCATAACAGAACCTTGCTTCCAGTAGCGGTCTTTCCAGGATGTTAACCAGTGACAGTGAGTAGCACCCTACCGAGTGCTGCACCTTACATACCCTGCCTAACCCTGCCCTTATACACTCTTTACCTGAGTAAGCTTAGAAGAGTAAGCCCCAAGATTTTAGTACTACACATGAAAGGTTAAGCTAAAATGTGGACTGATCAGGGTCAGTCCAAGTCATCCCCTGTTCAACCTACGTCCTAGTGGCCCACTACCATTCCTCCAACAAGGTAAGTCTCCCCCTGTTTACCCTACGTCCTGGTGGCCCACTACCACTCCTTTAACAAGGTAAGTCACCCCCTGTTCACCCTACGTCCTGGCGGCCCCCTACCATTCCTCCAACAAGGTAAGTCTCCCTATGTTCTCCCTACGTCCTGGCGGCCCACTACCACCCCTCCAACAAGGTAAGTCTCCCTATGTTCTCCCTACGTCCTGGTGGCCACCACCACTCCTCAACAAAGTGAGTCTCCCCCTGTTCTCCCTACATCCTGGTGGCCCACTACCACTCCTCCAACAAGGTCAGTCTCCCCCTGTTCTCCTACGTCCTATGGCCCACTACCACTCCTCCAACAAGGTAAGTCTCCCCCTGTTCACCTTATGTCCTGGTGGCCCACTACCACTCCTCCAACAAGGTGAGTCTCCCCCTGTTCTCCTACGTCCTATGGCCCACTACCACTCCTCCAACAAGGTACGTCTCCCCCTGTTCTCCCTACGTCCTGGTGGCCCACTACCACTCCTCTAACAAGGTAAGTCTCCCCCTGTTTTCCCTACGTCCTGGTGGCTCACTACCACTCCTCCAACAAGGTACGTCTCCCCCTGTTCTCCCTACGTCCTGGTGACCCACTACCACTCCTCCAACAAGGTACGTCTTCCCCTGTTTTCCCTACGTCCTGGCGGCCCACTACCACTCCTCCAACAAAGTACGTCTCCCCCTGTTCTCCCTACGTCCTGGTGACCCACTACCACTCCTCCAACAAGGTACGTCTCCCCCTGTTTTCCCTACGTCCTGGCGGCCCACTACCACTCCTCCAACAAAGTACGTCTCCCCCTGTTCTCCCTACGTCCTGGTGGCCCACTACCACTCCTCCAACAAGGTAAGTCTTCCCCTGTTCTCCCTACGTCCTGGTGGCCCACTACCACTCCTCCAACAAGGTCAGTCTCCCCCTGTTCTCCCTACGTCCTGGTGGCCCACGACCACTCCTCCAACAAAATGAGTCGCTCCTATTTACCCTATGTCCTGGTGGTGACTACCATTCTTCCAACAAGGAGTCATAGTCATTAACAAATTAAGATTCAGGTTTTTTATGCTATGAAAACACACATGTGTGCAGGTCCAGAACCATTGGTTTAGGCTCCAAATGGGTTCGAAAATGTCTACATTGAATATATTTTTTGCATTATAACTCTTGGGATCTAAGTGTTTTTAAATCTGATGTGGCAGAGTACTGAGCCAACTTGGCGGAATGTTGAGAAATCAGACATCAGACGGATAAACCTAGGGTCATTTTTGCAACGTTTCTATGGCTAACAGAAATTATGGGAGTCTCAGTGATGTTTAGAGGAATGCGAGAAATGTAGTCTTGCAACAGTTGTCTGAGACATGGTCGATGCCCCTCCCCTCCCATTCTCCAGTGACACTAGTACTTGGTGGGAGGGGGGACACATCAAAGCGGCGGCTGGTCGTAGGTTGGAGGGAGGGGTAGGAATATGGGGAAGGGGGAGAGGGTGTTTGAAGGGTTGATTAGACAAACAGCAAACGGGGCCTCTGATGAGAGGCTGGGTACTAGAGACTGGAGGTGAGGTGTGGTGGAGTTTGGGGTAGGGGTTTAGAAGGGGAGGGAGGTGTTTGGGGGAAGTGATGGGGGGTTTGGAACGTGAGAGGGAACACATGCCAAGAGTAGATAGGGTCAAGAGGATTACCCACAACCAAAATCAAACTGATCATCCTTGTTGGTTCTCAACGAATTTGGCTTTCACTTAAAGGCTGTATTCTACATAACGAAAATGCACACCGCTGATATTGAGCATCTCCACGGAAACATTCTATACTGGGGCCATTTACTTTCAGCGCAAATTTGGCTGCTGAAAGTGCCATATCAGCTGCCAATTAATTGTGCCATATTGGATGCTGATTGTGCTACAATTTCTTTTCAGCAACCAGTACAAAATCGGCAGGAAAATTTACGAACACGTTGGTAAATATTATCAGCAATACCGACAATAATACATCGGCACTGGCGAGAGATCGGCGGATTATTAGCAGTGCACTTTCGGCAGATGGAATAAGGCCTTTAGTGTGCTTTTGGTTTGGTTCCACATTAATTTCACTCTATATATATGGTTCGAGGGCAGTTTGAAAAGTGCATATTCGCCACCTCCTTATTATCCAAATGTTTAGTGATCTTATATTGAATTAGAATTATTTCATATTCCATAGGACCTCACAGTATGTATTTCTGTATGGATATTCACTGCACACTTTTCACAGGTGTTTTTGAAACTCAAATGCTACATTTCTATGCTTGACGGTGTGCAGTTCCGTCTACAATCAACACACAGACCTGCTTACAAATGTAACATACCCATTGCAACCGGGTAAATATTATCAGCAACCGTGAAACTGTGCATACGCAGGCGGTACCCTTAATGAACTCCCGTGAGCAAACATACTGGGCCATATAGAATAGACTTTGATATTGTATTTGATTCTGGATACGCAGAATAAAATATCAGTTGTGACGATAACTAACATTTTGAAATTTTGCCCAAGGGTGTACTAACATTGAGGCTGACAGTAGCAATATCTAGCAGCAGAAAAGAATTGAATTTCATGCAATGTGGGCAAAGTGTCGGACTAAAGCAGTGAGAAATTAATCTGTGTAATATTTGCTAGGGTATTCTTTGCCCAAATTCAGGACTAGTTCACGGTTCAGACAAAATGGCACACAAACACACAAACACAAATACACACACACACACACATTGATTGTGTGAAGGTTACACGTGGCCCATTAAACCTGCCTCAGCCGTATCAGTTTGCCTTATCCTATGTGTGCTGACTGGGGAATCCTGCGGATGTCACAATCCATAGAGGCTTCAGGTAAAAATACAGGAGGAGGACAGGAGTCTGTGCACAGAGGTGTCAGGGACTCTGCAGGCAGCTGTGAAAGGTCCCCTCCTAGTCCCCTGAGCCCTGCCACACAGTGTCTGTAGGGTAATAGTCACTTATAGAGGGGGAGGGGGAGGGGAGGGGGAGGGGGGGGGGGGCTCGTCTGTAGATTCATGGGGCGTTGCTCACAGTAGCCTGCTTTGCTGCATTGCTGCCATATATGCTATTTACATTTGGCGATACATTCATCTTCTTTTTAGATTTGAAAATTAATTAGAAAACATAAGGCCGGTTTATTAGATTCGAATTAATTAGAAAACATAAGTTGGATTCACTAGATTTGAATCAATAAAGCCGGGTTTCCACCGAACGACTTTCACAGAGAGTTCCTAACGACCATGAACGACCATGAACGATCATGAACGACCATGAATCTTTGCTCATTTTAGTCCTTCAGAAAGGAATAATTTCTTGTTTCCACTGAACGACAATATTTGGACGATTCTAGGGCATTGTGGACGACCATTTCCTACGACAATAGTCAGAAAACCCAGGGAACAATGGATTTAATTGCTTTTAATTGTCCTGGAAAGAAATCGTGAGCTACAGTCGTCCAGAAATATTAAACAGGTTTAATATTTGGTCGTTGGTGAATCGTTCATTTTAGTCGTTCACATATGTCGTTTGGAGTCGTTCACAGATGTCTTTATCCCCGATTTTGTGTTTCCACTGAACGATTTTACTGGAGACCAAAAAAGATTTGTGAATCGTTCATGGTCGTTCATGGTCGTTCATGGTCGTTAGCATAATGTCGTTCGGTGGAAACAGGCCTTTAGAAAACATAAGGTGGATTCACGAGACCGAGTTAGCATGTATAGGATGTGCAGTCAGAACATGAGTCCCGTTTCATAAGACAGAAAGTACCTTTTCCAATAGACGAAGAGATTCCGTCCACAAAGGTATGATTTACAGGGTTTTATGTATTATACGCAACACTTCGAATATAACGGACTGAATGAACAAATATAACACCATCCAATGAGTTTGACATAAAACGACGTTTAACATGAAAAAGAGATCCCCAATGACGTCATCAGATAGATTACCCACAAAGCCCCGCGGCTTACTCTGTCACTCTAGTGACGTCACAAGATGGCGACCACCAGTAAAATACAACAAAGGGAAAAGCGGACGTGGATAAAAGTGGAATCTGTGCCTAAAAGCAGCCAGCTCCAAGACCTCTTTTTATGATTCACTGTAGAATCGTAACTCTATTAGAGGCTCGGCCATGTGCCGTAGTTTTATCTAACTGTGAAACCATTGGGCCCGACGCATTTCCATTATTATTGTGTTGCTAACAATAGCCACCCGTTTAATCACACAGACACACATTTACTTCAAAAGACGTATTCCACATACCCATTTTGATCCTGCCGATTTTGCATTTGGTTGATATTCTTTGAGAATATGGCATTAATCCTTACATGCTTTATATAATTTGAAAGGATCGTAAGACCTTCCTAATGATGTACAACATTTATATTATTAACCTTAATTCCCACTGCCGATTTTTGAAATCGGCAGCAAAATCGGTATGTAGAATACGGCTTTAAGGCTACTGATTTCAAATTGACCGACCAGGGGGTTCACTGGGCACTGAATGCGTATGAATGCAAATGTGAGTAGTATATACAATCGAGACATATTAATGGGTAACGTCTTTATGGGTAGATACTTTTTTCAATCGATGGTCATTGATTACAAAAGAATACACCCCTAACATTAGACAGTTCAATTTGAGCAACAGGTATACCTCACACAATATTATATTCATACGCCGTGTGGTCCTTTGATTAAGATCTACGAAGTCAAGGTTTTTTTTAGGTCGTCGACAATTTTGCTATCACTCATCACTAAACACAAATACGCAAGATACTTATGGCTCCATATGAAGTTGGTAGTCTTCTTTCAATGTCCACCAACGGACATTGAACGCCCTTTAACGAGTTTCATAATTGAGTCCTCTTCCTCGATTTGCTTCCCACTGAATATCCATAATCAAACCTCGCCCAGCCTTATTCTCCCAACCACGGATAGCCAATTTCTTGATTTTCACCTGTAGGTTAGCTTAGACCAGAAAGCATGCTGGGAAATATGTTGACAAACAATAGAGCTCAAGCGTAGGAATTTTCACTAATCATGACATTATTTGTGGTTTGAGATTGTGGACATAAATGTCATTTATTGTTTCATTTGTTATCTGTATCTATCATGTTTTAGGTTGGTCTGAGAGTTCAATCATTACATATAGAAATATAGCAAATATTGTTATATTTTCTATGGAATTTCATGTGTTTTATCGACAAAATTAGCCAGAATTAACCTGTAGGTGCTTAAACTGTAAATCAGCGATCCGTGGTAGGGAGAATTGTGTAAACTCCTTTGTTTGACATTAACGCCTGTCTTAATCTTCCTTCAGTTTCAGGGCGCTGGCGAGGTAGCGGATAGCCCTCCGGCAACCGCCCCTCCCCCGGGGGCCGAGCGTCCCCCCCAGGGCCCCCCGGACCCCCCGGGAGGCCCCCCGCCGCCCCCCGTGGACCAGGTGCGCGGGCTGGGGACGGACGTGGCCCTGCTCTCCTCCATGGTGTTCGTCGCCCAGTTCATCCTCTCCTCCCTCATGGGCACCATCATACACTACACCGGAAGTACCGTCGCCGTCGTCGTTTCCGCTTCCGTTCTGAGCGCGTGCGGCGCGCTGTCGGCCACGCAGGTCTTCTACCTCGATCTCTAATGACTGCGGAAATCCTGTTCCGGTTGGAGGATGTTATTGTGTCAGTGTGGAGCGTTTCCCGAGGGGAACCACCTATAGGTATTGTTACAGGTATATTGTTAGGATGTAGCTCCGTTAAGGCGGGTTTCTCCGACCGACTTTCATGGAGAGTTGTGGACGAATGTAAACGACTGCAAAAGATAAGTCATCGTGGTCCATTTCAGTCTTTCAGGAATAAGTGATTTGTTGTCTCCACCAAACGACTAAAATACTGATTTGTGAACGATTCTTGGACATTCTGGACGACTGTTTTCAACAATAAGAGTCAGAAAACATAGGGATTTAATTGCTTTTAATTGCTTTTGGAAAAAATCGTTGGCTACAGTTGTGAGGAAATAGGAAACAGGTTAGATTTTTGGTTGTTTGTAAGTCTTTTGCTTTCTGCGTTCATTTACTGTCATTTGCAGTCGTTTACTGTTGTCTTTACCAACGATTATTTTCCACTAAACGATTTTATCAACGACCACCTTAGAAATCCAAATTTTTCGCTGTCTTCGGCTGTCTTGAGGAAAATGTCGTTCGGTGGAAACAGGCCTTTAGAAGGTTAATCAGAGTACTGAGTGTTAGGTACCAAACTATCTGCCATAATTGTCTAATCTACAGCTTGTACAACAGATCTAATTGATTCATGCTATACTGATATAACGTTATTAAATAGGATTAGCGTACATTTTAAAGTTATACAGTAGAACAAATACTTGGAACGTTGAAAACTTTCAACAATGATTTCGGATAGTCAGAATGCATTGTGCATTGCTCGAGAATGTTCAAAAGCTGAAATTATGTTGTCTAGCCATCTGTTAAAACTAAGTCAACTGTACAATTGTTGGTGTAGGGAGGATTCCTGTAAATATATGTGTATCATAATGTAGTTCTCATGCATTAACTAAAATAGAGGTAAATTGCGAATAAGGAACATTGGTGCCACCACGTTCGTTTCTTATAGTTAATTATATTGATATTACGTCGGTATAATTATAATTTTGTCTTTCTTCCAAGTCATCGAAAATTGAGATATTATGGAAGAGGGTTACTAGGAATGACAAGGAGATTGGTGAATCACTTTTTCCATAATTTGTTTATGTAAAGATCAAACAATTCTACATTCTTTTTTGACGTCCATGATCATTCGGGCAGTATTTCTTTTCGATCTCAAAAGCATTTTTCTTTTTGCAATCTTCTTTTTTACTTTGTTATCAAATTATATCGAACCATATACATTTTCCGCTAGAATGGTGTACATACTCCAAGGTTTCGAGGAAACATGTAGAATATAGATTATATTTTGTAGGGATGTTAAAAGTGATATATAACATCAATTAACGTAGATCGTTCGTAAGAGTAAACATTCAACAACGGGACAAGCTACATAGCTATCTACTTCGAGCAGAAATACTATGCTTTTCCTTAAACCGTAGGAAAACTCCTTGCCTGGTCAATATAAGATATCTGTTAAGCATAATACCACGATATCCACATAAAATATTATACAGGTGTGCTGGTCAAGTTAACATTTTGATATTTGTCATGATCAACCAGCATTTTCACTCGCAGGTAGATTTCTGTTTTACTGGTACCAGCAGTTACAATGATGATTAACCCACAATCCTCTGTTTGTTATGACCCGGGGGTTTGACTTGGTCTTAACTAGACCCTGATGTGTGTGTTGAAATTTGAGAGAAAGCGGTCCTTATATAGCCAAAGGTGAGGGAATTGAGGGACATTAATTTCCCTCGAAATGGGTATGAATTTAGTAAGCTCCCTCTTTATGGGTCAATTTTCCTAACAGATGCCCATCTAAAAAAGCCCAACATAAGAAGGTTGCAACAGCTACCACCCAAAGTGAGTCACTACATGGTTTAAAAGGTTGATGTCACTGATTAATATACTGATAGGTTGAGAATTCTCTCAGTCCCTCAAAATGGTTTAGGTACTACATGTGAGCCCATCATTATGGGCATGTATTGCAAAAATGGAGGTCCCTCAAAATGGGTCTTTTTCTGAACCCTCGACACACATCAGGGTCTAGCTAAGACCAAGTCAAACCCCCGGTTGTTATTACTACTCACTGTGAAGAGAATGCTATACATGGGCCGAGATTTGATCATGGCCTTCCTGTGTTTGTGAATCATGTATTTACAATGTGAATTGTATTAGAATATTTTCAATTGTATAGTCACGAATTGATTACTCACATTAAACGCCGTATTCCACATACTGAAAGTGTGCGCTGCCAAAATTGAGCCTCTCCATGGCAACGTTCAACACTTTTAGCCGAAAGGGCCCCAAAAGAGTGGCCTGCTGATTTACATCTGTAGAATCGGTTACCTGCACATAATCGGCGGGGAAAATTTACCAACACTTTGTTAAATCTTATCAGCAGTGTGGCCGATTATATATCTGCAGTAGCGAAAATCTATTGGCAGCGCACTTTCATTATGTGGAATACAGCCTTTAGCTTTTACCAAGAACTTGCCTTGAAACATCGAGGAGAAGAAGTACTTTTCTGGGCTGCCGGTTACCAGACATAGTTTATCAGTATAATACGTCAGGAACTAGTGACAGAGAAAGTTCTTGGCGTGGTACACTGATAAACCAGACTGATAAACTAGGAGTGGAACCAAGTGCCCAAGAAACAATTTTGTCCTCATTTTATTGATTATGCATCTGTCTGTAATAGTTACAATATCTTGAGTAACTGATAGATAAATACCTCATTTTATCATGTGTCTCTTCTGTGTACAGTAGTTTTATTCAGATACCCTGTTGTCAGGATTTCTTTTTCAACCCAGAACTTGTGAGAGTTAGACCTAGGCTTTTGAGAGCTACATGGAAATTAAAATATTCTGGATTGTACTAGGTATGACTTAGCGCCAACGAAAATCCATGCTTGTATAATATTAAGCTTGGATCCCCTTTGGAATTTCACCACAGTATACTAAAAGTCATACAAATGTGTCACGTATCCATGTACAACATAATGATATTCTTTTTTCCCCAAAACTGTGTATATATCAATAGGTAATGGTAATGTATGTTTTGCTCCAGAAAAGTAGAAAACAATGATATAATATTGTTTGCAACTTTTATTATCACAAATAAACCGAGAACTGAGAAGGTATTTTACTTCACCAGAAAATGTATGCATTATCTACAGTGCTTAAACCATTTGTAAAATAAACGTAATTAAAATGTAGGTTTCGGAAGGTTAGAAAGGTAATTCAATGGTGTTTAACGGTAACTCTGTGCCAAAGGTTCAGTACTCAAAGTCAATGTAGAAATGTGAATCAAAAGAGAAGATATCTACATCTTTTGTAGCTGCAAATTGTCTTGTTGGAATGGAGAACTCGATGTGGTCTCCTTTAGTGGCTAGCTATATAGTAACTCTGAATGTCTGACCGTGTGACGTCATATATTAGCACTTAACACATGTATAACTACCCCCGCCATCTTGGATAAGTATACGTACTTCTTATGATCATGATGATGATGATGATTGTTGGAGTTTAATGTCCGCTCAGCAATTTTCCATCTATATAAGGACGACTCATGTTTTTGACTGTAGACAGTTCAATGATTGAATCTGCGTGGATGTATCCGACGGCAAGGCAAGGTAGTATAGCTGGCACAGCCAAGCCTCGAACTGGTCGGGCCAAGTATGAGGTGAAGACTTTAACTACAATACCACCCCGCCCCCCTACGCACTATTGATCTCAGCATAATATTAAACTCCTCCATGATTGGGGGAAAGGGAAAGTAGCAGCTATAATTCGTTATATAAATATCAAAAGTAAACAAACAACCATCAATGCTAAAACGAGCGTGTACATATTACTACTGATAGGCCTATATCAGTCGGTAGCATAATAGTGATTATATAGTTGTTACCGTATACTTAGGGATAGCTTATGTGATATGTAAGGAATCCTCTTCTGATAATAAGAAATGTTACAATTTGTTGTATTCGGGATAGAAACGTGTCGGATCATTGAGCAGTGTATGGAAGATATTAGAGAAATGTAGACGGAAATCGTTGTGCAAAAATAAATGTTGCAGGCTCTAAACAAGCATTTCATATCTCTGAGTTTTCTGTAGTTATAGGCTTCTACTATTTAATTTAACCCTAAGAGATATCTCAATATAATCACTATACTAAAAAGTCTTTTTCAGTATACTTCCTGAGTCCAGTGTTAATAAATATAATACTACAGGGATGTGTGAAGATTGGAAGCAATGTCGTTTTAATCTAAGGAAGGTTATAACTGTGTTCAGCCTCAAAACCCCTCATTAAAACTGTAATCCAATCCAACCATCCAATCATTTTTGCCTGAAGCTGGGTTTGTTTCTATTCATTCATTATTTGTATTGAAATTTCCTATTTCAGTTTAACTATTCATGAGAGTAAATTCGGAATTTATGAAATGGTGAAACGAAACATAACATCATTCTCCAGGTGATGTTTTACCCTAGAATCCAATAAAGGGTATGCATTGATCAGGTTTTTTTAAAAAGAATTATCTATATTCATTGGTTGGGTCGGCATTGGCCGTTTCTAGGCATGGGGTACAGATATAAGGCCACAAGTGACATTGAGAACAATTCTCCCTACCGCGGATAGCTGATTCCCAGTAATTTAAGCACCTGCAGGTAAATTTGGACTAATTTTAAAAACTAAGAAAATCTATAGAAAATATAACAATATTTGCTCTACAACTATATGTAATGGATGAATTTTCAAACCAACTTCAAAAATAGTAAACAATTATGGATGTCAAGTGAAAAAAATAGTTGACATTGATCTCTGTCATGTTTAACCACAAATGATACCATGATTACTAAAAATTTTCATAGTTAAGCCTTGTGATTTGTTGCAATATTACCCATGATTCACTTCGATCTAGGCTAGCCTGCAGGTAAACCACAGGAAATATGCTATCCGTGGTGAGGAGAATTCCCTAGCGACAACTCTTAACTCTTAAGGGGGGGGGGGGGGGGGGGGGTAGGAAAAAACCTTGAAAGAAATATCAAACAAAAACGTACTAAGAAAGAAAATTATATCAATATCATTATATTCGCAAAAACATGGAAGGAATGCATTGCAATGCATAAAATATCATGGATGTACCACATTTTGATTCTTTGGCATTGCCCCTTTGGTGTTTTCACCAACATAGCTGGCTTATATTAACGCCAGTTATATAATTCTTAAACTCGGATTAACGACTCAAAACAAACGGTCTATCGAACCGTTTGCCAGGTCCCTCTTCCTGCAAAACTACTTATTACATCTATCCAATGCTTGCTACAGCATTCGAGGTGGCAGAAAACATTGTGTTTCTTTGCTATTTCTCATAACTTAATTCTGATTTTCTAATATGTGATAGAAAAGGGCCAGAGCTATCAAAATGATCAACATTTTCTCTATGAACTGGTTTTGAGAGATACAGGGAGACAAAAACTAATTCTTAGGCATTGAGTCTATGGACAGGAAGTTCGTTTTTTGGGGAGGTGTCTGACGCCATAATTCACCACACGATGCCAATCGGCACACAGTCTATACCCAGCCGGAGTGTGACGTAACGGTCACAATATGTAACCATACTTTTTTGGTTAGTCTATTACTTACTAAAATAGCACCTAACCATTACATTATTTTTCTGAGAGGTTGAGACCTAACCAAAAAAGAATTTTATCATAACATTCTAATGAAGTAATGTCAAGACCAAATCCAAACAGAATGTTATAGTGACGTTCTGATTAGGTGAGGTCAAGACCTCACTTAAAAAGAACATTATTGTAACTTCCTCACCAGGGGAGGTCTCAACCTAACCTAAACAGAATGTTATTGTGATGTTCTGATTAGGTCATGTCTTAACCTTACATAAACAGAACCTAACTGTGACTATCTTATTAGGTCAGGTGCCAACACAACCTAAACAGAATGTTATTGTGACATTCCATTTTAGTCAGGTCTCAACCACACCTAAACAACATGTTATTGTGACATTCTTATAGGTTAAGGTCCTAATATTAACCTTATAATAACGTGGCAAGAACATTAGCAGAATGTCACAATATAGCGTTGCAGCAGTTGGTTGCAGCAACATTATTGGGAGTCATCAAAATAACGTCGCTGCAACGTTACAATGTAAAGTAACAAAGACCAAACCAGAATGTTGCTGCAACGTTATTATAATGTCACACCACCGGCTGGGTAGGCCTGTGGTCTAGATAGATTTAATGAAACATAATGGGTCTAGATAGAGCAATAAATCTCGTGCTTGAGATATATTGCTCCCTACCTTGCAAAACATCGAATTGTTTAGACCTAATCTCATAATTCAAACTGAACCTAAACTTCCAAACGAACAGAGAGCATCACGGGTAAGTTACGTGACGTCACTCCATCATGGCCGGCGTATCGTGAACGTGTCTCCATGGCAACCGGGTCTCAGGTGGGCGGCGGGAATTTACGAGAGTTGGAGACAAAGGAGACTTGGGCACCGCCCGGGCCGGCCCAGGAGGGGCGGGGTGGGGGGAGTAGGTGGGGGACCGGGGGGGGGGGGGAGGAGGGGTTGATCCCAAGCACAGGTGCCAGCTGAACAGGGCAGCACGGCCACACAGTCAGTTAAAGCAATATCACCGAGTATTAATGACATTATACTATACACATAATTCATATGCACATGTATAAGTTCGATGAACAAGCGAATAGGTATGGGTTTCACTTGGATCCCGTGTGGGGTAAAAAGATTAAAGATAGCAATTACTACATTAAATCTTCCCTCACCTAAATGTAAATCCCAATTAAATATAAACAGCATTGGTGGCAACATAAATCTAATGGAAAGCAATTATATTAAAGGGGCTGTCTTGTCCGTGGGTTGTTAAGCTTACGTCTGCCGACGTTAACCTAACGACGCGACGGCCAGCAACGTGTTTTCTACTTTTGGAACCTATGGAACGTAACGTGTATATGGTTTTACGTTAGGAATGTGGACAATCTGATGAAAACAAATATAAAACAAATGAACACCTTAACCTCTTATGAATGGCTCTTCTAAATACATTTTACTTTCAATATCAACAGATACATGAACTTAAATTGGTAAAGTTAAAAGTTGAGGATTCTGACCAAGAAAAACCCGTAAGTTCGACAACACTCTATGTCAAATCAAGCTTAACGTTACACTGCAGCTGTTTCCCCGTGGTATTCGAATACTCTACGGGTAGCCCAGATACCAGGCTTCCCTAAAGTCAGCAAGATTGATATCATCCGAAATGTTACCAGGTGGCTTCAAATAACCATGAAAATACATTCTAGGAGTCTAATTTTAGCCATTGAAACAGTATAAAGCATTATAACTAACTATAACTTAACTTGAATTCCATAATACTCATGTCATTTGTGCCTGAAGACAGCAATGTTTGTAAACAAACCAATGTTGGCGGGTCACCAAAATTGATCAGGGAAAGTATCAATGTATTTTAATGTAGTTTATTCACAGTCTATATTTTACCACAGGCCTAGGTGGCCATAGAATATATAATTATTTCAATAGTTAACAGAATTCGACAAATTCTGACCGTCCATTGCTTTTGGTTTCCTTTACTCCCGGAGCACTACTGTCCTCTGGTGACCTGAAGCTTGGTCTGTGACCATAATGCTTCAACATTTTCTCACTAGGTGACAGCACTGAACCTGCTCCTACTTCTAGTTTCCGCAGTACGCACTAGGTGGGAGGGTTGACGACCGTAAGGACTAGAAATGATTTACTGAGCACGGTCTGCGGCGTGCATTGGCCTTCCTTACTCCAACATCCAAGGAATGGGGTTCCAAGTAAATAAAATCAAAGTTCTTGATCAATTCGAGTTGGTTCCAGTGCATCCTTGCATTCCATCATCAGACACCTAAAGGAACTCTTGACTTCTAAAAAATTGTTCTCGTTGAGTAATATCGTTTCCATGTGTAATTGATCTCTTCAAAAGGCTCTATTTGGTAAAGCAATACAATCAGACACAGATTTAGGGGAGGGGGGGGGGCGTACCAAGCGTAAGCCTCCATCCACCCCCACCCCCATCCCCTATTTTAGCCCAAATATTTAATGCAAACCCATGCGCCCTCAAAATAAATGGTTGCCCCTTAATGCAAAACTCGTGCTACAACACGCCCCCTCCCCCTATAAAAACTACAAAGGTCTTGGCCATGCCACCTTTCTAATATGCTCGTATCTAGATCTATTGCGGGAAGACAGAGATAGGGGCATCTAAACCTATTCCCTTGTCTCTGACTTTGTATAAGAATTAAGGGTGAATACCCCGGTTAAAAGAAAGCCATTATCCCAAAACAGACATCAACAACAAAAACAGCAAACAAACAACAACAAAAACAAAAGAAACAAGACTATATACCGTGTGTGCATCTCTTCCACACTACATTATGGTTCAAAGCCGTAAGCGTGCCATTTCCAAAATGCTCTCTCTATAACATAGTACATGTATCCACATGATACTACATTCAACAAAAACTAATCAAAAATGGAACACATGCGTGCGTACTTATATACGAAATCCTCGTATTCATTTCCGATGGGAAAAATGAAACCGAGAGGTCTGTTATTTGAGATATAGAACAGAGAGGTTTATATAAGTATTAACTACATTCATCAACAGGGGGCGCCACACCTGGCATTGTGTTCTAATATTGGTGGTCACCTTTCAACCACTCTCCTAGCCGGGTTCAAAGCAGTAAGACGTGTTGTCTACTGGTATACTTACTATTTAAATTTAATATAATAATATATAATTGTGTGTGTGTGTGTGTGTGTGTGTGTCTGTGTCTGTGTGTGTATGTATGTGCTGTGTGTGTGTCTGTGTGTAAGTGTATGTGTGTGTATGTGTATGTGTGTGCTGTGTGTGTGTCTCTCTCTCTCTGTGTTTTTGTGTGTGAGTGTGTGTGCTGTGAGTGTGTGTGTGTGTGTGTGTGTGTGTGTGCATGTGTGTGTGTGTGTTTGTTTGTTTGTGTGTGTGTGTGTGTGTGTGTGTGTGTGTGTGTGTGTGTGTGTGTGGGTGGGTGTGGGTGTGGGTGTGGGTGTGGGTGTGGGTGTGTTGGGGCGGAGCGTTGAAAGATGAACCCCAGGTGGGCCTATAACCCCTGAGGGCCGATTTAATAAATATTAGAACCCCTGGGTACGGCTTCCCTCCCTGCTGCCAGGTGGGGTCAGGTGTGTTTCATTTCTGGGTTCCGTGTGGCCGACAGGGCGCCTGCTGCCCGCCAATTAACGGGGTAAAACCCCAACAGATCCCGGGATATCAAACCCTCATTTCGCCCCCGCCCCGCCATTCCTACACGTGCTTCGCCCAGGTAACACCAGGGGGCGCGCCTGTCGCCGCGACTCGCGCGCTCTTCAAGCGGAGTCCGGGTTGAGCGACTCAAATGTCGTCTGCTCTTATCTCCTACTGAGAAAACCGGGAATATGGCGGGAGAATGCTGTCCACAGGTTATGTATCGTTCCTCTGAGAGTTTGGGACAGTTTGATTGGCAGTTTGGGGTTTTGTGGGTGTGTTTAGGGTAAGGAAATACGGGGCAATTCCCTTGAAAATGCAGGAAGGTTGTACGGAAAGGTATCAATAACACTTGGAGGAAGCCCTTCCACTGTGGTCGAAATGTATTGTTTATAAGGTTTTCAGGTAAAAAGTGCTGTAGTTAACAAATTCAATAAATCATTCCATTGATTTTAATTTACAGTTTCCCAAAACAAATCGGTGTTCTCAGAGAGGACATATCCCCGGGCCCACACCAAAATTCAAATTCAATTCAAGTTATCATGGTATTGGTAACTTTATCTGATCATTTCTAATCTATAGAGAACCGTGAGGGTCTAAGGAATTTCGTAATCGCATTGAATATGCTGTCCACAAACCTAGCCCCCTCTTTCCTTGTCTACTCCATTTTGATCCCTGTAAGATTAATGCTTCTCGCAGGTCCCTGAATCTCCCGGCCGGACAAGATGACCCACCAGTGAAGTAGTATCTCAATGTGTTGACCATCTGAGCACCCCCTCCCCCACCCCCACCCACCCCACTCCTGTCCCTGTGGGCCCGGCCCGCCCCCAGTGTTTAGACGGGCCACGCGTCCACTCTACGGCCACATGTACAGGCCCTGGGACGGTCAGTTTATACCACGTGGGGCAGGGCTGGTTGGCTGGTTGGCTATTTCAGGAAAATCTTATTTGGAAATAGTACGCAATTATCCTTACTTTTTCTGTACTGTGATCAATTAATCATTCAGTCTACTTAGCCAACTGCAATATAATAAAAGAAAGTCGATATTTGCCATGAACGGGAACTTAACCAACTTACATCATATTGGAACCAGTGGAAGGAAAGGGCTTAAAGACATCTATTATTGAAAATGGTTTGCAATTGTTAGTTATCAGGTTTTTTTCCAGAAGTCTCATCAGATCAACTTGTCCTATCCTTTCAAAGGGGATTATAATAATGAATCATATATCTGTTGTATCTAAACGTCGCTTCTAAGCTAAATGTATCTGCCTCCAGTTAAAATCTATGATTGATTCCCAACCCTGTCTATGATATCCCTCTATCCATCTCAACAAAAGTACCATACTGAATATATATCAGCTTTTCTTAAGTAAATGAAAGGAGAAAATATATGAAACTGTAAAGTTGAGTACTTTCACATTAAATTGTATGTATACTTTCTCCTTCCCGAGTGACAGATGTATACAATGACCACCCCCTGTGGTTCTCCACCCTCTGCCCCTCCCCTCCCTCCCCTCTCCCCTTCACATCCCCTAACACACACCCTCCCACCCCTCCGTGCGGCCCAAACCCCTCACTCCCCCGTCCGTCCGTCAGTCGGGGCTTGGCGGGCAGACCGGCCGCACCTCCCCTCCCCAGCCAGCCGGACCTATACCCGGGTGGAAGGAGCCGCAGAGACAAGTGAGCGACTCGCGGAAATACTGAGCTGCTCGGAGCTGCTCGGAGCTGCTCGTGAGGCCGGGAGTACCCCATGTTTCCCCTGCTGTCCCGACAGGAGTAACAACCGCCACTGAACTCGGCACCGACGGAGGAACAAGGTGTAAACATTGCCAGTCACACACTGGCCCTACCTGGGACCAGACCTACAGCACTGAAAGGACCATAGGATAATCTGCAAGGATATATACGCTAAAAAGCAGATCTCTGGAGGGAGGAAAGTTTAGAAAGTTGACCTTGAAATGCAGATTTTTGGAGGGAGGAAACTTTAGAAAGTTTACAATTTCTTCATCTTGTGATTTGCAGCAGTGCGCGCTTCTAATGTGCAAGGATATATGCTAAAGTGCAGAATTTTGGACGGAGGAAACTTAAGAAAGTTTACCAATTTCTTCATCTTGTGATTTGCAGCCATACATAAAACCAGTGGGCCCTTCTCAATGATTGGACCTACAAAGTATGACCAGTAATGTCATCATAGCAGACATTCTCGTGACGGAACATTAGCCACTCTTACACTGTCAGGAACAACTGGGCGGACCCTGCAATGACCTACTGAACTGATTGGTTTGGAACCCCCAGTCCTGTTATGCAAACTTACACGCACCTAACTTGAGTCTTCCGGCTGTTCAGAAGTTGATTAGAAGTCTGGAGTAGACTTACCTCTAAAAGGGACTGTCGGTCGATCACAGTCTGGAGTAGACCAACGAGAGTCCCTTCAGAGGCGTCTATACGGTCGTTGAGTATAGATTTACCTCTAAAAGGGCCCGTCGCTCAAACACAGTCTGGAGTAGACCAACGAGAGTCCCTTCAGAGGCGTCTACGTTCGTTGAGTATAGACTTAGCCCTTAAAGTGACCGTTGCTCAGTATAAAGAGGCTACAAGTGATAGCCGACAGATTTGAATCTACCCATGAGTTACTCTTAAAGGAGCATTGTGTCCCATGCGGCAAGCAGCAGTAAGTTGAAGCCGTCTCACACTCACTGTGACTATCAGCGCCCAGTCAACTAGAATTATCCCCAGGGAACCAATTGCTTACAGGACATATCAGGGAAAACGTCCAGCCAATACACCATTCCCACGAACCTGCGCAGTGAGCCCTCCAATAGACGCCTTCTACCCAACGTTAACGGTTTGAGCCTGGAAACTATACCCCAACCATTTGGTTCAGGGTTATCCGCTAGCAGGGCGCCACGTAGCTCTGTGGTGCCTTCCCTGTATATTGTACGGATAGACTACTGCGTTACTGTTGGCAGTGGTGTCGATAGTTCGGCTAGGCGCCACGCTATTGCAAAAGGTGTATAGGAGCATTCAAAGGATTACCTGTTTTCATTAATTGGATTAATTTGACTCACTGACCGGTCGGGGACACACCTTGAGTGGGAACCCTGGAGTGGAGGAGGTTGCATAGTAACCCGCTAACCAGTTGAGACACCCCCCGACGGCCCTGGAGACCCAGGTGAGGGAGCAGTGAACGCTCACCTGGCCGACGACCCGTTATCAGACACACCTGTCCAGGTGGGCCCAGGTAGGGCCCCCAGCTCACCTCCTCACCTCCAGTGGGTCCAGGTGTGAGGGCCATGCCCAGGAGGAACACCTGCCGCCCCGTCCTGGGAGGATGAGCTGATCGCTGATCGGGTCAGAGCAGTTTGTATTGTACTCAGGTGAGTCAACGCTTTATTAGTTTGAATACACCTCTACCACGAACATGCGCACTACTCCAGTTTTCCAACTTTTAGGGCTTTTGGTGACTATTATAGGTCACTTCACTTCAAATATGTTTAGTATAGAAGAACCCATAAAATGTTGTTTCAATTTTAATCCACCAGGGCAGCGCCACATTAATGAAAAGATGTATAGACGTTGTGCAGATGATGTCACATCATCCAAAATGGGATGACCGCCATATTATCAACAATAGCTATTAACAATATTTACGTCTCCAATATCCTTGTCCTTGGTGATGCGATTTAAATTGCACTCTTATAGTAATAGCGGGAGTAATGGGACGTGTTTATATAACGGTTCTCCTTAAGTGTATTGCCAATGACACGGCGTTGGTGAGTCAGTGCAGGGCCTACTACATGTATACATCTATACCTCACAGGAGTACATCCACCGTCCCCAATCTAAACACCGGGCACAGAACGCCCCTGCGATATAGCATATTGACATGTTGGGAGTCCCGCGCAAGTGTGTTCTTCCACGGGGAGTAAAATATATTTTACTCTCCATGGTACTTCTGATGACCAACCGGCGTCGCCGCGGAGCAATGGTTTTCTTTGCACTCATAATTTACGAAAAATATTAGATGATACTTTGTTGAAAATGAGCTTATCACTCAATAACAATTTTGAGAAAATTGATTTCTTTCCCTGCAACGTCGGGCGCTCTGAGGGTAGGGGCCTTGGACAGAAAAAAACAAAACCCCGTCGGGTTCACTCCACCACCATACATATCACCCTATAACAATTCGAAATCAGTGCACCCTGCACCCAAGTTGTATGATTCTGAGGCAGGGTGCAGGGTTTTCAAATGTGTGCACCCAGATGTTTTTGTTTACGATTTTACATACCATTTTATAGCAATGTACACTGAGAAAAGTCTCCGGATGCATACGTTTAGAAGCTCTGCACCCGTCGGGGGATTAAAATACACTGCAGATACATGATAAATGATACACCTTTTTGCTCTGTAATTGATATGTACCTGTGGACTGGAAGATCATGTAATAACGTGAAGTCTGAATGTTAATAGATAAATAAATAAAACAAAGATAAATAAATAGATAAAAATAAAAAAAATTGTAGAAGCCTCTGATACACGGATAGTGATAAAATAGCGCTAGTAAGGGCGCCGCCAAAACACAACAGGCACGATGATACACATCAGGCAAATGTGTATGGGTTGTATGGGTCGTCGAAGGGAATATCGCAATAAACGTATTTAATTCAGATTAATCTAATTAATATTTCCTCCTTGCAGATGAGGATGGACACCATGGTTACCGCCCCTACTACCCCCGTGTGTCCAGTGGGACTGACCAGTGGTCAAGGAGGTCCGACGTGTTACCATGGTGACCACCACTACGGACCTCTCGTCGGACACACGCCCAGCCCGACCAGCCCACAACCCAGGTAGGTACTACTCCAGGGGGTGCCCTCATCTAGGGGGGCTGCACGGGACGGGCTACCTACAGTCCCACCTAACTATGTATCTGAAGTACTTAGTTTTGGGGCATGCTTCCTCAGTGTTGTACTTGTAAAGGGGATGATCCACAATGCGATTTTGGATCGATTTTCAACCGATTTTGAAAATCGGTTTCTTAAATAATCGTTTTTCTCATAAATTATACAATTTCTCAAAGAGTTTTGAATAGCTCATATCAGAAGAATGGTATTTTCACGGGAAATATCATTCCAAATATGCGAAAAATCCATGACATATCTACACCGTCACACCTCCCTGTGTCTACCCTGAAAAGGAAAATTATAAGAATGTTTGAACGATTTTCATCCAATCAATAGCAAGGACTAGTTTTCACAGGGCTCCGTGACTTGGATATTCTGCCTTTGGAATTACATTTTTGGAGGCTTTACTTTTTTTTCGTTCAGCATCTCTATTTAGTCTACCAGGCGCCTTGCAACGTGCACGTGTTCATGACATTCCTGTCTTAGATAGATTTCATGTTTTATTTGTTACAAAACTTCTGAAGCATCGTAATTTTCAGTTTATTTCAAAATAGAGAATTCAACTAAGTTGCCTTTTGCCAAACCAACTTTAACGTTTGCCAAACAAGTGTGTCCCAAATCCATAAGTGGTGCCTCTTTTCTCGGACACTGCAAATAACTTAAAATCTAAAATAATTTTCCAATGAAGCAAAGTCTCCGTGGATCAATCCCCTTAGCTGAGGTCGTCTGTAGAAGTGGTGGCAAACGGCCATAGCCCGAGGCCCATACCTAGCAGTAATAGAAAGATGCGGAATAGTAATTTGCCACGGGCTAACGGGAGTACGAGCGTGTTAGCGGTGTACGAGGGGTGTGGTCGGCGCGTTAGCTGGTGGGGGGGGGGGGGGGGAGTGGGGTCACTGACTCTTTGAAGGTTACTACCCACGGCCAAACTACCACCCCTGATTTTTATGACTGACCGCTCCTGAATTTAAGTTGACTGCCCCCTATTTTTTGGGGGACACAGATCACTGCCCCCAAAATCAGCATGTGTCAATAACAGATATTACACAACTATCATCAAAGCTGCCCTGGGAACACTCCTGATAAAAACTTATTCGATTTTTTGTGACATAAGGTGGCAATGAAGCTATGTTTCAAGTATATTGTTCTACTGATATAGTTCACCGCCCCGCTTTTTAGCCTAAAAAGTGGTTGGACGCCCCTCTATTTTGATGTTCACTGACTCAGCTTTGCAGGTCCGTTTGGCAGTGGGTACCTGTTCAAGCCCAAGTGCCCCCCCCCCCCACCCCCACCCACCTGGGAGCGTTAGCGGGCTGTGGGGGGGGGGGGTGTGTTACCTGTGTGTTACCTGTGGTAGGTATACCTCCAGTACCTCCAGTACAGGTGTGGCAACATAGGTGGCATATCGCACCTAAACAGCCCGACCAGGGGGCCTGTTAGATCACTATCTTAACTCTTGTTATCAGATCTATATCTATCGTCCCTGTTTTATCACAGCTTAGATTTCTTTGGATTATTTCCCCCCAAAAAAACTTGTTTAGAAGTGGATTATTGAATTTTTAAAGTGTTCAATCAATTGGCTATTGCATGGTGTTTCATTTCCTCTCTTATTTTAAAGAAGTTTCTCAAGTACAATTTTGTGTTGTCTTCTGCCATAGATCTATAACCTTTTATTTGGGGTTGGGATGGGATGCATGGGGTACATTGGGCCATTATAAGACGACGGATAACACCTAAGACTCACTCAGGACATTTATACTGGTATAATATTTGACATAAGGCCAACTCAAGTAACTTGGATATCAAAAATAAAGTTGTATCTATCAAAGATAGATTTACTCCTGCTGCAAAAAGTGCTGCACATATTTCCGAAAGAACATACTTTTGATTATAGTTTTTGTTTTGCATGTATATGGTATCGCAAATTAAATAGTATTATTTCATAATAAGGTTAACACCCCATTGGGCGTATCAGAAGAAAAAAACTTTCCCCAAAAAATAACAATGCAGTTACTAGTATGCATGTATTCTCACTATAGATGGTGCACAAAGAGCCCCATCTTTGGGGAGGATGAAAGAACCCTCGCTCTTCTGCAGCGAGTCACATAGACACACATTCGTGCCATATGTAAAAGCAGTCGTGACTGAGAAGCACCTCGATAACCCCCCGACCCCTCCCCGTGCACGCCCCATAAATAACGACGGTTCGTGTCCTTGTTATCCAGGGTGGGGTGGGGGAGGGGGTGGTTGGAGGTGGGCATGGAGGTGGGAGGTCCTGCTACTTTTGGAGGCTGTTTTCTATCTCTTATTGGAGGCCATTTTCTATCTATTATTGGAGGTTGTTTTCTATTTTTGGAGGCTGTTTTCAATCTATTATTGGAGGCCGGTTTCTATCTATTATTGGAGGCCGTTCTCTATCTATTATTGGAAGCTGTTGTCTATCTCTTATTGGAGGCTGTTTTTTTGTGTTTTTTTTATCTCTTATTGGAGGCTGTTTTCTATCTCTTATTGGAGTCTGTTGCCCATACAACATGTAAGAAATAGCCTGCGAGATTCTGGTAGTACAGGGGTATGTCAAATATATGAACATAATCCCAATTCTGACAGTGATTTGCTTATGAAGATGAATCCCATTCAGATATTGTGTTTGCTAATGAGGGTTGAGCCTATTCTGACCACGAATTTGTGTACGAAGATAAACCTTTTTTATCTTCGTAGTAGACAGTAATTTTCTTATGAAAATAAACCCCATTCTGACAGTGGTTTTGCTTATGAAGATAAAGCCATTAGGACAGTGACCTTACATATGAAGGTAAAGCCCATTCAGACACTAACTTTCCTTATAGTAAGTAACCCCTTTCTGACAGTACTACTACTGTTCATTATCATGAATATGAAGGAAGAAAGAACAAGTGTAAGGTTCTTTATAGCGGTTTATATGTTACTGTGGATCTTACCTTCAACTGAAGAGTGACTGACTACCCGTACTTTGTAAGTTATACCTTTACCTATCAGTGTAAGGCAAACATTTGTAAAGTGCTTCTACAGTTTAGACAAGTCCATATTGAATGTGGATTTTACAAAGTCGGGATGTGGCTGTGTTGAAGTTGTCTTTCCCCCTACATAAACCCATATGGTAGAGCGGTTTGAACTTTGAAAAAGGCCAGCTGTGGTCTTTGAAGTCTGACAGGGGATCCGTCATACAACAACAGGGGGAAGGGCCGTTACGGCGAGCAGGGGTGTCTGCAGGGAGGGGCGGGGTCCTCATAACACCAGCCGAGTCACAATAAGTCAGGTCTGTAGGAGCAATCCACAGGACTCTATTACTTAAGAAAATTAATTCATACAATTCAATTATCAAATATTTCAATGTCATCACTGATTTTTTCAAAAACCTTTTTAAAAACTATTTTAAGTTAAAGATTCCAGTTGAAGGTTGACACAAAGGATTTTAACAGCATGATAGATCTAAAACTGTGTCCACAGATAGAACTATCAAAAAAAGAGTTCCAGAAAAATTAAAATAAGTTCCACCCTAGATTTTTTCAAAAACAAGTCCCTCTCTTATTTAAACCCACAACATAGGTGTTCGGAGGGGGTTGCTAACCCTTACACTATGAAGCCAAATAATGGTGTCATGACCTAATTTGCTGGTTCCCACAGGTCCTTTTAAGCACTGTTTAACAAATCAGCAACTAAATGGACTTGGTATGACTTGAAGTAGGTTCAGTGTGTAGACTGTTACATGCAAAAGGACATCATTTTAGAAGCAGTAGTGTAATTACCCACACTTAACCATAATTTGGGAAAAGAGAACACCCTCCAAACACAGTGATCTACCCCTAGCTACACGATTCTCACCTTTACAGCGACAAACCTGGTATGCCGGCTGGTTCCTCCACGGTGAAGCCACTTTGGTTGGGAGTGGCTTCTTTGGCCACGCCCCATTACAAAGCGCCACACTCTCCCAGCCCAGGACCTGTACCTCTAGCACCAGCAATCCCTGGGCAAAGTCTGCTTGGAGAGTGACCAGACTATCTTACACGTGTCTCATCCCATAGTAGCCCACCACAAGTAGAGGCAGTAGCATGGCGAGTCGTTTCGGCCCGCTGCCCGGGCGGGCCGTAATGACCTGACCAGAGGCCGGCCGGGCCCCTGTTGGTGCCGGGTGGGTGGTGAGGGGCCCACCGGGCTGCCAGGAGGGCCCAGAAAGCTGGGTTTCCACCGAACGACATTTTCCTCAAGACAGCCTAAGACAGTGAAAGATTTGGATATCTTGGGTGGCCGTTGATAAAATTGTTTAGTGGAAACAGCAAATCGTTGGTAAAAACATCTGTAGGGACTGCAAACGAGAGTAAACGACTGCAGTAAGTAAAATGTTTAAAAACGACCAAATATCAAACCTGTTTGATATTTCCTCAAGACTATAGAAAACGATTTTTCCAAGATCAATTAAAAAGCAATTAAGTTCATTGTTCCCCGTGTGTTCTGCATCTAGTCACTTCACATGGTTTTCCACAATGTCTCAGAATCGTCCCAAAATCCAGTTTTTCAGTCATTCAGTGGAAACAAGAAATCGCTCATTCATAAAAGATTTTCACACCAGACAAATAGCTGGAGATTACAATCATTTGCAGTCGTCACCTATCCCCAACAACAATCGTTCGGTGGAAACCCGACTTTACAGACCTGCCCGGATCGGGACCACCGCAGCCCCGCCGTTTTTCACGCCGACTTTTTCTCGGCCTTTATTAATGTGTACACTTCTGTAAGTGGTCGTTTTGACGTCTGAGGGAGGGAGGAGACGGTATTGGAGTTCTTTAACGTGTACCTGGCATTTCTGTTGTTTTTTTGGTCTTAGATGTAATTGCATTCAGTGTCCTGACATGTTGACAGGTGATGCTTGGAATGCCGAGTGACATAGCCACCTAAGTGGACTATTAATGGAGAAACTATATTTTTTCAGTACCTGTAGTGGTAATCCTGGCTTATGCATATGGAAGGCCGACTGCACTCTACTGAAGCAGGAGGAAATCAGAATAGTATGAGGGGCATACAGTACTAACTAGCCAAGTTGCAAAGTAACAGAACTGTTCTACAACCATTTTTGGTCAGTCTGTTACTTAATAAGACAGCAGATAACAGTTTTGATTTTGATAGTAATGTTGAAACCTCACTGAATGATAAGGATGATATAATGTTATTTGTTGGTGAGGTTAAGACCAAACTATAACAGAATGTTATAAGGACATTCTGTTTGGGTTGAAGAATGTAACCAGAACATTGTAATAATGTCACAGTGTAACATCACAGCAGTACGTCACATCCTTGGCTGGGTACTGTTTTAACATATTTTACGGCCCATGTTGAACAAATAACTGTAGACATATATATGCGGCTCCTTTGCATCTAAAATGATGTATTGTATGAATTTACATCTCTATGTAATGGGACATTTCCAGTACACAGAGATCTTTCTCACTTTGTTACTACTCCATGCGTACTGAATGACTAAACTGAGCCTTACAGCTCAAGCCTCAAAGAAAACATAAACCCCTTAAGTTAAAAGGAGGTTCCAGGTCATTTATTAGAAATATGATAGCAATTATTATCCACATGGTTTGATTCAGGTGAAAAATTCGCATTGACCTTTGTCTTTGAGACCATCCACCCTGACATGATAAAAGGAGCTACAGACGCGATGCAAGAGAGACATAAAAAACCTTACTGGAGATGCAAAAAAAAACACATGTCTTGACATGAAAGGCAATGTGGATGAGACAAATTAATCACCCCGCAAATGTTGTTAGATCATAACAAGATGGCGTCCAGATGGACAGCCAGCTGTCCAAGAAGGCACTGCGCCTTTTCCTACAGTTTGATATCTTAAAGAGCTCTACTTCCGGTGTTCCAATTTTCAAAAGATTAATTATGTATACACTTCACATGCTAATGTCATGATGATATTCGTTCACTCAAAGCCATATCTCCCTCAAATATCACTATTCGTGTTATCAAAATCGAAATCAAACATAATTAAACGCCTATGGGAATGGCTGTAATTCATAACATTTACAATTAGGCTCTGCTGAGAATATTGGACCATGCACACAGCACATACATCGTCCAAGACAAGGTGCAACATGACGGTCATGTTATGCAACCATACTTTTTTGGTTTGTGTGTTACTTACTAAAATGTCACATAACTGTTACAATATTTTCCTAGGAGGTTGAGACCTAACCAAAACAGAATGTTATCATAACATTCTGTTAAGATTAGGTCAAGATCAAGTTAAAACAGAATACCATGGTGACATTCTGATTAGGTGAGGTCCGGACCTCACGTAAACAAAACATTGCTGTGACCTCCTGACTAGGGGAGGCCCAAACCTCATGCAAACGGATGTTATTGTGACATTCTGATTAGGTCAGGTCTTAACCTTACCTAAACAGAATGTTAATGTGACCATCTTATCAGGTTAGGTGTCGATCGACCAAACCTAAACAGAACATTATTGTGTCATCCTCATCAAGTGAGGTCTCAACCACATCTAAACAGAGCGTCATTGTGACATTCTTATTGAGTAAGGTCACAATATCAGCCACAAAAATAACATTATAAGAATGTTATCAGAACGCCGCAATGTGATGTTGCAACAGTTGGTTGCAGTGACATAATTGTGAGTCATCAAAAGAACGTCGCTGTAACCTAACAGTGTAACGTAACAAGAATCAATCCAGAACGTTGCTGCAACATTATTAGAACGTCATATCCTTGGCTGGGGTGTATTTAACTATACAGCATACCAATACTACCTATACGGTGACTATCCTACGGCAGACTGCTGTAGGGTGTAATACCCTCGGCATTGCAGGTATGGAGAGGGTAGGCGCTGGTCCAGGTAGTAATGTAGTAACGACTTAACAAGCCGCTGATGTACTCGTACACATGTACCCCTCCAGTACAGCCCAGTTATTGAGTTATAGGCCTGCTCCCCCCTCCGATGATAGGGTGGGGTCACCTCTCTCAACACTCAATAAAAAAAGGTCCATAGTGTGAAACCGGGGGCAATAACTCGATGAAGAACTGCGGAGGGGAGATCGGCTAACCGGAAACTGCTTTCTCGGAGGTCCGCAATTCTGGTTAGCGCACGATCCAATGACACGGTCATGATACTGCGCATTACTGGGACTCAGCACCCCGAGTTTTTTTGGTTTCTTTTTTTAGGTTTCTTATTTCGGTTTCTTTTTTATATGTTTTTTTTTTCATGTAATTCCCTGTAGAGACGCCCAGACTCCGAGAAACATTCCGGGGGAGATTATTCCCGCCGTGGACCCCTGTCTTCACTCCCCAGGTGGCGCTAGTAACGAGGTGGAATTACACTCTCCAACCACAGATCACATTGCCAAAAGAGCTCAATCTGTATGCACCCTCTATTAAAAGTCTGTTTGGAGACTTGGGAAAAGCCCCAATTCTGATTGGCTACCTCCCGCAGCGACGGAAAGGCTCCTTCATCATTGGTGGGATGTTTTTTGAGTGGAGAAGCAGGAAGATGATACCGAATTGCCGAGGGTGAATCCATTTTGCATAGACGTCGACAACCCGGGTAGAGAAGGCAGTCATGATTCATCCAACAGCAAACCCCTTCAAGCTACAGATGCTGTTCCCATTTTGTTTTACATAATTCTCTCAGGCATGGTTCCTTGTACCGATTACTTGCGGAGCTTTGAATAATTTTCTGGAGCACTTAAATTTGCCTACAGGGATTCTGGCTGTCTTGTACACATGTAAGGCTCGACGTAAAGCGTATTTTAATTCTCTCCCTCCTTATTTGACTGAACGTTGCATTTCTATCTAACTTCTAGACTGTACTTGCATTGGGTCAGAAAGTGTTAATTCTAATGCTCACGGAATAGTCTTTTTTCCAGAATCTCTTGAAAACAGCACACATATACCACTTTGTGGTATTCTTTGTGCTGTTATTCGATTTACATCTGATTTGCGCTGTTATGACTCAAACTACTGCCATGGCCATGTATCATTGTATGTGCAAGAATGCAGACCCACAAGCTAGGTTGCATCCACCTACTCCCCACCCCACACACACACAGAGAAAATCAAATCTGTGCACAAAAGCCATTAAACTAAATACTCATACAGGCCTTTTGTAAACATATTAATCTTTATTTTGCCCCAGGTCTAACAAGGTACCCCAGTTTTCCCACCTAAAGCTAGGTGTGTCAGGTATATATGGCCTCCCGCCTGTAGGCTGGTGGCAGGCTATATTGAGATTGAACATTGCCTTACCCCAACATGGCAGGGTACACCTCTGCCAACTTAACGTAACACACGTACCCCCTCTGAGTGCCCTATGCCTCCCGGTTTGGGCTCAACCTGAATTACTCTCAATCCTAAATGAGTTGTTCGAACTAGAGTATGTTGTCGGTTATATGGAATCGCTGTCATTAATTCCAAGTTCTCTTGGCCCAGCTGGTTTAGCCTTAGGTGGAGTCGTGGCAAGAACTGTTTTTCAATGTTCACACTCTGTGGCAACAGCGTAAGATTTGCAGGGACCCCCTCTTCCTATTGGAAAAGATTCCAATAGGGACCCCTTTCATAATCAAGTTCCAGTCTAGAAAGAAGTTTTAACTGGACGTTAAAGGTACACGCAACTGTTCAACGTGATTTAGAATGACCAATAATATATCTTGGATATTTTTACTTGGCTTTTCTCATGGTTGTAGAAGTACATGTCCAAAGAATATTCAACGTTCACCATTTGTGATAGCAGATATTAAACCTTTGAAAATTTGAGGCTTAACCATTGATTCAATGGGAAAAATCACAAAAAATAACATGGAGAAAATACTTCCAATGCTTTATCATTGAAACTTGCCAGGTATGTCTTATTGGTACTAAAGTAGATACTGAACACTAAAAGACTAACGTTCACCATTTCTGAAGAGAGTTATCACAAGAAATTCAAAAGAGAGGGTAATTTGGGTTAGATAATGTTTCATTACCTGACTCTAGATTAATGAAATCAGGGAAAGTCATGGTTAAAAAGTATGTCCTTAATATCAAGATACTTGTCAGAAATCTAAATCACCAGAAATATATGTATTTTCTTTTTAGTTTATAATTCATCATCCAGGTGGCGCCCTGAACAGTTGTGTGTACCTTTAAACTACCCCAACAACACAACAGCTCAGGCACGGTGTGAAGTTGTGATCAGAAAGTTCACAGTGATTGTCGGGCTTTGGAGCAAGCTGGGGGTTAAGAGTAGAGTTAAACTCTACTGCAGAGCAATATGCATGCATAGATTTGCACTCTATGTGTCGAAAGCAGACATTGCTCTCTGATAAAATGCGTAATTCACGTATTATGTATGCAAGCTTCTAAGACTTAAATCCTAAGTCATATCACACACGCATCAATTCTAGGTTATTCATAAGCCAAAATAAAAGGAACTGCGCTCCATGAAAACCGCAATCAAGAAGAATCTATCAAATAATCAAGTTTGTTTTTCAATGACAAACATTAGTCCTCTGAATGCCATATACTCTAGTATACGACACCTCACCCGACCTCCTCCCATCTTTGACCAGCGGCCCGTTTTTCGCTGGTGCCCGATGTAACAGGATTCCTATACCGGCCAGGATTCCTATACCGGCCGCGTCAGTGCGCATGCGCTAAGGACTTCAGATAATCTCAGGACGTGTTCTGTCAAGGATGCCAGTCAAAGTTGTAATGGGTAGCAAACTAAAGATATATCCCTCTCATCTTTTATATCACTAGGGTTCAGACCAAAAAGGCTAACTCGTCCCTACTCCTAGTCTGTGGAAGGGGTACCTGTCCAGATGGGCCCAAGGTTAAGTGCAGCCGACCAGTCAAGTGGCCCGTTATGGCGGCCGGTAGACGAATCCTGGCGGTATCCCAATCCCACCACAACCGTCATCAGCTGTCCATGTGGCAGGGTTACAAGCCTTACCGACCGGGAACCGGTGTAGCATCACGGCCCAACATGGCGGCGATGACAGTGGCCGTGCCGGGGAGGGGCGGGGGGAGTGCCGCTATTTATTGGGTCCAACGGGCCGCCTCCTCCTCACCCCCACATCTCACCCCCGCATCCCCAGGCGTCGTCCTGGACAGGTAGGTATGGGGGAGGGGACTTTGTTCTCAAGCTACCATATATCTGATCAGTGGTTCACAAGGGTGGATTACTAATGGTAGTAAACAAGTCCCTCCAGGTTTCGAACCCACAACATATGTGTTTGGAGGGGGTTTCTAACCCTTACACCCTGAAGCCACATAGAGGATGAGAGGGAAACTAAATAATGGTGTCATGACCTAATTTGCTGGTTCCCACAGGTCCTTCAAAAAGCTATTTAACAAATCAGCAACCAAATGGACTGGCTTTTAATAGCCCATTTTGCTGGTTCTTGGTACGGCCTGAAGTAAGTTCAATGTGTAGATTGTAACATGCGGAAGGACATCATTTTAGACGTAGTAGGGTAACTATATAGCTAAGTATGTTTTTCTGGAATCTACTTTGCAAAATGATTTATAAGGGTCAAAATTAATAGGGGGAAGAATGGATATAATTGCATTTTCTCTCCCCAACCTTTTGGTTCATATAATGTATGAAGTTATAGTGGACAAATTTGACTAAGGGAGATTTACATGCTTTAATCATGATAATTATCACCACTTCCAAACACACATATATGACCATGCAATGGGGCGTGGGGCGTTGCTGCCTTCTGAGGGAATACTGATTTTCTTCCAATCACTGTCTATTTTAAGACTCATGTCAAGCTTGGTTCATTCAAAGTTACCACCCCTCTTGCTCCCCCCTACCCCTCCAGGGTTGTACCAACACCCTGCAGCTCGCCTGCCCGCACTGGGACTATCAGGGTTGTTGTTTTAGGGTGGGAAAAAGACAGGGGCGAAAAGGGAGAAGGGGGAGACGGAGAACGTGTCCATCACCCTTATACCTCTCGGGATTAGGGGAGGGGCCTAATGATAGGTGCTTCAGGTGTGTTACACATACCCAGCACAACACCCAGCAGGGAGTGGGGAGGGTGTATCTTTGGGGTGTCAAACTCATTCCCTAAATAGGCGCTGGCAACTGAGTTCTTGAGGAATAGAAAGTAAACGTTGCTTATATATACCCTGAATGTACTTTACTTAACATTGTATCAAAATCTGAAGGTGTACCTGTCATGATAAATCACTGATGCATCTTTGATATCTACAAAATTATACATCAGATTTAATTGAGGTGCTCATAATTTTTTTTTGAAACGTGTCTTTTACTACTGTTGCACTTTTTTCTCACACAGATGATATCCTGATCATAATCAGGATAACTATATCACAAAATTAAAGGTTAAACGAGAATAGATTACTAAACTTCTAGTGCTGGAGGAACAACGTCTATTCCAATAGGTGTACATCTTAGCTAAGTTTAAGTCGTATATGTACACGAAGTGGAAATAATCTAATAAGAATAAAGAAAACTCAAATATGTTCAGTAGACTTCTACTCTGAAGATGTATCTGAGCAACTCTCTCTGTTCACATCAACTGCCTGGACCCCTTCCAACCACCTTTAAATCAGAGACCAGTAGAAGCTCCCCTCCCTGAGCCAACTCCACCTCCCCTGTCAGACAACAGTCACAGCCACAGCAGAACCTACATAAACAACTAGTCATACTCGGCTAATATTTTGTAAGTGGTACACTTTGGCCCTGAGCGATGACATCAAAGACGACCCCTGTCTAACTAGCCCCTCCCGGCTCTGGGTCATTGATGGCCTTAGTACTACCGACTGTAGGGTAAACAGGGCCATGTTTTGACGCTGTTTCTCGTGTTGTGTAGATGTTGGGGTAAAATACAGCGATCTCCCACTTCTAGAGATGCAGGCACCTTATGGGAAGTCTACTCCTGTCCTCTTCGCGTCTTCAACATTATCTAATTGCATTGAAAAGCCCATCCCAGTTTACATAGAAATTGAAATTTCCCATAAAATATCAATACAATTGCTTCCTGATTTATTATCTTAAGACAGAAACATAATTCAAAATAAGCCATAAAAATTTGATGGAAAAACTACTTCGAAGGCTCGTAAAACATAGATAAATATAACAGCCCTTTTCTCAGAGGAACCAATGCTGAAGTCTATGACCCTCTACCATAATCTCCAACCCTTTAAAGCGCATTTTACTGGATTGGCAAACCTGTGTATTGATTAAATCTTATAGGTCATTATTTTCAGCCATACTCAGTGATATAGGAAAACATGACTCTTGCATACTCCAGTGACCTAGCTTGTGAAGACTGGGATGGCTTCCATGGTGCTTTTCAACCCTAGAGTAGAAACGTTGATCAATCTCACCCAAACCTACTCAAGCAGAGACTGGGATATCCACCCTTAGCACTGCACATGGTTTGAAATAACTGCCTGTAACCCTAGAACTGAACAGAGCTCCATCTCATTGGGAAGAAGGCACGTTATCTGATAGTATGTGGGGACAATTTGCCTCTATTGCCACCCGAGCCGATTCAGGCATGCCGGGGATGGTGTCCCGGGGTGTTATGGGGCATTATCTTAGAATGAACCAATGGGTACACGTTCACCGAGGGGTGAGGCTCATATTTCTCGGGTCACCCAAACCTAGTTAACTGCCTAATAACAATGGCAACGTTGTATTAATATATGAACGACTACTGCAGAAGTCTTGGACAAGCGTTCGTTTGTTTGATGATCAATCATTGTTAGGATTTGACGTCCGCTCAGCAATTTTTCAGCTATAGGTCTATCAGGACTACTCACGGTTTTTTGACTGACTAAGGTCAATGATTGAATCTATGAGGGTGGAAACGATGGCAAGGCAAGGTGTAGCCAGGAGAGGCCAGGCTCAAACCTAGTCCAGCCATGTGCAAGGCGTTGACTCTACCCCCCTTTTGTTGGATTGTTTGTATGAGTAAATATATGATAATCAAAATTTAGTAGTTTGGTTAATCATGTCCTATATGAAATACATTAGGATAAGGAGTACAGACACACAAATTGTATACTAGTCTTTAATTTGGCAAACCTGTAGTGATACGCCTCCTGATAATATGATGGTATTGTTCGATTATACTTTTGATAAACTTAATGTTCGAAACGGCTGGCTAAAATTCACATACAGTATGGAGAGAGGAACATAAAGTAAAGGGTCATTCTATTCTTTCAAAACGGTTCAAAATGTTATCCGAATCCCCCAAGCCTCTGCAAAACAAACCACAATGCCAAACAAAAAAGATGAATCACATTTTTTTATATATATAATTATGTTTATTAGACTTCACGTATCTACATGTTCTTCCAGTCTAGGTGATAAAATGGTATGAAGATGGCCATAGTATGATTGCTGAAAGGTTTGATGAGATGTTATGAGTAGGTTGGACATATACAAATAACAAATAAACAAACAGACAAAAGGGGCAGAAGGAGTAAAACGAATGGGAAAGGAAGGATTGGCTGGGTTTACACTTCACAGACGGATATCAAACCAAGTGAATTTTCTTGATTTCCTTTTTAAACTTTACCTTTGTCACAGACAATTCTGGGAGCCTATCCCACAGCTTTATACAACGGTGAAGGTGACTTCTCAATATGGTTTCATATTGCCCTTTCTTGTTTTTAAATTTCACTCTTTTTTCACCCCTGAGCCCTTTTTGTGGATGTTCAGTATTTAGGAATTCAAGGTCCTTTGATTTTCAATACATTAACACACATTGATGCTTATGGCGTCTCCGCACAAGTGGTTCGATATCGTAACACAGAGCTGTATCTCGGAGTTTCTGCCCATCACATTGCAAAGGAAAGAACTGGCCTGTTAAAACACCTAAATAGCTAAATTTTAGCAAAATTTTAAAATTGAGCTATAATAAAATGATTATTATTATAACAACTAATTGGGAACATTCTTATTTCCTATGATAAAAAAGCCGAGATAGGTATGTAGACACTCTGGTCCGGGGAGCAGGGATCACACAGCACCCTGGGAGAGGGCGCCACTGTCCGTCACCAGGCCATAATAAGCCCAATATGAGGGCGGAGGTCCCTCACCTATATGTCAACACAAAGATGGTGTTTTACCCCCCTCTGTCAGGGGGTAGGAGGGGGCAGTCTGTCATCTACAGGGGTGCTTAAAGAGCCCCTACATCAGGGGGGTGTCGGGACAGGCGCCCGGGGGTGGCGGGGCGGGCAGGCATTCTGAGGATGTTGGCATGATGATGACAGCAATGTTTTCAGCTAGATCAGACCAATTCATACTTAGGCTTTGTAGAAATTACTGATTACCACTAAATCCACGGGGATGAGAATGACGGCAAGGAAATGTGGTCTTACACTCTACCGTCTGAAGTTGAGTGTGCAGAGGAAGGGTGAAGCCCGGTGAAGCAGGCGCGGATTTAAGGGGGGGAAGGGGTGTGCCAGGCGCACACACCCTATTTTGGGCCAGATTTTGAGGGTGCAGGCAACAATTTTGCTATAGCACGCCCCTCCCCCTTTTTTCAATTCCTGGATCCGCCCCTGTGACGAAAATCTGGAGGCACAGCCACTGCTTGCTAAAATGTGCTTTAAGTTTTATGTAACCAGAAGTCTTCTTTTTCCGTCCTTCTTAACCCATTTCTATGAGATAAATTCAAAGCGTTCATGTGGCGTTCTTCACAGACAACCCTTTTCAAACCAAACACCCCCCTTCAAGCCTTACCCCATACCATCATCAAGAGGTTCAGATCATGACGCTGTCACTCATAGCCTGTTATACTCACTTTGGATCAAATGGGGTTCACACAGTTTGGCCTAGGCTAGGTGCCATTACTCTTAGTTTTGCAGATCTTCGAGATAAGATGTAAGAAATGGATATGATCATTTGTGACGTTTCGGGTTGTCTGTAAAAGAAAATATGTTCGTTGGAGTTCATTGGAGAGGAGCTTTCATGTTGGTATGTGGTTCTGTAGTTTTCAGTATTCAAAGTTTCATTTCTTTAGATATTCTTGATATTTCTTGGTATAACATTATGAGCTTCATTAATTTTTTCGGTCAGGACTTTATGAAATTTTGTTTACCTGAAGTCAGAAAAGTCAGCTTCATTATTCAGATTTTGTTATTGGATGAGATATGTAGAGATGAAATCAAGTGTTTTGTTTCTCTTCTACCTCCATCTCAGGGGAAAAACAACAATAATATCAACTTTTGAAAATTGTTATTTTGCAAAGTGTTCCTATAGCAATCTCAGGAGGCCATACTGAACCTTCACCCTAAGCTAATTTTAGCACAGACATCACCAGTATTATCCCTCCTTAGACTGAAAATCCCAGTTAACCCACAGCCTAATCACGCAGCAAGATGGAACTGTGCCCCTCCGCCACAGGAGCACTGCCGGACTAATTTTCCAACTGACTGCCAGTAGCGATACCAGATATCCCTGCGCCGGACGGGGTGGGCAGCACCCCCTGGTGGAGGAACCTTAAGGCATTCTTAGGTCACGTGACTCGATCTCCAGGGGCGGAGAAGAATTGATGAACAGAATAGGGTGTGATAATAGTGTAGGGGTGTGAATAGGGGTGTGGATGGTTTAACAATGGGTGCGAACGGATTCAAATGTCATGGGTTCTGTGTCCTTGGGTTTTGTTTCCTTTCTGATTTGATTCTAATGCACCTGAAAACGTTAATGCAATTCGTTTTCCCTCAATCAACAGGATCTAAGAAGATTATTGCACCTAGTATCCCCTAGTCATTCTCAAACTAGGAGGATGTGGAGTCCCAGGGACTTGAAATCTTGTGGTTCTTACCATATAAACTAGAGAGAGCATGTTCTAACGTACACTGTTCCAGGCAAACCACAAGCTGCTGTAAGGTGCATTTGCCAAGATTATAATTTATTTATGACGAATTAAAGTATGCTGAATTCAACGGTTCATTTTAAAATCTGGACATCCAGTTGGAAGAAGCCTCTCATAATATTATTCATATTCCTACCTTTGTGAATGCTTACCCCATCTTTGCTCTACTTGGGTAAGAGAGTCGGGCCACACTGACATATATCATACAGCGTTGAATAGAACTAGTGCTTCCGCTTACCTAACCCCTCAGTTCATTAGCTGAAACAGTCGGAAAACGAACGGGGTCAGAGGGTACGCGTGTGTGAACAAATGAACACACTAGGGGTCGGGAGCCATAACGTAAGGGGTTCAGAAAGGGGCCGACCCTTAGTATAGGGGTTCCGAAAGGGGGCACTTGGGTTTGAAATGGTACCCACTGCCAAACGGACCCGCGGAGCGGGGTCAGTGAACGTCAAAATTGAGGGGTGGGCAACCACTTTTAAGACAAAAAGGGGGGCAGTGGACAATAAGAGTAGCAATAGCTAAAATTTAGCCTTATTACTACTTATTTCACAAAAAAACCTAATGAAATGTTATCAGAAGTTTTTCTAAGCAGCTTTGGTGATTTCTGTTCATTTTCTAGTATTGACACATCCTGGATTTAGGGGCAGTGTCCCCCAAAAATAGGGGGCGGTCAACTAGAATTCAGGAGTGGTCAGTCACAAAAAGCAGGGGCGGTAGTTTGGCAGTGGGTAGTAACCTTCAAAGAGTCAGTGCCCCCCTCCCCCGGGATAGGGGTTCAGAAACGGGCCAGCCCCTAATGTAGGGTTCAGAGAGGAGTTTAATGGGCTCGGCCGTAAGACGGGCGGGGCTGTGGGAGGCGGGGATGTTTGGGGTTAGGTGATGTACAGCAGAGATCTGTGGATCCTGGACTCGTAGAATCACAACATTTTGACCTAAGGTTTGTACAGACCTGACGTTAAACATACTCACACCAGAGAAAGTAAAATTTAACTTTAGTCTCTCTGCTCACACGGAGTCCTGCCGGGAATCAGCGACCACGACCACCCGCGACTTCCGGGGAGAAGTGAAGAGGTATCAGCACACTAATTTTTATTTAAGAATTAACCATTATTTGGTGTTTCAAAAATGGGAACTTGAATCATATATAAGCCAACTAATGTGTTGGTACGCAATAGAATTATTCTATGTTGGGTCCCATAGAATCCCAAATATATGAAACAGGGCCCAGGTATAGAATAATAGAAGGCGTCACTCTGGGGCGTCACTTCAGGATTTAAAGCTGGATTTAAATCTTGGAGGGTTTAACTCCAATAAAGCTGCATGTTAACGGTATCCGAATAATAGCTTTAAATCCACAGCTTAGAACTACTATTCATTGACAATAAACACCTAAATTTCACAAACATTTCGAATAAAATTAGCGCTTACTTATACAGAACAACCACCTACCCATGCCTGAGAGGTTCTCTTTATTCAGGCTCACACATTTTCAATAGTGTCTTACCATTTGGACAGATACGTTTAGCCCATGTTTAGCTCTTGAACAATTTATCATTTAAAATACAGAGATGTGAGATAACAGATTTAAAGTCCAATTTATAAGAACGTTTAAAACTTCTATATCATCTATAGAGGTTACTTAATAAGAAATGGCTGCTTGACTCCCTCTATAGGCCTACCGATTGAATACAGCTAGTATGTAGTACCATCCTTTCACTAGTTCAGTTCAAATTATGTAAAAGCTCAAGATGGTCAGGTACAGACTAAAGGAGTTCAAGACTCGCCCATCCCTCATCCCACTGCCCTCTGTTTATCCCATCATGCACCTCGCCACACGCACGTTCTGAACAGGAAGTCGTGCGTCATAGAGAAGTGCATGACGGGACGCATGGTCAGCTGGTCACGTGGGTCAAAGATGGCGGCGCCCTGTCCATGGCAACCACATGGGCCGTGCTTAGCAACCAGATGCATCCTGGGTAGACTTGACCACACCTGGTGGGGACAGAGTACATCTGGGCACTTGCGGAAACTCTATGGTGGGGAGGAGGGGAAGGGAGTGCAGAGGTGTAGGGGAAGGTTGAGAAATATATACAGAAAAGGTTCTGTAGATCTGGCGGGTAATAAACCATTAATACGATGATTTAGTTTGTAACAATGAACGCGTTCATTTGATTGTTGTTGGGCATTTTTCACCCTACAAATAAACATATATTTAGAATGCTGTAAATGAACTGTAATTTTTGCAGGATATAGTCTAACAGTGTCCCTACATATATCAATTTACAGAATTCAATTTGATTGAATAGGAAAAAAGATAAATTTCATAATAAATATATATTAACCGCGATGTCACACTTATGATATTGATCCTGTTGTTGTTTCGATCAGTCATTGTGCAGTAGGCCACTGGACAGTTTGCTTTTCTGTATCATTAACATTCTAATATCCACAAACTAAGTCCTATATAATGGCACATATGAATTATACAGGCAATATGCTTGCTGTGGGAAATTCTGACATAATAACGAGTGTCCCTTGACACAGGATGTTAGTGGCAGAGGAAGGAGAAGTGGGGGGTGTAGGGGCTAAACAGAAATAACTAATATACGAGGGAAACAAACCGAGGTTGACCAGGGGGGTAGCATGACCTCAGAGGTGAAAGGCTTCTGGGGTGCTCTGACATAATTGGACAGGACAAGGCGTCAGTACCCTTTGAACGGCGTGGGACCATTCATTATGAACTAAGCCTGTCAGGTGGAGAACATAAGTTAACTATGCCAATATGCAAATGTATGGCATAGACCATTGTATACATGTTGAGGCAAAATAGGGAGACTTATCGATAAGAAAAACATTGCCAAAGGGAGACCAAGGAGCCTCCTAAGAGTCTCTTTGTAGACTCCTTGGTGAGTACATGTAATATATGTCTATGATACCACCAAGGATTTAATGACTTAATATCTATAATATAGTTATCGGATAGGCCTACATTCATTGTAAATAGATCTACCGCAATGTATTCGTCCCATAGAATTTAACAACTAATGTATGAATTATGATACAATAATTGATTCAATTAACCTCTGGCTTCTCATCCTGAAATGCTTTCAATCAGCGTCATTTTTGCAACAAGTTAATCGTCCAATATCAACACTTTCTAATATTATTTGATGGAGAGAGCCAAAGGGTGGGAGGTCAGGGAAGATAGTCCAGTGACCCCTGAAACGTTCTTGACCAGTAACTCCTACAAACCCATAAATAAAAGGCCCCCATTCCGCCCGTGCACGTGTAAATGTAAACCCCGTGTAGGCCTCTGACGTCACGGGTCACGTGCCGGGGCCGGAGGTCTTACGCTGGTCCCTTGCGGCTACTTTCGGCGTAGTATTGGGAGGCTGGGAACCAGTGGAGTAGAGACAGGAAGTGCAGACCAGGCATGCGCCAGCTGGCACACATGCGTACTTCGACCCGCAAAGGGAGACTATTAGAAGGATCCGAACTATTCTGGAAATGCTTCAAAATAAGTGGATAGGAAGAGACAGCTCAATAAGGTTAAAGGTACACTCGTCAAGTCTGTCTGTAACTTGTAAGTCATTTCAGAGACAGATGACCTAAAAGGAAAGGCAAAAAGTGTGAAAATACAAGATTATATAATGGCGCAATTTAGATTTATCTTTTGTAAATCCATTTATAATCAAGATAAAAAATAACCAAATCCAACAGCAATAAGGATTATAGAACAAACTATCCAGCTCCCAATATGTATATATATATATATATATATATATATATATATATATATATATATATATACAAAAGGTCATCGGCAGTTTTATTATAATTAAAGTTCTACCGATGACACATACTTAAAATTAATAATTAATTTAAGGACATTTGGTCTTACAGTTTGTCCTATTTAGAGCAATCGGGTACGTTCATTTCTACAAAACGAGATTACTGTGCCGTTTGGCTCCGCATAGTTTCAATAATATTATTCCACTGTGAGGTTTCAGATTCTACATATTTATAGATGTGAACCCTGGGACCTATCCCCCATCCCACCCCACCCATCGTCGCCCCTATCAGTCCCTATTACCCCACATAGGGCCTATCATGGGGCCTCTAATTCCCTTGTGTAAGGCACACCTGGACTGGGTTGTGAGTCGGCCCTGGGGCTGGTTAGGGGTCGGGGTCCCTCGGCCCCTCCCGCCAGCTTCAAAGGGTAGGGTACAGGATTTGGGGTTTGATAAAGGGGTTAGGGTTGCTTTGGTAAGGGGTTCAGGATGGGCTCTGTTGCTAAGAGTCTTCTGGATGGGGTTATCTGATTATCCTTTGTGGGATGAACGCTTTTTCATGGCTCAATTTCATTTTGTAGTAGTTATTCAACATTTGATATCTGAAATGGTGATTTGGGGTTCTCATATCTTAATAATTGTTATGACAACAGATGTGTACTTTCAGTCAGCAGTCCTTTTGGTTTTCGGGCAGACCCTCCCTCCAACCCGTCGTGTTTCTGGGTCATAAGTTGCCATTTCTGTTGTACAATTCTTGGATGAATTCCTGGGGAATAATAAAATATCAAATCTTTAAGCTGTCCAACATGAGGTGAGAAACATTTATCCAAAAAGATCAATCGAATCGCAGGTTCTCTTATCTCTAATGTAGGAACAATTTAGGAGATATGTGTCTGGGATAGGATGTATTGAAGATGAGTTTTGGGTCCATGGTGATAGAAGATGCAGATACAGAAAGACGAGACACATATCCATTCAAATCAGACCCAAAAGTACATCACTGAGATTTAGCCAGGTTTATAAATCAGTGGACGTTTCTCGTTTTCCTCTACCCCTGATAAGAAGTGGTATTACCCGGCGCCGACAACCCCTTATCTGGGATCGACACGAGCCCACCCCCGACCACCCCCCTTACGACCCCTGAAACCCTTGGTCGCTGCGATAAGCCCTGATAGGGGACAACTTGTATCTTGATATTCTTGGGTGATCAATCCAAAAGGTAATATTTCTAAGACACCACGATTTGTAACACGATGGCTGGTTTAGGAGTGTAGATTATTCTTTCAGCTTCGCAATCGTCGTGATAGTCATTACATTTTGTCTGAAGCTCAAATCTATTTTTTTCCACAGAGAAATATAATAATTATGTTTTAAGAACGACTTTCTGTCAGTGACAAAAAGACGTGTAGATTTATTGTTCCAGTGATCAATAGAGTGGGATATAGGTAAAGTTCCGAGAAGAGAAGGGTAGGTGGGGGGTAGGTAGGGGGGGGGGGGGTAGGGCCACACTCCCAATCTAACTCCTAGTACTTGATAATGAAAAATAGCAGAAATATAGCATCGAGTACAACAAAGCTTTAAATGTTTTGTAAAATATTTTGCAGGTTCCATACGCATTTTCAAGAAAATTAATAGGCCTACTGTATGTTTAATTCAAAGGTCGTTCATCCAAAATCAGAAGGAGGGGTCACCTTAGCTACACTATATCGCCATTGCAAAGGGCGAATTCAAAATAGATTGAAACCCATATAAAACCCAGAATACATTATCCCTCTAACCTCGAGCGTCCTTCCCCGAACACATCCGATATTAATCTGTCGGATTAAATTCCGGTATAAATCCGATCAATCATCGAGAAATACCGGTCCGACAAGACACGTGCGTGGGTTGGGGTTGTGTGTGTGGGGTTGGAGCTTGCCGTATGAAAAATCAAACCCAAGTGCAGGTGACATCAATCCTAGTCTTTTAGGGTTTCCAACTTTCTGGTGGTTTTGTGAGCTTTCGTATGTCACTGTAACTTCTGTATTACATCTACATTCTTGTTTAGGTTTTCTCTTATTCTACAAATCCAGTGTCAGCTTCGTAGGAGTTATTTTTCCCATAATTGCTTCTAGGAAAATAGCAGGGCAATGTTTATTACTATTTTAATCATATTTCCTACATTTATCAGTCTTGAGTGGCCTCTCTATGTTTGCTTTATCTAAGCGTGATGTTTTGATTCCTTGCCTTAACTTAATTACTGTCTTGATACAACCGTTTAAAGTCGATACGGTATGTTTGAAGATAAATTCTAAAGGTTTTCTACAATTCCCATATTGAGGGGTCGAGTTAGTGCGCATAGGGTTATGCTCCATGGTGCAGCCCAGTTAAATATTACAGCTGACAGGTTGGGAATGGATCGCTCCTGTCATAGGGCATAATGCCCCACCCTAAACCCACATCTACCCCACAGAATGCCCACACACCCACACACCGACTGAAGGAACCGCCGACCCCCTGGGGGGGGGGGGCGCCACTTCACATGAATGTGGTAAGGGAAGAGTAGGGAATTACACAGAACTTAAATTGAAAACAAACTGTAGCACCAGACTGATCAGATAGTTTGATCTCCAGGCAAGAACCCAGGCAAGCAGGGATGTAACAACCATGTTCTGTGACCGTACTCTTTTGGTTAGTCTGAACAACGAGTTGGTCTGAACCTGCCCAATTTTCACATAACAGTTACATTATTTTGGGTAAAGTTGAGACTTATTAAAAAAGAGTATCCCCCATAGATTCAATCATTGACCTTAGTCAGTCAATCTATTTGCAATTTACTTGATGTTCTGGTTGGGTAAATCAGTAGCTTATGAAAATTCGTCTTTCTATGGGATAACACTGAGCAAATTCCATTATGTCATTTGAAACGCAAACCAGTTTAGCAGATGCATCATACCAATCGTAAGAGTATGTAACTAAAATAGTATGCTCAATATAGCTTGTGCAATTCAATATTACAGTGTAGGCCTAAGGATGGTGCGCCCTACGCTCTGAAAGAACAGATGGGACTGAGGCATGCTTGGTTATCATACTCAATCAGTTGATTATCTAGTCCGATACTATCTCATTCTGGTATCAAATCCACCTTTTCATTCCATAATTCCTGCAACACAAATACATCTTTTATATCCCCGCACTCTTTCTCCTTGCCCCTGAGTCATCACCCCTCTGCCGTCATACGAACATAACTACATGTAGACATAAATTACACCCTTACCACAATAGAGTCGGGCATTATCCCACAGGAGGTTCCCATTATAGCCCTCTATGATCTCTGGGGTGGCGGATCCCCCGACTGACGGCATGTATGCGGGCCTGCAGCCGAGTGAATCCTAAAACCTGAGGCCTATAAAGGTGAATGGGGAACAGGTGTTAATGCCAGGGGCCCTTCGCCAGGTAACCGCTTACCTGGGTTACCTGGGTTACCACAAACACGACTCAGGTGAGGCGGGACCCACCCCAGCCCAACCAAACACAACCTGATACAACCCCAGCCAGCTTGGGACGTTACAGAAACGTTCTGCAACCATACTTTCCTAGTCAGTTTTTTACTTACTAAGATGGCATGTAACAATTACGTTATTGATGGTGAGGTAGTAACCTCACCAAATCAGAATGTTATTATAACGTTATTTTTTGGTGAGGTTAGGACAAAACCAAAACAGAATGTTATAAGGATATTCTTTTTAGGTCAAAGAACATAACCAGAATGTTATAATAACGACACAGTGCAACGCCGCAGCAGTAGGTTGCAGCGACCTAATCAGGAGTCATAAAAAGAACGTAACAAGAACCAAACCAGACAGAACGTTACTGCAACGTTATTATAACGTCTGGCTTGGACGCTGCTCCTTCATACCCCACATCTTCCTCAGTCTCTTGTCCTCAGTCTCTCCAACATTTACTAATTTGCAAAAAATTTAAAACTACTTCTAGAACGGAGTCCTTTCGCATGTTGCAGTAACGCCAAAACCTAGCGAAATAGTGTGCATTTGCTTGCTGATTTGCTAGACCAATATTTGAAGGACATGTGGGAACCAGCAAGTTAGGTCATGACACCATTGTTTAGTCCACACTAGGGGTTAGCAACCCTGTCTCCAAACCCTTATGTTGTGGGTTCGAACCCTGAAGGGATTTTGTCACTGACAGTGTCTTTTCTTGCCCGGCAAAGCCACTTGTATAGATGACAAAAAGAGTGATGAATTAATGTCATTTGACATATTGCATCACTGAATAGTTACACACTGTGACAATTATCAAACTTAATTTGACATATTGCTGCCATGCATGCACAAATCACGAAATTGTGAATAGGTTTACGTCATTGCAATCAGGTTATCCACATTGGCTCAGACAGTGTATATTGGATTTATTCTATAACAAAGCAGTATATAATTGGCAAACGAGGGATAGAATCAGTACTGTCAGTTGACATCTTGCGCTACTGGACGATCACACAATGCAACAAGGAAAACATGGAATAAACGCCATTTGTCGTGATTCTGTCATGTATAGACAGTGTCTGAGGAGTTCTTAAACAAAGTAAGAGCAGATCAAGAGCTTCATATCATGTGATCACTATCATCCATTGGGTATAAACTTTCCACGCCATAATGTGGTTGGGGGTCCGTGACATGTCATCTGCTTGCTCGTTTCGAAGACATAATGTTGATGACCTGATAAACCATATAACTATAGATCTACCCTTGTGCTATTTTAATATCAAACTTCAACTGAACTCAGCCACTCAAGAACAGCCCCTCATCCCGATCCCATCTCCATATCTGACACCTCTCACCTTTACCCTAAACCAACCCCAATTCTCCCCAGATACCACAAGGACAGATGCTCCCACCCCGGGGGGGGGGGGGGGATGGGGCACTTGGACTTGAAAAGGTACCAACTGCCAAAAGGACCTGCGAGGCGAAGGTGGTGCACATCCAAATCGAAGGGCAGTTGACCAATTTTTAGGTAAAAAAGGGGCAGTGAATTACATATATTATAGAACATATAGGTACAGTAACTTGAAATTTAGCTTTAGTGCTACCTTATCTCACACAGAAAAACTAATAATGTTGTACCGGAAGTTTTACTAAGCAGTTTTGGTGATTTTTGTATATTTTCTGGTATTGGCACAACGAGATTTTTTAGGGCAGTAATCTGTGTCTCCCCAAAATTGGGGGGCAGTCAATTAGAATCCAGGAGTGGTCAGTCACAAAAAAGTAGGGGCATAGTTTGGCAGTGGTTAGTAACCTTAAATGAGTCAGTGCCCCCCCCCCCCCCCCACGGGCTCCCACCACACCTATATCAGCGTCCCACAAGGTGACTTAAATCCCTGGAGAACGCCCGGAGAACGCCCGGAGGACGCCCCCCAGACGCCCGTATCTCCTGACCCTGGAGGCCCCAGGTGAGGTCTTATCCACCTGTCGGCCTCTCCATGGCAACCCTATCACAGGGCGCCCCCTGGGTGGACACCTGACCTCCAGGGCGACCTGCGGCACCCCCGCCGGCCCACCTGGACCTCCAGGGGGAGGAAAACAAAAAATGGTTTAAATAAATAAATCACACTTACACTTTTTGGTCTTAGAGTCTTAACTGCCTGGCTGTTAAAAACATATAATATAGGTATAGCCCCGGGCAATCCAGGCAAGCACCAACGTAACAAGCACGTTCTGCGACCATTCTTTTTTTGGTTAGTCTGCAACCTGCCCAATTTTCAAGTAACAGTTATGTGTTTAAGTAAAGTTGGGAATTACTAAAGAAGAATGTTGTAATGACATTGTATTTTAGTAAAGTTGAGACCTTACTAATACAAGAATGTTATAAAAAAAAGAACGTAACAAGAACCAAAGCAGAACTAAACTTTCAAAGCGTTTTGTGAAATATTGATGGAAGAAATCAAGCCCAAGTTTGCAGACATGCACAAATCTATTTTAAGCTAAACCCTTCGACTGAGTGTGCAGGACAATAACGATTGCTTTGTGCTCCCTTGGTCTGTAGTAGGTATGTCTCTACTGGTTTGCGACCATATCTATATTTAGATACAGGTATTTACCCCTATCTAATCATTGTGCATTGCGTTTACATCCTTAAAAGAAAAAAAGAATGTTTTCTGAACATTTCCCTGGCAAATTGAGCGTTGAGGATTCCTCTTTCCGAACCTTTGACCCTATATTGCTTTTGGTTGCCTGGAGCACGTTGAGTGGCGTGAACATGTTGGAGTCGGGTTGGTTCTGCTGTAACCTGTTAAAGGTGAGAAGTGGGCTCACCCCTGGCCCTGTTTACCTGGGGTGAGCTGCTCGACCCCCCTGTGAGCTGCTCCGCCCGGCCCCTGTTGTCACAATACCCCCTCACCCCGCTCCTACCCACAGGTGGAGCTCATTTAGGGCGGGGACACACACCCGGTTATAGGGTGCCGAGTGTGGTGCAGGGCATTTTATTTGGGGGGGGGGGGGGGGACAACGCCTCTAGTGTCCTATTGGGCGACTATAGGTTCAAACTTCTGTATACTCAGGAGTTTTCCTTAACATTTTTTCCACTAGTCCACCGGGGTAGTGGTCCTGTCTTTACAGCAGCCCAGACCAACGTTTCACTACCTAATGAACTTGCCGATATTCAAAAATCAAAAACTTCCACTGGTCCATCAGACTAGTGTTAAAGGGAGGGGCCAGTGACCATAAATTACTATACTGCCTTGATCTTTACCATCAAGGCAATAACCATACCAAATTTTATACTGCTATCTCTAATAGTTTTTATTTTATACTCCTTTCTCTGTATCAGACTGAGTTTCCCTGCCTGCCTCTGTGACAGCCTACAAGGAGGATTTATCTGTGTGACGTCACAAGCAGAACAGTTGAAAAATCATAAAACTGGAAAAATAACAATATTTAATTTATTTAAGTGATCTTTCTGAGGCAAAAAATATTCAAAATTACCAAAGAAAAATGATTTATGAAAGAAAAAACAAAAAATATATTTTATTATGGAATCTATAATTTTGAAATTTAAATGTAACTGTCATTTTATGTGACGTCACAAACAGACGTCCTATGACAGGTTGACAGGGGCTTTAATGTGTGAGCTAATAAAGGGACACAGTTTTCTATATGAGGGATCACTTCAAAGTTATAATAATGTTACATAATTATGATTTGACCCTATATCTACGGTATGGCATGAGAATCTAACAATATTGTAATTTCACTGGCCCCTCTCTTTATTGCACTAATCCAGCAGGGTTTTTACTAGTACCCGATACTAGTAACCCTGATACTTGTCTATGCGACGCTTATACATTGCAGTTAAACATAAAGCTCACGTCTATATCCATAGGTAAAGTAGGAAATAATCATATCTCTATCCAAGCCTGAACTTATAAACAGTTTCAGTTCGGAGATTAAAGTAAAAGATGTTACATCACGACGTCCCTTTACTGATGAGTCACGTATGTAGGCCAATGCCTGAAGCCGTTAATTGAAACCTTATTGTTGTCCTACACTTGGTGTATCATACTACTCCCCTGCCCACCATACACACGTTTCATGCAGGCCCCGCCTGCAGGCTATCCGGAAGGGTTATTTAATCGGACTTTATTTGCTGATCTTGGTGACGTGACGACCTGCAGGTTAACCCGCCCCAAACCCAGGCTGGTGACCTCATGGTTTATGTCTTCTGTATTCACGTTTCAAAACATATGAGGTCATTGAAACTGACCTATCTGTAATTGAATATATGAGGGTTTTTGAATTAGGAACCCACCTTTGGGCTCTGACTTTAAGACCTTTAGTTTGCAAGAAGAGTGGTGGGAAGTCCAGAAAACTTCGGCAGAGTAGTACCACCCGAATATATGATATATAACCTGTAAGAGAGAAAGTGGCAGTTCTTTTGTAGGGAGGTTTTCTCACGTCTTGGCCACATATTGTTACGGTTGTAGTAAAAGACATGATGATTGTTCGTGCCATGATGTCTTATTCAGGGATGCCTTGATTATTTTATCAAATCCTATTTTTAAGTCATTTGGTACTGCACAAGACAGGTTTCCTACGTCACTCTAAAACCTAATTAAGTTTTCTAATTTAAGTTTAAACAAATCCAAGTTGGGCTACTTTGTAGGTTGCTTATTAGATAAAATCAGAGTAAGTCGTTCCTGTTTCTTCTTTTTTCTAATTCTACTCATCAATAAAAGAGACTCTTACAGGTAGAAATGCATGCAAGCTCCATATCTATAACTTACCTGACGTTTCTCCAGGCCTGTGGCCCTGGTCCCCTGATGGCGGGTTCCCTCCTTGGCCGGATCCCCCTCCAGGGGCGGGGATGTGACGGGCTCAGGACGGGGAGGAGGGTAGGAAGGATACAACCCCTCCTTGGTAAGATCCCCCTCCAGGGGCGGGGATGTGACGGGCTCAGGACGGGGAGGAGGGTAGGAAGGATACAACCCCTCCTTGGCCTGATCCCCCTCCAAGGGCGGGGATGTGACGGGCTCAGGACGGGGAGGAGGGTAGGAAGGATACAGGCCCTCCTTGGTCAGATCCCCCCTCCAGGGGCGGGGTTATGACGGGCTCAGGACGGGGAGGAGGGTAGGAAGGATACAGGCCCTCCTTGGTCAGATCCCCCTCCAGGGGCGGGGATGTGACGGGCTCAGGACGGGGAGGAGGGTAGGAAGGATACAGCCCCTCCTTGGCCAGATCCCCCTCCAGGGGCGGGGATGTGACGGGCTCAGGACGGGGAGGAGGGTAGGAAGGATGCAGCCCCTCCTTGGTTAGTTCTCTTCTCCAGGGGCGGGATGTGACGGGCTGAGGACGGGGAGGAGGGTAGGAAGGATACAGCCCCTCCTTGGTCAGATCCCCCTCCTGGGGCAGGGATGTGACGGGCTCAGGACGGGGAGGAGGGTAGGAAGGATACAGCCCCTCCTTGGTCAGATCCCCCTCCAGGGGCGGGGATGTGACGGGCTCAGGACGGGGAGGAGGGTAGGAAGGATACAGCCCCTCCTTGGCCAGATCCCCCTCCATGGGCGGGGATGTGACGGGCCCAGGACGAGGAGGAGGGTAGGAAGGATACAGCCCCTCCTTGGTCAGATCCCCCTCCAGGGGTGGGGGATGTGAGGGGCTCAGGACGGGGAGGAGGGTAGGAAGGATACAACCCCTCCTTGGTCAGATTCCCCTCCAGGGGCGGGGATGTGACAGGCTCAGGACGGGGAGGAGGGTAGGAAGGATACAGTCCCTCCTTGGTCAGATCCCCCTCCAGGGGCGGGGATGTGACGGGCTCAGGACGGGGAGGAGGGTAGGAAGGATACAGCCCCTCCTTGGTCAGATCCCCCTCCAGGGGCGGGGATGTGACGGGCTCAGGACGGGGAGGAGGGTAGGAAGGATACAGCCCCTCCTTGGCCAGATCCCCCTCCAGGGGCGGGGATGTGACGGGCCCAGGACGAGGAGGAGGGTAGGAAGGATACAGCCCCTCCTTGGCCTGATCCCCCTCCAGGGGTGGGGATGTGACGGGCCCAGGACGGGGAAGAGGGTAGGAAGGATACAGCCCCTCCTTGGTCAGATCCCCCTCCAGGGGTGGGGATGTGACGGGCTCAGGACGGGGAGGAGGGTAGGAAGGATACAGCCCCTCCTTGGCCTGATCCCCCTCCAGGGGTGGGGATGTGACGGGCCCAGGACGGGGAGGAGGGTAGGAAGGATACAGCCCCTCCTTGGTTAGATCCCCCTTCAGGGGCGGGGATGTGAGGGGCTCAGGACGGGGAGGAGGGTAGGAAGGATACAGCCCCTCCTTGGTCAGATCCCCCTCCAGGGGTGGGGGATGTGATGGGCTCAGGACGGGGAGGAGGGTAGGAAGGATACAGCCCCTCCTTGGTCAGATCCCCCTCCAGGGGCGGGGATGTGACAGGCTCAGGACAGGGAGGAGGGTAGGAAGGATACAGCCCCTCCTTGGCCAGATCCCCCTCCAGGGGCGGGGATGTGACAGGCTCAGGACAGGGAGGAGGGTAGGAAGGATACAGCCCCTCCTTGGTCAGATCCCCCTCCAGGGGCGGGGATGTGACGGGCTCAGGACGGGGAGGAGGGTAGGAAGGATACAGCCCCTCCTTGGCCAGATCCCCCTCCAGGGGCGGGGATGTGACGGGCCCAGGACGAGGAGGAGGGTAGGAAGGATACAGCCCCTCCTTGGTCAGATCCCCCTCCAGGGGTGGGGGATGTGAGGGGCTCAGGAAGGGGAGGAGGGTAGGAATGATACAACCCCTCCTTGGTCAGATCCCCCTCCAGGGGCGGGGATGTGACGGGCTCAGGACGGGGAGGAGGGTAGGAAGGATACAGCCCCTCCTTGGTCAGATCCCCCTCCAGGGGCGGGGATGTGACGGGCTCAGGACGGGGAGGAGGGTAGGAAGGATACAGCCCCTCCTTGGCCAGATCCCCCTCCATGGGCGGGGATGTGACGGGCCCAGGACGGGGAGGAGGGTAGGAAGGATACAGCCCCTCCTTGGTCAGATCCCCCTCCAGGGGTGGGGGATGTGAGGGGCTCAGGACAGGGAGGAGGGTAGGAAGGATACAGCCCCTCCTTGGTCAGATCCCCCTCCATGGGTGGGGATGTGACGGGCTCAGGACGGGGAGGAGGGTAGGAAGGATACAGCCCCTCCTTGGCCTGATCCCCCTCCAGGGGTGGGGATGTGACGGGCCCAGGACGGGGAAGAGGGTAGGAAGGATACAGCCCCTCCTTGGTTAGATCCCCCTCCAGGGGTGGGGATGTGACGGGCTCAGGACGGGGAGGAGGGTAGGAAGGATACAGCCCCTCCTTGGCCTGATCCCCCTCCAGGGGTGGGGATGTGACGGGCCCAGGACGGGGAGGAGGGTAGGAAGGATACAGCCCCTCCTTGGTTAGATCCCCCTTCAGGGGCGGGGATGTGACGGGCTCAGGACGGGGAGGAGGGTAGGAAGGATACAGCCCCTCCTTGGTCAGATCCCCCTCCAGGGGTGGGGGATGTGATGGGCTCAGGACGGGGAGGAGGGTAGGAAGGATACAGCCCCTCCTTGGTCAGATCCCCCTCCAGGGGCGGGGACGTGACAGGCTCAGGACAGGAACGAGGGTAGGAAGGATACAGCCCCTCCTTGGCCAGATCCCCCTCCAGGGGCGGGGATGTGACAGGCTCAGGACAGGGAGGAGGGTAGGAAGGATACAGTCCCTCCTTGGTCAGATCCCCTCCAGGGGCGGGGATGTGACGGGCCCAGGACGGGGAGGAGGGTAGGAAGGATACAGTCCCTCCTTGGCCTGATCCCCCTCCAGGGGCGGGGATGTGACGGGCTCAGGACGGGGAGGAGGGTAGGAAGGATACAGCCCCTCCTTGGTCAGATCCCCCTCTAGAGGCGGGGGATGTGACGGGCTCAGGATGGGGAGGAGGGTAGGAAGGAAACAACCCCTCCTTGGCCAGATCCCCCTCCAGGGGCGGGGATGTGACGGGCCCAGGACGGGGAAGAGGGTAGGAAGGATACAGCCCCTCCTTGGCTGGATCCCCCTCCAGGGGCGGGGATGTGACGGGCTCAGGACAGGGAGGAGGGTAGGAAGGATACAGTCCCTCCTTGGTCAGATCCCCCTCCAGGGGCGGGGATGTGACGGGCTCAGGATGGGGAGGAGGGTAGGAAGGATACAACCCCTCCTTGGCCAGATCTCCCTCCAGGGGCGGGGATGTGACGGGCCCAGGACGGGGAAGAGGGTAGGAAGGATACAGCCCCTCCTTGGCTGGATCCCCCTCCAGGGGCGGGGATGTGACGGGCTGAGGACGGGGAGGAGGGTAGGAAGGATACAACCCCTCCTTGGTCAGATCCCCCCTCTAGGGGCGGGGATGTGACGGGCTGAGGACGGGGAGGAGGGTAGGAAGGATACAACCCCTCCTTGGTCAGATCCCCCCTCTAGGGGCGGGGATGTGACGGGCTGAGGACGGGGAGGAGGGTAGGAAGGATACAACCCCTCCTTGGTCAGATCCCCCTCCAGGGGCGGGGATGTGACGGGCTCAGGACGGGGAGGAGGGTAGGAAGGATACAGTCCCTCCTTGGCCTGATCCCCCTCCAGGGGCGGGGATGTGACGGGCTCAGGACGGGGAGGAGGGTAGGAAGGATACAGCCCCTCCTTGGCCGGATCCCCCACCAGGGGCGGGGATGTGACGGGCTCCGGACGGGGAGGAGGGTAGGAAGGATACAGCCCCTCCTTGGCCGGATCCCCCACCAGGGGCGGGGATGTGACGGGCTCCGGACGGGGAGGAGGGTAGGAAGGATACAGCCCCTCCTTGGCCAGATCCCCCTCCAGGGGCGGGGATGTGACGGGCTCCGGACGGGGAGGAGGGTAGGAAGGATACAGCCCCTCCTTGGCCGGATCCCCCACCAGGGGCGGGGATGTGACGGGCTCCGGACGGGGAGGAGGGTAGGAAGGATACAGCCCCTCCTTGGCCAGATCCCCCTCCAGGGGCGGGGATGTGACGGGCTCCGGACGGGGAGGAGGGTAGGAAGGATACAGCCCCTCCTTGGCCAGATCCCCCACCAGGGGCGGGGATGTGACGGGCTCCGGACGGGGAGGAGGGTAGGAAGGATACAGCCCCTCCTTGGCCAGATCCCCCTCCAGGGGCGGGGATGTGACGGACCCAGGACGCTGCTTATTTGTCTGTGTAAATGATCAGGGCGGGGGACCCCCAGATCAGTTACCATGGTAACAACAGGGACGCCCCAGAAAGATGGCCGCCTGTTGCCTGGGGGCAGGGTTCGAACCCAACGACCCTGGGAGAACCCAAACTACCCCAAACAGAGGGTGGGCAGGGAAGGGGGTTATGTAGGGGTGTGAGGGTGTGAGTTGATAGTGACCCTAAACATCCAAAGAGGAGGCACGCTGCAAGAGGGAGTTTGGTTGGTAATGGCTATTTAATAGATGGCGATTTTCCTGATGTCATTTTATGGATTTCCGGATTTATTCCAAAATGTATAAAAATCAGATGAGCATTTTCTACACACAACTTGACCGGTTTGCTATATTCTTTTATTCTCTATTATTCTATGAGAGCAAAATACCTTCACATGAAGTCCAAGACTGTATACCTTTTACTTGTTTCCTCATTTTTAGAAACAGCTCTTGAATTTCTAAAGTCACTTTTGATTTTCGTATGAATGTTTTTATTATTATTTCTATTTTCCTACCTGGAGGAACGGGAGGGCTGACAATTCTAGCGCTGACAATTTTAGAAGTCTGCGGTATGTCATATCCCATTCAAATCACAATTCAGAAGCATGGAGAAGGCAGAGATATATGAGATATTTTGAATAGCCGTGCATCAGCTGCCCCCTGCCTCCCTGCCCCTGGTATCTCCCCTATCTGTGAGACTAGATATCTGTTTGTCTAGGTGTCTGTCTAGGCCTGTCAGTCTATCTCTAGGCACCTCTCAGCAGTGGCTGCCTACCTTCAGCACCCCAGTCTAGCTATCTAGTCATATCTGTCCCACATAACGAGTGAATACCGCCTGCATCAAATACATAACTAGTAAACCACCATTCTCCTGAATCGACTCTCTGTACGTTATAACCTGGGCAAACACAGTGGTTGGTGTGGGTGGGTAGATGGGTGGGGTTGCACACACTCCAAAATAGTGATAATTGATATTGTGCTATGATATTGAATTTTGTTTCTAAGATATCTTGTTCATAATGTGCGCCATCCAAAATGCATGGGGGGTAGGGTACATACTGCATGGTTACCATTAATAATTATGCAGCAGCTAGCTGGTAAAAACACTGGTTAACTTCATTCTGGTAGGAAGTAAAAGGACATGGGGAGTAACATATCTTACTCTCAATTACCAGACATCTCGCCACCAGAAAGCGACCAATGAAAATGACCCTTTGTATACTTCAGAAACGCTGTAATAACGTTCTGCAGGTGCCGGGGAAATAAGTCCATCCCAAATGTCGTTGGGTATATCCCAGGGTTAGATAAAATTACCGTATAAGCCACCCTAGATTTTGGGATTTGTCAGCCAATCAAAATGCTGTCTTTCAGGGCAATTTTACCAATTTTAGGAACAATTTTTTCAACCAAATTGCTTTAATTAATTTTGTATTATGTAGGGGGGTCGGGGTGGCCAACGTCGTTGAGGCATTGGTACCACTTGTTGGCATTGGCATTGCATGGGTTCGAGTCCTATGCAGTGCAGCATGAAAAATAGGACATTTGGATGACTCCTGCATGGAATTGTGCCCAAATGGTCCGCAGGTCTGCAGTGGAAGAACATTTAATAAAGTGAACTCAGCCTGTATAAAAATCCAATAAAAAAGAAGAAGAAAAAACTCTCTTCATAGAATAAGCAAAGAGGCAATTTTGAAATTATTTGCTGGTAATCTGTAATGTCGGTGTAAACTGGGATGGGTTTATTGCACCCCGACGATCAGGGCCAATAGACAGCGCTCTCAGGGCCTGAGCAGCTCATCCCCCCCCCCCTGCTCATCTCGCACCTTGCCGTCGTTGCGCGGTAACCCCACACCCCGGAGATCCGCCGACATATGTTCCGGCGCGGTTTGATGTAACCCAGACCCGGCGGGCCTTTATCTCTCCTCCCCCCCCCCCCCCCAGGAGAGGGCCGGCCGCGGGGACAGGAGGAAACCCGGACTGGGAGGGGTGGGTTCCTCCTGGGTACGGGTCCGGGGGCGCGGGGGGGGGGTACTGACTCTGGCACTCTTGTTACATTATTTTGATGGTTCTCAATAACGTTGCTGTAACGTAACGATTTTGCACTGCATAATTATTATAATGTTCTTTTTTTTTTTCAACCTAAACAGAATGTTGTTATAACGTTCTGTTTTGGTTTTGTCCTAACCTCACCTGAAAATAAGCCACAGCTCCCAGGGTCCGTTTCGCACTGGTTACCCAAACCCAAGTCGAGTACCCCCCCCCCCCCCAACACACACACACCCAGGGTGTATGCTTTAGTGATGTGAGGTGGCTGACGAGGCCCATCAGGTACTTCATACAGGTAGGCCTGGGGGTATAAGGGTGTGAGGGAGGTACCGCTGGTTCTATTTAGTTCCATCGTTTAACAAGTCCTTGAGAGCAGATTATATTTATGCACCGTGGCCTGGGCTGCGGTATCTACACGGATGTAAAGTGCGATTTCAGCTGTAGGAAGCTTGTGAAGTTTATTCGTGTGGCTTTTCATGGTCTTTTTCTATTGTGACATCAATGGACTATCGTGTTTCCGTCTCTGTGCACCTTTTGCAATTTTCTTTTCCTGCTCTTTTATCTCCGTCTGATATTGTCAGAGACTTTTGCAAGTATTATAGTATAATGATATGGTTTTACTTTCACACCAGGAGTCAAACGTATGCATTGACGCGTATATCTCACATCCGCACAATTTATATGAGATTATATATTATCATATCACAAACAGAAACATGCTGCTTAGATGTCTGCTTACACCTTAAGTTCATGTCGGTTCCTCTCCATGTCTTAAGTCCTCCCCAGCAAACAATTTCACGTTGCTACAATATTTAGGTTTTGGTTGCAACAACGTTGCAAATCTACGTAGTTACAACATAAATTTGTGGACTCCCAGTAAAGTTGCGGTTACGTAATTTTATAACGTTGTAATATAACCATTTCACAAACTTATTACAACCAAAAGGTAAGTTTTTGTACACCTTTAATTTTTTCATAGCTGTCATATTCCAAATTAAGAATATGATTCAAATCAGGCAATACATTTATACAGATACATTTCTCATCCCTTAAGGTATCATAATACGTTTTGTGTTTTCCCTAAACTATAATAAAAATATATTCTGTCTTAAAAACTATGAAAATGAATCAAAATAAAGTTTTTTTTATTAGTGATCCTACAGTTTTGATTTCAGATTGCATGTTGCACCTAAAAACCAACATAATGATCATCATATTTTAGATCATGTCAGGTTAATGACCTGTCGCATTTGCAATTTAAGACTCTCAATGCTGAGTGGCCTGTACCATATACACTAACAACAAAAAAGGTGTTTAACATTAGCTTTCATCTAAATGTCCTTCCTGACACCAGAATTTTAAAACATTTTGAAAATAAACAATACCCTTTGTTACAGGACATTATATTTGTGCATTCAATTAAAAAACAAATATCAAATTCTTGTCTTAAATGGTTTAAATAAAAAAACGTTTTTGAAATTTGTCCATTTTTAAACAGTGGTGCCACCTATATGTTGTATTCATGTTGTTCTACAACGTTGTGACAACGTTGTGAATGTATAATTGTCACAACATTGTGAAAATGACGTTGTAAGAATGTAGTTTCCTAATGTTATGTGCACATTGCAGCACAACGTTGCGCCCTGATGTTGTGGCAACATTACTAGTATGTATTTTCATAACACGACCAATTTACAACTAAATTGCAATGTTGTATTTACGTTGTGTGTTTGCTGGGTCAGAGTGGCTCAAACCTGCCCAGATATGAGTAGCTGAAGGACACCCCGTCTAATAGGCACCTGCCGGCCCTGGAGGAGGCGGGCTCAGGTAGGACCTAGTACCTGTGTACATGACGCTGTTATACCTGTATACAGGTGTTTAGGGGGTGTCTGGAGTAAGGAGGGAAGTAGTGGCGGTTAGGGGACTGAGTCTCATATGCATGCATAATGTTGAAAGACATATGGATTATCTGTTTGTGATGTAGACCCCATCAAGGCGATAATAAGTTGAGTGGGCACATCATGAAGTTAGTTACGTGTCACAGTTCAACAATATGTTAGTAATTTGACTTTTATCAATCAACCACATCTGCGGCTCCCTCTAATCTGTTCAACCTAAAGGTTCAACACGGTGATTCTATTTATGACTTAGAAGACAAAAGCTTGCACATGCTTGTACAATTCGAGTGCACTTTTCTATCATAATTTCTATTGCAAACTTTTCTACTGTAAACTTATAGGTACACACCCGTACATTTCTGTAGTCTGAGAATTCTAGTGTTACCAGCTTTCAGGTACACGGGAATCAGTGGCGGATTCAGGAATTTGAAAGGGGGGGGAACGCTTTTAGAAAAAATGTCCTTAATTACTGTTCGGCCGAATATTATATATATAAAAAAATCCCCCCCCCCACCCAAGAAAAAGTGGGGAGTAACCCCCCCCCCCCCCTCTAAATCTGCCACTTGGAATCTTAAGACCAAAATCTATATTATACATAATTTACTCTGGCAGGATGGGGGAAAGGTTGAGGTACGGGGCGGGTTGGAGGGGGAGGGGGGTTGTCCGTCGCACCCCATGTTGACCGGGCCCCAAGCACCCCCGGTGTCGGGTGGGGCGACGGGCATGGTCGGTATGTTCGGGGGGCCCGTGTTATGAAAGCGGACCCCTGGTCTACCTTTTTACCTGGCCGGGGGACTACCCCTAGGACCGGGGCCCTGGAGGAAGGGGAACCTGTACAGGGTCAGCCTCTGAGAGGGGGGGCGGCGAGGTTCCTGGGGTAATTATTAGTCATTGCATCTTCATCGAGACCTTTTGCGCAGTCAAGTTTTGAAGGGAATCGGCCATGGGCGGATCCAGAGGAGATCCCTTTTTGTGTTTTCTAATGTAGAATTCGGTCAAAAAGTAATTAAGGAAAAAAAATATTTCAATAGAGCGCCCTGCCCTTTTCAAAATCCTGGATCCGCCAGTGATATACCATAATATCCGATGATATGGAAGAGCTGAAATGATTAATGAAAAGCACTGATCAAGAATATATTCTCCAACTGTCCAAACCTGATTGCTATATCGTAAAGTTAGTATACTTATGTAAATACACACTTTTGTATATTTTGCATATAATCTTGTTATAAACCCAACTTCACAAATCCCGTAAAAATGATAAAGCGTCGAAAAGGCAAAGACACATGCAGTAGACTTCTTTCATATCAATATCAAAGGTTGTTCACCTGCAAGTGATACCAACTGAATACAACAGATAGAAGACGTTTAGTACCCAAAACAAATAAATCTCTGATGCTTATGAAAAATTCATATCTATCTTTGCAAACGTATGCAAAAACGATACAATGTTGACGCAAATCCGTCCATATTGACAAACTTGTCTCATCGTCAAAAAGAAACCCCCAGATCTTAAAAGGCCCAATCTCTCATCGCTTCAGAAGAGGGATTGAGTACAACGCCACACATGAAGAGGCCGTTCGTCATTCTGACGACCAGGCAGTTTTTCCCCATAAATCAGGTCGTGTTTTTGTCCCCATGTCGCAGGCCTGTGGGGCAGGTACCAGGAAACTGATAACCAAGTGTGCTACAGGAAGAAGTAGGTATAACCAGATAACCTCTGCCATATCTCCGCTGTGGGCTTATCAATGCGCAGATACGGAACTGTATCTGCACAATTTGAGGCGCAGCAGAGGCCATAGGAGATGATGCGCCCAGCTGAGCATTGCATACGCCTGCCCAGACTGTTGTTACTCGCTTAAAGGCTTCTGAGAGTACACTCTGTATGTGAAAACTGAAAAAGGGACATGGGCTGGGACATGGGGAGAGTCCACTGTGTATGCTAAAGTTCTCTAAAGCATATGCCTCTTCTTTCACTCTGGTCCAGGGGTAGACCTTAACTTTTTTCCGCACTGGTCCACCGGGCTAGTGGTTGTCTATTTGCACTAGCCCCTAAAGTATTACACTAGTACCAAATTTAAGGGGGAAAATGGAAAGTTTTCAGACCAATTTTAAAAATCATTTTCTAGATATTATTAGATAAAAACAATAATATAGACATTATACATTTAAAGCAAGCTCGTGGCTGACACCCTTTAATGCCATAAAAGACAACAAAGGGCCATAATCTGCACTAGCCCACTGGGCTAGCTGTTCAAAAAATGCACTAGCCCAACCTGATTTGCACTAGTGTTGGTACTAGCGGGCTAGTGCTAAGATCGACCACTGTGGTCTCACGCTTTTTTCTAACTGGATTTCTTTGATGTCAGAAAAGAAACTGCATGAGGTGCAGACATTATAGGGCCTTCGTCGAATCGATGACATCTGCCAGCAGACAGTAGTATTAGAGGTGGTTTCTTCTAGTTCAAAGAGAACACAAAAGATTCTTATGCAATTTAAGACCATCGAGAAATGCCTAAACGACTTATATTAAAGAGTTAAACTGTAGGTACTTGTTTGAATCATATTCTATTGGTATATATTCATGTTAATTTCAAACATTTGCAAAGACATCTGTTTTTGTGATGAGATGGAGTTGGCTGTACAGACTAGATACCCATATTATGAGCAGGTTACAGAGACAGCCATACAGACTAGATACCCGTATTATGAACAGCTCACAGAGAAAGCCATACAGACTAGATACCCGTATTATGAACAGCTCACAGAGAAAGCCATACAGACTAGATACCCATATTATGGGCAGCTCACAGAGAAAGCCATACAGACTAGATACCCATATTATGGGCAGCTCACAGAGAAAGCCGTACAGACTAGATACCCGTATTATGAGCAGCTCACAGAGAAAGCCGTACAGACTAGATACCCGTATTATGAGCAGCTCACAGAGAAAGCCGTACAGACTAGATACCCGTATTATGACCAGGTCACATAGAAAGCCGTACAGACTAGACACCCGTATTATGACCAGCTCACAGAGATAGCGGTACAGACTAGACACCCGTATTATGAGCAGCTCACAGAGACAACCATACAGACTAGACACCCGTATTGTGAGCAGCTCACAGATACAGCCACACAGACTAGATACCCGTATTATGACCAGCTCAAAGAATCAGCCTTACAGACTAGATACCCATATTATGACCAGCTCACACAAACAGCCATACAGATTAGATACCCGTATCATGACCAGCTCACAGGGACAGTCATACAGACTAGATACCTGTATTATGAGCAGGTCACAGAGACAGACGTACAGACTAGATACCCATATTATGGGCAGCTCACAGTGTCAGCTGTACAGACTTACCCCACTCTGAGACTAACCTGCCACCTCTCATTTGTCGACCGGCCTCATAAGAGGGGTTAAATACCCCCACATGCGTGCGCATTCCCCTGCAAGAGACGCACGTCACTGCGCATGAGCAGTGTAAACACCTGCTGATGTTTCGCTTGTTTTTCCCAAAGGGAATCGTTTTAATTTTTGTGACTTGTTTTGTGGTGGTGGTACCAGGTGAATGCCCGACATGGTACCACTTACAGGCCCCAGAGTGGTGACGTTTTTAAGGACAGCGTTTGCAATTACTGTCCAATTAGGCTAGGATAAATAGCCTCTTTCTTCTGAATAGCCTCTTTCTTCTGGGGAAAAAAAGTTGTACTTAAGTCTTAGTGCGCAAGCTTCTTAGTCATTATCATGATTATGTTCTTGTATTTTCTTTCCAGTTTTTTCAATTATAAATAAGATTTTTTTATAGGTGCAACTCAATGCAAATGATTATTTATAAAAATATCAAAGTCATTCTTCATATATTTGTCGTTTAAGCAGCAGAACTTAACTCCTCCAAACAGTGTCTGCTTAGACTACTTTTCTTTCCAGAAGTATCAATAAAGGACTGAGATCATGGGCAGGTCAGCGATCAATACGGGGAGTGGCTAAAGGCTAGATGCTAAAAAGGCCACGATGCCTTTCTATAGATCTATGTGTTGCACCCAACAAAAATTGTGGCGGGGAGTATATCAGACCCCCGAATCGATCTGCCCTTGGAGATAAAGCTGTAGCAGACAAGAATACCTAATTGGTCACCTTTTTTTAGCCTCCTCCTGAACCCTCCCATTGAACCATTAGATAACATTGCATTCCCGGCGATGACCCGTCCCCAATCACCAACCAGTAGTGCCTCTTGGAGGAGCAGCCCGGGGGAGGGGGCACTTGGGTCTCAAAAGGGTCCCCACTGCCAAATGGACCCCCGAAGCATGGGCAGGGCATGCCAAAATTCCCAGCCAACCTGCAACGTAACAGAAACGTTCTGCAACCATACTTTTTTAGTCACTTTGTTACACTAAGATGGCACATAACAGTTACATTATTGGTGGTTTCAAGTATATTGTTCTATATGAAACCTCACCAAATCAGAATGTCATTATAACAATATTTTTTGGTGAGGTTAGGACTAAACCAAAACAGAATGTTAAAAGAACATTCTGTTTAGGTTGAAGAACATAACCAGAACGTTATAATGATATCGCAGCGCAATGTCATAGCAGTAGGTCTCAGTGACATAATTGGGAGTCATCAAAATAACAGGACTAGAACCAACCCATAACGTTTTTGTAACGTTATTATAATGTCACACATCCGACTGGGTTGAGGGGCAGTCAATCACTTTTAAGGCAAAAAAACGGGGGTGGGGAACTACATATATAGAACAATATACTTGAAACTTGGCTTTATTGCTATACCTTTACAAAATAATCTAATAAGATTGTATCAGAAGTTTTCCTAGGCAGTTTTGGTAATATTTGTTTATTTTCTTTTATTGACATGCCCTGACTTTGGGGGCATTGATCTGTGTCAACTTAAATTCAGAAGTGGTAAGTCACAAAAAGTGGGGGCGGTATTTTGGTAGTGGGTAGTAACCTTCAAAGAGTGCCCCCCCCCCCCTGGAGGAGCAGGTACAGGTGAGGCCTGGCCAGGTGGGGCCTACAGGAGGAGGCCCACACCTTGCCGTCGTGGTATCATAAGCCGGGGCCTGATATCACCCCCTGCTATCTGATTTATACACCGGGAGCCATCCGAGTCGGTGTCTGGGCCCTGAGCTGATGGAGTGAGAACAGCTGAGCTGCTCAGGGCTTTTTGTACCGCTCAAAAAGGGGGCTATGGACCTGGTTAGTGTATATATATATATACTCAGAACGGGCTTAGTGTGATTCGGAATGGTTATTACATGGGTGATTGCCTGGTTATCCATGGAGATGGGTGAACAAAGGACCAACAGGATCTACTGACAACCTTGTAATACTATACAAGTGGCTTTGCCAGGATTCGAATCCACATGACCCAATTTACTGGTTCCCTCAGGTCCATTTGAAAGCAGTTTAACAAACAGCAACCAGATGGACAGGTTGGTTATGGCCCATTTCGCCGGTTCCTGGTGAGACCTGAAGACAGTTCAGTATGTAGGCAGCAACATGCAAAAGGACATCATTTTAGAAGAAGTAGGGTTAATGACTCAAACCCTATGTCTGACCTGAGTGTTCTTTTAATTAGTGTGTTAATACATTAATTAAGTCTGATCAAAGGAAGAAATGAGAACTAAATCACTGGGAGTGCCCAAAAACTGTTTGAAATGCATGAGGAATTAAACGTTGATTGATTTAATACTTTGTGTACCAAGACATGTGGAATACGGAGTCTTTTTGAGAGATAATAAAGATAATAAAGCTTCTTTTGAAACATAAGATACTGCGGACGAATGCGTTTAAATAATATCAGGGAAAGAAAACAGATTTGGCATAGAAAATAAAAAGCTTGGGAAAAAAAAGGTGGTATCTATTCAGTCAGTCTTGGGTTTGAAATATATACTGCTAGTGATAGGGCATAGATAAGCTGGTATCGCTAAGGTAAGGGAAGGCTCCCCACAGACAGAACCCATCTCTTCAGTAGGTTTATACAGGTAGGAGTCACCAGTCACAGCTACCCCCATGTCATCGACCCTGGAGGAAATGAAAACACACAGGGTTGTTTGGAAAAGAGGCAGGGATGTCGATTTAAACGCCCAAACCAGGCGACGTATATTTGACTCTCTGTAGAAAGCCCACAAATAAAATATGAACTGTATATGATTTTGTCCGTTGGATTTTCGGTTTTGTGTAGGATGTCTGTAATAAAAAACCGGGTGTATATTGTGCCGTGCAGTAGGGAGTCAGCTGTGAGGGGGGGGGGGGGGGGTCATTGAGAGGGGATTGTGTATATATTCAGACCCCTAACGTGTCGTCATCTGAAGACGTTGTTATGACGGACCGGTCTTCTGTTAACAGCACGTGGCTAATTCATGGTGACGACTACCCCGTGCCCCTTGATTGAAATTGCAGTATCTGTTACTGAACGCCAATTTGTTGTTAGTGCCCATGAGATCAGCTGAGAAATAAATAATTAATATAAGTTCGGTTAAGGTATTAGGAGCAGCATTCTATTCCCTAAAATTCAAATATATTATCAGAGGATATTCAGAGAAATGCAGGAATTATAAGTAAAATCATCTTTAAAAATGGCATTTTAGACATTTTGTTGCAATAATTTTCAGGGTGATTCCTGGTTTTCAGGTCATTACGTTTGATGTAATTTGAAAGAGTGAAATGCTGGTTTTCCTTTCCCATGTCGCAGGTAGACATTGCCCTACCTCCTAATGGTTTCCTATTGGTCTATTATTAAAAGACGGAGGCACTTTTGCCGCCAGGTGGTGTTGGGGGTAAGAAGGGTTATTCCCCGCCCCCAGCACATGTACACCACTCGGCAGGACAGGTCTAATATTTACATTCCCCGCCACAAACCAACCCGCCCCCTCCCACCCGGTCCCAGAACTCCTTCTAGGAACCGCTTCTGGGTGCCTGGATGCACCCCCTGCCAGGAAAAACAGCGGTGATATGGCCATGTAGCCCCGGAGAAAACAAAGGGGGGCGACGTTAAATCGGCGATATGTTTGGGGCGGGAATAGCTTGTTGACGCGGGGATACCGTAGACGGCCGCCATAGAGGTGTAATGTGGCGACGCCATGTTCCCGGATGGTATCACTTCACCACTTCTTTGTTGAAGAGGTGAGGGAATGTGCGGATAAAGTTTGGGGGTTACTCATAGATCACAAGATCCACGATTTTTATTATTAAGAAAAGGAAAACATGGAAGGGGCTCAGCTTTCATGCAAAAAACCTACACGTTGCTCATTCGTACATGATGCGCACGGTATTATTTTCCTCATTGTATAGGCCATTGTATAGGGAACGTTAAAAAGAGTTTGAAATACAACTTAGATTACAATTCACTGATATAGATTAATTGTGATCTACTGCCTTTTCCATTGTCCGTGAAATGCACTATTCAAATATAATTGCTGATATCCCCTCTCAGTCTTTATTACCCCATGCTTGTAGCCACACTCAAGTCAAGCTTTGGCTCTATGTTGACGCTACACAGTATTTCGCTCAGGCTCTCGGTAGATACCTTTTTACGTAGTACCCCCTCCTCCTCCTGTGGGGGTGAGTGTGGTAGGCATGGCACACGACGATCACCCAGGGAAATGTGTGAGGGAGGAAACCCGTTTAGACACCTCCCGGGGCCTGCGGAGGAAAAAAGGCGAGTGTAAACATGGTGGTTCGATTTACACCCAGATAAAATGTACTTGATAGCTGAGGGTATTACTGCTATTACTCTCCACACGCTCAGGTATCCCCCATAGGAACAGGACGCAGGCTTATCTCGTCATGTTTTTATTTGTGTCTAACGCCAAAGGAAAACACAGAACGCTTGCCAAGTACCAACAAGAGAATAATGGATTGAATATGTGTGCAGCCAAGATCATTGCGACACAAAATTGAATTTACTTTACACTGGCGGATCCAGGGTTTTGAAAAGATGGGGGGGGGGGGGGGGGCGCTATTGAAAATTTTTCATTGACTACTTTTTGCCGAATTGTAAATTTTCCGAAAAAAGGGAGGGGCGCACCCCCCCCCCTCTGGATCCGCCACGGGAAAGGAGACCGGCAACTCGTTGTAAATCAAGGGAGAACTTTATCCTGGGAGACATCTGAAGAGTTTAAGGATGTGCTCTGAATCTAGGCCTTATTATTTACGCATCAGACCCCCCTCCCCTATCAGCCTCCCATCTCAGGGGCCGATATGCCTGCGCACCCCGGCCCGCCGTGTATTATGGGCATACCGCAGGGTGCGATGGTCAAGTGAGAGGCACATTAAATATCAGGGATCGTCTAAAGCCTGGGTAACCTCCCTGCCCCCACCTCTACCCCTCTCCCCCGGGGGGGGGGGCACTTGGACTTGAAAAAAAGACGAGGGACAGTCAACAACTTTTTAGACTTAACGGGGGGGGGGGGGACTATATATAGAACAATATGTGTGCAATAACTTGAAACTAAGCGTTATTGCTATCTTATCCCCCCCCCCTCCCCCCCAAAAAAAAAAAAAAAAAAAATTGAATAAATAAATAAATATATAAATAAATAAAAATAAAAATAATAAGATTGTATCAGATGTTTTCCTAGGAAGTTTTGGCGATATTCTTTAATTTTCTGGTATGGGCACACCCTGGTTTTTGGGAACGGTGATCTGTGCCCCCCAAAAACAGGGGGAGGGCAACTAAAATTCAGGAGTGGTCCGTCACAAAAAGCAGGGGCAGTAGTTTGGCAGTGGGTAGTAACCCTCAAAGAGTCAGTGCCCCCCTCCCGGCCCCCCCGGCCCCCTTTATGCCCCCCCCTCACCCCTGGCCGGCCTACTGACCCCTGACTCCTCCTCCAGCAGACAGATGTACACCCTGCCCGTCCAGACCAACACCTGGGGCCTTCCCCACCCCTATATCTTCCCATGTAAGTCCTCTAGTACAAAGAGGTCAATCATTATCATATGTTCTCACGAGAACATACAAGATATCCAAACAGAAATATGTCTATATCACAACAGTTCTTATTAAAGAAAAAAATGTACTTTATGTCACTTTTTTTAGCCTTCAATTTGCATTTTTTAAATAATGTTCTTTGTAGACACATGTCTGATGACAGAGTGATCAAACAATGTTTAACTCATAGAGTTCACAAGAGCTATATGCCTCTTGAATGCAGCGTTAGATTCTGGAAATCACTCAATTGCCAAATTTTGCGATTCCATGATACCAGCTCTTGGACATTGTTTGGTACCAAACACCTGACACTCCAAAATACATTTTCGGCGAAGAATAATGCAAAATTTCTTTTATTATTCAAACTCTCAAGCTTACATGAAAAACCGTCAAATATAATAACCTGGAAGAGGAAACAGTATACTATTCCTTCAGACACCCTAGACACCCCTCCAGGCCTCTGACCCCTCCACGTTACCCCCTGGAGGGATCAGATGTCGGCAGATCACCCGGGGGGGGGGGGAGGGAGGACGACCCCCTGACTCAGGGACAGTAACTCCTGTATGATGACCTTACAGGGTGTAAGCATTGGCCTCCAAGGTGCCATTTACCTTTTCCTATACTGAGAAAAAGAATGATCCAATACCCAAGTTAGATCCACCACCCCTCATACTACTTGTACAATTGTCCCCTTGGTGTAAGGTGGGGGAGGGAGATTGAATGGAGGGGGATGAGACCAGCAACGCCCTACAGTTTTTATGGAAAACATAGCCTAATGCAAGATCTGAATATCATTTCTCTTCAAAAACAACTCAATGATGTCATACATCTCATCAAATCAATGATGTAAGTGTTAAATGTAGCTTCATGAAATTTGCTAATTCCATACAATTTATTGACAGTCTTGTCTGGTGTATTTATGTGCCGTGTGCTATTACCTTTGGATTGAAATGAGGGAGACTATTTCTTATACAATGAAAAGACATTGATTTGTATACCTGTAATATGAATCAAGTAAATTGTAGCTGGAATACAATTTATAATTATGTATATTGAACTTATAATTTTTTCATATTTTCTTTTATCCTGTAAAATATTCAATTTGTCTGTATATACCCCTCGTATTACTTACATCTCAAATAGAAGTGGTTTATGGCGTCCATTTCACCTGCTGAATCCCTTCACCAGGTGAACCTGAGACATATCACACCTTACCTGCCCTATCTCACCTGCCCCTCATCCCCCTCATCCCCCTCACATCTCACCTCCTTAATCTCCCCCCTATCCTCCCCCCTCACCCTGCCCTCAGATGATGGGTCACCCTGGAGGTGGGCGATAAAGCAATGATTTCCCGGCCCCCCTGGGCGATAAAGGAGGATTTCTCCGTCTGCTGAGCGATAAAGGGGGTATGGAGGGTAGATATCCGACCCTGGAGGAGGGGAGAGGACTCACCTGTGGGACCAGGTGTGACTAGGGGCAGGGGAACGCCAGGTATGGGACCGGCCTAGTATACTCACCCGTAGAGGGGGTATTGGGTCCAGAAAATGGTACTCAGTGTACTCGGGGGCGGACGGAAAATACTACTTCGGGAGCTCATACCTAGATAAAGGATACTCCAGCGCGGATATTGCTAACCTCGGAGCCGTTTTTCGAAATGCCCGGTACAGTAATTCACCGTCAGTTTTCACAATACTAAATATTTGTGACATCTAGCTTGCCCACAGAAAATCTTTGGGTGCAAGCCTCATATTTGTATCATGTTATTTAGGGAAATTCATGTACTTACATGGGAAAAGTGTGGGACAAAATATTTGAATGAGGAAAAAGTTGGGTCTGACGGCCACTTGTAATCCCACACTTTTCATGTGAAATAACAATCAACAAAATATATTGAATGTCTTTATCTTTATCTAGGATCAGTGGTACATTCCGTGGCTTATTATAATATTTTTTTGTGCGAAAAAGAACAGTTTGTTTATGTTATGAAAGTGCGGGAGACTCCGAAGCATGCATAATAATCATTGGTGTCGAGGTATGCACTTTCCAAGCACTAACTCCGGAAGACGCATTATCCGTCCACCAGCGTGCTGTAGCCTGACTTTTTTTGTCGAGAGCAAGATATACCGCAGCTTAGATATTGCATATGCCAGCTTCTCGCATTGAACTCTAGATAAATACATTGTACGATGTACTTTGTTTAAATGTATTTGTTCATTTGGCCATTAAATGTTAGTTTAGTTTAAAGTTATTTTTAAAGTATGGAGGCTGTCAACTAAGAAGATCTCAAAACATAGCGGGGTATATTTCAGTTCTCTCCTGAAAAAATAAGAATACCTGATATTATGTAGGTCCCCACCCCTTCCCACGCACAACTACCCTCAACCTCCCAGGTACCCCGGTACAGACAGTTTGACAGTGACACACCTGCCTGGCCGTTCCCTTTGATACCCTGCGGGAAGAAGGTGCGCTTCGCTGCAGCTGATGAGCGAAACCAAAGGCGCATTCACAACATCAAAGTTTCCCTGTTTTTACATTTCCCCGGCAAAAAGAAGAGAGATGCCTCCAGGACGGGAAGACGTCATTGTGACGTGCCGAGCAAATGAGCCAGTCTCTTCTCAGCAGCTCAGCTCCGCCTCTGAATGTACTGCGAGACTGTGACTGGGGTTTTGCTATACCAGGGCTGTTGATATTGAAGTTATGTAGGTTAGTTTCCTTGCTGTAAGATGTTATTGCCATTTCAACTACATGTATAGTCATATTACAAGGGTATATTTTCCAGAGATTTCGAGGTTTGTTACGTTTACCTGGCTTGCCCCTCTGAAAAAGTTACTAGCTGTTTTTCTTACTAGTTGAGATTAATGTATTTCCAGCTTGCATTGAGGGCGAGTGATTGCAAATCTTACAGTACAGATGGGATATCATTGTATCTTATCAATATTTGGCCTATCAAAAAAGCTGTTGGTGATATTTCTGTCACTTTTTTTCTGGGACAAACATCAAATCAGAAAGAATTAGAATAGGTACAAAATACGCCTCATTTCATGACTGATTCTGCGTGGTACTTTCCGCCTTACGTGACTGACAGAGACACATTGGTAAGGGCCCGTAGGGACTCCACTGAGTCAAGTGCTACTTCTAAATAAACAACGGGCACAGAACCCAGGTGGCACACCTAAAATCCAGGAGGTTTTTACCTGTTTAGTTAGCCCCCTTTTTACTGAGGGAAATCCAGGTTTTCAGCAGTCAAAAAGTTGAAGACTCTGAACCTTTGGTGTTCTTAGATTTCAGGTACTAGCTCCTCTTTGGTAGATTATGAAGATTCTGATAATAGTACTTACCTCTGGGATATCTGATGATCTGCAGAAAGCTACTTAGTACTATTATAAGATTGTACCTGTATGATTATTCTAAAAAACATTTTGCATGTTTTCAAAATTAATAGAAAGAATTCGCCAATCATTCCTGACCTATTACATCATTCCCTTTATGCCTACAGACGTATGAGATTGTTAAGCCAAATGCTTGAAAAGTCCAAAACTAATGTGAAAATGGTATGTACCTGTCTAGAGTTGTCAGTTCTCCAGAGCCACCAAGTCATGTGGCTTTCTAAAACATGATCTGGCTTCTTATTTCTAGTCATTCTGTAGACTCCAAGTCTATGTGTTTTTGCCGCATTGCATAGTTCTTGACAGTGTTTTAATACAGAATTCATAGCTAAGACTGAGCAGTATAAACAACATGAGAATGTGGCCCCATACTTTGCAGAATAGATCCCATATTTTATGGAGGACGGATCGTCGTTTTAAATGTGGAACAGCTGGAGGTCGTTTGACCGGGGTCTAGGGTTGCATATTGAAATGTACGAGTACATATATTACGGGCCTAAACAGACAGACAGGAATCTGAGACCACGGGTCTCCGTTAGAAAGACTGATGGGAATTTTAATCAGGGTAATGGACGGAATATCAGCAAAACCTGAGACGCGTCTGGAGCCTTTGCTTTACCATTACTCTTCTATAATTTGAATTACAAATGTTATCTTTCAAATTATGTAAACATTTAATGAAACCGTTACTATATGGTATGTTAAATGTATACATAGCATATAGATCTATATAGTTTAAATACAGATCTTGAGATTAGGTTTCATTGGTTAGGGTCAATAGAAGACGCGATGCAGAAGAACTATTAATCTCTTAAAATACCGTTTTCAGAAATAATATTACATTTGCTCACCTCATATGAAATGCCGATCTTCCTCGGGATTAAATCTCAACTGGGTTAGAGAATATAAGCATTGTATACATGCTTTTGAGGTTTTAACGTTAAGAAGTCCACGGTGTCCCCAATGGGTTGTAATAATGTGCCTTTCTGCTTCCTCCTATTGTCCATGGCTGACTCAACCTTCCCCACATCGTTCTCATGTCACCCTATAGTGGGGATACCTGTTTTACAATAACAGAGATAGTATATCACACAAACACCCGAAGACAATAGGGTGATACAGTACTCCTCTTGGAGGCCTCCTCCTCCGCCTTTTAAGTGCAGGCAATTATAATAAACTATATACCAAGCGGCGTCTGATGGTCTGATAAGCAGTCAATTAGTATGGTAGAACTAGGCTGGGTCATATCAAACGAAGCATCGAATATGTGTTCTTGTCCATTATTCCTGAAAATAACGAGTTCACTCATAATTAGCCTGTGATATGCACTTCCCTCTCCTGCCCACGCCTCTAGCCCTACTCCTCCCCTTGTCCCATCCTTTTCCCTCCAGGGGGATCTGATATGATCCTAAGGTGTCCGGTGGTAGGGGGTAGGCACCACCCGAGACCCAAAACCTGCATACCAAAGGCCTATGATCCCGGCTCGGTTGGACACCCCTCCCCCCTACCAGCACCCCCAGGTACCCAGGAGGGCCGGCCTAGGGTTTAGACAGGAGGTAGAGCTTTGTATGGGACGGTCTAGGGGCCCGAGGAAGCGCCCACTTACATTCTTTGGCACATAGACAATTGAGATGTGTCTCACTCACTCTCAGGGTGGGGGATAGGGCATACCAATAAGTCGTGCTTGCTATTGTGTGAGTTATTGCCTATTTGCTGTAAAGCATCCCTAGAATGCAATATATCATTTCTGAAATAGTAGGAATGGATATTTATAATAGTTAAGTGGTTTTTAATCATCGGGGTATTTGGTTTTTCTTCAGGACGTTTTGATGAATGTGATGATCGACGAAAACGTTTCTTTTGCACACTCAAAACCAGGAACTGCATGAGAATGGGATAGACTGATGTTTTAAGTGTGATTATAATTATTGATAGTGGATTTTGGAAAGTTTTGCTTTTCTAAAAGACATATTTCTTCAAATTGGGATAGACTGATGTTTTAAGTGTGATTATAATTATTGATAGTGGATTTTGGAAAGTTTTGCTTTTCTAAAAGACATATTTCTTCAAATCCCAACTATACTCCAATATTGTATCAGAATCGAAAATTAAAAAGTGTACACACGTTTAAACATCTGTAAATCAGAATACGCCATATCAACGCTTGCTCGTTAGCGAAAAAAGGTAGACATCTATGTCAACTTTCCCCGCTGGGGGGCGTGCTTGGGAAAAGCAGGTATTGGTTAGCGGTTGGTCTTTTTGACCAGGGTGAGTCAGGGCAGACCTGGAGCCCACCTGGAGGAGGGGGATGTATGGGGAGGGGGGAGGGCAGGACGTCTGTTTGTAAATACGACACCGTTTGTCTTCACAAGACCGCCTCCCAAAACACAGGGGACAAAAAGATGACCCAGCTGATACGGCGGGTATGCAAACAGCACTGAGAAATAAGGATGCGTCAGAACATTACTGGCATAGTTTTCTTCAATGATTTGTATTGACAAATACACAGCATGGACTAGCAATCTGACTTTTTTTGCTGCTGCAACTTACAATTTACAATGTGTTGTTAAAAGCTTTCTTATCGCGTAAATTGAAAGTCATAGGGTACAAGCAAGAATATGACGTTATAATAACGTTGCAGCAACGTTTTGTTTAGACCTGGTTTGGTTCTTGTTACATTCTTTTGAGGGCACCCAAAAATGTCTTTAGAACCTAACGTTGCAACGTCACACTAGAACGTTGTTGTGACATTCTTGTAATGTTATTTCACATTACAGTAATGTTATTATAACATTCTTTACTAGTTTGGTCTCAACTTTACCAAAATAGAATGTTATTACGTGTATAACATTCTTTTTCAGTAAGTCTAAACCTTACCTAAAATAACGTTATTGTTACGTGAAAATTGGCCAGGTCTCAGACCAATTAAAAAAGTACAGTCGCAGAATGTTCTTGTTACGTTGCTGCTTGCCTGGGTAGTGCAATGTGTTCCAAAATATTATGTTACAAAGCCTTAAAGGTGCAATGTCCCCTCGAGAGGTATAGCTTTTTCACTGAAGGAAAAAAACTTGTGCAGAAAATGGTGTGGTCTAAATCCACCCCTGCCTCTACTTATGAATTATGATGCTATATCTATTTAGATCTATCCAACATGTATATTACAATTATGCTGCGATATATCTTTAAAAAAACACTTTGGTAAACCTTTCCTCATCTTTCTCATTTCAGGCGGACCCCTCACAGCGCAGACAGATCCAACTCTCGTCCAAGTCACGTGTGTCGCGTGATCCACGTTCTGCTGGTCACGTGTTTCCTGGTCAACATCCTGGTCCTTCTGGGGCTCCACGTCATACCCTACGTCACAGAACACGTCATGTCAGACGACGTCATCCGTGACGTCACACGACGATCGGCCGAGACGCCAAACATGGGGAACGCCCAGCGTCCGTCGGCCATTTTGAGACAGCTCCGCGAGGCGGTGGTACAGGAGGAGGAAGTGCTTTTGACGTCAGACGCCGATGACGTCACAAATGGACAACGCCAGGCGTTGTCTCCCTTCACAAACCGGACTTCCGGTGTAGAGACGGAGTGGGAGGGGGTCCGGAACAGGTTCACAGCGTCCGGAATCACGTTTCCGGTCAACCAGCCTCGTCTCTGCGACGCCCAAACATTCCTGGTCGTCATGGTAACGTCGGCCCTGGGCAACGCCGCCCGGAGACGGACCATCAGAGAAACCTGGGGGTCAGTGGCCAAACTAAACCCCTCTAAGGCCACCTTGATATTTCTGGTGGGAGAAGCTGAAAACGACAATTTAACTCACACAAGACAGTTATTAGCAGAAAGTGCCAAATACAAGGATATCATCCAGGCCAATATTGTTGACTCCTACAGTAATCTCGCTTTTAAATCTATAGCCATGTTAAAGTGGATGGATACTTATTGCAAATCCGCTAAATACTTGCTAAAGTCGGACGACGACATGTACATAAATATCGATAACTTAAACAGTGAACTAGTGCACAGCGTACACAAACGCTTTATTATGGGGGAAATCATTGCGGGTGCACAACCCATGCAGGACATAACCTCCAAGTGGTACACACCAAAGACAGTCTACTCAGACCGGATGTACCCTAAGTACGTTTCCGGTTCCGCCTACGTCATTTCCGGTGACTTCATCCACGACCTCTACCGGGCGACCCAGGAAACTCGGGTGTTCTGGCTTGAGGACGTCTACATCACAGGACTCTGTGCTAAAAAGGCCAAGGCTACCCACGTATATAACGGTAAATTCGGCTACAAACGGCGGCGCCTGAGCCCGTGCCTGTTTAAGATGGTGGTGACAGGTCACAGACTGACGACAGGAGAGATGCACAGGGTGTGGGACGCCCTACAGAACCCCCACCTCAGGTGTGCACATACTAATATCAGTGGGTGACCGCAACAAGTAATCTTATGAATAAAATATTTTCGTATTTTCTTACATAACTTTTGTGTGAGTTACGTTATATGTTATCAAGGATGAAATTGGCATTTTTTTATGCAGTACAACAACAAGGTTTTTGAATATATCTGGTAAAAACCCAGTATCATTTTAGTCACGATTAACACAAATAGATAAATAAATACAAAGACAAAGTATGATTAACCCTTTCCATATGCCACCAACATTTCATTCATGGTTTTGAAATATGCCAATCCAATCTGCTATAAAAAAGAGTCGAATGAACAGACGTCACAAAATGACCATATAATGACCCTATCTATACTTATAATTTAAGCTCTAAACGAGAAATCACATATTATTCTCAATCTTTCTGTTGTTAAATATATCATATTATGCGTTGCTCAGTGTCTAAAACGGTAGTTGTTAATTTTTCCTTTATTACTAGTATTAAATCCATTATAATGACACATATATGGAAAAGATGCCTCGTTGCATCCGGCATACATATGCTGGTGATGCATCAATGCATTTGGCGGGTGGAAAGGGTTGAGGTATTCCAATGTGAATGGTCAATTTTGGACTTTTGTCTTCCAAAAAAATCAGACCGAAGACGTGTCAAACCCCCCGGCTTTAGATTTGTTTGAATCCATCTTACTAGCTACGTGAGCAAAAAACAGATCATCATCTCTGCTCGGACAATTCTGACATGCGGAGAAAGAAAAGTCATTACCCTTTCACACTGGCAAAGAAATGAGTAGTAGTTACACAAAGACAACGCCCGCATTAGCCCAGTTCCCACCCTGATACTGCTCGCCCTTTTACCCCGGGCACACTAATCATAGCTAACGACCTCCGTAGGTGTCTGACCCAGAACCTGCTGTCAGAAGGTGGGTTGCTCAGGCAAGCAGCGACGTAACAAGCATGTTCTGCGACCGTATTTTTTTGGTTAGACTGTTACCTTCCTAATTTTCATGTAACAGCTATGTTATTTTAGGTAAAGATGAGACTTTCTAAAACATAATGTAATGATAACATTATTTCTTAGTGACGTTGCGACCTTAATAATAAAGAATGTTATAATAACGTTATCATAATGTGAAAGAATGTCACAAAAACGTCACAATACCATCACAGTGCAACATTGCAATGTTAGGTTCTAAAGATGTCTGTTTCCTATGTATCCCGGACAGGGGGATATCAGTACTAGTAACTCATTTTCAGGCCTCCTACATTTACACTCACAGATCCCCTTTATGCAGTGGGTACCCTGATATAAAAATACACATCTAATTATAATTGGGTCTTTTTACTTCAACCTAGTGGAGTAACTCTCCCCTCCCGGTACCCCAAACCTCCGCTACTCCCCCCCACCCCAAGCCTACCTCTGGGCGTTAGGCCTGAGTGATGAGTCTAAGGCTTTAAGGTTAGGCCTACTTTTACAACCTCAGATAAATCTGTCAGCCGACCTCAGCCTCCGTCAGAAACCGATGCTTCCTACATAAGGCCATGCCCAGGCAAACAGCATGTTCTGCGACCGTACTTTCTTCTTCTTTTTTTACGTTATTTAAAGTTGAGACTTACTAAAAAAAAGAATGTTATAATACCATCATATTTAAGTGAAGTTGAGACCTTACTTATAAAGAACATTATGATAATGTTATTATAACGTGAAAGAACATTACAAGAATGTCACAATAACTTCACAGTGCGAGGTTGCAATGTTAGGTTCTAAGGACATTTTTGGGTGCCATCAAAATAATGTAACAAGAAACAAAGCAGAACTAAACAGAATATCATAATAGCATTATAATAACGTCATATTCTTGCTTGGGTGCACAGGGCCCTGTACAACGTTCTGTGTAAGTCCCCACATAAAGCCCTGTAACATCAGGGGCAGATTCAGAGCCAGTGCCCTAGGGGGATAAACCCTGACCCCCTTATACAAATGAAAAAATAAAAACACCAGATTCACAGAGATCTTCCAAGTTTTAGATGCCAAAATTTGGTCCCTTGGGTCTAGGTGGGGGGGGGGGGGAGGGACATTACCCCATTAGGCATTTGCGACCCCCCCCCCCCCCCGCTCGATCCGCTACTGCTGTTCAATGCCCTGCAAAGCACCCTGAAGGCCATGCGTAAGGCCCTCTATGCAATGCATGCTAGCTCCCATCGAATCCACCTATAATTCCAAAGCACAGATTTCTCCTGATTCAGTTCGATATGACATGAATTGGAAAAGAACGTCCTGCTCGCCAATTGTCTAGGACTGATAAACACATCTCGGAATTTGAATTACCTAGTTATCTTTTGAGAAAAAATTGGCAACTTTTTTTTCACATTTTTTCACATTTTCCCCCTATTTGGTTGAAGAAGATTTGTACAAATCATCTAATGTAAATACAGATTTTAAACAAGCTTCCCGTGGGAGGAGCTATGTCAAAGTCCTGTGACTCTGTCTGTGATATAAAAGATATATTATAGGCCTATATTATATGTATACACATATACTTAATAAGTGGATGTAGGTATGCTTTTTCATGTATCAATTTGCCAGTGTTTAAACTGGCAGATAAAATAGAAAAACAAGAAAAGAAAAAGTGCCATGTGGTACCAATCTAAATATTCGACTTCTGTAATCGTACCCTTTGCGACGATAATTGCTGTTAGAGTTCCTGAACAGGCGGTTCACACTTCCATTTGTACCAATCCGAGAAAAATATCTTTTCTACAGAGCTCCATTATAGGTGTGTATCTGTCTGTCTGCTTTGACTGACACCCGATGATTTGTTATCCGGCCCTGGAGCAGATGGGCCGGGTGTGGGGCCCGGGTGTGGGGGCTTAGATGTGGGTGGTAGGGTAGAGGTAGAGGCCCTTGCCACCGGGAGGAGGGGAAGGCACCAACACATGTAGAGGAGACGTTATGAGAGCTACCGCAACCGACACATTACCATGAGGGGCGCGTCATAGGGCAAGGATACTGAGCCGTGTTCTTTTTTTATGGAATTAGTAAAAAAAACAATTAAATAAATAAAGATTGAAAAAAAACAGTTTGTTCGTGAAATATTGAGGCATATACATTTTTATCATAAAATCCATCTTAATTACTATGCAACCATGAATTCTATTTTAAAAACATAACAGGATTTTCGGCCCAAAATTGATTTTTTAATGTAAAACTGGCGCCCCCGGAGTGATGTATAGCAACGTATGACAGTGGGACACATAGCAATGTGTGACAGTGTGAAATATAGCAATGTGTGACGGTGTGACACATAGCAATGTGTGACAGTGTGACACATGGCAATGTGTGACAGTGTGACACATGGCAATGTGTGACAGTGTGACACATAGCAATGTGTAACAGTGTGACACATAGCAATGTGTGACAGTGTGACACATAGCAATGTGTGACAGTGTGACACATAGCAATGTGTGACAGTGTGACACATAGCAATGTGTGACAGTGTGACACATAGCAATGTGTAACAGTGTGACACATAGCAATGTGTGACAGTGTAACCCTCAGCAATGTGTGACAGTGTGACACGAAGCAATGTGTGACAGTATTATGCACACAACATCATGGGACGTTGTTACACACGTAACGACGGGGATACAAACCAATTAATTAGAAAGGTTAAGGAATTCCGAAGCATCAGCTAACGTAAACGTAACATATCTGTCATCTCAGCTAATGTCGCATACTTGCAATTATATCATGCACCTATAGTTATAGAATGCCAGCTCAGTTCATTTTTTTTAGAAATTCTTTGGTTGTACTCTCAGAGAATGCCTTTAGACGTTGTGCTTGGCCGCCATATTGGTGATCATTGTAAAATCAATGATATTTATAATTGCAGAACATCTAGAGTATTTATTTATGATAAACTCTTCTTAAATAATCTAATATAGTCAAAGTCTATCTATATTAAAAAGATCTAGAACCAAATTTTCTTGATTTCAGATCACCACGTGGTTGTGATAAGCACATGGTGATCACCAAAACATGATAACATGACCACGTCTGCACAAGGTCTATACGTTTAGAGATACGTTGACGTATTGAGATGCGTTGGGGTTGCATAACCTCCGTATTGTGGGGCGTTGGTTCGCACGTATCGGACGTGGGAAGACACGTTATGCGTTAACAGGGATCCAGCGGGTCTCTGAGGCAGACAGTGAGTGATGAGGGTGGCCCTGACCCGGAGAGGGCCGAACAAACCTACAGCACCGGAGGAGCACCTGGTTGGGGGCGGGGGGGCACTGATTCTTTGAAGGTTACTACCCACTGCCAAACTACCACCCTACTTTTCATAACTGACCACTCCTGAGTTTTGGTTGACCGCCCCCTATTTTGCGGGACACAGATCACCGCCCCGCCCCCCATAACAAAAAAATCAGGGTAGGTCAATAACAGAAATTAGACAAATATTACCAAAACTGCCTAGGAAAACTTCTGACACAATCATTTTATTTTTGTGTGACATAAGGTGGCAATAAAGCTAAGTTTCATGTATATTTTTCTATATAATTATGTAGTTCACAGCCCCCCTTTTTTGCCTTAAAAGTGGTTGACCGCCCCTCAATTTTTACGTGCATCGCTCCCGCTTCATGGGTCTGTTTGGCAGCAGGTACTTTTTCAAGCCCAAGTGCCCCCCCCCCCACGGGAGGAGCAGCTCAGGGAACTGCTCGTACCCGCTCTTAAGTAATAAGGCTCCCTTAGATGTAAGCCGCTCACAGGTAAGTAAAGCTCTTGGGGGGTAAGCGATCTTCTACTTCTACTAGGGTTACCCCAACATTTTAGAACTTGATTTCAAAAGTAACAAATGCCTCCAGCATTTGAGTTCCAAAATTTGACAATAGCCACTTCTTACATATAAACTCTTATTTATCACCCGCACAGCCGACAAGCAGTGTGTATTGGGGGCCATGCGTATTGCTAGGCTGTACGTACTACTCACAGTGGACACATGTTTTCAATGATTTTAATAAATTTTGGATATTGTTTGGGTGATAAAATAAAGAAGCACCTTTGGGGTCGTCCTCTGGTGGCCGTACGACCCATGGGGATCATACAAAACTTGGGCTTCACCCTCGGTATGTGACGATCCCCTATGGGTCATACGGTCACCCTCGGATGCCACCTGTGGTGCTTCTTATTGTAGTGCGACCTGTGTAATGACTACTACACAATGGCTGCTGTACTATATCAACATACCATACTGGTTCTGGCTCACCTATTGTATTCAAAAAGGGGAAATTTAATGAGGTTAGGCTTGCGTAAATATTGGAAGCAAAGTCGTTTTGATGTTAGTAGGGTGAAAAGTGCGATCTCTACTTAGAGCAAGAGGAATACTAACGATATATCCCCCTTGTTCAGAGCAAAGGGGCTCCAGGTAATCTCGCTACACAGAGATGAGTCAGAGCTGCTGCCAGACCTATTTAGAATTGTTTTGGGGCAAACTTAAAGGGGTTCCTTGCAAAGCTTGAGATATGTAATTTATCATTCTCTCAACTGTTCAATAGGAGTTTACTGTCATAGTGTTAAAATTGTATTTCATTGATTAATTGTAGAAAAGTGTATTGTATGGAAAGTTCCAGAAGTGTACTCTATGAACCCTGACCGAACTCTCGGGTTCAGGACGCGATGGACGCGGTGAGTCATCAGAACAATCGAGAAGCACACGTCACCTGTAGGGTGAACAAAGGGCTACACCTATTTAGCATAAGGCCATATTGCGACAGCGGACAGTCAACACCCAGCCTTCAACCTGAACGGTCACTCTGTAACACCTCTGGGCATTTAGGACTTTACCACCCAAAATTGTATTTCATTGTGAGCTGTAACACCTGTAACACATTGGACATTGTATTTGGAACACCTACATATACTTGGAATAAATAGTTAGTCTCCTACCTTGTCTCCAGGATCCATTCTAACAACTCAGTGAAACCAACACCTCTCATCATTTCACAACAACCTAACAACATGAATAGTGAACTAACACCTCTCACTCTCCCCACCGTACCATAATTGGTGCCATATCATAATTGATAGAGACGTACTATAATATTACCTTGGTGGTAATAATTATCCAAGAAAATAAACATATCATACTTTGGAAATGATCCGAATTGATAAGGCTATGAATCAAGGAAATGACTTAAATGGGTTCATTCAGAAAAGAATAAAATGTAAATTGATTTAACTAGTGATGACGCAGACCAGACTCCTACACTTTTTTCCCCTGTTCTATAGGCCTAGTTCCGGGGCCTACTTCAAACCCCGATGAAAAGAAACCTCACGTAGAACATACATTATAGGCAAATCCTTCTGTAGAAACAGATTATCATCATGAGAGATTTATGAGCTAAGATATAACACCTCCCTGAAAAACACCTATGTGAGGAGCGATCCTGGTGGTAGAAGCCGGCATCAGACCCCTCCCCTGTCTGTAGGGTTCAGGGAAACTATGCCTGGATCAGGGGGCGGGGGAGGGTGGAGGTGTGGGGGGGGGGGGGAGGGGGGGGAGGGGTGATGTTTTAGGACCCCGGTACCCCCACTCACATAGGTAACTTGTAACCCATCAGTGTTCTCCATTTCCAAAATGACCCCCTTTCCACTGATTTTAACCAAAAACACCCCTATTTTTCAAAAAACTTTTTTGGTTTCAAATTACCCCTTTTTTTTCAAAACCATGCACTAACTTTTCTATCGAGCACTTTTCTTGGATGACATCATAATCGTATTCTTATCAAAATGTGGTGAGTGCCATTGAATAAATGTACTTATCACATAAATATCTTGTCCTCTGTAGTGCGTCTCTGCTCAAAAGTGACAACTTTTGAATCTCCACCCTGCCCCTGACCGCATTTTCTTTATGAGGTTGAGGCCTTGTGAAAATGACCCCCTTATTTACATTTCGCGAATGTTTTGGTAAAAAAAGACACGTTTTTTCCATTTTCAAGGATGTGCGAACTTTGCTGAATACGACCCCTTATTTCACGTTTTTTTCTGAGAACGCTGATGCATATATAGATGCATCTTCTTGGGTGGGGGTACTGGGTTTAGGACCCAAGGGGATCCTGACAGGACGTGATTAATTTCAGAGTGTCACCTTAGGTAGATTTACCTACTTCTGAAACAGGGAAGGTGGGATTGTAAAGGTGTGTGGGTTTAGCTGGAGGATTAAATTAACCCAAGCAAGAATATAACGTATTATTATGTTATGTTTAGTTCTGCTTTGGTTCTTGTTACATTCCTTTGATGGCACCCAAAAACATCTTTAGAACTTTACATTGCGACGTCACACTGTGATATTATTGTGACATTTTTGTAACATTATTTCATGTTATAATAACATTATTATAAGATTCTTTTATAGTAAGGTCTCAACTTCACTGAGATGTTATCAAACATTCTTTTTTCATAAGTCTCAACTTAACCTAAAATTACGTAACTGTTACGTCAAAATTGGGTAGGTTACAGACAACCAAAAAAGTACAGTCACAAAATGTGCTTGCTACATCGCCGCTTGCCTAGGAAGTCTGTAGTAGAGGGAGGGTATTGGGGAGAAGGGGTGAGGGATAAGATAGGTTGGGACAAGGAGGTTTGAGACTGTATTTAGTATCATTGGCAGAGGTTAATAGAGTATTATTTCTTAATTTTGTACATATTCATATGATCTTCCAGCCACTTATCATAAGAAAGAAACGGAGGCTATAAGACGTTCGAGAGGGAAATAAGTTGCCAGCTATAACATGGATTGAATGGTGACCATCCAAAGAACAACTAGAAGACAACTAGAGGTAGTTTAGGGCTGGCCATTGGATGGCAGATATAGCTTCTAAAACAATGTGCGGGGCGAGGGAGTATGGGGTGAGAAATAGAGCATTATTAAAGTTTAAATTAAGAGTAAGGACGGGAGGCAAGGATAGAAAATGGACCGGCATAAATTGATAGAAATATTAAAATAAATTGAGCTGAAGCAGATGAGTGAGAAATGTACACAATATTCTGGAAATACTGAAAGATGGAAATTAGGTTAAAAAATTCTGCAAGTAGAGGGGGTCCTGTTTAGAGATATGATTTGAAAAAAAGAGCTGCCATAAATTATTAAGAACAAATTTATGAAGAGAAATGAGAGGTAGAACTCATAGGAGGATTGGTAATTGGTTTAGTGATGCAGGCATGAAGATCCAAGCAACAGGGATACATGCAGATGACCGGGGTAGGTAGGAGAAAGAACTAAAGGAGTAGAGGTAATGGATGTGGAGATCTGACATGTATAGGTGAGAGAAAGGGAAGCAATGACAGCCCAAGAAATGGAAAAAAGACAAGGAGCCTAAAAAGTTGTTAATCTTCCCAGGTTTCCCTTTGAGCAGAGGTAATATTTCTGTTAGCAGGGACAGCACTGTCTCCCCTGGTTACTGAGATATATAAGTATAGCAGGGGCTGACCATTAGATGTGAAGTGAGGTGATCAAAATGTCAATTATACCTTCTCCATCCATCTATTCATTACTTGGGGGTGACATCCCCTCCTGCAGGGTCTGACAGCTGGCGGCTATCTCAATTACCTGTGGGGGACTTTTTGTCCACAGACAAATTCGTTCTGGCTGGCCAGCATAAAATGGCAGTCTACTACTTATGTTCTGACAAGAGGCTCTGACTGGTTGCTAATTGGTCTAATATAACATGTGGTGTGCCCAGGGTTTGGTATGCCGATCCCGCAAGGACTGCAGGGAGGGGTCTGAACTAATGGAGAAAGTAGAAAAAACATTGAGCTTAACTCTGTGTTTTCATTGGATTCTCAGGTGTCCCCCACTAGTGTTCTTACTCCTATACCAATATTTCCAATGATATACTCAAAACAATTCACACCAAAAACATCAATAACAGAAAACAAGGAAAATGACAACAGTGAACAGCGAAGAGTCAGCAAAGAGAATGAGTACTGATCTGCTCATCGATCGTTGGTTTATCTAATGGTCCCTTATAGGAGTTTATATATCAGTAATATGAATAAGATATCTATAAATCAAAACTTAATCAATACAAATAAGTAGGAGCCAATTTAGTAGTGTCGTAAAAACCAATCTTTTCAAACAAACTTCCAACATTTCCTCTTATAAATCACAACTTTTAGCACTAAGGTAATTGATGAATAAACGATATAGGCGACAGCTTAACCATCACGGTAGCCAAGATTTGAAACCTGTAGGTCCTCCCCAGTCAAAGGTCAATTGTCCTAACCTCTACCCTTAAACCCTGGACATGTGGTTATCCCCGAATCCCACCTATAATCCGGATCCAACCCCCACGTCTCCTCCTCAGATAATCCGGATTGGACATGTTTACCTTACCCGGAACACCACCACCACGTCAAATCCGGATTCTGGCAGCACCAGCACCAGCAGGAGGAGGCCAGGAGGGGTCCTTCTAGGAATGTTTGACTTATTTTCTTTGGAGATGAAAACGGGACCTGAGGCGTCTGCTGGAGAGTCTGCGAGATGGGAATCAATTTCAGGGAATTCCTGGCAGCTTCCAGACAATGTGTCATTACAGGCTTATCCTAGGCTTATCAGGGATTGGGGAGGACCATGGGGGTACCCTCCAGGCAGGGTCAGGTAGGGGTGACTGCTGTGAAGGTAGAAGGTAGGGGTAGAGATGGGGGCACCCAGCCAAGGATGCAACGTTATTATAACGTTGCAGCAATGTTCTGGTTGGTTCTGTATTTGTAGAATCCGAGGGATCTACCACCCGAAATGTCTCACAGACATTTGATACGGATCAGCGTTATAAAATCGCAAAAAAAAGGGTGCTTTACTCCATACTTCGCGAATGTAAAGAAAAAGGGTCCCTTTTTAGACATAAATTCGCGATTTTTAGGAAAAGGGTACTATTTTTCAACTAAAGGAGTATGTTTCTTTATTTGTAGTATGTCAACTATGTGGTCCACTTGAACCCAGTCTTAAACGGCTTCACAGAAGTCAACCTTTTTGAAAAAAAGGGTCTGTTTTTGAGACCTAAAAAGTCAGTGTTTTTAGTTAAATGGGGGTGCTTTTAGGGCAATAAGTCAGCGGAGGGGTGTATTTTTCAACTAGGAGAATACTGATGGGCTAGCGGTCATGCGGCCAAGTGGGGATGCCGTGATCTACCCCTAGCTCCGGCATCACGTCATCTGTGTTTGCTCTAATCGGCTTACTCCGGGTTATAAGCTGTGTTTGGTGGTAATCAGTGATCCTGGATAGGACCCAGGTGGGTTGGCTTAGAGAACATCCATTAAATTACCCACTGAGAGATGCCAGCAGGTGCACATAGTGGATGGGTATGGAAGACAATAAAACAAGCAGAACATATTGTTGAAAATTCAGTTGGTGGTACAATTATTTAGCAATGTACACTCCGCACTGTGAAATGGTAGCACTATAGTAATGACACTTTCTTTCATGTATTACTATACCTATACAGCATGTGAGGTTATGCATTCTATTATTTCAATAAGATGGAGATTATAATCAAATACTAGGATTTCCTTTATGTTATCCAAAGAGCTTCATTGCTTTGTAAGAGCGACCCAAGTCGCGAGTACATAGAGAAGATCAGAAATGTTGATGTTAACAGTTGGTCCTGAACAAAGTATTCCTGGACATACTTCATTGCATCAGTATACGTTTTGTTTTCTAGGCTATCAACTTCAGCCGGACCCACTCTTTCATCAGGCCCAGACAGGACAACACCCACAGGAGGAGCTAGACACCCCTGACCAGACAGATACGGCTTGGAAAACACAACATATTTACAGTTTTGACAGAGCCAGAGACAGGCAGACAGAAGTGCATCCTTCCCTCCTCAGCTGCCCACATTCTCCCCACGGCCAGGTGTGCAAAGGAAGGGGCCTATGAGGGGTGGAGTGTGAAATGTACACAGTGCCGTAAGTGTTTTTTTTCTGATATAACATTGTTTACCTATTAGCCATAGGTAATGTTGGTGGCATTGCTTTCTGCTTAGCTTCTGCTTTATTGTTTTAAATATCTTATTTGCATGGTTATAGTAGTTTGTTTAACCTTTCTCTGAAATATGAGTGGTGGGATGGCAAAGTGATGCTGAGTAAAGGTTTGATATTTTAATAACTCGCATAAAGAATTGTTGTAATGCTTTAAGATATAGTAGGCGGTCATTACCATGAAATATAATGCTGTAAAAAACAGTTTAAAAAGATGTGAACACGATAATTATAAACACCAAAGAACGATGTATGTACTTTTGTTCCTATCTATACAAAAGTATCTGAGATCTTGAAGACAGTGTATAAAATATTAACTATCAAATTGTTGACATGTATAAAAACCACATTAAGCCCCATTCGCCCTGGGCATTTTTCCATTGCGACCTGAGATATAACTGCAATCTTCTTGCAATTGAGAATCATTTTTTTCAGGAAAAATGAGCAAACAATGAATAAAGTTATGCAATTATTTAGTCAAAGTAATAGTTTTTCATGCTTGCGAATTCCAGATCGCAGTGAAAAATTGCCAAGGGCGAATGGGGCTTCATAGTCAATAGGTCTAGTTCTACACTCGGCCCATCCTATAGGGGTCAGGGGTCACGTCCAGGGGCCGGCGGCCGTTTGTTTACTCAGCAGGCAGTGGTCAAGCACCCCCCTACTGTATAACCCACCCCGCCTACCTCAGTACATGATCCCCACCCCCCTCATTCTACCCCTCCTCCTGTACTACGTGATCCCCGCCCCCGGCCAGCGGCCAGAGGCGCTACCTCAGAGGACGGTCATCCCTGGAGGAGCGGGGGTCTGCCCAGCCAAGGATGCGACGTTATTATAACGTTGCAGCAACGTTCTGGTTGGTTCTGTATTTAGTTGGACTGTGCCATTATTATTATGTTCTGGTTATGTTCTTCAACCCAAACAGAATCTTCTTATAATGTTCTGTTTTGGTTATGTCCTAACCTCACCAAAAAATAATGTTACAATAACATTCTGATTTGGTGAGGTTTCAGCTTCACCACCAATAACATAATTGTTACATTGTTGTGGTATCTAATGAAATGGTGAACGTTTATGCTTCTCTAAAAGGTCATCATCAGTCTGTGCCTGCATATATATATCCACAACACAAACAGTTGTCCACACCCAATGGCTGCACACATATAACGCTTTGTTTAGGTGTACAGTGGCTGAAACCACGTGTAAAACAGACTCAGGGGAAACAAATCCATGTAGTAGTTACTGTCGGGGTCGTTTTTTGCTGCAGCCACATACCCCTACATTCTGTAAGTTAGCGGGGGGCCCGGGGGGTCGGCCGGCCCCCATACAGAGACGGCTACCACTATAGCCCCCTCTTATAATATACATGTACATGACTTATGTAGGGCGGTATGTTTTTTTACCCTACTCCTATAAATCAGAGAGGATGAGTCATCCCCCCCTCTGATCGCACCGTGACAAATAGAGAAGACACGCTCATTAGGGTCCTGATGGAGAAACACGGATAGAGGGGGGGGGGGGGGGCACTTGGGTCTTAAGTACCCTCCTGCCAAATTTTGATTTGTGTTACTTACCTGTTATAAATTGTTCAAATATATACGGACAAAAACTGATAAAACAGCCGAATCGTTGTAATATAATAGCCTTACATAGCATCGTTATGCAGAACTAATATGCACCACTCTTAGTAAAGCTTATGACGGCTGATATTCTGAAGAGTAAGGACTTGGCTTGAATGTGATTTGGCTTAGACCAAGCGATGACTAAAATAGCATTCATTAAGACTTTACACAGAAACTAATACAGATCTGTCGGCATGCACTGTTATCAGAATGCTAAAATATTGTCATAAAAATTAGACGTTTGTTAAGCATCAAGTAGCCCCCCCCCCCCACCACCACCACCACCAAAACAAAAAAAAAACAAAACAAAAAAAAACTCAGAACCTCCACAATTCCTAAGCGGTAGGATGAGCAGCTCAATCTTGTTCCCGGCGTGAGTTGGTCCCGAGCAGCTCACAGTAAGTTCTCCGCACCATGTCCTGGGTCAGTACTTAAATATATATGTGCCTCATACCTCGGCCCCTTGTGACTCACCATCGCTCATATGATAATAGTGGACTCATCACGACCGCAGTCGGGTATTGTCACGGCCGGAGGGTATAGGCCTGGCCGGGAGGCCTGGGCACCAGGGGGTCTGCAGGGAACATAGTTAACATAGGGTCTATCAGGGGCGGATCAAGGATTTTGAAAAGGGGGTGCGCATTATAGATCCCCTTTTTATTAGCGTTCTGGCCATGTGAGTGTTGGAGTGGCCCCACGGGACCCCGACCACCCACCGCCGTTTACACAACCAATTATAACCCCTCCCAAAGGAGCCACACCTCCAGTTCTGAGATGATCCATGTCTCACAAGGCCTTCTTTGAAGATTTTTCTCAGGGTTTAAATTCCACTTACACCTTGAGTTATGTTTTATGAATGGAGGTAGGACGTGTTTACACCCAACATCTTTTATTTCCCCCCTTTTTCTTTCTGTCCATGTATTTATCTAGAAACAGCAGCCGACGTCATTCACACGTGGAGAGATAGTTCATTACGATATATGGCATATGATACGAACAATTTCTCTAACCAATACATGCCTTGACAACCCGCTGCCCCTACTCAACCAAACGAGCGGGAACCATGTATCAGTGTTCTCCACTATAAAAAAAACTCCCTTTGCGGACTTTTTGCCCCCAAAGTTCCCTTTGTTTCCATTAAACTGCAAATATTTGGCGGACAAAATTAACCTTTTTTTTCCAGAAAATGCGAATTTGTAGAAATGCAAGTCACCATTTCTACATGGAATAAACTTCTGAGTATTTGCTCTTATACTTCAGAAGTTACATAGATAAGGTATTCACACATCGTCAATGATGTACATTTACAATGGCTATATTTATGAATTGTAATTAAATTCATGCACAAAAAACACCCTTATCTATATTCTTATTTTCGCGAATTCTGGGAAGAAATACGTACCCTTTTTTCAAATTTCGTGGACATGCGAATGACCCCTTTTCCAGTGATTTATACATTCATAAAACATAACTCAAGGTGTAAGTGGAATTTAAACCCTGAGAAAAATCTTCAAAGAAGGCCTTGTGAGACATGGATCATCTCAGAACTGGAGGTGTGGCTCCTTTGAGAGGGGTTATAATTGGTTGTGTAAACGGCGGTGGGTGGTCGGGGGCCTGTGGGCCACTCCAACACTCACATGGCCAGACCTCTCCTAAAAAGGGGATCTCCGTCCGGAAATCACTACACAAACTCATATGAATATCACGTGTGTGGGTGCTTGATGCACTTTAGAAGTGGTCGGCTGTCGGGTGGGAAAACACGAGGGTAGCACAGAGTCTAATGAAAATGTATGGATGGGAGGAAAATCATGTCTGAGCACAGTGTGAAGATGAATTTTCATCTGCATTATGAATATCATAAATTTGCTTTTATGGTCAATACTTTATCCGCAGAACATGGAGATATATCAGGAGCAGATGGGCTATAAATAGGGGTGCTAAGATTGAGAGATCAGTTGTCTAGAGAAGGACAATTCACATTACGCTAAGTTATATATGTCTTTATCACAATTTTCAAATACTTTCTGAAGAGTTCTTTGCAATTCTATAAGTAAGGCATTGTCCTCGTTAATATGAAATGGAAACGATTTTATTCAATGCTGAGTAATGGAGACTAGGACTAGAGAGATAGTTTTGGTAATGTTAGTATGATTCTAGTTATTTCATTTGCAAGTAGGATGATATTGGGTTTCGTGTGCTTCTAGCATATGAGTAACATATATGTTATTCATGCAGGTGAAGCGTAACTAGTGTTAATTTAGAAGATAATTGAATGTTTTATGCAGTTTTATTTCATTGTGTAGTTCTAAAACTGCTTTATCTACGAACAAGGGGTTATATATCTTTAAGGAATACTCCCCTCTCGTCTTCAGGACAACAAGCGTTTGTAAGATTCTGTTTAATAACAGCCACAAAGGAACAGTCACGATATGTGCCGACCCCAAGTGTCTTGTCAGTAGAACTTGATTTGGTTTGAAAGCCTACGGACACTCAGTACTAAGCATATATATCTCTAACGTTCCACTTAGTGAAACATGTATTTAGTTGTACATGTATTTTTACCTGTATTTATCTTTTGCTGTTCATTTTTAAAGTATTCATTTACTTTCCCATGCTCTCACTACAGACGAACATCGTTAAAAAAGGCAGAGACCAACGAGATGGGTCTCCTTATCTAAGCAACCTCCCGTCCTCATTCCAGTTCCATTCCTCCCATTTTTCTCCTCCAATCTTATCGTCGCCATGTTTACTGAACGTCTCGTATTTTCACGTAGACGCACGAGAGGACGTAATTCACTCTCCAAGCACTTGGTAGCCACTCATAGCGTAGAAATCTGACACCCTGTCCAGGTGAACATAAACCTGTTTGGAGAGTGTTTGGAGACGTAATGCAGACTCTCGCATAATCTCGCAAGGATCGACGAGAGCCCTTGCAGAAAAACCAAGATGGCGGACGTCGATATGTTGCCATGGTAACCGAGACTCAGAGCTTGTGCTTATCGCCATCTTGTTTTCCTTTGCTTTGAAGATGTCCTAAAATATCAGAACTGTCAGGGTAACCAGGGATAACTCCCAGCGTTATGGGACGTTTCTTTTTCGCTAGAACATGTGAGCAGCCACTCTGATAAACTGAGCGATTTGAAGAAATATCAGGTAAAATGAAACTGTCACACCCTCAACAGAATTGAACTAAATTACCTGGTCGCAGTAAGGTGATCCCAGCTGTAGCCCCCTCAGGGATGTAGAGAGTAACCCGGGCTGACTTTAAGCTGAGTAGGGCTACTGGAACTGATAAGGCAGCAGGGGATTCAAGATGTTTGAGTGATCTTTACGGTTTTGCTATATGCAAACCTCATGAAAAGCATCAATAGGATTTATGTTCAGCTCCATCTTTGTGATGATGATTGCTAACCTTTGTAGGGTAAGATTTATGTTCTCCATCTTGTGCATGCTTGGTTACGTTGTAAAGCAGTGTGAATAATTACCCGTAACTGGAGGGTTTCACAAAGCTTAATATTTCATCAATTAAGGGGCGTATCCAGGCACTGCATGTGCAGGGTGGGGGGGGGGGGGGGGCAAAAATAACGTTTGACCACAAATATCGCGATGGCGCGGCCTGTGCACCCATACACACCTAGACCTATACATCCTCAGACCCAAATTCGCCTCTCCCAATAACGTCTTAATATTTGCTAACCAACGTGTGGCATTTATGTAACATGAATATACTCCGCTAAATGGCAACAACCCACGATATCCTTTCGTGTACGATTCAATAAACCACTTTGAGCGTAACTTTATAGACCTATATGTTTTTAAACCCCCTTTTTTGCGGTAAAACATCTAGACCTATGCAGAGAGGAGCTACCAGGGGGGATGGCTAGCTGTTGAGACAGCCTCATGACATCTCCTCCCTCCTGAAAGCCCTCCACAGATAACCAAGAGATACCCTCCTATCTTCCCCTGCGCATGCGTAGCGTCATCCTTGTCGCCCCCAGCAATGACCGAACCTTCTACTCTCCAACCGCAATTTGGTCCTTAGTTTCCTTAATTGTACCAAGGGAAAAACTGCTTGGTGATCGTGAGAAGCCGACCTTGAGGAGAAGGTGGCGGACAGGGTGGAGAGGTTGTCATGGCGACGAGAGACGCTGGGGTCTGGTTTGTCTAATCCCCCTGCTACACTAATGGACCTTTTCTACAGGTTTCCCTACTCTGTTGGACGTTAACCACATCTTCAGTGTCTTCTATTGCTCACAAGAGTAATAGAGTACATACAGGTTAGGGAAACCACTGCATTCTCAGTGCGGTGCATTATGACTAGTGCTTTATTGTATATACATACAAATTACCTCCCCATCAACCAGCCCACTATATAACATTGTCATGCCTTTTTGACATGCTCGTTGGCAACACTAATTACTTTAGAAAAGAATAATGTTTAAACTGCAACTGAGGAAATCTGATTATAGATGTAAAACAAATAGTACAAACATGTACAACAAACGGTCAATTCAGACTTTGTTAACGGTACATTTTTCATGTATATCATAAAACATCCTGAGAAATCTTTTTCTATGGCATTTTTATTTGTCCTGGTGACATAAAATTGACGCAACTGTTTGCCAGTGACTTCAAAACACCAAATGTGTTTTGTAAACAAACTTCACTTTTCCCACGGGAGACATCCGCCCCCTTCCCCTTCACCAGCCCAAGTGACGAGACAAATAAAAAGGAGGGAAACACTCAATTGCTGGCCTCGTCCCAGGACAAAAACCCCACTCAGCCCCCCGCAGCTTTTTAGATTCCAGGGAATCCAGAGGGCTGAGTCCGGATTAGTAGGACTTCCTGCCCCGCCCCGGGCCTTGTTCCCACGATAATCTCCCCGGATCATCAGACGGGATTCTTCACCCCCACCCCTGAACCTATCCCACCCCTTCCCCTACCCTCACCCTTTTCCCCTACCCTCATCCCTTCCCCTAGGCTTACACTGTTAAAAGTTAATGTTATTTTACAGCAAATTTTACAGTTAATTTACGGCAATGTTTGCTGTTTGAAAATAAACAGTTAAACTCGCTTTAGGATTACAAGATTTGTACTATTAATTTGAAACTACATGATGAGTATGTATTTCTACAGTACATCTTACTGTAAGTGCTGTAAAGTAACAGTGGACTGTAAATTTACAGGAAAGTTTGCTGAAAACACTGTTGCCAGCAAACTTTGCTGTAAAAATACGTGTACTTAATTTGCCGTTTATCTACAGCACATTTTGCTGGAAACATTGTTGCCAGCAAATTTGCTGTAAGTTTACAGCATTTACTTTTTACAGTGTACCTATTCCCCTACCCCCCCCCCCCCCCCACCTTCTCCTAGGCCCACCCCCACCCCTGCCCCTACCCCCTACCCGCAACCCTATCCCCATCCAAACCCCACCATCCACGCCTGGAGGCGGGGCTATGGGTTCTGCTTAACATCAGCCTTTAGGTAGAAAGAAACAGGGACAGATGCAGGATCTTACAAATACGAACTCTAAGGTTTATAAATAAACTATTATTATGCAAGTTCACTACAGCATAAGTCTATTAGTCCACCATCAAATTAGATAATTATGCTTTTCTGACCAAAATATCTATTGGTAGTGTAACTTTCGTTTGTCTGGTAGCTGCAGATATACTGATAACAAAACTCAATGACAACTAATCTTAATCTGTAATAGTTCTCAATCAACATACATAATGTACTTAACAGAAGAGAATACAAGTCAATAAACAATTTTGGACTTAAAGTAGTTGACAGGAACTGAATGTGCGTGACGACAATCTCACACAGTTTGAAGAACTACCTTTCTTGCTCCATCCAGTATTCTATTAGTCTGACCATGAACACGCTGGTGGACAGATAATGCTACTTCGGGAGCTGATACCTCAAAAATGCATACATTGGCACTGATAATGCTACTTTCGAAGACGATTTTTGAAAAGCCGGGTACAAAAATCCACTTTTATCTTACAAAATACTAAATATCTATTAGATACAACTTGCTCACAGAATATTTCAGGGTTAATGTCTTACTTTATTATCATTTCATTCATGAAATTAGTGAACTTACACGAGAAGTGTGGGACAAAATATTTGGATTACTAAAGGTTTGGGTCAGAATAAAGACTGTGTAATCCCGCAATTTTCTTATGAAACAAGAAACAACAAAATATATAGTGAATGTCTCTATCTATGTTTAGAAACAATGGTGTATTCCGTGGCCTATTCAGATTATAATGATTTTTCTAATTTACTTTTCAATGTATCTTAACTCAATTTTATATTATATTGTTTTGAATTCTTTTATTTTGTAACTTGTATTATGTAAATTTTGTATGGTATAGAGTTAATTCTCTATACATCTCAGATGTAAAAAGTATACAAGCGTTGCAACTTATTTTACGTAAGAGTAAATAAATGGATTAAAAAAAAAAATATATCTGAAAAAGAACATTTTGTTTATGTCGTGAAATTGCGGGAACATATGAGGTATGCATTTTCTGAGTATCGGCTCCCAAAGTCGCATTATCCGTCCACCAGCGTGATGAAGAGTACATTTCTCTGCATGTCCTGACAGGCCGATGGAATGAGACAGAATGACAGGTGGCTTGACAATGTGAACCTGAGAATAACCCTGACAACCTGAGAAGGACCTTGACAACCTGAGGACGACCCTCACCCCAGGACATCTAAGCGGCATCCCAAACAGTTGCCATAGTTACGCCAAATCACGTGACTGTCAGACCTCCCCCGAGCCCCAGGCAGTCGTGACAGGGAGCAGAGGTTGGCCAAGTCACAGCGAAGGGCAAAATAAACAATGTCAAACATGGGAGAAACATGCATAGCCTAACCTCGTAGTCTTTTCGCGCTTTTGAGAGATGATTTTGGGGGTTTGCAGAATATTTGGGAAATCCCTAACAAAATTATGCCAGAATTTCATTTCTGGCGGGCCTCATAGACATAAAGTGTGTCTTTGCTAGCCTCCACCATATACAATATAGATCAGTTCTCCTTGTCTGATTAGAACATTTATGGACGTTGACCAGTGGCATTTTGCAGCATAGTTATTATGATCTCCAATATGTCTATGATTGCAAGGACATAATTTTTCCATTTTTGAAAGAGCAATGCTATTATACTTTCATTGAGCGGCACTATGGTCAGCAGGCCCTGTTCTGAAGCCTCCCCTATCACAGACGCCTGTGTGTCCCTGATCAGAGGGCCCACAGGTGGGAGCAGTGAACCGTGTCCCAGGGCCTGCTAGGTCTACCCTCAGAGACACATAGGTATTTATCAAAATAGACACACACAGAATCATCTTAGGGCTGTTTAATTACAAATTTATATGTGACAAATTTATAATCTTAAAATAATGTGCTTCTTTATGAATTTGTTTGAGGAAGAATATATTCAGTATTTTCCTACTATCATTGTCTTTGTACATGGAGACCATTCTTCCAGACCCCAGCAGATCCGTACCGGGAATGGGGGATGATATCCGGTGGTTTGCGAAAACTCTCTACTGTATAAAGGCCAGGTCCTCCAACAGTTTGTCAAGATTCAGATGTTAAAGTGGGTTTCCACCAAATGATTTGACCAAAAGCAAATGATATTGCTGAATGACAGTTATGACATACAAAAAATATTTTGTTATGACTGAAAATTTTAAGGAAAAAACAAATGACAAGTTGTTTCCACTAAATAACAAAACTTCAGGAGAATCCTGACCATGATAGCAGGTTTGTTGTTCCTACAAAACAACAATTCCTTTTCTCAATATATTTTCTTGGTTTTTGTCTTTTATAAGTTCATACATTTTGAGAAAAATTTAACTTGTTTAATAATTTGTCATTGAGCAATTGTCATTTGCAGTGTTTTCCAGATGTCTTAACCAGCGATTTGCTGTTTCCACTGAATGATTTTGACAAGAATCACCAATGATTTCTAAATCTTTCCCTGTCTTAGGCTGTCTTGAGAAAATTGTCATTCAGTGTAAACAGGCCTGGATGTGTTTGTGTTGGTAGCTGCCCTCATTTCCATGGTCCACAGATGACAAATTAGTTTTAAACTTGCAAGTAAAACATCATAAAGGGAGTTCAAATAAAATAGATAAGCTGTGTCCCAATTGTCCAAGCAACTTAAACAGGTGGTAAACCTGATTTTATTAAGAATGAGAGGTTGCATGTAAGGAGGGGGGGCACATTTAGAAAAACACCAAGATCAACGTGTTTTTGGCTGACATTGACCCAAAATTTCAAACAAATAGAAGGGATTTTTAGTGTAGCTCAGAGATCAGGGCTGTGATAATCAAACTTCCCAACATTGACAAGTTCAAAGGATCCCCATTGGCCAGGGTGAATGGGCTTCATGCTATATTCTATGACTGGGTATCTTATGTCTGTTTTATAGATGTATGTAAGTGTTACGCAAAACTCTAGAAAATCATGAGAGTAAATCATCCTGCTTCGTGTTACCTAAAACATTCTTCTTTATATTTGTGTAAAGACTGTGTCCCCAGTGACTATCCCTAGGCATTCTGATTTATTTGTCATTCAGTATTTTATTGACTGAACCAAGGGAGAAAGACATTTATTAGGAGGGTGCAGAATGCCAAAATGTGTACTGGCTGATAGGGGCACCTCCTAGTGGCAATCAAGCAGTCTGAGAGTTGTAGCATCGGGAAGTATAGCAGCCTGACATAAAATGGCTGATTTCTTTAGATTTGTGCAAATCAATGTAATGACAAAGAAAAATTGGTAGCATCTACATTTTTTCTGTCAAAATCACTGAAAAATATTACTGTTTTGTGTTCAGAAACCTGTTAATTGGCAGAGTTTTAGTTCAAATTGATGCCTGGTTACAGTGTCTCCCTACTGTCAGTACTAGTGCAGGAACCAGCTCCATACTTATTTAACTTGTCCTTGGCAGCATTACATTTTGATGGTGAAAAGGTATACGTAAGAAATAAACTTTTACATAAACATGTTGTGTTGCAAGGCATTTCTATGGATCCGGTGGCAGACTGCACTGTCTTTCCTGAGTTAGTCTTTGGCTGAATGTATTTCTTTCTTAAAAACCTGTTCAACCACTTTAGACCAATAAGGCTGAGAAATACTAACTACGAAGTTATCCAAGAGGAAGGGCGAATCATACAGTCAAGGGCGTGATATTGTTCCTGAGTATTCTCCATCTACAATAGAACAAGAAAGGTAACGCCGACCGTGTCTAGTGTAGAACTATATGAGATGTTGCATTGGGGCATTTTCACATAAAATAATAGATCAAGTACTGACAAAATTAATATATAGGATTAACATTATTAATGTTTCCTTTCATGAATTGTATCATCCTATAGATTAATTTTGTGACCAAATACTCTACTGGTTATATATTTTATCTAAAGAAAAAAGTGTTATATGTTCAATGAGGCTCTTTTGGTGCCCCTGAGTTTGCCTAAAACGTGCTATAAAGCAATGTCTAAACATGGAACTCTTTTAAAAATTACTATATATATACTAACATAATTATGTTGTAAATGTAAAACCAAAAAAAATATGCAAAGGTCATTTGGTGATCTACTGAGTTAAGTGAAGAAATATGTCTGACAAACAGAAAAACTAAATCTTTTTGGCATGTCTTTTTTTTATTCAGGAAAGATTATACAGATTATGGCTTCAGCAAATGTAATGATGCTGATTTTCTAGCCTCTTGCTGTCCATAAAGGCAATACATTTCAAGTACATAAATATTATGTTTCCATCCCAGATCTTTTTACACTTTAATGTAATACATTTCCAGGCCTAATACATAATTATGAATAACCACAATTCCAGTAACAAAATTAAACATAACAATAGCTCATTACATATACAATCAGTTAAATTCGCCTACCACAACTAGTTCCACATCAAGATTCAATCATAGTTGATTATATTTAATGAATTTTTATCAATTTAATCGATTCTTGAAGAGGCCAGCAGCAATCTGTTTCTTAGATTTCCTTTTGAAGGTGACAAGATTCTCACTATTCTGCACTTCATATAATCATATATGTTTTGCATTTCATTGATGAGAAATTATGTAAATCACCCAGTAATTTCAAAAGCAGCTGAACCGTTTAACATATAATAACATCAATTTCCTTTATATTATTAAAGATTAGGTTCTTCAGGGTGAAATTTGCAAAAAAAAAACGTCTTTAGTGACCAAGTGCACAACATGGGTTAGTAAGGTGAAAGGTAATGGGTTAGTAAGGTGAAAGGTAATCAATAAACCTTTGGTTTAAAATTAAGTGACACACACCTTTTAGACTGTGAATTACATTTTAGATCAAGTTGCAGGACATTTCCCTATGTCCTAGGGGGGTTTGACAGTTTTCACCACTATGGGAAAGCATGCGTTTCTGGGCACTATCCTTAACAATAATGGATTAACATTCCAGGAGTATGTTTGTGGCTATGCACGTATGATGCTAACGGAGATGGACCCGATCACGGATGTGTACGCTATGATCTCCCATCTCTCCCAGGTAGCACAAGACGCAGCTACGGCGCCAAAGACTCTTCCAATTCAACTCTCGCTGCGCAGGAGTGGACTCACCCACTACTCCCGCCACTCTGCGCTTGACATTGGTCCACTAAAGACGTTCAATTCCTGTGTTATGGCAAAAGGCGGCCAAAGTATCGCCGCGGACCTCAAAAAGAAGCTAAAAGACTCCACAGACCCCAGACAGAGGGAGCTCGACGAATTCCTCTCGCAGTTTCAGAACGAAAAAGGAATGCAGGACTCAAATAGTTCGGCGGTCGCCGAGCAAACCCTCAGAGAAAAAATGGACGCCATAGCTAATCGGGTCAGCCAAAGCACCGGTCAACCAGGTCAGGACCTAACCGGACGGGACGACCCACCAGAAGAAGGCTCCAAAACCACAGGTCAGCCAGAACAAAATATGGGTATGAGAATGGACAACTTGGAGATTATGATGAGGGAACTTAGAGACTCGGTGCTCGGGAGGGCGGCAGAGCTGGTAAAGTCAGGGCAGGCCCAGCCACGGGTACAGGCCAGCGGCCAGAACCCGCCTGCCAGAGACCGGCCCGGCCGCCATCTTGGGGAGCGCCCGGACCTCTACACGTACGTATGTGACCCATCGAATCCCCCAGGATACCCAGGTAGCAGAGACCACAGGCAGCAGGTTCAGCCGAGATATCGGTTACAGCCGGCGGAACCAGTGGACTACGTACAACTCGACTATGGACATCAGAGCGGGAGAATTGCCCGGCGTCCACACCATCAGGCGGACGTCAGGCCCCCCCCGCCTAGGCACAGGTCCGTAGCCAGGCAGGCCCGCCCTCGGGCCTCCCTTCACCAAAAGGACCGCCAGCCCACAAAGGACACGAGCTCATCATCCGGAGCCGAGACGGAAACAGACGTCGATGACAGAGGGAGAAGGGATGACGCCACAGCTAGAAGGCTCATTGACAACGCACTCGCCAGGCAATACCCTAATATGGGACAGCCATCAGGTAGGATGTGTGATATAACCGCCCCAGTAGTCAGGCCTCACGACGCTCTCCCCCCCGATATGAAAAAACTAGTAAAAGACCGCACCACAAAGAAAAATAGGCGTGATTTAACATTCCAGGAGTATGTTTGTGGCTATGCACGTATGATGCTAACGGAGATGGACCCGATCACGGATGTGTACGCTATGACCTCCCATCTCTCCCAGGTAGCACAAGACGCAGCTACGGCGCCCTGGCCTACGGTGAGAACATGGACCACAACATGCCTGGACTATATAGAGGATGAACAGGCCACTTGGCAAGACACGGACCTGTTCGCATCGGAAAGGAACAGGATCGCTTGGGTACATACAAGGTACGAGGTGACCACCCCTGCCCCGTGCCCAGACTTCAACAACGACTCCTGCAAACGGTCGCCCCCCACTTCGAAGGTGAGGTTAAGCTCTTACATACATGTGCCATCTGCTACTACTCCGCATCTCTAAACAACAGGGTCGATGCTACGACCCATTGTGCTAAAAACTGTAACCGAAAGAAGAAGCACGGGAACAGGGAGGAAAACGAGGGCGGCAGGTATGGCCATAAGAAGACCTTCAACGGTAAGAAGGAGGGCGGCGATCCAGCCAAATCAAAAAACTAGTAGATGGCTTGGGGAGCGGGAAACAGGTGAAAACCCGCCCCCGGGCCAACAGCAGCGAGCTCCCGACCAAGGTGTGTACATACACTATACACGCCCAGTGCACCGTCCCGGAACCTGCGGCCCACGACCACATGTCAACTGTTGATAAACAAACACACGTGCTCGGCACCTCCCCATCATGCACCATACAAAATGGCGCCTCGACACGACAAGGCGAAGCAGGGAGCGGCCAGCGCAGGCCTAAGGAACGGCCTGCAGAGCACAACAGACAGGATAGGGCCACAAAACAACAAGGACGGGCCCGACAAAAAGCCGACTACTCCATAGGTGGAATAGGAGAGCGCATAAAGGACACGGGACACAGCTACGTGCACGGTACACATGGCGGCGCCGACGACACTGCCGCCCTCAGTGCAGCTGTACCGAGCGAAAATAACAATACACCAGCCCGCGACCCACCTCCCGACGGTAAAGGAACCACGGAGCTCAGCACTACTAGGCAAAGCCCAGGTGAGTGGAGTGGATCTCATCCTAACAAGACACCCCCAAAAGTAGGAGATGAACCGGGACAAGGTGAATACAAAGACTTCCCCCCTGAGGCTCGCTCGTGCACGCAGCGTAATACAACCAGCGACAATACCAGTGGATGTGATCTTAAATCTAATGCCATACCTTATCATAAATGGCCACACTTTCTTAAAAACGTACAGTACCCGGAACCACCAGGGAAAACGAGACTGCCCCAGACCGACGGGTACGCCCTCGCCTCAGAGGAGGGCCCGGTCGAGCCTGGGGGTATGGACTGGTCAAACCCTACCCACACCCTCCAGGAGGATACCGCGTACCAGAACGTCGCATTTGACTCCTACACGAATTGGCCGTTCCCCACAAGAGACGTGGACCAACAGACAGCCTACGTGTATGACAGAGTCTGGTCGGCTGGCGTCCCCAATTACAGGGGCGCTAGAATCCCCCTCCCCTCCCCCCTTAAAGCGCCTGCGTGGGAGAGCGAAGCAACGGGGCACGCGTCGGACAGGATGTTACTCGATGGGATTAGGTTCGGGTTCCCCATACAATATGTGGGAGGCCCGGATTACAGTGCACAACCCAACCATAATCACCCTTCGGCCGACGCATATACAGACCAGGTCACAGCATACTTCGATAAGGAGATAGGGGAACAGGCTATGGCAGGACCATTCCAAGACCCCCCTTTACCCCGTGGTTCAGAGCTAGCCCTCTGATGACGAGGCCGAAGACGGACCCGGAACAGAGGCGAGTGATAGTCGATCTCTCCTTTCCAGATGGAGGAGTGAATGCCCTCATACCCCCTCATGTATTCAATGGACACCAGGCAACCCACAAACTCCCCACGATTACGGACTTGATAGACCGGATAGTCGAGAAGGGAAGGGCCGATACGAAGATGGCAGTCATCGACATTAGTCAGGCTTACAGGCACTTCCAAGTGTGCCCCTTGGACTGGCCCCTCCTGGTACTTACCCATGGCAACAAATACTTCTTCGACAGGAGTATGCCCTTTGGGGCCCGGATGTCAGCATACATAATGCAGACGGCCGCGGAGTTCGTGGTCAGGGCGTTGGCTCGACGTGGAATAACGGCGCTGATGTACTTGGATGACCTGCTCATCCTGGTGGATAAAGACAGCGCAGACCACGACTATGCCCAGGCCCTTGACCTCCTGGCAGCCCTCGGCTTCGCGGTCGCCCCTAACAAGCTCCAGCCCCCATCACGCTCGGTAGTATGGTTGGGCATAAAGATCGACTTGGATGAAAATTCTATTTCCATCCCACCTACAAAACTCGCAGAGATACAACAAGGTTTGGCGGAACTGTCACGCAGAAAGAGCGTAACACTAAAGCAACTACAGCGAGCAGCAGGACAGATCAATCATCTCTCCAAAGTTGTAGCCCCGGCAAGACTGTTCATGGGACGTATTCTCGCCGCTATGCGAGATGCCCATCACAAGGACATCCCTATGACTAGGGCCATCCGGGCGGACCTCTCATGGTTTAGGAGGTTCCTTAAAGACTATAATGGCAGAGCCATTATCCCCACCAAGGCGACTACAAGGAACATCTGGGCAGATGCGTGCCTCGTCGGCGCGGGCGCCACGGATGGCAAAAGAGCCTATTCCTACACGCTTCCCAACAGGCTCCGTGAAAAACACCACATCACGCACTTGGAAGCCATTAACTGTCTGGCCGCGGTGAGGATACTGACAACGGATGCAGACGCAGGAAACACAGTCATCATAAACTGTGATAATATGGCGGCGGTCGAGGCATATCGGGGGGGCAGAGCCAGAGACCCGGTACTCTGCGCGTGCGCCCGGGCGTTCTGGTTCTTGTCCGCAACTAACCAGGTCATATATGAATTTAACCATATTCCGGGCGTGCAGATGGAGGTACCGGATGCTCTCAGCAGGGCCATGACTACCACCGGATACAAGAGGCTGGCAGATACGTTTATTAGCGAACAGGCCCTCATGTTGGTTGAGGCCCCCTATTCGGCCTTCACATTCTCTTCCTTCTACTTTTAGATCCCTACGTGAGGAGGCTGGCCGACCGGGCGACGGCAAGGCAGACGCAGGTGCATAGACCCGGTACTCGGGCCAACAGGGAAGAAGCGGTCAAGACTTACATCACCTTTAGTGTTGCGGCGGCCTTCCAATATGATGCACCCTCCCCTGCCAACATTTGCTGGCACCTGGAACACCTGGCGGAACAGGGCCTAGCGGCCACCACCATAGCCAACCATCTCAGCGCCCTTAGAACTTACTTCGCCATGGCGGGCCTGGATAGGTCCCCGCTCTTTGCCACCGTGGTGGTTAACGCCATGAGGGCCATCTCCATGGGCGTCAGGCGGCCCCCTCGTCCGGCCCTACCAGTCACACCACAAATACTGGAGGCTGCATTGGAGCATCTCCCTGCCCTCCAGTACCCCGCTCACATCAGACTTGCAGTAACCTGGATGTTCACTGCGTTTCTTAGGCAAAGTAACCTGGCCCCTAGGACCTGTACCTCGTTTGATCCGACGAGGCAGTTGACCAGGGCCGATGTGCAAATGGACCCAGAGACCATCGTCCTTACCCTTAAGTGGTCCAAGACACTCCAGAGATCTCATACACCGAGGACAATTACCCTCTGGGCCCTCCCGGGCTCCCCCATCTGCCCGGTGGCAGCATACCGCGCGCTCGTTCGTGTGGTGCCTACCACGCACCCCCGCCAGCCTCTCCTCCAGTATGCTGACGGCAACCCGTTCACCGCCCCCTACATCAGTCGCAGTTGGGCACAGCTCCTAGCCCTGGCCGGGCTCCCTAAGGATGGATATACACTCCACGGGCTCAGGAGGGGCGGCGCGTCATTCGCTTATCACACGGGGGGCGCCACACTCGAGGACGTTATGGCTCACGGTACGTGGGCCTCATCAGCGGTGAGGGCCTACATTCAGCACCAAACAAAACAATTTACTACAGTCCACAGAGCCCTGGCTTCCTTATAGTTTGGCATTATTTATACGAACTCTGGACCTTACGCCATTTTATCAATTACACCCCCCCATCGTAATGGGCGGAAGTTTTATCTCCAATCTTTGAATAAAACTGTCTAATTTTATGCTCTGTTCCTTCTTTTAAATGTGTATGGCATTGCATTTTTGTGCAATGGCCGGACATTTATACACAGAGCAACTTGGACTCTTCCAATTCAACTCTCGCTGCGCAGGAGTGGACTCACCCACTACTCCCGCCACTCTGCGCTTGACATTGGTCCACTAAAGACGTTCAATTCCCCACCCACCGCCCTTTTTACAAACTTTATTATTAATAGGGCTATTATTTATACGAACTCTGGACCTTACGCCATTTTATCAATTACACCCCCCCATCGTAATGGGCGGAAGTTTTATCTCCAATCTTTGAATAAAACTGTCTAATTTTATGCTCTGTTCCTTCTTTTAAATGTTGGACTGGGGAATTCCCTGTAATAGAAACTTAAGGGTGTATCCCAGTAAGTCACAATAATTATGTCATAATGTTATGAAATTCACTAAGAAACTAAACTGGAAAGATTAAAATATCTCTGGGTTCTCTTAAAGCTTTTCCAAATAAGCTTAAGGATCTTTTTATTTGGGTAGTATGCTAAGATAGTTTAACTGCAATATGATTATACAGTTATCATGTTCTTGGTTCCCTCAAAATATCTGAGGCAAAACAATCTGATACAAAACCAAAAATTTGGGATAAATCAAATATTAACAGGATGTGTTTAGTCAATCTGCCCCTCTTTTCCTAGATGAAGACTATGACAATTGTCCTCCTCGCAACCTTAATGGTTGCACTCATCCTTCAGGAATGTGAAACAAAAAGTGTAAGTTTTCTCCAGTACATTGTCCAGTACATTGTACACACAACATCTCAAAATTCAAAAATATTGACACAGTGTCTCATTGTTTATATTTCAGCATTTATGAGAATATACACCATGTAAATGGAAATGTGTGTGTGACATCAATATTCTTAAGCTATCCTAGATTCAACAAAAAGAATAAACAATTTTTTTTAAACATTTCTTTTTATATTTGGAATCATATTTCTTCATGAGCCAGTTTTCAAACCTGGAGAGCATCAGCCCATATTCACATTAAAGGATCACCCCTTAAGTGTCCTCCAAATCTTCAGAAGAATATGATATACTATACTATATTTCAAAAATGTTTTTTCCTGTAACTACCACAGTTACATATGCATGGTCAAGCTCTTATGGCTCCTTACTAATTATATTTGTGTAAATTATCCATGTTACAGATGATGAATCACATAGTAAATAACTGCCCGAGAAGTAAGTATATTTCCATATTCAAAATTTATCATATTTGAATGAATTCAAGTATGCACTTAACAATTCTATGCTTGGACTGTGTGTACATGGCTTTTGGATGGTCATTCTACAGTTAGTTGGCTTAGAATTATGCTTCACACCATGACCTACCTTTTGATACTTCTGCCCTCAGAAACAAAACTTACAGCTTGGTCATACATTAATTAAACCCAGTTCCTACAAAACAACTTAGAGCTAACAACCATGAAAGATGGTCAATGATTGAGTAATCTTTATTGGTTCTTAGTATAGTCATTCAATGGAAACATCAATGAAGCAACGTCAAACCACTCTAAACAACTTTAAATGACTGCAAATGACAGTAGACAACAGCAGAAATACAAAGTTTCAAAGTATTTCAGTGGGCTTTAAGGCAACACTGCACAACTTTGAGTGGTGATATTAGGGCGATATGATAATATTTCAGAAAATTTGCATGAGGTGTGATATTATTGGTTGAAATTGGCTATTTCGAGTGATTTACCATTGCTTTTACAAATACATTTGTCTCTAATATCTGTGATCTCTTTGTGGCATTGTCATATTGCTCCTCCTTAATATTATGTCAAATTGTTTCCCCCGAAGATAAGTACCTCTGGCACTCGCCTACTTGATTTTTGTGAATGTCAAATAAATGTTATGCCACAAGATGTCCACTACTTCACTGCCATAAAACATACCACCCAACTATAAATAGTAATGGTAACTTATCTTACAACACTAATGCCATAACAACAATATTGTAGGGGTATAATCTTTGGCCACAAGGTGGTCACATTGTACATATTGTCACAGCTCAAGTCACTAGGTATAATAGGGCCTTTACCCTAACTAAACTTAATCTTAACAGTATCCCTCCTAAAAAGTAGTTCTAGCTCAATTTCCACAATGTCATAATGCTCTTTACTCATGACTTACTTATGACCCCCATAACTTCTTGTGCCCTGTATGAGACCCCTAGCCACCATAACCAGTCTATGACCCCACCAACACTTGCCAATGCCCATCAACTCTGTATTCACTCAAGATTCATCCATAATCTACTATAATCCAGACCAATGCCCACATCTGGAGATTAGATATTGGTAAGTAAATTATTGGTATGTTGAACATGCAACTATTTTTGATAAAATGACATCCATAGTATGCGGAATACTGGCAATATGAATCTTAGAATTATGCAAATGGTTCTTTTCCAGGAGGCATTAGTGGTGGTAGCAGTGGTCTCACAGGCTGTCACTGTCCGGATTGTGTAAGTATGATCGGAACTTACTATTCGAGTTATATTACTTCGGGGTTAGATTGCAGTTACCTATGATACCATTGTCATCGTATGATGTTTTGCTAGACTCTTTCATTTTAATACAAACACAACTGGGCAGTACTCAGTTAAGGAATTACATGAATACAACAGTGAGAAAACAAATTAATTGTGTAAATGGCTGGTTCAATGTTTGCATATGCCTGAGAAATTTTATGTACAGAAAAGATTTAGGGGTGCATTGAGCTTAGAAGTAGCATCACCAATCAATCCTCCTCTCCCAACTGGCCAAGGGTCACATATTCTGCAAACTACCATACACCCTTCGAGGTCACACTTCCAATCACACTTTTCAGGGCCAAGGGCAAACTTCTTCATGGTCTGCCCTTCTCATGCGAGGTGCTCTAATGCTGGGGTCAACTGGCAATTCAGGGGTGGCTTGAAGTTGAACTGATGAATTAGAGTTAATTCAGCCATTGTTTTATCCAGCCTGGCGTTATCTGGGGCACCTGCTTCTCCTCCCCCTCTCCACTCAGCTTGAAGGTGACGTCAGAGTCTGTTTTAGTGAACTCAGTCGCCATCATGGAATACTCTGCAACAGTTTGACCAACCCCATCCGTCTAAATGAAGGTCCAAAACTGTAAAGTAGTACTGCTGCCACCAGAGTAAATGCTTGGTTCGATGTTTGGATATGCCCAAGAAATTTGGTGTACAGACAGGATTTAGGAGTGCCTCAAGCTTATTCATGGACTCAAGAGTCCTCGTGTATGGGGGTCAGGGAGGTATTCACCATAGAGTCAATACTGATGAGCATAAGGATGCATGGCATCTCAATACCTATCTTTGTGCTTTAACTGTTGCATACTAGTGATTACTTAAAAGGCTCAGATCTTCATGTAGCCGTCCTGAGGGCACCATCCCGAGGCCCCCAACTTCCGTCTGGGATGCCCTTGGGTTGTCAGGTACTTGAGTCACCTTAGAAGCTCTGCTTCAAAGTTGGCACCCATTCTCGAGTGCTTGTGCTAGATAAATAAGTCTACTTCTCAAGCATAAAAACAACAATGGATCAGATTTTCATGGCTGAGCGCCTTGAAGGACACTGGTTTATTTTTGGGTAATGGTCCAGCTTTTATAGTCCACAGGTACACGCTGATTAGCTACAACATATCACACGACATATCCCTAAGAATCCTGCATTTGCCCCATAAACCCTGTGTTTTGTGTCCTTCCGACTATTTTTGCACATTTCTTGGTATCTAATACATCGAGTTACTCCAAGTATTTCGTGAATCCACATAATTTGCATATTTTGGAAAACGTTCCCAAACAATTATTGCAGTTGCTATTATATTCGTTTTATTTCTATAAATGAAACACACACTGAAATATACTTTTAAAGAAAAACTGGGATGTTCATCCTCATTATAAGCCAAGATATTCTCTTTGTCTCAACTGTAAACTCCTTTGGTAAATGGGACAACCTCTTCATATATATGTGGTGATTTTTGTAAAACACAAAAGGAGAGCATAATACCCAGGCAAGAAGATGATGTCATAATAATGTTATTGCGATGTCATATTTTGGTTCTTGTTACATCACTTTTTGACGTTCTATAGACATAGAATGGTTCTGTTGCGTTGCTTCTTGCCTGGGTAAGTAAGTTATAACTGGTCTTTATTTGTAAAACACATGAGGAGAGAATATCAATAATTTTAGTTTATGAAGTGCATGGACAGATGGTGCCATGCCTACTGCTTAATAGTTAAGAAAAGAAAGGGTAGCACACTCTCCATTTTGTATCTAGCTGGTTCCTGTCAAAACCTATAAGCTGATGACCAGCAGATGCATAGGATTCCCACAAGACTTCAGTGAATGACCCAGTTCTATTTGATATTAATATATAAAAAAAAACACAATTAAACTTATCATCTTTTTGTCATTCATACAATAATAGATAATAATTATTGCATTGTGCTTTGAATTTTTGTAGTTAATGTTTTCCTGAAAAATATAGCTCTATGTATATTCCCCCCTTCAGTGCTCATTACTTGAACAGAATGCAACTCATTCACTGGATTGGATGGTTATTTATAGTGCTAAAAGGGTTTCCCCACAAACTGCTTTACACACTCTCTAAACCCAATATAAGTAGAAAGTTAGTAGTTGTATAATCAGAGCATTGATCAACATCATGGTCAGAAATAGCCCAGAGGCTAGAGTCTAGGACTTCACATCCAAAGGTAGGAGTTTCAAATCCCATCCATGTCTGAACAGTGTCACCCTTTTTAATAAAGGAAAGAAATCACATTCAGAATTCATTTGGGTGAAATAACAACAGAATGATGCTACATTCATATCTATCCAATCATTTATTTATCTTATACATATATAAATGCTTAAAATTCTACAGCTAGTGACCTGTGTCAAATTCCAAAAAGTATTTCATTTTCCTTTTATTCTACTTTATAACATAAAGCTAGAATTGGAATATCTATGTGTATACCTAAGATAAATGATTAGAACTGTGAAAGTTGAATATTGAAGATGATTTTCATAAGAAAAAGTGCAACGTGGTCAAACTGCAACATGACCATCAGGAGGTTGGAACCACCAACCTTCTGATTTCCCATGTCCTAATTAGCCAGTTTGAAGGAAATAGCAACGTATATTACACAATTATGGCAAAACTATGGGCAAACATATGTTCTAACATGGACAGGAGTTATAAATACCATTGCATATTGCCTATAATTACGAAAAGGCCTATGTGCACATTGTCCTATGTGGTTGGTCATGTGACCTCCATTCATAAAGTCCTTTCCAAATAAGGGCATTGCCATAATATGGTATGCTGCAATACTGGGTGGGGTTTCATTTTTTTCAGTAAATTGGTCAATTCCCAATTATTAAACATAGATATCAATAAAATGTCACAGCCAATTAGTTTTTATTAATTGTCTTGGATGCAAACTATTTTTTATTCCACAGAAAAACATAGGGTTTAAGCATAAATCCAAAATATATGTCTGTGCAAACTACAGGGTACAGTTTTAGGTTCCTACCCTTACAGTATTATAAGTAACTATGAGGGAGGGGTAGCGCCATCTAGAGAGTTCATGCCCGTGATGAAGTGTACCTTTTATTTGCACTAAAATATATCTTTTTTGTCTTTTTTACAGCTGGCTACAGGTAAGTAAATATACTCAAATTCATACTATGCATAAACATTTGTAATTACTAGGGTTGTATGTCAAATCAAGAAAATGATAACATACATGTAATACAGTTTGGACATAAACTTATAGGTCCTATTTATTAGATCCTTCCTAAATGCATTAATTCTAAAATTTTCAAATTCACAATAATGGTAACAAGTGGGTAGCTGGTTGTAACAAAAAAGTAACTTATATGTATAGTGATATGCAACAATCAGGAAACTGGATATATATATAGTGACATGACAACAAGTCTGTTGAAGCAGGGTTACAGAATTGTTATGTGACTGATCACCCTAAAAATATAGCTTTTGTTAGGTCTCACATATGTAATATAAGTAATATCATAACATCTTAAAATATATAGTATGAGAACACATGACTAAAACCAACAGCTTCAATATTGAGACTGAATTATTGATAAACCTAGACAATAATATCATAATGGTGATTCTAATTTGGATTAAGGTTGTAACAATCCAGATCATGTCAATTTGTTAAATCATATGATTAATGATAAACATCAAGTCTACCAGGTTGTCATTGAAATGTATGTATCAGCCACTTTTTTTGTCATTGAGACGTATGCATCAGCCACCTATTTTATTGTAATGAAATAGGTGGCTGATACCTACTACTGTTATGAGTCCTCTGAGCCCAATTCAGGGGACTTCCCTGACCTCGCCCTTGCCCTTGTCCTCACCCTCGCCCTTGTCCTCTATCATTCCCCTCTCCTCACTCATGCCCCCTTCCTCTACCATGCCACCATCATGGTTTTCTCTTGGATCCCCAGGAGTTTAGCTTTCAACCAATAATTTTAACTGATTATTAAAGAGCTATCCAAGATTAACATTTATAAATCATCTGGATTGGTAGATCTATCCTTGAAAATTTGTAAGATAGCTTTTCATGCCTTGAAGAATGAATTATTGCACTTATTGAATTTATGTACATCAACCTGTCTGTTTCCTGACAACTGGAAGATAGGCACAATAGTTCCTATCCCTAAAATCAATTGATGTTTATGCCATGTGCTCATGACTAAACGCCAGTCATTTTTTCACATATTTGGAATCAATTTTCCTGATGAAAATACAATTTTTCTGATGTATGTTATTCTAAATTCTATGGAAAAGCGTATGTTGTATAAGAACAATTATTATCAAACAAACCGATTTTCAAAATCAGTTCAAAATCGGTTCAAAATTGGCCCAAAATTGCAACGTGGATCATGGCCCTAAGGTGAAGTTTTCTCCTTGGACACATAGAGGTTTAGTATTGATGCATACCACCAGGGGGTGCATGTATGTCCTCTTTTACTTGAAGCAAAAACCCTCACCAAATGAGCAAACATAGGTGTAACAGGGAGTAAAAGGTATGCTTCAAGAACATGAGGGAAACCTTTCTCTTCTCCCTAAAGAGGAAGAATCCAAGTGTATGGGCTGACAATGACACATGTGTCCATCATCCAGTATGTGGAGGTGTATTAAGGACCCCCATACAGCTGGCAAAATCAGTTACAAATGGATCTGTGGGCTGCCCCAACTTATACAACAATTGTATATTACTGTAACCTTCTGACTGATTTAATCTGAACAGTACCCATAGTACTTTTAGGTTTACATAAAGCTCTTAAAGAAGTACCTAAACCTTAAAATACTCACACAATTATTATATTCATATACAATGATACTAGTATGTATGCTGGCTGTGCTTTCATAAATACATACTTTGTCTGTCTACGTCTAGGACTGTTTATACCAGTGACATTTATTAGACTATAAATGCATTAAATAGATCCCAGTCTACAAAAGGTTGTATCTATACAATTTCACTTTTCAGTTAATAACATATGCCTTAATTATTTGGATAACTGTCATGTAAACCTTATTGTACAATATCATGATCAAATTCATGAAATCAGAAACAGATTTAGGAATATATTTGCAGAATGTTGGATATGAACTTTGTTTACTGAAGAAATGGTCTGGATGTTGAATAACATACCCAGGCAAGAAGCGACATAACAGAACCATTCTGCAACAGTACCATTTTGGTCGGTTTATAACCCACATAAAACTATGTAACAGTTACATGATTTTAGGGGGATGCTATGACATCCCATAAAAAGTATGTAATAATGACGTTCTATGAACATCAGGTTAGAACCACCTTACAATGTAACATCACAGTGACTTGCCAATTAGGTGTGGTTGAGACATAACTGAAACAGAATGTAACTGATACAATTGCGAACTAATTATGTGTGGTCGTGACCAAACCTAAAACGAATATAGTTATGACATGTTGATTAGGTGATATATAGAGACATAACTTAAAGAGAACTTAACTGATACATGTATACTGACTGAATGAAGTTGTAACCATACCTAAAGAGATGTTCTTGTTACATGAGATTTCGACGTTGCAGCGATGTTTATTTGATGGCTCCCAGAAATGTTGCTGCAACCAAAATTGTGATGTCTTTGTGACATTCTAGTTAGGTCAGGTCTTAACTTCACCTTACCAGCATGTCAAAAGAACATTGTGTTTAGGTTTGGTCTGAACCCTACCTAATGATGATGTCACTGTGACGCTCTTTTAAGGTAAGGTTTTGTGACAGTGAGGTTGTGCTTAGGTTCAGTCTTGACCTCACCTAATCACCATGTCTCAATAACGTTCTGGTTAGGTTAAGTCACAACTTAACTAAATCAGAATGTCACAAGTACCTTGTATCTTAGTCTAGCCATAACCATTGATAGTACTGTTTATCAAAGTCAGGGGACAGTGCAATACTGTTTCAGTTGAGATAAGGATTAAGTTCAAGGTTTTGTCACTATCACTATTTTCCAAATATGTTTAAATGCTGTTGAAACAGTATTCTTAATGAAATATCAAACTATCTTCTGGAGACTTATCTATAGTTTAGTTTAATTGTCTTTGCCGAAATCAATGACCAGTACCATGAAAACACCTTTTTCAATCTTTCATAATGGGATTCTGAGTGTATCTATCTCCAGGCCTGATATTTGACATTTGCCAGCTTTAGAAAGTATCCACTTAAAAGGCCCAAGTCACTGTGACCAAAGCTGGAAACTAAGGTCGCAATGTAACCTTAACAGACAGGTCACAAAATAACCTCACTGGAATATAATTTTAGTTATAACATGACTTATTATTATCATGTCAACAGTAGGTTATGTTGCAACGTCACAACAGTAGTTTCTAAATCACATAATCATTCTTTTAAAGTTGTAATGTGATGTTGCAGAAAGACATTACAAGAACATCATTTTGTGACATTGCAGAATCACATAATAAGAATGTTATTTTGTGAAGTCGCATTGTTAGTCTCAGAGACGTGATTTGAAGCCATCAAGTCTACATCTATAGAACGCCGCAATGCGACGTAACAAGAACGAAAAAATGACGTCTCAATAACACTATTATAAAGTCATATTCTTACCTGGGTAAGGTTGTGTCTAGGGTGTATTTAGATGTAATAGTGCACTGAAGTCCAGTGCAAAAGAATTATTATAGACTTTAGGAATTGGTAGTAAGTATTGTAAGTTCGTTAGTACTGGCAAGGGTTCATAGTGAAACATGTAACGCTGATACGTGTGCTAGACGCCGAGCGGCGCCACTGTCTCGTGGCGCAGGTAGAGTGTATGAGAGGTGTCGTGAATGATGACGCCCTCAGGCGTAAAAGGCTGTAACTGGGTTGGTTTACCCTCGTGCAGGTACACACAGGTACACTCGTGCAATGGAAAACCTATTTGGGAGCGATATGAGTTAAAAACCCAGTTAAAGAACACTGTGGATAACGGACCTTGTCGTCTAAGATAGTTTGTACACAGTTAGAAATAGAATTAGTCGATGTAAGTGAGAATGGGAAGTATGAAAGATAGAGGGAACACTGTTATAGGTGTTAGAGTATATGTGTATAGCGCCAAGCCTTGGCTGTCGCTATATAAGCGGTATGAGACTTGAGATGGACGAGCAGACCAAGATAGAGTTCGATCAGAACACATGGGAGCAATAGTCTAACATATGGATCAAGACGGGTAGTGCCGAGATGGTAGTAACCACTACGATTAGGTGATAGTAAAGATTGGGACAGCTTAGGCTTAGCCTTACGGACGGAGTACTGGACGTGATGGAGATCCAACCGATGGTCTCCAACACAGGTAGACAGGAGGTGACTCTCTCAACAGTTGCGGAGTGTATATACCTTACGAATGGGGAAGCTTAACCATAGCTATACCTGGTTGGAGCGTTACTGATGTGTTAGCATTGTGAGATGGATGGCATGTATTGTATGGATGGAAGAACTATATACTTGTATCTTCAGAATGTCTACATGGATATAATAAAATTACCTCTTGCCAAGCACGTGTTCTTTGTATAGGTCTGAGCCCCTTTACTTAGAATCTCTACCACTAAAGAACGAACTATTATCTAGGATGAAGATCTGCCTGGACTAAACTAGCTAATTTGATGATTAATAATGAAGAACTCCCCTTTACTTCAAAATAACGAACATTTATTGATATCTTCGAATAAGTTAAATGTAAATGATAAGCGATAAAACATCACGCAGTCGAACAACGATTCTACGTCCTTTTATGGGATGTTAATAAATATGAACAGTAACAACGAAACATCCTTGGAATTAACTAAAAGATAAATAACATCAGTCAAGCTCAATAGTGTAAATATCATATTAACCTTTACTATTTTTGAATAATCATATGTGACATATTGTAGCATATTGGTTTTACATCAGAAATATCATTTTTTTGAATTTGTATTAGTTAAATTGATTTAATATGTATTCATCTTAAATTTCTATTTGCCAGATATCACCTTTTGTTATTCACTATTTTCAGACTGTTCTCCTTAAAACTGAGTAACAAGGGGTTGTTTCTGAAATAGAACAATACTAGTATGTGTTATTATTAATATCCCAATAGTTAAGCCGTGTTCATAACCCATACCAAAGGATTTTCAGCAAATCATTCTTACTAGACAGAAAACTTTATAATGATTGAAGAGATATTTCTAACCTTATAAGCCTAGAAAAGAAGCCTTATTTCTTTAATTGCCATTTATTCTTAATCAACATATTGCACATATAATATTATGACCTTATGTTATTCAGCTGATGATGATTTAATCAACATATTGATATTTCTCTTTCCAGGATGTCAGTGCTGTTTCGAGTGCCGTTGTTTTCCCAGATCCTGCCACTGAAGAAGACAGTCAACCAACCATGAAGGTTCAAATGCAGATTCAATGCATTTTTGAAACGACCCGTACAATATCATTCATGAGCTTTTAAAAGATATGTTTGATTAATCTAAGTCTATTGATTTTATAATATCTAATCAAAATGTCTTCACTTGATTTCTTGATTGTACTACCACTTTCTTTGCAATAACTGCAGTCAGTGCATTTGCTTACTTTTTTTTATTTAGTTTTTGCAATAAAGACTTGAATAAAACAAAATCAAAATCAAAGTCAATTTGTGTTTGTTATGAATATATTTGTATATCTAGGAATACGCAAAACATGAAACCTAACTATCATTATTCGCAGGCAAGCAGCGACGTAACAAGAACGTTCTGCGACTGTACTTTTTTAGTTAATCTGAAACCTATCCCATTGTCACGTAACAATAACGTTATTTTAGGTAAAGTTACAACTTATCAAAAAAGAATGCTATAATAATGTTATATTTTGGTCGAGTTGTGACCTAACTAATAAAGAATGATATAATAACGTTATCATAACGTGAAAGAATGTCGTAATAACGTCATATTGCTGATAATCACATAAACGCACCTAAGTTTCTAGTCTGACCCTTAGAGAATACATAGCCTATAGGGCCCTAGTGCATATATTGGCCAATGCTATCAGCCCCACTCTCGCCTTGTCTAGTGGGGCTGACCATAACAACCCATTCAAAACTGGGGCAAACCCAACTCAAGTTTTGGGATACAAAAAATACAGTGTGCCCACATGAATGACACCCACCTGTGTATTAAGAACTGTTTTTCATACCATGGACACTTGTTTTTGTGGTTAACAGCATGCTATTTAGTCCAAATCCAGTGTTTGAAACCTATGAAGTGGACTGATTTGGGCTAGTTCCAACATTGCTGCCCCTATGGCAGTATAGGTCCTCACCTTCCCAGAGATCAATATTTTTTTACCATTTTTTTCTATGCTGTGCTGTCCATCCCCACACAGTCGAGGATGCATATTCCATCTATATATATTCAGGCAGCACTTCTTACTGTTTACAGATTGTAATTTACATTTACTTTACATAAGGCATAAGGGACAATACAAGAGAAACAAGACATTACAGGACAAAACAAAAAGATGTTTTTTGGTACACACAAAATGTAGGCCTATATCTCTTCGAATTCCGTTGGGTTATTTGGATTCGCAGGGACATAAATCATATTAAAGTAAATGTCTTAACAGTGCAATCTCTATTGTCTACATTAAATCAGAACCTCCAACCCAAAATTTCAACATCTGCTCCAGAGCATTCCAACCCTTAAACAAGGACCAGTTACGCAATGTTCGGGTATCTTCAAGGTCTGGTAGTTACGCCACCTATAACCAGGCCTGACGAGGTTACGATTGTCTCCCCAGGCCCTGTCCTGTCTGTAGTTTTAAGTTTACACTCCCCTGCCCTCCCAGACAAGTCCTTCCAGACTCTGCCGAGTCTCACCATGTGGTCTTACCCAAATATCGCCTCCTCCTCCCCCAGCCCCCACTCTCTGCCATATGCCCGATGACCAACTAGGGTGGGGTATGGGTGGGGTATGGGTGGGGTATGGGTGGGGTATGGCGACCTGTCGGAACTTCAACGTAGGTTTGTTTGTTATAACGCCAGACTTGATGCTGAGGTGAATCGCCACATTGCATAATTTTATCGGGAAATGTGCAGTTGTGATATAGCTTCATACATATATAGGGGATGCTTTCCCAGCCAAGGTGCGACGTAACGGTCACGTTCTGCGACGTTCTAATAACGTTCTGTGACGTTCTGCGACGTTATTATAATGTTCTTCGACGTCACATCCTTGGCTGGGTTAGTGGGCTTAGGATAACTGATCGTATGGGCATTCCTTATTCAATTCAGTAAATTAAAGACCATTTATAATTATACTCCATGAGTTATATGCTAATAGTATTTGCGTAAAAGCCCATAATGATGATGCTGGAATTATTTCCGTAAAATCGATGTGTTCTTATTTTGAAACCATTGAAACTATGGGTTTCATTCTCTTTAATTTTATGCAGATTCAGAGCTTTTGAAAATAAAAGGGGCATCTGAGGCATCTTTCGCTTATCATCCTTCCAAAATGTTCTCATATGTTGGACGTTTTGAGCACGCCTTCAGAGTCAATATTAGCCGAGACGTACGACAGACGGAGGGCGGTTCGTGCTTGTGGACCACCGTATACGTATGGATGTCTGTTCGCCCAAGCTTCGCGCTTCACTTAACTCCCGATAGGGGGCAGTGTTCCGGAAGCTGCACGTCCTACAACAGAGCTCGGTAGGTGGCGCGCCCGAAATGTTAGGGGGGCAAACATGGGGGGGGGGGGGGGAGAAAAAAATGAGGAAAGGAAGGGAAAATTAGAAAAAAACAAAACAAACAGAAAACATAAATACTGAAGGTAAAGTCATGAGGGGAAAAGAAAAGATGGTATTCTTCTACCTGTCTGGTCACATAGGTTTCTTACTGTCTGTTAGGAACCACATAGCCCCAGTGGAATGTTTTACAACCTTCGACAGGTTGGCAAGGCATATTTTGTTTATAAAACAGAGTTAAGGAACATACTTTTAGGCCCCACCCTGAAAAGAGCATATTGCATGGAAGTCATGGAGCTGTAGTTGTAATGGGACTAGGTCTAACCTGAGAGAGTAAAATCTAAACCTTAGTCTCTCTGGTCGAACAGAAGAAACGCTCATGATAGCATAAATATTTTCAGAATTGTATGTATAAAAGAGCGTAAGTTGAAGAGAAATGATGTTGTAAAAGTCTAACAAGACAATTGGTACGTCCAGTTACAATTATCCAAGTTGTCAATCGTATAATATATGTACCATCGGCCAAGAACTGGTCACAAATCCACAGAAAGTGACTGAACAGCGCGGGTCATCAGGAACTGACGTCGCCATTGTAATCTTAATTTTGCCAAAAGGATGGGGTGCCCCCGGTACCCCCACTCTCTAGTACCCTGAATATGCATCACCGTTCAAAAAATTGCGGGAAAGGGGTCTTTTAAAAGAAATTTCACATATCTGTGAAAATTGAAAAAAGGGGAAATTTTTTCACCAAAAGTTTGCGACAATGAGAAAAAGGGCTGATTTGTTTACATATAAGAACACCTGTGGTTTCCAATGGACAAAGCTTAAACAGTTGAGTACATCCTACATGATGTTCCGACCCAAGAGCATGCAATTGCTTTATATGGTAATTCTATGTATACAAGCTGGTTACAGTTCGTGTTTTCTGTAAAAAGGGGTGTAAATGAGGGTCCAAAAATTCGCGTTTCATTGTAAAAAGAGGTCTTTTTTACCCAAATATTCAGCGAAAAGGGGGTAATTCTTAGATAAGAGAATACTATCTCTATCCATACAAGGTCGTTGCTGTTGGTCAGTATACCCCTTGGCAGTCAACATACATACATGTGCCTGGTGGGCGGGGCCGGCCGGCGGACCTGGCAGCAGTGGGGGGCGGAGTCCAGCAGGTACCCAGACACCCCGACGCCATTGTGGTATTTGAACCTCTCCCCCTCACTCCGAGAGACCCCGAGATCCGCCGAGACTTGCCGAGATCACGCTGGGCGACACAGCGGAGGGTCCCCGACCTTTGCGGATCCGGATGCGATGCTCAGTCATGCGCAGTGGCGGTGCGCACGCCGCTGCCCGTCTGATTGTATGTGTGTTTCCTGTTCTACCTGGCTGAAGCCATACCTGGGTTCTCCACCAGTGTACCTTTTGGCTACCTTGATATATTAAAGGAGTATCAATTCATGCATATATTATGATCCTAAACACATGTAATTCAAACGCATGTTATACCTCATCGATATGCGTTTAATAAATCTTAAATGATTATAATTGTTAAGTATCATTGAGGGAGACTGTATTAATTTAAAATAACACAAAACTCTATTTTAGATTATTCATAATGGTAAATGATAATGACATCAAACTGATCACCAAGATGGCTGCCAGTCTTCTTTGGGCAATTCTGACGTCACCTGCACAACGTCTATACTGTAGCAGAAAATGAGCCGTAGGTCGTTAATCAATTCTTAAGATTCCAAATGAATAAATTTGAACTGAGAAACTTGGCGAACACATCAAGAAACTATATAGGCCTATGTGCTTTCACATGCGTTAACACAATGCTACTCTATTTTGAAGTGAGACTAACATATGAGATATAAAGTCTTCTAAAGGTTGTTGGTCTTGTTCTAACAGTTACATATTTTTTAACTTTTTAGTTCAGAAAATACATGACTGGGCAATAAGTTCTAAAGACGGGAATTCCCAACACCAACATAGAAAGAATGATTAATTTTATTCTTTGCATTATATCTTTATAAGCACTATGGACTTATTATCAAGGTTCCCAACCTTGACATTTAACCAGACCCTGCAAGCTCCCCTCACAGTAACCACATTGGTATCCCCCACAACACGCTGCATTGTCCTACAAGCTCCCCCCTCAGTACTGACGTCAATCTCCCCCCCACAACACGCTGCATTGTCCTACAAGCTCCCCCCTCAGTACTGACGTCAATCTCCCCCCCCACAACACGCTGCATTGTCCTACAAGCTCCCCCCTCAGTACTGACGTCAATCTCCCCCCCACAACACGCTGCATTGTCCTACAAGCTCCCCCCACAGTATCGACATCAATCTCCCCCCCACAACACGCTGCATTGTCCTACAAGCTCCACCCACAGTACCGACGTCGATCTCCCCCACAACACGCTGTATTGTCCTACAAGCTCCCCCTCAGTACCGACGTCGATCTCCCCCCACAACACGCTGCATTGTCTACCGCCCAGACCCAGGCCCACCGGGGAACAGTACAGTTTTTGCTGGTTCCTGCTGGTTCAGATATGACAATATGTTTCTGATGAGGCAGCGCTGAGCGGAACCAGCTGTCTGCGCTGCGCATGCGCCGTCATGGCCGCCCGCGTCACGTGGTCGGATAGCCTAGCAACGGGCAGGTAAACAGGTACGAGTGGCGCCATCTGTCGGGGCGGCAGACTCAGGTAGAGTGGAGTACGTCTTGTATGAGGATCTTATAGCTACGACTTTCCCCAAGGCAAATAGATGGAGTTTTCATCAGATGCGCTGGAGGTGAATACGATTTATTCTGGATCAATCCTTTTCAATTTAAGTAGAATCTAAAGAAAGGTTCTATTTTCTTAAAACTATATCTGTGATACTGTGATATGGAACGCAGTGTGTCAGGCAACCATTACGTCTCTCACTCCTATATCTATATGTTTTCAACGGTGGTGCCTCTTTTGCTCACGGTATCAATAAACTGTTTTCAGGTTTCAAATATCCTGAATCCGAAAGTTTCTAAATGCATTAAAGAGATGTGCTGTGTTAATTCGCTTACAACTTCCTTATTATTTCTTTCTGTGCAGGTAGGGACTGGAATAAGGAAGATGATGCACACAAATCTGACATATTTAAGCAACGTAACCTACTTCAAAGGGGTCTACTCACTTTTTAATGTACGCTACATACGACTTGAACACTTTTTCCGACTTCAGAACATTATGTTTTAGGCATTTTCCGCCCCTGATCCGCGCCTGGCGGTTTTTGCCGCGTGCCTTGCGCATGACGCGTGGTGCGTGACGCGGCGTGACGCGTAAATCGGGGCGTTGTTCTGCTAAGCCCATCACAGGCTCATCGCCTCACGACTTTACCTGAGGGAGGGCCCCGGGAAGGGGGGGGGGGGGGACTGACTCTTTGAAGGCTACTACCCACTGCCAAACCACAGCCCCTGCTTTTTGTGACTGGCCGCTCCTGAATTTTAATTGACTACCCCTTATTGTGGGGGTATGCAGATCACCGCCCACCAAAATCAGAGGGTCTCAATACCATGAAATAGACAAAAATCACCAAAGTTGTCTAGCAAAACTCCTGATTAAATTACTATAATATTTTTGTGTGAAATAATGTAATTTATCAGGCTAAGTGTTGAGTTATTACCCATGCCCATTAAATGTTTTTATAGAACTATCGCCCCCTCCCCTTATTGGCATTAAAGGGGCTGACCGCCCCTCAATTTTGACATTCATTGCTCCCGCTCCACCGGTCTGTTTGGCAGTGCGTACCCCTTTGAGACACAAGTCCCCCCCTCTCCCCGCCTTCCGGGGGAGAGGGCCAGGTAAAAAGCTCGTGTGGTCGGCCGGACGTGACGGCAGGGCGGCCGGCACCCCGCTCAGCCCGGAGTGAGTTGTCTGTTCTCACCCCCACAGGCTCCTCCAGGGTGAACTGCTGTTGTTTTACAGATTAGAGGCAAGGCTCGTCGTTAAGGAATCCTCAGGGTTATTTTGGGAGGATGGTTATACATATGCATAATCTATGTGTCAGTTAGAATAATGTTCTCGGTGTAATGAGTGTAATTGTGTACACACAATTATATTTTGGAAAATATTACAGAATATAATTTTAAAATATCCAGTGTTAACACGTTTATTTCCTTTAATTGTGCCGAGGTACTTTATGTACAGTTGTACAGATTATAGCAAAGGCTCAGTCATAGATGAGAGATTCAGTGATTTATTATTGGAGGGATTGCATTACTTATGAAATGAGTTATATAGGTGCGCTTTGCTGTAAAAGTGTGCTGTTCTCCCTTTGATTGAGTCCACACATTTCAATGTCAATCGCATTCTTCCATGATGAGTGTGCTTTCATACTTTTTAATTCAATTTGGTGTTAAGGTTAATTTCGACATATATGACGCCCCAGGAATGCAGAGGAGTACCTATCTTCAAAGGTTCCTAATATATTATTTCTCTCTCATTGTATGATCTTCCCTTTTCACCACTAATAGCATAGCATTACACAGCTACAAGATTGACCACACATTTTAGTTGACTATCCACAGCAGGCTACTAATGTGTTTTTTAAAGTGCATACACAATTATAACATGAAAAATAACCCTCTGATGCCCGTTTTTAATAAGGAACATCTTGATTGTCTTCTTTCAAGCAATGGCAAAGACGGCACATGATTTTATGAGCAATCATCAGTTCATGAACAGCCCATAGATTTTCACATCAGGGCCAAACGTGCCCCTAAGCTGTCATGGATATGCCTTGTCAATTTCACGCAGATACACCCTCCCCAGCTCTATGAACCGCTATCTTATCTTAATGGTTAACGTCTCTCAACAGCCGCAATCAGGGGCTCGACCAAACCCCCTTCATTAGGGCAATTAGCATTCTTGTCCCTTATTTATCTCCACGGTATTGGCAATCCAAACATTGCTGGACCGTGATAGATCGACTTTTACGTGTTGTTCTCTTGTGCTTCATTAAAGTCTCATTATGAGGTGTGTGGGGCAGGAAGGGAGATGTGTGGGTGGGGGGTGGGCAGGAGGGGGAGTTGTAGGTGGTGCCCGGTACCCCAACTTTCTCGTCAATTGGATACGGTTGAGCGTTCTAAAAAATCATGGAGAAAAGGGTCGTTCTGAGGAAAGTTCGCATGTACACGAAAATTGAAAATAGGGGATGTTTTTCACACCAAATTTGGCGAAAATGAGATAAAAGGGGTCTTGTTTGGCATATGAGATACCTGTATTTGTTTTAAGGTCAGAAATATGATTGTATTTAATCCAGTCTGTGAAATTCAGTTAATAGTATGAAATACACATTCATAACCTTCTCAATGATGAGATCATAAAATAATTATAGTAAGATAGTCCATGAATGCAATGTACCTTGCATTTCTTCCAATTCGCATTTTGTGACAAAAGGGGTTAAATTGAGGCCCTAAATCAGTTAAAAATCAGTGTAAAGGGGGCATTTTTCAGGTTGGAGAAGACTGATGGGTTTCCACATACATCGTTGAGTGGGGGTACCTGGGGGTGGTGTGTGGGCAGGAGGGGTGTGGGTGGTGGTCGGGTCTGGTGACCAGGTTGACGCGTGGTGGCACTGATTCATGGCTACTAGAGGACGAACATGACACACACTTATCACTGACACCTCCAGGGACCAAGATATGACTGTAGTGTGGGTTACATATATGGGCTACTGCATGGGAGATGAGGCAGGGTAGCAATGTTTTCTTTGTTCTTCCGGAGAGAGTGAATATAGAAATTAACATTAGTCTCTATGATTCTACCAACGAGTTCTGAGTATACTGAATGGTTCTGCCAGAGAGAACAAATTAAAATATATCTCTGGTTCTAGCAAGAAGGATATGGCCAGCCTTTGCCTACTTGGTTCTACCTGTGGGATCTACCTACATATTCTTCCTTTTCAAAATGATTTTGGCTAAGAAATAGTTCACCATGCAGAGTTGGTCACCAGGTGGAATGATATGGCAATTCACGATGTTTATATTCACTGAGGGTAAAGTTGAATCAGAACGACCATTGACTCATTTGCAGAGGGATTTTGCTTGCTATAAAGTCGCACACATAGACTAGAGTAGTTTCTCACATGATCCAAACCCTCTTCAAAAATACCCCTCCCCCCAGGATCGCGAGTTCACATATTACGGCCCCGGTTGTGACTTGTTAACGCACCTAACTCCCATACTGCTGTCAGCGCGCGCTGCGGCCTGCAGTCGAACCCGTCCTGAGCGGCTTAATGAGTGGCTCGTTGTTGATAACGAGTGGATGACGAGTAGATAAGGACCAGATAAGGACTCTCCTCACCTGACAATCGGAGACGGGCTGTTATCAGGCCGAGGACGTATTTACAGGGGTGGGGGAGGCGGAGGGGGCGGGGAGACATGGATGGGGTATGTGGGATGGGGAGGATCTACCAGAGGGTGGTGGTAGGGGGAGGGGGGTATATAACGTGTTACCGAGGCTAGGGCAGGTAAAAGGTTGGTAGAGGAGGGGGGCGGGGGGGGGGTTGAGAGATGGGGTATTGGAGACATGAAGCACAATACTTGTGAAATATTGGTATCTACACTTTGGGGCCATCACGAGCCTGATCTCTCTCCCTCTCCCTACCCCACCATAGTATTTCATTTTTCACAAATCAACATTTAGAAATACTTACATCCCGAAGACACCTCCTACACATACACATACTATCTACACATGAAATGCAAGAACTTTAGTGTACTAAATATGAATGTAAGGGACATAGGAAGGGCTCACACACACACACACACGCACACACGCACACACACACACACACACACACACACACACACACAAAAAGCATCAAGGGCGCAGTTTAGGCTCTGCAAACTCATTCATAACAAGGTTAATTGTATTATCATCTTTGAAGAACAATGCTCATTTTATTTGTTTCGGAGCCAAACACAGAAGCTAAAGCAGAACCAAGGGGCTGTCTATTGACACCCCAGAAAACAGGGGGCTGTATGTCCGCATTCGGAATTTCCCAGAGTTGTCATATCATGAAAAAAGGAGGGGGAGGGGGGCTGTAGTTTTCCAGTGGATACCTACCATCAAAGAGTAAGTGCCCCCCCACCCCCACCCCAGAAACAACGTCGGCGGTACATCAGAGAGAGGGGTGTCTTCTCAGACCCTGGAGCCTCCCCCGGGGGCTTCTTCTCCTGGTGTCCCGAGGCACGGACTGTACGCTGACAGTACCCCTGATGAAAGGTCTGGTGACGGCCCTACCTCAGATTGGGGTCTGATATCATGGACTTATCAGATGGGTGCTATCTATACGTGGGAACGTTTGCACAGGACGTGCTTTCCTTGCCCAAAGCAAGGAGTCTATGTAATGACTCTCCGTAGGGTAAGATTCCTTGCCCAAAGCAACGAGAGTAGTACGAGAAGGGACCTTCTACACCGAAAACACAAAGTCGTCAGAGAGCCACTTTAAAGTTGTCAGAGGGTTGTCATAGGTGACTTTTGGGTTGTCATAGGTGACTTTTGGGTTGTCATAGGTGACTTATGGGGGCAGAGCAGGGCTGATTTCAGGCCATTGATCAGCTGTTGATGCTGTGTGACAACCTTGTGACAATCCTTAGCAATTTGGGGGTGGTCAGAGGGTTTTCATTGTGAATTTTGAGGCTGAATGACAACCCAAAGGTTGTCATTTTCTCCCGACTACTTTAGCCAAAAAGGTTGTCAGAGAAGCAAAAACTGAGAATCGGGTTGTCATAGGGTTGTTACAGAACAAAATGAGAGTCAAAAGTGCTGCCTGACGACCCTAGGGTTGTAAGTGAATGGTGCCTAAAACGACAGCCCAAGGTTGTCATGGCCTCTGTCTATGATAAAGTATTGTAAGTGAATGGTGTCAAAAATCATACAACTCATAGGCCTCCTATGTGTAATGGCCATACCTAATAAATTGTAATAAGGTAATAGGAAGCCATTATTATGGACTATGATATCTACAACATGAAACTATTCATGAATAAGATTTTTTGTATAAAAGACACAGACTACATTGGGTTGTCGTTTTTGGCACCATTTTGACAACTCTGTGTTTTCAGTATACTCTCATTGTTTAGAGCAGAGAGAGTAAAATAAATCCGGGGGGGGGGGGAGCACTTGGGCTTGAAAAAAGGTACCCACTGCCAAATGGACCCTACTCATCTATATCATCAAATCGTCAACTATCCTGAATCGACTATCTTTCCCATCTTCCGTCACCACTGGTCACACGGGACCTCTGTCTTCCTGGGTCGCCTCCCGGGCGGCACCCCCTGGTGGGGGGGGGGGGGGGACATTCGTCTCGTAAGGGTGCCCACGGACCCGCAAAGCAGGGGCAGGGGACATCAAAACTGAGGAATGGTCAGCCACTTTTATCCCAATAAGGAGAGCAGAGAAATACTTTTATAAAACAGTAACGGGCAGTAACTCTAGATTTAAACTCTTAATATATTACATTATTCCATACAAAAATTGCAAAGCAATCTTATCAGGAGTTTTCCTAAGTAATTTTGGTGATTTCTGTCTATTTCACAGCATTGATAGCCTCTGATTTTGGGTGGTGGTGAATTGCATACCCCCAAAAAAACATGATGGTCAACTAAAATTCAGGAGCGGTCAGTCACAAAAAGTAGGGGCGGTAGTTTGCAGTGGGTAGTTACCTTCAAAGAGTCAGTGTCCCCCCCCCCCTCCGGGCGGCACCTTTTACCTCCAGGCCTCCAGGGTATAAGGACTGTACTCTGTTTGATGTGGCACCGCGGAGGTTCCTCCAGACCAGGGGAGTGGTCAATGCCTGCCCCGGGGGTACGTGGTGGTCAGGGGGTGGGATCTGGGGGCGTCCCCTGCCTCCAGGGGGTGAGGAAAGGACATCTGTAGTGTTGTCAGGTGGTTGAGGGGCCTGGGAACGCTGGAGGAGGGTGTTGGGGAGGGGGGGGGGGCGTTCGTGCGTGAACCCAAAGACTGAGGTTTAGTAGCGTAGCGGTAAATTATATTGTTTTTGGTGAACCCCTACCCTTCAGACAACTGTATGCGCATCAGACCAGCATTCTAAAAACGCAGAAAAAAGGGTGCGTTTCGTCCCAGAAATTGCGAAAATAAGCAAAAGGGGGTGCTTAATTCTTTGTCCATGAAAGACATGCTTGCTATCTAAATCTATGAATACAGCTGTTTTCATTGTATATATATATCAGTGAAGATGTGTGGATACTTATTTGAAACTTCAGAAATATGAGAGTAAGTATTCCAGAAGCTAATTTCATGTATTTGTGGTGATTAACATTTCTAGAAATTCACATTTTCTACAAAAAAGGGTGAAATTGGTTATCAAAGAATTCACGATTTAATGAAAACAGGGTACTTTTGGGGGCAAAAAGCCCGCGAAAAGGGGATACTTTTTATTTGCAGAACACTGATGGGTTCCCATTTAAATGGGCGAGTGGGGCCATCTGTAGTGTTGTCAGGTGGTTGACGGGCCTGGGAACTCTGGAGGATGGGGTGGTGGGTGTGGTGGAGGGGTGCGTGAAGTTGTGCATGAACCGTCTGGGAGTGCGTGCTGCTGGAGGAGGGAACACGCACGACCTAACCAGGCGTGATGGACGTGGGAAGGCATGAAAGTCAAACAGCATGGCGGGTCTGGGTCAACAACCACTTTGAAAGGAGCAGTTACAAATAAACTAATTGTTGTGATCAAGTAATGAATCAATGGATACTTTTAATGTAGCTATGTAACTATGTAACTGTAACTTTAATGTAACTATGAAGACTATGAGAGTGCAATATCCGAATTTTTATGTAAGAACGAGAATATCCTTCTCGAGAAATAGGAAATCAGAATTCCTGATCCAGGAAGTATAAATCGATGAAATGGAATATTGTTATTTTGAAGCAATAACTCACATTTATGATTATGATGTGATAGCAGCTGATAAGTCCGTGTGGTTAGTGTGTGGGTGTACATTCCATGTCATCGGGTATCAAAGTACAATTACATCGTTGAAGAATTTCCAAATATTTAGGGCCTATTCATACTGGAAATTATTGCCATATGACCTTCAACAGCACGATATAAAGGGTGAATTTGTAAAATGTTTAACAACAGATCGTATGTGTGAATTGCATAAAAATTTTGATCGGGCTGTCTGAAGTTGAAATTGATGTATTCTATTATTGTTAATATTAATTAGATGAAATTATTGTACAATGTACATATATAATTATGTGTGTTTACTTCTCATGTAGATCATCATGAAAAGCACACTTATGTATGTGATGGTGACTTAATAAACAAAAATAAATAATTTTCTTTTCCAAAAGTTATGTCTTCTTCAAGACTTATTTATATATTCAAAACATTAATACAACCAAGGAGTCGACTGTACACTCCTTAATACAACTGAATCAGGAACACGTTAAATCTGTGGACTTTTTTATAAGACTCCAACACCAAACTCACAATTCTAGAAAATCATTATCAGTAATTGCAATATGCGACGGGTCTTTTGCATTGTATATATGCATTTATTTATCCCTAAAAGAGGTAAACAGCTGGGCCAATGTATGCCGGAGTTTAGAAAGTATGAGTTGGTCCACAAGTTTAAACTCCCCCATCAGGTGGTCGTTGTGGCCGGCCTCATTAGTTCAGGGGTTGTGGTCGCGGTCAGACCTAAACAGTTACAACCGTCACCATTATATTAACCATGACACGTGTCAGCCACTCTAAGCCCTTAACATTATAAGTGACACTCACCCTGTCATTGTTGTAAACCGGATTAATATGGGATTAATCTATCTTGTTTGATTGACACCAATTTCCATGACAGCTTATTCCAAGGAGTCTGTGTAAATTGGTTTCTATGTAGTGCTTTGTTGGTGATCTGTTTCAAGTGAAAGATTGTAGTTATTTTTACTCTTTTTTTTCAATCAACCTCATGTACAGTGGGTGCCTGTGCGAATCATAGGGAATTGCATATACCGAGGGCAAAGCCCAAGGTACATACGATCCTAATGGGTTGTACAGGCACCTGAGGATGACCCCTAAAGGCCCGGCTCCACTGCCCGACTCAACTCAGCCAGACTGTCGTAGCTTTATGAGGAGCCAGAGCTCTACGACTGTCCAGTATCAGCAATAAGCTCTACCATGTCACAGGCTCAGACCCGATGGTCATAGCATGAAGGTAACATAGTAGATATGAATATGTAGTGCACACCCCCCAAAGACCCAATGATCCAGTCGTACATCTTTGACATATCAAGATCTAAGACCCGACGCTCCAGTCTTAGGAAAATGCTAAGACACCAGTCTTAGCCCCGGCTCCACTATAGGACTGAGCCCAACTCAACTCAACTCAACTCGATTGTCGGGCAGTGAAGCCAGCCCTTAAGGGTCTTCTATATCTTATTGCCCAAACAAAGCTCGTAATATGGTTAAACCACTGTAAATGAGTAGCGGTACGTACAGCTCATTAACAAGCACCACCCTTTATATGTGCCGCTCATTGACAGTGCGGTTGATAAATTAAGCGCATGTTCTTCCAGTTGTGTATGAGATGGATTACATAGAGATGAACAGGGGTGTAACATGTAATAGCATCAAATTAGAATAACAGCAACATACAGTAATAAAGAAAATTGGCATTTTACCAAGTCTATATATTTAATGTCATTTGACCTTGATACTTGCTGTCTTGGAAAGCCCTATTTTACCAGAAATAGTTGGTGTGAATGTTTTCGGTAGAAAATGATTTTTATGGGCCTTGGTGTTTCTTCCTTCCAATCCTAAACAGATAATTATACATCAAGAGTTACCATTAACCCAAGTATAATTGTTACACATAACGAATGATAAAACAGTAGTCATCACTTAAGTGTTATTCATTTTTCACACTTTATTATCACATTAGTACATACTACAATTCTGAATATCGGGCAATACATCACAGCAATAAGCCATTGAAATTATGACTGTAAAAGTTAATATCTGTTTAAAAGTTTGATATTAATATTACTGATGGTTTGCACCAACATAAGTATATATATATATATATATATATATATATACCCTTACAGCTGAAGAACAGCAAATGAACGAAGTCAAAGCAATGTATGTTTTAGGTCATTACTCTGAATAATAAAAAAAAAAACATCAATAGATTTCTGGAACATTTCTGTCATCCTCTTTCTCACTTCCATCTTTTTTTTTTACCTAAGTATGCCAAAGGCTTTAACGACAAGCAGGCAGGCAAAATAGTGGATGACTACATCTAGTCACTATAGGTTGTGTTTTATCTTGCGATTGGTGAATACCTTATGAGTGGTTTATTTCTGAAAATGTCCTTAACAACTGTTCTCTGTCTTTCCATAAAAAAACATCCTAATCCTAAAATGCACTGTAAAAATGACGTTTAGAAATTAAACATGATTAGAATCTAAATACAAAAAATCTTATGTATTTAAAACCTAAACACTTGTAAGTTTTAAACATATAGTATGGGTTAGATATGATTAGAATATAAACACAAGAAATCACTTGTCCCAAGCAAGAATATGACGTTATTATAATATTATTATAAAGTTCTGTTTAGTTCTGCTTTGGTTCTTGTTACATAATATTGATGGTACCCAAAAATGTTTTTAGAACCTAAAGTCGCACTGTGATGTTATTGCGACGTTCTTGTAATATTCTTAGATGTTATGATAATATTATTATAACATTCTTTCATGTTATGATAATATTATTATAACATTCTTTAATATTAAGGTCTCAACTTCACTAAAATCTAGTTCTATTATAACATTCTCTTTTAATAAGTCTCAGCTTTACCTAAAATAACGTATCTATTATAATGAGAATTGGGCAGGTTACAGACAAATGAAAAAAGTATATACAGTCACAGAACATACTTGTTACGTTGTTGCTTGCCTGGGGTGTTTCAAACCTTAACACTTGTAACTTCTAAACATGTAATGGCTTAGATATGTTTAGAATCTGAACACATGAAATATCAGGTGTTTAAAACTTAAACATTTTCTACTTTTAAACATGTATTGAATTAAATATGTTTGAAACACATGAAACCACAGAGAAGAAATACTACAAACTGTTTTAACAAATATATAAGCTAATGCTGCTCTAAATAAAGTTTGGTTTTAAAAGTCAACTAGAGACGCATTAATCTGATCAGGGGAAATGTTATTTCAAGTCCTGAATATGTCTGACCAAATGCCTGGCCAGAGCCACCTTCATTTACCATTATGTGTAGTTTAGCTGTTTTTTACCAGGTGACACATTATGTTAATGCTCTCTAGTTCTAAGAGATTTCTTCTAAATGATAATATTCAGAGCATTTTCTATGTACTGTGGAGAGTTTAAGGAGTGGATATGGAATATATTAGAAAGTATTTAGAGTTAAAGGAAAATTATCTTGTGAGGTTTTGAAAATGTACTTTGTTAGACACCTTTATCATATGCAAACAGACATAGGGACCAGTGTATGGGTTTAAAGGTTGTTGGACTCATTAGAGGTACCTCAGCCATACCTCTGTTCAGAGGTCAAATCTGCACTTATACATGCATGGTATTGAAAGAGGTTTAACTCTAGGCTAGAACTCTTTGTTGATCAATTGAGATCAGAAAACATGTTTTCGTCTCTGAATTGCAAGTGCATAAAATTCCAGAACAATATCAGTGGAAATAACCAATGAAACTAGTTTTATTGACTTAAATGCCACATAAACTTAATCTAAATACTTTGAAGCTAAAGTTTATTTGCTAAACATCAAATAAACCCTCAGCATTTAGACTACAAATGCATTGAAAACCGAAACAGTTCAAGGGTAAACACTCAAACATCACACATTTCTAAACACTAAACCCTAAACACCGATATTTAGGATATAAAGTGTTCCAAAACTGGATGCAACAAAGTGTTTAGGAAAGTGTTTAGATTCTAAACACTTCAATGTTTTAACAGTGTATCCTTGTTATTGTGGGCCAGTGTTATCAAGCTAAAGGGTGCGACCATTTCATATGGATAGCTAAAGGTCCTCAAATATATCATTAACTGTTTCTTCTCTGATTATATTACTTATTAAAAGAGGCAAGGTTGTCTGGCAATGAAAACTGTAATAGGGATTTGGGGATCATATCCCAATATCTTTGCACTCTGTACCCCTCAACCACCTTATGTTCCGGATCACCTAGTACTACGTGGTGGGCTAGGTTCTTGGTAGTGAGCAACTAGCCCAGTGCCCACACTCACCACCTCTTTTTCCTGGACCAGAGACTCCTTCTTCCTTTCCCTATAATTGTGTGGTGGGCTGATTTCCTAGAAACCTACCAACTCTTATTATAAAATGGGAAGGCATCCGGACCCTCAACAAGATCTGATCCTGACACCCTGGTAGCCTCATTGACCCCCACAGATACAAAGATCTGCTTGCGGCAGTGGGTAGGACATTTCCTAAAAGGTAAGGCACTGATTACTACTTGTATTTGTGCACTAGTTTGTATGCTCAGATCAATATACTCTTAGACATAGAACTTGTGTGTTTTGTTGTTGCTTCTCTTTGTAGAGGGTAGCTATAGGACCCACCACTATTCAGACTACCAATATTGGCCAGCTACCAACCAAATTATATTACCCAAAAGCTATCCTGTTACAATACTTCAAACATTCATAAACTTAGAATACCTGACCTACAGATATTCCTGAAGAAGCATAGTTTTGATGTTAAATTTGATTTGATGGTAAGAGGTAGGATCGAGCAATGAATACTGGAGGCCGCAGATGAACTCGGACCGGGTGAACGCAGGCTGTTACAGAACTCGGTCACTGTGACTGGAACAGTCACTCTAATTGAAAGCAAACCAAATATATATCACTCTCTTCTAATAAATATATCTAAAGTTCATACCTAAACAGCTAACTCATCTCTATTCCAAAGTTTATGGTTTAGGAACTGCCAAACATTATTGGACAGAGTTCTCCTGTGGCCAAAGTTCTCCTAAAGTACCAGTGCAATGAGTAACTGTATTCTGAAGATTACAAAACCTGCAGAGTAACCATGATGACAACCAGAGAAAGTGTCATTTTGCCAACAAACCTAATCACACTTGCACCTGCAATAAGGGGTTCATCATACAGTTGAGCATCGCATGACCTTGAGGCAGTCTGCAGTCTGTTCCCTCTTTCTCCCAGAGCCCTAGGCAAGAGGAACTCCCCCATCAGCTTAACATTACCAGTCAGACAGGGGTGTGGGTTCTCTGTGAACAGACTGAGACACTCTGGCTTACAGGTACTACCACTAATGTCACACTTAGACCCCAACTGTTGGTAGATAGCAGTCTTGGCAGCACCCATACCTCCCCTTCTTAGGTTCATCGGACATCCAGCAGTATCTTCTGGGTTGGATTGGTTTTGACATAAAGTGAGGTTTCCAAATAGAAGGCAGCGAGTGAAGGTCAGGGCTGGGTAGTAGGTCACAAAGCCAATACACATCTCATCCTGGGTGCTGTCTCCATAGTACACCACTGAGCTGTGGGAGGTGGACTTGTAGGTACATGACAGCCTTAGTTCGTCACCGGGTAATATCTCCTTAGGTGGTGAATGCCTAGGGGGGGAAATTATTTAATGTTTGTATATAACTATATATATATTACCCATGTTTATATACATTAAATGATGATGATGGTATATTGAAGTTTAAGGTCTATTGAGCAATTTTTCAGCTATATCAAGAGCAACTCCGGTTTTTGACTGTTCATAGTTGTATGATTGAATCTATGTAGGTGGAAATGAAGGCAAGATAAGGTGGTCTAACAGGTAGCTACTGGGAACTGACCTGGACCAGCCACATGCAATGCCAACATGCTAACAGCTAGACTACCCCAACCCCCTACAATAAATTATTTTTTGTATCTAGGTGGTTAGTACATATAGAGCTAACATAATAATAATATCAATACAATACAATCAATTGAATCAGACTTTACTATAGCTGGAATAAGTATCTAGCATGGTCACATTTAATCATTTTCTGTAGAGAATCTGTCAACATATAACTATCCTTCTGTGTTCTGAAACACCTGAACTAAGTGACTACCTTTTCAAATTTCAAATTCAGGATAACTAGGATAGGATGTTATGAATACTTACCATTTCCTTTCTGGCCTGTCATAGGAATACTGTGTATCGTTGGCTAGGACGTTAATGATGGCGCCATCCCTGTACTGTGTTAGGGATCCAGCTCTTCCTAGTTTTTAAAAAATGATCAATAAGTATTAATAAATTTTAATGAAAAAGAATATTAAATATTGACCTGAAAGGGGCCTTTTCAAAGGAGAAATACTTTAGAAAAACAGTGCCCAGAAAGACTACACAAAAATAGTTTCCATGCAAAATTCTCAAGCACTTTCATTAATGATACTTTAATAATTATTGTGAGAAATGAGAAAGGTTATAATGAGTATGAACTAAGAGAGTAAGGAATATTATAGCTTGCAGAGCTTGTCACAGACATCAATTTCAGAATCTACTGTATGTTACAGGGACAGGGGGAGAGATCCATCTTCCAGAATTAGCCAACATCTTGTGTTTTTCATTCTATCACTTATTTTTGTAAATCAGCTAAATAGTGTTTTTTCTATTTCTTTCCCAATGCAGTCGAAAACTCATTTATTTCAACTACATAGGAAGTCAAAAAATGATTACTGACCCATATAATGCATATGGAGGTTGACACCGATAACGTTAATCGTTTGGGAAATGTGAGATTTGGTGCAGGACGATGGACATGTTGCAGTATGAGTCCACGATGCCTGTCCAGGGGGAATCCTCAAGCCGGCCTGAATGATGGCCATGGTAGTCAGATCATAGGGTCTCAGGTTGGCTGTGTAGTAAATTGTTATTCCAGAGCCATCAACATAATCAGATTTCAGCTCTGGATTGTTCCAGTGTACCTTGAAAAAAGATATAGATAGTCAAAACTATGATTATGACTGTATTGCTCTGTCATTGTCTATTAATACAGATTATGAAATCAGAGATATGGTCAAATACAAAAGGTGAAGATACAAAACTGCAGCAAATTGAAATTTAAAAACATTGTTATGTTATGGGTCCTCTAAAGGCTCGACTTCTCGAAAAGCGATATTCCTGTTTTGAGGCTGATATCCTGTCAACATTATCAATACCTCTGGTCTTTGAAATAACACTGCACTCTGTTGCCTTATATGAAGATTGTGTATCATAGCAGTGACATTATTTCATGTAATGGAGCATTGTGTTACCTGCAGTAGTGCCCTGGTGTAGGAAGATGCACCTATTCTGGTACCAGCCTCACCAGTGTTACATATTCCTACGCTTCCAACTGTCCAGGCACCAATGATGCTTCCACAATGAGTCAGAATCTGCATGCCACAAATCTTGGGGGACTTGAGGGAATCTAACTCACCAGTTGCTATGCAGGGAAATGAGATGGAAGAACCAAACATTGTTAAGGAGTATTTCTGTATTGTCTCTGGCAAAATTAAAGTAATTCGTAACAAATAACTGATAATCAAAGTTTGCTTTGACATTTGGTTGGTCCATTTGAATGCCTCAATGGTCATTTGAATTGCAGATAAGTAAATGCAAATGATCTGAAGGCAATTTCCATCATGAGTGAAATTAAAAATAGCTCGCTCTTATTTTCTGAAGATTTAAGCATTTAAGGATATATATATATAATCTTAAAATGCTGCATCACAGCTGAATGGATAAAAAATCTGAAATATCACTTGGTAAATCACTTGGAAAATATCTGACTTTATGTCGGTTATCATATGAAAGATATTGCTTACAATCATTGAGCAAGAATGTGATGTTTTCTTATTGGACAATTTTTCTTGGGTAATGTGTGTTTCCACAGCCCAAATAATATTGACAGGTTCAAATACTTAATTTCGAAATTAGTACAAATCTGCAGGTTCAATTGGGAATTTAACTGGTCCTTGTATTCACATATATATCAAGGAGACTACAGGAGGGTCTGACAGTGGGACAGACCATGCCCTGGTCAGTATACGTTTCTTAATATTCAAACTGTGAATACACACAACAATATACTCACAGTCTTCTCCACACCCAAATAGTAAAATGTGGTGAATGACATTCTCATTATCTAATGCTGGTTTGTTGGCAATGATGTGGTAGTCAGAGTCACTGGGTAGATCAAAGACCTGGCAGTAATAGTTAGTCTCTGTGGCTGGGATGGTAGTGCGCTCGAGGGACAAGGTGACATTCTTGACATCTGGGGTGTTCAGGATGTCACATTCAAACTCCTTCTGGCTGCAGAAGTCCCAGTTGTTGGTAGCATTGCAAGCCCCAGATGAGAGAGGTTCACAAACACCTGGCATTCAAAAGAAAATTAATTATCATTTAAAACAAGCATAGTATCAGACTGATAAATTGATCACCTAAATGTAATTTTGTCTTTAATAGCATTAAAGTACTTAAGACTAGATGAAAGGCCATATTACTCTCTGCGGTGGGGGGCCGTTTACGGTGGGCTCATCTGCCACCGCTAAAAATTTGTGTTTCAGAAACGAACATGTTTGTTTCTCGCACCGCAAGCAATCCTTAAAAAACCTATAAAAAATCACTGCAAGGCCCACCGCAAGGCCCACTGCAAGTGAATCACTATAATTATTCCACCTTGCAATGACATATTTAACTAGCCGTGGGGTCAAACACCCCAAGTTAATTGCCCACCGCGAGCAAAACGCAGCATAGTGGAATATCACCTTAAGTCATCAGGCCTGTAGCCAGCTTTTCTGAGAGGGGGGGTTCGTTTTATGACTATTTTTTTTCCCAGGGGGGGGGGGTCATTTTCTGAATATATGGGGCTAAAATGCATATTTTTTTTGGATTTATTAACACATTTTACATTATAAATTAGAGAAATGTTCCTCCAACAGGGGGTTCATTTGAACCCTCAGAACGCCCCTTGGCTACAGGCGTGATCATTATAGTGTTTCTTTCACTCATTTTATGTTGGAGAGGCAAAATATGATATTATATTTACTTTCATATCCATGTCTTACAGTAGGGCCTATATTGTGTACATGTTTATACAGACTTCTGACCACGGGGGGTCACTGAGTGCTCACTTCCTGGTCAGAACTCTAGTAATAACTCCTGTTTAAATTTGGGGGAAGGGTGTGTGTGTGTGTCTGTGGGTGTGTGGGTGTGGGTGTGTTTTGAGCTAGCACTGAGAAGGTACCTACCAGGGTGAGAGAGACCCTTAGTCTGACTGGGGACAGTGCCCACCGTCCACACACAGTCAGGGTCCCCCAGCTCCTGCCCATTGGTCCTGCCATCTCCATCAGAGTCCTTCTCACACAAAGTCTGGTCCCACATCTGAAGCAAAAGTACGTAAAAATCATATTACATGTATTGCAAAATGTGATCCTCCTTGTCATCCCACACATACTATAAATGTGAAAAGGATGGTATTAAACTGTTCAATTTCATATTTTGTATACGAAAGGTTGGCTGAGCCTTCTGCATCATGTAATGGGATTTGGGATTTTTTGTTTTGCTAGTAATCAACAGATCAATATTTATTTCAAATAAGCTATGCCATTATTTCATTTGCAGATTGATTAATTAAAGAGCAATAAAACAGCTTACAAAAGAGTTAGCAGCAAAGTCAACCCCAAACAGATTTCTCTCCCCTCCTCCCTGGACGTTCTTGTGGCCCACTCCATGCCACAGGTAGTTGGGGAAACAGGGGTGTGGTACCCATCCTCCGTTAGGGATTCTGTCTTGGTACATCTTGTACCCATCCAGGGCCCCCAGAAGGGAGCCCAGCAGAGTCACACACAGAAGAAGGTTCTGAAATTAGATGGTAATACTTTGACAGCTATAGATAATTCTAGTTTTCTTAACTATAGTTAAATTTCATTGCAAATACAGTAGGGCATTGATTCCTAATGTTTACTAATATAATTATCAGTTACATATATATTCCATCAAAATAGATAACGTTCAAAGGGAGCTATAACAACAGCTGATCTTTTCTACAATTTGCCTTTTTGTTTTATTTCTATCAAGTTGATTCTGCTTAAGAAGCATTTGTGACTTGCCGTTTGATTTTGGGGTTTAATGGCATTGATGATGAATGTAGAAGGTGCCTCTAACTTTCTATTGATGAAAACAACTTTGGAATATGCCAAGTAGAAGCTGAGATATGTGTTCCTGAATATGATATTATTATGGTAGATCTTGAAGTTTTTCAATTCACATAATCAATTTAAACTGGAGTAAACTGATACAAATATGTTCAATTAACCTATTGACCTGAGTTTCCTTATTCTAAAAATACAAAGACATAGTGTGCTGTGGTAACTGCACAGTAAAGGATATAAGTTTAGATTGTTCTGTATTTAAGTCAATAGCCTACTCCTAATAATACACCATTCCAAATATACCATTCCTCCAGAGTCTGAGGTTGCACACCTTCTCTATATATATATATATCCTGGGCTATTTAGTCAATCGAAATACAGACAAGACAGCTGAACCCTATATATAACTAAATTGCTCCCCATGTCTGGAGTCTGGTCTTCCCAAAATACTAGTCACATTGACCAGGCTCCAGGCCTTCTTTGGCATTCAGGTGGATGTTCCAAAATTAGTTACAGTCGTCCTATAAATACTCATGGCCTTCTGGTCAATGTATAACTCAACTAATGACTAGGACTATTTCTATATACTGCACTCATTGGGCCTGGTCTTGCCAAAATACCACAGCCACACTGACCATGCTCCATGCCTAGGCATGCAGGTGACTGTTCTAAAATTACTTACAATCCCAAATATACCAGAGTACTTCCTGGAAAACCTTATTTGGTGTTTGCTCTGTCTGGTTTGTGATCCAACTAAAAATAGAATGGTCTAGGGTATATAAGAGAGGTTTGACAGAGACATAGTCTTAGTCTTGGTTTTGCTCAATCTACAGGCAGTAGATTGCTATGGCAGGAGTAGTTCACTATCTTGGAATGGATTTGTCTGATGGATTCTGACTGTACATATCATAAACTACCACCATACAGGAAATAAAAGAGCACCTTCTCACAGCAGGATTTAATATGTGAGTTGCTCTTCCCTTTCTTTATAAGCAAGGATACCACAATCTTAATACCAATAAACACACTCTCACACAATAGTGTTAAACCATCTGTCAGTTAGATATTTATATTTGCCAATTATTAACCAATTTCTATGAAAATAATCTGGGATAACTCTATCATCACAACTCAAACGTGACCCACTGACCCCACCCCAGCAAATTGATGTTATGAATTATTTGAAAATATTTTTATCTTTATTTTGCGCAATTGCGATCGGCGGTTCTTGATTCTAGGATAGTTGCTTTTTAAAGTGTGCTTGTTTTGTACATAACTGCAAAGAGGTTTTCTTTTCAGACCTTCCTGATATAATGTCAGGTATAGGATAGTGTTTCAATCAGTCTCAGTTATTTAGAAAATGTTTTTTTTGAATTAAGCTATAAAAGCTTCAAAGGGATAGGTAAAGATTAAGATTCAGGACTAATGAAATGCTCTAATCTTAATTATGAGTCATCATTGTCGTCTACCACCACTAACTTCCTGGTTCACCCATTTGTGTGCTACCCTCTATGCTGATTGTTTTCTGAAATTATCTAGGTATTCCAAACTGTAGATATGTGCAGATTGTTGCATATGACTCTAATTTAGAACGTCTCAGTTTAGCCATATATGGAAATAGGTGTTATTGGCCTTACTCTCACCAAAACAATGTGGTTTACCTTGCCCTGCTTTAGTCTAACATTAGTGTATGTAATTGAGAAGTGTATACATATCACTTACCATCCTACCACGTCTGTTCACCATCTAAACTGTGATCTCTGCAGGTAAGGCTGTGGTTTTTAACTAAGACAGTGCTTGTTAGTCAGGGGGATGAAAAAGTTGTATCACTGGCTTAGCTGTCTCCCTATAAAAAGAAACTCTTCGGCCCCATACCCACTAGGCAATTTCACCATCGCTTGGCGACGGCAAGATTGACTAATTCCCAGCACAATCGCCTGGCAATAACAATTGCTGGGCAAGTCCCTGTGAGTATGATGTGCAGTCTAGGTGATGGGCGACAGGCAATGGAATCACCAGCAAAATCGCCAGCAAAATCACCTATAAATTATCAAACTCGCTTGATATGACAGTCTCCCTGTGACGACGACAGCCATTATCCCAGTCAGCCATCGCCCGTTGACAGTTTAATTGCCTAGTAGGTATGGGGCTTAAGAAAATACATATGCCCTTGTCCAAATCTAAGGTATTCTTTCTCCATGAGGCACCTTTCCTATATTGTTGTACCTACAGCAAATAATAATTCTAGTGATCTGCATGATTGGTTGTGAATCATGAAATGATTAGGGACCAGTGGTTAGGAGCCGAGCATGCATGCAGTACATAGGAGGACAAGAACTTTTTTTTCTCTTTTCATAGACTCGTCCTCCTTTCCTGCTTTTATTTCTCCTATTACATAAGGATTGCCTCTAATATCTACCAAAGCACCCCATATTATAATTTCAGTCATTTGCAGAGCGTCCTCAACCACCCTTGGACCGTGCTGAAGACTGGGCATTGAGAAAATGTCATACAGATTTATTTTGGTACTATCATTTTATCATTTGCAAATTCACAAAACATATTGCTTTTTCGGATACCAACGGGATGATCTCAATAGGGATCTGATATAATCAGAATGTTACAATAACATAGGTGTTTTGGTGAGGTTGGGACCTCCCCTGGTCAGGAGGTCAGTTTGCTTTATGTCTATCTTGACCTTATCTCACCAGAACATTATAATAACATTCTGTTTTTATTATGTCTCAACCTCCCAGAAGAATTATGTAACAGTTACATGACATCTTAGTAAGTAACAGACAAACCAAAAAAGTATGGTTGCATAACGTGACCATTACATTGCCCCTTGTCTGGGATAAGCTATATAGTCTACACATATAGAACCACCTGCCGTTTGACTAAACAATATCCACTTTGTAGGCATAGTCTTCTTTCAATGTTAAAGCTGATATCACGATCAGTTATGTTCAATATAAGACATATACCTGGAGAACAAGCAAAACATAGAGACAAATACAGAAAAATCTTTTTCATACAAGCTGAAGTTCAAATATGAACATTTGGAACAAACAGAAACAGTGTGAATTAATTATTCCAACAAATACAGATGTATACCATATGTCTGACGATGAGTCAGTACAACACCTTCATCAGTTCCACACGTTCCTTGTTTACTTCGGTATTTCAGATACCGGTCAATTCTTAAGCCTATAACTGGAAGTCATTCATAAATAACAAAAGTATCTATGACTTAAAGTTAAGTTTTCAATATGTACCCATTGGATTGAACAGACTGTACCCATCAGATGAATGACTTTGTTTTTCCTTGTCTAACCACTTTCCGAGTTTGTTAAGCATAATACATGAAGAGTATTTCTATAGCTTAAAGTTATCCAGGACTAGGTACATAGCTAATTTGATTTATAGCTAATATGATTGAAACAGGCAAGTGAAAGCTTCATTGGATATTCATGATTTTTCCGGAGTATTGTTCATTCAGGTTTATCAACATCATACATAACCTCTGCTCGATATGGCTGATCCTTTGAAATATGAGCTTAACATATTATACCCAGCCGGAGTGTACTGGAACAGTCACATTATGCAACCATACTATTTTGGTTAGTCTGTTACTTACTATAATAGCACATAACTATTATGTTATTTTTCTGAGAGGTTGAGACCTAACAAAAAAAGAATGTTATAATAAAGTTTTAATGAAGTAATGTCAAGACCAAATCCTAACAGAACGTTATAGTGACATTCTGTTTAGGTGAGGTCGATACCTCACTTAAAAAGAACCTAACCTAAACAGAATGCTTGTGTGATGACCTGACCTGTCCTAAACAGAATGTAACTGTGACTATCTTATTTGGTCAGGTATCAATGTAACCTAAACAGAATGTTATTGTGACCTTCTCTTTTAGTCAAGTCTCAACCACACCTCAACAGTATGTTATTGTGAAGTTCTTATTGGATATGGTACGTAGCAATAATAACCTACTAATAATGTTGCAAGAAAGTTAGCAGAATGTCACAATATAACACTGCAAAAGTTGGTTGCAGTGAGTTATTGGGAATCATCAAAATAAAGTCACTGCAATCTCACAATGTAACGTAACAAAGACCAATCCAGAACGTTGCTGCAATGTTTTTGTCACACCGCCAGCTGGGTACTGGGCAATGACAATGAATTAGGCACTAAAGTGGGTTAATGCAATCATTTAGGTAAAGTTCATTCCTAGACAAGAGAACATCTTAGTCAAGTCTTTACTTGACTAAGACGTACTCTTGTATATATGATAGTCAAGAGTTATGATGAAGAAATGGTGGGACAGGTTGTAATGTGTAAATATGTAAATGATTTCATTCTGACGTTCACACACAAGTTTAGCTGTGTCCTGCAGGGCCCATATCTTTGTAACTGATGTTTGTGATTAGGCTAATCCTGTGAATTTTAATTAGGGTATTATTCATATTTATTCTGTCAGACAACGTAACTATGTCTAACAATCCCTTTTCAATGTTACTTTGAAATGATAACACTGCTTTTGGCAACAGACAGTTACAGGCATTATGAAACACTAATCAAATTTCATCTGATTAGCCTATAATCACAAAAATCAGTTATGAAGATATGGGTCCATGTGAGTTTGAGTTTTAGGTCTACTCACCAATTTTTCAGCTATTTGAAAACCGACCGAATTATACATCATGACTTTAGCAAAGTGACAATAGCATGAACATGATGTAATATCCTGAAATATTTTGGATGCCACACGTCGGATGCGGTTGTAGGAAAATAAGATAATGGATGGAGATTGCATTGTTGTCTATTATGGAATCTATTTTCAGCATTTCTATCACCCAGTGTGCAAGCTGCTTCAAACCAACGGCTCGAAGCTCTAGACAAATCTAGCCAGTTTCTTATTACTGAAGGTTTGTCAAACCAGGCCAAGCATAACATTGAATGTATGCGTAGTAATAGCAAAAAAAAGAGGTCAAAAAGTAAGAACACATAAGCAGAGGCTAGGTCAGCCCCATACTCTTGTCATACCTAAGTTTAGGCATGGCCTATCCTCCCTGCAACAATTACAAGTATTTACCCAATCTATTATATAAAATCTATTAATATCATAATTTCCTAAACAATAGGGAATGTGCATTGTATCGCACACCTAGGGGCGATACAACAACTGTAGCCAAAGCTACTGAAAGTTATAAAAGTATATGTAGCATATCCTCTGTAAAAGAAAGAGGCAAAAACAGTAAGAGGTAAGCGCGTTTATGAAAGAATCATATATTATTTTAACCTATTTCAATTGAAATCTGTATGAAAAATAGATGATTATTCCCTAAAGGGATTTCATTAAATGCAGCATAATTATATAACAGGGAAAAAATGCAAAAATTGGTGGAAATATGAAATTTATAGAAAATAATCCATACACAACTATATAGGGTCACTAAAAGAGGTCAACAGCTGGGCCTATGTATCCCGGAGTTTAGAAAGTATTACTTGCCAACTTGGACCAATTAAGCGACTCGGACATTGGGCCAACTGACTCCAACCTATACATGTATATTTGTCCCTCCGCTCCACTTTGGCTGCATGTTGGCTAGCCCAAACTGGGCCCAGAGTGGGGCCCAGCCAGTCTCCAAATATGCTTTGACTGGGCTATAAAACAGTTTCTAACTGGGCCCCCTTTGGGCTTGAATAGTATCTACAATATTTGGGGGACTTTTATTGAATGTAGGCCTATTTTTTATTTGGGATTAGCACCTCTTTTAATTGCACCTCTTCTTCATCTGGAATGGCTGTCCTCCACCTCTGGGGGCCGTCCTCCAACGCCACCCCATCAGGCGGTCGGGGTGGCCGGCCTCATTAGTTCTGGGGTTGTGGTCGCGGTCAGCCCCGACCAGTTACAACCGTCGCCTTTATATTAACCATGACACATGTCAGCCACTTTAAGCCCTGAACATGATTAGTGACACTCACTTCGTCACTGTGTTATTAACCGGATTGATATGGGATCAATCTTTTAATCTTGTTTGATTGACACCAATTTTCCATGACAGCTTATTCCATGGAGTCCATGTAAGCATGTTGCTTATTCTAAGGTTTTTCCGTAAGGCTCCCTTAACCTCTTAATGAAAGATTTTCTATTTACAATGTGTTTTTCAACAGAAATACTTACCTTGGTTCTTACAGAGCCTAAACGTCACATAACCGATTCTAACATCTCCAGTGCTCTGTCGCATAATCAAACTCTCTTAACATAGAGAGTACTGGGAGGGTTTAGTTACTGGTCTCACAACAGTGAAAATCTTAACGAGGGTTTGATCAAATCATGCACTGTTGTGCAACAATCCAGCACCAATTTTTACCCATTTCTAATCATTTATCTGGGCTGAAAATTTAAAAATATTGAGATTTAAATGTCTATTTTGCAGAACTGTTTACAGAATTATAATCGGACTATTATGCGACAGCCCACATTGGCCTGTTGAATAGTTACAGCGAGATTTTTGACACAGCCAACATCCCCACTGTTTTAAGGACATCCTTGTTGTGATGGATCCAACTGTTGAATTTGGTGTTTCTTCTGCATCAATTTTAGTTGTTTAAAAAAAATTAAAAACTGATTATTAGCTTCTGAAAATCGTCAGATTTTCAGCCTAATGGGAGCATTAAGAGTGGACAATTATGATTCAGGATTTTTGTACCAAGAGGAGGCAATAACAAGGATTTCTCTAGGAAGTCCTCCTTGCAACAGCAGGGCACATGAATTCAAATTATTAACTGATTCAATACTTTATCAGTACTTGTATCTAATTCTGAAAAATGTCAATTTGCACACGATCATATTGTTGATTTAGATAATGTGGATGTGTGAGATTTTCTGTGACAGTACAGTGGTCCCCCTATATGTGGCCACCCTCACCAGCGGCCACCTTCCTTATGCGGCCGCAAAACGGCGGCACGGACGTGTTTTTCTCTAAATTTATCCCTCACCAACGGCCACCCCTCTGACGCGGCCAGCGGCCACTTTCTTTAGGTCCCAAATGACCACAGACCCCTCAGCAGCGGCCACTTTAGAGCATATTATGTGGTCGCACATAGAACAAAGAGTGAGCGACCAGGAGGTGTTGAGAGGTTCTGGGGGTGAGTGGTCGCACCTAGAACAAAGACTGGGCGGCCAGGAGGTGTTGAGAGGGGCTGGAGGTGAGTGGTCGCACCTATAACAAAGGATGAGTGGCCAGGAGGTGTTGAGAGGAATCAGGGGTGTGTGATTGTGATTGCATTAAGAACAAAAGATACTGTACATGCAGTTTTGTGGTTACTTTAGGGGCCTTCCATTTAGTACATATGAACATTTTTTAAAACCTCAGACCCCCAACTCGCCCTTGGTAAAAAATATGCATTGAATTTGTACTAGAACCTACACAAATTTGAAAAAAAATGTACCCCCTCACCCCTTGATGCGTACATACTTAATAGAAGGCCCCTTAGAATTTAGAAATGAAACAGAATGTTACTTTCAATTATCTTTGATTATTTGAACAATCATTTGATGGGAATGTACAATACTAGGGTAGATTTAAGACACATGCATTTTTTTATATAACAAGTCAGTGCTACCAGCCTAAGGTTCTGACAGGATCTCCCCCTCACCAGCGGCCACCCCTCTTATGCGGCCACTTTTATAATTCCCCAAGGGTGGCCGCATAAGAGGGGGACCACAGTAGTTGGTTTTGATACTGGTTTTATTGATACTGGTTGTATTGTTATGTTGGTGATCCTTTTCTAATGACAGACTTAAGTTTTTGAAATCCTTCTTACGCCAGAAATGGCTGTTGTGAGTGTTTTTGTTAGATTGAAAATAATATTTATGGGCCTTGGTGTTTCTTCCTTACAATCCTAAACTGATAATCATACATCAAGAGTTACTTACCCTTTCAGCTGAGGAACAGCAAATGACCAAAGTAGAAGCAATGTTTTATGTAATTACTCTGAATAAAAAAATCTAAAAAAATTTCGATAGACTTTTTTGAACATTTCTGTCATCCTCTTTCCCACTTCCATCTTGTTTTTTGACCTGAGTATGCTGAAGACTTTGATAAGCAGACTGACAAATTGGTGGATTACTACTACATCTAGCCGCTATAGGTCTGTGTCTTATTTTGCAATTAGTGAACACCTTATGAGTGGTTTATTTCTGAAAATGTTCTTAACAACTGTTCTCAGTCTTTTCATAAATCCTAAGCTTGGTATTCTGGGCCAAATATTATGCAGAGGCCAGCTTTATCGGGCTAAAAGTTGGTGACAGTTTCTTACAAATAGTTAAAGGTCCTCAAATATATCATTAACTGTTTTCTTCTTTGATTACATTACTTTAGTAAAACTGGCAAGGTTGTCTGGGAATAGATACTTCAAACCTCAATAAACTTAAGATAACTGTCCTACAATTATTCCTGAAGAAGCATAGTTTCGACTTTAGATTTGATTTGATGTCAGGAGTAGGTTAGAGCACGGAGAGTAAAATAAGATGGAGTTACAGCTCTGTGAGGCAGTACATCTGACAAATTCAGTAGGCCTTATCTTTTGGGGAGGAGGACCAATGGTCAGGGGTTGTTTTGGAGGGAAGTGTAACTAATTGGAAACTTATGTCAGAGTCCACTGATTGTATGAGTTATCTTGAATAAAAATGAAAATGATTCATTGCTAATATCTCAAGTTCATTCAAAGGGATTCTATAGTTAAAATTTGGGGATTTTTTCCTCCCTCTTTGTAGTCTGATATAAACCAGACTCTGACCACTGACTGACCACCTAGCTACTAAGGTGTGAATTCCAAAACAAGCTCCAACATCACTCCTCTTCAATGGCTGTATCTCCATCTTATTTTACTCTCCATGGTTAGAGCAATTCTCCCTACCACAGATAGGTAATAAATTATTTGTTACCTCCAGACTAGCCTACATCAAGGTGCATGCTGGGAAATATGTTCATAAGTCATAAGGCTTAAGCATGCAAATTGTCGTTAATCATGGCATTATTTTTGGTTCAACAAGGTAGAAAACTAACCATGAAATATTTTCACTTTGTATTCGTATATGTAATATATAAAATAAGTTGGTTTGAAAATTCATCTTTTAGAAATGAATATTTATAGCAAGTATTTGTGTATTTTCTATGGGTTTTCCTGTGTTTTTGTTGACAAAATTATCAAAAATTAACCTACAGGTACCTAAAATACTATAAATCAGCTATCCGTGGAAGGGAGAATTGGAAACTGTATTCTGAAGCTCACAACATCTGAGTAACCATGATGACAGCCAGAGAAAGTGTCATTTCCCCAACAAACCTAATCACACCTGCACCAGCACTCAGGGACCCATCATAAAGCTGAGCATCACAGGACCTTGAGGCACTCTGCAGTCGATCCCCCATTGGTCCAATAACCCTAGGCAAGAGGAACTCCCCCATCAGTTTGACATCACCAGTCAGACAGGGGTGTGGGTTCTCTGTGAACAGGCTGAGACACTCTGGCTTACAGGTACTACCAGTGATATCACACTTAGACCCCAACTGACGGTAGATAGCAGTCTGGGCAGCACCGATCCCTCCCCTTCTCAGGTTCATCGGACATCCAACTGTATCTTCTGGGTTGGTTTGGTTGTGACAGAATGTGAGGTTTCCAAAAAGAAGGCAGCGAGTGAAGGTCTGGGCAGGGTAGTAGGTCACAAAGCCCATACACATCTCATCCTGGGTGCTGTCTCCATAGTACACCGCGGAGCTGTGGGATGTGGACTTGTAGGTGCATGACAGCCTTAGTTCATCACCTGGTAATATCTCCTTAGGTGGTGAATGCCTAGGGGAAGAAATCTTTATTTTATGTATGTATGTATTCATGTACATATATGTGATGATGTTTGTTTGAGTTTAACGTCCATTCAGCAATTTTTCAGCTATATCAGGACCACTCACTTTGTTGACTTCAAATCTGTGATAAGATCTATGAGGGTGAGAATGACGGCAAGGCAAGGAAGTGTAGCAGGCACACACAGTCAGGGCTCGAACCTGGTCTGGCCGTGTGCGAGGCAAGAAGGTTACCCACTACACTATCTGGCCCCTCCTTGTATGTATATTACCCATTCATATTTACAATAAATGATCTCTCTTATATGTGCATAGAAATATATAGAGTTAATGTAATAATAATATCAATATAGTACAATCAATAGATCTTGCTATAGCTGGAATCAGCATCTAGTGGGTTCAGATTTAATCGTTGTTTTTTGTAGAGAATCTGTCAACATTGTTAGGTCCCAAGGGTAAATCCCCAAAGACCCGAGGAAAAATCTCTTGTAGGATGAATATATAGTCTTTATTCTATGAGAATGCTATGAGTAAATCCAGTGTTACAATAAACATAGTCCTACAACAGACTGAACCCCCTAGCCCCAACTTCTGGGCTATATATACCCCACAGTTCTGACAGGAGTTCTGACAAACTTCTGACCAGTGGTCAGAAGTCTGGCCTCCTTATCCTACATGTATATGAAAGCACACAAGATAAGCCCTATTCTATGACATGTATACAAAACATAGTTTACACCTCTCTAAAATACAAAGGTAATGGTAATCCAGGGGCACAACAACATAATTATCAATCAAAGTTGCTTATAGTTCATTATACAATTGGGTAATCTTTAGCAATCCTTCTTCCAAATACAAATATCTTTATGTGCTCTGAAACACATGAACTAAGTAAGTACCTTTTCCAATTTCAAATTTGGGATATCAAAGCTGAGATAGAATGTTATGAATACTTACTGTTCCCTTTCTGGCCTGTCATAGGAATACCTAGTATTGTTGGCTAGGACGTTGACAATGACACCATCCCTGTACTGTGTAAGGGATCCAGCTCTTCCTAGTTTTTAACAATGATGAATCAGTAATATTAATTTCAAATGAAAAAGAGTGTTGAACTGAAATGGGCCCTTTCAAAATGGAAATAATTATAAAGACATGCATGCAGTGTTCAGAAAGACTAAAAAATGCAAAATTCAGAAGCACTTTCCTTCGTGATACTCTAATAATAATCCTGAGAAATGGGAAAGGTTATAATGGATATGAATTAAGAGATTTATGTATACTATAGCATAGCTTTTCCAGATATCAAATTCGAAATAAACACTCAAAGGATTGCATGCTACAGTTACAACAATTGATACTGGAAGCAGAGATTCAGCCTCGAATATAGGGTATCTTGATTTCAAAAAAGTTATAAAGGTTGCTGTAAATTAACTCAATTTTTGACAGTATAACTACTGACCCAGATAATGCATGTGGAGGCTGGCAGAAATAACCTTCAAAGGTTGGGAAATGTGAGATTTGGTGCAGGACGATGGACATGTACCAGTATGAGTCCATGATGCCTTTCCAGGGGGAATCCTCAAGCCTGCCTGATTGACAAACATGGTACCCAGATCATAGGGTCTCAGGTTGGGTGTGTAGTAAAGTGTTATTCCAGAGCCATCAACATAATCAGATCTCAACTCTGGATTGTTCCAGTGTACCTGGAAAAATGTAGATAGTCAAAACTTATCAACTTATAATTATGACTGTAATGATAATAATTTTGTCAATTATCATTATCTATGATACAAATTATGAAATCAGAGTAATCGTCAAATGTGATACAAAACTGCAAAAACAATTAAATTCTTAAACATTGTTATGTCATGGGTCATCCAGGGCTCGACTGCATAAAAAGCGATGTTCCTGCTATGAGGCTGTTATCATGCAAACATTGTCAATACCCCTGACCTGTGGAATTAGCCCATCCTACAGCAGGTCTATCCCAGGGTTGGACAAGGGTTGGACAAAAAAGCTTTATAAGCAATCCTTGTCTCCTAGAGTTGGAATGATTGAAATAAGCAATTATTGTATTTTTCTATATTGGCAAGTACTGCTAAAACATTACAAGTTCTTAAATATCTTTGACATATGTTCAGGTTTGCTAGCCAATCAAAAGGCTGTATTTCAGGGCATAATAGGGTTGGACATTATAGGCTGAGCTGACAGGCTTTAACATTGGTTCCTATGGGGAAAAGGCCAATATATAAAGCTGCATTTTATAAATTTTATTGGCAATCTTTCAACCAAATTGCTTTGGTTCATTTTACATAATGCAACTGCCTTCAGGGAATAAGCTTGGAGCAATTTAAAAACATTCCATGCAAAACTTTAAGGTTAGACACCAGTGGTTGACAGCCTTTTTATGAGACTTTCCATGAATTCTTTAATAGACCTTTGATTCTACCATACTATACATCATTTAAAAGCTAATATTTTTTCTCTATCCATTGGCATCAAATAGATCTGAAATAAATTAAAAATTGAAAAATTATGAATTTTTATTTGATTTTTTCACTTTTATTTTTTTAATATGGACATCTTGCTTACTATTCAATTGACATGAACATGATTTCACAGCCTTCATAACAGTCATATGGAGGGAAGCATATCTCTTTTTTTTTATTAAGGACCTAGATTTTATTTTATGATCAAAAACGGGAAAAAAGTTTTTAGATTTTTTTTTAATTGTCACTTTCTACATTACTTAAAATCAAAACTAAGACTTAAATCAAAATTCTGAGACACACTCCCCCAATATATATGTCAAGAAGATCTACAAAAAATTTCAAAGAGTTAAGTTGAATATTAAGTGAGTTATTGATGTTCAAAGAATATATTTGAATATTAATATTATTCTAGCTATTTCTATATAAGTTTTATCAATGAATCTGGTTGTTTATTGGTTATTTAATTATGTTTTCTATTAAGTATTTATTCAAGAAACAAATCTTGAGTTTATGAGTAAAGGGAGTAGCGCTATTTACACACCAACCTTTGGTGTCTATCCTTAATGTTGGTGCATACTTGGATAGGCTTATTGAACTTCATTCTCTTGATTTGTATAGAAAATTGTGGTTATTTACAGAGAAACATTGAACGGCGCTATTGCACTGAGGCAGAGGCCTCAGGCATGTAGATCATAGAGAGCTCATTTCTTACGATTGAATAAACGTTTAGTTTATCATTTTAATAGAAGTTGCTTGTGGCTAAGTGATAGGATGTATTTATTAAATAGAACGGGTGAAAAGGATGGTCACCGAACATTGTCAGCACTGACATAAGATGTTGTTAAAACAAATAACAAAGTAAACATATGAACATGCTTCTTGTCCACTTTGATTGCTTTTTATTCATTTTTCACATAAAAAAAAGTTATAAACATTGCTATAAATAAACTGAAATTTTTACAGTATTTAGACCTACAGTGTCCCTTCACAAATCAATTTACAGAATTCAATTTGATCCAGCAGAAAAAAGTTATAAAGGTGTTGTAACAAAGATATGGTGACTAAGATGAAGTTGTAAGGCATGTGTGCTTAAAAATTAATGATTTTAAAGTGTTTGTTGTTAAAGGGTAAGATTATTAGTGTCCTAACGGAACCCTCCTGCTGAGGGTGTTTCAACCTTAATGTGGTTATCTGTAGGTTAGGGGAGTCATTTGGTGGTCCTTGACTCACTGACATAACAGCTTCAACTGAGGAGGGATGGAAGACCAGATGGGGAACAACCAAAACTTTCAAATTCATCTGAGATTATATTCAAAAGAAATTCTCTGGTGGGGGTAGTTATAGAGGGATATTTCTCTTCATTTTCACAAAAATTATGCTTGATCTGTTCATAAGTTAGTCTGACTACAACTCAGACCAGTGGAGCCATCTATTACTAAGATATTTCAAATATGCCTTAAGTTTCCAGAAGCCCTTTGTACTGTTGGAATGATGGCCCCCCACTGGGATTATGGCTGTTCAGCCCTTGATATAGACCCCCTTCCACTTGATGATCAGTCTTTGTGCAATGGGCCACTGCAGAGAAGCATTGTGTTACCTGCAGCAGTGCTCTGGTGTAGGAAGATGCACCTATTCTGGTACCAGCCTCAACAGTGTTACATAGTCCTACACTTCCAACCGTCCAGCCAGCAATGAGGCTTCCACAAAGAGTCAGAGTGTCCATGCCACAACGCTTGGGGGACTTGAAGGTATCTAACTCACCAGTGGCTATGTAGGGAAATGAGATAGAAGAACCAAACATTGATAAAAGGTATTTTACTACAGTTTCTACAAATGTTCTTCTTAGCAAATTATTGATGAATGAAGATTTTTACAAGCCTTTTACAGTCAATCTGAAACCGTATGAAACTTAGTGTCGAATAAGAATAGGTGTTTCCATCAATTGATGCAATCAGAAATTGCTTTAAAATTGTGCACCACTTTAAAAATATCTGACATTTTATTTGAAACATATTGCTCACAACCATGGATCAACAACAGCATGTGGTGCGTTCTTTACTTATTAGACAATGGGTGTAAATGAAGAGTTTAAACATATTATGTTGGGCTATTGTGGTTTCAACAACCCAATTGAAAGCTATTCATAGATGTAATTACTAAATTGATATACTCACTGTCTTCTCCACACCCAAATATAGCAATATGATGAATGACATTCTCATTATCTAATGCTGGTTTGGTGGCAAGAATGTGGTAGTCTGAGTCACCGGGTAGATCAAGGAGCTGGCAGAAATAGTTAGTCTCTGTGGCTGGGATAGCAGTGGGCTCCAGGGACAAGGTGACATTCTTGACATCTGGGGTGTTCAAGATGCCACATTCAAACTCCTTTTGGCCGCAGAAATCCCAATTGTTGGTAGCATTGCAAGTACTAGATGAGAGAGGTTCACAAACACCTGGAATATCAAGAGAAAGTTAAGTATCCTTTAAAACAAGGTAGTAGTATCCAATTGTTATCAGATTGATAAATTGATCACCTAAATGTGATTTGTCTTTTATTGCATTAATGCTTTAGTCTAGGACGCCACTAGATCAAGTCATATAGTGTCTGTTCATTCGTTACTATATCCTCGTATGCTGGAGAGGCAAAATTTATCTGTACTTTCATATCCATGTCTTACAGTAGGGCCACTGAGTGCATACTCCCTGGTCAGAACACTAGTAACAACTTCTGTCAGAACTCGGAGGAAGGGGGATGGGGCATGTGTGTGAGGGATATAATAAAGGGGGTCCAAACACCAGGAATACGCATTTGCATTGGAAATAGTACGCATCGGCAGTGCGCCTACAGAAAGGGTTTGCAGTGCTAAGGATATTAGGGATAGAGCGTCAGTTTGTATTATGCCATAGGGTAATTAATACAGACCATGTTATTCCACTTTTGGATATAGCCATAGAATAAAAGACTATATATTTTCATCCTAACTGTGGTTTAATATTCATTGTTCTTGGGTCTTCTGGGATTTAACCTGGGGACCAAACAATAGATGAATACAAGAAAACTATATAATGTTATCAGGATTCAGGGCTCTTACACGGAAGGTACACTTACCGGGGTGAGAGAGACCCATAGTCTGACTTGGGACAGTGCCCACCGTCCACATACAGTCAGGGTCCCCCAGCTCCTGCCCATTGGTCCTGCCATCTTCATCAGAATCCTTCTCACACAAAGTCTGGTCCCACATCTTAAGCAAAAGTACATAAATATCATATTACATTTATTGCAAAAAATAAATCCTCCTATCTATCCCTCACATGCTATAAATGTGAAAAGGATGGTATGAAACTGTTCTATTTGATATTTTGTGCAAATGACTTTTTCAACCAGGTTGAGACTAAAGGAGGAAAACCATTGAAGGATAAACCTAAATTCTGTTAGTTTTGACCCATTCTGTTAATTTAGTTGAGGTGTTCCCACTGAGTGATTTGACCAGAAATATATATATATATATATATATATATATATATAAAGACAAATAGCTTGTCAAATATGTTACAATGGTAGACTCTATTCGGTGGAAATCTCTTAATTGTCAAGAATCTCAATTGCATCGCTCAGTGGGTTCCACCTTCACACTGGAAAACTGATTGCTTGAAGCTCCTGTATCATGTAATAGGCTTTGGCTTATTTTGTTCTGCCAGTCTTCACCAGATTAATGATAATGATGATGTGTTGAAGTTTAACATCCGCTCGTCAATGCTTTAGCTATAGCAGGACCATGCACGTTTATGTATGAACCTCAGCGGTGGCAGGACACTTACCCCCTAGGACACTTACCCCCTAGGACACTTACCCCCCAACTTGGCTTATAATGTAGAGGAAACTATGAGGTAAGAACTTAGTCTTTCCAATAGAAAGCAAACTAAATAAATATCCCTCTCTTCTAATAGATGTCTAGGATTCATACCTAAAAGGCTAACTCATCCCTACTCAAAAGCTAGTGGATGGGGCAGTGTGAAAACATAATTGGACCAACGAGTATAGACAGAAGAGAGACTCAGCTCGATGGGTCGGTATATCTGACAATTCTGGTAGGCCTTATCTATACTAAATGGCGTGACCAACGCCACAGATCAGAGTGGCCCCTATTATGGCTGCCCTGCTAATAGGGTAAGTGTCCTAGGTGGGTAAGTGTCCTAGGTGGGTAAGTGTCCAGGGGGTAAGTGTCCTATGGGGTAAGTTTCCTAGGGGGTAAGTGTCCAGGGGGTAATTGTCCAATGGGGCAAGTTTCCTAGGGGGTAAGTGTCCAGGGGGTAAGTGTCTAGGGGGTAAGTGTCCGAGGGGTAAGTGTCCGAGGGGTATATATGTCCTAGAACCCTGATCGACTGACCAGAATCTATGGGGATGGAAATGACAGCAAGGCGAGTTGGTACAGCAGGCACAGCCCAGACTGGAACCTGGGCTAGCCAGTGCAAAGTGAGGACTCTATCCACTATACCATCCCATCCCCCTGATAGATTAATGTGGTGCCTTCCCCGCAGCACAAAAAGTTTATACGAAATAAGACATATTGTTATTTTATTTGCAGATCAAATTATGAAAAAGAAATAAACTAACTTACAAAAGAGTTGGCAGCAAAGTCCAACCCAAACAGGTTCCTCTCTCCTCCTCCCTGGACGTTCTTGTGGCCCACTCCATGCCACAGGTAGTTGGGGAGACATGGGTGTGGTACCCATCCTCCGTTGGGGATCCGGTCCTGGTACATTTTGTACCCATCCAAGGCCCCCAGAAGGGAGCCCAGCAGAGTCACACACAGTAGAAGGTTCTGAAATTAGATGGGAATAATATGAAGACTAAAAGTACTTAGGAGGTAAACGACTTTTTTGGGCCATTGGGTACCAGCCATAGGTTATTAGTGTACATGCTGGGCACCAGGACCAAAGAAAGTTTCCAGTGTGCTACACTGATACCTCTAGCATGTACCCAGTGATCCAGAAAAGCAATTCTCTTCCTCAAAAACTACAGAAAGGCACAAGAACAGAAATCAATTTGAGTTTTTCTTTCATTTCTATCATGTTGCTATAATATATTATGCATATTATGGTAGATCCTGCAGTTTCTTAATTCTTATAGTCAACCTAAACTTAACTAAACTGATACAAATAGGTTCAAACGAGCTCTTGACCTTATTTAGTTTCCTTATCATAAGAATGCATAAATGTAGTGTTAAATAATGCATAAATATAGGGTTGAACCATCTGTCAGTCAGATATTCAGATTTCCCAACTATTAACCCTTTAGACCCCAATCTGCCCATAAATCTGACGTTTTCTGACGTAACTCTCACGTTTTTGTAAAACTGAACAACTTTTTCAGGAATCATGTCACAAATACAGCCAATATATCAAATGGAAGCTCATGAAATTGTCCATCTGTTCATTATAGCTTTATTATATTGAGCAGAATTTACAAACATAATGACCAACATTAAATAATTGGCAATTTTCAGGGAAATTCGAGAAAATCCTGAGGAAATGGAGCAATTTTATATGTTTTATATGAGTCTAAGGGCCATATATCACTTTGCGTTGGGTCCCGTTTGCGGCTGCTATTTAAGGCTGCCGCAAGCAGTTTGCGGTTCAGATACCAACATGTTGGTATCCCCGAGCAGGAAATGCAAACAGGGGACGCAAACAGGGGACGCAAACGGGGGACACAAATACCTATATTCCACCTACCACGTTTCCGGCCGTTTGCTAGTGTCTGGTGGCTGCAAGCAAGTGGAATATACCCTACTGCAAACGTATTTGCAACCACCACAAACATATTTGCGGCCGACGCAAACGTATTTGCGGCCGACGCAAACGCGTTTGCAGCCGCCCTGGACGCGTTTGCGGCCATTTGTCGCATAATGAAATATGGCCTTATAGGGTTAACCGATTTCTATGAAAATTATTCGGGATAACTCTATTATCAGAACTTAAACATGCATATGATCCACTGACCTCCTCTCTCCCCCACCCCCAATCCAAGCATATTAATCTAATTGATTATCTGGAAATATTGTTCTTTTTTTCATTTACACAGTTACGATTGGAGGTTCTTGATTCTAGGATAATTGCTTTTTAAAGTGAGCTTTTTTTTATACTTAACTGCAAATAGGTTTTCTCACCAGACCTTCCCGATAGAATGGAAGGTATAGGATAGTTTTTCAATCAGTCTCAGTTATTTAGGAAATAATATTTTGAAATAAGCCCCAAAACCTTGAAAGGGAATGATAAAGATTCAGGAATAATGAAATGCCTTAATCATGATTATGAGTCATCATTGTCGTCTAACATTACTAACTTCCCGGTTCATCCATGCCTGTGCTACACCTCCATATATGCATGTTGATTGTTTTCTGATACTATCTAGGTATTTCATAAATGTAGATATGTGCAGATTGTTGCACCTTTCTCTAATTTAGAACATTTCAGCTTGAACAGAGTACCATGAAAATAGATGCTATCGGCCTTACTCTTACCAAAAAGATGTGGTTTACCTTGCCCTGCTTTAGCGTGACTTTAGTGGATGTAAGTGAGTATGTATATGTATCACTTACCATCCTTATGTCCATTCACCGTCTAAACTGTGATCTCTGCAGGTAGAGCTGTCTTTTTGAAAAGTGAGAGTGCTTTTTAGTCGGGGGGGTCTATCCAGCGGCGGGGTGCACTTGGCTTGAAAAGGTACCCACTGCAAAACAGACTAGCGTAATGTGAGCAGTGAACATCAAAATTGAGGGGTGGTCAACCACTTTTAAGGCCAAAATAGGGATCGGTCAACTGCATCTGAAGAAATGATATCAGAAGTTTTCCCTAGCAGTTTTGGATATTCTGCATATTTTTTGGTATTGACGCACCCTGATTTTTATGGGTGGTGATCTCTATCACCCAGAAATAGGAGGCAGTCAACTAAAATTGAGGGGCAGTCAGTCACAAAAATAAAAGTAGTTTGGCAGTGGGTACCCAGCCAAGGCATCACATAACGGTCACCTTATGCAACCATACTTTTTTGGTTTGTCTGTTACTTACTAAAATGTCACGTAACTGTTGCATTATTTTTCTGTGGTGTTGTGACCTAACCAAAACAAAATGTTATTATAACATTCTGGTGAAGTTAGGTCAAGATCAAATTAAAATAGAATGTCATTGTGAGATTCTGATTGGGTGAGGTCTAGACCTGACTTAAACAGAACATTATTGTCACCTCCTGACCAGGGGAAGCCCCAACCTTACTTAAACAGAACGTTATTGTGAAGTTCTGATTATATCAGGTCTTAACCTTACCTAAACAGAAGGTTACTGTAACCATCTTATTAGGTTAGGTGTCACCCTAACCTAAACAGAATGTTATTGTGACATCCTCATTCAGTGAGGTCTCATCCACACCTAAACAGAATGTTATTGTGACATTCATATTAAGTCTCAGCCTTATAAATAATGTGACAAGAACATTGTCATAATGTCACAATGTCACAACGCAACAGTTGGTTGCAGCAACGTAACAGTTGAGAGTCATCAAAAGAACGTTGCTGTAACCTAACAGTGTAACAAAACAAGAACCAATCCAGAACGTTATTAGAACATTATTAGAACGTCATCTCCTTGGCTGGGTAGTGACCTTCAAAGAGTCAGTGCCCTCCCAGGGGGTGTACAGGTAGTACGCTTGGCTGAACCGTCTCCCTACAAAAAGACACTCTAAGAAAAACATAATTATGTTTTTATCATAATCCAAGGAATTCTTTCTCAACGAGACACTTTTCCTATATTGCTATACCTACAACAAATATAATTATGATATAAAGTGTAGTGATCTGCATGATCAAGTTTCAATCGTGAAATGATTTGGGTCCAGTGGCTTGGTGCCGTACATGCATGCTGTACAAAGGAGGACAAATATTTCTTTTTCTCTTTTCACAGATTTGTCCTCATTTTCTGCTTTTATCACCCTATTACATAAGGATTGCATCCAATTTCTGCCAAAGCAGCACCTGGTACAATTTCAGTCTTTCCAGTGTGTCCTCAAACCACGCTTTGTCATGCTGGTGACGACATATCAAGAAGATATCATTTAGAGTTAGCGTTTTATCATTTGCAAATTCATAAAACCTGTAGGTTTACTGATAAGAGCAAGATGGTCTCAAAAGGGATAGAAGTTGGACTGATTTCTAATTGTCTGAATGAGTCATAACATAACATAGAAGCACAACTCCTAAAATGAAGTGGCCGCCATATTAGTGATCAATTAATAACCATAATTATCTTAATTTTTAAAGCATTTAGAAGATATTTTCATACAAAATTTACTTAGGAAAATATCACTGAATCATTAAAAACAATAATTGGGTGGGGGGGGGGGCGTCCAAGGGTGGCGGTACAACCCATAGGGGGTCGTCACATACCAAGGCAAAGCCCAAGGTTTGTACTGTCTCCATGGGTTGTATGGCCACCCAAGGATGCATCCTAAGGTCTTTATTTTATCACCCGAGCAATATTTAAAATATGTTAAAATTACTGACAACAAGAGTCTACTGTGAGCAGCACATATACGGTCTTTGCAATATGCACTGTTCACAATACGCACTGCTCATCGGCCATGCGTGTGATAAAGATATCATACACTGTCTGACCATGAGGTCAGTGCAGCACGTTGTTCTCATCAATTCTGAATACCGTAACTGGGAATTATTAATAAAAACAAAAGTATGTTTCTCTATGACTCAAAGTTAAGTTTTCACTGTGTACCCGTCGGATTGAATGGTCTACACCCCTCAGATGACCAACTTTGTTTTTCCTTGTCAAAACATTTCCAAGTTTGCTAAGCGTAAAACATGAAGAGTATTTCCACAATGATTATCCAGTTATCTAGGACTCGGTATATGGCTAGGTAGATTTATAGCCGATATGATATTCTAAAACAGGCAAATGAAATCTCCATTGGATATTCATGATTTTTCGGAGTATTGTTCATTCAGGTTTATCAACATCATACGTAACCTTTGCTTCATATGGCTTTGATATATGAGCTTTATATACTATATTGGGCAATAACAATTGATTAGGCACTAACATTGGTAAACGCAATCATTTAGGAAAAGCTCATTCAACAGACAATAAATTCCTTATTCAAGAATTAATACTAACTTTGTAGTATTTGCAAAATGTCTGCTGTTTTCTCATGCTTTTGTCTGATTTCTGTCAGCCAGTGTGAAAGCTGTTCAAACCAAGGTCTCCAAGCTCCAGACAGATCTAGCCTTGAGGCTCTACGTGTCATATCCTGAGGATATGAGACGTAGAGGTGGCCATGGGACAATTACAAGGACGTCTGTTCTTCATTTTTCTTATAAGCAAAGGTGCATCTTTTTCAAGTGAAAACAGTTCAAGCATAAACATGATGGATGGGTTGTCACACATTGGATGTAGTAATAGCAAAAAGATGAAAGGGGAGGTGAAAAAGTAAGCACACATAAGCAGAGGCTAGGTCAGGTTGGCAGGACACAGAAGAACGGTTATACATAACAATTTAATTGGACATTTGACCTTAATGTATCGATAGATGACCTTCATCTTGGCCAGAAGGCCACTTGTACCCCTTGTGCACACTCCCGATTCCAAGATCTTAGATTATGCTTTTCCTGAATATGTCTTCTTTTGTGAAACCTTTGTCAGTGATGGATTCCGACATTTCCAAAATGGGGGGAAGGGGGCGTCCCTATGTAGAAAGTTGAGGCACCCCCTTTCCAGGCTAGAATTTTACATTTAAAAAATTCCATTTGGCAAAGATTAGGAGAGGCGCGCACCTGAGGCGCCACCCCCATCTAAATTCCTCCCTGTTTATCCAGTCGCTTCCCGATATGCACTGCTATATTTTTGTTTTGCTATTTTCATTTATTGTATTTTTCATGTGTTCATTCAGCTTTAATGACAGGTCTTCCATGCTAAAAGGATTTTAAGAAAGACATTATACATAACAATTTAATCAGACATTTGACCTTAGTGTATTGATAGATGACCTTCATCTTGGCCAGCTGCTGCCCTCCAAAATAATCCTAAAAGAGGTACTCTCATAGACTGAAACATTGAGTTTATATATAGATTTCATGGATTTCAAACTAGATTTCTGCCTGTCTCCATACTGTAAAATAAAACTTTTAAAGTTAGTGTCTCTGATACAACCAACAAGTATAGACAGAATTAAGTCTATACTCGTTGATACAACTGAATCGGGAACACATTAAATCAGCAGACTTTGCTAAAGGACCCCAACACCAAACTCACAATCCTAGAAATTCATAATTAGCAATTGCAATATGCGACAGGTCTTTGCACTATATATGCATACAATTTATCCCTAAACAGGGGAAAAACCAGCAATTCAAGAAAAGGGAGGTGTCTATATTATTGCTCTTGGGGCCATAGCTTTACATTAAAAACAAGATTTAATTTTGGCCAAAAATAAGGATGGGGGCACGCCCCATGCGCCTCCTAAATGTGTCCCTGTTAAAAGGGGTCAAGAGCTAGGCCAATATATGCCAGAGTTTAGAAAGTATGACTTGGTGCCCGACATTAAACTCCCCCATCAGGTCATTGTGGGCGGCCTCATTAGTTCAGGGGTTGCGGCCAGACTCAACCAGTTACAACCGTCACCTTTATATTATCCATATTAATATGGGATCAATCTGTTAATCTTGTTTGATTGACACAAATTTTCCATGACAGCTTACTCCAAGGAGTCTATGTTTACTCATTGCTTATTCTAAGGTTTTCCTATATGGTGTTGAGGTTTCCAAGTGCTCTGGAGATCCCTATCCTCTTAATGAAAGATTTTCTATTTACAATGTGTTTTATAACAGAAATACTTACCTTAGTTCTTACAGAGCCTAAACATCACATAACCCATTCTTACATCTTCAGTGCTGTGTCACATAACCAAACTCTCCCAATAACAAGAGTTCTGGGAGGGTTTAGTTAAGGGTCTCGCAACTGTTGTGCAAAAATCCAGCACCAATTTTTTCCCAGTTCTAATCAATTTTTTGGGACTGAAGAAATTTTAGATCTGAATGACTGTTTTGCAGGGCCATTTACAGAATTGAAATCAGTCTGTTATGTGATAGACCACAGTGGCCCGTGGAATAGTTACAGCGACATTTTTGATGCAGCCAACATCCTCCCTTTTTAAGGACATCTTTGTTGTGATTTTTTTTTTTTTTTTATTGAACAAAACTATCTTGTTTACAAAAACGCTTTTCAGATAGTTGATATGTTAGTAACAAATTCATGTGTTAACATAATTTGGATGACAGTTCGATGATGATGAAGTGTTTTGCTATAACATTGAAGAATATCATTGAAATTATCCTAGAATGAAAGATCATTCATGGGTTTCATTCAATTTTCAAATCTTCCACTCATACGTGTTCATGTCCAAGAGTTTTATCCTTTGTTTAAAAGTATTTACATTGTCTATTGTTTGTAAATCTGAAGACAATTTGTCCCATAATATGCACATCCTATAGTAGGGACTGTTCAAAATATAAGTTTTTGCTGTAAAGGGTCTCCTTAATTTTATCTTTGCATTCATTCGTAAAATCTTTTCACCACGTACTTCTTCAATACAATGTGACAGCCTACTATATTTATATCCTAGAAGCAACATTTGAATTTTTCTTCTATCTATCAAAGGTTTCAGTTTGTATTGTTGTTGTAATTCAACGAATTCATCCGTACTAATATATTGCCTATTATTACTTATAATCCGTATAGCTTTATGCTGTAGGGATTGAAGCTTTTTAACCATATCACCAGTACTACTGTCAACCACACAGCCTACATAATTTAGTATAGGTAGAATATATTGTTTATATATTAACAAACATGATTGTGTAGTCAAATATTTTCTAATAAAATCCATTTCAAAGATTCTATTATTAACCCTACTAATTATGATGCTTAAATATCTCCGAAAGTTTAGTCCTTCATCTATATTTACCCCTAAATATATGTAATTCTCAACTTTTGATATGCGTGTCTTGCCAACAAGCAATTCAGTACTAGGGGATTTTGTCTTTCCCTTGGGTACTAGTTCCATATATTTAGTTTTCTTATAATTTATAACTAATTTATTTTCATTACACCATGAAACTATTTGTTGCAGTGTTTCAAGTAACACCTCCTTTGCAATAGTTGATGTTCGACCTTTAACATGTATCGCTGTATCATCAGCATACATATTCAAGCAAACTGAATCAGAAATCACGTTGAAAATATCATTAACATACAATATAAAGAATAAAGGACCTAGAGTGCTACCCTGTGGAACGCCATTAGTCGACTTAATTTCTTGTGAAATACTGTTTCCAATTTTTGTACTATGATATCTATTTATATAAGAGCTTACCCATTTAGTAAATTTATCAGAAAATCCATATCTTGACAATTTATTTAATAGTATTTTATGGTTTACGGTATCAAAAGCTTTAGAATAGTCCACAAAGCAGCACTCATTCACAAACCCGTCATTCAAACTTTCATAAATATTTTTAGTAAGCATAAATATATATAATATAAATATTTTTTGGTCGCACTACTGTTGAATTTGGTTTTTCTTCTGGGTCAATTTTAGTTTTGTAAACAATTTTAAAAGCTGATAATTTACTTCTAAAAATCCTCAGATTTTCAGCACAGAAGAAGCATTATAAGTGTGACAATTTTGATTTTGGATGTTTGTACAAAGAGGAGGCAATAACAAGGATTGCTTTAGCAAGTCCTTACAACGGCAGGGCCCATAAATTCAATGTATTCATTGATTTATTATGTTATCAGTATTTGTATCTAATTCTGAAATATATCAATTTGCACCCGAGCATATTATTGATGTAGATGATTATGGATGTGTGCGATTTTCTATAACAGTAGTTTGTCTTGATACTATGTGGTTTTATTGTTTTGTTGGTGATCCTTTTCTGATGAAAGATTGTAGTTTTTAAAAGCATAATTTTACAAAAAAAATGGCTAGTGTGAGTGTTTTCGGTAGTTTGAAAATAGTTTTTATGGGCCTTGGTGTTTCTTCCTTCCAATCAAAACTGATAATTATACGTCAAGAGTTAACCTCAAGGACAATGGCGCCATTTTCCAGATATCCAAAAAATGAAGGTTCTTCATTCTTAATTGTATTTTGCAAAAACACTCACTAATATAATTATATATAATTAAAAAATGTAATGGAAAATTGGCTAAGATGCATAGTTTTACAGATAAAAGGGGGTGACATGACTTATTTTAAAAACATTTTGGAAATGCTGAAAACTTTTCTTCTGTCTCTCTTATGATATAGGTTGTGTAAAGGTACATTATGCATCTAACTTATTGTGAGGGTTTCAAGAATAACATATAATATTCAAAATATTATTAGAATGAATAATGAATTTATAGAAAAAGAGATAACACCCATTTTAAGCCATTTTAGGCTTTAAAAAAGGTATTCATCCCTCCTGGCCAAATAAGCATGGTAACCCCCTATTTCTTTGGTGAATATGTTAGCTTACATCCTTATGCCTGTGATAAAAATGCATATCACGCCATCAAATTTTACAAAAGTCGTTCTTTCTTACTTGAGAAAACATAAACACATTCATCAAAAGCATTTGGCTGATCATTATACTAATTCTATCAAAATAATTGGCCATGGGCAATAATATCTAATTTTGAAATTCATTTTGCAAGATGATTTTCGAATAATTAACACATGTCTAGACTACTTTAGCTGAAATTTATAGGTGTTCTATGATTTTTTTTTGCACCTTTGGCACCTAAATAGGTTTAAGTTTCACTATGGAGAGTTTCATAGAAATCTCAATGCTGCTTCTATATTGGCAAGATTGTCCTTAACCAAAGTATGATTGTTACACATAAAGAATGATAAAACGATAATCATCACTCAAGTATTATTCATTTTTCAAACTTTATTATCCCATTAGTACATACTACAATTCTGAAAATCAGCCGATACAGCACAGCAATAAGCCATTGAAAATAGAATTATAAAAGTTAATATCTGTGTACAAGTTTGATACTTATATCACTGATGGTGTACCAACATAAGTATATATATATCTACCCTTTCAGCTGAAGAACAGCAAATGACTGAAGTCACTGATGGTTTGCACCAACATAAGTATATATATATATATATATATATATCTACCCTTTCAGCTAAAGAACAGCAAATGACCGAAGTCGAAGCAATGTATATAATTACTCAATGTATGTAATTACTCTGAATTAAACAAAAAGAAAATATCAATGGATTTCCGGAACATTTCTGTCATCCTCCTTCACACTTCCATCTGAATTTTGACCTAAGTATGCTGAAGGCTTTAACGATGAGCAGACAGGCGAAACAGTGGATGACTTCATCTAGCCACTATAGGTTGTGTTTTATCTTGCAATTGGTGAATACCTTATAAGTGCTTTATTTTTTAAAATGTCCTTAACAACTGTTCCCTGTCTTTTCATAAAAGATCCTAATCCTAAAATGCACTGTAAAAATGACGTTTAGAATTTAAACATGTTTAGAATCTAAACACAAAAAATTGTATGTATTTAAAACCTAAACACTTGTAAGGTGCTTTTAAACATATATGGGTTAGATATGATTAGAACACATTACTTTAGTAAAACAGGCAAGGTTGTCTGGCAATAAATACTTCAAACCTTGATACACTTATTCCTGAAGAAGCCTAGTTTTATTCGATTTGATTTGATACCAAGAGCAATAAAGCCATCGCATGTGGACTTTATATCAACATTAAGTTCAATTGAATGAAACTTTAGTAAAATTGCCCCCTGACCTATTCCTCAAAAATGTTTTATCCTATATTGCCCTGAAATACAGCATTTTCATTGGCTTTCAAACAAGAAAATCTGTCAATTGATAAAATTTAAGAAATCATTATGTTTTAGCAGTACTTGGGGATATAGAAAAACAAAAAAAAATCTGTTTATTTCAGTTACTCAACTTGAAGGGACTGGGATGTCTTATGTGATGCATTTTGTCCAACCTTTGTCCAACCCCAGGACTCAAGTATTGACTTAGCTAATGTGTTCTGGAAGCTTACAAAACCTGCAGAGTAACCATGATGGCAACCAGAGAAAGTGTTAGTTTGCCTACAAAGTTAACGACACTTGCCCCTGCACTAAGGGACCCATCATAAAGCTGAGTATCACAGGACCTTGAGGCAATCTGCAGGCTGTTCCCTCTTTCTCCCAGAACCCTAGGCAAGAGGGACTCCCCCATCAGTTTGACATCACCAGTCAGACAGGGGTGTGGGTTCTCTGTGAACAGGCTGAGACACTCTGGCTTACAGGTACTACCAGTGATGTCACACTTAGACCCCAACTGATGGTAGATAGCAGTCTGCGCTGCACCAATCCCTCCCCTTATTTGATTCATGGCACATCCAGCTGTATCTTCTGGGTTGTTTTGATCATGACAGAATGTGAGGTTTCCAAAGAGAATGCAGCGGGTGAAGTCCTGGGCCGGGTAGTAGCTTACGAAGCCGATACACATCTCAGCCTGGGTGCTGTCTCCAAAGTACACCGCTGAGCTGTGGGACGTGGACTTGTAGGTACATGACAGCTTTAGTTCATCACCGGGTAATATCTCCTTAGGTGGTGAATGCCTAGGGAAAAAATAAATGGTTATTCTATGTATGTATATTGATATATATATATTTATATATATATATATATATTACCCATGCTTATTTACAATTAATGATGATGATGGTGTGTTACAGTTTAAGTTCTATTGAGCAATTTCTTAGCTATATCAAGACCAACTCCGGTTTTTGACTGTTCACAGTAACTGTTGTATCATCATATCTATGGGGGTGGAAATGACGGCAAGGTAGGGTGGTCTGACTGGTAGATACCAGGAACTGACCTAGACCAGCCAAGTGCAATGCCAACATGCTAACTGCTAGACCACCCCAACCCACTACAATAAATTATTTTTCCAACTAGGTGGATAGTACATATAGAGCTAATATTACAATAATATCAATACAATAAAATAAATTCAATCAGACCCTACTATAGCTGGAATCAGCATTTAGCTTGGTCAAATTTAATCATTTTCCGTAGAGAATCTATCAGCATGTAATTATCAATCAAAGTTGTTTATAGTTCATTATACATGAACACTTGGGTAATCTTTAGCAATCCTACTTCCAAATACTATTCTTCTGTGTTCTGAAACACGTGAACTAAGTAAGTAAGTAAGTGAATTTCAAATTTCAAATTCAGGATAACCAAACTAGGATAGGATGTTTTGAATACTTACAATTCACTTTCTGGCCTGTCATAGGAATACTGTTTATCATTGGCTAGGACGTTAATGATGGTGCCATCCCTGTACTGTGTCAGGGATCCAGCTCTTCCTAGTTTTTGAAAAATGATCAATAAGTATTACTAAGTCCCAATGAAAAGGAATATTGATGTGAAAGGGGCCCTTTCAAAGGTGAAATAGTTAATAGAAAAACAGTCCTCAGAAAGACTACACAAAAATAGTTTCCATGCAAAATTATCAAGCACTTTCTTTAATGTCACTCTAATAATTATTGTGAGGAATATGAAAGGTGAAAAATGAATATCAACTAAGAGATTTAGGAATATTAGGGGAATGAAAACCACACATCCGAGCATTGACCAGTATAACAATTGTTAATAATATAAAAAAAATCGGAATCTACACAAAGGGCTGTGTGTTACAGGGACAGGGGCGGATCCAGCTTCCAGAATCAACCAACATCTTGTGTTTTTCATTCTATCACTTATTTTTGTAAATCAGCTAAATAGTGCTTGCTGTATTTCTTTCCAAATTTAGTTGAAAACTCATTTATTTCAACTACATAGGAAGTCAAAAATTAATTACTGACCCATATAGTGCATATGGAGGTTGACGGCAGTAACCTTCATTGGTTGGGAAATGCGAGAGTTGGTGCAGGACGATGGACAGGTCGCAGTATGAGTCCACGATGCCTGTCCAGGGGGAATCCTCAAGGCAGCCTGACTGATGGCCATGGTAGCCAGATCATAAGGTCTCAGGTTGGCTGTGTAGTAAAGTGTTATTCCAGAGCCATCAACATTATCAGATTTCAGCTCTGGATTGTTCCAATGTACCTGGAAAATGATATAGATAGTCAAAACTATGATTATGACTGTATTGCTTTGTCATTTACCATTGTTTATTTATACAGATTATGGAATCTGAGATATGGTCAAATGCAAAACGTGGAGATACAAAACTGCAGCAAATTGAAATTTAAAAACATTGTTATGTCATGGGTCCCCTAAGGGCTCGACTTCTCGAAAAGTGATGTTCCTGTTTTAAGGCTGATATCCTGTAAACATTATCAATACCTCTGGTCTTTGAAATTACACTGCACTCTATTGATTTATATGAAGATTGTCTCCCATGCTTCTGTTACCTGCAGTAGTGCCCTGGTGTAGGAAGATGCACCTATTCTGGTACCAGCCTCACCAGTGTTACATAGTCCTACGCTTCCAACTGTCCAGGAACCAATGATGCTTCCACAATGAGTCAGAGTCTGCATGCCACAAGGCTTGGGGGACTTGAGGGTATCTAACACACCAGTGGCTATGCAGGGAAATGAGACGGAAGAATCAAACATTGTTAAGGGGTATTTCTGTATTTTCTCTGGCAAAATGAATGTTGTTCATAACAAATCACTGATATTTAAAGTTTGCTTTGACATTTAATTGGTCCATTTGAATACCTCAATGGTCATTTGATTTGCAGATAAGTAAACGTAAATGATCTAAAGGCAATTTTCAACATGGGTGAAATAAAAAATAGCTCGCTCTTATTTCCTGAAGATTTAAGCATTTAAGAATATATATACAATCTTAAAATGCTGCATCACAGCTGAATGAAAAAAAATCTGAAAAATCACTTGGTAAATCAATTGTAAAATATCTGACTTTTTGTCAGTTATCAAATGAAAAATATTGCTCATAATCATCGAACAAGAATGAGATGTTTTCTTATTAGACAATCTGTTGAACTTTTTTTTTTCGGGCTAATATGGGTTTCCACAGCCCAAATAATATTTTAGCTTCAAAGACGTAGTTTCTAAATTGGTACAAATCTGCAGGTTCAATTGAGAATTTAAGCGGTCCTTGTATTCACATGTATCTATAGGAGACAGAGGGACAGAGGGACAGACCCCTCAATGAATTCCAGCACATGAGAACAAGCCCTGGTCAGTATACTTTACTTAAAGGGTTCCTTGCACATAAATTTGCAAGAGCTTTTTGTTTATCTAATTAAGCTCTCGTTTCTATTCTAAAATATGCCAAAAAGAAAAAAAAGGATAATGTTGAATTATTAGTGAATTATTAAGGAAAGAAAATAGAATTTGGGAATTCCCTAATTTCTGGGCTTTCAATTCTGTCCTTGCTATGTCATAATAAAGGGAAATCTCTTTTAAAGTGATTTGGGAATCTCAGATAATTGAATGAATTTAGGGAACTAAAAGATTCATGTGTTTATAGCCTGCCTGTGGCCTAAAATGAATATTCAATGCTAAAGTTACAAGTTCTTTTCTATATCCTAGTGAGGGTTGGGGATTCCCTTTTTTTGAAAGCTGGGGATTCCCAATTAGTGTCATTGTGACGTCACAAATTAGGGGATTCCCCTCAAAAACACACAAAATAGACCAAATAACAAAGTCTCATAACTGAGTCTATGTTTGTAATATCCTTAGACTATTTCTAGTATTAATAGTTCATGATATTTTTTTTTTTTTTTTATTTTAATTTCTCAACATCTCTCCATTTACACGAAGTTGTTCCGATGTCGGTGAACATGATACACAATATAAACATACAACATACAATATACTAAATGATATATGATACTGAAGATATATATGTCATGCTCAAAGAATTTCTTTAAGAAATATTTATCCTTTGATTATGTGCAAGGAACCCTTTAATATTGAAACTGTGAATACACAAAACAATATACTCACAGTCCTCTCCGCACCCAAATAGTAAAATATGGTGAATGACATTCTCATTATCTAATGCTGGTTTGCTGGCAATGATGTGGTAGTCAGAGTCACTGGGTAGATCAAAGACCTGGCAGTAATAGTTAGTCTCTGTGGCTGGGATGGCAGTGCGCTCGAGGGACAAGGTGACATTCTTGACATCTGGAGTGTTCAGGATGCCACATTCAAACTCCTTCTGGCTGCAGAAGTCCCAGTTGTTGGTAGCATTGCAAGTACCAGATGAGAGAGGTTCACAAACACCTGGCATGTCAAAAGAAAAAAATTAATTATCATTTAAAACAAGCATAATATCAGATTGATAAATTGATCACCTAAATGTCATTTTGACTTTAACCCTTTCAAGACGCCATATACACGACCATGTGCGAAGTTAGACATGTCAACAAGTAGGGCGTTTTGGGCTTTAAACAGTTGAAAAATAATCTTAAAAAGTCTAATTACAGCCAGAGTTATGGCCATTTGAAATACTATACCTCGCTGGCAGTTGAATAAGGTAGTTTGTCATAGGGGTTCAGATAACAGAATTATAGCTCATTAAAGCTATTCATGAAGATGCTATAAATGCTAAATATAATACAAAATGCTATAACTTTGTTGAATTCTAAGATATCCTTATTCTGTTTTCTGTAGAAAATAGCTGATAAAATTCTGAACATATTTCGGGACAGATATTGGATTTTCCTGTAAACTAGTTTCCATTTTCGTCATTTATTAGCTTAAAACTTGCATATAAATTAACTAGGTGCTAAATTAATTTAATTAACTTGAATTAGGTATTCTAAAAAATTCCCTCAATGCTTGGCTTCTCAGTACTCCCCTTGCTACGTCACAGCTATGGGAATTCATTCTAAAGTTACTTTGGGATTCCCTGATTGACAAATGATTGTAGATGTATATATATTTTTTAATTCATTATGAGTTTAATTGGGCCAAACATATTTAGTTTGGGTTAGAGAGCATAACGTTTATTACAAATTCTACAGGAATGGGGACTCCCTTCTGAGGGCAGATGGGATTCCCCGATAACTCCCCTTGCTACATCATAAATAAGGGGATTTCCCTTAAAAATGAAGTAAAGTACAAGTTTTTTAATGTCCCATAATTGTGTGTAGACTGGGAGTTTTCCTGTGATTTTTCTTAAATTTATCGTGTAAATTGTGAATAACATGTTGGATTGAATTCATTGAAAAATAGCCATCCTGCAATAATGTGCTAGCTTTCCTTTAAGGGGCTCTAATTATGCAAAATCTTTCAATTATCCATATTATTTTTCAATGATGGTATAGAAAAGTTACACTTTTATACTATGTAGTAGCGTATCTTTTACTATATAACTATAATAACCTAGAAAACACATGTGAACAAGCTTTAATTCTCCACAGGGGACCTTTTGGGGTATATACAAATCCCCTAAAAAGATGCCTCAAGGCATCTGGCATCTAACATTAAAATACTTTTGTCTGGGATGGCACTAGAGCAAAGGCCATATTCCACTATGCGTTGGGGGGCCATTTGCGGTGGGCTCATCTGCCAACGCTAGTAATTTGTGTTTCAGAAACGAACATGTTCGTTTCTCCCACCGCAAGCAATCCCTAAAAATCTAAATAAAATCACTGCAAGGACCACTGCAAGGCCTACTGCAAGGCCCACCGCAAGGCCCAAAGGAAATGAATCACTATAATTATTCCACCTTGCGTTAGAGAGCATAGACCAAGTTTTACTAGCTGTGGGGTCAAACACCGCAAGTTAATTGCCAACCGCGAGCAAAACGCTGCATAGTGGAATATGGCCTTAAGTCATATAGTGTTTCCTTTGCTCATTTTATGTTGGAGAGGCAAAATATAATATTATCTGTACTTTCATATCCATGTCTTACAGTAGGGCCTATATTATGTGCATGATTATACAAACTCCTGGCCACTGGGGGTCACTGAGTGCACACTCCCTAGTCAGAACTCCAGCCGGAGTGCGACGTAATGGTCACGTTATGCAACCATACTTTTTTGGTTAGTCTGTCACTTACTGAAATAGTACGTTAGTTTTCTGAGAGGTTGAGACCTAACCAAAAAAAATGTTATCATAACATTCTAATGAAGTAATGTCAAGACCAAATCCAAACAGAATGTTATAGTGACGTTCTGAATAGGTGAGGTTGAGACCTCACTTAAAAAGAACATTATTATAACTTCCATACCAGCGGAGGTCCCAACCTAACCTAAACAGAATGTTATTGTGATGTTCTGATTAGGAAAGGTCTTAACATCACATAACTGTGACTATCTCATTAGGTCAGGTGTCAACATAACCTAACCAGAATGTTATTGTGACATTCTCTTTTAGTCAGGTCTCAACCACACCTAAACAGAATGTTATTGTGACATTCTTGTTAAGTCTCAGCCTCATAAATAATGTTACAAGAATGTTATCAGAACGTCACAATGTAACGTTGCAACAGTTGGTTGTGTGTGTGTGTGGATGTGTGTGTGTGTGTGTGTGTGTGTGTGTGTGTGTGTGTGAAGGATATTAGGGCTAGAGCGCCAGTCTCTTGTATGCCGTAGAGTAATTAATACAGACCAAGTTCATTTTACTCTTGGATATACCCATAGAATAAAGGACTATATATTTTCATCCTACCAGTGGTTTAATTGTTCTTGGGTCTTCTGGGATCTAACCTACGGACCCAACAATAGCTGAATAAACAAAAACTACATAATGTTATCAGGATTCAGGGCTCTTACACAGAAGGTACTTACCAGGGTGAGAGAGTCCCCTAGTCTGACTTGGGACAGTGCCCACCGTCCACACACACTCAGGGTCCCCCAGCTCCTGTCCATTGGTCCTGCCATCTCCATCAGAGTCCTTCTCACACAAAGTCTGGTCCCACATCTGAAGCAAAAGTAAATAATTATCATATTACATGTATTACAAAATGTAATCCTCCTTTCCATTCCTCGCATACTATAAATGTGAAAAGGATGGTATGAAACTGTTCTATTTAATATTTTGTGCAAATATGTATTTCAACCAGGTTGAGACTAAAGGAGGAAAACCATTGAACAATCAACCCTAAATTCTGATTGTTTTGACCCGTCCTGGTCATTAATTTAAACAAAACTGGCTGAAAATGAGTGGGAATGTTGTTCCCACTGAGCAAATTGCTTGTCAAATGTCGCCGGCAATCTCTAAAGGCCTGTCCCCACAGGGAGATGGTTTTCTAATGATACAAGTTTATCGTCAGAAGATCCTGTTGACAACGATGAAAACGACGGGATTAACATCGTTGTCGTCGGAATTTTCGGACGATAAACGTTTATCGTTTGAAAACCTTTTTTTAAAAGATGTATAAGCTCATTGGGACATGATGGACGATGGATTTTGGACGGTAAACAGGTCTTTATTGTCCAGAAATCGGTGCCATAATCGGTCTGACAATAAACCCATTTGTCATCAGTGTGTTTCAATGTAAAATCAGGCCTGTTTATTGTTGACAACCAGGTGGCAATCATGTGGCTTCTATAATTACATGGCAACAGCCTGTCTATCACTGTCTGGCTTCACTGAGGATAAACTTCAGTTTATCATTCATAGTTTACTGTCAACATTTTTTACCCTTGGGGATGGGGCTTTAATGGACAAGAATGTCAGGTTGCTTGAACCTCCTGTATAATGTTATAGGCCTAGGCTTCGGCTTATTTTGTTCTGCCAGTATACAACAGATTAATGTGGTTTCTTCCCTGCAGAACAAAGTTGAATAAATTTATGGTTTTTCAAACTTATATGGAAAAAGCCATATCGTTATTTCATTATTACAACGGATAGCATATTTCCTTTTTCATACCTGCAGACTAGCCTAGATCAAAGTGTATACTGGAAAATATGTTGACAAAACTCAGTGATTAAGTATTGAAAGTATTAATAATCATGGGATCATTTTTGGTTTGATGTTATAGAAAACTATTTATGATCATTTTTCATTTCATGTATGTATTTTTATGTATATATTTATCATTTCATGAGGTGTTTTTTTACAGACAGATATATAGCAAATACTTGTATATTTTCTATAGATTTCTCTGTACTATTGTTGACAAAATTAGGCCAAAATAACCTGCAGGTTACTATGATACTGAAAATCAGCTATATGTGGTAGGGAGAATTAAAGAGCAATAAAACAGCTTACAAAAGAGTTGGCAGCAAAGTCCAACCCAAACGGGTTCCTCTCCCCTCCTCCCTGGACGTTCTTGTGGCCCACTCCGTGCCAGAGGTAGTTGGGGAGACAGGGGTGTGGTACCCGATCTCCGTTAGGGATTCTGTCCTGGTACATCTTGTACCCATCTAGGGCCCCCAGAAGGGAACCTAGCAGAGTCACGCACAGTAGAAGGTTCTGAAATTAGACAGGAATAATTTGACAAAGAAAGATGCTTAGGAGGAAAACTACTGTTCTGGGCCTCTGGGTACCAGCCATAGGCTACTAGTGTACACATTGAGCACCAGCGCCAAAGAAAGTTCCCGGAGTGTTTCACTGATACCTATAGCTGGTACCCAGTGGCCCAGGAAGGTAATTCACTTCCTCAAAAACTACAAGAACAGAAATCAATTTGCGTTATTCTTTTACTTCTATCAAGTTGCTGTTAAGAAGCATACATATATATATATATATATATATATATATGCATATATCTAGGACAATCACCCCTGGGACAATCACCCCTGGGACAACTACCCCTTGAACAACTACCCCTTAGGACAATTACCCTCTAGGACTATTACCCCCATATGACAACTACCCTGGGACAACTACCCCTTAGGACAATAACCCCTTAGGACAATTGCCCCTTATGACAATTGCCCCTATCGGTAGGACAACTACCCCTATGTCCTAAGGGGTAGTTGTCCTAAGGGGTAGTTTCCAGGGGTAGTGTTGTCCTATGGGGGTAATACGTACTCCTGGGGGGTAGTTGTCCTCAAGGTAGTTGTCCCAGGGGTATTTGTCCTGTCACTTATATATATATATATATATATATATAATAATATATATATGCATATTATGATAGATCTTGAAGAACTTGAAGACAAAAATAGGTATAAGCTATTGACCTAGATTGATTTCCTTGTTCTAAAAATGCATAAATATAGTGTTAAACCATCTGTCAGTTGTATATTTAGATTTGCCAATTATATTATAAACCAACTTCCATGAAAATTATTTAGAATAACTATGTCATCGCAACATGACACTGAACCCCAGCCACCATCCCAGTATATTAATCTAATGAATTATTTGGAAATATTTTTCTTCTCTTCATTTACACAGTTACGATAGGTGGTTCTTCATTCTAGCTTAGATCTAGTTGTTTTTCAAGTTGAACGTTTTTTTTCTTTGCGTAACTCCGGGGACTTACTGCAAAGAGGTTTTCTCTTCATACCTTAGCAATACAATGGTAGGTATAGGATAATATTAATCATTCTCTCATTTATTTAGAAAATATTATTTTGAAATAAGTCACAAAACCTTCAAAGGGAAAGGTCAAGGTTAAGATTCAGGACTAATGAAATTCCCTAATCGTGATTATGAGTCATCATTATCGTCTACCACCACGAACTTCCTGGTTCATCTGTGCGTGTGCTACCTCCTTGCTGATTGTGTTCTGAAATTATCTAAGTGTTCCTAAACTGTAGATATGTGCAGATTGTCGCACGTTTCTATAAGTTAGAATATTTCAGCTTTAACACATATGGAAATAGATGCTATTGGCCTTACTCTCACCAAAACAGTGGCGTTTTACCTTTAGCTTTACCCTGCTTTAGTCTACCTTTAGTGTATGAATTGAGGATGTGTATATGTATCACTTACCATCCTAGCACGTCCATTCACCGTCTAAACTGTGATATCTGCAGGTTAGGCTGTGGGGTTTTATAAACAAAGTTAAAGCCAAATGATTGGCTGGGCCGTCTATCCATGAAAGGACACTTTTAAGCCCCGTACCCACTAGGCAATTTCACCGTCGCCCAGCTACAGCATGTCAATCAAATTGGCCACACAATCGCCTGGTGATCACAATCACTGAGTGATTCCCTGTGGATATGATCGATAACAATCGACGAAATCGTCGGCAAAATTGCCATAACTATGTTATTATATATCCCTAAGTCCAGTCTCTCTCAGGCATCACCAAGCCTAGACTCCTGTATCTCTGAGGCATCACCAGGCCTAGACGCCAGATGCCTGAGAGATACATTTCAGAATTCCTTAGAAATGCAAAAATATTGAAAAAAAAGATAGAGAAATGATTTTTTGTGTGTGGAATCATAGATAATCAGTCTAGATATGCAATATCTAGTATATCAATGATAATAAATATCTATTATTTCTTGGATAGCTATACTTGGCTCATTATTGGACCAATGGGCACCACAGTGGCGTCTTTTGGGAATATTCCTCAAGTAAATTGGTGTCCATTTTGTGCTATATGAAAATTCAGTGGCGTCTTGAAAAGGTTAAATATTATGATTTCCTAAATTCTATTAATTGACAGATTTGCCGGTTTGCCATCTGATCAAAATGCTGTATTTTAAGGCAAAATAGAGTTGGGCATTATAGGCTGGACTAAAAGGCTTTAATATTGTTTTCTATGGGGAAAAGGCCAAAATATTCAGCTACATTTTACAAATATTAGGAGCAATCTGTCAACTAAATTGCTTCAGTTAGTGTTGCTTTATGCAACCATCTTCAGGAAAAAAGTGCATTTAGAAAATATTACATGGTGAACTTTAATGTTGCCATAATCTAGGTTGGGCTTATTATAGTCAGCGTGGAGACAAAAGAATTTTTTTTAAAAAAAGTCATACTGTTTTGTTGTCTATCGTCGAATCTATTGTCACCATGTCAGACAGTGTGAAAGCTGCTTCAAACCAAAGACTCCAAGCTCGAGACGAATCAAACTTTAGGATGAGGTCAGGATATGGGACGCAGAGGTGGTCACGGTACCTTGGCAACCTCTGCGTCCCATTTCCCGACCTCCAAAGCCGCCTCTCCCGATCCCTTTCAGCAAAGGTGTACTATTTTTAAGTCAAACCAATTTAGGATGTCTACGCGTCCTATATCCTGACCTCATGATGAGGTCAGGATATAGGACACCCATGATGAGGTCAGGATATAGGACGCACAGGGGGTTACGGTACCATGAGATCAGCTAAAAGAAGGCTGGGTCACATAAAATGTAAATTTGATCTTTTCACTTTTATATTTTGAACAATGATTATCATCTAATTTTTAAAAAAAAGTATAATTTTCATAATGCTGCAGGTGTGCTCTTTGCATCCTGACTAATGGAAATGTACCTCAGAACCTATAACTATCTTTTACCTGTGTTACCAGTTTCTCGTGACGTAGAATAGTATCTTTGGCTAAATGAAAAGTCTTATACACCATTCAGCGCATTAGACAAAGATAAACATGTTCATATAAACAGATAAAGATGAATTGACGCTAAGTTCCTTTCAGTTAATAAGCAATTTATCTTCAAAGAATTAAAGTTAGGAAATGCGTTTCTTTAAATAGTTTCTCATGTTATCTTCTTATTATCATATAAATGTATAGTTTTGATTGAAGAACGACCAAGTTTGCAAATCCAATGAATTTCATTATCGTATCTAATGTACATGTGAGTATATATGTACATGCTAAAACGTTAATCACGGTCACAACACCAGTGTCAATGAGGGTAACGAGTTATCATTCTCTACCTTTCCACAAAAATTGTCAACAATTTTTAAATTTCAGAAGAGATATATAGATGAGAAAATCATTCCAACATTTTAAAACGCGCGGGAAATTAAGAGACTATATAGGACTTTGGCGCCAAAAATGTAGCCGTTACTCCCCCCCCCCCCTCCCCTCCCCCCCTTAACCCACCTTGGACCACTTAGGGGAGCAGAGGTGAATTTCTCAGGGACGACTATTCTGTGGGACACCGCCGGGAGTCGACAGTGGTCACAACGAGGCTGATGGGGTGGTCAAGGTCACGTAGAAGGTCAGGGTCAAGGTGGGACCCTCGGGCCTCCAGGGCAGTGCGGAGTTGAACTAATGTGACAACAAAGGTTTACCGATGGACAACCATTAAGGGGACGGCATGGGGTCCGTGTCTATAACTATAAGGGGTGACTGTATGCCCTGGGGTGGAGGGGCTTATGGCTGCAGGATGGTGAGAGTGATATCTTCTTTGTCCATGCTTGTCCAAAGGGATGGGTCAATGCATCCTTTGACGTGGGTCCCTGTATAATCTCTACATCTTAGACGACCTAAGAACATCTATATTCAGGGGTGGATCCAGGATTGTGAAAAAGGGTGCAGGAGTTTTACATTAAACATATCTAAATTTGGCCAAAAAAAGGGGGGACGCACGCCTTGCATGCCCCCCCCCCCCTAAATCTGCGCCTGATATTGAAGATAAAACTCGATTTCGGGACTTTATTGTACTCTCCTCTTTCCAAGGGCAAGGAGAGTTGAGTGGGAGAGGCCTCGACATGGGTATAATGCCTAGGGGGTGGCTACGGCTTCACAGATGATTCAAAATCATATAAACCGATAACAACTTTATCCAGCAGCCATTTGTGATATATTCAATTGCATTACGTTTGATAAGCTTCATACCGTGTGCCTGTGATAAAATGAGCTTGAGTTAGTATTTGATTTTATCAGTATGTAGAATGAAGGATGGAGCTCCTTCAAATTCATTACAAGTGTTAGCTTGATTTTATTGAAATATAAGGGATTTACATGAGGGACCCTGTATGGTCAATCAAGACACTTCCTTCCACAGTCATCACCCCACCTCCCTCAGTCATGGTCGGGTGGCCCAGGAGGCCTCTTCCCACCACCGATGGGATAGGCATGGGTAGCTATGTAATCAACACGGTGACAGACGGTGCAAGGTACGGATTTAGCTGGACCAGTGCACCACCTCGACTATGCCGCCTCTGCCTTCTGGGACGGTGTCTGGGGTGAGGGGCGGGCGGGTAAGGGGTCGGGGTTGAGAGGTGCGACTGTCGCGCAGGATGTCTGTGTTGTAGTAAGCAATAGTTGGAGAGCTATTGACTCTTAAAACAATACCCATACATGTACTATACATACATACATACATACATACATACATACATACATACATACATACATACATACATACATACATACAAACATACATACATACATACATACATACATACATACATATATATATATACATATATATATATATATATGTGTGTGTGTGTGTGTGTATGATAGAAAGGGGGTATATCGTGCATCTTATTTAATTTGATCAAATGTTCCTTGTCACTGCAATAAGAAAAACCCCTTTTTTTCTTATAGGAACATATGAAACGTTTTTGTCCTATAGGAACATATGAAACGTATCATCAAATTGATATGAAATGTAGGTAAAATAAAGAATTTAACCATACTGCTTCCAATGCTTCCAATACTGCTACTGTCGCGAAGGGTACCTGAGGTCGCAGAGATGTTGTGGTAGGCACTGACTCCCAAAACAATAGGGGGAACCAGACATCACACATGTTTGTTGTATCGCACACCTGTAGCTAATTGCTTTGAACATTTTCTTCTTTTTCAATTAGCAAAATTATCATCAGGGCATACCCTGGTCTTCCTGGCAATACATGAAAATCAGTGCATAGTGAAAATAAATCACACATGAATAAATAGTGAATTTATGGAATATGGACGAGGTAGGAAAAAGAGAACATCAAAATTAGCCATTTAAATTGCAGTATCATTAAATCAATTTTACATATATGTTTGAAACACTTTTTTCAAACTCATTTTGAAATGCTGTAAGTTCCCACTCTCTGGAATATAAACAGGCAATTTAGAAAAAAAAAATTGTTAGGGACCATTGCCTTTAGCATCTATTCATCACGTCTTTTGCATTATGATGATATCTTTATACATGTAATAACATTTGGAAAAGCTTTATTGCGGCAAGCACACACAGTGCAGCTAGGAATGATTCCCCACGAAAATAGCCAAAGATGCCCTGTGTCCACACCACGGCGAGGGTGCGCACTGCTCTGTTGTGTACAGTGCAGACAGGGTTGGATCGGGTGCACGCAAAGGGACCAGAGGTTACTAGTAAGATTTAGGCATGTGCTAGTTCAGGTACTCTAAATTGGAGATTCAAAAACTTAACAATTTTACATTACAAAGTAGTACAAGCATCTGTGGTGGTCAAAGCTATTAGGTCTAAACATAACATTCTATCTGCTATGTCACTGTGTCTTTTGTCCCTTACTCGCTCCCCGTTCACTGACCCTACTATAAGATTGTAGATATAAGGCATAAAGTCCCAGTATAATTTATAACGAAACACATTGAAACTTTACACAAGGACAAATACCATACCTGTAACCTTATTAAAGGTGGTCTATTTAGAGGTCAGCCATCACTCTCCAAGCACATCCATGAATACCGACCAAAGAACGTCGAAATATGCCTCTCCCATAGTTGACATATCTGCACATTCCCCCACTCCCTGCCCGGATGGTCAGGGCCGGGAAGCAGGGAAGGGGGGAGCAGCGTTAACCTGGATGGACCGATAAGAAGCCTGGCGTGCATTCAAACCCGAGAAAATTGCATTTTAACTTATAAAAACTTCGATTCAATCTCAGGAAAACATTGCCATTAAAATAGATTTTTATTGTCTTTCTCTATTCCTTGAATGTATGCATCATTGTTTTCCCTTTTAAACTAAAAGGTCAAAATGACCTGAAAATAATAGTAATATAAGTTATTTTCAAGGTCGTCGTGGTTGAAGCTAGATTAGGATAGGACTTTTAAATAAACTAATACATAAAGCCAAAACCTAAAATTGATGATGTGTAGTGGGCAGCGACAGGGAGCAATTGCAACTTGTTCCAAACGGTTGTGGGCCTGATTTATAGTGACATGTTACTAACTGCGTGTAACTATGGTTCCCAGATCCAGTGACGTCACCGCCTCCACCAGAAAATATTTTGTAGCATCGCTACACAAATTTCATGCTATTAAATGCAATTGCCTCTGATGACCCAGTTCCCTTTCACAGAAGTTTCCTGAACTGGATTGGTTGTCAAAGCCAGACCTAATTTTCACATTTCAATTGAATTTATGATAAAATGATGACATAAACGAGTTTATCTTCCATGTCCCAGACCAGCTCCGGGGCCTGCTCCCTAGGTAGGGGTCAGGGAGTGGCCGGGGGTTATCTACACACAGATTATAGTCACAGATAAGACGGTACAGGGGTCGACATGCCCAATGATCACGGGCAGAGGACCGCTTGTAGCCACCATGAGCACACGCCCGATTCCAATACCTAAAGGCCCGGCCACATTGCCCAACTCAACTCAACTCGACTGTCGTAGGTGTTTAAGGCGCCAGGGACCTACGACTGTCTGGTCTCAGTAAAGGACGCCTTCCTGGCCACACTTAAGGACTCAACAATCGTAGACTTTTGCCATATGGGCTACTCTATAATATAAACACAGATAGAAAAATATAACAAATCATCATTGTGTCATTTAGTAAACATCTATAAGTATCAAGAGTTCACAGAAGTTAAAGACTTCTTATTTTGGTAACCATGCAGACTTTGAAATAAATGAATATATCACTAAGGTCAATCATTAGAGCCATGAATTAATTTTGATTTAATAGCTTAGAATTATGATACGGCCTAATAGCTAAAAAAACTACAAATAACTGTCATTTAAGAATAAAGTATAGACATATGACATCGATTACTGGCTCTATTACTGATGAGTCGAGTTGAGTTGAGTCTCAAGGGATGCCACACCTATGATACGGCCCTTTAAGACCCGACGATTGGGTCTTACATCTTCATCTTCTCAAGATGTACGACCCGACGGATTGGTCGTAGATATAGCTACGATTGCAGTCGTAGGTGTAGGCCACACTCTACGACTGACCCCAACTCAACTCAACTCGACGGTCGAGTTGAGTTCAGTTGTGCAGTGTGGCCGGGCCTTAAGGTTTTGCTTTTCCCGAATATGTCTTCTTGTGTGTATTTGTCCAGTCGCTTCCCGATATGCACTGCTATATTTTCGTTTTGCTATTCTCACTGATTGTATTTTGATGTGTTACTTCAGCTTTAATGACAGGTCTTCCATGCTAGAAAGATTTTAAGAAAGACAATATGTGAACCATAGAACTATCGCATGACAACTTATTGGGACATTTCATCTTCATCTTTCGAGACCAGCTTCCAAGGTTTATGCAACGAGTATAGACGAGTATTCACACTTCTGTCTATACCCGTAGGTCTATGTAACGCTGTAATCCCGAAGAAGGTCCTTTTATATGCTGAAACGTTGAGTTTGCATATTATAAAGGTTTCATAGATTTCAAACTAGATTTCTGCCTATCTCCATTCTGGCACATGATTTCAATATGTTATCATTTCATAGGAGTCTTTCTGACCAAGGTATACATTAAGAATCCTTCTATTCTTGATGTAATGAAGATTAGGCAATTGACTCCTAAAATGAGTTTACCACGTGCAATAACCAATCTTTTGGTTTAATGTCCTCAATTCCTGTCAGTAAAACCTAAACCCATGCTCGTTCAGTCCCTCTAACGGGCCCCTCGACCTGTCAGTCCGTGTATACGTTATGGTCTTTTAATGAAGCCAATGCAGAGTCCTAATGTTTCCCCTTCCCGCCCTGCCCAAACAAACAAAGACCTAGTGTGACCAATCACCACCAGGGGGTCACTTACTGCCCGCTGGAGGGCGCCACCTTCCTCCAGGGGGCTCAGGTCGGTGGTCTGTAGGGGTGGGGGGGGGGGGGGTGTCCTGTACACCCATCATACAGCGTTCTCCAACCATAAAAATATTTTAGGTCGAATATTTAGGGCTCAAATTTGATCCCCCTTTAGGTACAAGTTTTCATGTATACATGTATACATGTATACATGATATTATGATAATATTATGATGATATACGTATATACTTATATATAATTTGAATTTTAAACAATGTAATACAATATTCCACATATGTGAAATTATATACTTATAAACAGCTGTCCCTTCAAAAAGGGAATCCCTTTCTCTCATTTTCGCGAATCTCGTTGTTAAAACTAAAAGCCACCCCTTTTTTAAATTTTCGAGAACATGTGAACTCCTTGAAAATACCCCCTTTCTCCGCGATTTTAGAACGCTGATGCATATCCAGTTGACGAGAGAGTGAGGGTACCTGGGCAGGGGTGAGGGTCCGGCGGCTAAAAGTAATGGTTTGGTTCATAGGTTTGCACAAATAAGTTGAACGTAATCCTATATAATATCGAGAAGATAATGTTGTTAGCAAATGTCCCTAGCACATTTATGATTATCCTTATACAAACCATGGTAAGTATTAAACATGTCGTTGAAAGAAAAGCGACGTCTACAGAAAAGACCAGAAAAGTAAGTTCTTTTCAATTGCCAGGGCTTCAATGTGTGGCAGAATGAAATAATCATGGGAAATGTGTTTTTCATCTTTTTATTTTAGGACGGTCTTCTTCTGACGAACAGATCGCATACACATAAAATGACCCAGGTGAAACACATACTATATGATGTATTTCGGTACGGGCTTTATACTTGTTATATTCTATACCAATAAGAATATTAAGCGAATCATTTTTTGCCACAATTACATGAACAGGGATGGATAACAAATCAACACAGTGACGAAGTGCGGGAAAGTGCCTATCCCTGGGGCACATGGGGCACCTTTTCAGCTGATTTGCGCCGACCAGGTTGACCTCGGGTATTGTTTCAAGGGTTCACTTTAATGTAGATTAGCTCGGCGGGCGTTTGGTAGCATGTACCTGGGTTTAATCAGAGCTCTGGGTGGTTGACGCAGTGGTTTAATTAGGCTGTCGGGACAGGGCAGGGTGGTCACGGCGTGTCGGGCAGAGGCGGGGGTAGGGTATCCTCTGTGGTCAGACACCGCTACTGGCCGGACGGATGGGATGTCACACGAACTGATGAAGACCAGTCGGCGGACGTTATCTGTCAGGTCTTCTTACACGTCATAATTGGTGCTGTATATGATATGTGGTACAGGGACGTAGTTTATCATTAAGTAGACAGATCACAGGTTATTCGGAATGCCTACAATGAACTACATGACTACTTCATATCTTCTGAAATGCAATATTCGAAATTTGTAACCTGCACCGCAAGCTCCTCGCCCTTCTGGAATGGCAATACCCAGAGACGAATACTTGTCTAGAATTGGTGGATACTATCTTTTTGAAGCCTCCCAGGAAGACTTGGTATTGTGGTAGATAAAATCTACAAACGAAACGCAGTCCCTTATAATGTACCATCGATCTTTGTTCCGCAACATTATAGCATTAATATTTCATAATATCATCATTTGTCGTTAATATAGGATTGTCATTGCAACATGAGTATGGCAGAGTGTGTATTTTTTAGGGCTGAATGCCTGAATCGTCTTCACAGGAATAGAGCATTTATGTATAACTATTTGCCTCAATGTAATTGCAATTTATTTGTGAAGACCACAAAGATATTATGGAGATCGATATAGAAAACAAGAAAATTAAATTGTTGATCCTCTATAATATTATTCAGATTATCTATGAATATACAGGAACATAAACTATTTTCGTAAAATCATTCAAAAACGTTTTCCTGCAAGTTTGTTTTCTGAACTTAATAACCTTTGTGTAGGGTGAGTTGAGTGCATTGAACTAGTGTCAAATTTAGACATCAAGGTGTTCCGGGGAAAACCCAATCAACACATTGAATGTCATCGATGACAGGGGAGAGGCTGGGGAGGGGCCAGATCCTGTTTCCTCGGCCAATACCAGTAGGGAGTGTGTAGGTGGTGGTAGGGGCAGGAGGGCGAGGGGAATCGAGGGGAGTCGAGGGGGGTTACCTGAATTTGAATTCAAATGTTGGCTTGCAACTTGCCCTCCCCTCTGAATTGTCCCCCCCCTCCTTCCCCCCTCCCCCCCCCCAAAAAAAAAAGAAAGAAAGAAAGAAAAAAGAGAGTAGGAAGAAAAAGTTTATTGGTTAAAGGGTTGGATTGTCAGCCTTGAGTTTGACGATATAATACATGTAATGTTTATAGAATTCCAAAAATTAGAATAAATGTTTCTTTATTATTTACCCCGGGATTTATACCCCTCTGGGGTTCGATATGTTGAGGTTCATATTTCTTGCAGTTGGGGGTGGGGGTAACTAAACCTGTATTATGCTGGTCCCCGCCGCTCTCAGTGCTAGGAGGACTCGGCGTGAGATACTGCAGGTTCAGGCTATTTTTTCCAGGGACCTGATTGGTCGAAAAGTGGTGATGTGACGCCGAGTTAGCCAAAATCTGACTTAAGGCCATATTCCACTATGCGGTGGGGGGCCGTTTGCGGTGGGTTGTTCAACCACCGCAAATAACTTGCATTTCAGAAACCAACATGTTCGTTTCTGCCACCGCAAGCACTCGAAAGAAAACTTTATAAAATAATTATAGAAAACAAATAAAAAATTATAAAAAATTCATAACAATCATAACAAAATTTTTAAAAAGTCAAAAAAAAATTTTTTGGTCACATAAAAGAAGATCAAATCATTTGCGGTGGTGCTTGCTGTGACTCACCGCAAGCACCACTGCAAGCACCACCGCAAGCAATTTCTATATTCCACCTTGCGGTGCCTTCATTTACTAGCGGTGATGACAAAGACCGCTAGAGAATTGCCCACCGCGAACAAAACGCCGCAAGGTGGAATATGGCCTTAACTCAGCATTGGCTTGTACCTGCGCTCATTCATGACATACAGCGAGCTGAGCGGAGCGTGAGTTTGAGGCGCGGGGACCAGCGTAAACGTGTATGTGAATGCTGAAGGCATTATGTTGATATCAAACAATATACACACAACATAGACATAGTCAAGGTTATTTTGTAGCGGACACATTTTAAGACGAAGTGACCTCCACCCCTCCTCCCCTCGTCCATACACCAGGAGGGAATGTCCGGCCAAGGGCAGAGGAAGGACCTGGAGGGAGGGAGGGAGGAGGGGGGTTTGGTCCAGGTACCCCCACTCTCTGGACCATGGGATACGAAACAGCATTCTAAAAATCAGGGAGAAAGGGCCGGGGTGATCTGAAAGAAAATTTGCATGTCCGCGAAAATATTAAAACTATGGGGGTATCTTTTTACCAAAAATCAAGCAAGAAAATAGAAAAAAGGGGTGTTTTTTTCCTTTAAAAAACTGTATGGTAATCTATGTATAATACATAATAGAAATATGGCAGTTTTCAGTGTACGCCTCTTCAAAATACAGACACATGTACATACAGTTTTCAGCCCTCTAAGAGCCTAAAGCGAAGTATTGTAGTTAGTTCGCATTTTCAGAAAAAAGGGGTGTATTTGAGGCCCCAAAAATTGGTATTCAAATGAAAAAAGGGGTCTTTGGGAGCCCAAAAATTCGTAAAAGGGTTTATTTTATTCATTTTTAGAGTAGAGAAAACTAATGGGTTCCCACTTATTTGGTTAAGTTGGGGAACTTGGTTCTAGGTGCTCTGCCCCCCCCCTCCGATACCCCCCCCCCCTTGACCACCGTCGGACGATGGCTCCCACGTCAACACCAGGTCGTGACATCAGTGATAAAGTACCCGGATGTGAGTTGACCATAAAGGAGACACTCAGAGACCTCTTAGTGTCCTGCGGCGCCACATGGGAGCGCCACCACAGGAAGCTGTGGTCATCGACTTGGCGGTGTGAGGGTAGTGGATTAACTATGTCGAGATGAAGATGTTGGAAACAAAATTAGGGCAAAAACGTCGTGTTGTAAAGAAGATGTACATTAGTTTACATCTGTGTCTAAGATTGCATAATATGCAATCTTTGCATCTGACACTTGAATTCTCCCTACCACAGATACCTGATATTCAGTATTTTAAGCACCTGCAGGCTAATTTGGACTGATTTTGTCGACAAAGTCCTTAGAAAAACTATAGAAAATAACCAGATAATGGTTATATATCCATACCTGCAGGTAAAAATCAAGCCGAACCAAAGTACATGAATGAAGAGGAGGCATTCAAAATGAAAAATATTTCAATGTTATTTGAACTTCGTTTTATGCAACTGAAGATGCACTCACAAATGCACAAAAAGGCTTTTCATTTAAATCACAAAGGGGCCCCATAAATGTGAGAGTGAAACGAATGAATAAATATAGGTTCTTTCTACATTCATTCAAGCTACTCATTTGTCTCAATATACAAAAAAAAACTATTTCCAATTCTAGGAACATAAAACAGGTGAGTAATAGGGTGTGCTGGAAATAATTTGTTCTGAAAGAAGGAAAAAGTCATGTGCAGTCTTCTGCTTTATATCATACTTTTTCCTCCTATATTAGAGGCAACTTAAAAGATTGAGTCATGTCTTCAGTACAGGCAGGGCCATGTGATGTCAGAAGTAATGAGTCAAGCTCACAGGTTCCGTCTCTCTTTCAACATGTGAACCCTATACGCTCGGGTAGGTCCACAGGGACCCTTATGTTTCCTGTAGGCGTCAATTCAAACACTACTCCTTCTTATGAAATAAACTCAGGAAACGCAGCTGGGTTGGAAGAGGGAGGAATGGAGGAGCATTTGGCTCTAAAAAGATATATGTGAAGGTTTTCTCATGGCACTGTGGTGATAAGTTTTTGCCCTGATTAATTTCTGAGCGAACCCAACGATATATTTATAGGGTAGTGATGGGGAGGAGACTATTAACATGGACAGGGGATAAGAGATAACATTACGGGTGAATCTCTATGAGTTAGGGTGGGGAGGGCTCTACTCTTTCACTTTCAGAAAGATCCCACCCCGCTCCATTTTTCTGCAATCTTATGTCAGTCCCTTGTTTACTTAGTGATACACAAGTTCTTACGACATGGTCATTAATTTTGAATCATAGCTGGATAGTCGACCTAAGGGGTTTTGATGTTATTTAACATGTAGTTATGATACTCTTTTACCCTTCCTGTTTATGTTCAGTCGGTTACTTAAAATGGGGTATAGGTTGAGGCAGGAAAGTGGCCCTTTGACTGACTCTTAACACATCAAGCAAATATCTTTGTGTGAAACAGCCCCATAAACTTTTGCCACTTTAGCAGAGTAACCCCACCAACGTACCCCCCCCCCCCCATCCAGAGAGTGTCCTGCCCTGGCCAAGGGGCATTGAATCATCAACCAGGATAACATACACCCTGGTCTGGATCCACTTTGTCCTAGAAGACAGGGGTTCATGTTGGAGCAGCCATAACATATGCAGATCTGGGCACAAAGGCAGGCCTTGATTCTGAGTTATTAACCCAGAACGGGGCACAGACCTGAACGAAGGGGGTTGGTGTATTTCTGGCTGTAGAAATTGTATCATAATTATGGAAAACACTGCTTTTTTGCACGGGGAAGATGATTAACTTATCTGTAAGATCGTATACATCCTACGTCCTACTCATTTCTGAAGTTATGCCTGTAGATTATAATCTATTCCAATGAATATCATTCGCTACAAAACCTTAGTGAGAATTAATCTTGTCCTCGATTACACTGTAAGAAGTAAATGCTGTAGATTTACAGCAAAGTTTGCTGGCAACAATGTTTCCAGCAAACTTTGCTGTACAATTACAGCATGTGATGTACTTTAGATTTTACAGTACATGGTACTGTAGATGGCTTACAGCAAACTTTGCTGTAAATTTACAGTACACAATATACTGTAAATTGTATAGTACATGGTACTGTAGATGTCTTACAGCAAACTGTGTTGTAAATAAACAACAAACTTTGCTGTAAATTTACAGTGTACTGTTATTTAACAGCACTTTGAATTTAAAGCCCTTTATCGTCTATTTTAAATAGAATATTACCCATAATGCAATTCAAATGTTGATTCCCAGCCACAGACCAATAAAGGTTGTGGGATGTAATGATACTAGATTTACTAGCTCGCTCATACATGCACTGGGTTATGTTGCAGCAGGTTTGAGAGGTTATTACTTACCTATTGTGACGTTCCTCGGTAGGTCAGGGTTTCCGATTCCTACAACAGAGGGACGTGGGGATTGTTTCGGGTCTCAGCCGGACGGGGAATCCGGGCAAGAAACCGAGATGTGATATTTAGAGTCGTGCCTCGCGCACGAGGGGGCTTTGAGTGGGTCGATCGGGAAATCGGCATTCGTCGACGGGGGAGGGGTGTATCAGCCGGGCTGGACCGAGGGGCCTCAGCCACGGGGCGGGGTACAGGCACTTCCGTTGACGGGCAGAGGACTGCGGGGGAGGAAAAATGGTAGGGATAGGTGCAGGCCGTTTCTCTGGTGTCGGTACTCTCTTCGGGGCCTACTGCGGACGATCTACTCTCGTTCTCGGTCCGCGGGGATGTCGGGCCGACAGTCGCCTATTGTTTGGTAGCGTGGGGCCGAGCCAGTCGCGCCTTCGTTCCCCCAGTCCCTGGGTTTCCGTCGCCCGTTTTGGGCCCTCGTGCCAGTCCGGTCCTCCGTTCTCGGGACTCCATCCAGGCCATTCTCGGGCCTTCGTGCCCTGTTTCGGTCCCTCGGGCCTTCGGGACCCCGTCTTAAGTTTCGCCTTATTTCTTCTAACTTTTACTATTTTACTTAGACTTCTAGTCAGCTAGCCTGTATTGGATCATCTTATCAGTTACCATAGGAAGAAGACACATGTTGACACAAGAAGTGCTGTAAAGGAACTCATTTATTCTCGGGCCTCACTGCCCCTTTTATAGTCTAGTGGTCAGCCCTGATTGGCTGTCTCTGATCACGTGGTTACAAATGACATCACTTCCGGTTTACTTTATCACTTCCGGTTTACATATTTCTCGGGACTTTCGGGTTTTCGGGCTTTTACAATTTCGGGCCTTTCGGGCCTTTTGGGCCTTTTGGGCTTTTCGGGCCCGTTACACAATATACTTTACTCCGTCGCATTATCTTACTTTTCATGTTTCGGTCTTAACAATTGATGAATAGACATTCATCACACCATAAACTAAACTTAGCACCAAAAAGGCATCTATGCATGAAAATTATCATTATTTCGTAATAATACCAATTATTTGTATGTATTTCAAAAACTTAATACAGTAGTATATTTAATGTGTATGGTATTCACTATTTGCCATCATTAAAATGTATTAATTTATACTGAAAATATGGTTTTAAAGTAATATTCTAAAAACGTTTTTTATTATTTACTTTTGCACTCCTGGTGGTCACTGCTTTTTACAGTAAGATGTGCTGTAAAAATACAACCTCATCATGTAATTTCAAATGAACAGTACACATTTTGTAATCCTACAGTAAGTTTAACTGTTTATTTTCCAACAGCAAACAATACTGTAAATGAACTGTACAGTTTGCTGTAAATAAACATTAACTTTTTACAGTGTACTTTGAAAACAGTCCACTGCAATATCTGTCATATTCACTATAACTGTTGATTGAAGAGGTCACTTCATGGTACTTGAACGGCAATACATGCCTACTTTTTCTTTGGTTTTCAAACCCTTTCTTAGGAAGTATCGTTAAGGGCTACTATAATTATTCAGTGTACCCAACAGAATTAGTATAACATTTAACGGTTCTGTCTTGACCAGTTGTTCAAGGGCCTGCTGCATGTGCTGGGTATAACTGTCACGCTGACCAGAGTTTGATGACCAGTGCAGGCAACAGCGGTATTGCTGCCAGGCTGTTAGGGCCATTGACCTTTGATTGACTCTCACATTACAGTCTCTGCCAATTGCCTCTTCACCCTCTGACAGAAGGCCACATGTGGACTGCACTCCAACAACGCCCCAACAACTTATAGGGGATACGTAAGTATTGGGATCTGACTCCCACTTGAGCAGCCCAAATCATAGTACTTTTAATCTTCATCGTCTAGCTGATTACCAATCGGTGACCGCTTAGCTATAGTCTAATCGGACATGGAGATAACTAGCCCTTGGTATTTTGCTCATCTCTCATGATTACACCCCGAGCACCAGGGCAAAGAAAGTTACCGGTGTGGTACACTGATACCTATAGCTTGTACCGAGAGGTCCAGAAAAGTCATTCTCATCATCCCTATCACTATTTTTTTGGCCCTGATAAAACATGCCGGTCAGAAACCGAGCCAAGGGCCTAAAGTAGATTGACCTTGGTTTGTCCCAGGCTTTGGGTAGATAAGAAATCATGCTTCCTTCTATCCTTATAGTAACCCAGCGTTGGCCAGAGGCCTGAGCTTCAGCCCCTGGCAGCTTAACCAGTTCCTAACCCACTCACCCCTAAAATTGCTAGATTCTACCGCAATAGTTGGTCGATTGTAGCACCGATTCAGTATAACAACCAGTATACAATAATTATTGAAATAAACATATCCTCTTTGATATGGATAAATGCTGAAATTGATCACTTAGGCCTATCCTGGTGGGATCTGTCGATTTCAGCGCAAATCGGGCATCCGACTACGATCTTAGCATCTAGTCCGTGCTCTATAGTCTAGTGAGTATGATTCCCCAGGATTTGTGTTCAAATGCATTTAAGTATGTTTCAACCACCTCACAAAGGTAGAACTGTAACCAGTGCCATACCCACCAGTTAACTTCACCTCACGGTACCCCGGTGGTCCCAGACGGCCCCCCATTGGTCGAGCACATGTCACGTGACCGGTGACCATGGAGATCAAACATGGCGGCCGCCGGCCCCCCGTCCGGCCAGACGTCGACCGGCCAAACGTAAACAGGGCGCTGTTTGCGGAACAAATTAATTTATCTTGTCCACTGTTTTGGAACAGATACAAGCCGCATGGCCCTTGTACGTGCTATCTACGGGAAGGTCTGGGCAGTGGTTTAGACATGTGTTGGTGGAGAGTGGCATCCAAAGGGTCGATCCAAGGTGAAGGTCCAGGAAATCACGCAGTACGCCCAACCCTCCAACAATTGATCTAAGTATATATACATGTACAAAGAAAAAGTAGGAAAATAACAATAGTTTCAAATATCTAAAATGAAAAAGTATGTCGCAATTGAACTAACTTCGTAGAAATGGCAATTGGATGAAATTGCACTTTTATATAGATGGACCTTAATTGGACAAAGGGGCTGCTTATGGCGGGAGAGATTGTCCTTTGAGTTCTCAGAAACGCTGCTATCCTGTGTCATTACACTAATACTCTAAATTATACTAATGTCCTTGTCAATAGGGTCCATGTCGCCCTATCAGGTTTTTAAGAATCTGGGGGTCTATAGCTGTAACATCCTCTCAGCCCTCTCAATTGACATCATTTAGTAAGAATCCTTTCACAGAATTACAGTAGACTTTTATATATATAGGCCTATATATAATGTGTGTGTGTGTTTTGTATGACCAATCTAAACAAGCTACAGTTGTTTCAAGCTCTAAATAGTGATGCGGATAGCTAACCCTTTCTTCAGAGAGATTCCACTTCCCTTCAAAGTACACAATACGTCAACGCTGACGTTGACGTCAATTTGGGCCGTAAATCTCACGTCACCCGTCCATCTAGACGTGGGTCCCGTGAAGTCTACGTGGAAACGTGGGGGTAAACTGTCCGTGAAGAGCCCCTGTCTCATCCTTACCCTGACCATCAACGGCCGGCCGGCGGATAAATAAACTCTTTTGGGCATCACTTCTGGCGGCCCTCAGCCCATGACAGATCTCAGTCAACGATATCCAAACTGTTTAGAAATGAAATACGAGTGTGGAGTCGGTCGTCACACACCCTTCTTTTTAGGGTTTTTACGAGAGGTTTGGTAAGGGGTAGGGCCCCAGGGGGGGGGGTAACTTGGGCCTGAAAAGGTACCCACTGTGAAACGGACCTGCGAAGTGGGGGCGGTGCATGTCAAAAATGACCACTTTTTAGGAAAAAGGGGGGTGGTGAACTACATAATATAGAACAATACATGGGCAATAACTTAAAACTTAGCTTTCTGATACCTTATTTCATAAAGAAAACTAGAAATATTGTATCAGCAGTTTCCCTAGGCAGTTTTGGTGATATTTATTTAACACACCCTGATTTTTGGGGTGGTGATCTGTGTCCCCCAAATATAGGGGGCGGTCAACTAAAATTCAGGAGTGGTCAGTCACAAAGAGCGGGAGTGGTACTTTGGCAGTGGGTAGTAACCTTCGAAGAGTCAGTGCCCCCCCCCCCCCCATCCACGGGGATAGGGCTGAGAGGGCAGGGACGGATTGGTCAGAGGTAGAGAAGGGTGTTTATACTGAACCTGGGGATGTTTCACCTCAGCCAGGGACAGGTTGTGTCCCTTGAACGACATGGGTACTCGAGTCGTCTCTCAACTGGAAGGAATGAAGTCAAGGAAGTGATTAGGGGAAGTAGCCTACTAGGGGTTGGAAAAGGGGTTGGTTGATACTTCTAGGGTTGTGTTGAGCATGTGTAGCAGTCAGGGGCGGATCCAGAAATTTTCAAAAGGTGGGCGGCCTAATGTGAAATTTCCCTCCAGGCCTTCTTGGGCCGAGAATCTTACACTAAAAATATCAATGATTGGCTCAAAATAGGGGGATGCGCCCCCCCCCCCCCCCCGCTTAAGCCGCCACTGTGGCTTGAAGAGAAGGATATGGGCCTTCCATTAAGTATGTACGCATCAAGGGGGGGAGGGTCTGAGATTGTTTAAAATGTGTGTACATTTTAGAACATATCCTATGCGTACTTTTGCCCAAGGGGGGGGGGGGTGAAAATGTGCGTATACTTAATTACTAAATGGAAGGCCCCATAGTTATAAATGTCCCCATATAAATGGAAATAATGGATTTCACGGGCTTTTTATACATGTAGGATACTTTCTCCTATACTGGATTATTCCACTTTACCATGACCTGGTTTCTTTTACTTTTATCTTGCACCATTGGCATGATTTATGAAAAACGCTATTTGTAAGTAGCACTCAAGTCCACGCGTCTGCTTAGATATCAATACAGCGTACACAAAGCTTCACTAAAGCTTTTAGAGGCAAGGGAACGAGAGTATCGTTTCCCAATTTTGTGACACAATTGGAATGCTACAATTGTCTCAGAAATACTTCCCATTATTCGACTTTTTTTCGCCAATTATTTTGTTATTACAAGTAGACGTTGGCAGTATCAAGCTGCAACGACGCCAGTATCTTGTTTTTTCTGGATGTCTAAGGAATAGCAGTTTAGTGTTTACAGAAGGCCATGAGCAGTTAGATAAGTTAAACAGAGTCTGACAAGTCCCCTTAGGACCAGACCTGAGGTACTTGTAGGATAGAAGCCCAAGGCTGGGGTCAAGTCACTCCAAGACATAGATCGTCCCCAGTTTACTTTATCGGAGGTTCTGTTATGACAGATCTACTTTTTTGGGTGCGACTGTTACATGGAATAGAAAGAGATGAAATGTGAGTACTTGATAAACTTGATGCCCCGACATAAGGTGTATACAGATGGATAGGGATGGAGCTTAGACAGTTCTCTCTTGGTAGCCCAGCTCGGGGGAGGGGGGCACTGACTCTTTTCAAGTCACTACCCTCTGACAAACTACTGCCCCTGATTTTTGTGACTGACCGTCCCTCAATTCTAATTGACTACCTCCTATTTCTGGGAGATAGAGATCACTGCCTGCAAAAATCAGGGTGTGTCAATACCAGAAAATATACAGAATAACCAAAACTGTTTAGGAAATTTTCTGATAATGTTTCTTCAGTTATTTCTGGGTGAAATAAAGTAGCAAAAGGGTTAAGTTTGAGTTATTGCCCCTACATTGTTCTCTATTGATGTAGTTGACTGCCCCCTTTTTTGCCTTAAAAGTGATTGACCGCCTCTCATTTTTGACATTCACTGCCCCTGCTGCACCAGTCCGTTTGGCAGTGTGTACCTTTCCAAGTCCAAGTCCTCCCCCCCCCCCCCGCCCTCGGCGCTGAGGCAGTTCCCTCTTGACAGCCTAGGCCTTGGGTAGGCTAAAAGTCCGGACTAAAAGCATGAGACCCATAGATAAGTATGTACATCACGATATGGGAATGTTTGGGGTATGTGTTTATTTGATAAATGCAGGATATATGTTCATGAACCCGCCATGTTTCTCAATTTCAGCTGAATATAATATATGGGCTTTAAAATAAAAAAGGGGTCCCTGCCCTAAACATTGTGATGGGATCTTGATAATTTGGGTGCCTCAGACGGGAAGGGGGGGGGGGCATTTCTAAACTCAGTCATACATGGGGGGGGGGGGGGATAACAGAATTAAGTAGTTAATGCCCTTCCATCTGCTTTACGGTATAGGCAATTGTGTAACGTCGCCATCATTGGCAGATGTTTGAGTAATGAGATTCCTGTTGGTTTGGGCAAGAAAAAATATGGAAGTATATTTCCTTCTTGGTTTGGGCAACGAGTATAGAAAGAAGTTGAGCAACAGACAGGAGGCCCAGAAGTGCTGTGAGGGTTGTTGCCTGCTCTCCCTGATCCACCTCGCCATATCTCTCAGCTCACACTGGCCAAATCAATCTCCTTCCAGGCACCCAACGGGGAAAAATATGACATCGCTGCCAGGAAATCATTTTTTTGTGGCTAAGTGATGAATACAAGAGTGTGGTTTCAATTATCGGCGTTTTGTCAGTTTTTTCTGGGATCATCTGGTTATGATGAGGAGGTTATCAAAATCTGTCAGCGGCTTTGGTGGGAGGGTTTGTTTGTTTTTAGTCAATCTTCGGGTTGTAAAGAAGGGTAGCCCAAACGCTTTCCCTTGTAAGGATTGGGCGTATACCTTGGCATGGTGATCTCATCGTGAATGTAATAGATTGTTGTGCCCCTGGATTACCATTATCTATGTATTTAAGAGTATACATGTAGTTTCACAGAGTAACTATTTTGAGTTGTAAAAAAATAAACGTTATCATATAGATATTTGCTCAACAGTATCTACCTATAATTATGCCTGTTAACTTTATTTCTTACAACAGAAAACTGTTTATCTATAGCGGGTTTGAACTCTGTTTATTATTGTAGATGACGGTTAGTTCACCAATAACTGTTTCGTCCTAAAATCTATAGTAAAATAATCATGGTTAACTGTATTAAATACGGCAGATGACTGTTTAATATAAATGGTTTTGATCCGTAAGAAATATGGTTGACTGTATTAAATACGGTAGATGACTGTTTAACAATGACGGTTTTTATCCGTAAGAAATATGATTGACTGTATTAATTACGGTAGATGACTGTTTAACAATGACGGTTTTTTTCCGTAAGAAATATGATTGACTGTATTAATTACGGTAGATGACTGTTTAACAATGACGGTTTTTTTCTGTAAGAAACATGGTTGACTGTATTAATTACGGTAGATGACTGTTTAACAATGACGGTTTTGATCCGTAAGGAATATGGTTGACTGTTTTTCTTATGGTAGATAACTGTTAAACTATTACGGTTTTGATCCGTAAGGAATATGGTTGACTGTTTTTCTTACAGTAGATAACTGTTAAACTATTACGGTTTGGATCTGTTAAAAATTACGGTTATAATGAGAGTACGGTCAACCGTTGAAATAACGGTATTCTACTGGAGCCACAGTTGCCAGTAGATTACCGTAAAATTTACGTTTTTTTTTTTTACAGTGCATGTCTTAGAATAGGGCCTATCTTGTGTGCTTCCTTATACATGTAGGTTAAAGGGGGCCAAACCTCTGACCACTGGGGGTTACTGAGTGTACATTCCCTGTGCAGAAGTCTGTCAGAACTCTTGTCAGAAATTTGGGGTATATATAGCCCAGATGTTGGGGCTGGGGGGGTCAGTCTGTTGCATGCCCTGGAGTAGTACAGACCATGTTTATTGTAACACTGGATTTACTCATTGCATTCTCATAGAATAAAGGACTATATATTCATCCTACAAGAGATTCATTATTTGGTCTTTGGGGATTTACCCTGGGGACCTAACAAGATTCTTCATCATCTTAATTCTGAAGGTACTTTAGGAAATGGGTCGTTTTAATTAAAGAATAACCTATATTATATTCAAGTTACAATTTAGAATATTTCCACCTGAAATCGGTCAGGCCCGGGTAGGGCATCAGTAGAATTTATCAGCCAGTTCTGAAGATGTCAGCAAGGATAAAGCACTGAAAAGTAATCGGCGTGTATATTATCGATATAATATATTCATGTTGGTCAGCCCATCCACCGTCATGCAGGGCTTTAGTTCCTCCCTCCCGGTCTATCCATGGAGAGTAAACTAGCTCTTTTTTTACTCTCCATGGTCTATCCAAAGGACTAGTAGAGAGGTAGCAGCGATAGGGACTTTGGCTGGTGAAGATGCATGGTCAGCCCGGGTGATCAGCAAACGTGAAAAGCCAGGAAGGGTTCAATGGCCCCCCGGAATGGCCCCCTTCATTTCATAATACAAGTTGGCCCAAGACCCCCCGGGAGGGGGGGAGGCACTTGTGAAAAAGTACCCACTGCCAAATGGACCCACAGAGTCGGGGTGGTAAACGTCAAAATTGAGGGGCGGTCAACTGCATCCAGAGAACAATGTAGTAGAAATACCTTAAAATATAGCTTTATTATTACTTATTTCACCTGAAAACACTAATGAAATGTTAACATAAGTTTGTCTAAGCAGCTTTGGTGATTTCTGTTCATTTTCTAATATTGACCCATTGTGTTCACAGGATGACTACATCGGTCACTACACTGATCGCCAGTAAACGTCTAGACTCCTGAATTGAGTTATCAAGGTGTCTGTCTACGAGCATCTCCGAGCAGCTCACGTTCACACTATTAATTAACACCATTACAGTAAACCCCCTGTTCAATGCAGACCCAGGCCAACCCTAATATAACGACCCCGCCGACGGGTTTACGGTAATTAGAGCTATGTCTGTCTGTGTGTCCTCGCCGCACTCTCATTTGAAGGAGGCGGGAATGTGGCCGTGGTCAGGGCCCTTGTCAGGGCCTAATGAGTTACAACGTGAGGTAGAACACAGGCCGGTTGTGGAGTTGTCCATTCTGACCCAGATGACTTCTTATATAATGGGTCTGTACACCTACACGAGTACATGGCTTTTTCAGGTCACTTAAAATTTGTAAGGAATTCTTTCACAGGCCCTCTATAAATGGCATGGGGAACCCCATTGATGATTGTTTGGGTGCTGGCTGGTTTATGGTCCTACCAGAGAGAGTAAAGTTAAAAGTTTTATTTTAGTCTCCATGGTCCTACCTACCATAAACCAGCTACTGCAAAGCATGCTGGGATTCGGGTGGGAATTACCACCTAAAATGGTTGCCTGTATACAGACTCACTTTGGGAAACAGTGGGTCTGACCTCAACAGACTAGGTGTGTAGAGAAGGGGTGGCCACGGCAATGTCCGGCCAGATACCTGTGGGTCTAATGGTCATCTGATGGCTATTATCCTGGGCTGATTTCCTGTGTCTGTCGACACAGTGAGAGTGTCTGTGAAAGGCTTGTCATACCCGTCTGGAGGACCTGGTTAGGGGTGGGAACTCATCCTCGTGCTCCTTATTACGGTTTGCCTTTTCTTTAACACTGACTATCGCCTTCTTTGCTCAATATCTCTGGAAATGCAGAGATTAAGCTTTCATTTTTCAGTATTATATAGATAGATTTACATCTTGTCAAAAACATTCGAATCGATATGATCAGCGATTGCTAAGCCCATCCCAAAAAGTTCGTAAGACTGTCACCATAAAACAGGAAACTGCTCCAAAATGGCAAATTGTGAAGGACTATACCGTAATAAAGCAAGTACCTATGTCCTTCTCTATAGCAGTAGCTAGGCCCTTAAAATCAACAGGGCATTTTTGTGTTTACTGTTTGAAGATGGAGAGTAAAATAATTGTTTTACTCTCCATGGTTTGATAAGGGAAACTGGAGACATCAAATCCCCTACCAGGGTAAATGAATTTGTTTCAACAAAAACAATACATGTGACAGTCGACATTCGACTGGACAATACATGTACATATTAGAACCGCGTCCTTTCCAGCCCCCCCCCCCTCCCCCTTCCCCCTTTTTTTAACTGACGAAGAACCCCTTGTTCAGTTTGGCTCGGCATACTAGGATTTCATCAAATCTAGGAACAAAGGGGACCTACCCTTTCTTCCTCCCACTTTGGTCCATCCCCTCAATTTCACCTTTTTTGTTGCAATTGGATCCGATGCATTCAATAGAGTGGTGACCAATTAAGTGTCGATAGAGCATGCGTCATCATCTAGAAACCTTCCCATAGGTCAAAAACAGTTTCACCTGGACAGTTGGCGCCGACTTTCCGAAGGCTAATACCCAAGGCCACTGAATGTTTTTTGGCATATGAAAGATAACCCATATAAAGAAGAATAAAGAAGATCAATTATAAACTAATTCCAAATACCTAACACCCCTCAAATTTTGTAGATATTTGCTTTAAACCTTTGGACTATTCCTGTACCCATGGCCATTTCCCCACTGAGTGCCCCCCCCCCCCCCCGGGCTGCCCCCCTCGGGTTGTCAGATGTGGGCGGGCCGACAGAGAACAGACAGTAATCAGGGATGACTTCAAGACGGCAATCAATGTCAGGGAAATCTGCGGATGTCTTCTTCATTGCGGGAAGCAGTTGTCAACATTATTCATAGTTTGGCCTCTTTTTTTTTCAAAATAGCTCCTTCCAAACATGTACATCGTTTCTGAATGACCATCCTTTTAATGTCGTTAGGTGATCCATTTTATTATCCAATTAAGAAATTAACATAATTATGTAGCATGCATATAAATTCTCGTAGTAACATACTTCTATTATTACCGTAGGAGTGACCATATTTAGAAAATGTTCAGAATCAACCAATTGGATGACCGATATGACCGATGGTTCTTATAATTGGACAGTATGTCGTAGGATTTCGGCAATCTAACCATTATGCCATTTGGGTTGACATTCCAATAAACACATTGTGAACGTCTACATTTAAAATTCATATTACACGATTTTCGTGTTTGTAACTAGGGCCACCCACTTGAACCACTTGAAGCTTGAGTTCACAATTTACTCATGCTCCATAACCCTACAAGCTATATAAATAATCAGACAAAGACCATCCAAACCCATCCAAATTACCAGGACAGGTTGATGTTGTCCCATGTGTTTCTGTGGCCGTGTTGTGGTGACAGTAGCGGCCTGACCAGGACCCATCACAGTGTATTAAATGGGGGAACCCATTGAGCGATTCAACCGAAATCCTGGTCGAATCTCGTAGAACTTTGAATCAACCAAGAAAGGTAAAAAATGATGAGAAATAGATTGGAAATATATACAAAATACATTAATTCATTGAAAAATATCTATGAAATAATAATAAAAAAAGAAGAAGTTAGGTATTGGTGTGGAAGCAACCCCTAATTCGACCAGAATCTTAGTAAAATCGCTCAATGGGTTCCCCTTTAACTTGAGTGTCTCTGAGTGTAACACTTCTGACTGACCCCCCTGACCCCAGCCACCACCAGGGGGCACTGGGGGCGCCCTCAGCCCCCTCCCCACATGACCGGACCTGGTCTGCCCCCCCCCCCCCACGCCTCCTGGTGGGAGGGGTGTTTGGACTGGACGATCTCCAAGCACATTCTGGGATAAGGGGTGAGGGAGTGGACATGAGGTATCGGCCTAATTTTGAGTGTGTATGAAGTGGGGAAGGCACTGACTCTTTGAAGGTAACTACCCACTGCAAAACTGCCTCCCCTAATTTTTGTGACTGACCACTCCTGAATTTTTGGGTATGCAGATCACTGCCCCCCAAAATCAGAGGGTCCTAATACCATGAAATAGACAAAAATCACCAAAATTCCTTCAGAAAACTCCTGATAAAGTTGCTATAAGATTTTTGTTTATGTAATATATTAAGCTAAATTTTGAGTTATTGCCCATTACTGTTTTACAGAAGTAGTTTACTGCCCCCCACCCCACCCCACCCTTATTACCCTACTAGTTCTAAAATGATGTCCTTTCGCATGTTACAGTCTACACACTGAACTTACTTTAGGCCATACCAAGAACCAGCAAAATAGGCTGTTACAAGCCAGTCCATTTGGTTGCTGATTTGTTAAACAGCTTTCAAAAGGACATGTGGGAACCAGCAAATTAAGTCATGACACCATTATTTAGTTCCCCTCATATCCTCTGTGTGGCTTCATAGAGCAGGGTTGGCAACCCCCTCCAAACACCTATGTTGTGGGTTCGAATCCTGAAGGGACTTGTTGGTATAAAAGTAGCTGACCGCCCCTCAATTTCGATGTTCATCATCCCCTTTTCACGGGTCCGTTTGGCAGTGGGTACCCTTTTGAGGCCCTTGTGCCCCACGGGGTATAACGAGAGTGAGTCTCTATAGGGTTTATTTCTATGATGTTATTTTTGATAATATTTATTACCTGTACTACAGAATAATTCCACCCAACTTTCAGGTCTTCAGGTCTTCAGATCGGGAAAAATGGAACTCCGTGCCATTATCTAAACCCAAGCTGCATATCAATAGATCAAGGAATGCCTTTGTTGCCATGTTGGTTTCTAGGGTATGTGGCCAAGAGTTTCGAGTTTTGATCCAAATCTCTGCAAGAGTTGACTTGCTCGGAGCGGCTGGTGAGCAGTTCGCCCCGCTTCCCCTAGAGGGCGTGAGTCGTGTGACGTCATAATCTACGTCATGGCTCGTCGCCCCACCTTGCGGGCAGATGATGCACTACAAAACCAACCAGTGCTGACGTCGTACATTATACGTCCTCATGAAGTGGGATTTATGGGCACAAAAATATGTATCATTAATATACAAATTGAAAACCTTAGATGTATAGATTGTGTTTACGTTCAATCAAAAGCGTTAATAATAAATGTCCTACATACTTAAGTGCGGTCTCTCCATTTTCTGTTGTACTGCTTTTTCAGCATACCGAAATATGTTTCTTTACTCAGATAAAAATAAAGAAAAACTGAAAAACTTTGAATAAGAAAATTTGGAATGAACCCACATTGAAACAATTTGATATATGCTGGAAGATTAAGACAACATTTCAATTTCCCGCTTCACGAGTCGAGTCTGAGGACCACGTGTGGGTTGTTGCACTCAGTGAGGCCTGACCAAGAAAAACCAAGTCTATTATTTCTGCTGGATGTTTAACCAGCCGTCTCATGTTCAGCATGGCTGGGCTACACATGGGCTTGGGATAGGGTATTTTTGGCTATACAATGTAGATGAGGCCCCAACATTTGGTGTTGTTCAACTCTCCATCTCCAATCAGACTGCATCAGACTTCCAATTTTCGCAAAGAAAGCGATCATTATACTTAAAATTCACAGATCAGCGAAAATAAGAAAATGATATTGATCTTGATCTTTTGTGTGCCAGGTTACTTGGGAACACTTTAGAGGTAATATCTGTTTATATATTTCAAACTCTATAGTGGAAACTATATTGTTCTATGAGTGTATACATGCAGTGAGTTAATTAATTGGTCTGATAAGATCGATTTCATTGGCTGATTAAAAGAGTTTGCATGCCTTCTTGGAACGCATGCAAAGCAATTCTCCCTACCGCGGATAGCTGATTTACAGTATTTTAAGCACATGCAGGCTAATTTTGTCTTATTTTGTCGACAAAAGCTTATGGAAATCTATAGAAAATTTACAAATAATTGCCATATTTTTAAGTGTAATGAACGAATTTCCAAGCCAACACATAAAATCATTGACACATGTAAATATCAAAATTAATGAAAAAGTAGTTGATATTGATGTCCACCATTTTAAACCACAAATAATGCCATGATTACTAAGAATTCCTTCACATAAGCCTTGTGACTTGTGCTCAGTGAAGGGTGTTACTAATGACAGTCCAAAACCTCAAGAGCAAGGCACTTGAAAAACTATAAATACCTGCCATGTATAGTCTAAAACTTCCATTCTTTACCAAATTATAAAGGCCGTCATAATGATATACTAGTGTATACTATGCAATATGATACACACAGTTTTTTCTTCTTATCCTGCATCATTGACAGTAAGTACACAGCATCTGTAAATCCTGTGAAAACGTAATATAAATGAAAAGTTATTTATGTGGGGAAAATAAATATCTACAATGAATCAGAGAAAGTTGAGATTCGGAACAATATTTATGGTGCACACAGTACAATTATAAAAAGTATTACAATGAACGATTCGGGTAAATAAACAGTTCCACGCTGACACTAAGGGACGAACCTTAGGAATTTGTGCAATTTCTCTATAAACATTGTTTTATTATTGGCAGATCTAGAGTTAACACGACCGTCTGTAAACCGCAGCTGAACCCACACAACTTCTTTTAAAGGAATAAGTCCAAAGCGGCAGCAGGTTTCGACCTTACACGGGATCTGTTGGTGACACGTCGTTTTCTGCGACTTGTATACTGATTTATTGAAATAAAAATGCAGCTTACTTTTAACTGTTAAGCTTGGAAGTTAAAGGAATAAAAATGACCAAATGAAAATCTAACTTAGTGAGTGACTTAACCGTTCCGTAACCATTGTTCCATTGGTCATCATTCTATAATTCTATAATAGTTAATTAACACTAAAAAAAAAGGTGTTGTAGAGAATTGAGCCTTTATTGTTGACATAAATTATTCATAAGGTATCATGTGTGCAAGTTACGTGCGCTTCTGTATTATATCACATTCTGCAACCGTACATTTTTGGTCAGTCTGATAAATCTTCATCTAACGGTTACTTTTTTTTTTTTTTTTTTTTTATTAGCAAAAACCACTTCACAGTATATCGTGATCTTCCAGTAGTTATTTTACATCAGACTGAGACTCATCCAAACAAAATGCTAGGGAAAAATTATATTTTAGTGAATTGCCATCAAAGAATGTTATAACAAACTTATAACTAAACAGAATGCCCGGGACAGAATGCTACTGCAATGTTACAAGATAGAGAGTGTCACCCTCCCTGCATCCATACCCCACCCTCCACCCCTGTTTGCGGGGGCCGGGTCCCCCCACAGGATCCCGGCGGTTTACAGCCTCTGCCTGGATCCTGCCGACCACCTAAACAAACGGGGCCCAGGACGTCACACTCAGCATCCCCCCCCCCCCCTCCATGTGGGCCCTCACCGTGGGAACAGGCCCCGGGGGGAAGAGTCCTCCGCCGGGGACGGGTACAGGGAGTGCAAGTAGTACTATGGTATTGGTATGGGGGTGTGGTAACTGCACGATTTTGTTTTATTTTGTGTATTGATATTTGCCAAAATTGTTTTTTTTATATTTTTGTTGTTGTTGTTTATTTTATTTATACAGGATTCAATTCAAACAGTATTTCTAGTCTCCCAAAGTGGTCCTGTGTGGAGCATTTGGGCACAATTCCGTGCAGGGGTCATCAAAATGTCCTATGCTGCACCTCATGGGACTCGAACCCAAATTGTTAGACATAAAGAAAATTAGTTTTGTTCTGGTACCATGTCCTACCCTAATATTTTTCCCTACCCTAACTTAAATTCATTAATTTACTTAAAGGACCTGAAATGGCATATATATATATATATATATATATATATATATATATATATGTTCAAGAGATACATTATAGATGGTAATTCCTGTCTTTTCGAGAATAATTGAGTGTATTTTTGTTATTTAAATACTCCCCCCCCCCCCCAAAAAAAAAAAAGAAAAGAAAAAAAAGAAGACCTACCTTCCCTGATTTGTTTGAATGTTGTTACCTGAACAAAACTGTCTTTTTTTGGCCTTGTCATTGAACTCAATCTTTATTGTCACACACATATACATATGGTCGCAGAGCGTTTCTGTTTCGTCCCAAGCTGGCTGCATGGCACCTAGCTGCGCATGCATACACACGTACGCAAGTGCATACACACTTATACACGATCATACATATAGGCACACACTTCCGTATATATATATATATATATATATATATATATATATATATATATATCCAAATGTACATACACAAAGACACACATCCCAGATGAGGGCAATATGCCACTTTCAGAGGTTGTCGTGGGCTGTCAACATGTCGTGGGAATAGGGTATAAATCTCCCATGTCGGTGGTTCGGAATTCTCAACTTTCTTTTTTTCATACTTGAACTTCAGTATTTGTCCAACTGCGTTCCCACCTTTTTGAGTAGGCCTTCTGGTTCTAATTACGTGGGAAAGAGAAGTATGATCCTCTTTAGCTATGTTTTTTTGTTTGTAGCAAGTGTTGAAATTATGAGTTTCAATTCCGGACGCATTTTTCAAACAGTCTTGACACACGGACAGATGTGTGACAAATTGACCGAGGGAAAGAGTAAGGTTTGAGTTCAATTATATACTTTGCACGTGCAAGAGAGGGTTTGTGTTAATGAGACTGCCAATGAACATTGCGACCAACATTTTAGTCCAATTAGAGTTCACTAGCGATCAATTAACATTCAATTGTTAGTTACATTCCGAGCCATTGACTACTCTTTGAAAGATTACTGATCAAATCACTCAAAGGGAAAACATTTCCTTGTTGTTTCTGACCAGTTCTATAGTCACTTGACAAGTACATGACCAGTACATGTATTTTAGTTGTAAAGGACAAAGCAGATCTGTTTTTACAAGTAACACCAACTTCATTTATCTTTACAGGCTACCGTCTGGTTTTAGCATCACCTAAACATACCACCAAAAAATTCAGGGAAAGATAGCGGATCAAATGTCCTGTCTTGGAACCACTTGGAGAAGTTGGAAAACCACATTCTGCTCATCATCATGGAGCGTAATATAATACGTTCCTCTCCTTGATATTATTAATTATGGACCCTCTCTGCAAAGTGGGGTATGGGGACAATTGATATGTCAGTCCTCATATCAGATTGGTAATTATTTCATGACGAGTTTTTTTATTTTATCAACGGCAGAATAGTCTCCTTTTGCCATTATTCCAAACTTTCCCATTCATTCCGATTGTATAATCATTTTAGATCCATTTTAATGCTGCGCCTGTCTTTCCATCTGACTATATAGATACCCCTTGCTTTATATTGGATCAGATGGACTAGGCCCTATATCCCCATAGGTATAGTGTGTTACTTCTTCGCAATACTAAAATGTGAGTGCAGTTGCAGTCGTGCCAAGGCAACGAGAGAGAATGCTGATACCATTTTATTGACCATTTTATTTCTCATTGTATCAACATACCGTTATCTGGGGATATGCAACTTTGTTTCTTTCTTTTCATCACTGGTTAATAAGTAATCTTTTTGGCATGGGATAAGTTTGGATCAATTTAACGAGCTCCCTAGTAGATGTACTTTGATTTTATTGATCTTCACAGATTGTAATCAACCGGAAAATCCATCATGTTTTATGACTTGTCCTTTGTAAAACGATTGCATACACGTTATAAGTAGTTGCAAACATGTTCAGACCAATTCCATTACCCACCGGGGTCGTAGCGTCAGTTCATCATTGTCTTTTGGGGACAAAGACTGGTGAACCACGATGAACCATCCGTGTACCCACTGGGAGGCCCAGAATGGGTCAGTTCACTTTAACTGGTGGCCATCTGTTACATTCCTACCCAGGGAGGTGCCCCAGGCTTTACTGTTTAAACTTTTTGTCTCTTAAAAAGTATCCATTACAAAGCAGTCTACTTGACATTCTTTGAAGTCAACACTTTTTGTTTGCATTTGCAAATGTTTGCATTACAGAACATTGGTTTCAAGTCTGTTTGTTATTTTTATCGTTCTCTGTTCTAGATTGTCTATATCGTCTATGGCTATCAGGCGACGCATTGCAGACCAGACGTGTTTTAGTTTACATGTTTTGGGAGATTACATAGCCACTTTAAGTATCTGAAAACTCAGAAAGAATTGGGGAGGGTAGGCGCTTTTGGAAAAGATTTCCCTCAATAGGTTTTGGGCTGAATTATAAATTGACAAATATTAAAGGGAGGCAAAAGCAATGTTGTGCTAAAATGTGATAATATTTTGCTAAATTTAATATAGGCCCTAACTGACAAATCATTCTTACTAACTGGAATTTAATTTGAATTCCATTAGACTCCTGTCTTTTCTGCCTGTAGGCAACAATGTTTGTAAACAAACCAATTTGGGTGGGTCACCAAAATGGGTCAGGGACATGTTTTATTGTATTTTGATGAAGTTAAAGCCAGAATTAAAGCCTGTTTTCATAGCCTATATTCTATCATTGGCCTCAGATATCATCATATAGAATGTATTTAAATAGTTAATACATTTTGCTGAATTTTGACCCAATAATGATTGGTTTTGGCTCACTTTAAGTATATCCACGCCCGGTCACCCACTTGCAGATCACGATTTTCTTCTATTAAAAGTCTACTTGCACTACATTACCCTCCCAACACAATTACAAAGCCGAAGCGGAATGACACCACTTTCAAGTCCTGCTATCTCGATAACCTCACACTTACTCTATCATCAAGCTATTTCCTTACCCAAAGCTTTTTCCTTTGAATCCCTCCTCAAAAAAGAAATCCCATCATTTGGTGCTCATCGGAGGTAGTCAGGGCGTCGACATACGTCAAGACAACAGGTGGTTTCCATGGTAACCGAACCCTAACAAGCATCACGTGTTGGCCGCCACTAATTGCCATGGTGACGGTGACCTCGGTACAAACATAGCCTCGAACCCTGATTGGTAGTGTCAGTACTCGCCACCAGGTGTCAGGGGGAAGTGGCGGGTCGGTCGGGGAGGTCGTGGAAGTCTTCACTGGGGAGGTACGAAAAGATACCTGTCATGGCGGATGTAGATGAGTGTTGACGTCACGGGTCAGTGGATTCACTTCCGGCCGGGTCAACCGCAGGTGGCAGGGGGCGGGGACGGGGGAGGCTGGAATAAAGTGATGCCAACGAGCGTTTGTAAGCACGGCGACCTGCAATTTTTCAGTTGACAGCTTTCCTAAGTGGTGTTGGTTGGGCTGTTGAGGCTGTGAGCATGAATCTCATCCCGTCAAAGAATAGAAAAAAAGAAATCATGTTCCAGTTACATTGACGTTGATGTGAACTTATTTTAAGCCGGGTCGCCATTGGCCACAAGAAGGCCGCCGATCATCTCCAAACGTTCTTTTACATTTCCATCCTCAGCGACAATAAACCCATCCCACATTGGGTACATCCCTGGGTTGGACAAATGGTTGGACAAAAAAAAAAGAGAAAGCTATCCTTATCTCCTACAGTAAGGATTACTAAAAAAAGGAAAGAACTATATCTTTGGCATATATCCCAAAATATTGCTAACACATTATCCTTTCTCAAATGCTATCAATTGGCAGGTTTGCAGGTTTGCCAGCCAATCAAAAGACTGTATCTCATGGCAAAATAGGGTTAGACATTATAGATTTGGCTGAAAGGCTTTACCATTGGTTCCTATGAGAAAATTCCAAAATACAAGATCACATTTTAGAAATTTTAGGAGCAATCTGTCAACCAATTAGCTTGGGTTAATGTTGTATTATGCACATGTCTTCAGGGAATAAGCACAGAAGCAGTTTTTAGAACATTTCATGTTAAATCTTATTGTTGGTGTAAAATGGGATGGCTTATTGCTTCTTTGTTGGCACTTAGGATGGAAAGGTTCAAAAACCACTATAGTTGGTTGCAACCTTCTTTACTCTTCACTCTCTTTGATCTGATCAAGCACTGGAGTTATTGTGGTGTTTACCGTGTGTCGTACCATTGGTCCCTTCTACTCTAGATCTCGTTGGTACTTTCAAATGAATCTTGGATTTGGTCTCCACGTCTCTCACCAAATCAGCTATGAATATGAATATCACAATACGCTCTGTTCTTTGAAGTATTATTCAACAACATTTCTCGTTACATTACCGCTTTTCAGATAGTTGTAAGGCGGCTTTCCAAAGCCCGGGGTGATAGGGCAGGTGAGTAGCAATGTTTGTTGAGATGATGGCAAAGTTGTAACTTGACATAATACACTACTAATCAAAATATAAAAGAAGTAAGTTAAATACGAAATTCTAAGTCTGCAGTGGCGGATCTAGGGGGGGGGGGGCAAAAGGGGCAATCGCCCCCCCCCCCCCCCCTAGACCCACTGGAGACAATTTTGGCATCTTAGAATTGGAATATCTCTGATTATCTGATGTTTTCGATTTTCATGTTTGTTAAGAGTGATCAGGGTTCTCCCCTCCCCCAGCACTGACTCTGGATCCGCCCTGCAAGAACTGCTGGATTTTTCCAATTCAAATACCCTATATCCCCCATCATCCACAGCAGTGTATCAGCGGCCCCCTGACCCTACGTTGACGTCACCACTTTGTTGACACTTTATAACACATCCCAGGTTCCGCTGGTCTCCAGCCTGTCTGGACACACACCCTGAGTGTCACCTGCCGGCACCCAGCGCACCCTCACCTTGACCCCGAGAGAGGCGCGCTTACTTATCCAGTTTCCCGGGCCCACACCTTATCAGCGTCCTCCAGGGTGAGTTGTCTGCGCATGCGCGGGGGGTGTCCCGGATGTCACCATTGGTTCCCGCAGGTGACTGTAGAGGGCGCGGGAATCAGCGTCAGTAACCTTGACGCCCGATTCCCCCCCCCCCCCCAAGAAGGAGGGGGGGGGGGCACTGATTCTTTGAAGGTTACTGCCAATTGCCAACAAAAAAATCTGCCGTTGCTGTTTGTGATTGACCACCGCTGAATTCTAGTTGACCGCCCTTTAATTTTGGATGACACAGATTACTACCCCTAAAAAATCAGAGTGTATTGTGAAATAAAGCAATAATACGGCTAATAAAGGACAACAGATGTTATGCACATGACGTCACATCTCCCAAATTGGGATGGCCGCCATGTTGGTGATCAGTTTAACATTTATCATATTTCACAATCATAAAGTCCTATGACGAAGATTCTTGTCTATGTTATCAACAGAAGACTCATCAAATCATAATGAACAACAATTTTGATCACCAAAGTCTCCCAAATCTGGTCACGTGATCCTGTCTGCACGGGGTCTATAAAGTAACAATAAGGATATATATCAAGTACTTACCTATATATTGTTTTATCAATATATATGTATATCATAAAATGGCTGATCCCCCTTAATTTTGACGTTCACCGCCCCAATTTGGAGGGTCTGTTTGGCAGTGGGTGCCCTTTCAAGACTCAAGTGCCCCCCCCCCCCCCCAAACCCAGGGCACCCGCCACGACAACTGGTGTAGGGACAGACTTCGGTACGGTAGGAATGTGTCATCACATGCTGATGGTCATTTCATGGTTTTCACATGAGGCATCTATTAACGGATCCATCCACACATCATTTGTTATATGTCTTTTGATAGATATGAATGTACAGTGTATAGAAAACGTAAGGCATTTCAGATATCACTGGGTTTATAGACTCTCATGGATGTGCCATATCAAATCAAGAAAATTAATTGTAGACACTTGGCAAATTCGTAGAATGTCTGTGCGTTAATTGATTCCGTACCGTTCACATATATACATAGGTTTTTCGGGCCTCTATTGATCATCAAACGTAGGTGATATTATGGATACAGATCTAAAAGAAAAGGATGTTTTAAATACTTCATTGGTCAAACATCTTGATTTTTTTCTTATGCAAAGATAGACACCTCCCCAGCCCCTGAGTCGTGACGTAACGTAAACGTGACGTATCTGTTTTTTCTCAGATTTTGAAATGTACTTTGAAATATTGAGTTTACTTCTCTACATCTATTTTTTTATAATAGATATTACCAAATTGCGCATTTATTGCCCTAAATATGATCAGACAGATTTGAGATACGTTGACGTATCGAGATGCCTTGTGGGATCAAAAAAACCCTATTGTTGAATCTATCCTGCATGCGGTTCTTAATCTACCTCTACCCAAAGCGCTTTACCAAAGTCGTGAGATCCAAACTCAGTAGTCTCAGCTGACAGTAAAACGGGCCTGGTACGTTAGGGCCTGGTACGTTAAGGGGATTCCTCTCAACAATGAGCATAACTCATTCCGTTACATGTGGACATAAGAAACAGGAGAGCTGTGTGGTCCTGGGGAGGTGAGCAGGAAAAAGAGCCTGTGACGACGTCAGACCATGTAAGGGTGGCTCCTTAACAACAGGTTTTTATTGGCCTTTTGGAGGCTTACAATCCCAAGTACTCAGTTAGTGTGTTCGTCTTCTGTCTCCTCCCCTAGCCAGCAGAGGGAGGGTACAGTACTTCAAGAAAAAGATAAGGGTGCTAGGGATCCAGGTCCACAATCCAACGGGGTTTGAGGGGGTGCTGGCCTAGTTCTTAAAGTATTACGCTTTACTTCCATCCCCCCGGGGGGCGGAGGGGGGGGGGGCACTGACTCTTTGAAGGTTACTACCCCCACTGCCAAACTACCGCCCCTGCTTTTCCTGACTGATTGCCCCTGACCTTTAGTCGATTTCCCCCCCCCCCCCCTATTTTTAGGGACACATGACCACCACCCCCAAAAATCAGGGCCTGCCAATACCAGAAAATATACAGAAATAACCAAAACTGCTTTAGAAAAATTCTGATAACATTTTATAAAACTTTTCTTTTTGTAGAATAATTGAGCAATAAGGCTAACATATTACCCTTGTATTGTTCTATGGATGTAGCTCACGGTCGCCCTTTTTGCCTAAAAAGTGGTTGATTGCCCTTCAATATTGACGTTCACCGCCCCAGCTTGGTGGGTCCGTTTGGCAGTGGGTACCTGTTCAAGCCCAAGTGCCCCCCCCCCCGGCTCACATCCAACAAGGAGGCACCGGGGCATCCACTCCACTGGAGATGGGGAGAGAAACATGGTTCATGTGGGGAGGAGGGTGACTGAAGGATCATGGATCTCTGTCAATCTCTGTCCCGGCTTTTTCTTTCTCTCTCCTCCTCTCCCCTCTTTTCTCTTCGATTCTTACTATCTATTACCCCATCACATTTGGTCAAATATTAAATAACGTGCTCAAATCATAGTAACAATTGCCCTTAAAAAAGTGCAATCATTCATGGAAGAAAGCTTTTTATTACATGTAACCTGTATGAGATAGACCAACTGTAAACAATCAAGGAAGCTTCACTACTGTGAACATTGCTGATAGTCAATGATTTATCGTGCATAGCCACTTTCCAACCAGGATAATATCCTTAGTACTATGACAACTCTACTTTGGCTCCATCGAATCATGTTAACGAGATTACTCTCAACTATCTTTAAGCTTTCTGTTATAGCTCTTGAGTACAAAGGGTACAATTTGAAACGCACCTACTTAAATGCAGGAGTTCTTCACTGTATGTAATTAAAACATGTAAGACCATTTGTAAACACCTTGGGAAGTTCATTGAATCATGTTAACTGAGATCGGACGATCTCAATTAGTCTTAAGTATTCTGTTACATTCCAAGTTACTCATTGATGTAGAGCGGCACTGGTGATTCAACGAAAACCGGTGTGCGCCGATGACGATCCAGTATAAATAAAGTTAATAAAAAAAAATTAAAAAAAATGGATCACCTTTTTAGCCCAGTTCTCCTGATCTTGAATCATTTGGATGGTTATCAGGAAAACAATTGCAGGGGATCGATTTCACAAAATGGAAACCTCACTGGCACCTTAAGCAAAGGACTTGACATCTTCCCCTTAGTTTTAGAGCAATTGTCCATGAATAGAACCAGCATAATCATCTTTGATTCATGGACATTTGCTCTAAAACTAAAGAGAAGTTCTCAAGTCTTTGCTTAAGTTGCTAGTGAGTACATAATATTATTATATATACAAGTGGCTTTGCCAGGTTAAAAAACACGATAACAAACTCTTTCAGGATTCAAATCCACAACCTTTGGGTTTGGAGGTGGGGGCTCTAGCCACTGCACCATGAAGCCACATCGAGAATGTGATGACACTAAATAAAGGGGTCATGACCCAATTTGCTGGTTCCCACAGGTTCTTTAATAAACTGTTAAACAAAACAGCAACCAGATGGACAGGCTGGTAGCAGCCTATTTTGCTGGTTCTTGATATGACTCGAAGCAGGTTCAGTTTGTAGACTGCTACATGTGAAAGGACATCATGTAACACACATTTCTCTATTTGGACAAACCTAGGTTGTGAAGCACCTGTCCTGCCCCGTCAGCTCTCCCGGCAGAAGTTTCGTCGACTATCTGTTTGGCGAGTGTTCATGACGTAGTTTTCCATTTACAAACATGTCACAACATGGAAATCAGGGACTAACACGAAGAGACTGGTGCGACATCAGGAATGTATCTAGATTAACTGGAATGTTTTGGTTGGGTCTTACATCCTAACAAAGCAGAAAGAACAATAAATAACAAAGCTGTTTTTTGATGTACAAGTTCCAACTTACCCCAGAGCAGATGAATTAAAATGAAGAACCATATTGCAGGTTCAGATTTTGTTCATATACATTTGGTAGAGGAGATAACATAACTAGATCGGACGCACACATATATAACGCACATTTATATTGAGGTATTAGATGCTTACATGCTTATATGTGAGCTATTGAGGTATTACATACATGTTTAAACGTGCATATATGATAATGTGTGTGCTTATATTATGCTACCTATTTTATTCATTTGTAATATGTAAGTAATGAACTCAATCAAAATTTGACTTGGCTACAAATAAAACCATAAATCCCAGTTCTTTCTGGCATTTTACAGACCGTTTATATGACTGTTATTTTGGGTCACCTCACAAACCACGCTCATCCGACTCCCTCATCCCTTAAGCCCCTTACCCCCTCCCCCTCCTCTCATCCCCTTCCTCTAACCCCCCACCCCCTCCTCAGCGGGACAGTGGGCTGACATTCCTGTCAAAGTGTAGGTAAATATACACGGTAGGACGGTTACATGTGACAGAGGGTCTCATGTAACCCCCTGACACTCTGCTGTAACCCTACAGGCCTGGTATCTCACCGAGCACGTCACCTACAGCCTCCTTAAAGTGCGCTGCTCATGGGAGCAGTTGGCGAAATGAGCAACTCATGCATCACAATAAGAGCAACTCATCACAACAAGCAGTTGAAGAAATTAATATCTTAATTTTTCTCTAATAATTATAATTACTCACATTATTTTCTCTGTTGAGGATCTTAATGCAAATACTATAAAAATTTGGGAGCATTTGTAATAAAACGATATTCCTAAATTCAAGTATATATCATCCAAGAATTTGGGGAGGTGAATATTCATTGTGTACTCATAGAGGAAAGCTCCACTCTGTATGAGTGAGATCCTAATAGTGATTGCAAGATAAATGAATGTGTAGAGACATATGTTATTGGTAGTGGGGTTGTTAATATTTCTCGGATCCCTTCCATGGGAAGCCGTTCTTGTAACATGTTGGTTTGGTGGGAATACTGTATCATATCTAGCATGAATAACTGATTATCATAGATATACCCCGGGAGATATACTTATCACTTATTATGACTATTAGATATTTCATTATAATACTTATGGAGATAGATATACAATTTTTCTCTATAACATGCATATGCAGGCCAATATCTTTTAAGGTTAGGTCAATAAAGTATTATTGGGACATTTGGAATGGAACTAGAAATAACAAATTGATCTTGAAATGACTGTATGGAAGATATACCTTTCACCCTTACAACTTTGTAATCCACGCATAGGACGTGGATGAAAAAAAAACAGTTTAAAAGACATCAGCTGAGCGCAACGGGGAGCGGACATACCAGAACATCTTTGGGTATTCTCACCGAGAGGGTTTTGTTTTTTGTTTTCTTTCCGCAGCGGGGATAGCGTTATCTGGCTCCACGTGTGAGCTTGTTGGCAGTGGGTAACTGTAGCGGGGATCAGAGGGGACGAGGTAGATGTCCCCAGACCCCCCCCCCCCCCCAGCCATTCCTTTGCCTGGATGTGTGTGTTGAGGTTTTGAAAACAGACCCATTTTGAAGGACTCCACAATTCGGGAAACCTACCCATAATGAAGGGATGTTTTAATATATTTCCTACCCCTATTTGTTAATTTAATGGAAATATATATATAATCATTCATTAGACTACATTAATGCCTATCTATTTTTATCTATTCCCCTAAATTACATAGAAAGTGTTCAGGTTTAGCACTTTTCTTTATTATTATGTATAAACTGCTTATTAATTCCTAACCAATATTGAGTGAGGAGGAAAATTTCGTACCCCTATAGAGTGAATTTCTTTCACTCATTTCACGCACTTTAGACCAAGAGATTACCTTATCTCCTTCACTTTTCGACATACATATCCGGGCACGTTTGACACCAAGTCGCCCCCCTCCCCTCGAGCAGATGTCACATGTCGGGGGGGGGGGGGCCTTAGGTGCCTTAAGGGCCTTGAGGGGTAGATTGTTACACGCCGTGGAGGAGGAGGAGGTTGATGTGGAGAGGTTAGAGTGTATATCCTGGGATGTAATGACCCTTAAGGATCGGATGGGAATGTAGGAGGATGGAGAGGGGTCAAAGGCCAGCGGAAATGAAAGAGGAGAGGAAAGAATGGAGAATAAGTATTTGCCCAAGGATGTGAGATGAAAAAAAAAGAGTAAAAAATTGACTTGTTCTCAAAGATCAACCACAAAATAAATGGCAGGTTATGGTAAACCTACGAGAACGATGACGGGAAATACCTTCAAAAGGCAGCGTTTTAAAGAAGAGTAAATGACACAAACCATGTCTATAAAGGAAATGCATGCTTATTGTTATATATATGTACCCTTTACTTCTTTAAACTCAGAAGTATTAATATAACGCATTAACAATGTGTAGAATAATGAATTCAATAGAACATATCCCTTATCAGATAACTACCATTGTTAATCATGATTTATATTTTCTATAATGTACTCACGATGTATCAGAAAACGTGTTTACATGCTAAGAGATGTTGATCTATGGTTAAAAAAAAGATCCAAAGGTCAATTTATCATTTAAATAAGCTCGGTAATCTAATCAAGCCAATACATTAATATAACTTATCCCAGACCAAAGTGAAACTTGCATTGGATATAAAGGTTGTGCCATCAGCTCTGTAGAAAAAGTTAATGTATAGATTTTGCTATTGCAGTTTGCATTAATTTGGTCACAAAATACATTTATTAATAAAGGCAATTCATAGAAAAGCCAAATGAGATAAAGGGAGCGGCAAATGGCACGTGAAGCTTTAGCAGTAAGTTGAGTACACAGATGTCAGTCGCTGAAAGGTCCGTGAGCCCCTCCTAACCTAAACCCCACACACTGACATTTATGAAAGTGGAGGTGTGCCAGAAGGCGGCCGGCTAACCTTATGATGTGGGGTATAAAAACCTTCACTAAGAGGCCTCCGAGTGCGAACTCTGGTTTCCAAGTTGAGGTATGCACCTGATACGTTTGCTTTTCTTATATATACCCAGGACAAGTCATGTAGAATGCTGAAAAAACATTTTGGGTTAACTTTCAAATCCCTGAACCTATAATTCCCCATTGAGAGAGGCTAAATGAGTAAGACATGTGGACTCCGGTATCTCCCGTACATCTAGGGGTGGTTAAGCCCTATTCACCCTGGGCACTTTCTCATTGCGATCTGAGATATAATTGCAATCTTCTTGTATCTAGAATTATCATTTTTGTAACATATGTTTGTGGTTTACAAAGGAGTTATCAATGTATAAGGTTGAACGCTATCGTATTGTTTATGGTTAATTATAATTATAGTGCATTGTCCGAGTTAATTACTGTCGTTGATATTGTTTCTGATGGGTGCTAGTCAAGTGGTGAATAAGTCCACGTGATGGGCGCTCAATCCATAACATGAACAACGCTTGGCAGTACGGTAAGTTTATTGATGGATATGGTGATGAGTACAGTTGCTCGTGATGGTAATAAGTTCCAAGGTATAACAGTTCCAGTTTAGGGTAGAGTAAGCTTCCTCCTTAGAGTCCGCCTAGTCTCACCTCCAGCCGTAGTGCGATAGTACCGTGTAAGTCACCAGATGTCCCCGCGGTTGCGTAGCTATCTAAACCCCTCCGAATCTCCTGATCTGTATGATTCAAACGCAAATGATCTCTCTCTCCCTCTTACACTGCGCTTTCGCTTTTAAAGCATTCTGATATTGATTTTACCCCAGGCGTCGGCGCTTGTTGGGAGGTGTACCCCGGCGAGCATTGTTGTCAGGTATATTTACACCTACCAGCGGCACCTGCCATATTTATACTAGGTATTCTCATAAACTAAGTAATTTGGAGGAATTCTTATTATCTTGTATTCAGCTGGTGACCTTTACACTATTTCAATGATCATGCACAAAGTAAATGATTTAATCTCTACCTTTGTGCAAGGTTATGTGATTATTTAGTCAAAATACTATTCTGTAATGCTTACGATTTAAAAATCGCAGTCAATAAGTGCCCAGGGCGAATGAGGCTTTACTCTTGTGGCCTTAATTATGGTCGGTTATTGTATTGTCCATTTATTGCCAGGTCATTCAAGAACTATCCTTCGTTTGTTACACTTGTTCTTTATTTCAAAATTCTTCCCGACCTCCCATCTGGCACTGCCACAGTCTTTATTTACTATCCTCATTTTATTCCACGTTTCTTTCATCATATGAAATTGTCAAATTAATTTGGACAGTGTACTAAATTATATTATATTCTGGAATTTAGTTCACTGTCCATAATAATTTGACAATTCTTGTCACTAGAGCTCACTTCAATATTATTCGGGGTATCTGAAAGAATGGAACCAACTGCGGAAAACCATGGAGGGTAAAACATTTTACTCTCCATGGGACAATCCAAGGGCCGCTCCACAGGTTTTGGGCCAGGACGACGACACGTCATTTTCCGGTGGATGCGCGCGCACCTGCCGGCTCCTGCCCGCCCGACCCCCGACCTTTGTTCGTACCCCGGGGGTCGGACGGCGATAGGTTAGTCCACCGAATGAGACCCGGGGGGTTGGGTGGCGATAGGTTAGTCCAATGAAACAGACGTACAGATGTTTTAGGGGAATACCTGTCACGAATATGTGTATTTGCCACCGCAGAGACAATAAAGGCTGTCCGATTTTACTCCCGATTTCAGAAATCGGCAGCTTAAATTTTGGTTGAACATAGACATGTTTTATATCATCAGAACGATCTTCAAGTGGTATGTAACATGTACGGGTTCGTTTCATATTTCTAATTACAATTTAGAAATTGTCAATTTCCAGGTAGTCAAAATCGCCTAGTGGAATATGGGCTTCAGGCAACCATGATTATGCATAGCATGATCTATTGGCGGTAGGAAGCCTGTGGAACGGTGAGAATATTTAATGTACTGGTACCATACATGTACAATACACTTTTATCACGAGTGTGCGCAGTGGATCCTCTCATAGAAGCCTTGATCCCAACTTGCAGTTGGGCCATATATAGAGAGTAAATTGAGATTTTTTTCTCCATGTCTCAAAATTAGATTTTACTCTCTATGATTAGGCCCATAGGAATCCATTGGATTGTTGTGAAATGTGAAGGCTGTTAGTTTTCTAAATTCCAATTGATTGTGTGTAATTAAAGTGTTCTATTCTGTTTGTAGAATTTTATGTTTACTCCAATCTGAAGAAGATATACTTTTAATCATTTATGAACTATGAGTTGCTTCCCATTCTCGCATTTATTTGTGCAAACACATCCCCTGACATTGAAGATCATATCCTAAAGGAGCTAGCTATATATAGGACATCTAAAAGTACAAGCAAAATACACTCTGACTCTTTATAGCGGTTATGTTCAGTATATTTCTGTGTAAAATGTGAGTATCAGGTCATTTCCTTGGTGACAGTTGAAATCTTTTATTTTTAACTAGAAACGTCTTTTTTCAGGAAAGCCTCTTATGTGGCATTTCAAGGAGGAAATAAAAAAGGTTGTATCCTTTGCTAAGCAATCAAGATAAGACAAGGACTTCAACTTGAAGAGCTCCTACCCGAGCTCCTAGCACTAGTACTGGAATCCTTATCTTCAGACTACATACCACAGCACTCAAAAGCCAGCCCAATCGGGAACTACAAATGTTTATGGCAAAACACTCCACTTCCTGTTTCAAAACATAGCCTCGAACCCCGTTCCAGGTGAGTTAACCAGCTTCCTAGAATTTCCTGGATGGCTCCCTTTTCCTGGATTAGTTAGAGGGTGTTCCCTTACTGTCTATTTAGCGGAGCTCTATTAGGTGTGTGTTGAAATACAAAACATTCATTTGGCCCGTCGTCTTCGCCAGGACCGAATGTCCGACTGGGTAAGGCGGTAAATGATTCAGGATGTAGGGGATGGCTGTATAGGGGGTACTTCCAGCGAGAATCAAACTAGTCTCATTATCTCTGGTACTTTTCTACAAAAGGTATTCTCGTATCATCTTTTTCTCATTTAAGGTAAAATCCTTTTCTCTTCCTTTTCAGTTGAGCACACATCTTTTGGTGATAACCATATGATTCATGATATTGATATTTACAATGACTGCAATATACATATATATACCAGGGAATTAATGTCACAAGATTATGGCTTTAGACTAATGTACATTTTATAAAATTACGATTTATAAGAAAATAGTTATAACAACAAATCTGGCAGTCGGACGCTTGTCAAAAAATGTGATATCACTGGAACAACGTCTATCGTTTGCTTTCACTACCATAATTTCGGGTTCACTGATATGAATCACAGTGTATGCTTCGTCTTTACAGTACAGATGCCCCCCCCCCCCCCATCCCCTCCTCCTGTGGAGCCTCACACTCCCGCTCCCACTACAGGCCCAAGGTGGGGTGAGACTACCGCAGACAAGTGCAGGATTCCACTGTCCACCTAGAATGCCTGAAATGCACCAGCTCGTCCGATTGGCCTAGGAATCACCGGACAGAACTACAATGAGTGAAAGTTCTGTAGCCCGGAGTTTTTGAAGTCACACAAAATAGTTATTATACATTGAAATCTATATTTTGAAGTCACACAAATTACTTTACATTAAAAACTATATTTTGAAGTCACACAAATTACTTTACATTAAAATCTATAGTTTGAAGTCACACAAATAATTTTACATTAAAATCTATATTTTGCAATAATATCAATATCACATGTATAGGGTCTGTACATTCAATTGAAATAGAAACTGTACCATATGACCTAATAATAAAGATATAATAACAGCACTAGAGATTGCATTTGACATCCTTTTAAGATTTTCACTAATCATTGCATTATCTTTGGCTTAAAATAGTGGACATCAACATCAACATCAGCCACTTAAACATGTGGCACCTATTTGTAAATTCTCTATAGATTTCCATGTGTTTTTGTCAACAATATAAGTCAAATTAACCTGCAGGTGCTTAAAATACTCTAAATCAGCTATCCGTGGTAGGGATAATTGCAAGGCAGACTAGTCTATTCAGGTTTACTCTATATGGTGAAAGTGGGACTATTTCTTTTACTCTTGCTCGCCGATTTAGCACTGCATAGGGACCTTGCTGTGGGCCGGTGGTGGACTTACTTTCAATCTCTTAGCATTGGGAGGGCAAGCTAATCAGATTTCCTTATCTTTCTCTAAAAAATTTAAGTTCATTTTTTCATATTTTGTAGATGCAGTCCCATGCTAGCTATATCTTTTCACATTTTCCCTGAGAATTGAGAATAAAGGACACAAAGAATGAAAAACCAGTCTTCCAGCACTGAGCCCTATGGACAGGAAGTTGACCAGTCGGTTGGTGTTCCACGCCATAATATGCCTCACGATACTAATGCGCAAGGACCCAATTGCTTTAATTGCTCACAGATTGCTCGTCGTAGTGAGGATGTACACTGACGTAACAACACAAGTGGGGCATACTGCCTGACGTGTTCTACGATTCCATAAATAGGTTTGTGTTGAGTTAAACCTGTAGGGGGTCTGTAATTGGCCTCTGATGAAGTCACTTGGTGCAGTTCACTACCAGTCATTCCTACAGCCATTTCCAGATATATAAGTATCATTGAGTTGGTATATAAGTGTGTGCAAGGAGTCTACAGCAGACTCATTGGTGTGCGTAGTGAACAGCACTTAGCAGGCATGGACAAGTAATGTTCCGTCAATCAGTTGTTCCTCCACGTTGTCCTAGGTAAATAAACTTATTTAAAATGTATTGTTTTGATGGAGACTAACCCCTATAGCACTTAATTTTCAATCTGAATAGGAGTCTGGGATCATTACACATGTAGGGGCCAGATTGCTAGATACCCATGGCCTTTAGTAAGGTGTGGACTACTCCAGAAGTGGGATGGGTGAAACATTGCCATAATCCTTGAATTTATTATGAAAATGGGCCAGGGATCAAACTTCACTGCAGTGGCGTAGCCAGGGGGGTTCCTGGGTGTCTCGAACCCCCTTAAACTTCCCAAAATATTAAGTAAAATATTAGAAATCTTGCCAAAAATGTAAATTGGAACCCCCTTAGATTTACGTGGAACCCCCTTGGACTTTAGGGCTGGCTACGCCCCTGAACTTCAACCCTTTGGATGATTGGACCAGTGACTGCGCTCTACCACTGAACTAACTCCCTTCCTCAAGAGAAACAAATCTTCTAGCTACTAATACTCTGATTTTGCCTACATACATATGGAGAGCCAATAATTCCATTATATCTATTCTTTGTGACGAAACACAGATGTAGATCCACAATTTACCTACTAACAATTTAAACCTATAAACATTTACGAGTCTCTTTACAGTTAACAGAGTTTTGATCCCCTGCATGCCCCCCTTGATGAGGATCTGTCAGTTTATTGAGGAGTGAAAGGGGTGGCTCACAGACGAGTAACTCAGTCACGACTCTAGGGGTACTCAGAGAGGACCTGCCTGCCACCTAGGCTCCCTTATGGGATGCTGGAACTAGTGTATAGCTAGTATTGTACTGTTGAAATGTAATTCCATTTTTTCACACATGCCAAATCATCCTCGAACTTAAACTCAGAGAACATTAACTACATTCATATTCCACCTGCTATTAGGGCCAATGTTTTCTTTGTTCATAGCACATTTTCTCTCTACCATGCAGTCAACACAAGCAATACGTCCATGTACCACAAATAACTATACCCAATATGCAGCTCTTAAATTTGGGTCAAAAGCCCAAGAACGAGGGAACATGTCAAAGAGTGTCTTCAAACATTCAAGGTTGACCTGCCCTAACATTTAGCTTGTATTTCCTGTGTCCTTTTACTTACATTCTGTTTTTTCTTTGTGGGGATCGCTATATAAAAGCAGTGATATAATTAGTTCCATGATCCTACATGATGTAAGAGGCCTCCAACTCCCTAAACCTACTGACACATTTCGTGTGGCGCCCTCTGTGGGGTTTACCGAGGCTCCACCTGGCGGAAGGTGTCAGCGTTAATTGTTATATGACGTGCCCGTTCACCCCTCTCTACCTCCGCCGGGGAGAGTTCCATCCATCATGACGCCGTTCATGAGATCTTTAACTCTGCTATACAGGCTACGAAACTCCAGGGTTAAAACTGTGTGAATGTTCCCAGAGAGGAGATTGGGGAGATTAGATTTATATTTCTATAGAACTGTTACTAGATCCATCTCTGGTTACCACCGGTCCATCTTGTCTAAGCATGTACATGGTTTATGGAGGTTTTTATGTATCATCTGGTTCTCTACATAATCCATTATTATTTGGCAATATTATTATACTCCGTTCCCTTGAATGTTGTACAGAAACAATATATATGTTGACGTGACAATGGTATAGCTCTATCAAATACTGGTACATGTATACAGCTTTATGATTAATTGTCAAATACTTTTGAACAAAATAATGTAAATCGATTCTTGCCCAAGTACAAAAGGAATGTACCTACTTATCCATGCGCTCCAACGTATAAAGCAGGTGCATCTAGTACATAATTTATTACATCTAGTACATAATTTATTACATCACAGGGGCAGATTTTTCTGTTTTCTCAGACTGCAACTTTTGATACACATGATCACCTATCTAGATTTCTTATCTAAGTTTATATCTTTCTCATGTTTATTTTACAAAGTACCTTCCCAGGTGACCGTCTGGTTGAGAATATTTGATCTTGTCTGTGAGTGGCTGCCGCAACTGCAATGGATTTCTATATTCCCCACAAAAATACCGTAAAACAGCTCGAAATTAAGAACAGATTTTGCAGATCTTTTTTTCCAAGAGATGTTTAGTTATGTTTTATCTAAGATGTTTTATCCAAGTTGTAAAGAAATCGCAATCTCAGCAAAAAGGCAAACGTAAACCACAAGGTTTTAGTTTGGAAAAATGTTTCTCCACATCAATCACAGCCTCAAGGATGGCAGTGATATTCATCATCCTAATACAATAAATAATGGCCGTGTCTACCTCATTCGCGAACATCCTTGATACATGTCGGAATAAAACTATCATTTTGACTAGCATACTAGCAATATCTCCAACCTAGTTTGCATCAATATCAAACTGTGCCTCATAAGTCATAGTCATACTTTTCCCTGAATTTAATTTCCATGCATGTACAGTTATCTCACACAGTAATAGCTTTGTTACGGAATTACAACTGAATCTTTCAGGCCTAACACATACATATTTCCCATGTGGCCCGTTGCACAATGGGTTTCGTAACAACGAAAATATTGTAAATAGCGAAAAGTTCGTTGTTGCTTAATAAATTATTTGCAAGTATTTTCTTAACAAAGATAAAAGTGGACCGTGACATGATTGACTGTTGATAAAGACAGAATTGCAAGTATTTTCGTAACAAAGATATTTTGTTACGAAAATACTTGCAATTCTGTCTTTGTATTCCGGGGGTAGCACTCACGCTTCGTTGGTGCCATCGTTGCGAGTGACGACTGACAGCTTGTTGTCTTCGCTCGATGTAAATAAAGACTTCCTGCTATTTTCTAACCGTTTTGGATTTGAATATGGTCATTAAGGTTAAGTTTTTTATTTTTCGTAACAAAGATATCTTTGTAAGGATATCGTTGCAAAGATATCTTTGTTCATTGTGCAACGGCTTTTCCTCCCTGTTATGTAGAGGGGTTTTCATAACAAAGAAACATTTCGCTATTAAGCATTTGTTTGTTGTGCTTTCGTTGTTTTATCCTAACAACGAAATTCTATTGTGCAACGGGCCAATGAGGAACAGCATGCAAGAGTTTGGAAAGAGTCTGTGCGTCCCTTATGTTTCCGATTAAATCTTTGCACATTACAACTCCAGTTTTTTTTTTGTCACTGAGGTTTTCAGATCATTTAGCATAACCCTCTCCCATTTTGCTGGAACATTACAATCAGGCCGGAGGGCGGGGTTTGAGTAATGAACTGGCTGGGGACTGGTGTCGTAAGGTCTTTGATCAGTCGACTTTAGCTCGTCTGCCCCCAACCCGGGGGTCTATACCTGGACAGGTATTAACCTTGAAACAACTCACAAACGTGTCAGCCATAAATCGTACCATTATAAATCAACTGTTTCTGAAGCTAATGCTGCTGAAAGAGTGAGTGTGTTCTGGTTTACAGTTATATCTACCCTTCATGGAATTGCATATTTTGGGGGAAAGGAATAACGTATGTATGCGTACACATTTCAGACCTTTTGGTAAATCTACATACTACTTTTCTAATATGGGTGCATCCACATGAATGACAGAAGCAACTTCTAAAAAGAGTTCCATGCACCCAAACTCCTCTTAAACCATCCCATTCGTATCAATAAACCTACAAAACCCTTCAGAAAATAACTTTTGCCAAAAATTGCTTTTTGAAGACGTTGCTAAGAATTGAATAGTGTAAGTTAAGAATTTTCAATTCTTAGACTCATAGTTTGTTAAAAAGGTAAGATCTAGTCTCGCTTTTACTAAAGCTACCGGAAGAAAACGTAAAACAAAGATAAAGGCATGCGAGTAAACTGTCCTTTTTGACTCAACATTCCATGGACTTTTCCAAACCTTCCTGTTTCAAATCATCTTCCTTTTCATTTCTTTTTATATACCACAGGAAAAAGTTGAAAAAGCATTGCGACAATAACTGGAACCGCTTTGAATGAGAGGCCAGCTGACTGTTGAACAAAGAGCCTCACCCCCACAACACCCGACCTCTAGTGGCACCATACTCTAGTAGCACCCCCCCCCCCCCCCCCCCCGCGGGTGGGGGAGAGGAGGGGGGCACCGACTCTTGGAAGGTTACTACCCCTGCTTTTTGTGACTGACCGCTCCTGAGTTTTAGTTGACCACCCCCTATTTTGGTGGGACACAGATCACCACCCCCAGATCACTGCCCCCCAAAATCAGGGTGTGTCAATAACAGAAAATAAACAAATATCACCAAAACTGCCCAGGAAAACTTCTAATATAATCTTATATATATTTTCTTGTGAAAGGTAACAATAAAGCTAAGGTTCAAGTATATTGTTCTATATAATATGTGTAGTTCATCAACCCCCTTTTTTGCTTGGAAAGTTGTCGACCGCCCCTCAATATTGACGTGTACCGCCCCAGCTTCGCGGGACCATTTGGCAGTGGGTACCTTTTCAAGCCCAAGGGCCCCCCCCCCCCTCCCAAACACCGACCCTCACCTGTCCGTTTGATACAAGCCAGGTGCACCAATCAGCGGCCGCCTTACAAACAGTCACGGGAGCCCACGTGACTCGCCCTAGGGCTGACCTGATTGGTTCTGGTTGACCTTTCAAAGCGTTGTGAAGTCAGTTCCGGGCCATTTCCACTCCTACGGTAACGTACTGGAGCCTGCTTCTGCATACACTACACAGACCAATGTACTCCGCCCTTTGTTTTGGGTGAAGAAGCATACATTTTGAAAAAAAAAAAAATTCTGCCCTTTCAGGAGAATTTGAGGCCTTCAATCCCGAGATTTTTTTTGACGCGCCCAAGCAAGCTTATATTTTGGCAAGCTTTAACTGTTTGTCCGACTGTTCGCCATCGTTAAGATTTGTCATCAAAAAAATGTATACTCATAGATAACCCCAGAAGACAAAAGCAGAGAAGTATGTTCCCGCTGTCCACTGCCCAGCCATAGATATGACGTCGAAGAATGTTCTAATAACGTCGCAGAACGTCACAGAACGTTATTGGAGCGTCGCAGAACGTGGCCTTTACGTCGCACCTTGGCTGGGTGCAACGTGGCTTGTGTATGGAGAATATAAAATTATGTTGGAAATCAAACCAGAGAGAATTATACTATAATAGTATAATTCTCTCTGATCGAACATATACAATGTCTATCTTTATGATATGTGCGTACACGTTTGCGATCTCAATATTCTGTTGCATGATGTAATTTTGAGAATATTATAATGATAGGAAAAATAGCATTATATCCCCTCGTTACTAAACGTTACAATTAGACCAATTGGCATCTGTGACTTACATTTGCTCCTATCGAACCTATACAAATACACAGGCCAGTGACGAGTGCCCCATCCCCCACGTCCACCCCAGCTGCCCGAGCCCTCCCCTCCCTGGAGGCTTTCGTACTCTATGAAATACTCCCTTTTAGCGGATTTGTCCAAAAAAGCACCTTTTTTTCATGGAGACGCAAGTTTTCTGGGCCCACATCCCCCCCCCCCCCCCCCCTCATCAGGAATGAAAGTCACCTTGAATAGCATACTAAATTTTTTGCTCTTACGTACACCATTAAGAAAATGAATAGTTACGTATTTAGTACTTTTCCCTAATGTACACGGAAAACAACAGCTTTTGAGAAATTGTACCACATGCATGTGGTACAAACAAAGAAATGCACCTTTTTTTCATTTTCGCGAATTCTGGTGTGAAAAAAGTACCCTATTTTCAGTTTTCGCTGACATGTGAACATTCATTCAAAGCACCCTTTTCTCTGCGATTTTAGAACGGTAATGCGTATCCACTTGACATGTGAGTTTGGGTGACCCCCCCCCCCCCCCCACCCTGGAGGTGCCCACCCTGGAGTCCATCACGTAGTAGTCTTGTCAGGCTAAAGTAACCATGATAAAATGGGACGCCGTCCAGGCTAGCTAAGCCCCGCCCCCTTATGGGTCGCGGTGGGCTGGTGGGGGTTGGAGGGAGGGGGTCAGGGTGGGGGGGGGGTGTGTGAAAGTCGCGCAGGAGGGTGCAGGTCGCCACAGAAGGGGGAGGTGGGGGGAGAGGTGTAGCGGTAATCAGTGTTTATTCTACATCCGACTCAACCTGAGAAATAGTAACAAATAAACATGTGTAATTATAAATATATTGCAAGTATTATATGTAGTCGGAATTTGCCTAGGCCTATAGGCCTATACAAATTTACAACATACCTACATGGCAATGGACATCGTCACCCCAGTACCCCCAATTGGATATAGGCTTATATATGATATAGTGTGCGTGTAACCCATCAGTGTTCTCCAACTTGGAAAATCACCCCTAATTATTGACTTTTGGACAAAACCTATATTCATACTTCATTAAATGCGCGGGAAAGTGTATACATTACATTACATATTTTCCAAGTTGTTTAAAAATATATTCATAATAGGTGAAAATATCACAATTATTAATTAATTTTCTATAGTTTTTCCAGAAGGTTTGTTGACAGAATTGGTCCAATTTAGCCTGCATGTGCTTAAAATACTTTAAATCAGCTATCCGTGGTAGGGAGAATTTCGCACATGTATCATGCCTGATATCATATTTATCATAGAATATATATAAAATGAAGTTCAAATTGAAAATCTCACATGTTTTCGCACAGGGAGCCGGACGCCCTTATCAGGGGTGTTAAATCAACGTAGCTACACCCACACAGACACAGGTGTCTGGCACAGCTCAGCCGTGTTGGTATAGTTACGTTGGTTTTAATACCCCTGATAAGGATGCCCGGTCCCCTGTGTGGATGGCGCACATGCCTACACAAACATTTAATCTTATCTCATTGATTATATTAAAACATGCGCGATATACCACTTTGAGCGGTACAACCCTGTTTTGCCTTATCTGCTCTGGGTATTAAACATTTCCCACTTTTATGCCTTTTTTGGTAGGGAGTGAAAAGATGATAATCTCTAAATTTTATATCGTGCATACCCCAATGCTTAAGTTGGTAGGAAGTACAACGGGGATATGATATCACATAGAACGCTACACAATAATGATTGAATCCTATATATATTAAAACGGTATTGCTTACAATTTTTACACAAGCCCCACTTGCTTAGTTCTGAACATTATTGAATATAATGAGTGAGTGAGGGCAAACATGCTATGTTGAGGTAAATCTTGGTGTATCAAACTTGTAGAAATATAAAAACAGGGTTGTATTGCGCACCTGGTAGATCTATATCAGAAAATACGTTTTCCAAAAACTGAGTAATTAAAGAGCTTATAACGTAATATTATAGATTAATTAAACTGTGGTGGCGAATTTTGCTAGTTTTTGAATAATTTTTGGTATTCTGCTGTAATAATATTTGTCTTTATTTTAGGACAATTAACAAAAAATGCGTGATATACCACTGTGCGTGATACAACCCTGCTTTACCCTATAGGCTATAGTGACGTGTATTATCAGCAGGCGTCTATTATCGGCACCCCTCCCACCAATTATGATATATCAGAGGAATGTGTGCTTGTAAGATTATCAGATTTAATTATTTTCAAAAAGTGTTGTTTTCTCTATGACTTAGCAATAGATTGGAATTGCAATGGCTATGTGAAGATAATATAATACTAAAAGAAATAGTTTGGCTTATTACCAGCTTTCCAGAAAAAGCCATTTTATCTAAGCAAATAACCTACATAGGTGTATCATAATTCATTTGTAGACCTCAAAATAAGAAATGTCACGCCAGTTTGACTTTAATCATAAAAAATAAATATGAATTGAATTAAATTTACCAAAAAAAGTATGTTCTAGGTATCACGGCAGGTTTAGGCACATGGGTGCCGATAATACACTCCATTCCCTTTAATGTCTTGTATTATCGGCAGGGTTACACTATGAGTCCAAATAAAAAGATGGTAAATATCAAAGAGCTATCAGAAAACAGAAATAATTATGCATAATTGAAAAAACAATGTCTTTCAAAGAAACGCCCAAGAATTTTAAGACTTATAATGTCCATACTACAATATATGTCACAAGAGAACTAGTCAATACTTTACATGCATTGAATTAAGGCCTACGTTTTATAACAATATTATATTAATTACATTTTTCCATTTTAGATACCAAATTTGGGGTCGGAATCCCCTAAAACGTCACATATCCATGGGCAATACATTGTTCAGGCAAAATTGATTAATTTTCTTTCTCAACTTGTGAATTAAGAATAACTTACACTGATCTACATACCAAGGTGCCGATAATACAAGACAGGTGCCGATAATACACTCCAAAATATGAAAGAATAAATGTTATTATGTTTTTCCTAACAATTTCCTAAAATACTGTACCATAGTTCCAAAGTATTTACATTTGTATAGTCTGCCTTATGAAAGACGCTGTGCTTAATATCTAGGTAAAATAGCCATCTAGTTGGAGATTTTGTGCTAAGGTGCCGATAATACACGCCACTACTCTAGATCTAAGCCTAATCCGCCTACAACAACAGACAATGTAGTGTGAGGTGTGCGACACCTCCACCCCTACCTACCCCCGACCCCCTCCCACCCTAGGGGGTGGGGCTTAACAACCATCTCATGAATATTAATGAGTTCGCGGACGGCGTCCGAATTTTTCATGGCTCCTCTTGCTCTTGTCAGGGGGTTGGTTCCTGGTCACGTGTGGGTTCCGGTTGTCACGTTTCGGACGTCACGTGACCGGAAGGCCACGGATCAGATTCAAATAACAAGGATTTGAATTGATTGCAACTTTCAAAGAAGTTCACGGCAGCCACTCTAAATCTTTTTCATTAAGATTAAATTTGAGGCCTTTCCCTATAGTTAACCTATATGAAGTGGGGTGACCCAGTTACCAAAAACCCTAAAAGGTATGTTAGGTTGACGGCACAGGTTGGTCGAAAACGTGTATGAAACCTTCCTTTAGCTGCCAATTAAGGTGCCTTTGTTGTCAACCTTGAAAGGTCTGCCCTTTTTATATACTCATTACCTCCTGCCCTCAGTTTGTGTTCTCAGTCATCACTTCTGGGTGTTATTTGGAACAGGAAGACCCTTATACTTTTCGCACAAGTGCCCCCTGTCAATTTAGGATATAGGCATATCACAAGGGCGGATCCAGACATTTACAAAAAAAAAAAAAAAAAAAAAAAAGGGGGGGGGGGGGGGGGGGTCGGGGGGCCACCCTATTGTAAAAATTTCCTCTGGAATCCAGATTTGAACAATAAATATTTGGCCAAAAATAGGGGGGAGGGGCTGCACCCCTCTAAATCCGCCACTGTATCAATTGCAATTAAAGTTTCGTTTCCAGTGCCATGTTTCTTTACACTATGACTATTTGATTCTTCCCATCCTACCCTCTCTCACCCCAGGGGTGGATCCAGGAATTTGAAAAAAAAGAAAGGGGGGGGGGGGCGGCGTGCTATGGCTAAATTTTCGCCCGCAGCCTCCGGGGCAGGAATTTTACATTTTGAAAAATCTAAATTTGACCCCCAAAAAAGGGGGAGGGGCGCACGCCTGGCACGCCCTCCCCCCCCCCCCTCCCCCTAAATCCGCGCCTGGAATGGGTACGGGACCTGATGAGTGTCAACTAAACCCTAAAGCCCTTCGTTCTTGTCGTCGTCAGCTGGCCAGAGGGTCTGGGTTCTATCAGCTTGATTAGGGTTGTAATGAATACCTCAAACAGGGGGTGGGCGGAGTAGGCAGGTTGACCTGGGGTCACCAAAACATGTCACCGGCCGACAGAGTGGGACAAAGGGGGCTAGAAAATCTTTTTCAAAATATAATATATTTAGGTCTTTCAATTAAGGATGGGGTTGGGGTTCTGGATTCTTTTTTTTTTTTTTTTTTTTATAAATGTGTGTACTTTCCATTACAATACCAATACATATATCTTGGCGCAAGGGGGCGCGGGGAGGTATAATATGTGAGTACATTATGAAAGACCCCTTCCATAAAATAATGTAGGAACGGTGCGAAAAAAAATATCAACCCTAATAAAAATGATATATTTCTAGAATTCAAGCTTTTAGACGGTAACATCGTTTAGTAACACAACAAACCCTTATAAAGCTTATCCAAATTTGTGAATACTATGTACTCTAAACCTACCTATAAACTTAAAGTCAGATACACATGTACTAAACAAACCTGCGTATGCGCTGTCCTGCCCGCCCAGCTGCGCCACAAGGGGGCGCTGCGGTTTGTCACGTGACACTTCCGGGTAACTCGATAACGAGGCTGGGCTGGGAACACTTGTCGACGCTCTCACAGCAGATGTCTCCTTCTTAAAGCATTCAAAACATGTCACCAAATATCTGGCAGGAGAGCGTTGACGTGGGAAGAGTGAGGTGAGTTCGTCACGGTCGTTTTATGCTAATAAGACACACTCTCCAAGCTGTATTTTGTCATATTCAAAGAAATCAGTACTTCTGTCTATACAAGTTGGATACACGTATAAGGGGATTTACATCATACTAACTGCTGGATTGGGCAATGGATTGTACACTAACTGTGTTTTCCGCAATTACTCTTTCAAGTGGATCGTACGTTACACCTGACCACGCAGGCGCAAATTTATACAGCCTCTTGGGAAAATGATTGTATTTACACCGCTCTGGAAAATATGAACAATGTATCCCACTGGATAAATGTATGTGAATAATACATGTGCCAGGGCCGTACCCTATCTGAAAATCAGAGGGGGGGGGGGGCGTAGGAAATCTGAAAGGGTTTCCAGTAAATATGAAGGATCCCAGCTGACCATTCTAACCCTATTACTATTATTAGATGTGGTTTTATACCCATGGCCTTTCTTTTTCGAAATCTGAATGGGTTCCAGACACACTCAGAACTCCCCTGTAGACACAGTGAGCTAAATAAAAGTGGATAGGATTGTATAAAAAGAAAGGGTTAAACTTGTTGCCACCATTGCCATTATCTTTTATAACTTCAAAGCTCCTGCTAAACGATGCCACCATAAAGTCATACTCTGCCCATCCCACAGCTCCGGACAACACGTATACTGACGTCGGATTGGACACCGTCCTTGACCATATGCAGACCATGACTTTTGAAGAGATCCCCAGGAAGACGCCCGCGACATACACGCCGTGACATCCACCTCTCATAAACCCCGGGGTAAGGAGGTCTGAACGACCTACACGGCGCCGGACCTGAAGAGGACAAAGAGGGCTGAAGGGGCACTAAATAGACATGTTGGTTTTAGTACACGTGGCCAAATAATATGGGTATAGGGTCCCTTGATATGCTGAAGTGTATCACGCCGTTTGCGGGTTGACGCTATTTCAAAAGATGCCGACAAGTACTATTGAACCGAACTTAACGTTTAAAAAACTCAATTCTTCCCACATAATGGAGAGACTCGCGCCCCCACACTCCCATGCACTAAATCCGCCACAGAAGGGGTCTCTGCAATATAACAGCCTCAGTCAGATTCAGATCAGGTTTAGATCAATAGCAATAATTCTGACTGAAGCTTCCACAATTGCAGAAGTTTTCCCTGATTGTTCGCAATGATATTCCATTGGCATTTTGTTGATATAGACCCCTTGCCAATGAAGGACAAAAGTTACGGTCCAGTGGCTGTCCCTTAAAGGGATATCGGGCTGTTTAACCATAATTTGAAATCCATTAGAGGGTCCCAAAACTATAAATTTATGTTAGACCTATCCAAGAACATCCCATTAAAACAAAAAAATACATGTGTCACCATGCTTATTTCTGAGCGAGATGATAAGAAAGATAATGTCCTTAACTATAGAAGTCTATGGGGAAAATATACTCATTGATATTCAGCTGATCCTAGAACCTTCAAAATCAATAATTACAGTCCCATGAATCCCTAGAAATATGTTCTTTAGGTCTGTAGCAAGATTTTAAAGCCAAAAAATATAGGGGTCACCATTGATATTTAAGAGCTGGAGGTTAATGAAATCAGGTGAGTATTTCTGTATAATCCTTTATAATACTTACTTTTCTATTCCCCTAAATTTTCAGTTTAATCAACCAGTACTTATTCATTTTATTGCATTTTCAAACCCTGCTTATGTCTAATGAGAGATTTCTAAATTTTGAGGTACTTCATTTTTCTCACTAGGGGGCGCATGTGTGCTTGGTTCATTAAACATGAATTACTCTTTTGATTATCAATGTAAATTTCTGATTTTTTAAATTTTATATCTTACATCAACTGTCAGTAAAATATGATGTGAAATTTTAAGATTTTAAAATTCTAAAATTTTGCCACCAGGGGGCACAGCAGTGAATAGTACATCATCCCTTTAATCTGGAGAATTTGCTTTTTAAATCTAAGATTCGGCCTAAAATTCATTCAAGTCTATTTTTCTAAGTGCGTCCCATTCCTTTGATTTAAAATCCTAGTTTGCACAGTTGTCACAATGATATTCCTTTGGGAAGAGACGGACTAGGTGGAGGCGCAGGGAGGATAAAGGATCTATCTCGGAAACCAAGCCTCGTTGTATTCATGTTCTGGGGGCAGTTCCAAAAAGTGATGGGCTTCGAATTCTTCAACCATTTACTGATTGTCGAATACCAGATTAGCCAAAGTGATTTTTCTTAATGTACAATTATGGGGAAAAGGGAGTTACGCCCCGCTTTCTATAAACAAATGTACTAAGGTTTTTGCAAAAACTTACAACATTTGACAAAGTTTCTAACCCAAATGAGTTTCTGCGTACTCGCTCGCCCGGTGTCGGTCCTGGCATATCTGACAATCCTGTCCGTTTTGAGAGTCGCTGACTTCACAGGGACCACTGACCCGTGGGTGGGGCATGATGGGAACAAGGTGTGACCTCCCCCATCCGGGACCTTTACGCCGACCCTGGAGGACTGGGGCGGCCGTTATGATGCGCCGTCATCACTACAGGTGGCAGCACCGAGCGGCAGGGGAGGAGGTGGTGGGATTAATTTAGAAAGAAAAATTATTCCGGGTCACTTTGACTGTAGAGATAGAATTGAAAGTATGACTTGGATGTGCGGCATATGAGTAGGATTTCCATCAGTTACGACATTCTTATCTCGTGTGGCTTTCATCAATTGCTATAACTTATAGCCCCATGGTCAGCTGCAGCCTGACAAAATAATGAATGGAAAAGTGAAAAGAAAAATAACAGGTGATGGGAGAAAATTGTTCTTTGCATTCAAAACAAAGCACTTGGTTATAAACATTATAATTGTTAGTAATTTAGTTACCCCTTTACAACTCGTTAGGATAACTATCACTATAGATCTTTCTGCAAATATCTTATGTGTATTATGAGAGCAATATAACTTATAAGATATTGAAGTTAGAGTAGGCAACATCTCTGACAGTTTTCATCTGAATATGAGTAGCATGTACATGAACTTTCCTTTGAATTTTACAGATAGTGTAAATTGGTTTCCGTCATAAACATTTCATAACGATAAAGGCTAAGGATATTATCGGTTGATTCGTCACCTCTATTAATCTAATGACCTTTACTTGACCCCAATGTGACCTTTGACCTAGTTATCACAGGATTTACATGTATCTCAGTAGCCCTACAAACACATCGTTAATATTTGTAACCAATGATGTAGAATAAACGCATGAGCATTATATATAATCAGTGGAATTCACGAAGGCCACAGTCTGAAAAGGGAATTCTGGTTAAGTTCTTGTTACTTTATTTTGATAGCTCCCAAGAACATTGCTGCAATATACTGCTGTGACATTGCATTGCAACGTTATTATAACATTCTGGTTATGTCCTTCAACCTTATAACAGAATGTTCTTATAATGTACTGTTTTAGTTTCGTCCTAACCTCACCAAAAAATAACTTTATAATAACATTCAGATTTGGTGAGGTTTCAACCTCACCGTCAATAAGATAATTGTTACGTGCCATCTTAGTAAGTAACAAACTGACTAAAAAAGTATGTTTGCAGAACGTATCTTTTATGTCGCAGGTTGGCTGGGAGACCACTACATGTATAGTATTATCATATCAAATTCAATTGATAGGTGACTGGTATGTTTTCTTCACCAGGTGTGCAATTTCTTCAATGTTTAAACATCATTGTCATTGTCAAACATACCACATTGTTATTTCATTTTCACGATCATATCACAATTCAGCTGGAAGACCATTTGTTTAACGTGAGGTTGATAATAATAATAATAAAAAACAGAAGAGTCCCCATTGTAATTATCGTTTTATATATCAGGAAATGTGAGGCACTTAAATGTGTATTTCAATGAAATCATATCTCAAATGTTAATGTTTGTAAACCTGAAAACAACAGTAACATATCTACCTTGGCACTTAGCTATATGATATTATGAGGGACACCTTTCATTTGCAACTGAATAATGGAGTTTTCCCCTGCAATTCCCTAACCGACCTGTATTGCCCATGACCCCTGGCTGTCACGGGTTATCAGGTCTAACAGGTTGTGAACTATAGGGTGCCTTACAGGACCCCATAGAATACTTGATCAAAACCAAAGTATAAACTATAGGTGGCCTCTAGGGCCCCATAGAAAAACTGTCAGTCAAAGCCAGGCCATACTGGAGATGGCTGGTGCAGCAGTAGCAGCATGGTGAAGGTGAGTCAGTGAACAAAGAACAGGACAAGTCAAGCTCAGTGGATAGACTGATGAGTTGGAGAATTTGTCGCCAATTTATACAAAAACTAGGCACAGCCACAGCTGACAGAAGTTGGACACGTAGGACACGTACCGTTCCCCACCATTGTGAAGGGAAAATCCATATTACACGATTCATGTGTCCCTCCTCCAGTGGTTGGAGGATTATTGACCACCCCTACACAGCCGGCAAAAAAATAGATACAAAATTGATCTCTGGGCTTAGTGTTGTCCCAACTTACACGACAATTTTACATTTCTATAACCTTATAGTCTTAAACATACTCATAGTATTTTTAGGTTTACATTAAGTTCACAAAGAAATACCAACATCTTAATAAGACTCATACAATAAATTCATACTACATCTAGAACCATTTAAAACCAAGAACAATTACAACACTAAAATACAAAGTACACATAAAACAACCCATAGTACTTTAGGTTTACATAAGTTCATGTTCAAAATATCAACACCTTAATAAAACTCATATAATATTCATATGTATGTAGGCACAATAATATCAGTGTATGCTTTCATAAGTACATACTACACCTAGGACCATTTATTCCAGTGACTACCATTAAACTATAAAAACATTAAATAGATCCCAGACTTCTACACAGGTCATCCATTTCTTAGATTTAAACATATTTCCAAAATATGGAGAAATCTCAAAATAAAACAAAAGAAGTCTGAAGATCTGTGGTCATCATCCTGCATAATTAATGACCACAACTTATTATAGCAGGGAAGTCTTATACCCTGTATTTAAGCTGACTGAACAAGGCTGCATGAAAAACCTGGGCTGGATCCTCAGCGCCAAGGCTCACGAGAGGAAGAGTCTCTGGTTTAAGAAAAGGTCTTTGTAGTCTGGGGTTAGTTGGGGATCACTGAATTATTTGTAGATGGGGGTAGTGGTGGGTACAGCATTGGGGGCCTGCTCCATCATAGCTGCAGGCTATGACTGGGGCAGTTGCTGCAGGGGTTGGGGTATTAATGTGATAACTAGTCTGATAGTATGAATTGGTGCTAGAATCAGGGGGAGGGACTTCAGAACCAGACCAAATCACTTGAAACTCTTCCTTCTCTTGTATACACCAGTAATGCTTGCTACCAGCAATTTTGATAATAATATTAAGTAATACAAGGGCAGGTACCCTACCATTACACTAAGTTCCATGGGTGAACAGCTCTGAAAATAGGGGCTCATATTTTAAAATAAGGGGAATCATTATTCAATAAGGGAATATCTATTCTTTTAGAAATTTTAGCTGTTTATAAATGTGTTGTTGTTTTCTATTCTTCTTCTTTTTTTTAAAGTTTGAAATCCAATGCAACTTCTTTAGGTTCAAGGGCTGCTAGCACTATAGTGGCAAGGTGATCAGCCTCACGACATACAATGCTAGTGCAATTGTCCCTTGGAACAGCAATAAGTGTACACCCCATGGGTGCTTCTCAATGATAAGATTGGTATAGCAGGCTGGTTCATGCTGCTTTTATTCGACCATACACACCTTAGGGCTGTTCCCAGTATATCACATTGGAGTGAAAGTCTCAGGCGTCCCTGAACTTTCCTTAATATTAATTATGTAAGTAAACCATTTAAAACATTATTCAGATTTATAGATAAACATCACCAAAAATATGTTTAACCTAGAATGTAACCTCAATTCTAACCTTTATAATATGGGGAGTTAAACAACTGCCACCCATCTAAAGTAACATAAAGGGAGTCTCTGCTATAACCTTCTCTTATGGGGAGTTCAACAACTACCACCCATTTAAAGTAACATAAAGGGAGCCTCTGCTCTAACCTTCAATTACTAATCTCTATAAACCGTAATATGACAGATAGGGGAGTTCACAAACTGCAACCCTATAACAGCAAAACATACAAATACCAAGGCAGTAAAAGCATAGCCAGTCGAACATGGCCATACAATGAAATTGGCAATTGAAACATACATATCAATACCTTTAAGGCTAATTTCAGGAGTGAATGCATACTTTCCCATTTACCTAGCCATAAGTTCATTAGGTAGCATTCAGCAGCATACCTTACTTTCCTACTCCATAATGACATTATCCCAAAGTTGGAAAATAAATCTCACTTAAGCCATGTATGGGTGAGGCAGCTTGACCAGCGTACCTTTCCACCCAAAATTGGTACATAAATAACTCCCACAATGAGATATATAAACATGATAATGATTACAGTGACTCAATGTATATTATATAGCCCTGTAAAGAGGCATGATACTAACATGTATAAGAGCTTCATGGATTGGGCATGTAATTAGTCAAGGCATATGAGCCTGTAGATGAAATAACACACAGTCTGTTTTTAGGACATGTTCAAAGTCAATGTCACAATGTTCCTTCAAAGTCAATGTCACAATTTTCCTCCATGGATCCAATGAATTGCTTAATGTCAAGACTGTAGATGCTGGCCTTTAACGCGGCCTTTAATGCTCCCACCATATTGTCACCAACCTTACAATGGCCCCCAGACCTACATGAAGGCCAGGGGAGGGCCAGGTGGTCGTACCTGCCCATCTAGACGTTGCAGACTCTCTGGGGACGTCAGGGGAGGGCCAGGTGGTCGTACCTGCCCATCCTGACACTGCAGACCCTCAGTAGACGCTGCAGACCCTCAATGGACGCTGCAGACCCTCAGTGGACGCTGCAGACCCTCAGTGGACGCTGCAGACCCTCAGTGGACGCTGCAGACCCTCAGTGGACGCTGCAGACCCTCAGTGGACGTTGCAGACCCTCAGTGGACGTTGCAGACCCTCAGTGGATGCCAGGGGAGGCAGGTGGTCGTACCTGTGCATCCCAATGTGGCCTGAAGCTGCCCAGCACTGTCACTGACCTCTTGACACTGCAGATCCGCTGTGGAAGCCGCAGGACCTCTGTGGACACCGCCAGACCTCCACAGAGGCTTCCAGACCTCAGTGGATGTTGCCAGCACATATGGAGGCCAGGGGAGGGCCAGGTGGTCGTACCTGCCCACCCCAATGCTGTCCATCACTCACCAATGTGGATCACTACTGACAACTGTTGCTGACAATTTTCAGAAGATTGCTGTGTTCGTTTCTTCTCATTTTACTGAAGAAAATGTCGCGTTCGTGGTCGGCACTGTAAACTATAGGGTGCCTTACAGGACCCCATAGAATACTTGATCAAAACCAAAGTATAAACTATAGGTGGCCTCTAGGGCCCCATAGAAAAACTGTCAGTCAAAGCCAGGCCATACTGGAGATGGCTGGTGCAGCAGTAGCAGCATGGTGAAGGTGAGTCAGTGAACAAAGAACAGGACAAGTCAAGCTCAGTGGATAGACTGACGAGTTGGAGAATTTGTCGCCAATTTATACAAAAACTAGGCACAGCCACAGCTGACAGAAGTTGGACACGTAGGACACGTACCGTTCCCCACCATTGTGAAGGGAAAATCCATATTACACGATTCATGTGTCCCTCCTCCAGTGGTTGGAGGATTATTGACCACCCCTACACAGCCGGCAAAAAAATAGATACAAAATTGATCTCTGGGCTTAGTGTTGTCCCAACTTACACGACAATTTTACATTTCTATAACCTTATAGTCTTAAACATACTCATAGTATTTTTAGGTTTACATTAAGTTCACAAAGAAATACCAACATCTTAATAAGACTCATACAATAAATTCATACTACATCTAGAACCATTTAAAACCAAGAACAATTACAACACTAAAATACAAAGTACACATAAAACAACCCATAGTACTTTAGGTTTACATAAGTTCATGTTCAAAATATCAACACCTTAATAAAACTCATATAATATTCATATGTATGTAGGCACAATAATATCAGTGTATGCTTTCATAAGTACATACTACACCTAGGACCATTTATTCCAGTGACTACCATTAAACTATAAAAACATTAAATAGATCCCAGACTTCTACACAGTGTCCGTGGTATCACAACACCTGTCACCCAGTTGACCCATGAAGGGATCCTCGCCCAAAGCCCATTCCCCCGATATCACATCAAACTGGGACTTGGAATGACAAGCATGGAGAAGGAATAGAGGGGCGCGAGAGGGGCATATATATATGTGATGAACGGCTATTCATCCAAAATACATAGAGGTCAAAATAATAGAAATAAGGTAATAGTAGAAATATATGTAAGAGAACGAAATATATGTAAGAGAACGAAATAGATGTAAAGGAACGAATATGTAATAATGAACGAAAGTATAGAAAGCCTGAAAAAGAGGCATGAATATGTAAAAGAACGAATATGTAAAGAACGAATATGTAAGGAACGAATATGTAAGGAACAAAAATGTAAAGGAACGAAACCCGGAAATATGTAAACCGGAAGTGAAATGTAAACCGGAAACGGAATATATAAACCGGAAGTGACGTCAGTTGTAGGTCACGTGACCGAAAGCAGCCAATCAGGGCTGACCTCTCTAGTATATAAAGGGGCGGTGAGGCCCGAATAAACAGAGTTCTTTAACAGTTCTCCTGGTGTCCAGACGTGTCCTCTTTCCTGAAACAACCGCTAAAGATGAGCCGATCAGAGTAATTAAGCCGAAGTTAGGACAAAACAGTCGAAGCTCGAGATAGGTAGTAGAAACACAGGGTAAGGGGCCCGACGGCCCGAAGAACGAGGAACGAGGGAACGGAGTAAGGCACGAAGGCCCGAAGTAGTCCCGGAACCCGAGGCGTAGTATGGCACGAGGACATGGGGAACGGAACGAAGGAGCGAAGTCCGCGGGGACGAGGGCGCGGCATGCTCGGCCCCACGCTACCAAACAATAGGCGACCGTCGGCCCGTCGCCCCCGCGGACCGGAACTCAGGGGTGGACCGCCCGGTCGGGGTGAATGCTGGTCTGGGAGATAGAGCGAGACGAACCCCGGCCGACCCGTACCCCTACCATAATTTCCCTCCCCCGCAGTCCTCCGTTGACATCGAGTGCCGATTCCCGATCGATTCGCTCAGCCCCCCCTCGTGCGCGAGGCACAACTCTAGAAACACATCTCGGTTCTTGGCCCGGATTCCCCGTCCGCCCCGAGACCCGAACAACCCCCATGTTCCTCTGTTGTAAGAATCGGCAACCCCGACTTACCAGAGAACGTCACACTGGTGGCAGCGGTGGTGCTGAAATAGGCACATACAGACTTGTGGATCTTGGGTGTTTCGTCGGTATTGGATACTCATGGCGACTGCGGCAGTCTTCGAGCAGATGGATTCTGACGTCGCCTTCAAGGAAGGTGGGGAGGAGAAAGGAGGTGCGAAAACCGAAACCAAAGGGGAGGACACGACCATCATGGGTAGGCAGTTTAATTTTATGGGAACGTCCACCCCGACGGATGAGCAGAATGCGCGGGCTCAACAACAACAGACCGGCCAGGTAGGAGCGAGTTTGAAGAAGTTCAGTTTACGACCGGAGAAGTATGACGGTAAACCGGATTTCGAGGGATGGATCAACCAGTTTGAGGAGTACGCAACATTGGGACGCTGGACGGCCGAGGAAAAAGCGGCGATGCTTTTTCTCTCGCTGACGGGAACGGCACGAATGTACTTTGTCGGGCTCCCGGACAGGGAACGACTCCGTTACTCAGCGAGGGTGGATGCGTTGCGCCGGAGGTTCGGTCAGGAGAAGGACACGTGCAATGCTCTGCAAGAGTTGCCAGGATTGAAACGTGTAAAGAACCAGACAGCGAAGGAGTTGGCTGATAATGCCCGGCGACTGGCATCGAGAGCCTACTTCTCCAACGACTACGCTAGCCAGGAAAAAGCAGCATTACATGCGTTCCAGGCTGCAGTTGGGGAAGACCTTCAGCTGAAGTGTGCAGAGAAAGGATGCAAGACACTAGAGGAGGCGGTAGAGGTGGTAGAAATACAGGAACGATACTCACGCCGCCTCCTGCGGGCAGTGAAGCCCGAGGAGGACGCCAATACACAGATCATGGCCTTAAACGGTAAGTTGGAGGAGATGATGAAAGAATTGGCAGAAGAACGGGAAGCTAGAAGACAAGCAACGGCCCGGAGGGAGGCGTTTAAGAAGCGAAAAGAAGATTTAGAGTGTCATCAATGTCACCAGAAGGGCCATTTCGCGAGAGAGTGTTCTCAGCGTCAGGGAAACGGACAGTCGCCGTCGCAGTAAGCGCGGGGCCCCCTTCGGGCGCGGCGAGAGAAGTAGTAGGCATGGGAGAATGTGGACTTTATGTGGCCGGGACGGTGGGAGAGAGTGTCGTCCGTTTTTTGGTTGATACCGGATCTATGATCAGTCTGCTGTCGGAACGCCTCTGGAGAGAGTGGGGACGAAAATGGGAAGAACTGGATGGATATGAAGGACGTCTCTGCTCGGTGGATGGTAGTCCGTTGCGGTGCTACGGATGCACGAGCTTGCCAGTAAAATTGGGAACGCGCGTGTTGAAGTGGACATTCATGGTGGCAGACATCGGTAGAGATGAAGGGATCCTGGGAAACGACTTCGCGGTGAAATACCGGCTAACAGTTAAGCCCCACGCGAGTGCTATCTTCCTGCCCGCCGAGGGGGAGGGAGAGGGGGAACGAATCCCGGGAGCAGAACAAAGAACGGATGGGATTCGGGCAGTTACCGTCGGAGGACAGGTCGTGCGAATCGAGGAAACGACGGAAATACCCCCACTCCAAGTGACCCGAGTAACAGTAGTAACGAGAGTAGACATAGGACAGAGTGGACAGCTGGCTGTCATCACCGGCGCTGGATTACCTATGGGACTGGAGGTGATCCCAGGAACGGTGACATTGGGAGAAGAAAATGAAGTTTGGGTGGCCAACCGAGGGACCGAGAGCGCGAAATTGGAAACCGGCGGGGTACTCGGAGAAGCCACCTTCGTACAAGAGGTACGAGGAATAGGAAGTGAAGCAAAAGAACCCCCTGGAGCGCTCGTTGAAATGATAGAGGAGGCTAAGAAAGACCTGACCACGGAGGAAGGCGGAGAGCTGGAGAAAGCCATCATGGCCCGGGAACAAATGTTTGCGACCTCGAAACATGAGTTAGGACGGACAGATTTAGTACAACATCGAATTAAAACGGGGGATCAGATGCCGATCAAGCAGAGGGTCAGACGGTATCCGGCCACCAGGAGAGAGGAAGAACGAGCACTGGTGGAGGATATTTTAAATCTAGGGATTATCCAGGAGAGCGGGAGTGCGTGGAGTAGCCCGACCGTTCTAGTCAAAAAGAAGGACGGAGGAACGAGGTTCTGTATCGACTACCGAAAACTGAACCAGGCTACGAAAGTGGACGCCTATCCGCTCCCACGGATAGAGGACAGCCTCAACACCTTGGGAGGAAGCCTATTCTTTTGCAGTCTGGATCTCGCAAGCGGATATTGGCAGGTGGAGATGGCACCGGAGGACCAAGAAAAGACGGCCTTCGTGACTCAAGGAGGATTGTATGAGTTCAAAGTGATGCCATTCGGGCTAGTGAACGCCCCAGCCACCTTCGAGAGACTGATGGAAAGAATCCTCAGAGGAATCGTGTGGGAGGAGTGTCTGGTATACTTGGATGACATACTGGTCTTTGGACCAACGTTTAAAGTGACTCTGGAAAGATTGGTACGGGTTCTGGACCGATTGAACGCTGCAGGACTGAAGTTAAAGGCGCGAAAATGCAAGCTGTTCCAGAAGAAGATTCCGTTCTTGGGGCACGTTGTCTCATTCAACGGGATCGAACCCGACCCCGAAAAGTGTCGGCAAGTAACCGAGTGGCCGGTCCCTCGGGATCTCCACGAGGTACGAGCCTTCGTGGGATTATGTTCATATTATAGAAGGCATATAAACGGCTTCACGGAATTGGCTGCCCCCTTGTATGAATTGGCAACGAAGGAGGAACCGTTCGTGTGGAGCGCAAGACGACAAGAGGCATTTGATGCGATGAAGAAGGCGCTAACGGAGGCCCCGGTGTTGGGATTCCCGGAGGAAGATGGACAATGGTGGCTTGACACGGACGCCAGTGACGTGGGGACAGGAGCCGTGCTATCACAGGAGCAGAGAGGGGAGGAACGGGTGATAGCTTACACGAGCAAAACCCTGGAGTCAAACGAACGAAAGTATTGCACCACGCGGAAAGAACTGTTGGCGGTGGTGCGAGCTTTGAAGCATTTTCGGTGCTACATCTATGGTCAACGCGTGATAGTCCGGACGGATAATAGCGCGGTCAGTTGGCTGCAGAGGAGTAAGGAACCGATGGGGCAGGCTGCTCGGTGGATTGAGATTATCGACTCGCATGATGTGTCGTTCCAACACCGACCGGGCAGGAAGCATGGGAACGCTGACGCGTTGTCCCGGTATCCGTGCAAACAATGTGGAGAGGAGCACGAGAATACCGAAAAAGTGAGAGTAGTGACGCGGGCCCGGGGGTACGAGCCCGGATGGTCCCCGCAGGAGATGAGAGCAGCGCAGAGGAGGGATCGAGATATAGGGCCGATTGTCGCACAGATGGAAGAGAATGCGGACCGGCCAGGCTGGGAGGCCATATCTCCGGAATCCCGGGAAACAAAGATCCTATGGAGGCAATGGGAACGATTAAGCCTCAGGGATGGCGTGCTGCATCGGAAGTACTGGGAACTGGAAGGACATGGTTGGAGGAACCAGTTGGTCGTTCCCCGAGGGGAACGGGCCAAGTTGGTAAGGGAATACCATGGAGGCGCGGCAGGAGCGCATTTGGGAGTCGCCAGAACGACGACCCTGTTGGAGCAAGGGTTTTACTGGCCGGGACTCCGGGAAGACGTGCGGAAGGAATGTCGAGAATGTGATTGCGCGTTGCTGAAAAAAGGACGAGGAAGACGGGAGCCGCTACATCAGTACATAGTGGGGGAGCCGATGGAACGGCTGGCCATGGATGTTTCGGGCCCGTACCCAGTCACCAAACGAGGAAATAAGTATTGCCTGATGGTGGGATGCTATTTCACCAAATGGTTGGAGTGTTTCCCGATCCCGGATCAAAAGGCAACGACAGTGGCGGACAAACTGGTTGAAGAAGTAGTAGCATGGTACGGCGCGTTTCGGGAACTACACTCGGATCAAGGCACGAATTTCGAATCCGAGGTGGTGGCTCAGGTCTGTGCACTATTTGGAATACACAAAACAAGAACGACGCCGTACCACCCCAGGAGTGACGGGTACATAGAACGAAGTTTCCGTACTTTGGGGTGTTGTTTGAAAGCCAGCTGCCGAGCAACAGGCCGGGAATGGGACGAGATGGTCCCGCTCGTGATGATGAGTTATAGAGCAACGCCGCAAGCCAGCACGGGAGTGACACCGAATATGATGATGCTGGGCCGACAGACCATGATGCCGCGACAGGCGATTTATGGGAGACCTCTAGGACCAGAGGAGGAACCCCGACGGGTAGGCGACTATGTGGAAAGCCTGGAGGAAGGGCTAGTCGCGGCCTATCGGGAGGCCCGGACGGGGCTGAAACGAGCCGCCATCCATCAGAAACACGAGTACGATGGGAAGGTGACTCGGCGAGAATACCACGCCGGAGAACTGGTCTGGGTGCACGATACGGTAGTGGATAGGGACAAAGGAACGAAGTTGCGATTTCCATGGATGGGCCCTGCACTGATCGTCAAGGTGCTTGACCGAGGACGGGTGGTAGTACGGAAGAAACGAGGGAAACCGGGGGGGGTAGTCCATGTGGACCGCCTGGAACCCTACCGAGGACACGCTGCGCCAGCCTGGATGGTAGCTGACCAGCAAGGATACGAGGCTGCACAGTAAATGCTTGGGGTGGGGCGCGCTAGGGCATGTAAGGAAACGGGGCACCCCTTTTTGTGATGAAGTCGTTTTCGTGTCTCGATTCCGCAGGTGGAAGAGGACCAAGGGAACGACCAAATCGGCGCTACACAAAAAGGCTTTGGCCAAAAAGGACTGATCAACCTGGGGCCATTGAGTTGGGGCGGTGCGTTGACCACTACAGTAGGAGTGCAGGTCGTTAGGCTGTAGAGATTTGCTACCTAGCTGAAGATTGGTTCTCTTGCGGATGTAATATAGGTGGGAAATGCGGGGTTGGAACGAAAAACGGCGTTCGGGAGCCACGACGGCCCGAATGTCTAAAGTAGTCCCACGGAGCCGCTTTCCGGTCAGTTCGGAGGAACCACAGCGTGGAAAAGATGGTTGGATTACAACGGAAGACAGACCCGGTGGCAAGCTGGTGAAGACTTTTGAAGTAATGCCGACTTGGTAATACCGCTTTACAGCGTCCAGGAGACCGGAGGAGAGTAGATGCGGCACTCTCGGGAACGCCGGAGGAACGAACGGACGGTTGTAAAAGGCGAGGCCTGAAACGAGGACGGGCTTTAAAGTAGGTCGTAAAAGGAGTAAAAGAGGACAAAGAGAACGGGGCGGCGGCGAGGAGATGATAACGTCGAGCCCCTGTGTTCTCCGGGAAGTGTGCGGAAGCACTGTGAGGGCCAAGATGAAAAAGGCAAGAGAAGGCGACGGAGGATGAAAAGACCGAGGACGTCCGGTGGGGCAATAAAAGGCCTAGGAAAAAACGCGTGGACGGGCGAAGGGCCGCGAGGTAAAAAGCAGGCGAGGCGGTGACCAGCGGCGGGCCCCGGGGACCGGAAAATAGTAGGGGGCGCCACCGTGGAAGTGGATGGTGAGTCTGACGCTAGGGGTCGCTAGTGCAGGCCACGCCCACTTCCGCCTGCGGCGGCTATAAAAGGCAGAGCGCTCGCCGGAGCAGGTCATTCTGGTCAGCCGATCAGGATTCATCAAATCGCAGACGAGCAGACTGAGCTAAGGAGAAGAAAACAAGAGAAAAAGCAGAGAAGCGAGACGAGCAGCATCACCACGAGACAAAAACGGAAAAGGCTGACGGGACGAGCTTCAGGATTGGAACGAGCCCCGAAAGCCCGGAAAACGGACACGATGAGCGGACAGTGCTGGGAAGGACATTGCCACGGAAAGGAGTTTAAGCACTTGGTCAAGCATATTAAAGGCCAGCACGATGGATTACGGAAGCAGTACTACATGTGCCCGGTGTGTTCGAATCGAGCCTATTCGACACACCAGGACTGGAAGAAGCACATGACGGACTCACACGAAGGGAACCTGCAGAGGGGGATGCCGAAGCAAGACCCCCTTCTGAGGCTGGAGTATGCTGCGGCGTTCGCCTTGGACCCGAAAGGACGACCGCCGTACACCAGTTTCGCTGCTGGGGATGAAACGGCGGCCCGGGTAGCCAACATGGAACGGGACTACGCGGTGCGCCATCCGGAGGGGTTTCAACCCCCTGAGAGGGCGGTGGATAAGGAGGCACCGGAGAGGCCGCGACGGCATATCCGCGTACCTTACTACCCGAGGGCGTCGAGAGGGTCCGAGGACAGCGACGCCGAGCAGCCGGAGCAGGTAGCAACCGAAGAAGGATCAGAGGCCGACGAGGCCGGCGAGGGAGCCCAAGCAGCCAAAGCAGCAGGGAAGGGACCCCTGGCCGAGGTAGCGGAACGATCGACACCCACGCGTCGTTCCCCTCGGAGGGCCGCGAAAGGAGTGCGGAAGGAAGCCACCGAGTCGCCGCGAAGCGCGAGCCGAGCCGTGGTCAACCCGAAACCACTTCTGACACCAGACCAAATATCAGGGTTGGTACAGAGCCGAATTAAGAAGTTAAACGCCCAGGGAGAACCACGGGAACCGAGAGGACGAGGACTCCCGGGCAGAGGAAAAGGACGGACATCCACACCCACCCCGAAGCCGGGTTGCTCAGGAATACCACCGGGGGCTGAGGTGGTGGAATTGGTGAGCTCGTCCGACGACCAACGTCTGAAAGTAAAAGAGGAAGAGGAGCCGCTCGCTTTCAAGAGGCCCCCGACGCAGGGATGCCCGGCGGAGGAGCCGTCGCGAAAGAAGAAGTGGAAAAAGGTCAAGAAAGTCCCGAGAGAATTGGAGGAGGGAACGAGTTCGGACCAGTCGGAGTCAGGCAGGAGTATGTCGGTCCGAAGCGATCGGTCCTTGATTATTGCCGAGTCTAGTAGCACGGGAGAACTGGGACCATCACAGCCTGAGACCTCGACAGGAGTCAAACGGACCACGGGACTAGAACCACCTTGTAGCGACGCACAATTTACTATGATGACAGTTCATAAGAAATCGGTGATATACGAATCACGACACCCGAGGTACCCCGGATATTTAAAAGGAACAATGAACCGGGAGGGATCGTTCAGGGGTTACCACGAGGCAAGATCCGACCGGGAGCTGGAGGACAGCATTCGGGAAGCACAGGGAGGCCGGCTGGTGGAAAGAGAAGCATTGTACCTAGGGAGGTTTCTACGCGAGATGGCAGAAAGGCAGGGACTCAAACCGTCGGGGCGAGTGGAGAAAGTAAAGTATGTTCGGCATGCGGCCAGACCGGAGGACATGGCGTCGATGGCCTCGACACAGCCGCTGTTCTCTACCCCTACCCCGACGAGAGCGGATTCACCCCTGGAGAAGATGGTATGTAAGCAGCCGATAGTGCCGCCCCCGGGACTGAAACGAATGAGAGACATTACGGTAGCACCAGACACGCCAGAGACACGGGCGGCGGTTGACAACCTGACTCGAGCCAGTTTGGGGAGCTCGTTCTTCGGGTCGCAAGGATCGGAGGAGACCCCGGGACCACCGTCGCCCGAACGTATGGGATCGCCGCCAGGACCGGATACCCCACTCAAGGACGAGGATAAACACGGGCGAGCGCTACAACCGCGGGTTGTGATACATAGATTACAAATACCGGCTGCCCAGTCCATGGACGCGGAGGTGGAAGACTCAGAGGACATGGAGTTGGGGCAGGCCGAGACCAGAGGATATGAGCCGGAGAAGCAAGAATTGGACGAGTCGGGAGCGGATTCAGTGTTCGGGTCCATAGGAACGGAGATACCGACGGCAGGACCATCTAAAGAAACACCGAGACTCAAGTTATTACGGACACAGGCCATTCACCAGGTCTTACAGGGACACTTTCCGGTGACGGCGCGAGCAGTACGAGACTGGGACGCGGAAGAGGCCATTCGGGTGCAACTGGTGTGGCCCCCGAGGGAGGTGCGAGGAATGACGGCTAAGACAAGAGCAATGGCTTCGGCGTCTATGGCGTTCCTGATGGCACTAGAAACGGGCCGCAAGCCAGAGACATTTGAAGAAGCGATGGCGCAGTTCCCGACGGCGGCACTGGGGCCGTTGACCAGGGAGTTCCCGGGGGTCGACCGACTAGTTAACGAACACAACCGGACCGTCCAATTGGCTCAGACCCTAGTGATGTACAAAAACGAAGATCAACTGGATGACTTGTTGAAGGCGACAAGAGAGGCGGAAAAACAGAGCGGAATGGTGGATCAGCTTCTCGAGCTCCCCGCTAGGGAGGAGAGGCTGTTGCTACCGATCCGACGCCAAGAAGAAGGGTGAAGTAGATGCTGCTCGAGGTCTTGCACGGAAGAAAAACAGCGCGACGGAACCAGAGGCGGAATATGGCGCGTCGCGAGTCGGGTGGGGAGGGATTACGGGGCGTTGGCTCCTCACCCATAGTGTCAAACCCCCAGGGAGAGAACCGGGCCGAGGCGGAGGTACCTGAGCCGCACAGGAGGCCGAAGCCTGGATAAAAGACTCTCCTGGAGACCGCTGGACGGGCCCGAAACTTTACTTAAACTCATCGGGAACGGACTGGCGGGCTCGAACATTCTTGTCTTAATTTATTCCTACTAGTTTCTTTATGGGAATCTTCTTGCGGAAGTGAACGAAACCACATGTGTTAGGAGGTGTTGAGCGTAATCAGCGAGCTGGAGGGTCCATGACTGGAACGAACTTACCAAGCCTGCGGGGCGAATACGGAACGGGAGGAGGCGCTAGGAGGAAAAACAAGTTTGTAGCTGTTCCTCTTCTTCCCTGGAGCCCGCTGCGTTGGTTGGGACCGAGCAGGTGGAACGGGATCGTCCGGTCGCGGAAATCAAATGGATAGCGGGCCGGGCGGCCCAGGAGCGAGAGTGAAAGTTGGGAGGCGGAATCGAAGAAAGGAAATCAGAATGGACAGATAGTGTTGTCATTGTAGTCTTTGAGTCGACGGTCGTGCCGGGGTAAATAAGGTACCGGTGGGCCGGCGACTCGCCGCTGGAGGAAAGGCTGGCGCGGGCCAAGACTGAAAACCCTTCTCCCGTGCTGCCTTGAGCGATCTGGGGGCGAGGAGGAGACGACCTCTGTCCTCTAGCGGCACTTCTACTCCCTGCAACTTCGTCTTCTTGATCTTGGATGGATCGTTCAGAATGTGGATGAGCCCGGATTCATGTACCATCATCTTCTGAGTTTCCTTGTCTTCAGCCTCTTACCGCATACGAAGAGCGGCAAAATGGAATTTTTCGACCTGAATGCTGGTTTTATCGTGCCAGAGTTGATGCAGCGATTCGTGAAAGGATTGCGGCGAGTCGTAGATGTCTCCCGGAGGACCAAGGCACGAGCAGGGACGATAACTTAGGGGCCCTGGCTCGTGACCGACCGAAGCAATACATGAACAAGAAACGAAAATTAATAGACTTACTAAAAACTTATATTAATATCTTACCTGCGGTAACGACAGTGACTGCTTCCATGTCGTACTTCCCGGTATCTTCTTCTCGAGGAACGAAACAAAATAGTCTTTGAAACATATAGGGAAGTAGTCTTTGAAATATACAGGGAGGTGGTGCTTGGAACGTCGGCCGCGGATGCCTCGATAGACGCCTCAAGAGGTCTGCAAAGAGCGACGAGGAGCGATCCTTCTTGGAGTTCGACATCGGATGAGTTCTCTATATATGCTATTTTTTTGAGAATGGGCCCGTTCCGGATCTCAGAGGTTGACGTTGGGTGCAGATCCCAGTTGATGTCGTCCATCTTCACTTTCTACGGCTTCTTCCTCTCCTTCTCACTAATATCTTCAACTTACCAACTTCGAACCGCCGTACCTAGGAGCAGCCCGGAACGGCTCGGAGCTGTTGTCTCGGCGTTCGTCATAGGCATAGTGGCTTCATGCAATGTGACATGGCACCGTGGACGACTGTGGCCTTACTCCAGAATCAAACCAGACCGGATCTTAAACTTACTTCTATTAACGAACTATTTGTTGGTATTACAGTCTCACGAAAATCGTCTAAAAGCATGGTCCTCCGGGAGGACGAAGAGAAAAACTTAGTAAACAGAGCGAGGCCCGAGAGCCTAGGAGACGAACGAGGGCCCGAGTGCCCGAAGCAGGAATCCTCTTCTTAGGAAAATCATCTCATCAGTGGAACGAAGGAGCCTCCCTCTCGCCCCAAAGAGGATTGTCTTCCTGCCGTTGCTTACGGAGGGGGGGAGGGATGAGAGGCACCGGCTCCTGTCATCAAAAGAAACTTCATCAAAATTATCTTCTTAATCGGGTCTCCGTTCCGGTTGTTGTCATGCCACTTGGGCCCGGAACGGTGACGGAAATACTTTACTATGGTGGACTCTCTCCGACATCTCTTTCTGAAATCCTGAAATCTTCGAGTGTGTCGACGTGGTCGAGGACTGAACGTCTTGGTGCTGGGTTAACCACGAGGACATGTGTCGTAAAAGTCAAACTTCAGTTCCTGTACGGAAAACGGACACCTCATCGATAATTAATGATTCTAATCTTCTCAGTCTTACCTTCACCCGGACTCCATCTCAAAGTTTCACTGTGACAAATAGCACGAAACCCGCGACGTCGTCTGCTGAAGCTTCCACTCTAAGCTTTGATGCATGAAGTTGAGTTCCTTTCCACATACAACGCCATCTTCTTCTTTGGGTACCTTGGCCTCTGGCTCGAACATGTTGTTCTTGCCAAACGTGAAAAAGACACTGGAGGGCTCTGAATGCCGAGGCGACCGAGGGTGCGAAATCCAAAAAGAACATTCTATCTACAAAAACTTCAGTCTTTCTTCTTCAACTCATCCTTAAAATCATCATCATCACCTAAGAGAACGCAGAGAAGAGTAATAGTTACGGAAGAACGAGGGGTCACGACCGACCGGGTGGGAGAATCACGACCGATTCTCTACCCAAAAACAACGGAGAACGTCTGGACGACGGAAGAACGGACCGAGGGTCGAGAGGACTAAGGGTCACGACCGGCCCTGGCCTCTGGGTGGGAGAGTCGCGACCGATTCTCCACCCGAACTAGGGGAGAACGTCTGGACGACGAAAAACGAAGGGAACGGGGGCACTGCGGGTCACGACCGACCCATGGCCCCGGGCAGGAGGACCACGACCGGTCCCTCTGTCCTAATGAGGGTAAAAGGCGAGGAAAAACGCGCCGAGGGGCTAAGTGAATAGAGCCCAGAGGAGAGGAGCGGGGGCGACGGGGTCACGACCGATCCCCAGTCCCGGGTGGGAGAGCCACGACCGGCTCGCTCATCCTAAAGACGAGAAAAAAAAAAGAGGAGGTGTAAAACGGGTCCTAATAGATCCAGGATAAGAACTCTGACGAAGATAAAAAGAGACTAGGATATATAAAACGAATTATATGAACTTTCACTAAGAAGAGAGGAAAAACGAAGAACGAAAAACGAAGAAAGAAGAGAAATAATAATTAGCCGGATAGGCCCCGGGGGCCCTCCGAAGTAGACCGGGGAGGACAGAGGGTGACACCTCCTCCTCTGCCGATAAGGAGCGTAGGATTGAAATGTTTCTGGTTCTAGAGTATGTTCTGTTGTCGTTGCTGTATGAACTGTTTTGAAATTTTGTAAAACGTGTTTTCCCACCTTTCAAGAAGGTGCGGGAGGGTGTGATGAACGGCTATTCATCCAAAATACATAGAGGTCAAAATAATAGAAATAAGGTAATAGTAGAAATATATGTAAGAGAACGAAATATATGTAAGAGAACGAAATAGATGTAAAGGAACGAATATGTAATAATGAACGAAAGTATAGAAAGCCTGAAAAAGAGGCACGAATATGTAAAAGAACGAATATGTAAAGAACGAATATGTAAGGAACGAATATGTAAGGAACGAAAATGTAAAGGAACGAAACCCGGAAATATGTAAACCGGAAGTGAAATGTAAACCGGAAACGGAATATATAAACCGGAAGTGACGTCAGTTGTAGGTCACGTGACCGAAAGCAGCCAATCAGGGCTGACCTCTCTAGTATATAAAGGGGCGGTGAGGCCCGAATAAACAGAGTTCTTTAACAGTTCTCCTGGTGTCCAGACGTGTCCTCTTTCCTGAAACAACCGCTAAAGATGAGCCGATCAGAGTAATTAAGCCGAAGTTAGGACAAAACAGTCGAAGCTCGAGATAGGTAGTAGAAACACAGGGTAAGGGGCCCGACGGCCCGAAGAACGAGGAACGAGGGAACGGAGTAAGGCACGAAGGCCCGAAGTAGTCCCGGAACCCGAGGCGTAGTATGGCACGAGGACATGGGGAACGGAACGAAGGAGCGAAGTCCGCGGGGACGAGGGCGCGGCATGCTCGGCCCCACGCTACCAAACAATAGGCGACCGTCGGCCCGTCGCCCCCGCGGACCGGAACTCAGGGGTGGACCGCCCGGTCGGGGTGAATGCTGGTCTGGGAGATAGAGCGAGACGAACCCCGGCCGACCCGTACCCCTACCATAATTTCCCTCCCCCGCAGTCCTCCGTTGACATCGAGTGCCGATTCCCGATCGATTCGCTCAGCCCCCCCTCGTGCACGAGGCACGACTCTAGAAACACATCTCGGTTCTTGGCCCGGATTCCCCGTCCGCCCCGAGACCCGAACAACCCCCACGTTCCTCTGTTGTAAGAATCGGCAACCCCGACTTACCAGAGAACGTCACATATACATATAACCAACCAAGAAGGGAGTACAAGGGTGGTTATCACCCCGAGCCGGGACCCCAATATCAGATATCGGGGTCCCGGCGAGGGGTGATAACTGCCCGAGTACTTCCTTCAAGGAGCTCCCAAGGAAGGATGCACAGCAATCAGTGATGGTGGGACTGTGATGCTGCACTTTTTTTTATTTGTTTTTCTTATAACTCTTTTGATATCCATCAAATCCACAAATAGTAAGCAGTAAAATGTAGCTAGGAACGTTGTACAGATAATGCATATGTTAGATTTTTTTATTTCTTAATTATTTCATTTTTTCATGAATTTTAGAAGAAGTCAGAACTAGTGTATCCAGCCCGGGAATCTGACAAACTCCCTGTAAAGAACATCTTAATTTCTGAATATAATCACATTTTATTTTCCCTGCAGAGCCTGCACCTCTTAAATTGGCCATCCAAACACTGAGATATAATTGCCCATACTCCTTTGTCACTTCAGATTCCCCCGTGATCATGATTACTACGAAATCTGAAGCGACGGTGGAGTATGATAATTGCCTACTTCCAAAATATTAATTATGCTATGCGTCAATTATACTTTTGAAAAAGTAGCAAAATAACAAACGCTTTCCTTCATAATTATTTAAAGACATGAAATATTACTTTAAGAATTCGCCCTGCTCACCTGTAGCCCTGTTTACCCCAACCTCACCTGACTCCAGCCTCCCGGAGACCACCGGAATCTTGGAGGGGGGGATACTTAGGCTTGAAAAGGTACCCACTACGTATTTCATCAAAAAACAAATAAGATTGTATCAGAAATAAATAAGATTTAATCGGGAAATATTTGTGATATTAGTTTATCTTCTGGTATTGACACACCATGTTTTTGGGGGTGGTGTGTCGTAGCGCGTGGCGCGAAAGTATTATTTCAACTTGGGGGCAGTCAACTAAAATTCAGGAAGAGTCAGTGACTAAAGGCAGAGGTGATAGTTCATCAGCGGGTACTAGTGACCTTCAAAGAGTCACTGCTCCCTTCCCTGGGACCAGAACCCATGAGTCAGCAAGAATTACCTGGGAATAATGCCCCCCATAACACTTTGTGACACTTCTAGCAGAGTAATAGGCCTGCGACCACTGAGCGACACCTACCGGCCTCGACATGCTTTACTCCCAGGGGAAACATGTCGGCAGCTCTAGGCCTCGGTTCACCTGAAGGGAAGAGAAACAGGATGAAACAACTTTCCCATTTACTCTGATCATTAGGTAAAACTGGGTTGCCGAGAGCTAAGGCTGTGTTTCCACCAGCCGATTTTACTCCCAATTTCAAATGTCGACATAGGAAATATTTGCCGATCATTGTCATATTGTACATCGTTAAAAAGTGTGTGTAATTTTCTTTCAAATCATATGTAGGATATATAGTCTTTTTCAGTATTACTCATGAAAGTTATCGATAACAAAATTACCAGTAGTTAAAATCGGATAGTGGAAACAACCTTTAGGTGGTTAACTCAAAGCCTTTTGTAGTTAAATTGTCAATTGCAATTAGATTAACTCCTAAAAATACTTAAGTAAATGTTAATGTACCAAATAATCCATAATGAAATCAAAGTTTGTAGATATATGCTTTGTAATATTGCATACGTTTTTCATGTATCTGATTGATACTTACTAATTACATTTTGATAAGTAATATATGAAATGATGGTCCTAACATTTAGTACCTGCGAGGTGAAATCCTTTAGATATCTAGTAAGAGTATGGGTGACCGGGAGATGTTGACTGTATGGACGAGAGTGGACGTATGGTAAAGTTTATCTATATCAATTGCCAGTTATTTCACAGCAGGGGGATAACATTAATGTTGCTGACAGTTTTGATCAATTTATTATGAATCCTATAGCATGGAATAGAATTCTTCGGATTATTTTCTGGAAAACGTGTTTTTATGTAGAGGTCCATGGACTGGCCTCCAACTAACAGAACTTCTCCCCACCCCTCCTCTCACCTGTACGTTAGGTAGGTCCGTGAACCTCGGCCCGTGACATCGTAAGTTAACCGGCCAGTCGGTACCTGTCGGTCACACATTCATCAGCCCAGTAAGCCCCGCCCCCTCTGTCTGATTGATGGGTCATGAGCAGTAAGCCACGCCCCCTCCCCTTTGATTGACGGACCGATCAGTAAGCCACGCCCCTTTACGAGCTTCACCTACTTATTATATTTATTACCTGTCTTTGGTTACTTGTTTATTACGAGCTATTTATGATTAACCCATAAAATTATTACCACCCCAGGTTATGGGAACGGGATGACTCAACAGGTTATTTTTATTATTGAATAACGAATCTTATTGAAACCTTCTATTTCCACAAACGCTAATTTGCAGTGATAAGCATGTCCCCTTCTCAAATAACATACTTAAACCCGAACAATCTCCTACATTAATTTTGCATATGGTGGGTTTTCTGGATTAAACTGCTTTGTATGAATATACCCATTCAAATGTCTCCTTTTGAAAATCTTCAAAATATAGCTAAATAGTTCTATTCTATAGCTAGTGGCAACACAATAATATGTTTCAATTGAGATTGACAAGTGAATAAACGTTTAAACATATAACTTCTGAAATGCTCTCAGCAGCACTTGGTTCCACGTCATGTATAGTTAAAGAAACCCCTAGGCTGACCAACCAAGTTTACATAGTATGGTCAACCTCAGGTCACAGCGGTCAGTGGTGGTTAGGTTGAAGGGGTCTGGGTCCTGTCAGTGGTCAGCCCCTTGACCCTGATCTCCAGGGTTTGATTGAGCTACTCACCGCTAGGGGGAGACACTGACCAGAGTGAACTGCTCACCACTAGGGGGAGACACTCATCAGAGTGAACTGCTCGCCACTAGGGGGAGACACTCATCAGAGTGAACTGCTCGCTACTAGGGGGAGACACTTATCAGAGTGAACTGCTCACCACTAGGGGGAGACACTGATCAGTGTGAACTGCTCACCACTAGGGGGAGACACTGACCAGAGTGAACTGCTCACCACTAGGGGGAGACACTCATCAGAGTGAACTGCTCACCACTAGGGGGAGACACTCATCAGAGTGAACTGCTCGCCAGTAGGGGGAGACACTGACCAGAGTGAACTGCTCACCACTAGGGGGAGACACTCATCAGAGTGAACTGCTCGCCACTAGGGGGAGACACACATCAGAGTGAACTGCTCGCCACTAGGGGAGACACTCATCAGAGTGAACTGCTCACCACTAGGGGGAGACACTCATCAGAGTGAACTGCTCACCACTAGGGGGAGACACTCATCAGAGTGAACTGCTCACCACTAGGGGGAGACACTCATCAGAGTGAACTGCTCACCAATAGGGGGAGACATTGATCAGAGTGAACTGATCACCACTAGGGGGAGACACTCATCAGAGTTAACTGCTCACCACTAGGGGGAGACACACATCAGAGTGAACTGCTCGCCACTAGGGGGAGACACTCATCAGAGTGAACTGCTCACCACTAGGGGGAGACACTCATCAGAGTGAACTGCTCACCACTAGGGGGAGACACTCATCAGAGTGAACTGCTCACCACTAGGGGGAGACACTCATCAGAGTGAACTGCTCACCAATAGGGGGAGACATTGATCAGAGTGAACTGATCACCACTAGGGGGAGACATTCATCAGAGTTAACTGCTCACCACTAGGGGGAGACACTCATCAGATTGAATTTCTCACCACTAGGGGGAGACACTCATCAGAGTGAACTGCTCAACACTAGGGGGAGACATTCATCAGAGTTAACTGCTAACCACTAGGGGGAGACACTCATCAGATTGAATTTCTCACCACTAGGGGGAGACACTCATCAGATTGAATTTCTCACCACTAGGGGGAGACACTCATCAGAGTGAACTGCTCACCACTAGGGGGAGACACTCATCAGAGTGAACTGCTCAACACTAGGGGGAGATACTTATCAGTGTGAACCGCTCACCACTAGGGGGAGACACTGACCAGAGTGAACTTATTACCACTAGGGGGAGACACTGACCAGAGTGAACTTATTACCATTAGGGGAAGACACTGTCCAGAGAGAACTGCTCACCACTAGGGGGAGGTACTCGTCAAAGTGAACTCATCACCCCTACCTAGTTATCGCTGATTTTTCTATACGTTGATCACAATATTATTCTTTAATGAAATGTTGCACAAGCAGATAGGTAGATTTCGTCGTTTTCCGTGTCCTCTTCCTATTATTTATACCAACAATACTTTGATAATTCACGTTGAAGTCACAGAAAGGATTCTGCAATCAGGAAGTAGTTAAACTCACGAGTTGTATGGTAGAATTGGCGAGGTACGACGCTTAGGCGAGGAGGGTTGTTAAGGAGAGGCCATGGGGCCGTTCACACCATGACGTTTATGTGCCTTTAATGGGTTAGACATGAGCAGGGTGTCATAGACACTCTATACAGGTATGTGGGACGGTCTGGACAGGCCCGGCCCGGGATATCCTGGAGTTGGGTAGGGAAGGACGAATTCCTCATATCAACATACATAATACATTTTCAAAGAGAGCTGTCCCCTCACAATGCTTTTGGATATATCCCGACGTCTCTGGTCAAAGTTGTTCCCCCTCATATGTGATAATGTATAGTCATGTTAAATGTACATGTATTTTAGCAGTTCAGGGACGTACTGTGATGATGTAAATGGTATAAAGACCTGTCAAAAGGGGATTGAGGTCAAACTACATGTATATAGTAATGTATGTCAGAAAATCATGGGTTTTTTATTGAATATAACTTCAGGTTTCCCAGATCTTCCAGTCATAGATGAACATCCGTGTATTATTATAAGTAAGTAAGTAGATAGAAGATATTGTAAACAAAACAAACAGATAGGATACAAACATACTCATTACTTTAAACCAGTGGCCCTATTTCATTCATTCAACTAATGTCATTTCCAGGCAAACTCCGTCCAGTTCCGATCCCATCACCACCGTAATCATTCTCCCATTACAACTGCAGCACCATAATACTCTATAAACGTAGTACAGGATGTATAAGGCAGAGGACACTCCTGTAGGTCACGAGGTCACAGGTCAGCAGGTCAGTGAGGAGGAAGTCGGCCGACTGTGACAGAGGGTCCTCATCTATGTATCGGTGAGGGCCCAGCAGCTGGGCAACTCGTGTATAAGTCTGGAGCAACTTGTGTTTAAGTCTGCAGCAGCTCGTTTATATGTCTGGAGCAGCTCGTGTATAAGTCTGGAGCAGCTCGTGTATAAGTCTGCAGCAGCTCGTGTATATGTCTGGAGCAGCTCGTGTATAAGTCTGGAGCAGTTCGTGTATCCAGCCAGTAGCAGTTCGTGGTTACAGCCTTCACACACACATTACAGATGGAGACGGCACTTCATCATAGCACTGAGCAATTGGTGTTTACAGCTTGATTCGACCTTCGTTTACATCTGACATCGTGTGTTTACAACCTTGAATAACTCGTGTACATGCAAAGCCTGATCATCTGGTGTGTCAGCAACTCATCTTTGGGGCATGAGCAGAATACCACAAAAACTCTTGTGTAAGACGTGAGCAGTTCGCGTTTATAGCCCTGAGCCTGGAGCAGGTGGATGTGCTCGTATAGCATGTGCTTGAAGTGAAGATCAGAGTGGTTATTCAGTGAGCTGCGAGGTGTAAGGCGGTCGTCATGGGTGGTTACCTCAGACAGGGAGCCCTAGGTGTACTCCTTGTGCTTCACATCACAGCACTTTATGCAGGTATATTTTATAAATATTTATTCACATTATGTATTCTTAAATTGCATCTATATATATATACATATTTGGACCATTTGGGTACAAGGCATGCTTCCCCCAACGTGAGTCGCATTTGTCAGCCTACATACCCATGTTCTTTTAAGTTGGTTTTCTATACTACAAGAAATATTTACTTGTTAGATAAGCCAAAAGAGAAAAATAACCAAAAACGTTCCGATGATGATTTCTGTGTTGTTACCAGAGCAATTGTATCACAATCATAGTGATGGCACCATCAATATCATGATACGTGTTGTTAGTTCCATGCTTGTCTGGGAGAAACGTTAAAGTAGGTAAGCATAGAAGTATGAAGATAATAGATATAGGTTGGTTGGTTGGTTATCGGGGTTTAAAGCCATATCAACATCTAGGGTCATATCAGGGCGAGAACAAGATTTGACAATTCTGTCTTTGATGATCGTATCTATGGAATGAATGAATCTATGAAAAGATAAAGACCATACCCCTACACATTTACCAAGCAAGGTGTTCTTTAATGTGCCTGGTCCCATAGGCAGGGCCAAACACACAACAACCGGTGGTCTGCTAGATACCTTTGATAACCCTGTCATTATAGCTATATATAATATGTATATGTATTTGTATATAAATATATATATATATATATAAGTATATAAGTATATATATATGAACATCAGTATATATCAGTGTATGAATATAACCTTATGTGAGAAGTAATAACTCAATCATATAGACCTATATGTTGTAGAAGGACTGCGTGTCTGTTGGAGGTTTGGTCAATCAGATGTTGTCATGCTGTATGGAAGATGGCTAGAATCAAAGGATAAAACATGGAAGATTATATAGGTCACGAATACCAGGATATTATGTATAACATGCATCCGGGCTTTTACTTCGCCCTATGCTACAATATTAATTCCATCTCAGAGGGAAAAAATGAAAACATGATGTATACATGCAATGCTCCGCCTGAAAGCGAAGATTACAATTAGATGCTAAAATTGTCAAAATTTATATCAAGGAAATATGCACATGTACAAAAGTATCATCGACAACCCCCAATGACCCTGAGCGCTATTAGGCCTTCATTCTAGTGCCCAATCATGGCAGTCCACAGTTTAATAATCATAGAAGGTTGTTTTTGTTTATTTATGTTCATGGTTGGACCTCCACGCTTTAGTCATCGACATGACATGTTGGTGTGCAAGTCTACCCTTTTCATTGGCAGCACATTTAAGTCGAAATATATTATGAAAGTTATTTATTGGAAGAAAGTATAGTTGCTTGGTTGTTGGGGTTTAAAGCCGTCGCGACAGCGACGGTCGTATAACGACCATTCAAGATCATAATCCATCGTATATCGCATCACATTTTACTCCTTCATAACAACGTGCCTGCTATGAAATGATCATAGAATTCATAAAAATCTCTTTTCATGATTATTGCATTACGGAAAATGGTCTTTCTTGACACCACTCTGGACATACATGCCTGTTTGTAGGCAGCCAATCGGACACTTCAACTGGAGGTCACGAATATAAATCAGTCATCACAATAAATGTTCTGAGTGCCACTTGACTTATTTTATTCAGCATGCTCCTTCTGAAGAAAAGCTTCAGTAAATCTAAGTGGAAAAAGTTCGGAAAAATGACATTGACCTTGGCCTTTGAAATGACCTTGAGATTCAAACTGAAACCACAATGTATTTTAGGGCGATATAGCCTCTATATGATTACTAGTTTTGTTTCTGACTGATTCAAAACAATGTCTGAAAAAAAGAAATTTTCCTAATTTTACCCAAATTTTGAGCTTCAAACTGTTGCCATGGCAACCAGAGCAAATTCTCAGACTGAAACCAAACATGTTGATGCACCTTTGGGTCTCCCTAAAATACCTATGTCTTATGTTATTCACACACTAAGTCCCCCTAGAATTACACATTTTACCTAATTTTCTCTAAGAATTACATATCAAACACCGTTTTCCACATCCAAAATAAGCTGTACCTCTCCTCCTCAGCACCCATAGACGACGTCCTGCACCGCTACGAGACCCTGCACCATGCCCAGGTCCGTCACCGGGTGGTGCGGAGGGACGTGACCTCACCACACCCGGCCGTCAGACAGGTGCAGTTCGACGCCCTTGGCAGGTGAGGCGTCGCCAACCCAAGACTTTCACGAATATTCGTGATAATAATTTGATGTCTCACGAATCTTGAGTGTGTCCAGAAAACATTCCCGAACCTATATGGACATCCACGAACATTCTTAAACATAAAAAACAAACTATCACAAACTACAAATCTTTGCAAGTAATACATTCTTTTATCTATAAGAATATCACTTTAATGTAATGAAATCATTTGGAAAAATTGTTGGTTCAATTTTCTCTTTAATTAAATTTAAACTATATAGCATTCTTCCTTGGTCACATACATATATTTTGTTATACTTATCTTTGTGAAAATATATATTTTTAAAACAGCAATATTTTGCAGTTATCATCATGATACTGCAGTGAGGCATTGGCAATCATTTTTCGAGTATTGTGAAAGTTTTATGGAAGTGCTTTGACTTGCAATAATTATTGCCAAATTTTTATTGAACGCTATCCAGGAGAGGCTAAAATTGGTTGGTTCCCCTGTATGCTGCTAGGGGGACTCGTAGCGTGATAGACAGCGGGAACAGCTTACCCAGCCAAGCTGCGACATAACAGAAACGTTCTGCAACCATACTTTTTTAGTCAGTCTGTTACTTACTAAGATGGCACGTAACAATTATGCTATTGATGGTGAGGTTGAAACCTCAACAAATCAGAACGTTATTACAACATTATCTTTTGGTGAGGTTAGGACGAAACCAAAACAGAACGTTATAAGAACGTCCTGATTAGGTTGGAGAACATAACCAGAACGTTGTAATAACGTCACAGTGCCACGTCACAATAGTATATTGCAGCAACGTTAGTGGAAGCCATCAAAATAACGTAACAAGAACCAGTACAGAACCAACCAGAATGATGCTGCAAAGTTATAATAACGTCACATGCTTGCTTGGGTACTGCTCAGTTTGTCAGATTTTGAGGAATTTGAATATAATCAGTTGAATATGTACTGGTTTTCATTATGTTTTTGGATATAGTACCTTTTACATATAAGGTGCATAATTGACCGGGTTTTGTATGTATTCCAAGGATGATTTGTCAATTTAAAAGGTGGAAAATGCTTCAAAATGATTGCTATTTGCTACAATGATCTTATAAATATGGATTGGTGCTCCCATTGATGCTCCCATCGGCCGACTCTGATTGGAAAAGACACACCGACACGCAGGTAGTCTATAAATTGGTGCTAGTATTAGTTGAAAACCAGTACATTCAACCGATTTGCATTTTTAGGCTTTCCCTGTGATAATTGCTTCTGCACTATGTAATACACCTATATTCTGTTTCAGACACTTTCACCTGTACCTCCAGAAGCACGATCTTTGCTGTCCCCGTCCTTTAAGGTGGTACACGTCAGCAGTCAGAACGATCAATGTCTAATACACCTATAATCTGTTTCAGACACTTTCACCTCTACCTCCAGAAGTGGCAGTCTTTTCTGTACCCAACCTTTTAGGTGGTAGCCGTCAACAGTCAGTGTGTGTCAGCATGTAACACACCTATAATCTGTTTCAGACACTTTCACCTGTACCTGCATAAACAGTGGTCCCTGCTGTTCCCATCCCTTAAGGTTGTAGCAGTCAACAGTCATAGGGGTTTGTGTCTAACACACATATAATCTGTTTCAGACACTTTCACCCCTACCTCTAGAAGTGGCGGTCTTTGCTGTACCCAACCTTTAAGGTGGTAGCCGTCAACAGTCAATGTGTATCAGCATGTAACACCTATAATCTGTTTCAGACACTTTCACCTCTACCTACAGAAGCGGCGGTCGTTGCTGTCCCCGTCCTTCAAGGTTGTAGCTGTCAATAGTTGGAGCGGTCAGCGGGAGGTGGGGCTTGGGGATGGCCACCCCTATGAAGGACACCTCATTGGTAAAGAACTGTTTGTTATTGTAGATAAATGAAGATCCAGTTATCCATATGAGTATATTATTTGCCTCAGAATATTTCATGCTGGTGAGGGGTGTACATCCAAAAGTTTGAAAAGCATGGGTTTGAAAGGCCACAGAGGATGCAAAGATGGATTTTTATGTTAGATTTCCTGACAAAATGAAACCGGTTTTTCCTTTTGTGCACAAGCTTGTAACAGACATAATCATCTGACATGTTACTGTCAATTATATTGATGCTGAATCTAGAGTATATTATATAAAGTAACTGTCATACAAATAAAAGGAAATGAAGGATGTATAGAGAAACTATAGCAGCAAAGGAGGAGGTGAACAGACCTGTTACTGCAACATATTTAATATTATATATCAACCAGGTGAGGGAGGGACCTCCGAAGTGCACGCGGTGTGGGAGGACGAACACAACATGGCTGCCTCCATCACAACCAAGGGCGCCGCCATCTTTGTAGAGGTTAGTTATTTCAATTATGATCTATATGGCCTTTTTCATAAGTAATGCTAGGGGAATTTGTGGACGGTGTAAAAGGGGGGCTACATATAGGCTTAGTACTAAAGAGCCGTTATTCGTAGGCGTGCGTGTGGCATTTTTCCCTTAGTTTAGCTGTCCACCAAAAAGGGAATGGGGTCAGGAACCCCTGGACCCACCCTTTGTCCGCCCCTGAATTGAGGTAACGTCAATGGAGCCAATCTTTGTTGCCCTTAGAAACAGAAGTTCCTTTTTCTTCAGGGCTTTTATTAGATGGTGGATCCAGAGTCAGTGCTCTTGGGGGGGGGGGGGGGGCAAACCCTGATCCCTCTCATAAAAATGAAAATCAGAAACACCGGATTTACAGAGATCATCCAATTTTGAGATCCCAACATTTTCTCTATTGGGTCTAGGGGGGTCAATTGCCCCTTTTGCCTCCCCCCCCCTTGGATCCTCCGCTCGGACCTAACAGAGACTTTGAGGTCCTTATGGAGGTTGGTCAGTTTATTTCATGAAACGTATTTCAAACCCTCTATGATTGATGCATGGAATGGCCATACTGAAGGACGTTATTATGAAACAGGCCAGTGACAAGCAAAGCAAACCTCTAGCAAAACGAGGAAATTCTCCCTTGCTTCAGATTATGGTAATGCATAATATTATTTTGTAGATACAGAAATGAACCATAGAGCTGTTGTTATCTTAAAGACATTCTAAAAAAAAAAGTGGAAAGAAGGCTTTTGATGTGTCTACCTTTAGAAACATCAAACATCTCAGGAAAAGTGATCAGTCCGATTGATAAACCTATGATTCTGTTGAGAAGAATATTTTGATAATCTTAATTATGGGGCCGTCCATAAATGACGTCATGCTATTTTCTGACCCCCCCTCCCCCCTTGTCAGGTTTTGTTATGCAACCCTTGATTCCCCCTCTAGAAATGACATCATGACAAGAATACCCTCCCCCCCCCCCCCATCACATATAAAGTGTAAACAGGTATGGACATAACCAGAGGCCCAAAACTATACCTAAAAAAAAATTCTGATTTTTTAAATTGAAATTTCTGAACATGATCCCCCCTACCCCGCATGTTTGGTAATGAAAGCATGAACCCCCCTCCCCCCTTCTGCATGATGTCATTATGGACAGCCCCTTATTGTGATACATGTGACATAAGGCCGTATTGGCTAGTTCGTGTTTGAGCCATTTCAAACGCGTTTTTGCCCTACGTGAATAGCAAACACGAATCTGTACACCCAACGCAAAGTGTAATATAGAAAAAGATTTCTGCATCTATTCACATTTGGTAATGTGACAGCCAACGCATAGTGTAATATATGAAAAAAATCTTGGCATGAGGAAAAAGGCCCCAAAACGCAAAGTATAATATACTCCACATGGGTCCTACGCATAGTGTAATATGGCATGAGGCGAAGCATACGCGTTGGGCAATATCACCAAATGCGTATATGGTCCCGAGGCGTAGTATAATTAGGGCTTTACTACTCCACTGCCTGCAGCCCTCCTGGCGCCACCTGCCGAGAAGTGACAACTACAGTATGATCATCTACCGCAAGGAGGACATCAAACAGGACAAGGACATGGGGTAAGGCAAAAAACTAATTGACAGAAACATAATTGCGCAAAAATAATGAAAAAGGTGAAGGCCTTAAGCCTCATACCCACTAGGCAATTTTACCATCACCAGTCACCAGGTGACTGGAAGAATGGGCATCGTCATCGGCAACTGTCATATTAAGTAATTTTGATATTTTTCCACCGATTTTCCCAGCAATCCCATTGGCTGTCGGCTGTCGGTTATCGGTGAGAACTCACACCATACCCACAGGGAATCACCCGGCAATTGTGATTGCCCGACGATTGTGTGGGGAATTTGACGGCCATGCCATTGCTGGGTGACAGTGAAATCGCTTAATGGGTATGGGGCTTAAGTCCAACTAGTTTTCTTGACTTTTCAACTATGTACTAGGTATAGCGTCGTTCTAATAAACATGAACTGCATGGTTCATGTATATAACAAATAGGATTTCTTGCACTCAAATAAATTATGGTTCTTTTCTTTTTTCCTCAGGTCTACATTCTGTGGTACTACAGCAGAGGACCCCAAACCCAGCAGGTCTTACGCTGATCAACAGGAACAGGGTAAGATCAGTGTACATAGTATCACCACTGTTATGAGGTATGATATAGGATATAAAAAGACATATAAGAATTCTGTAGATATAACCATAAATGCAATCAATGAGTACAAAACAATAAATTATCAGAAATAAATCTGGAATTATCAGCAACCTAGAAAATAGGTATATCATAATGTAATAGGCCTATTGCATGTGAGGTCAAACTCATGAAAATTATGGATTTCATTTCATCACAGTATGTCAGTTATAGTGCTCCAGCTGCGGTCATTTAGGCCCAGCAGGGTGTGAGTAGTATATACAAGGTACATGGGGGTGCTCCGGGCGTGGTCATTTATAGGCGGGACAGGGTGTGAGTAGTATATACAAGGTACATGGGGGTGCTCCGGGCGTGGTCATTTATAGGCGGGACAGGGTGTGAGTAGTATATACAAGGTACATGGGGGTGCTACGGGCACGGTAATTTTGGCTGGACAGGGTATGAGTAGTATATATAAATGTACGTTGGGGTGCTCTGGGCATGGTCATTTAGGCTGAACAGGGTGTGAATAGTATGTAGGAAGCAGACATAGCAACATAGCAAAATTCTTCTCCCCATGAAGATTATTCAGTTGTTATAACAATATCTAATAAGCCCATCCCACATTGGGGATATCCCAGGGTTAGACAAGAGTTGGACAAAATAACCATACAAGCCATCCTTGTCTCCTAAGAGTTGGTGTCACTGAAATAAGTAAGTGATTCCCAGGTTTGGGAGCCAATCAAAATGCAGTATTTTGGGGCAAAAAAGAGTTGGACATTATAAATTATCCCTACCACGGATAGCTGATTTACAGTATTTTAAGTACCTGCAGGCTAATTTTGACTAATTTTGTCGACAAAACCATTGAAAAACCTATAGAAATTAATCAAATGACTGTTATATCAATCTATTATTTATGAATCTTCAAACAACTTAGAAAATATTAAATATATTGATATACAAATAAAAAGATAATAATGACTAGTTATTCAATATATTTGAGAACAATTGATAAAGTGTTTAATGCAAATTTCTATGCTAAAGCCTTGTGATTTATCGACATTTTTTACCCAGAATGCAACCTGATCTAGGCTAACCTGCAGGTAAAAATCCAGAAATTGGCTATCCGTGGTTGGGTGAATTGGTTCCCATGGGAATAATGCCAGTATATAAAGTTGCATTTTACCAATTTTAGGAGCAATCTGTCAACCAAATTGCTTGTGTTGTATTATGAAATTTCTCCTGGGAATTAGCATGGAGGCAATTTTGAAAATATTTCATGGTAAACTTTAATGTTGCTGTAAACCGGAATGGGCTAATTGTTCCGACCCTTCCCTCATGGATACCCCAGCCGGCCGGTGGCGGCGTGACACCCTGGAGGAGGTCCCTGAGCCCCTAGAGCAGTCGGCCGCCCCGCCCTGGACGAGCTGTGAGGTGCTGCTGGTGGCCGACTACCTCTTCTACAAACACATGGGTCACAGCAGCCTGTCCAAGACCAGTGCCTACCTGGTATGTGTTCAAGCCAGAATATGGCGTTATTATAACGTTATTATAACATTCTGTTTAGTTCTGCTTAGTTTTCTTGTTACGTTATTTTGATGACACCCAGAAACGTCTTTAGAACCTAACATTGCAACCTATTGCGTCATTATTTTGACATCCTTGTAATGTTCTTTCATGTCATAATACTATTATCATAATGTACTTTATTAATAAGGTCTCAACTTCACTAGAATATAATGTTATTATAGCATTCTAGTAAGTCTCAACTCTACCTAAGATAACAAATCTATGATGTGAAGATTTGGCAGGTTACAGACTAACCACAAAAGTACGGTTGCAGAACATGTTTGTTATGTCGCTGCTTGCCTGGGTATAGTATAATAGATGTGGTCAGCAAGATACAGCTCACTTTGCGTTTTTTTTTGATCTCATGACATGGGAATGGTTAGAGCTTTGGTTTGATATGATGTAATATACATATTTTGTGTAAAGTGTTTTACATCAGCAGAACATATATTGCCAGTACCTCTTGATTGTGCCATCCAGGCTGTAGTTTGTTTAAAAAAATACATTGAAAAAACACATAGTCAGGAGGTGACAGAACATGTTCAGGCTTTCTGGTGTTATCTTGGGCCCCAGATCTATAGGAGTGTAAATATGAATGATGGTGGGTTTAGCTCTACATGGCTTATACATGTCCTCCTACATATCTTATGTTTTTGCATTGGCATCACCTCAGTCTTCAACGCGTTGGTGGAGGATAAACTCATATTGATTGTTTATGGTCGGTTAGTATTATAGCAATGTGGCATTTTGCCCTGAACTTTGCAGTGACCAACTTTTATAAGGCGTGTGTGTGTGTGGGGGGGGGGGGGGGCACTTGTGAGTCCGTCATAGGAGATTCCATTTACCAATGACTTGGTAATTTATCAGCTTTCTCCAATATTATGACAGGAATAAACTACCCATCTGAAGAAAACTGAAAACCCCTTTCTAATTATATATACCATGCTAATGAAACCCTATTACCACTGAAGATGTATATGGAATTCTAGTAAATTCTGCTACTGGAAAAAAGCCACAAACCAGCCGCGTGACATCCTTGATAGTGGCACCTTCTGTGCAAATCGGTGCAAACCACTACAATACGTAGTCTCTTTTTCCGTTTTTCTGACGTCATCAGCCACTTGTTTATGTTTTGAAAAAGATCAAAAAAGATGCACTGTTGTGTTTGTTTTATCGGGTCACAAGGACTCTCATAGGAGACACCACTATCAACGACATCATAATCAACCCATAGGCGAGTGTGCGAGTTGCACATCTTTGTGTAGCTATAATACTTTTGCTTCCACCCCTTACCAGATCGGGCTCCTGGACCGCATAGACTCCATGTACAGGAGGACGGACTTCGGCCACGGCTTTAAGGGCATGGGCTTCCAGATAAAGGAGGTTTGTATCACGTCTGCATTCATCTAGTTGTTATTAGGGGCCATCCATAAATGATGTCACACTTTTTCAGGGTAATTTTAGGACCCAACCACCCCGCTGTCACACTAATTTCTCTAATCTAAACATGAAAATAAGGCCCGTTTTCAGGCAGTGTCACACTGTTCACCCACCCACCCACCCACCCCCTTGTGCGTGACATCATTTATTGACGGCCCCTTACAGCGTTCCGTGTCTTTTATTATCTATGTTTTAGCATTACTTATGCTATTTGTGCAACGACTATGAGTATTATAATTGAGGTGAACAGTTTCATAAAGATTCTCACCCGATCTCCTTATAGAAATTCCACTCCCATCTTCCGCATTTCATGTACCTAACTTAACCCTCACTCCATACATTTCACCTTCTCTCCAGATTTGTTTAACTTCCTTTTTCTTGCAACATCCTATGATATGTTATACCGTTTCCTGCCTACAGATCCGAATCCATGAGCATTACACTGCCCCAACAGGCACCAACCCCCCTCACTACAACGAGATGGTCAACCAGACCTGGGAGACCAACCTACTCCTAGAGGTCAGTATGATCTGAAGTTAGATTAATGGTAGTGGGTCTTTTTAATTCTCCCTACCACAAATAGTTTATCTACAAAATTTTAAGCAGGCTCATTTAGATCATCCTGATCTATGCTAACCTGCAAGTAAAACTCAAGAAATTGGCTATCGTGGTTGGGAGAATTGGGATGCCAAAACTAACAACAATTGATATATGTCATGGGAGATTGAAATTGGTTGCCTTGGTTACTCAGTTGCCATTGTAACCATTACTCTTATAAAAATTACCTTAAATGTTGTTTCTCTTTTGTATTTGTTACTTTAGCAACCACATTAAAGATGTTACAAAAAACATCCTGTCTCATCTGATGCAGGTGCTATGAAATGATGTGGTAAAACAATGGACATGGAACATAGTAAATAATCTTGTCTTCATGGAAACCTATCAAAACCATGCCATTTTTAAATGAACAGTATTTTGGCCTCATCACTTTGATTGTGCAGCTAGAAAGACTAATGATACCTCATTCAGAATAATGCCATGGCTCAAATTTTACATGGAAACCAGCTATTTACTATGTTCCGTACAAATATTTTCACCACAGTACTTTGTTCATAATGTCAAAATGTATACCCTTCAGGTGGGTCTTGTTTTTCTTTGAAAGATTTGTTGTCGCTACGTTAACAGAAATGGTAGGAAACCTGGAATTCTGGTCAATTTTTAGGATATTTTCAGTTACCATTATAGCCAAGATTGACAACCACTCAAGCCTGTATTCCAACAGGCGATTTTAATGACTGAGAAGTTGCTATCTTCTAAGATTGTATTGGAAACATTAAAGAAACCTGTGCATGTTATATATCATTAGAAAGAGAATTCAAAATCCTTTCGAGTGATATCAAACATGTCTATGATTAATCCATATTCCTAATGCCGATTTTTGAAATGTAAAATTGCACATCGGAATACTAATATAAGAAGACCCACGGGGGCGTCAGAGGGGGCTGTAACACCCAAAAGGGTTCGACACGGCCGGAGGGTGAAGCCCGAGGGACGTATAATCCCCATGGGTCATACAGCCACCCAAGGACAACCCCTAAGGGTCTTCTATATTTTATCACCAAACAATGCTCCTAAATTGTTTGAAATACTGTAAATGAGGAGCAGTACGTACAGCCAGTCAGTATTCACTGCCCCTTATACACACCGCTCGGCGGCCGTGCAAGTGATAAAGTCTTTACTCACTGGTTCTCCCCATTGTTTAACACACCCTCTTCCCCCCCAGGTGTTCACCCGGTCCTCGTCCAGGGCCTACTGCCTGGCCCACCTGTTCACGGCCCGCGGCGACTGGTGGGGAGACGTGGCCACCCTGGGCCTGTCCTACGTGGCCAGCCCCAGCCACCGCCGGTCAGGGGGAGTCTGCACCAAAGGTCTCCTATGATACTTAAGGCCCTATTACACTCCATCACATTGAGCTGCAATATCAGTGTGATAGGATGATGTTACAGAAATTTGCATAAAGGAGTGATAGACACCTTTACCATAAACCTGTAAAGTCCACCAGTCTGCCAACTTTTGGGGCTTTTGGTAACTAGGTCACTTCACTTCATATAGCTTAACTATAGCAAATTCCTTAAAAATTGTTTCAAAATTGATACACCATGGTGCGCCACCTTCATGAAAAAGATGTATAGGCCTAGTTGTTTAGAATTGGCAATTTTGGGTATCTAGCACATGTGTAACAAAGAATTTTGTCTCTAATATGTGTGATTTCTCTACGACATCATCGTATTGCAGCTCATATCGTCTAGTGTAATTCCCCCTTAAAGGGGACAACCATTGAGCGATTTAACTGAAATTCTGGTTGAATCTCATCATTTAACGAGAAGGAATTGTAGTCCTAATGAGGAATGCAACCACGATTCTATCAAAAATCGTCAAACGTTTGGAAAATATCTAACAAAGTAAGATATTTGTAGCAAGCCATCTCTTATCAAATCAGAATATAAGTCACATCGCTCAGTAGGTTCTTCATTGAAGCGGCATGCACACTACTGACCTCTTCTCCCCAACACGATCGGTACCTTATTTTCATGTATTTTACCTGCAGACTAGCCTAGATCAAGTTGCATGCTGGGAAATATGTCAAGCTTAAGTATGAAGATATACATAAATTCTTACATTATGTTTGGTTTAATATGATGGAAAACAAGTTTTGTTTTTCTTTCAGTTTCTATCTATATAATATCTAATATCGTTTAAGTTAAGATGGTTTGAAAATATATATATTACAGGCAAATACCTCTATATTTTCTATAGCTTTCCCTGTGTGTTTGTGGATAAAAGTAGTCCAAATTAATCTGGAGCTGCATAAAATATTGTAAATCAGCTCTCCGTGGTTGGGAGAATTCTGATTCCAATAAGATATATTAGAATCAGAATTCTCCCTACCACAGAGAGCTGATTTGCTATATTTTATTCAGCTGCAGGTTGACTAAAATATATGTGACAGTATGATGTACTGTCACAGATATTTTAGTCAATCTGCAGCCCCAACAGGTTGACTAAAGTATCTGTGACAGTATATAATATCTGTCACAGATATTTTGTTCAACCTGTTGTACTCCATTGAACCATTCAGATAGGAGAAACAATTATTCTGATACTAATTCTGTCACAGATTAAACCTCAGTCGCGATTTCCTTTTAATGGACAGAAAATACATGTCAGAAATCTCCCTACCACAGATAGTTGATGTACAGTATGCTAAGTACCTGCCGGTTAATTCTAGTCCTTTTTGTAGACAAGGATACAGAAATCTATAGAAAATATACAACTATTTGCCATCAATTCTATCTGTAATGAATATGTTTTCAAACCCACCTAAAAGATATGAAGCACATATAGATACCAATTTCCATTATTTCAAACCACAAAGAATGCCATGATTTAATGAAAAAATGTATGCATAAGGCCTGTGACTTTGCTACATATTTCCCAGCTTGCATCTTGATCTAGGCTAGTCTGCAGGTAAAAGTCAGTGGATAAGCTTTCCATGCTGGGGCGAAATGGGATTGTTGTTCGAATATAGTTTGGGATCAGCTGTGAATGTGAATGTCGCTTCATGGCACATATTCTCTTTTCAATGAGGATTGACTAGGAAGAGATTATATAACTTTTCTTTTTCTACATTCTAAAACTCATCTTCTCTCAAACAATTGAGGTGCTGATGAGCTTTGATCTGTATAGGACAATACCGTTGAACCATTTAAAATGATTATTGCCATTATCCAATACCTTTTTCATTATGGCTCTCAAAAACTGGCTAATAGATTTGTCAACTCTCAATGGAAAAGAAAGAATATTGATGTGCTATATCAAGCACATCAAGGCGAAACTAACACATTTTGCTTGTGTTTTTAGGTTCCATGCCATTGATAAGACACACTAATACCTACAAGATTGTTTCAGTTTTAGATATTAAGGACCTGCTATGCTGGAACCCATTAGTACTTTGATGTAGTTAAAGGGAGCCAAAAGCAATGTTGTGCTGAAATGTGACAAAGTTTTGCAAACTAAAATAACTATGAAAATAAATTTCTAACCTTTGCTAGTGGTTCAGGTTTAACCATGAATAACATAAAACTCCTGTCGGCCAAAATGTTTGTAAGCAGACCAATTTTGGTGGGCCACCAAAATTTGCCAGGGACATGTTTTATTGTATTTTGATGAAGTTATGGCCTGTTTTCACAGTCTATATTTTATCATGGGCTTCAGTTTTGGTCATACAATGTACTTCAATAGTTAATACATTTTGCCAAATTTTGACCTGCTATTGCTTTAGGCTCCCTTCAATGAATTGTATTAGGATAGGATTGGCTGGACCTAATGGCTAAACAAACAGTAGTCATTTCAAATATGATTAATCAAAAGCTCCAAATTACAGTGAGGTTGATGTTGCAGGTGTTTAGCCGTGACAAGCCCCAAGACAGGGTGTGTCTGTCCCACCTCTTCACCTATCGATCTTTCCCCAACGGGGTGCTCGGCCGGGCTCACCTGGGCTCACCCCGATACCACGTCAATGCGGGCATATGTGCACGATATGGCAGATGTTAGTAGTCAATGTTGACATTATGGCTGAAGTAAGGGCACTCCTTGGTGAAGATCTCTCATCTTGTTTTGGTCCATTGGGCATTATTCCTCATAAGTATAATCTTAATATGCTAATTATACCTCTTTGCTTGAGTGAGGGACTGGGCCGGGCTCACCTAGGCTCACCCCGATACCAAGTCAATGTGGGCATACGTGCACGATATGGCAGATGTTAGTAGTCAATGTGACACTCCATGGGAAATCCAAGCTTATCTATACATGCATTAAGCTTGGATTTCCCGTGGAGTGTCACCTGAATGTTGACATTATGCCTAAAGTATAGAAACCTCTTGGTGAAGATCTCTCATTTCTCATTTGGTCACTTGGGCATTATTCCTTATAGGTAGAATATTAACATGCTTATTAAAGCTCTTTGCTTGAGGGAAGGATTCAGCCGGGCTCACTTGGGCTCACCCCGATACCACGTCAATGCAGGCATATGTGCACAATATGGCAGGTGTTAGTAGTCAATGTTGACATTATGCCTAAAGATCTCTCAGCTCTCATCTTCTTTTGGTCACTTAAGCATTATTCCTCATAGATATAATCTTAACATGCAAGTAAGGGCATTCCTTGGTGAAGATCTCTCAGTATAGAAACCTCTTGGTGAAGATCTCTCATTTCTCATCTTCTTTTGGTCACTTAGGCATTATTCCTTGTATGTATAATCTTAACATGCTAATTATACCTCTTTGCTTGAGGGAGGGACTGGGCCGGGCTCACCTGGGCTCCCCTGGGCTCACCCAGATACCACATCAATGCGGGCATATGTGCATGATATGGCAGATGTTAGTAGTCAATGTTGACATTATGCCTAAAGTATAGAAACTTCTTGGTGAATATCTCTCATTTCTCATCTTGTTTTGGTCACTTAAGCATTATTCCTCATAGATATAATAATGCAAGTAAGGGCATTCCTTGGTGAAGATCTCGCATCTTGCTTTGCAAAATGCATAAAACAAAATTAACTAAAGCAATTTTCTTGCCAGATTGCTCCTTATATTTGTAAAATGGAGCTTTATGTTTTGGCGTTTTGCACATAGAAACCAATGCTAAAGCCTGTCAGCACAGGCCATATTGTCCAACCCTATTTTGCCCTAGCCTGAAATACAGCATTTTGATTGGATGGCAAACCTGCAAATCTGTCATTTAATAAGATCTAACAAATCATAATGTTTTAGCAATACTTGGGGATATAGAGAAACAATGGTTCCAGCTCATCTTAGTAACACCAACTCTTGGAGACAAGAATGCCTATATTTGTCCAACCCTTGTCCAACCTTGAAACATACCCAATGTGGAATGGGCTTATTAAGGGCATGCATTGGTCAAGTATCTGAATCTGCTTTAAGGGCTGAAGTATGGTTCTTTATAACTAATAACTAGTATCAAATAAGGACAAACAGAGAACCAAGGTTATTAAGTTACGTCTGAGCTTAGCTTTAAAAGGCTTTAGAGACTGTTCCTGTAATAAAATGCACTGCAACAGTAGGGGCAATTATGATAAGCATAATATAAGGCATAATGACTAAAGAATAAAATAGTATGTTCCTAACTTATCCTTTTTTCAATAACGTTCTTTATCCTGGCTAAGTATTAGTACAACTTACTTCATTGCATATTTCATTTGTAAACAAACAAAAACTCTGAAGTATTTGTTGTCTTGTATGGTCTAGCAACTATTCCCCATACACATCAGAGGGGATGTTTCATGTTATCATAACACATAACCTGACTTCCTACAAGGGTCCAAAGTTGTTTCGCTCTGGGTAAAGCACAAGTAAAATGACAAATAAATATCAATAAATTAATTTTGAATTACATAAATCTTTTGTAGAGCAGTTAGTCATTTATAAAGGAGAAGATGTGAACCTGTTTCCCAATGCCATTGTAATTACAAGCTAGGGTCTATATCTTACTAACTGATTTCAGTGATTAGGCTAATCAGGTGAAAATTGAATAGTTTCCAAGTCATATTCATATTGTTTGTACATCAAATTAACTAACAATCCCTTTTCAATGTTATTTTCGAAAGATTTCACTCTTTTTGACAAGGAAGAATCGGGTATTATTAGACACTAATCAACTGTCACCTGATTAGCCTAATTACTAAAATCATTTAAGAAGATATCATGGCTCCAAATTGTCATTTTTGTCACTTTGCCCCATACTCCTTTGTTGCCTCAGATTCCTCCGTACTCATTGCTCCAAGTACACACGACTACCCAGAGGTTGGCTTGACCTAGTTAACTACGGCACGTTGTGATACAAACTTTTAACATAACCAAAAAAAGGTCTATACTCGGAGTGATGACTACTTTGGAATCAGAAGCGACGGTGGAGTACGACTTTGCCCTGTCTGTAGAGTGGCATTATGATGTACCTGTTTTCTCTGGTCTGTTGGTGCAGACAACACGGGGTGGAGCACGACGTTAAACCGTCATGGCCGACGTCTCCTCACCCAGGAGGCCGACTTTGTCACCGCTCACGGTCAGTACCTCTAAACGAAACCGTCAGCAAGAAAGAGCTTATATTTTGTTCCTCTTATTGTGACATAGTTGAGAGTTCCAGCCAGATATCAAAAATGTTATTTTAAATAAAGTGTTGTAAAGCAACAGGACACATATTGTCATTTCACTTTGAATGTGCCATTAAAGTTGCATTTTGGTGAATATACAAGAACAACGGAAAAGATGAAATAATAAGAGGTAACAGAAAATGTTCAAGTTTTTGAGTTGTTTCTCGTGTCCCAGATTTACCACAGAAGAATGAAATCGTTATTTTTCACCAGAATTTATTCAGCAGGTCATTTATATTATGCACTAATCATAATTATTAGCAAAATTGTAGGAATTATACTAGTGTAACCAGAATTATAACTACTCCAAAAGTTATATTTGCTTTTTCAATGGAGATCTTTAAATCTGTGACGTCACGCGAGGAGTTTGGGGAACCCCACTTGCTCATAGAGGGAATTCCCCTGCCTAAAGCATATATTATAGCATAGAATGTGTGCTTGAACATAGAATTTGTATGATATAGAAACTTGTTTATTTATATGTAAGTTCACCAGGGGCACCATTAATGATACAGAAAATCAGTGAGCCAAAACAGGAACCACACTTTGGTTAGGTCGTATGCAAAATACAAAGTGAACTATATCTATAGTATAGAGTCAATATAGTTCTCCAAAAGGGTACTTGCGTTCCTTAGGACTGTACTTATATGGTCCAAAAAGGCCAAAACTATTGCAGTATGAAAGAATAACATTGGGATCAGAAACCAAACTAGCTATTGATTTTAAACAGAACGTGTATAATGTGTATTTTGTTTGTAAATTGTTTTTGTTTGTATTGTATTTCATAATTCGGTCGTGGATTGTACAGAGTTCGGTAAGTACGTTATTTGTATGCCTCTCTTCTGAAATTCAAATTTGTTGAAATGCAATATTCATATTTAGATGATACATACCGGCACCCTAAGTTTTTTTAATTTCAAACACACATGACTTACAATCAGTTAACACCGATGAAGATTGCAAACAAATTACCTTTATCTAATAGGCCCATCCCAGTTTACACCAATATCAAAGTTTACCAGGAAATATTTTCAAAATGGCTTCTGTGTTTATTCCCTGAATATAGGTGCATGATTCAAAATTAAACAAAGCAATTTGGATGAAGGACTGCTCCTAGAATGTGTAAAATGCAGCTTTATATGTTGGCATTTTCCCCATAGGAACCAATGTTAAGGCTTGTAAGCCCAACCTTTAATGTCCAACCCTATTTTGCCAAGAAATACAGCATTTTGATTGGCTGACAAACCTGCAAATTGGTCAATTGATAAAATGTAAGAAATCATAATGTTTTAGCGGTGACAGGTCTTTTGCCCCCCGGACCTTTGCCCCCCGGACCTTTGCCCCCCGGACCTTTGCCCCCCGGACCTTTGCCCCCCGGACCTTTGCCCCCCGGACTTTTGCCCCCCGGACTTTTGCCCCCTAGCCATTTGCCCCTCAGGTCTTTTGCCCCCTGGGCTTTTGCCCCCCGGACCTTTGCCCCCTAGGACTTTTGCCCCCTGGACTTTTGCCCCCTGCAAATCAAATTCTTTGATTATTTATCCTTAGTAACTTTCTTCACTTAAAATATCATTATTCATTGTCATGTTTATGTATTTCGGAAGCATGGATTCATGATTATTTTTGTGTATATCTCTTAGGGATATATATTGAGAAACTTGAAATATTTATCAAGATTTCATAGATCTAAATTGCTTCATAAACAATCAATTTTTTATTTATTTATTTTCATATTCATCAAATACAATATTAAGACCAATATTTACCATATAAAGATTTATACATTGGTTGGTACCAATGTAATATTGCCTCCAAACCCTTAGAGTTTATATGTTGACATAGGCCTTTTTAGGGTTCAGTGACATGATTGTGATAATGGATTTTCTTAAATTAAAAATGGCAACATGAATGTTTCTTAAATTCAACACGACAACATGGATGACTCTTATATTTCAATAAGAATCATATTAAAGTATTGGGGGGAAAAGTCCTAGGGGGTAAAAGTCCTAGGGGGCAAAAGTCCTCGGGGGCAAAAGCCCGGGGGGCAAAAGACCCAGGGGGCAAATGGCTAGGGGGCAAAAGTCCAGGGGGCAAAAGTCCAGGGGGCAAAGGTCCGGGGGGCAAAGGTCCGGGGGGCAAAAGACCTAGAACCGTTTTAGCAGTACTTCAAATAGAGAAACAGATAATTTTTGGCTTATGTCAGTAACCCCAAATCTTGGAAACAAGGAAGGCTTATACAGCTGTTTTGTCCAACCATTGTCTAACCCTCGGATATACCCAATGTGGGATGGGTTTATCATAATCATATCATCTGAATACTTTATTGTAGGCCATAACTGGGGCAGCAACCACGACCCAAACACTGATGAGTGTTCGCCGTCAGCCTTTGCTGGGGGGAAGTACATCATGTACACCTACTCCGTCACCGGCTACGGCACCAACAACAAGGTGGGAGGCATTCAGGGGGTGTTTCGAAACTTGAGGCACGATCCTAAGCAAGAATATGACGTTATTATAACGTTGCAGCAACGTTCTGTTTATTTCTGCTTTGCTTCTTGTTACATTATTTTGATGGCACCCAAAAACACCCTTAGAACCTACATTGCAATGTTGCACTGTAATGTTAGTGTGACATTCTTGTCATGTTCTTTTCTGTTAAAATACCATAATCCTAACATTCCTTATAAGTGAGGTCTCAACATAACTAAAATAATATAATGTTATTATAACATTCTTTTTTAGTAAGTCTCATCTCTAGATCTACCTAAAATAACATCACTGTTACATGATAACTGGGTTAGTCACAGACTGACCAAAAAAGTATGGTTGCAGAATGTGCTTGTTATGTCACTGCTTGCCTGGGATATTAGTGCAATAATGACCATGTCATACATGGTATTCCGTTGGTATGGGGCCTGTTTCATGAAGACTTATTATGGTGTACGTTTCGAAACTTTCCTGGCTGTATTATGAGAGGTTTATTATTTTTTATGGGCTTTCTTCAACCAACCTCAAGATATTAAGATATGTCAGATCCATTAAGAACTAATTATGAAAACAACATTTGAGATGACAATCAAAAAAAGCATACTATTGTACCATTAATCATGAAATACGATAAAAAACATAACTTTGCAGGAGGTTCATTTTTTGAAAATGTTAATCCTTTTCCATACAGTTAAATGTGCTATTGATATACTGAACGCTTTGTGAAGGTTCATTGAAAGATGAACATTGATTTTCCATTTCTTTTCAGCTCTTCTCAGCCTGTAGCAAACGCTCTATTGGGGCTGTCCTGAAAAACAAAGCCAACATGTGCTTTTCACGTACGTAAACACTTTTAAGTCAATATTTCTATTCAATAAGTACATTATGTACATCATCATTGATTATATAGTTAGTTTGTTACTAATCCCAGAAACGGCACAGAAGTAAGTCATGTTACCTTTTCAAATATTAGGAACATTTGGATGGGTTTAATAACAGTGTGAATGAATATAATCTCAGAAGCAATCTTTCTAAAGAAATAATTTCACAATGTCTCTTTAGGACGTATAGCAGTTGTTTCATACGACTGAGATTATTAGGTAATGTTTCAAAAGCAATTCTGCACTTTTATCATTTGATATTTGATCTGTATACAGTATTATGCATGGCAAAGGCCTAAAACCGTAGGTAATGCGTCTTCTTGGGGAGCTGTCAAAATTTGCAATGTGCAGGAACTTAGCATGGTTAGGCCAGAGGATGTCTGTCTAGGGTAACTCCCATGGAGAGTCTGATGAGGAACGTAACATGCTTAATGGTCAATGTTAGGGTTGTCATGATTAAGCCAGAGAAAGTATATCTGTGGTATCTCCAATGTTGAGTCTGAAGAGGATTGTGACTTGTTAAATGATCAATGTTATGGTTGTCATGTTCAGGCCAGAACCAGTATATCTGTTGTAACTCCCACATAGAGTCTGACAAGGAGTGTGACGTTGAATGTTACAGTTGTCATGTTTAGGTCCGAACACATCCTTATGCGGTAACTTGCGTGTAGAGTTAAACAAAGGAGCATGATGTGTTTAATGATCAATATAATGGTAGTCATGTTCAGGCTAGAGCAAGTATATCTTTGGTAACTCCCATGTAGAGTGTGACATGTTAAATGATCAATGCTACGGTTGTCATATTCAGGTCGGAGCACATGCTTCTGTAGTAACTCCCATGTGGAATCAGAGAGGAGTATAAGATGTTAAAAGATCTATGCTATAGTTGTCATGTTCAGGTCAGAACAAGTCTGTCTTTGATAACTCCCACATAAAGTCTGATGAGACGTGGGACATGTTGAATGATCAGTGCTATGTTGATATATTCAGGCCAGAACAGGTATGTCTGTGGTCACTCCTATGTAGATTCTGATAAGGTTGTGACGTGTTAAATGATCGATGCCACGGTTGTTGTGTTTAGGCTAGAGCAAGTATATCTTTGGTACCTCCCATGTAGAGTCTGATGAGGGCGGAACTTGTTTAATGATCAGTTTTGTCATGTTCAGGCCAGATGAAGTATATCTGTGGTAAGTCCAACATAGAGTCTGATGAGAATGGTTTAATGATCAATGCTACGGTTGTCATGTTCAGGTCGGAACACGTTCTTCTGCGGTAACTCCCATGTAGAGTCTGACAAGGAGTGTGACGTGTTAGATGATCAATATTATAGTTGTCATTTTCAGGCCAGAGCAAGTATATCTCTGGTAACTCCCGTGTAGAGTGTGACTTGTCTCATGATCAATGCTATGGTTGTCATGTTCAGGTCGGAGCAAGTCCTTCTGCGGTAACTCCCATGTAGAGTCTGATGAGGAGTGTGACGTAGGCCCCGAGGGACAGAAGGGCCTCAACCCCTGCTGTGACGAGTTCTGCCGACTCCGACACAATGCCACCTGCAGGTAGGTTATTCCTTCATTGTGTATATATTTTTCTCCTTTTAAAATTTGTATTACTAACATCCTCACTTGGGAACACATGATCTTCCAGGTGTCGAGTGAGAGATGTTTGATATGTGTGACAAAATGTATATATAATGTATGGCATGATTGTTTAAGAGTTGATTTAGATATAATTTCCTTAGATTAGTTTCTATGCCAGAGTCATGGGTCCAACCTTGATATTATATACAGGGGGAAAACATTTTCCATACATACATAAGTGTTTAATAGACATCTTAAACTTCACATTGGTTGTTGACTTCTGCACTTAAGCACTGAGCATGTTTATGTCAAACCCCAGTAGTCATTGAAAATATCATTTTTTCCAGTGAGACAAATAATGCATGCTGCTCTGGGTTTATGTATACTAGTCCCGGTGTCATAAAATAATTGGTGTCGTTCAGGAGATAGTCACTGTAAAATATCATTTTATCCCAGTGACATGAATGATATGATTCTCAGGTTGTCAGTACACTAGTACCAGCATGGTTCGTGATAAAATAACACATATTTTTTAATATGCAGTCATTGTAAAACATCTTTTTTTCCAGTGACATGAATGATTTATGCTGCTCAGGGTGTCAATACACTAGTACAAGCATGGTTTGACATAAAATAATACATGTTTATGAATATGTAGTCACTGTGAAATATCATTTCATCCCAGTGACATGAATGATATGTTTCTCAGGGTGTCAGTACACTAGTACAAGCATGGTTCATTATGAAATAATACGTGTTTTTGAGTAAGTAGTTATTGCAAAACGTAATTTTTTCCCAGTGACATGAATGACGTATGCTGCTCAGGGTGTTAGTACACTAGTAACAACATGGTTTGTCATGAAATAATACATATTTTTGAATATGTAGTCATTGTTAAATGTAATTTTTTCCCAGTGACATGAATGACGTATGCTGCTCGGGATGTCAGTACGCTAGTCCCAGTACGGTGTGTCACGAGCTGATAGATGACGCACCCACTTGTGACGGGATAGCCTACTGTACGGGAACAAGTGCCAAGTGTCCCCCGCCCAAACATAAGGAGGACGGGTCGCCCTGCCTGCACAGGTACTCAGTACTAAAGTCCCATAACCGCTAGGCAATTTAACCGTCAACAGTCAACGGGTGGCTGGGAAAATTGACGTGGGCGTCATCAGGCGATTGTAACAATAAGCAAGTTTGATATTTTCCCAGCAATTTTACGAGCAATTTGACTGGCGATCCTGTTGCCCATTGCCTTGTAGCCCAGAAAGCACACTGATGCCAATGCCAATTCTCCCAGTGGCCCTTTGCCCGCCAACGGTAAAATGACCTACTAGGATGAGCCCTTAAGCCTGGTTATTTATTACTTTTAAGTAGTATCATTGTAGATTATATTATCTTACATACCATTTGAAAGAGAATTAAAAACGCTTTCTGATGGTATATAACAAGTCCGTGATTAACTAATATTCCCACTGCCAATTTTGAAATTGGTAGTAAAATAGGTTGATGGAAAAACGGGCTTAATGGTGTCATTTGTAAACCATATAGACCCCAAATCCAGCCATACACACATGGGTAGTTTCCTCAATCCAGCCATGGCCCCTCGGAAAAGTGATTATTTTCCCACAATTTGTCCTTACCTTATAAAGAGAACTTTTAGAAGAAAATTGCACAATGTGTCGGTCTATGGTCGCGTTGGGTTGTTGCCCAACACAAACGAGTTGCATTCAGGCCAGATTGCACTAAGCATCAGATCCAACATGAAATATATTATACTAGGTGTGATGAACGGCTATTCATCCAAAATACATAGAGGTCAAAATAATAGAAATAAGGTAATAGTAGAAATATATGTAAGAGAACGAAATATATGTAAGAGAACGAAATAGATGTAAAGGAACGAATATGTAATAATGAACGAAAGTATAGAAAGCCTGAAAAAGAGGCACGAATATGTAAAAGAACGAATATGTAAAGAACGAATATGTAAGGAACGAATATGTAAGGAACGAAAATGTAAAGGAACGAAACCCGGAAATATGTAAACCGGAAGTGAAATGTAAACCGGAAACGGAAAATATAAACCGGAAGTGACGTCAGTTGTAGGTCACGTGACCGAAAGCAGCCAATCAGGGCTGACCTCTATAGTATATAAAGGGGCGGTGAGGCCCGAATAAACAGAGTTCTTTAACAGTTCTCCTGGTGTCCAGACGTGTCCTCTTTCCTGAAACAACCGCTAAAGATGAGCCGATTAGAGTAATTAACCAGAAGTTAGGAGAAACCGTCGAAGCTCGAGATAGGTAGTAGGAACACAGGGTAAGGGGCCCGACGGCCCGAAGAACGAGGAACGAGGGAACGGAGTAAGGCACGAAGGCCCGAAGTAGTCCCGGAAACCGAGGTGTAGTATGGCACGAAGACATGGGGAACGGAACGAAGGAACGAAGTCCGCGGGGACGAGGGCGCGGCATGCTCGGCCCCACGCTACCAAACAATAGGCGACCGTCGGCCCGTCGCCCCCGCGGACCGGAACTGAGGGGTGGACCGCCCGGTCGGGGTGAATGCTGGTCTGGGAGATAGAGCGAGACGAACCCCGGCCGACCCGTACCCCTACCATAATTTCCCTTCCCCGCAGTCCTCCGTTGACATTGAGTGCCGATTCCCGACCGATTCGCTCAGCCCCCCCCTCGTGCGCGAGGCACGACTCTAGAAACACATCTCGGTTCTTGGCCCGGATTCCCCGTCCGCCCCGAGACCCGAACAACCCCCACGTTCCTCTGTTGTAAGAATCGGCAACCCCGACTTACCAGAGAACGTCACACTGGTGGCAGCGGTGGTGCTGAAATAAGCACATACGGACTTGTGGATCTTGGGTGTTTCGTCGGTATTGGATACTCATGGCGACCGCGGCAGTCTTCGAGCAGATGGATTCTGACATCGCCTTCAGGGAAGGTGGGGAGGAGAAAGGAGGTGCGAAAACCGAGACCAAAGGGGAGGACGCGACCATCATGGGTAGGCAGTTTAATTTTATGGGAACGTCCACCCCGACGGATGAGCAGAATGCTCGGGCTCAACAACAACAGACCGGCCAGGTAGGAGCGAGTTTGAAGAAGTTTAGTTTACGACCGGAGAAGTATGACGGTAAACCGGATTTCGAGGGATGGATCAACCAGTTTGAGGAGTACGCAACATTGGGACGTTGGACGGCCGAGGAAAAAGCGGCGATGCTCTTTCTCTCGCTGACGGGAACGGCACGAATGTACTTTGTCGGACTCCCGGACAGGGAACGACTCCGTTACTCGGCGAGGGTAGATGCGTTGCGCCGGAGGTTCGGTCAGGAGAAGGACACGTGCAATGCTCTGCAAGAATTGGCGGGATTAAAACGCGTAAAGAACCAGACAGCGAAGGAGTTGGCTGATAATGCCCGGCGACTGGCATCGAGGGCCTACTTCTCCAACGATTACGCCAGCCAGGAAAAAGCAGCATTACATGCGTTCCAGGCTGCAGTTGGGGAAGACCTTCAGCTGAAGTGTGCAGAGAAAGGATGCAAGACACTAGAGGAGGCGGTAGAGGTGGTAGAAATACAGGAACGATACTCACGCCGCCTCCTGCGGGCAGTGAAGCCCGAGGAGGACGCCAATACACAGATCATGGCCTTAAACGGTAAGTTGGAGGAGATGATGAAAGAATTGGCAGAAGAACGGGAAGCTAGAAGACAAGCAACGGCCCGGAGGGAGGCGTTTAAGAAGCGAAAAGAAGATTTAGAGTGTCATCAATGTCACCAGAAGGGCCATTTCGCGAGAGAGTGTTCTCAGCGTCAGGGAAACGGACAGTCGCCGTCGCAGTAAGCGCGGGGCCCCCTTCGGGCGCGGCGAGAGAAGTAGTAGGCATGGGAGAATGTGGACTTTATGTGGCCGGGACGGTGGGAGAGAGTGTCGTCCGTTTTTTGGTTGATACCGGATCTATGATCAGTCTGCTGTCGGAACGCCTCTGGAGAGAGTGGGGACGAAAATGGGAAGAACTGGATGGATATGAAGGACGTCTCTGCTCGGTGGATGGTAGTCCGTTGCGGTGCTACGGATGCACGAACTTGCCAGTAAAATTGGGAACGCGCGTGTTGCAGTGGACATTCATGGTGGCAGACATCGGTAGAGATGAAGGGATCCTGGGAAACGACTTCGCGGTGAAATACCGGCTAACAGTTAAGCCCCACGCGAGTGCTATCTTCCTGCCCGCCGAGGGGGAGGGAGAGGGGGAACGAATCCCGGGAGCAGAACAAAGAACGGATGGGATTCGGGCAGTTACCGTCGGAGGACAGGTCGTGCGAATCGAGGGAACGACGGAAATACCCCCACTCCAAGTGACCCGAGTAACAGCAGTAACGAGAGTAGACATAGGACAGAGTGGACAGCTGGCTGTCATCACCGGCGCTGGATTACCTATGGGACTGGAGGTGATCCCAGGAACGGTGACATTGGGAGAAGAAAATAGAGTTTGGGTGGCCAACCGAGGGACCGAGAGCGCGAAATTGGAAACCGGCGGGGTACTCGGAGAAGCCTCCTTCGTACAAGAGGTACGAGGAATAGGAAGTGAAGTAGAAGAACCCCCTGGAGCGCTCGTTGAAATGATAGAGGAGGCTAAGAAAGACCTGACCACGGAGGAAGGCGGAGAGCTGGAGAAAGCCATCATGGCCCGGGAACAAATGTTTGCGACCTCGAAACATGAGTTAGGACGGACAGATTTAGTACAACATCGAATTAAAACGGGGGATCAGATGCCGATCAAGCAGAGGGTCAGACGGTATCCAGCCACCAGGAGAGAGGAGGAACGAGCACTGGTGGAGGATATGTTAAATCTAGGGATTATCCAGGAGAGCGGGAGTGCGTGGAGTAGCCCGACCGTTCTAGTCAAAAAGAAGGACGGAGGAACGAGGTTCTGTATCGACTACCGAAAACTGAACCAGGCTACGAAAGTGGACGCCTATCCGCTCCCACGGATAGAGGACAGCCTCAACACCTTGGGAGGAAGCCTATTCTTCTGCAGTCTGGATCTCGCAAGCGGATATTGGCAGGTGGAGATGGCACCGGAGGACCAAGAAAAGACGGCCTTCGTGACTCAAGGAGGATTGTATGAGTTCAAAGTGATGCCATTCGGGCTAGTGAACGCCCCAGCCACCTTCGAGAGACTGATGGAAAGAATCCTCAGAGGAATCGTGTGGGAGGAGTGTCTGGTGTACTTGGATGACATACTGGTCTTTGGACCGACGTTTAAAGTGACTCTGGAAAGATTGGTACGGGTTCTGGACCGATTGAACGCTGCAGGACTGAAGTTAAAGGCGCGAAAATGCAAGCTGTTCCAGAAGAAGATTCCGTTCTTGGGGCACGTTGTCTCATTCAACGGGATCGAACCCGACCCCGAAAAGTGTCGGCAAGTAACCGAGTGGCCGGTCCCTCGGGATCTCCATGAGGTACGAGCCTTCGTGGGATTATGTTCGTATTATAGAAGGCATATAAACGGCTTCACGGAATTGGCTGCCCCCTTGTATGAATTGGCAACGAAGGAGGAACCGTTCGTGTGGAGCGCGAGACGACAAGAGGCATTTGATGCGATGAAGAAGGCGCTAACAGAGGCCCCGGTGTTGGGATTCCCGGAGGAAGATGGACAATGGTGGCTTGACACGGACGCCAGTGACGTGGGGACAGGAGCCGTGCTATCACAGGAGCAGAGAGGGGAGGAACGGGTGATAGCTTACACGAGCAAAACCCTGGAGTCAAACGAATGAAAGTATTGCACCACGCGGAAAGAACTGTTGGCGGTGGTGCGAGCTTTGAAGCATTTTCGGTGCTACATCTATGGTCAACGCGTGATAGTCCGGACGGATAATAGCGCGGTCAGTTGGCTGCAGAGAAGTAAGGAACCGATGGGGCAGGCTGCCCGGTGGATTGAGATTATCGACTCGCACGACGTGTCGTTCCAACACCGACCGGGTAGGAAGCATGGGAACGCTGATGCGTTGTCCCGGTATCCGTGCAAACAGTGTGGAGAAGAGCACGAGAATACCGAGAAAGTGAGAGTAGTGACGCGGGCCCGGGGGTATGAGCCCGGATGGTCCCCGCAGGAGATGAGAGCAGCGCAGAGGAGGGATCGAGATATAGGGCCGATTGTCGCACGGATGGAAGAGAATGCGGACCGGCCAGGTTGGGAGGCCATATCTCCGGAATCCCGGGAAACAAAGATCCTATGGAGGCAATGGGAACGATTAAGCCTCAGGGATGGCGTGCTGCATCGGAAGTACTGGGAACTAGAAGGACATGGTTGGAGGAACCAGTTGGTCGTTCCCCGAGGGGAACGGGCCAAGTTGGTAAGGGAATACCATGGAGGCGCGGCAGGAGCGCATTTGGGAGTCGCCAGAACGACGGCCCTGTTGGAGCAAGGGTTTTACTGGCCGGGACTCCGGGAAGACGTGCGGAAGGAATGTCGAGAATGTGATTGCGCGTTGCTGAAAAAAGGACGAGGGAGACGGGAGCCGCTACATCAGTACATAGTGGGGGAGCCGATGGAACGGCTGGCCATGGATGTTTCGGGCCCGTACCCAGTCACCAAACGAGGAAATAAGTATTGCCTGATGGTAGGATGCTATTTCACCAAATGGTTGGAGTGTTTCCCAATCCCGGATCAAAAGGCAACGACAGTGGCGGACAAATTGGTTGAAGAAGTAGTAGCACGGTACGGCGCGTTTCGGGAACTACACTCGGATCAAGGCACGAATTTCGAATCCGAGGTGGTGGCTCAGGTCTGTGCACTATTTGGAATACACAAAACAAGAACGACGCCGTACCACCCCAGGAGTGACGGGTACATAGAACGAAGTTTCCGTACTTTGGGGTGTTGTTTGAAAGCCAGCTGCCGAGCAACAGGCCGGGAATGGGATGAGATGGTCCCGCTCGTGATGATGAGTTATAGAGCAACGCCGCAAGCCAGCACGGGAGTGACACCGAATATGATGATGCTGGGCCGACAGACCATGATGCCGCGACAAGCGATTTATGGGAGACCTCTAGGACCAGAGGAGGAACCCCGACGGGTAGGCGACTATGTGGAAAGCCTGGAGGAAGGGCTAGTCGCGGCCTATCGGGAGGCCCGGACGGGGCTGAAACGAGCCGCCATCCATCAGAAACACGAGTACGATGGGAAGGTGACTCGGCGGGAATACCACGCCGGAGAACTGGTCTGGGTGCACGATACGGTAGTGGATAGGGACAAAGGAACGAAGTTGCGATTTCCATGGATGGGCCCTGCACTGATCGTCAAGGTGCTTGACCGAGGACGGGTGGTAGTACGGAAGAAACGAGGGAAACCGGGGGGGGTAGTCCATGTGGACCGCCTGGAACCCTACCGAGGACACGCTGCGCCAGCCTGGATGGTAGCTGACCAGCAAGGATACGAGGCTGCACAGTAAATGCTTGGGGTGGGGCGCGCTAGGGCACGTAAGGAAACGGGGCACCCCTTTTTGTGATGAAGTCGTTTTCGTGTCTCGATTCCGCAGGTGGAAGAGGACCAAGGGAACGACCAAATCGGCGCTACACAAAAAGGCTTTGGCCAAAAAGGACTGATCAACCTGGGGCCATTGAGTCGGGGCGGTGCGTTGACCACTACAGTAGGAGTGCAGGTCGTTAGGCTGTAGAGATTTGCTACCTAGCTGAAGATTGGTTCTCTTGCGGATGTAATATAGGTGGGAAATGCGGGGTTGGAACGAAAAACGGCGTTCGGAAGCCACGACGGCCCGAATGTCTAAAGTAGTCCCACGGAGCCGCTTTCCGGTCAGTTCGGAGGAACCACAGCGTGGAAAAGATGGTTGGATTACAACAGAAGACAGACCCGGTGGCAAGCTGGTGAAGACTTTTGAAGTAATGCCGACTTGGTAATACCGCTTTACAGCGTCCAGGAGACCGGAGGAGAGTAGATGCGGCACTCTCGGGAACGCCGGAGGAACGAACGGACGGTTGTAAAAGGCGAGGCCTGAGACGAGGACAGGCTTTAAAGTAGGTCGTAAAAGGAGTAAAAGAGGACAAAGAGAACGGGGCGGCGGCGAGGAGATGATAACGTCGAGCCCCTGTGTTCTCCGGGAAGTGTGCGGAAGCACTGTGAGGGCCAAGATGAAAAAGGCAAGAGAAGGCGACGGAGGATGAAAAGACCGAGGACGTCCGGTGGGGCAATAAAAGGCCTAGGAAAAAAACGCGTGGACGGGCGAAGGGCCGCGAGGTAAAAAGCAGGCGAGGCGGTGACCAGCGGCGGGCCCCGGGGACCGGAAAATAGTAGGGGGCGCCACCGTAGAAGTGGATGGTGAGTCTGACGCTAGGGGTCGCTAGCGCAGGCCACGCCCACTTCCGCCTGCGGCGGCTATAAAAGGCAGAGCGCTCGCCGGAGCAGGTCATTCTGGTCAGCCGATCAGGATTCATCAAATCGCAGACGAGCAGACTGAGCTAAGGAGAAGAAAACAAGAGAAAAAGCAGAGAAGCGAGACGAGCAGCATCACCACGAGACAAAAACGGAAAAGGCTGACGGGACGAGCTTCAGGATTGGAACGAGCCCCGAAAGCCCGGAAAACGGACACGATGAGCGGACAGTGCTGGGAAGGAAATTGCCGCGGAAAGGAGTTTAAGCACCTGGTCAAGCATATTAAAGGCCAGCACGATGGATTACGGAAGCAGTACTACATGTGCCCGGTGTGTTCGAATCGAGCCTATTCGACACACCAGGACTGGAGGAAGCACATGTCGGACTCGCACGAAGGGAACCTGCAGAGGGGGATGCCGAAGCAAGACCCCCTTCTGAGGCTGGAGTATGCTGCGGCGTTCGCCTTGGACCCGAAAGGACGACCGCCGTACACCAGTTTCGCTACTGGGGATGAAACGGCGGCCCGGGTAGCCAATTTGGAACGGGACTACGCGGTGCGCCATCCGGAGGGGTTTCAACCCCCTGAGAGGGCGGTGGATAAGGAGGCACCGGAGAGGCCGCGACGGCATATCCGCGTCCCTTACTACCCGAGGGCGTCGAGAGGGTCCGATGACAGCGACGCCGAGCAGCCGGAGCAGGTAGCAACCGAAGAAGGATCAGAGGCCGACGAGGCCGGCGAGGGAGCCCAAGCAGCCAAAGCAGCAGGGAAGGGACCCCTGGCCGAGGTAGCGGAACGATCGACGCCCACGCGTCGTTCCCCTCGGAGGGCCGCGAAAGGAGTGCGGAAGGAAGCCACCGAGTCGCCGCGAAGCGCGAGCCGAGCCGTGGTCAACCCGAAACCACTTCTGACAGCAGACCAAATAACAGGGTTGGTACAGAGCCGAATTAAGAAGTTAAATGCCCAGGGAGAACCACGAGAACCAAGAGGACGAGGACTCCCGGGCAGAGGAAAAGGAGGGAGATCCACACCCGCCCCGAAGCCGGGTTGCTCAGGAATACCACCGGGGGCTGAGGTGGTGGAATTGGTGAGCTCGTCCGACGACCAACGTCTGAAAGTAAAAGAGGAAGAGGAGCCGCTCGCTTTCAAGAGGCCCCCGACGCAGGGATGCCCGGCGGAGGAGCCGTCGCGAAAGAAGAAGTGGAAAAAGGTCAAGAAAGTCCCGAGAGAATTGGAGGAGGGAACGAGTTCGGACCAGTCGGAGTCGGGCAGGAGTATGTCGGTCCGAAGCGATCGGTCCTTGATTATTGCCGAGTCTAGTAGCACGGGAGAGCTGGGACCATCACAGCCTGAGACCTCGACAGGAATCAAACGGACCACGGGACTAGAACCACCTTGTAGCGACGCACAATTTACTATGATGACAGTTCATAAGAAATCGGTGATATACGAATCGCGACACCCGAGGTACCCCGGATATTTAAAAGGAACAATGAACCGGGAGGGATCGTTCAGGGGTTACCACGAGGCAAGATCCGACCGGGAGCTGGAGGACAGCATTCGGGAAGCACGGGGAGGCCGACTGGTGGAAAGAGAAGCATTGTACCTGGGGAGGTTTCTACGCGAGATGGCAGAAAGGCAGGGACTCAAACCGTCGGGGCGAGTGGAGAAAGTAAAGTATGTTCGGCATGCGGCCAGGCCCGAGGACACGGCGTCGATGGCCTCGACGCAGCCGCTGTTCTCTACCCCTACCCCGACGAGAGCGGATTCACCCCTGGAGAAGATGGTATGTAAGCAGCCGGTAGTGCCGCCCCCGGGACTGAAACGAATGAGAGACATTACGGTAGCACCAGATACGCCAGAGACACGGGCGGCGGTTGACAACCTGACTCGAGCCAGTTTGGGGAGCTCGTTCTTCGGGTCGCAAGGATCGGAGGAGATCCCGGGACCACCGTCGCCCGGACGAATGGGATCGCCGCCAGGACCAGATACCCCACTCAAGGACGAGGATAAGCACGGGCGAGCGCTGCAACCACGGGTTGTGATGCACAGACTACAAATACCGGCTGCTCAATCCATGGACGCAGAAGTGGAAGACTCAGAGGACATGGAGTTGGGGCAGGCCGAGACCAGAGGATACGAGCCGGAGAAACCAGAATTGGACGAGTCGGGAGCGGATTCAGTGTTCGGGTCCATAGGAACGGAGGTACCAACGGCAGGACCATCTAAAGAAACACCGAGACTCAAGTTATTACGGACACAGGCCATTCACCAGGTCTTACAGGGACACTTTCCGGTGACGGCGCGAGCAGTACGAGACTGGGACGCGGAAGAGGCCATTCGGGTGCAACTGGTGTGGCCCCCGAGGGAGGTGCGAGGAATGACGGCTAAGACAAGAGCAATGGCTTCGGCGTCTATGGCGTTCCTGATGGCACTAGAAACGGGCCGCAAGCCAGAGACATTTGAAGAAGCGATGGCGCAGTTCCCGACGGCGGCACTGGGGCCGTTAACCAGGGAGTTCCCGGGAGTCGACCGACTAGTTAACGAACACAACCGGACCGTCCAATTGGCTCAGACCCTAGTGATGTACAAAAACGAAGATCAACTGGATGACTTGTTGAAGGCGACAAGAGAGGCGGAAAAACAGAGCGGAATGGTGGATCAGCTTCTCGAGCTCCCCGCTAGGGAGGAGAGGCTGTTGCTACCGATCCGACGCCAAGAAGAAGGGTGAAGTAGATGCTGCTCGAGGTCTTGCACGGAAGAGAAAAAGCGCGACGGAACCAGAGGTGGAATATGGCGCGTCGCGAGTCGGGTGGGGAGGGATTACGGGGCGTTGGCTCCTCACCCATAGTGTCAAACCCCCAGGGAGAGAACCGGGCCGAGGCGGAGGTACCTGAGCCGCACAGGAGGCCGAAGCCTGGATAAAAAACTCTCCTGGAGACCGCTGGACGGGCCCGAAACTTTACTTAATTCATCGGGAACGGACTGGCGGGCTCGAACATTCTTGTCTTAATTTATTCCTACTAGTTTCTTTATGGGAATCTTCTTGCGGAAGTGAACGAAACCACATGTGTTAGGAGGTGTTGAGTGTAATCAGCGAGCTGAAGGGTCCATGACTGGAACGAACTTACCAAGCCTGCGGGGCGAATACGGAACGGGAGGAGGCGCTAGGAGGAAAAAAACAAGTTTGTAGCTGTTCCTCTTCTTCCCTGGAGCCCGCTGCGTTGGTTGGGACCGAGCAGGTGGAACAGGATCGTCCGGTCGCGGAAATCAAATGGATAGCGGGCCGGGCGGCCCAGGAGCGAGAGTGAAAGTTGGGAGGCGGAATCGAAGAAAGGAAATCAGAATGGACAGATAGTGTTGTCATTGTAGTCTTTGAGTCGATGGTCGTGCCGGGGTAAATAAGGTACCGGTGGGCCGGCGACTCGCCGCTGGAGGAAAGGCTGGCGCGGGCCAAGACTGAAAACCCTTCTCCCGTGCTGCCTTGAGGGATCTGGGGGCGAGGAGGAGACGACCTCTGTCCTCTAGCGGCACTTCTACTCCCTGCAACTTAGTCTTCTTGATCTTGGATGGATCGATCAGAATGTGGATGAGCCCAGATTCATGTACCATCATCTTCTGAGTTTCCTTGTCTTCAGCCTCTTACCGCATACGAAGAGCGGCAAAATGGAACTTTTCGACCTGAATGCTGGTTTTATCGTGCCAGAGTTGACGCAGCGAGTCGTGAAAGGATTACGGCGAGTCGTAGATGTCTCCCGGAGGACCAAGGCACGAGCAGGGACGATAACTTAGGGGCCCTGGCTCGTGACTGACCGAAGCGATACATAAACAAGAACGAAAATTAATAGACTTACTAAAACTTATATTAATAACTTACCTCCAGTAACGGCAGTAACTGCTTCCATGTCGTACTTCCTGGTATCTTCTTCTCGAGGAACGGAACAAAATAGTCTTTGAAACATATAGGGAAGTAGTCTTTGAAATATACAGGAAGGTGGTGCTTGGAACGTCGACTTCGGATGCCTCGATAGACGCCTCAAGAGGTCTGCAAAGAGCAGCGAGGAGCAATCCTTCTTGGAGTTTGATGTCGGATGAGTTCTTCTCTATATGCTATTTGTGAGATGGGCTCGTTCTGGATCTCAAGGGTTGACGTTGGGTGCAGATCCCAGTTGATGTCGTCCATCTTCACTTTCTACGGCTTCTTCCTCTCCTTCTCACCAATATCTTCAACTTACCAACTTCGAACCGCCGTACCTAGGAGCAGCCCGGAACGGCTCGGAGCTGTTGTCTCGGCGTTCGTCATAGGCATAGTGGCTTCATGCAAGGTGACATGGCACCGTGGACGACTGTGGCCTTACTCCAGAATCAAACCAGACCAGATCTTAAACTTACCTCTATTAACGAACTATTTGTTGGTATTACAGTCTCACGAAAATCGTCTAAAAGCATGGTCCTCCGGGAGGACGAAGAGAAAAACTTAGTAAGCAGAGCGAGGCCCGAGAGCCTAGGAGACGAACGAGGGCCCGAGTGCCCGGAGCAGGAATCCTCTTCTTAGGAAAATCATCTCATCAGTGGAACGAAGGAGCCTCCCTCTCGCCCCAAAGAGGATTGTCTTCCTGCCGTTGCTTACGGAGGGGGGGAGGGATGAGAGGCACCGGCTCCTGTCATCAAAAGAAACTTCATCAAAATTATCTTCTTAATCGGGTCTCCGTTCCGGTTGTTGTCATGCCACTTGGGCCCGGAACGGTGACGGAAATACTTTACTATGGTGGACTCTCTCCGACATCTCTTTCTGAAATCTTCGAGTGTGTCGACGTGGTCGAGGACTGAACGTCTTGGTGCTGGGTTAACCACGAGGACATGTGCCATAAAAGTCAAACTTCAGTTCCTGTACGGAAAACGGACACCTCATCGACAATTAATGATTCTAATCTTCTCAATCTTACCTTCACCCGGACTCCATCTCAAAGTTTCACTGTGACAAATAGCACGAACCCCGCGACGTCGTCTGCTGAAGCTTCCACTCTAAGCTTTAATGCATGAAGTTAAGTTCCTTTCCACATACAACGCCAGTTTCTTCTTTGGGTACCTTGGCCTCTGGCTCGAACATGTTGTCCTTGCCGAACGTGAAAAAGTCACTGGAGGGCTCTGAATGCCGAGGCGACCGAGGGCGCGAAGTCCAAAAAGAACATTCTATCTACAAAAACTTCAGTCTTTCTTCAAAAACTCATCCTTAAAATCATCATCATCACCTAAGAGAACGCAGAGAAGAGTAATAGTTACGGAAGAACGAGAGGTCACGACCGACCGGGTGGGAGAATCACGACCGATTCTCTACCAAAAAAACAACGGAGAACGTCTGGACGACGGAAGAACGGACCGAGGGTCGAGAGGACTAAGGGTCACGACCGGCCCTGGCCTCTGGGTGGGAGAGTCGCGACCGATTCTCCACCCAAACTAGGGGAGAACGTCTGGACGACGAAAAACGAAGGGAACGGGGGCACTGCGGGTCACGACCGACCCATGGCCCCGGGCAGGAGGACCACGACCGGTCCCTCTGCCCTAACGAGGGTAAAAGGCGAGGAAAAACGCGCCGAGGGGCTAAGTAAATAGAGCCCAGAGGAGAGGAGCGGGGGCGACGGGGTCACGACCGATCCCCAGTCCCGGGTGGGAGAGCCACGACCGGCTCGCTCATCCTAAGACGAGAAAAGAAGAGGAGGTGTAGAACAGGTCCTAATAGATCCAAGATAAAAACTAGGACGAAGATAAAAAGAGACTGGGATATATGAAACAAATTATATGAACTTTCACTAAGAAGAGAGAAAAACGAAGAACGAAAAACGAAGAAAGAAGAGAAATAATAATTAGCCGGATAGGCCCCGGGGGCCCTCCGAAGTAGACCGGAGAGGACAGAGGGTGACACCTCCTCCTCTACCGATAAGGAGCGTAGGATTGAAATGTTTCTGGTTCTAGAGTATGTTCTGTTGTCGTTGCTGTATGAACTGTTTTGAAATTTTGTAAAACGTGTTTTCCCACCTTTCAAGAAGGTGCGGGAGGGTGTGATGAACGGCTATTCATCCAAAATACATAGAGGTCAAAATAATAGAAATAAGGTAATAGTAGAAATATATGTAAGAGAACGAAATATATGTAAGAGAACGAAATAGATGTAAAGGAACGAATATGTAATAATGAACGAAAGTATAGAAAGCCTGAAAAAGAGGCACGAATATGTAAAAGAACGAATATGTAAGGAACGAATATGTAAGGAACGAAAATGTAAAGGAACGAAACCCGGAAATATGTAAACCGGAAGTGAAATGTAAACCGGAAACGGAAAATATAAACCGGAAGTGACGTCAGTTGTAGGTCACGTGACCGAAAGCAGCCAATCAGGGCTGACCTCTATAGTATATAAAGGGGCGGTGAGGCCCGAATAAACAGAGTTCTTTAACAGTTCTCCTGGTGTCCAGACGTGTCCTCTTTCCTGAAACAACCGCTAAAGATGAGCCGATTAGAGTAATTAACCAGAAGTTAGGACAAAACAGTCGAAGCTCGAGATAGGTAGTAGGAACACAGGGTAAGGGGCCCGACGGCCCGAAGAACGAGGAACGAGGGAACGGAGTAAGGCACGAAGGCCCGAAGTAGTCCCGGAAACCGAGGTGTAGTATGGCACGAAGACATGGGGAACGGAACGAAGGAACGAAGTCCGCGGGGACGAGGGCGCGGCATGCTCGGCCCCACGCTACCAAACAATAGGCGACCGTCGGCCCGTCGCCCCCGCGGACCGGAACTGAGGGGTGGACCGCCCGGTCGGGGTGAATGCTGGTCTGGGAGATAGAGCGAGATGAACCCCGGCCGACCCGTACCCCTACCATAATTTCCCTTCCCCGCAGTCCTCCGTTGACATCGAGTGCCGATTCCCGACCGATTCGCTCAGCCCCCCCCTCGTGCGCGAGGCACGACTCTAGAAACACATCTCGGTTCTTGGCCCGGATTCCCCGTCCGCCCCGAGACCCGAACAACCCCCACGTTCCTCTGTTGTAAGAATCGGCAACCCCGACTTACCAGAGAACGTCACACTAGGCGTTTATGGTCATATTGGGTTGCATTGGATGGCGTCGGCTAGTGTTGGGTCACGTTTTTATATTAAACTTCGTGTTGGTCATTAAGATTCGTGTCTGCTATTTGGGTCAGCTAAAACGTGAGTGAAAACCCCGGGGTGAAAACACCCAAATGCAAGCCAGCAAATGTGTAGTGTAATATGGCCTTAAATCATTATTGTAGGTAATGGATTTTTGTTAAATTCAAAGTGTCTATGGAAAGACATATTGTAAAGGCTTTATAGACTTGTATATGAGGGATAGAATTCTTATGGAATCTACGAATACTTTCCCAAGATATATGACCCATGTTTACAGAATACATACTATCTGGCTTATTTGGAATCGTCCCTGAAACATTATAGCAAAATGAAATTGAAAAATGGTAGTATTCAGGATAAATATCTATTTCCGTGAAGTTTAAGTTTGTCATGATTGTTCTAAAAATGTATGGCAAAATGTTAATTTACATTTTTACATGCAAGAAATAATAACTCTTTACGGCATGTAAGAAAATTAATTTGGCTTTACACTTCCAGGGGTCAGTGTTTAAGAGGAACCTGCATTCCCTTCTGCCAAAAGATGGGGCTGATCTCCTGTATCTGCGACCAAGGTAATGAAACAACCTAGACAAAGAGAAGCGAATGATAGAATTACATTAACAGTACACATGTTGTCATTACACTTTGAATGTGCCATTAAAGTCGCAATTTTACGAGAACATAGTAACAGATGAACTAACAGGAGGTGACATAAATGTTTAGGGTTTTTTAGTTGTTTCTTGTTTCCCAGATAGATAAAACAGTCATTTTCCCATGTACTCTCAAAACTGTTCCCTATAGTTTTCTACCTCCATGTACCATCAAACTGTTCCCTAAAGTTATCTACCTGTTCCTATGTACCCTCAAACTGTTCCCTATAGTTATCTTCCTCCATGTACCCTCAAACTGTTCCCTATAGTTATCTATCTGTCCCCATGTACTCTCAAACTGTTTCCTATAGTTATCTACCTGTTCCTATGTACCCTCAAACTGTTCCTTATAGTTATCTACCTGTTCCCATGTACCCTCAAAGTGTTCCTTATAGTTATCTACATGTTCCCATGTATTCTCAAACTGTTCCCTATAGCTATCTACCTGTCCCTATGTAGCCTCAAACTGTTCCCTGTAGTTATCTACCTGTTCCCATGTACCCTCAAACTGTTCCCTATAGATACCTACCAGTCCCCATGTGCCCTTAAACTGTTCCCTATAGTTATATACCTCAATGTACCCTCAAACTGTTCCCTTTAGTTATCTACCTGTTCTCTCTTGTCAGTCGAGACGGCGTGCAGCTGGTGCTGTCAGGCCGACGCTAACAGTAGGTGTAAGCCCTACATCGAGGACCCCTCCACCAACCAGACCCTGCCCCTGCCCGATGGCATGCCCTGCATCCAGGGCGCCTGCGACCAGGTAAGCGGTGCCTTAAAGGTACTTGGGGGGGTTTGGCTTAGATTCTAATTTCCAATGTAATTTTTAGATGAATTAGCTTTTATATAGAGGATTACATAGAAACAATAAACAATTTTCATTGTTTGTGAGAAGAGTTACATCCTGATAAAGAAATTGATCTTCACCATTGATTTCAATGGGAAATATCAGTTTTCTCACTCTGTGGAAAAAACTACCATTGGAATTCGAATGAAACTTCTTGAATAATTAGCATTTACCTGATAGCAAATATCTAAACAAAGAAATAAATATCCACTATTTAAATGAAAGAATTAGATTGAAAAATGTTGAAAATTGAGGAATTTTTGTTATTTATACTATGGTAATTTGATACCTTATTATTGTAATTAAACAGAAGCAAAAAAAAACAACTTTAGACAAATATATTTTTTTGTAGTTGATAATCTATGACCCAGGTGGCGCCCTGAACAGCATCGAGTAGCTTTAAATGACGTCATGCTATTTTTGATAGCTTTTAACCCCCCCCCCTTTCCCCCATTGTCATGTTTTGTCATGCGACTATTGACCCCCCTCTAGAAATGACATCATGTCAAGAAAAGATCAGGGACAAAAGTCCTTCAAAACAGGTGATGTCCCTAGATGTTCTTGCCTAGGAGCCAGACAGACCCTTAGAAAAATCATCTATCTTACTTGAAAATTGAGATTTCAGCAATGAAAATTCCAACTTTACCTACAATTTTGTTCTGAATCTTTTTAAATTGGAATATTTCAACATGATGACATGCACCACATGACCCCCCCCCCCCCCCCACCTACTTATTGCATGACGGCATTTATGGACGGCCCCTAAGAAAGGTGTTGGTCAAAGATATATTTTTTAACAAGCAGGTCGTCCTAATTGTGAGTGCGGCTGCAAGGGCCCTCTCAACCCTAAATTCTCCCCCTGAAAGACATTTAACATTTTATAAACTACCAGTTATGCCTGAAGTGTATCCAAGGAACCTTACATGATTAACATACTTCTTCAATCCATCCCATCTTTAGAGTCTTCACAAAAGGCAGTATACCTGTTAGATGGAAACCTTAAACATACATTCATACCGATTATGCTCTGTTTATAGGGCAAGTGTCAAAAGCAGGTCACCGACATTGTGAAGAGGATATGGAAGATCATTGAGAACATCACACCAGACCAACTGGGTGAGTGCAATCATAGCACATTATTGGTTCTTTTAGTGGGTATAAGACTCTTAATTAAAGTTGGTGGTAACAGAAATATGATTACCTTCATTTGCCCACATGGAAAGGCGATGTTGTCTTAACTTGATGTGTACAGCATGTCACATGTAATAGATGTGAGGGTTTTAGGGACAAGATTCAAAGTTCTCTTTTCTTAAATACTACTCATACTAACTTGAAGACAACTGCCACAGATACATGAACGCAGTGACAAACACAACACACATATACAAACACATGCACACACATACACACATATATACAGACACCCCATGTGGGTACCTGATTGGGGCTTCTGCTCCTTGGAAGAATATAGGCCCCTAGTAGCCCCTGCTGATCATAAAAGGCGATGATAGGGGGGACCCGGCACTCACCAAGAGGTTCATTGGGTTTGATTCCCGGTTAGTGTCTGGGTTCACTAAGGGATGAGTTACAGCAAAAATGATCTAGGTTTTAATCCCCTGCTGTTTTTCCACACTGTCACCTTCATCTCATTGATAGATCAACAAAGGCAGACTTCGTCCTAACTCGTTTTTGCGGTGAAAATTACCCTGGCTGTCAGTACGCCATAAAACATCCATCACTCACTCTTGCACACACACAAACACACACACACACACACACACACACAAACACACACACACACACACAAACAAACACACACACACACACACACGCACAGTATAATTTCCCTAGAGGGCCCTATAGGCCTTATGCTGCCAGTATTATTACTATCCATCTAATATAAACTACTTCGTTTGTAGCTTAACTGTAGTACAATGTACATGGCAAACACAAAACTCTCACTGCCATACTGGTTAATAAATTCATCACGCAAGTTTGAACCTGGCAATAACGAGTACAAGTGGTTTGAGGTAACTTTACAATCTGTATACTGTGCAGGATAACGCTCAATGATCTCTCAGCTTTGTAGCTTGTACCTTTCTGTATGACTGTGTATACTGTAGTAGCAGATTAACCAGTGACAACTAATTTTCTCCCTACCCAGTTGAGTTCATGCGGACGAACATCGTGGGCACGGTGATCGTCCTCTCGCTGTTCGTATGGATCCCTGTGAGTTGTGTCATCAGCTGGAAGGACCGCAAACTGCTGCAGGAGCAGAGGGACCTCAACAACTGGCTGCGGTCAGATGTGAGTATCCCAAGGGAGGGGATGCTCCCAAAACAAGAATATGATGTTATAATTACGTTCTGTTTAGTTATGCTTTGGTTATTGTTCTGTTATTTTGCTGGCATCCAAAAACGTCTTTAGAGCCTTACATAGCAATGTTGCACTGTGACGTTATTGTGATATTCTTGTAATATTATTTCACATTATAATAACGTTATTATAACATTCTTTATTAGTAAGGTCTCAACTTCACTTAAATATAATGTTATCATAACATTCTTTTTCAGTAAGTCTCCATTTTAACTTAAATAACGTAACTGTTACATGAAAATTGGGCAGGTTACAGACTAACCAAAAGGAACAATTGCAGAATATGCTTATCACATTGCTGCTTGCCTGGGTCTGTCTCGAAATGGGTACCAACTGTGGTTGGAACCTCTGGGGGCTGTAGTTGTGAATCAGCAATTTGGTTAAAAGATTGGGGCTGTCAAATAATCAGACCATCTTTTGGGGGAGCTGTCAATGATATGATATCCTTTTTAAAAATTACAATGCTCATTGTATGCAATTCAATTACTTCATGCTTCTTAAACAAATTAATGAGCTCAGATATCAAATTTTTAACAGATGTTTATTTTGGAAGGGACGTCTTTGATATAGCCTGAAAGAGGGGGCTGTCAGGGTATTCCCATCCCCCAAAGTAGGGGTGGGGGTCTGTAGCAAATTCATTTCGGAGGGTGTATCCTTGATATAGCCTGAAATGGGAGGGGGGCTGTCAGAGTATTCCTTTCCCCCTCCCCCCAAAAAAAAGAAAGGGGGGGGGGGGCTGTACTTTCGCAGTTGGTACCTACATTCAAAGACTGAGTGCCCCCCTAAGGCATGTACAAGGGGATGTGAAAACACAGCCCCAAACCATAACTTGAATGGAGTCAGTATTTTAGATGAGGGGAACGTAAGGGGCAATTAAAAATTGTCCAGGTGTCCTTTGATATTTCCGAATGGTAATTAAATGTTTTTTCACAAATGGTATATCTTTTACTTTTATTGAATACTGACCTTTGGCTCCCATTTACAAACGTAAAGGTCATTTCAAGTCTTATTATTTTCAATGTTATTGAACATGGTCTAAAGAGCTATTTGTGGGAGAACTGCATATGTTTATTTCTACACCTAGAAGAGAGAGGTTCCTATCTCTCATTGAGTTCGCATAAACTCAAAAGGGGAAATAATGAAATGAAAATCAAAACGGTCACCACTTTAAAAATATCCTTATCCCACTTCCCTTATTGTTTGTTATTTTCATTCCATCCTACAGAATACCCTCCTGTTCAAAGTCAACGACCCCCAGCGGGTACGTCTTGCCCGGGCCTTCTCCCGCCAGTACCTCCAGCGGTCTACGGGGAACCTGTACCCTGCAGGGTCAAAGCCTCTACTGGCCAACTACTGATGTCTCAACCAAGCACAACTCCACACCAGTACCTCCAACGATCCACCAGGAATCTGTACACAGCAGAGTCAAAGCTGCTACTGGTCAACTACTGATGTCTCAACCAGTCAGAACTTAGCATCAGTACTTTACCCTGCAGGATCAAAGCCTCTACTGGCAAACTACTGATATCTCAGGGGCGCGTGGTGGTGTAGTGGTTAGCGAAGTCATCACGATTGCGGGCGGCTGGGGTTCAACTCCGGCTGGAGTGCTACACCACTCTGCGTTTCCCCCCTGTGACAACGACATGGATATCAATCCCAGGCAAGCAGCAACATAACAAGAATGTTCTGCGACTGTATATTTTCAAATTTGTCTGAGACCTGGTGAATTTCAAGTTACAATAACGTTATTTTAGGTAAGGTTTAGACTTACTGAAAAAGAATGTTATAATAACATTCTATTTTGGTAAAGTTGAGACCAAACTGATAAAGAATGTTATAATAACGTTATTGTACCATTAATAATGTTACAAGAACATCACAACAACGTTTTAGTGTGACATTGCAACGTTAGGTTCTAAAGACGTTATTGGGTGCCCTCAAAAGAACGTAACAAGAACCAAACCAGGTCTAAACAGAACGTTGCTGCAAAATTATTATAACATCATATTCTTGCTTGGGAAGGCTCCTAGAGCCACTGGCTGTTGTGTGTATGACCCTGTCTATGGGACCACGCACAATAAAGAACACCTGCATCGGTAAATGTGTAGGGGTATGGTCTCTATCTTCTCATAGATTAGTTCGTTCCATAGATTCAATAATCACAAGACAGAATTGTCAAACTTTCTTCTCACGTGATATGACCTTAGATGTTGCTACACCGTTAAACCCCAACAACCAACTAACCAACCAACTGATGTCTCAACCAATCACAACTTAGCATCAGTACCTCCATGGTCCATGTGGAATCTGTACCCTGCAGGGTCAAAGCCTCTACTGGTTAACTACTGATGTCTCAACCAATCAGAAGTTCCCACCAGTATCTCCAGCAGTCCACCAGGATGTCTCAACCAAACAGAACGTAGCATCAGTACATCCAGCGGTCTATGGGGAACCTATACCCTGCAGGGTCAAAGCCTCTACTGGCCAACCACTGACATCTCAACCAATCAACGTCTCCCACCATTACATTTAGCAGTCCACTGGGAATCTGTACTGAGCAGGCTCAAAGCCAATACATCTCAACTACTAGCAGCTAAACCAGTCAGAACTCACCAGTACTCCCAGCGGTCCACAGGGAGCAGGGTCATAGAATGATCAACTTATGATGTCTGAGTGAATCAGAATTCTCTTATACAGGGGCGGATACAGGGGGGTCCTGGGGGTTCTGACCCCCCCCCCCCCCCCCCACAAAAAGAGGGGAAAATGACACACGCATATGTGCAATTGCACACAGTTTTAGTACTTGGCATTTATGCTGACCCCTCCCCCCTTTCAAAAATCCTGTCTCCGCCCCTGTTATCAGTACCTGCAGTACTCAACAAGGAACCCATCCTCAGCACAGCAACAGCCACTTCTGGAGAACTATTGACATATCAACCAATTGGAATTCTCTTTCTTTATACAAGTAACCTTCTGCAAACATGTACAGGCCACTACTGGTGAATCCAAATTGCATTCCCTCACCAGTGCCTGCAGTATCCTGTAGGGTACTTGTGCTCTGCAGATGTAGGTCTATGGGGGACAAGTCACTGGGGTTGTGGCAGGCTTGGCACTTTGGGCCGGCATACACAACTAATCGCTGGTGTTTAGTCGCCACATGGGGATGCGGCTTAAGTCATCATAGCCAAAGTGCAAGCCAGAGGCCAGAGGCTTCCAGTGGCCAAATTATGATTGTGAAGTATGCAAACTTTGGCTGAAATGATATTTTGGCTCCACCCTCGTGTTTAATGCTTTATATGGTTAACATGTTACCTGACAATGTCATTCACTTTGACTGACCATAATAAAGATATACAAGAGAATTAAAGTATCATTTTGTGCTTGTGTTGTGCAAATGCATTGCTTTGCTATTTGATCAGATTACTCAGCCACACTATTAATGCCACATATTTGAGTGTAGAGTTGAAATGTGAAATAAATGCTCAATTGAGGATAAAACCTACTTGTACTTTGATATCACGTTTTTATTTTCTGTTTACATTCTTGATATCCCTCCTGCCAACCAGGAGGAATTTCAAAAGACAACCGTACAAAAACATCAATTTGCTGTAAACTTTCTGTATCAAACGGTTCACCAATCATTTGTACCCTTGAATAAATTTTGCATATAAAATCGAAATTGAAATACTGTGTCAGACTCAACTCCCAGTTTTTGGTGTGATTTCTCATTATTGATAATCATGTATTAATTCTTATACCCTCACAGGGATTCTTTTACATCTGACTCCCTACATAACTAAGTTTCTGCATTCCATCAGAGGTCCTGGCCAAGGCGGTCGATCTCAGCGAGCACAAAGTCCATATCCCTGTTGGTGAGGTCTGGTTGGCTAATGATAATCCTGAAGAAGTTGACCCATCCATAGTCGGCTAGGGGCTGGTACCCGATCATCATCGACCCTGCCTGCATCATCCGGTCTTTAATGGTCGCTGACGCCTGTAAGAGTCATAATAATGGTTGTAATGATGGTTAGTATTAACTATGATGATCCTGAAGAGGCTGACCAAACCATAGATGGCCAGGGGCTGGTAGCCAATAATCACTGACGCAGCCTGCATCAACCTGTCTTTGATGGTTGCTGACGCCTGTAAAAGTCATAATGATGGTTAGTATTAACTATGATGATCCTAAAGCCATGGTCAGCCAGGGAGTGGTACCCGGTCATCATGGACCCTGTCTGCATCATCCAGTCTTTGATGGTCACCGACACCTGTAAAAGTCGTAATGATGGTTAGTATTATAGTATTAGCTATGGTGATTCTGACGCCATGCTCAGCCAGGGAGTGGTAGCCAATGATTTTTGACCCTGCCTGCATCATTCCATCTTTGATGGTTGCCGACGCCTGTAAAAGTCAAAATGATGGTTAGTATTATAGTATTAGCTATGGTGATTCTGAAGCCATGGTCAGCCAGGGAGTGGTAGCCAATCATCATGGATCCTGCCTGCATCATCCGGTCTTTGATGGTCGCCGACGCCTGTAAGAGTCATATTGATAGTTAATATAAACCACAATAATACTAAAGACAAAACTAAATAAAAAAAAAATCTTAAATCAAAGGCCAAGCAAAAATGATAAACCAGCCTCAAGTAATCATAACCCACATCCCTCATTACCTTCATCTCATCTCATTTCACTCTAACCACTCTACATATTCCTTTTTTTTCCTCTGTAATTAACTCCATTAATCTTTTCCGACTTACCTTACCTAAGACATTGCCAAACCTGTCAATTTTCAACATATTCCTACTGTTTTATTCAAATGTACTGAACTGATGAATATCCGGTAGCATTGTATATGAAATGTTTTTCTTGTTCTTCCTACTTAAGGTTTCTTCTAATTCAAAGTGTTGAGTAAAAGACTGGCAACCACTGGAAGATCGGCTACACTATTTACAGCCGAAGTGTTGTATGAGATTCAAAATTCAATAAAAAGAAAAGAAAGTTGACCCACCATAGTTGGCTAAGGGATGGTACCTGGTCACCATGGATGCCACCCAATTTATTTGGTCCTCAATGGTCGCTGACGCCTGAAAGGGTAATATCTCTATACTCTGTATAGAAGCCAATAAGAGCAACATTACCGCACCTGCTGGTAAAGGACCGTGATAACTTGAGTTAGTCATTTTCACTTGGGTTTATTGACACAACCCAAAATGAAACGCAAACATTTCTAGGAATACATAGTTGAATATAGAATTTGCTTTCTTTCATACCTACGTTCATACTTGCGCTCACTGGACGCAAGTATGAACACAAGCACATTTTTATGCAGATGTCTATGGAGTATTTGCGCTCAGATACTTACGCTCAGATACCAATATGTTGAATGCAAGTGAGTTCTTGTCAGTACCTGAACGTGAACGCAAGTGTCACTAAACACAAAGTGGAATATAGCCTGAAAGGAAATACTGGGACTCAAGCAGAGGTCACATACATGCTTAGAATCAAGCGAAATACTTAGACATTGTATTTTGGTGTAAACGCCAATGACACAGCGAATTTCCAGACACAGTCTGTAGTCATAAGGTATGTAATCAGGAAAACTAGTATAATAAGTAAATAATCCCTTCACCTTATGCAGTTTCTGCTTCCACTCCTCCGTCTCTGGCTGTCCCCGGATGCTGGGCGGGATGTACCAGAAGCAGATGTTGGTACACTCAAACTGCGAAAAAGAAACAGAAAACAAACTGAGAAATAAAGAAAATAAAATAACCAAATATGATATGAATATGTGTCTGCACACCAATGAGGTCTTCTCAAATATCAAAATGATTTTCATGAAGTCTTTCTTTTATGTATATGAGAAAGTTACTTTTGGTACTTATTCCAATGTTCAATGTTTTTGCCATCTGCTAATTGTTTTAGTAAGGTGTTATTCATAGTTTTATTAAAGTTGTACCCGCCAAACATGTGACGTTATTAAAACATTGCAGCAAAGTTCTGGTTTGGTTCTTGTCACATTATTTTAATGGTTCCCAATAACATTGTTCTTCAACCTAAACAGAATGTTCTCATAACATTCGGTTTTGGTTTCATCCTAACCTCACCTACAAATAATGTTATAATAATCTTCTGATTTGGTGGGGTTTCAACTTCACCATCAATAATGTAATTGTTACATGCCATCTTAGAAAGTAACAAACAAACTAAAAATGTATGGTTGCAGAACATTACATTTTCTGTTATGTCACAAGTTGGCTGGGGTGACACCTTACCTCTGGCATTGTCAGACGGAAACCATCGGACTCCCTTATCCGGTCTGCCAGATATCTGCAAGATTAAAAGGTAAATAACTAATAATGTGATCGGCCCCATGCGATCGATTCTTTGGGTGGTTATGAGCTCAAATTATTGTCAAGCCGTGCCATAGAGGGCATACAATGATACTTGAATGTATCTGAAATTAGTCCAATATGCAAAAATTTAAAAAATCCTGCCGGTAAGTAAATAAAGCCCTGTTTCCACCAGCCGACTTTACTCCCGATTTCAGAAATCGTCAGTGGGAATAATGGCATATCATAGATATGTTTCATATCATTAGAAAGGTCTCTCAATTCTCTTTCAAATGGTATGTAGGATATATAATCCTTTGCCATATTACCAGTTAAAAGTAATAAATTCCCAACAAATCGGTAGTAAAATCGGCTGGTGGAAACAGGGCTTAAGTAAGTGCTAGATGTATGGCCCTTGACCCTTAAAAGCGATTGGCCGACATGTGTAATTTTGAGGCCTATTGACATGCAACATGGGATTTTTGAGAGATCATAACAGGGGTGATTGGCATTTCTTAAATGTGACAGGGCGACATAGCCATTTCTTAAATTCTACACGATGACATTGCCATTTCTTAAGATTGACATGCGACATCAGGATCCCCCATCAAGGGCCCCAGATGTAGTGTGCATGTGACCTCTTCTGAGGCTATAAGTCATACACTTCTTCAAAGCATTTTACTTTCGTCAATCCTCTGTGTGTTTGAGAATGTTAAGTATTACCGGGGGCGGATCCAGAACCAGGGTTCTTTAGGGGGGGGGGGGGGGGGGGGAGTGTGACCCCCTTTATAAAAATGACAAATAAAAACATCAAAATCTACACAAATCTTCCCACTCTAAGATGCTTTTTTATCCCCATTGGGTCGGCAATCGCCCATTTTGCTCCTCCTTTGGTCCACCACTGACTACTGAAAATACTGTATATAAATACACTCACTGTGCGTTGTCGAAGGCCCTGTCGACGGCCCAGGCCAGCCCGTCATCCCCCCGGGCCCTCCACTGCACCCACAACTTGAAGGCATCCGCCTTCCGACCACACTGCACCGTCTTGTCTCCTGTATAGGTGGGAAAGGACATAAATTGTAAAACTGAATGAGATGGCAAAAAAACGTTAAATTCAAAGCATTAAGGAGAACATACAATATGTTGGAAAAGTTAGAAACCTCCATAAGGGTTATACTTGAATCTGATAGTGAAGGGAGTTTTAGCAACTCCAACTCATCCTGTAACACAAACGCAACGTATCTCTTATCTTAACTTTAATAACAGATGCCAAAATTATCCTATTAGGGGTACATTTATTTCTCAAAGTTATTAAAAGATGTCTTTTCAGATTTCTAGTACAGTAATTCTCTGATATGGCTTGAAAGTTTTGAGATACGTCGGTGTATCAAGATGCGTTATGGTTGCTAAAACTCGTGTGACGTTGACGTACGATTTAGATGATTAAGGTCCTATGGGAAATGTGCTATGTTCAGCTTAAATCAATCTAAATATGTATTGCAACTACCGGTGTCATAGCTGATGTCATAGCCTTTGTCTGGTTGGAACAGATACGAGGCATTGGTGCCGTTACATTCCTGGAGTATTGTCTGTAAACAACAACAAAAAAGTTACATTGGTGATTGAAGAATACCTATTGGGAAATAATGTGCAGTAGAAAACCCTCATTTTTCCGGGTTTTTTTTAAAGAAAGTACCTCAAATAAAAAGATGAATCTTATAACAAATCCATTCTACAAGATTTAATTTTTCTGATAACTGTAAGTTATGGATGATATATCAACGTGCAAGTACTTTCTAATGAATCAATAAACAACCCACAATTTCAATATTGTACTATCACATTGTGATTATTGGTCAGAAGGACATGATAGGAATAGATCCTTACTGGGTGGTTGACCAGGAAGGCCGAACACTGGAGTGAAGTCCTTAACATTTTGTGGAAGTTCCAGAGGATGGAGTCGGCCCTAGAACAACATTATTATGTTAGTAGGGTAGCCGTTAGTTGAGTGAATACCTGTATTCTACTATAGACGGTTTTTACTACCGGCCTTTTGGTATTTCTTAGATTTTCATTAGGAATAAAGTAGGAACACATTGCACTGAGGTCAGTCACCTCAGGCATATAGAGTATACAATTCAATAGTTACACTGCTTTTCAGCAAGAGAGTGAATTCAAAATCGTTTCTAATAATAAGCCCATCCCACATAGGGGATTTCAAGGGTCGGACAAGGTTTGGACAAGGTTCATGTATAAAGCACCTTTCTTTCCTAGAGTTAGAGTCTGAGTTACTGAAATAAGCAAGAATTATGTTTTCCTATATCCCCAAGTATTAATAACACATTATGATTAGGAAAAAAGCCAAAATACAAAGCTGCATTTTACAATTTAAGTAAGAAATTTCTCAACGAAATTGCTTTGGTTAATTTAGTTTTATGCAATTGTCTATATGAAAAAAGCATGGAGGCAATTTTGAAAATATTTCACGGTAAACTTTAACTTTGGTGAAAACTGGGATGGGCTTATTAATTAACCATGTATTTATTTCTGAAATCTTAATTAAAGTGGGATAGTAGAAGAATGTAACATTGACAAAAGCAGCATGTACAAACCTGTGTATACCGTCCATGAGATGTCGGTGTTTGTCTGAGACCAGCACTCCACCTCCCCATGCCGCCTGCAGATGAGCAGAATAGGCAGATATCAATAAAATTTATTTTGTTTATTTATTGTATCTCCTAAATTGTTATTATTTAATAATAACAATTTAGGAGATACACTTAGCATTATATGTTAAGTCCAGGATTGATGTCACATCATAGAATTATTTTACGTTTTCTTGTTTTAAACAGTACAAAATCCAATATCGATTCACATATTTTGCAAAGGAGCTATTATTTGTAGTTCTTAGTAATTACATGCTCAATCATATTGGTTTATCATTTATTATAACAATGGTTGCAAAGAATACATCTTCTTTATATGTACATAATTCTAAAACAGTGTCAGATTTAGAGGTGGGATTTGAAAACTTGAAAAGATAACAGGTAACTAAGAGATACCGGTATACACATCTTGAACTATATTACATGTACCGTTATTTTTGGTGAACATCTGAATTGGTTATGGTAGATAATTATGAAGATATTATGATGCAATTGATTACTATGGGAAGAACTTTGTATAAGAGAGATAAAATCAAGTTATTTTTAAAAAAAGGAAAAAAAGTTTGAGAAAATAGATAATAGTAAGAACTCACGTCAACATGGAGCCATATTTTGTGTTCTCGGCAGATGTCGGCGATGGCCGGTAGGGGGTCGAAGGCGCCTAACACAGTCGTCCCACAGGTGGCGCTCACCATGAAGGGCACGTCCCCCTGGTGGATGAAATCAGAACCACTCATAACTGGCATAATCCTTAGCCTATTTCACGGCCGCCTCCTGTTCTCGGGGCCTATGTAAGTCTGCCATCTTTGGGTGAGAATTCCCACCTCCCCCAGAAGCCTTTGCGGCCCACTGGTTTCTAGCAAGTTTGGGTCATAACAGTTAACCAGCGAAGGGGTTTTCCTTACTAAATATAGATAGCCAATCAAAATATTCCTCCTAAGAGGGGAATCCTCCAATGATCGCCATGTTGTTTCAGACTTGTAAAGTCCCCCTGTCGAACAGTGGGACGCACTCGAAAGTCTAGCATAATCCTAGGCTAACATTAGTGAGCACTCCTGGAAATTTATGTCCTAGAGGGGGGAAGTATGAATTCGAGTATGCAATCCTACCTTTCAGACAATGCAAACCATTTTTAGATATTCCCATTATAGACTGCGATATGGGTGTTTGAAATCACACTGGCACACCCTTGTTTTGCCATCAACAAGTTTTGTGCTCCATTTCCATGTTATAGCTCCTTGAACCAAACAATATTTAATAAAAAAAAAATTACAATTTTCTTAATTATCGTGATTATTCAAAATACAATAACTTTTCACACAGATCTTCATTCACATAACAGTTTCTATTACTGGAAAGTGTAAAACCTTTGTTATCAAAATTGACAAAAACATCCTATGCAATCTGAACATACTGTCATTAAGAACTCCTTTGCAATGTGCATAGACCTATATTGTTTGGATAATTATTGCCTTTCACAAATAAATTGATTTTATTTGAAATGTGAAATGGTCTGTTTTAGTAACCTAGTACTCAGTTTATGAAAATTAGACAGTTTCAGTACTAATGTTAATCTTTGTTTCAAAATGATAGCATATTTAGGCCGGTAATTTACAGTATTTTATGCACCTGCAGGCTAATTTGGACTGATTTTGTCAACAAAATCTATGGAAAAACTATAGAAAATAAGCAAATAATTGTCCTATATCCATCTACAATGAATGAATTGTCAAAGTACTCAGGAAATATTTATGAATATGGATACTAATTTTAAAAATAATGATGACTAGTTTTTCACAACGATAATCTACAAATAATGATGCAATTCATGAAAATTCCTATACTAAAGTCTTGGATCTTGTCGACATATTACCCAACATGCACCCTGTCTTAGGCTAACCTGCAGGTAAAACTCAGGAAAATGGCTATCCGTGGCTGAGAGAAATGGTTAAGTTCCCCCTATATTCACTCACATTGTGTTTGGCCAGGTTGATCTTGGCCTCCAGGTCGGCCGGGTCCATGCGGCCCCTGGCGTCCGTCTTGACGTGCACACAGCTGTCTGTACCAAAGCCCATGAAGAAGGCCGCCTTCTTCAGCGAGTAGTGAGACTGAAAATGGACAGGTACATTAAAGATTATATCTACTATATATTTCTGGAACATAAGAAACAGCATTTTCACCTCCTGTGTCTTTTCCTATGTTCTTGAAAACTCACTAAATGCTTTTCCTATGTTCTTGTAAATTCACCAAAATGCAACTCTAATGGCGCATTCAAAGTGTAATGACAATATGTGTCCTGTTAATGTACAACAATTCATATAAAATAACATCAATATCTATCTAGAACTCTTAACTATTGCTATATCACAATAAAAGGAACACAAAATGAGCTGTTTCTTGCTGACCTGATCTATTGGTAAATTTGACCAAGTCTGCTAACTGATCAGCACTAGAATAATCTGATTCTACTTGAATAATCAGCGGAATTTAGCACTGATTCATGTCAAACATGTGCATTTCAATATTGCATACTGATTGGTATTGAATCCTTGCAAAAGTTTGATGATTCTTTTGTTAGTAAACAGATGATTTTTGTGCAAATTCAGGATAGTGGATATGTGGTCCATTGTACAATCAAAAAGATTTATTTAGAATGATCGTAATGATTACACGATTTTAAATTTTTTTTCCCCTTTTTACATCAATTTACAGTATTTAATTTGATCCAGTAGAAACAGAGATATAAGGGTTTTGTAACAATGCAACTTTGTGCTGTTACGCAACCGTTCTTAAAGTAATCCTTAAGTTTGCGTTGTAACGAAATGTCATTGTGCAACAGACAAATGGGGCTTATTTGGACAATTCTATTTTCAAATTAAGACAAAGGTATAGAGATGCATAAGAATCAGAACCTAAGCCACAATTGCCTTTGAGAAATAGTGTTTCTTGTGGAGCTGATAATCATGTATGCAATGGGAGGCTTTTTGTTTTGTTCATAATATTATAATTCAATACTTATATAGTGTGGAAAAAATCAAGGTCTGTTACGGTGAGCACATTGTCTAAAACATCTGTTTTTAGCTACTCACATCAGCTGAGGTGAACATGACGAGACGCTCCCGTCCAAAGTGTCCCTTCTCCTTGACGTACTTGTCATGGTGGAAGCGAGCCACCTGAACCCCCATCATGTTTCCGAATGACCCCCCTGTAGGGATACAAAGATACACTAAGTATAGATATGTCATGGTGAAAGCGAGCCACCTGAACCCCCATCATGTTTCCGAATGACCCCCCTGTAGGGATACAAAGATACACTAAGTATAGATATGTCATGGTGAAAGCGAGCCACCTGAACCCCCATCATGTTTCCGAATGACCCCCCTGTAGGGATACAAAGATACACTAAGTATAGATATGTCATGGTGAAAGCGAGCCACCTGAACCAAAATTATGTTTCCGAATGACCCCCCTGTAGGGATAAGAAAATACAGTATGTATAGATGTACCATAATGGAGGGGAACCACCTGAAACCCCAGCATGTTGCCGAACAACCCCCCTGTAGAGATACAAAGATGCACTATGTATAGACATGTCATGGTGGAGGCGAGCCACCTGAATCCCCATCATGTTTCCGAACAACCCCCCGTGTAGAGATACAAAGATATCTCCTGCAGGGACTATGCACTATGTATAGACGTATCATAATACAAGCAACCCAAGCCAGCAATGATGTAACAACCATGTTCTGTGACAATACCTTTTTCAGTCAGTCTGTTACCTGCCCAGTTTTCACATAACAGTTACATATTTTTACGTTAGGTTCAGACTCTCCAAGACAGCTTGTTATGATAATGTTATATTCCGAAAAGGTTGAGACCTTACTAAAACAGAATGTTAAAATAGCAGTGTAATTATTTTAGTGAAATAATGTAACCAGAATGTCATAATAACATCACAGTGCAACGTTCCAATGTAAGGTTCTAAAGATCAATTTGGCTAGGATATGAAACTCTTAAACATTGTTATAAACTTGCACCTCACATGCCAAATTAGATTTTTGGTCAAATCTAAATAGGTCAATCTAATCGATTGAAATTCGCTACAGATGTTTTCTGTTCATTTAGGATCAAATCTACTCCTCCAAGCAAGGCAAACATCAAAGTAGCAAAAGAAATGAATTCTTGTTTCAAATTTGTTATTTATAATTCAGCAATACTTTATCAAACTGTTCCTCAGTTTGTTATATTATCTATCTTACCTGGTATGAAGATGCCATCGCAGTCCTTAAACTTGACGTAGGAGTTGATCTTGTTCAGGATGTACATCTCAGCTAAGATGAACACTGGCGCCACCTCATATGTGGTTCTGGAAATATTCCCATGTAGTTATAGCCCAGGTAACAAAGGCTCGTGTTGTGGACGTGTGTAGGTCGGGACCCAGGGTGTCAAACACGAGTTTTAAACACGAGTATTACTCGGGATTCTGTGGACCTCATTTCTGGTGTTCCCAACGGGTTTTTGACTTGAGTTTTTGACACGAGATTTGACATGTAAAACTCGGGTTTTTGTATTTATGGCTAAAAAAAACCTTGGGGGATCGAGCTGGGGATCTCTCACACACCTTTCAAGTACTCTTCCACTGTGTTATTGAGGATTGGGTTACAGGTTGAGGTATGGCAGTTGCATTTATATTGTACATTTATTTTTATTCAATGAGAATGAAGCATTTGCATATTTAAAAGATGCATAGTAATTCCATTTCTTATTCAGGATAAAAAAATAAGTTTACTCAGGTTTTTCTGAGGGTAATCCAGAAGATTTATCCATCATAACTAAGATAATACTCAGGTCAAACCTAGGTAAAATACTGATTTTTCACTGATTTTACACATGTCTAAATCTCATGTCACATGTTGGGGCTTTTCTCAGTAAATTCCCAGGGTTTTACAAAACATCAGTATTGCATGTAAATAACACGTGTAAAAACTGGTGTGATACACATGATTTACATGGGGATTATCACTACACCAGAATGTCACAAGAATTACACTAGAATGTAGAATTATTAAAATAGTATTGATAAAATATTATTAGATGACACATTACAAAATTGACTATGTGAGATGAATAGATAATGTTGTAGAAACGGAATTTACACAAGTGCTTAACTGTGTCAAAACTAAGAGTAAAACCTGTTAACCAGCTAGCATTACTCTGAGAATTCATAAACACCAGTATTACACCAGTTTAACACGTTTCAAACTGGGGAATACACGTGTCATGTTTGCTGGGAGTTCAGAGTAAATCTGATATTTCTACTTTCTATAATTTCATTAAAAAAAAGATAAAGATGATGATTGTTCGAGTTAAAGTTGTGCTCAGCAATTTTTCAGCCATATTGACACCAACTCATGTTAGGATTTTGTACCAAGTACTGTGATCATATTTATGTTTGAAAAGAAAATATAATCTATGGAGTATACCCCTAGTTCTTTATCAGGGTCGATAACCAGCATGGATCTGTATAGGAGATAGAGTGCACATGCCAGTCGCCAGCTACAAAGCAGGTAGACAGCAACAGAGACCTTATATGTATATAGATATATCTATAGATAGACATATTTATTCAGGGGCAGATCCATGAGGGGTCCATGGGGTGCTGAACCCCCCCCCCCCCCCTTTTGGAGGACCCCTAAAGTACAAAAAGAGGGGAAAATGCCCCGCGCATATGCACAATTGCACGCAGTTTTAGTACTTAGCCTTTATACAGACCCCCACTCTGGAAATCCTGTATCTGCCTATGCTATTTATAGATATATCAATATATAGACATGTCTATTATATACATACGAGGTCTCTGACAGCAAGGAGGTTTCAACAGTACAAGCAATCGATCATGGAGATATGACAACGAACTGCATTGTGTTCACTGCACCGACCTTTTGTCATGACATCTTGCCTTAATCATTACAGTCATAATCAGCACACCCACCTATCAAAACCATTAAAACATATGACTACTAGATTTTCTTTTCACTGTTACTTAAAAACGTGAGAGTCCATACTTGAGAAATACATATATGTTGATAACAGAGTCATAATCAGAACGCCGGCCTATCAAAACCATTAAAACACATGACTATTAGCTTTCTTTTTACTGTTACTTAAAAAACTTGAGATTCCATACTTCGGAAATACATATATGTTGATAACAGAGTCATAATCAGTACACCTGCCTCTCGAAACCATTAAAAAAATATGACTACTAGCTTTGCTTTTCACTGTTACTTAAAGGGAGGAGCCAGGGAATATAAAAGAATAGATTGTCGTGATCCTTAAGGCTCAAGTAGTGTTTATGCCAAATTTTATATCAATATCTTTAATAGTTTCTTATTTATGACTATGTTTTACTGACAGATTACTGCCTGCAACTGGAGCACCCTGCAGAGTCCAATTATCTGTGTGACATCACAAACAGATTAGATGAAATTTTAGAAATGTTAAAAAAAATTAATCTAATTATCTTAATGTGTTTTTTTCCTCAATCCTATAACATTTTAAATCATGAAACAAATTTATTTATAAGAAAAATTTGCAATTAAAATGATTTTTTAAGAAATAATAATTTGAAAATTTGAAAAATAACGTCTCTTTTTGTGTGACGTCACACACAGACTTGTGTTTTCTTGAGGATCAGAGGACTCAGATGCCCCCTAAAGTAAAATCTCAGTTATCATATGAAAGATTTAATTTTTTGCATTGAAATTTGGCATACTTCTAAACAAGCATTGAATGTAACATATACAGTGTAAAAGATCCAGATTTGAAATTTCACTGGCTCCTCTCTTTAAAAACTTGAGAGTCCGTACTTAGGTATATTGATAGCATAACAGTCCAGTAATATCATCTGACTCTGTTATTATCTTGCATTTAAACTTGAGTCACATTTGATAGCACTAAGCTAAATGGAATGACAGATTAGGAAATGGCCATTCAGCCATGTTGGATTCTCTGGTCTTCCCTACCTAAAAGGGGGTTTACACTATGTGATATGGGCAGTGATATGACTATAATTATCGCAGTGAAGTTGCACATATTTATTAGAAATAAAATTCTTGGTCATATGTGTATGAAATATTAATATAGCCAATTTTAAACAAAAATTTCACTCCCGTGTGTGAATTTTCTGTGATATCCTCATCACGCCGATATCGCAGGTCAAGTCCCATAGGTGTAAAACTCCCTGAGCTCAGGGTGGTATTACACTACATGACTGTGATGTAAGCACGATATGATATTACAGACAAATTCGCACATGTGAGTTATGTGATTAATCAAAGTTGGCAATTTGGAGTATGTTACACATGTTAAACAAAGAGTTTTGTCTCTAATGTGTGATTTCTCTGTGACATTGGCATAGCACACCTCATGTTGTGTAGTGTAATAGGGCCTCACTCACTGGTTGGTGTTGAGGGCTTCGACCAGGAAAGCCCCTCCCAGGGAGTAGGTGTCGGCGTTTACGTAGAACTGGTTGTAGAAGTGACGGTGTCCTGGCAGGAAATAATGTGTTAGAATCATTTTCAAGATCTGCATCATAAATGTATTTACGATTATCACCCGCATGGCCAAGGAGTGGTACGCACAAGTGGTTGTACATGTTGACAGGCTGTACATAATGCAGTTCATTTACAGTATTCTAAACATAGTTGGAGCTTTGTTTGGGTGATGAAATATAGAAGACCCTTTGGGGTCGTCCTCGGGTGTTTGTACGACCTATGGGGATTGTACATACCTTGGACTTTGCCCTCGGTACGTGACAAACCCCTCTGGGTCATACAGACACCCTCGAACGACCCCTGTAGGTCTTCGTACATAGTGCATGTATATTCTTTTGTTTTCAGATTTTCACTTATGAGAAAATCTAGACATTTTTCTAATTTTTGGAAATCATCTGCTTACATTCAATCAAATATTCCCTCAAAGGGTTATTTTAAATATCTCTTATTTCTTGGACCGAATTATGTACGCATACTTCACAGATTGGATTGATATGAGATACAATACCTGTTTTGACACTGTAGTCAATCACCCTCTCACAGAGCTTGAGCATTTCGTCTTTAGTTGCCCCATCTTTGGTAATCTCCAAGTCGAGCTTTTGCTAAAACGAATCAAATCATAATATTGTTTAGTATGATGAAATGAAGTTGGATGTATTAACAGTATCTTGGTGTAGAATATGATTTTTTTCATTATTGTTATAATACCTTGTTGGGTCAAACAATGTGAAATCGCACATCTCTCTTCAATACATTTTTTTGAATATTAGAATAGTGTTTTACGTGCATCTGCCAGTTAGGTATGTATTGACAAGGCAAATCTTTAGTTGTTGTTTTTTCTAAATGTGTGCTATTTACTATGCCCTTGGTGCATCCACATCAATACACGTTTCCATGGGAGTCTGCGCATTGGATACTCCAATAGATGCCTTAAACCCATTCCTTTTAATCTGCCGCCATTGGAATCCATAAGCCAACTACGTTGCCTCGGACCTAAAAGGTTAGTAGTGCCCTACACTTGTGAAAAAGGTTTATAGTAGTTCTTACCTGTAGACCAGAAGGCTGCTGGTAGTTGAGCACCTTCTGTTCAGGGTCCCCTCACACCACTGAAAAAGGTCTATACGCCTTTTCCCATAGTGCGGCGCCCTGCTAGTGGAATTGCCTCAACCAAACGGTTGGGATAAAGGTTCCTATGGGACCAGTTTAAATCATTGGGAACAAGGTCTCTATGGTAGGGTCCATTGCACATGTTCGTGGAAAAGGTCTGTAGTAGTTCTTACCTGTAGCCCATTAAGCTGCTGGTAGATGATGACCTTCTGTTCAGGGTCCCCTCCCACCACTGAAAAAGGTCTATAGTAGTTCTCACCTGTAGCCCAGTCGGCTGCTGGTAGTCGAGGACCTTCTGTTCAGGGTCCCCTCCCACCACTGAAAAAGGTCTATAGTAGTTCTCACCTGTAGCCCAGTCGGCTGCTGGTAGTCGAGGACCTTCTGTTCAGGGTCCCCTCCCACCACTGAAAAAGGTCTATAGTAGTTCTCACCTGTAGCCCATCAGGCTGTTGGTAGTTGATGACCTTCTGTTCAGGGTCCCCTCCAACTGACAGCCGCTTCTCCCCGATCAGGGATGTGAGCTCCTTGATGAAGGCCTCAGCGTCTACCTGGTTGTACTGGTTACCTGAAAACAGGGGTGCATTCCATAAACATTGTGTGATAATCTAGTTTGAAGAGATACCACTATACCAACAAATGTTATCGCCATAATTATGACGTTTTTCTTCTCTTTTTTTTTTCATCAAACTATATAGCATTCCTTCTTAGTCACATACCTTCTTAGTCACATTCATATATTGAGCTAGACTGGTGTTATTTATATTTCGTTAGATGGTATTGAATTAAGATGGTTTCTAATCTTGCTTGCATCTCATGGGGATATGGTCTATAATTCGTTAGACTGCGTGATGTCGATAGCTGGTCGTTTACTCGCTTGCAACTTGATGATTACTTAATAAAGATCATTATGATAGAAATTAGGGGAGTTCTTCATTATGTTTCTTTATACAAATTGGCTCTTCATTATTAATCCGATAAGATCTTATTTCGAATGCTCATATAGTTCGTCAGTGGTAGAGATTCTAAGTAAAGGGGCTCATTCCTATACAAAGAACACGCGCTTGGCAAGAGGTAAGTTTATCATATCCATTCAGATATTCTGAAGATACAAGTTAATAGTCATTCCATCCATACATTACATGCCATCCATCTCGTAAGCTTACAACATCAGTGGTGTTCCAACCAGGTATAGCTATGGTTAAGCTTCCCCTTTCGAGGTCTATGATACCCAACGGCTAGTGGGAGCGTCACCTCCCGTCTACTGGTGCCGGAGATCATCGGGAGAGTCTCCGTCACTCCTTGTACTCCGTCCGTAAGGCTGAGCCTAAGCTATTCCGATCCTTACTATCACCTGCTGTAGTTGTTACTACTGTCTTAGCACTACACGTTATGATCTGTATTGTTAGACTATTACTCCCAAGTGTTCTGATCGAAGTCTAGATCGGTCTGCTCATCTATCCTAAGTCTCACACTGCTTATATAGCGCCAGCCACAGGCTTGGCACTATATGCAGGTATCCTAATGCTCATCAGACTCTCTCTCTCTCTTAACCTTTCACTCATCATGGGATGCATACCAGAAAAGAAGCATAGGCTAAGGTGATTGTGTGTGTTGTTTTTTTCATATCTCCAAAAATAGTATAGCTTCAAACACACACACACACACACACACACATATATATATATAGCTTGCTATAGGATCGTTGATATCTCTCAACGATTAAGGCTCAGGTGCAATGTACATGTTAAAGGATGATACTTCATCTATACAGTGGAAACATACTGGCGGTATTTTTATATTAAGTTTATGTTGGTATTCCATGAAGAGGAAAAAAATTATTTTTTACAAAGACTTGAATATAAGGCCCATGTTCCACGTACCGATTTTGATGCTGTCGATTTTGTATTTGTTGATTTTCTCTGAGAATATGGTATGAAACCATTCATCCTATATCTCATTTGAAAAGGAATTGTAAGACCTTTCTAATAATGTATAACATTTGCATATTTGAACTTTATTGCCAGTATCGATTTTTAAAATCGGCATCAAAATCGGCATGTGGAATATAGGCTTAGAGATATATAGCATATATATATATATATATATATGCAGCAAATCTACGCTTGTCAAATTAGGGATTGTAGATCCATCAAAAAGCAAACAATAGACCTTGGACATAACAATGCCTGAATAACCTACCAACTGGTGCCGTGGACGCCATCTTGGAAGTCAGGTGGAAGGTGCAGGGGATGAGGCGGGGGGCAATCCGGTAGGTGGCACAGCCAAGCCTTCTCAGGGACATAAGAATAAGAAATAAGAAACTCTTCACATTTCATGAGTGTAGCTGCGCACTCGACGTTATTGTTACCGAAAGGGAGCAATAATATGAAATTGAATTGGATTAAATTGGAAGGCATCTTTAAGATTATACTGTCAATTCAAACATTTGTGGTCAGAATTTTTCTTTACTTCATTCTTTTGCATTATTACCCTCTGGATCGACGAGCCGGGCGTATTGTGTGCTGGGCGTATTGCCAGGCCATACGCCCTGCATCATTTCCGGTTTGTTTTTACTCATTTTTTTAACGAAAATTGGCAATATTTCACAATATTTTACATTAGTATCGGGTAATAAACATAAGAAGGCCCCTAGGGGCAGTCCTCGGGGGTCTGTACGTACAGGGGGCCCCCTGACGACCCTCGCCCTGCGGGCTCGGGCCGTCAGGGGGGCCCCGGTATGTACAGACCCCCTCGGACTGCCCCCGCGGGCCTTTTTATCATAAAGTTCATGTGAAAACTGAGGTACAGAACCAAGCATTGCATTATCAATTATAGGTTTCGATCTTTAGAGGGATCACCTCCCTAGTCAACGTGTTTATAGAGGATAATCCTGGACTCTTTGGGTTAGGGAGGATTAGATCGTCAGTCCGTCGGTCCCCCTGAATTAAATGCATTGACAATCATGGCCCTAAATATGCACCAGGGATGGCCAGGAAATGGGATAGGAGAGACCCGGGGAATGGGCCAGGGAAGGGCCAGGGAATTGGGTAGGAGAGAGGGATATTGGGCAAGGAGAGAACTCTCATGCATTAGGAGCTTCGGCCATCGCCTAATACGGCCATCACCAGAAAAGATATAAGAATATTTTTGTTAACTGCACCACTGATTGGTCTACCTAAATAAAAATAAAAATGTAGGTTGGCCCATGAAGGTTCACCTACATGTTTCCCCTTATTTAGGTATACCTGGCCGTGTCCACCACGTCCACCTCTGGGTCCACCAGAATATCCTTCCCTGTGCCCCCTGATTAGAGGTCCCATTACACTACACGACCTGGGCTTCAATATTGGCGCAATATGATGATATAATTATGTCATTAGGTACCTTTTCCCAAATATACTTCCATATATTGACAAATTAGCATACAGGAGTCATGATTATGATTATCAAAAGATGGCAATTTGGAACATGTTACATATGTGTAACAAAGAATTTTATCTGTAATATGTGCTATTTCTCTGTAACATTGTCGTGTCATGTAGTCTAATGTCACCTTTAGTTTGTACGTAGAAACCCCTGTAGCCTTGTCGGTCGTCCTTCCTTCTTGGTGTCTCCGGGCTGACTGACCAGGCCTTGTGGGGGAACCTTTATATACCCCCCCCCAATGATTTTATGACCCCTCCCCCTACACATGTCGGTCATCACCAGGACACTTCAGATTTTTGATTGCCCCATGTACTAAATAAGATGGGGCACTGGGTGATGTTTCTATAACAATTATTGCCCCTCGGCTTCACCTCGCAATGTCATAGAAACCTCACCCAGTGCCCTATCCCATACTGGGTTTGTCAATGTATTAGTGTTTGTACAGCCTTTACCCCGCCCTAAGTCAACATGGGCCGACCAGGGTAAAACCGTAAATCCACACAGACCGACCGGGCCATGTTATGATACGTTGACTATAGTGGATGGCAGCGTCTTTAGAAGATAGTTCCCTAAAGATAACCATGCAGGCTCGTCCATATCACAACCTAGGACCAGAAATGATAAGAAGAAAGTATTGTCGTTGATATTTTCGATTGAAAACGCCCAGATATGAGGATATTTTCCCACTTGAACCTACACAAGGTCACCTCAATATACTATCTCATGGCGAAGTACTTTACCTTAATTACCAGGGGCAGATCCAGGGGGGAGGGTCCTGGGGGTCCTGACCTCCCCTCCCCTCCCCTCTTCCCCCCCTCCCCGCCCCCTCTTTTTGTGGGGATTTAAACTTACCAAAGAGAAAAATATGTTGTGTGCATGTTCACAAATGCATGCTGTTTTAATACTTATCCTATACCCACCCTTTCTAAAATCCTGTATCCACCCCTGAATCAACCCTGATTCAATCAAACTGTAAATCACAACTGTACCCAGACAAAAATATCAACTTGATTTTCCTTCTAAGACCCTAACTTGGACTAATCCTACCGCTCAAAGTTAAAGTATAAGAAAAAATGTCCTAGCACAAGTGAAACTTAACGGTTGTTTATTAATTGCCGAAACATGTTTCTTGTGTACCATTCAATCATTTGTTGAAATGGGGAATTCAGATTTATAAGCATAGTTGTTCTTCACCAACCCTTAATTCATAGAAGCTCATTACATAAATGAATTAGGGTATGCTAAGGTTATGCAAAGTCCATATTACAAGGAAATTTGACTACGGGATACATTAGAAGTAAATGTTCAAAGGATTATTTCATTGTATCATTTTAAACTAAACATAAGGAGATTAATAATTGATTGTCAAAATTGGCATTAGATGTTACAATTGGAAATGATATGTATATATAGAAATGTTGGCAAGAAATTAGATTTTGTATGTATGGTCTATCATTTTCTAGTTGATAAGCCATACTTCTGTAGAATGTGTAAATTACTACAATGATATGGCCCAGAATACGGAGTTTCCTGTTGGGGGCTTAGATCGAATGTATATTAATTGAATTAAATTCTTGTTCGTACTAATATAACATTACAAATACCTTGTCACTACTGGAAGATCTTACTTGTCAGAAGTGGTTGGTTCAATAAAAAAAGAAATTATGTGCAAGTGGTCTAAGGTAATAAGTTTGCAAAATGCAGGCCTTACTTTTGTATGATTTTGTGGCTTACATAAACTTTTATAACTATCATATAGCTGATAGAATCATAGGAACATGATTATATAGTCTCATTAGAATCTATTTAGTTACAGGCTAAAGTCAATGGTTCAAAGTGTGATGTAAATAATGTTCATGTGGCCAGCTCCTTTGTTCTATGCTGTATTTTCTTATTCCCACAGCCACTGTACAATTTCATACCTGTACTTACTTCTTGTCTGTGGAGAGAAGGATTACAATTCATGAAACAATGAAGCACAGAAATATTTGATATCATAAGTAGGGGAGGAGGCAAAGGTTAGGGGGTCATCGGGGGCCTGCTATCGGAGATTGGGGGAGGGGGGCACTACATGACAGAAATGATATGGTCGCCATAGACCTCTCGACCTGGGAAAAAGAGGAGTATTATGGGTAGAGTATGTGGAGGGGGGATACCTATATATAAGAAAGGGGTTTACGGGGCTACCATCAGAGTGGGAGGCACTTTATTGCAGAAGTGACGTGGTCACCAGCAGGGACCTTCCTACCTTGAAAAGGGAAGGTGGATGAAAGGGGATAGGATAAAGGAGTCAATTAATGGCGTCCTATATACTATTGAGAATAGAGGGGGGGGCACTTCACGACAGAAGAGACTTGGTTGCCAGAGACTTTCCAACCATTGATAGGGAAGAAGATACACTCTAGGGGGTAGGCCTATGTAAGCCTAACTGTAAGGTAAAGGAAGGATAACTGCAGGCCCTTATACAGGCGTGGTATTAGAAGGAGTAGGATGATAGGTTGTACACTTCTTATCCTCTCTATATCTCTATCTGAGTCTGAAGGGATTCTGTAAATAGTTCAATAACAGACTAAGTTAAGATCATCTTAGTCATTCTAAAATGAACGTCAAATGAGTTTTAGCGTCTTATTTATTACATATTGATGGTCAAGCCAGGTCAAATATATAGTCGTTCTCATGATATATCTTTAGTTATATTTGAAGAAAAAAGACCAAATAAACTTAAATATGAATAGTAGCATGAGCTTTCACACTTGTTTATTGACAAAATTGAACTGAAAGGTTCTTTCGAATACTATTGAGACCAAATTAACATATTGGTCATTCTCCACCATTTTGCTTCCATGGAAACCATGATTTTCACAAAACCTGCATTGTAATTATGTGACCAAAATCTTTGTACCTTTCTCGGCAGATGTTGAACTACCCTCATTTTAGCAGTTTTGCAGTGAACAAATTCATGGAGCACAGAGCCCATTCTAAAATGCTACTGACATTTACCAAACACCCCATATCATGGACTTTTTTTTGGTGAAATAACTCAGAAATGATAGGGGGTATCATGTGAATTTTAATCCTGCATTATCCTTGTATTTCATCCGGTTATCAGCCACTCAGAGACTGGCATCCCCTTCACCTTGGGACTTAAAGTTGTAAGGCATTGGCAGGTGGCACCACATTTAGACCTCAAGGGTTCTCCTTTGCACTAGGTCTCACGGAACTAAATGTGGTGCCATCTGCCAGTGTCCTACAACTTTCTGTTGCTGGATTGTAGCAATGCTTGTGTATGCTTTATGTGTTAGGAATAGTTTCCTCAATCCAGCCATAGCCCCCCAGAAAAGTGATTATTTTTCAGCAAATTTTTAAGTACTTTTCTAAAGAGAACACTTACAATTAAATTTTAATGAAAAGTCAATTAAAGCAGCCAAAATATCTTTTAAAAGCTGTATGATTTCTTATTGAAGACGTACTGTAAAGGCTTTAAAGACTTGTATATAATTATGAGGAATAGAATTCTTATGTAATCTATGAATAATTTCCCAAGATATGTGGCCTATGTTTACAGAATAAACATTATCTGGCTTATTTGGAATCATCCCTAAATCATCGTAGCAAAATGAAATTGAAAGATAGTAGTATTCAGGATAAATATCTATTTCTGTGAAGTTAAGGTTACTAAAAATCGTTTGTTATGACTGTTCTAAAATATGTATAGCAATATTTATTTGACTTTTACCTGCAAGAAATAATAAGTCGTCACAGCATATAACAAAATTAATTCGGCTTTTCACCTCCAGGGGTCAGTGTTTAGGAGGAGCCTGCATTCCCTTCTGCTGAACAAAGGGGCTGTTGTCCTGTATCTGTGATGAAGGTAATTAAGCTACTTAGACAAATAGACAAGAGAAGAGAATGATAGATATCTAATCGATTCAATCTAGTATGTGTATTTGGCGGAGCAAACATCTGATTACCACATGTGTAGCCTTCTGTATTGAAGTGGTAGCATATTGGTCAGGATCCCCTCAATTATCAACTGTGTTCTGTTTTTTTTATTTTATTATTATTATTAAACATCTCTTCGTTCATACAAAGTTCTTCCGATGAGTTTGACAAACATTCATAATCAACCTCTGTAACTTTTGTGTTTCATAACTTATGATCAGCTTTTACCCTCATCATAGCTACATGAGTTTGAATTTTCTTTGGGCTTGATCATCAATATGTGTCCTGTTAATGTACAACACTTTATATAAAATAGCATTTATAATATCTAGCCAGAACTCTTAACTATCGTTATGTCACAATAAAAAGGAATGCAAAATGAGCTGTTTCTTGCTGACCATGCAGATCTATGGAAACAGTCATTGTCCCATATTCCCTCATACTGTTCCCTATAGTTATCTACCTCCATGTACCCTCAAACTGTTCCCTATAGTTATCTACCTCCATGTACCCTCAAACTGTTCCCTATAGTCATCTACCTCCATGTACCCTCAAATTGTTCCCTATAGTTATCTACCTCCATGTACCGTCAAACTGTTCCCTATAGTTATCTACCTGTTCCTTGTTGTCAGTGAAGACGGCATGCAGCTGGTGCTGTCAGGCCAACACTAACAGTAGGTGTCTGCCCTACATTGAGGACCCCTCCACCAACCGGACCCTGCCCCTGCCCGACGGGATGCCCTGCATCCAGGGCGCCTGCGACCAGGTCAGGCCAAGGTTTGATACAACATGCGTTAGACTCTTAGCTAATAATCCTGTATCACTCTCAGGTATAGTAATGGAATAGAGCTTCTATCTTACAAACGCATCATTCCTTGTTACATGATTAACATACTTCTTCGATCTATCCAATCCTTAGAGTCTTCATAAAAGGCAGTATACTTGTTAGATCGAAACCTTAAACATGTATGCATTCATACCGATTATGCTCTGTTTATAGGGCAAGTGTCAAAAACAGGTCACTGACATTGTGAAGAGGATATGGAAGATCATTGAGAACATCACACCAGACCAACTGGGTGAGTACAATCATAGCGATTTACTGCTTTCTTTAAGTGAGTATAAGACTCTTCTTTAATGCTAGTGGTAATAGCAATATGATTACCTTCATTTGCCCACATTGAAATGTGACGTTGTTTTAACTTGACGTGTGCAGCATGTCACTTGTAATAAATGTAAGGGTTTTAGGGACAAGATTCAAAGTGCTCTTTTCTCATAATACACATACTAACTTAAAGACAACAGCCACAGATACATGAACACAGAGAAAAACACAACACACATATATATACAAACACATGCACTCGCACACACACATCCCCTGTGGGGGTACGGGGGTGGGGCTTCTGTGAAGACTATAGGCCCCTAGTAGCGCCTGTTGATCATAAAAGGCCACAATAGGGGGGACCACTGACCAAGTGGTTCATTGGGTTCGATTCCCAGTTGTTGTCTGGGTTCACTAAGGGATGAGTTACAACAAAAATTATTTTTAGGTTTTGATCCCCTGCTGTTTTTCCACCCTGTCAACTTCATCTCGTAGATACAATCACCAAAGACAGAATTCGTCCTAACTTGTTTTTGCCGTGAAAATTACCCTGACTGCCGGTATGGCATAAAACTTGCATCACTCACTCACTCTCGCATATACACAGACACACGCATGGTATAATCTCAAGTGATTATGTTTCATATCAAAAGAACGCTCTATAGGCCTTATGCTGCCAGTAATATCCATCTAATATAAACTACTTCGTTTGTAGCTTTATCGATAGTGCAATGTGCAAGGCATCACAAAGCTCACTATAGGCCTAATGGATAAAAAATGTATCACGCAAGTTTGAACCTGGCAATAACGAGTACAAGTTGTTTGAGGTAAGAATAACTTTTCAATCATGTGGGAATTGTAAGCTAATTGTAGGTTCTGTATACTGTGCAGAATAATACTCAATGATCTCTCAGCTTTGTAACTTGTACCTTTCTGTATGACTGTGTATACTGTAGTACCAGATTAACCAGTGACAGCTAATTTTCTCCTTATACAGTTGGGTTCATGTGGACGAACATCGTGGGCACGGTGATCATCGTGTCTCTGTTCGTGTGGATCCCTGTGAGTTGTGTCATCAGCTGGAAGGACCGCAAACTGCTGCAGGAGCAGAGGGACCTCAACAACTGGCTGCGATCAGACGTGAGTACCCAGGGGGGCGGGGGTACTCAGTCTCAAAATGGGTACCAAATGCAGTCAGAACCTCTGGGGGTTGTAGCTGTGAATCGCCAATTTGGCTTTAAAAAAAAAAGGGGGGGGAGATGCGGATAAATAATCAGACCATCTTCTTTTCTTTGTTTTTGTGGGGGGGAGTCAATGATGTAATATCCTCAATATTATATCACAAGTGTCATTGTATGCAATTCAATTACTTCATAATGCTTCTTAAGCAAATTATTGAGTTCAAATACCAAATGGTGACATTTTTTAACAGATGTTCATTTTGTAAGGGACGTCCTTGATATAGCATGAAAAGGGGGGCCAAAAGTGGGGGAGGGGGGCTGTAGCAAATGCATTTTTGGAGGGTCTGCCCTTGATATGGCCTGAAACGGGAGGGGGGGGGGGGTGTCACAGTACTCCTTCCCCCACCCCCACCCCAACCCCCCCCCCAAAAAAAAAAAAGGGGAGGGGGGGGTACTGTACTTTCGCAGTCTTCATTCGTCAAGACTGAGTGCCCCCCCGCGGTATTACAATGGGATGTGTAAACACAGACTTGAATGGAATCAGTATTTTAGATGAGGGGCATGTAAGCCAATGTAGTCATTCAAATTGTCCAGGTGACCTATAATATTCTGGAATAGTAATTAACTGTTTTTGCACAAATGGTGACTCTTTTACTTTTAATTGAATCCTGACCATTGCCTCCCATTTAGAAACTTAAATGTCATTATAAGTCTTATTATTTGCAATTTTAGTGAACATGGTCTAAAGAGCTATTTGTGGGAGAATTGTATATCTTTATTTTTACACCTAGAAGAGAGAGGTTCCTATCCCTCATTGAGTTTGCATAAACTGAAAAGGGGAAATAATGAGAGGAAAATCAGAACAGTCACTATTTTAAACATATCATAATCCCACTTCTTCTTATTGTTTGTTATTCGCATTCCACTCTCCAGAATACCCTCCTGTTCAAAGTCAACGACCCCCAGCGGGTACGTATGGCCCGGGCCTTCTCCCGCCAGTACCTCCAGCGGTCTACAGGGAACCTGTACCCTGCAGGATCAAAGCCTCTACTGGCCAACTACTGATGTCTCAACCAATCAGAACTTAGCATCAGTACCTCCATGGTCCATGGGGTTTCTTTACTCTGGAGGGTCAAAGCATCTACTGGCCAACTACTGATGTCTCAGGGGCACATGGTGGTGTAGTGGTTAGCACGGTCGTCTCGATTGCGGGGGCCGGGGTTCAACTCCTGGCTGGGGTGCTAGACCACTCTGCGTTTCCCCGCTGTGACAACGACATGTATATCAAAGGCTCCTAGAGCCACTCGCTGTTTTGTGTATGGCCCTGTCTATGGGACCATGCACAATAAAGAACACCTGCATCGGTAAATGCGTAGGGGTATGGTCTCTATCTTCTCATAGATTCATTCATTCCATAGATTCGATAATCACAAGACAGAATTGTCAAACCTTGTTCTCACATGATATGACCTTAGATGATGCTACGGCGTTAAACCCCAACAACCAACCAACCAACCAACTGATGTCTCAACCAATCAGAAGTTCCCACCAGTACCTCCAGCAGTCCACCAGGATGTCTCAACCAATCAGAACTTAGCATCAGTACATCCAGTGGTCCATAGGGATACTGTACCAGGCTGAAAGCTGCTACTGGCTAACTACTGACCTCTCAGCCAATTAGAACTTCTCACTTGTACCCCTAGCGGTCCACTGGGAATCTGAGTAGGCTCAAAACCAATACATCTCAACTTCTAACAGCTAAACCAGTCAGTACTCACCAGTACTTCCAGTGGTCTACGGGGAGCCTGTACATAGCAGGGTCATGGAATGATCAACTTATGATGTTTGAGTGAATCAGAATTCTCTTATACAGGGGCGGATCCTGGAGGGGTCCTGGGGGTCCTGACCTCCCCCCCCTCCCTTTTGGTGGACCCCTAAACTACAAAAAGAGGGGAAAATGCCATGTGCATAAGTGCGATTGCACGTGGTTTTAGTACTTAGCCTTTATGCTGACACTCCCCCCTTTCAAAAATCATGAATCCGCCCCTGTTATTAGTACCTGGGGTTTACTCAACAAGGAACCCTTCCTCAGCAGAGCAACAGCCCTTTCTGAAAAACTATCGACATATCAACCGATTGGAATTCTCTTTGTTTTTACAGGTAACCTTCTTCAAACATATACTGGCCACTACTGGTGAATCCAAATTGCATTCCCTGACCAGTGCCTGCAGTATTCTGTATGGTACTTGTGCTCTGCAGATGTAGGGCAACCATGGGTTAAACACTAATATTACACACACTCAAAGCTTCTAAAGCCACGTCTCCACATGGTGACTAAACACCAGTGACTAGTTGCATTTGGTGGCCCAAAGTGCCAAGTCCATGCCATCCCCGGCAACTAGTGGTCTATGGGGGACAAGTCGCTGGGGTTGGGACAGGCTTGGCACTTAGGGCCACCACATACAACTCATCCCTGGTGTTTAGTCGCCACGTGGGGATGCGGCTTTAGTCATCATAGCCAAAGTGCAAGCCAGAGGCCAGAGGCTTCCAATGGCCAACTTTTGATCGTGAAGTATGCAAATTTGGGCTGAAATGATATTTTGGCTCCATCCTCGTGTTTAATTCTTTATATGGTTAACATGTTACCTGACAATGTCATTCACTTTGACTGACCATAATAAAGATACACAAGAGAATTAAAGTATCATTTTGTGCTTGTGTTGTGCAAATGCATTGCTTGCTATCTGATCAGATTACTCAGTCACACTATTTATGCCACATATTTGAGTGTAGAGTTGAAATGTGAAATAAATGCTCAATTGAGGATAAAACCTACTTGTACTTTGATATCACATTTTTATTTGCTGTTTACCTTCTTGATACATTTCCTGCCAACCAGGAGGAATTTAAAAAGACAACGGTGCATATACATCCATTTCTATGTGGACAAGATGATATGACAAAATATAACAGTATGACAACTCATAGCCTTTCAAAGTACAAATAGCATAAGGTCAAAATAGTTGTTCATCATTAAAACATTTTGCTGTAAATTTTCTGTTTCAAACCACTTGGTTTAGTAATGCAATCATTTGTACCCTTCAAAAGATTTTATATGTAAAATCAAAATTGAAATACTGTATTAAACTCATCTCCCAGTTTTTAATGGACAATGAGTCGTTTCTAGTGATAATCATGTATCAGTCAACATGATTCCATCTTTTGCCCTCACCAGGATTCTTTTACATCTGACTCATTGGATAACTAATGTCTTTGCATTCCATCAGAGGTCCTGGCCAAGGCGGTCGATCTCAGCGAGCACAAAGTCCATATCCTGGTTTGTGAGGTCTGGCTGGCTAATGATAATCCTGAAGAAGTTGACCCATCCATAGTCGGCTAGGGGCTGGTAGCCGATCATCATGGACCCTGCCTGCATCATCCGGTCTTTGATGGTCGCCGATGCCTGTAAGAGTCATAATGATGGTTAGTATTAGTATCCTCAAGCCATGGTCAGCCAGGGGCTGTAAGCCGATCATCATGGATGCAGTCGCTGATGGTCGCTGATGCCTGTAAAAGTCGAAATGATGGTTAGTATAAATTACAATGATCCTAAAGAAGTTGACCCAGCCACAGTTGGCCAGGGGCGGGTACCCGATCATCATGGACCCTGCCTGCATTATCCGTTCTTTGACGGTCGCCGACACCTGTTAAAGTCATTATGATGGTTTGTATTAACTATGATGATCCTGAGGCCATGGTCAGCGAGGGGCTGGTAGCCTATCATCGTGAAGTATTCAAACTTGGGTTGGAATGATATTTTGTTGGATCATCATACGGTTTTTGATGGTCACCGATGCCTGAAAAGGTCATATTGATGGTTAGCATTAACTATGATGATTTTGAAGCCATGGTCACCCAGGGGCTGGTAGCCGATCATCATCGGCCCTGCCTGCATCATCCCATCTTTGATGGTCACCAATGCCTGTAAAAGTCATAATGATGGTTAGTATAAACTATGATGATCCTGAAGCCATGGTTAGATTTGCGTTTATTGGCACAAACGCAAGTTAAATGCAAGCAAACACAAGCATTTCTAGGAATGCATAGTGGAATATAGAGTTTGCTTGTGTTCATACTTGTGTTCAGTGAATGCAAGCATCGATGCAAAAAGCTAATTTTTATGTAGATTTCTATGGAGTACTTGCGCTCAGATACCAACATGTTGGTATCTGAATGTAAGTGAGTTAGTGTCAGTACCTGAGCTTGAACGCAAGTGTCACTAAACACAAAATGGAATATAGCCTGAAAGGAAATATTGTGACTCAAGCAGTGGTCACATACATGATTAGAATCAACCGAAATACCTAGAAGTTTTATCCTGGGTTAAAAATCAATGACACAGTGAATGCCCAGACATAATCTGAAGACAAAAGTTATGTTATCAGGAAAAATAGTATAATAAGTAAATAATCCTTTTACCTTATGCAGTTTCTGCTTCCACTCCTCTGTCTCGGGCTGTCCCCGGATGCTGGGCGGGATGTACCAGAAGCAGATGTTGGTACACTCAAACTGAGAAAAAGGAAACAGAAAACTAAGTGAGAAACAAAGAAAATAAACCCAAAAAGATAGAAAAATGTCTTCTCAAATTTTAGAATTATATTCATGAAGTGTGTCTATCTTTTATGTTTATGGGAATATAACTCTTAGTTTCCTATCCCAGTGTACTATGTTTTTGCCATCTAGTTATTGTTTTAGTACAGTGTTATTCATAGTTTAAATTTACAAAAATAAAGTTGTCCCAGCCAAACATGTGACATTAATATAACATTGCAGCAACATTCTGGTTTGGTTCTTGTTATGTTATTTTGATGGCTCCCAATAACAGTGCTGCAACAAACTGATGTGACATTGCACTAAGTTGTTATTACAACATTCTGGTTATGCTCTTCAACATAAACAGAATGTTCTTTTAGCATTCTCTTTTGGTTTCATCCTACCCTCACCAAAAGATAATGTCATAATAATATTCTGACTCGGTGAGGTTTCAACCTCACCATTAATAATGAGATTGTTACGTGCCATCAAGTTACAAACCCAGCCTAAAAAAAGTATGGTTGCAGAATGTTTCTGTTATGTCACATATTGGCTGGGGTGACACCTTACCTCTGGCATTGTCAAACGGAAACCATCGGACTCCCTTATCCTGTCAGCCAGATATCTGGAAGATCAAAAGGTAAATAACTGATGTAATCGGCCCCATGCGATCGATTCTTTGGGTGGTTATTAACATTTTCAAACAGTGCCATAGAGAGCATACAATGATACTTAAATGTATCTGAAAGTCAGTCCAAGCTTACAAAATTTCAAAGAAATCCTGCTTGGAAAGTAAGTAAGTAAGTAAGCGCTAGATGTAGTGTCCATGTGACCTCTTCTGAGGCTATAAGTCATACACTTCTTCAAAGCATCTTACATTCGTCAATCCTCTGAGTGTTTGAGAATGTTAAGTATTACCAGGGGCGGATCCAGAACGAGGGTTCATGGGGGGGGAGGGCAAACCTTGACCCCCTTTATAAAAATGACAAATAAAAACATCAAAATCTACACAAATCTTCCCATTCTAAGATGCTTTTTTTTTCCTTGGGTCAGCAATCGCCCATTTTGCTCCTCCTTTGGTCCACCACTTACTACTGAAAATACTGTATACAAATACACTCACTGTGCGTTGTCGAAGGCCCTGTTGACGGCCCAGGCCAGCCCGTCATCCCCCCGGGCCCGCCACTGTACCCACAGCTTGAAGGCGTCCGCCTTCCGACCGCACTGCACTGTCTTGTCTCCTGTATAGGTGGGAAAGTACATAAATTTTGAAACTCAATGAAATGGGAAGAAAAAGTAAAATTCAAAGCATTAAGAAGAACATACAATGTGTTGAAAAAGTTAGAAACCTCCATAAGGGTTATACGTGAATCTGATAGTGAAGGGAGTTTTACCAACTCCAACGCATCCTGTAACACAAACGCAACGTATCTCTTATCTTTACTTTAATAACAGATGCCAAAATTATCCTATAAGGGGTACATTTATTTCTCAAAGTTATTAAAAGATGTCTTGACAGATTTCTAGTACAGTAATTCTCTGATATGGCTTGAAAGTTTTGAGATACATCGGCGTATCAAGATGTGTTATTGTTGCTAAAACTCGTGTGATGTTGACTTACGATTTAGATGATTAAGGTCCTGTGGGAAATGTGCTATGTTCAGCTTAAATCAATAAAAAATAATATATTGCACCTACCGGTGTCATAGCTGGTGTCATAGCCTTTGTCTGGTTGGAACAGATATGAGGCATTGGTGCCGTTACATTCCTGGAGTATTGTCTGTAAACAACAACAAAAAAGTGACATTGGTGATTGAAAAAAGCCTATTGGGAAACAATGTCTAGTAGGAAATCCTCGTTTTTCCGGTTGTTTTTTTTTCAAAGAAAGTACCTTAGATAAATGGATGAATCTGATAACAAATCCATTCTTCAGGATTTAATGTTTCTAATATCTGCAAGTTGTGATTAATATATCAACATGCAAGTACTTTGTTATAAAACAATAAACGACCTACAATTTTAATATTGCACTATCACGGTGTGAATAATGGTTAACCCTACCCACCAGTAAGAAGGACATAGAAAGCTTAGACCCTTACTGGGTGGTTGACCAGGAAGGCAGAACACTGGAGTGACGTCCTCAACATTTTGTGGAAGTTCCAGAGGATGGAGTCGGCCCTAGAACAACATTATTATGTTATTAGGGTAGCCGTTAGTTGAGTGAATACCCAAGTATTAATAACACATTATGATTAGGAAAAAAAAGCCAAAATATAAAGCTGCATTTTACAATTTTAGTAAGAAATTTCTCAACGAAATTGCTTTGGTTAATTTAGTTTTATGCAATTGTCTATATGAAAAAAGCATGGAGGCAATTTTGAAAATATTTCATGGTAAACTTTAAATTTGGTGTAAATTGGGATGCGCTGATTAAAGGGAGCCAAAACCAATATAATTGACAAAATTTTCAAAACTCAGATAAGTATAGAAATATGTTGGATGAGTCCAGTTAAGGTCAGTGGTAAAGTATTAGCTGTGAAAACTAGCTCAAACTGAAGTAGAATGCCACAAGAGATGGTAATATTTGCAGTTGTTTGTAAACAAACCCTATTTTTGTGGATCTACTTTAATTGATTTGAGCAAGAAAAAACATGTTTTTAATTATTTTTTACTATATATTTCATGGTTTAGATTTTAACATGGGCCAGGAATAGGCTCAAGGAATGGATTTCCATGATCATTTGAGATTGGAAAATTTCATCAAATTTATTGGTTTTGGCTCCCTTTAATAAAGCATGTATGAAGAGCCTTTATTTCTGAAATCTTAATTAAAGTGGGATAGTAGAAGAATGTAACATTGACAGAAGCGGCATGTACAAACCTGTGTATGCCATCCATGAGATGTCGGTGTTTGTCTGAGACCAGCACACCGCCTCCCCACGCCGCCTGCAGGAGAATAGGCAGATATATATAAATGATAACTATTTAAGAGATACACTAGCATATATATATATTTATATATATATATATATAAATTCAGTCCAAAAATGATGTCACAACCCAAAATCCAGTATCGATTCATGTTTTTTTGCAAGGGAGCTATTATTTATAGTTATTAGTAATTACATGTTCCATCATTATTGGTTTATCATTTATTATAACAATGATTGCTAAAAATACAACTTCTTCATATGTAAATAATTCTACCTCGATGCAGTAGCTGATTTAGGGGGGGGGGGACACAGGGGACGCATGCCCCCTATTTTGAACCAAATATTGATTATTTTAATGTAAAATTCGTGGCCCCAGAGGGTCTGGAGGAAAATTTCACATAAGGGCGCCCCCCCTTTTTCTTCTTTTTAAATTTCTAATCTGCCCCTTTCAATGTGCTATCAAAGAGATCACATATTTTGCATAAATTTGTATGTAACTATTAATCTTATATAAATTTGAAAACTTGAAAAGATAACAGGTAACTAAGAGATACCGGTATACATACATCTTGAACTATATTACATGTACCGTTATTTTTTATGAACATCTGAATTGGTTATGGTAGATAATTATGAAGATATTATGATGTAATTGATTACTATGGGAAGAACTTTGCATAAGAGAGATAAAATCAAGTTATTTTTTAAAAAAAGGAAAAAAAGTTTGAGAAAATAGATAATAGAGAACTCACATCAACATGGAGCCATATTTTATGGTCGCGGCAGATGTCGGCGATGGCCGGTAGAGGGTCGAAGGCGCCTAACACTGTCGTCCCACAGGTGGCGTTCACCATGAAGGGCACGTCCCCCTGGTGGATGGAATCAGAACCACTCTTAAGGGGCTCTAAATCTCGGGAACTACTGAATCCTATGCTAACATTAGTGAGCACTCATGGGAAGTGTTATCCTCAAAAATTGTACAAAGGAAAGATTGATGACTGATTGCATTTCAGTGTGATGTCCTCGAGGGTGGCACCGTCTAGTGACGTCCGTGCAACCAGATACAACGCGGCCGTCATTGTTACCATTTTCGCGATGTCATCCATAAACAAAGAGGAGATGACGTCACAAAAACGGCAGCAATGATGACAGCAAAATTTTTGTATCTGGTTGCACGGACGTCCCTAGACAGTGCCACCATTGGGGACGTCACAAAAATACCACAGTCATGGTCTGAGATGCATATCTTTGTGTAGCTATATTATTTTTGGTATCCTAGAGGGGGGAAGTTTGAAGTTGAGTATGCAATTCTACCATTTTTAAATATTCCCATTATAGGCTGAGATATGGGAGTTCGAAATACCCTATCTGGTACACACTGGCACACCCTTGTTTTGCCATCAACAAATTGTGTCCTGCATTTCCATATTATAGCTCCTTGAACCAAACAATATTTAATAAAAAAAAATCTACGATTTTCTTAATTATCGCGATTATTCAAAGTACAATAACTTTTCACACAAATCTTTTTTCACATTCTATTACTGGAAAGTGTAAAATCTTTGTTATCAAAATTGACAAAAATATTCTATGCAATCTGAACATACTGTCATTAAAAACTCCTCGGCAATATGTATAGACTTATATTGTTCTGATAATTATTGACGTTCACAAATAAATTGATTTTATTTAAAATGTGAAATGTTCTGTTTTAGTAACCTAGTCCGCAATGTGAAAATTAGACAGTTTCAGTGTTAGAGGGAGCCAAAAGCAATATTGTGTCAAAATATGACAAAACTTTCCAAATTCAAATAACTATGACAATACATTCTAAGGATCTAGATTCAGCCAATGATACATTATAAATCATAACAACTAGCTATAACTCCACTTAAATTCCATAATACTCATGCCATTTACACCAGAAAGTAGCAATGTTTGTAAACAAACCAATTTTGGTGGGTCACAAAAACTGACCTGGGATGAGTTTTAGTGCATTTTAAGATAGTTTAAGTCTGTATTCACCATTAATGTTTTACCATAGGCCTAGGCTTTGGCCATAGACAAAATTTCAATAGTTAACAGAATTTGCCAAATTTTGACCCACATTGTTTTTGGCTCCCTCTAATCTTTGTTTCCAAATGGTAGCATATTTCACTGCAGATCTTAATTTGAAACTAACAGGGTCATTTACTTTAATTGGTTAAGTTCCACTAATGTTCACTCACGTTGTGTTTGGCCAGGTTAAAGGGCCATACTCATGTTGTGTTTGGCCCAGTTTAAGGGCCGTACTCACATTGTGTTTGGCCAGGGCTGGTTGACTTAAAATCTCCCAAGAAAAATCACGTCCCACAAAAAGCTTTAATATCGATGATAGGTCCATTTCCATTCGTGGGATTTAAGCCTCCAAAATTGTGGATTTTTCTTTCAATAGTTGTCAAAATTCTACGTTCCCAAATTGTCCCAATGTATTTCAAACACACATTAAAAAGTATTTTAGGTGTATATACATATCATGAATGATTTTAGTATGATTTATCACTGAACATTAATGTCCATGAAATTTTGTGGATGTTTTCTGGGCAGGACTATCCATCGTGGCCACAAAAGAAAATGGAAAACCACCTCTACAAAACTTTGTGTATGTTTTTTGGGCACCGCCCCGGGTTAAAGGGCAATACTCACATTGTGTTTGGCCAGGTTAAAGGGCCATACTCACGTTATGTTTGGCCAGGTTGATCTTGGCCTCAAGGTCGGCCGGGTCCATGCGCCCCCTGGTGTCTGTCTTGACGTGCACACAGCTGTCTGTACCGAGACCCATAAAGAAGGCCGCCTTCTTCAGGGAGTAGTGCGACTGGAAATGGACAGGGACATCAAAGATTATTGGTCATATCAGACAGGATATTACTATAAGTGGTTGCGGCGTTACTCACCAGGCGTCACCAAGGGTCTCAGGCCCCATGACGTCATCAACAATCGAAATGCAGTGACGTCGCAGCAACTGTGACTTCCCCATTCAATTCCTGGCACCAGACCCAGACAAGAGTGTTTTATTTTTACTTTTACAATGGTTATTTATATTACCATCATTGTATCTGTTAATATGTGTTGTTGTAATAAAGGGCCTGCCTTAGGTTCATTGTTCCGCCAACCACTGCCTATTCATTCCACTACTCACTAAGAAGCATTGGAGGCTAGCTAGCATAACAGCCTATAATCATCTACTATAGTTCTGGGACATAAGAAACAACTCAAAAGCCTAAACATTTTCACCTCCTGTTAGTTTGTCTATTCCTATGTTCTCATAAATTCACTAATATACAACTCTAATGGTACATTCAAAGTGTAATGACAATATGCATCCTGTTCATATGAAATAACTTCATATGACATAACATTAATATCTAGCCAGAACTCTCAACTATTGCTATGTCACAATAAAAAGAACACAAAATGAGCTGTTTCTTGCTGATCTGCAGTAAAATAATCTAATTCTGCTCAAATGATCGGCAGAATTTAGCACTGATTCATATCGAACATGTGCATTTAAATATTGCATACTGAATGATACTAAAACTTTGCAAAAATCAGACGATTCTTTTGTTAGTAAACTGATGATTTGTATTCAAATTCAGCCTAGTGGATATATGGGCTTAAACTTAATGTCATAGACATATGCGCTATGAAATTAAAACAACGGTATAGAGATGTATAACAATTGGAACCTAGGCCATAATGGCCTTTCAGAAATAGGGTGTTTCTTGTGGAGCCGATTATCTTGTATGCCATGGGAGTCTTTTTTGTTTTGTTCATTCACAATTCAGCACTTGAATAACGAGAAGTAGCAAAGATCGAGGTCTATTACAGTGTGCACATTGTTCTAAATTATTTGTTTTTAGCTACTCACATCAGCTGAGCTGAACATGACGAGTCGCTCCCGTCCGAAGTGTCCCTTCTCTTTGATGGACTTGTCATGGTGGAATCTGGCCACCTGAACCCCCATCATGTTTCCGAATGACCCCCCTGTAAGGATACATAGATATACTCAGTACAGACATGTCATGAGCCGAGCTACCTGAACCCCCATCATGTTTCCGAATGACCCCCCTGTAAGGATACATAGATATACTAAGTACAGTGGTGTCATGAGCTGAGCCACCTGAACCCCATCATGTTTCCGAACGACCCCCCTGTAGGGATACAAAGATAGACTAAGTACAGACATGTCATGAGTCGAGCCAGCTGAACCCCCATTATGTTTCCGAACACCCCCTCCCCCCTGTAGGGATACAAAGATATACTAAGTACAGACATGTCATGAGCTGAACCACCTGAACACCCATCATGTTTCCGAACGACCCCCCTGTAGGGATACAAAGATATTTTACATAGACTTTTCATGGTCGTAACAATTCACCTGAAACTCCTATTTCAAAATGAACTATACATCTTTGGGGTACAAATTATACTGAAATAAGAAAATCCGAAGGGGCCATCTGAGGGTGGTTGAATGAACCACCAGGCAACGGTAGAACCCAAGGGCTGTACATTCCCCTGCCCAGAGGTTTGACAAACTATCGTTTCACCAAGAAGAGGATAATAAACTTATGGAGTACTATAAAATTGGCTCAATTTGGCTAGTATATGAAACTCTTGAGCATTGTTATAAACTTGCATCTGACATACCAAATTAGATTTTTGGTCAAATTTGGATAAGTCGACCAAAGGTTTACCTACGCAAAACGATTGAAATTCACTGCAGAAGTTTTCTGTTCATTTAGGATCAAATCTACTTCTACAAGCAAGGCACACATCAAAGTAGCAATAGAAATGAATTCTTGTTTCAAATTTGTTATGTATAATTCAGCAACAATTTATCAAACTGTTCCTCAGTTTGTTATCTATCTTACCCGGTACAAAGACGCCATCGTAGTCCTTAAACTTGACATAGGAGTTGATTTTGTTCAGGATGTACTTCTCAGCTAAGATGAACACTGGCGCCACCTCGTACGTGTGTCTGGAAACATTTCCATGTAGTTATAGTTCACAGTAAATATGATATTTCTACGTTCCATAACATAAGTTTTACAAAAAAAGAGATGATGATGATTGATTGAGTTAAAGGTGTGCTCAGCAATTTTTAAGCCATATCAACACCAACTCACGTTATGATTTTGTGTCAAGTACTGTGATTGTATCTACGGGGGTGGAAAAGATGGCAAGGGGAGGTGGTCTGACAGGCAGCAACAAGGGTCGAACCCCGGCCAGCTGCGTGCAATGCCAGCATGCTCTCAACAAGACCACTCCACCCCCATACAAAATTATAAAAAAGTAAAATTTTGAAAAAAAAAGATATAATCTATTAAGTATACACCTAGCTATGGTTCTATAACCAGCATGGGTCAGTATAGGGGACAGAGTGCTAATGCCAAGTGTCAGCTACACAGGAGCTATAGAGCAATAGAGACCTTGTATGTATATATTGATATATCTATATATAGATATATCAATATGTAGGTATGTCTATACGTACGAGGTCTCTGACAGCAAGGAGGTTTCAACAGTACAAGCAACCGATCATGGAGAAATGGCAACGTACTGCATTGTGTTCACTGCACCGACCTTTTGATATGGCATCTTGCCTTAATCATCAGTCAGAATGAGTACATCGACCTATTAAAATCATTAAAACACATGACTACTAGCTCTTCTTTTCACTGCTACTTAAAAACTTGCATTGAGAGTCCATACTTGGGAAATACATATATATGTGTTGATAACATAACAGTCCTGCAATATCATCTGACTCTATTATCCCCTTGAATCTAAAGTCGCATTTGATAGTACTAAGGCCAAGGGGGGAAAAGGTTGAGTTCCGGTAACAACAGCCCCAAGAATTGGGTAGGTAGGTCAGGATTTTCTTTTTATTTGAGAATTATTTTATATGGCTTACAGTGAGAAAATGTCAAAATTTCTGTATTATTTCACAAAATTCTCATATTTTTCAATAAGAAGTCTCTAAAATGTTAGGGCTGGGGCCAAAAATTGAGGTAGGTCAGGTTACTGGAATGCAACTATCTTTTTTCCTTGGCTATATTGAATGATAGATTAGGAAATGGTCTTTCAGACATGTTGCATTCAGGGGTCTACCCCCCTACCTCACTTACTGGTTGGACTCAGGGGTCTACCCCCCTACCTCACTCACTGGTTGGATTCAGGGATCTACCCCCCTACCTCACTCACTGGTTGGTTCAGGAGTTAACCCCCCTACCTCACTCACTGGTTGGATTCAGGGGTCTACCCCCCTACCTCACTCACTGGTTGGATTCATGGTGTACCCCCTACCTCACTCACTGGTTGGATTCAGGGGTTTACCCCCCTACCTCACTCCCTGGTTGGATTCAGGGGTCTACCCCCCTACCTCACTCACTGGTTGGATTCAAGGGTGTACCCCCCTACCTCACTCACTGGTTGGATTCAGGGGTCTACCCCCCTACCTCACTCACTGGTTGGATTCAGGGATCTACCCCCCTCTACCTCACTCACTGGTTGGATTCAGGGGTCTACCCCCCTACCTCACTCCCTGGTTGGATTCAGGGGTCTACCCTCCTACCTCACTCACTGGTTGGACTCAGGGGTCTACCCCCTACCTCACTCACTGGTTGGATTCAGGGGTCTACCCCCTACCTCACTCACTGGTTGGTTTCAGGGGTGTACCTCCTTCCTCACTCACTGGTTGGATTCAGGGGTCTACCCCCTACCTCACTCACTGGTTGGTTCAGGAGTTAACCCCCCTACCTCACTCACTGGTTGGATTCAGGGTTGTACCCCTCTACCTCACTCACTGGTTAGATTCAGAGGTCTACCCCCTACCTCACTCACTGGTTGGATTCAGGGGTCTACCCCCCTACCTCACTTACTGGTTGGATTCAGGGGTCTACCTTCTACCTGACTCGCTGGTTGGATTCAGGGGTCTACCCCGCTACCTTCACTCACTGGTTGGATTCAGGGGTCTACCCCGCTACCTTCACTCACTGGTTGGATTCAGGGGTTTACCCCCCTACCTCACTCACTGGTTGGATTCAGGGGTCTACCCCCTACCTGACTCACTGGTTGGATTCAGGGGTCTACCCCCTACCTCAATCATTGGTTGGATTCAGGGGTCTACCCCCTACCTCACTCACTGGTTGGATTCAGGGGTCTACCCCCTACATTACTCACTGGTTGGCTTCAGGGGTCTACCCCCCTACCTCACTCACTGGTTGGATTCAGAAGTCTACCCACCTACCTGACTCACTGGTTGGATTCATGGTGTACCCCCTACCTCACTCACTGGTTAGATTCAGGGGTCTACCCGCTACCTGACTCGCTGGTTGGATTCATGGTGTACCCCCTACCTCACTCACTGGTTGGATTCAGGGGTCTACCCCCTACCTCACTCACTGGTTGGATTCATGGTGTATCCCCCTACCTCACTCACTGGTTAGATTCAGGGGTCTACCCCCCTACCGGACTCGCTGGTTGGATTCATGGTGTACCCCCTACCTCACTCACTGGTTGGATTCAGGGGTCTACCCCCCTACCTGACTCACTGGTTGGATTCATGGTGTACCCCCTACCTCACTCACTGGTTGGATTCAGGGGTCTACCCCCCTACCTCACTCACTGGTTGGATTCATGGTGTATCCCCCTACCTCACTCACTGGTTAGATTCAGGGGTCAACCACCCTATAGATCATTGCAGCACATAGTGATCAATGGACATATTAAGCTTTTCCGAGGTTTTGAACTATTAACCTTTCAACATCAACAAGCATGAAAAAAGGCAAAAAATAACTACAACTGACCCCTGAGAGCTACTCAAATACATCAATTATGCTGTGTTTGGTAAGATACAAGCACACAGTTTGACATTATTATGATGTAAAAGTACATGTTACCCTCACAAACTGTTGTGATTGCAATATTTGTTATACTTTCCAATTAGAAAACCTATTAAATATTGATAATAGATAATTGTATAAAAGGATACAGCAAAAATAGGCAAGAAATAAGCAAATATTCAATAATAGAATTCAAATTACTGCTCAGCGCCTAGATGGCTTATTGAAAAACCTGGGTAAAATGGTGATATTTCATCATTTCGCCTCAGCCTTCTGACTGTGTTCATTTGCTGAATAATGCTTGCATATAGGTAAATGACACATCATAAGATTCCAAATTTAATTCTCTAAACTTGCTATTGAAAGAATTGAAATAGAATGTTGAAGATTTTATTTAGAGTTAAGTTGATGGAAGTCAGAAAAAATACACAATTTCAGCAAATTTTGGAGGACATTCCAAACATTCCATAGCATTAAGAATGTTCAGTTGAAACACATTTCGTCCAGATTTGTATTATACATATTCCCAGCTTTAAAATGATACCAAAATGATTGATATTGATCAAGAATTGTAAGAATTATGAGGATTTCTTTGAAAAATGTTATGGCAACTTAATGTTTTTGACTGCAATTTGCTGTAATGATCTATACCCAACTCACTGGTTGGATTCAGGGATCTACCCCCCTACCTGACCCACTGGTTGGATTCAGGGGTCTACCCCCTACCTCACTCACTGGTTGGATTCAGGGGCCTACCCCCCTACCTGGAGGGGATTGCATAACTTTCTGTTAGAAATGTTCGTTATACATACAAGCTAAAATGGTATAACAAAATGATTTACTCAATGTTGCATATTCCGTTATTTGAAAATCCATTAATTAACGAATCAATTAAATAATATATCATGCATTTTCATAGTATTAGCGGAAATATTTAACTGAAAATCTGCTAAATTTCAATGCTAGCGGATATTTCTTTACTGATTTTGCAATACCTTGGTCTCCGTTATTCTCTTTGCAACACTTGGTCTACGTTACAGATCAGTTATACATCCGCTAATATTATGCAACCCCCTCCTGACTCACTGGTTTGATTCAGGGGTCTACCCCCTACCTCACTCACTGGTTTGATTCAGGGGTCTACCCCCTACCTCACTCACTGGTTGGTGTTGAGGGCCTCGACCAGGAAGGCCCCTCCCAGGGAGTAGGTGTCAGCATTCACGTAGAACTGGTTGTAGAAGTGACGGTGACCTGGGAGGAAATAATGTGTTAGAACCATTTAAAGATATGCATCTGCCTTTGTGTCATACTGATAAAAGTGGTATTCAATTTTTAAGTATTACATAATTATATTTATGAAACTAGTTATACTCCAAATACTTGTGTTACTGTTTTTTGCTGTCTTCTACCTATATGAAATATTACTCTCTGTGAAAAAAAAAATAGTGTTCTAGGTGAAAGAGTATGCTCTTTTGTTTCAGGCACAGACTTTCACTTATAAGAATAGCTAGAATGTTCTATGGTTTTTCAGAAATCTTCTTTATATATTCAATTACGTGCAAAGTATTACCACAAAAAGAATATCTAAAGTTCAGAACTAGGTATGTCTACTTCACACAATGATTGATATGAGATACAGTACCTGTTTTAACACTGTTGTCAATCACCTTCTCACAGAGCTTGAGCATTTCGTCTTTAGTTGCCCCATCTTTGGTAATCTCCAAGTCAAGCTTTTTCTAAAACGAATCATATAATAAAGTTTAGTATGATGGAATGAAGTTGTTTGTATTCACAGTGTCTTGGTTTTGAAGACCATGTATTGTTATAATTCCTTGTAGGTTCAAACAACGTGAAACCGCACATCTTTCTTCAATACATTTTAAAAAATCTTAGACTAGAGTTTTACCATGCATCTGCAAATTAGGTGCGTGTTGACAAAGCAAATCTTAGTTGTCTTTTGTTCTTCTAAATGTGTGCTATTTACTATGTCCTTGTTGCATCCAAATCAATACACATTTTCTTTGAAGTCTGCGTAGTGAATTTTAAAAGATACCTTAAACCTATCCCCTTTGATCTGCCTCCATTGGAATCTATAAGCCAACTATGTTGTCTCGGGTCTAAAAGGTTAATAGGGCAATACATGAGAAAAGGCTCGAGTAGTTCTTACCTTTAGCCCAGGGGGCTGCCGTTTCCGGGTCCCCTCACACCACTAAAAAAGGTCTATGGTAATTCTCACCTTTAGCCCAAAAGGCTTCTGGTAGTCAAATACCTTCTGTTCCGGGTCCCCTCACACCACTGAAAAAGGTCTACAGTAGTTTACACATGTAGCCCATGAGGCTGCTGGTAGTCAAGTACCTTGTGTCCATGGTCCGCTCACTCTACTGAAAAAGGTCTATACGCCTTTTTTAATAGTGTTGCGCCCTGCTATTGGAATTGCCTGAACCAAACGGTTGGGATAAAGGTTCCAATGGGACCAGTTTAAATCATTGGGAACAAGGTCTCTATGGTAAGTTCCACTGCGCATGTTCATGGGAAAGGTCTATAGTAGTTCTAACCTGGAGCCCAGTGGGCTGCTGGTAGTGGATGACTATCTGTTCAGGGTCTCCTCCCACCACTGAAAAAGGTCTATAGCAGTTCCTACCTGCAGCTGCAGCCCAGAGGGCTTCTGATAAACTATATATTATATATATTATATTATATATTATAGTTCCTTCTATATATTATGTCCCCTCCCACCACTGAAAAAGCTCTATAGTAGTTCTCACCTGTAGTCCCGTGGGCTGCTGGTAGTCGAGCACCTTTAACTTCTGTTCTGGGTCCCCGCCGACAGACAGCCGCTTCTCCCCGATCAGGGAAGTCAGCTCCTTGACGAAGGCCTCAGCATCCACCTGGTTGTACTGATTACCTGGAAACAGGGGGTCAGACGAGAAGTACAGGCTATGGTGATGTGTGTATATACCTTGTGTTGATACAACGAGTAGTAGGGTAGTACTTTATTTATACAGTTGAAACAAGCTAGAGATATTTTGATGGTAAGTTTAAGTAGGTTTTCCATGAAGAGTGAAAACGTAATTTTTACAAAGATTTGAATTTAAGGGTCGCATTGCACATACCGATTTTGATGCTGTCAATTTTGTTTTTGTTGATTTTCTCTGAGAATATGGCATGAAATCATTCATCCTATATCTCATTTGAAAGGGAGTTGTAAGACCTTTCGAATTATGTATAACATTTTGTATATTTGAACTTTATTGCCAGATTATATATATATATATATATTATGCAGCAATGCTGCACTTGTCAAATTAGGGATTGTAGATCCGTCAAAAAACAAACAATAAACCTTGCATATAGCACCAGAGACCTTGTATGTATGTATAGGATATATTGAGACTGGAAAGCCAGGGGTAAACCTGTTATGCACTAGAGGCCTGCCACCTGGGTGCTGGTTGGATTTGATTTGGATTGACCATTATGCCTGAGGTAAATATGACCTGTGATGTGCCATCTGCCATTCTAAAAATACATTTGTAATGATCAGACCCTGGTCATGGTTGACCAAGTTTGTTCCAACCAGCCACTAGGGGAATGAGCACATAGGCCCAAAGAAAAGATTTCCAGTTTCTATAATATATCCTATTATACTATATATACATACAAGGTCCCTGCATGATAACACTGCATGTGTAACCTACCAACTGGTGCCGTGGACGCCATCTTGGACGTCAGGTGTGAGGTGCAGGGTGCGAGGCGGGGGGCGATCCGGTAGGTGGCACAGCCAAGCCTTCTCAGGGACATCTGGAAAATAAGAAACTCATCATAAATTTTCGAGTGTAGCTGCGCACTTAACATTACTGTCATCGAAAGGGAGAAATATGGAATTGAATTGGATCACATTGGAAGGCATCTTTAAAGTTATCTGGTCAATTTAAACATTTATGGTCAATGTTTTTCTTTACTTTATTCTTTTGCTAATTTGATGTTAAGACTGAAGTATAGAACCAAGCATTGCATTATCAATTATAGGTTTCGATATTTAGAAGATAGTTTCCTAAAGATAACCAGGCTCGTCCGTATCACTACCTAGGATCAGAAATGATAAGAAGGAAGTATTGTCCTTGATATATTCGATTGAAAACGCCCAGATATCAGGATATTTTCCCACTTGAATCTACACAAGGTCACCTCAATATGCTGTCTCATGGAGAAGTACTTATTACCAGGGGCGGATCCAGGTTTGAGGGTCCAGAGGCCCCCACCTAAGTGGGGACTTAAGGGCAATGGCGCCAGTATAGATCTAAAGTTGAGATTTTGTTGAAACTCAGAGGCATACCAGATAAATAATGTTTAGAGTCCAAAAATGGAAAGAAATTAGGGGGTCACCATGCTAACTTTTGATTTACAGGTGGAATAATATCTGTATATGTGTTTTGGAGAGCCATATTCACGGTTACAAATTTTGTGAAAAGGTTCATGCTAATCCTCAAATAAACTATCTAATCACTTAAATCACTAAGACACATGTTCACAGATTTTATGCATGTCCTGGAAAAAAAAGTTTCTTTATAGCATTTTAATCTATTTTTATAGCAAATCAATTTTGTAAAGAAAATCAAATTTCTGACAAGAAAGTTGAAAAATCAATAACAATGACACATAATATGCATTGGACTATTAGCTTTCAATTTAAACAAAGAAAACATGGGGTCACCGCATGAATTTAGCCAGAAAAATTGATTATCTACCTGCAAGTCTGGAATTAACCCACCAGGTCTATTTGTTTTAATGTTCCCTAAACCTATCAAAATACAAAATATCCTAAAGTATTATATTCTAATATTGTTCCCTACATCATAAGGATTGTGCTACTGCTTACAGTGTGAAGATTGGATAGATATTAACAAAGTTATACCCATTATTGCACTACCCCCTCCCTGCCTTCCATAGGCACCCCGCTGAGGCCACTCATCGTCACGCTCCGCTGAACACCCATACCTACAGGTTGCGCGGCCGTGATGCGCATGAACAAATAGCCCGATTGTCTTTAAACTTATCAAAGAGAAAAAGATGTTGTGCGCATGTGCACAAATGCACACTGTTTTAGTACTTACCCTATACCCCCCCTTTCCAAAATCCTGTATCCGCCCCTGATTACATCCTCCCTAATACTGATTACCTAGTATGGCAAACACATTTCAACTAAATCCAAGAAACTTACACGTAGATTTAAAAAAGTAAAACTGTAAAAGACAAATATTACGTGCTGCAAGAGACAATTAGGCCTACATGTTAATTTTAGTACACGGCAGAAGGAAAGTATCATTCGGGCCAAGGGATCTCTAGTTCACAGATAAGATAGTTACACTCTAACAAACAGTAACTGTTCAACAAAAACGTTAACCACTCATTTTCAGAGGGGCTATGCCTCTTACAGATAATCAAAACAGTATCAGTTTCAATGAAACTGTACAAACACAACTGTACCCAGACAAAATATCAACTTGATTTTCCGTCTAAGACCATAACTTGGAAAAGTCCTATCCCTCAACCTTAAAGTATAAGAAAAAATGTCATTGCAGAAGTGAAAGTTAAATGTAGTTTATTAATTGCCGAAACATGTTTCTTGTGTACCTTTCAATCATTCAGATTTATAAGCATAGTTGTTCTTCCCCAACCGTTAATTCGTAGAAGCTCATGACATAAAGGAATTAGGGTATACCAACGTTGTACAAAGTACATATCAAAGGGGAATTCGACTATGGGATACATTGGAAGCAAATGTTCAAAAGCTTATTTCACTGTATCATTTTAAACAAAACATACAGAGATTGATATATGATTGTTAGAATTGGCATTAAATGTTACAATTGAAAACAATATGTCTATGGAAATGTTGGCAAGAAATTGAATTTTGAATGGTCTATGATTTTATAGCAGATACGCCATACTTCTGTAGAATGTGTAAATTATTATAACGATATGCCCCCGAATGTGGAGTTTCCCATTGGGGGCTTATATAAATTCTTGTTTGTACTAACATTACAAGTACCTTGTGCCTACTGGAAGATCTTACTTGTAAGAAGTGGTTTGTTCAATAAAAAAAGGTCATGTGCAAGTGGTCTAAGGTAATAAGTTTGCAAAATGCAGGTCTTACTTGTGTATGTTTTGCTGGCTAACAGAGACTTTTGTATCTATCATTATAACTGATAGTAACCAGGGAACATGATATTGTAGTCTCATAAGAATCTAGGTCGTTACAGGCTAAAGTCAATGGTTCAAAGTATGAAGTAAATAATGTCCCTGTGTCCAGGTCCTTTGTTCTACACTGTATTTTCTTATTCCCACAACCACTGTGCAATTTCATACCTGTACTTACTTTTTTTCTGCGGAGAGAAGGATTATAATTCATGAAACAACGACCACTCTCACATAAAGTATGCACAAAAATATTTAATATCATAATACCACTATGCTGAGCACATACAATTTAGCTCTAGTGAGCTAGACTGGTGTTATTATACACTACTTATTATATGTGGATGGAATGGTATAATATTTAGTCTCGCTTGCATCTTATTGGGGATTTGTTCGATGTTTCGTCAGACTGCATGATGTTAATAACAGGTCTTTTACTCACTTGTAACTTGATGATAATCAAATAAAGATACTTATAATAATGATTGGGGAGGTTCTTTGTCATTATTCCTTTTGTTAGCCAACTCTTCATTATTAATCCGAATAGAAATTACTTCAACTGTTCATTTTGTTCATAAGTGGTAGAGACTCTAAGTAAGGGAGCTCAATACCATACAAAGAACACGCACTTGGCAAGAGGTAGTTTTATTATATCTATTGAGACATCCTAAAGATACAAGTAAATAGTCAATTCCATCCATAGAATTCATGCCCTCCATCTCATAAGCAAACAACATCAGTAGTGTTCCAACTATGCAGGTATAGCTATGATTAAAGGGAGGGGCCAGTATCTTTGAATTAGCATAGTGCCCTGATCGTGACCATCTGAGTAGTCACCATACCAATTTTCATACATTTATCTCTAACAGTTTTGAATTTATTCAAACTTTTCTGAATGACAATGTGTCTCCCTGTGTGCATCCTGATGCACCTTGCACAGAGCATTATCTATGTCTGACGTCACAAGCAGAACAGTTGGAAAATCATAAAATCAAAAAAAAAAATGCAATATGAAATTTATTAAATGTACTTTATAAGTCTAAAAGTGATTAAAATCACCAAATTAAATTGTTCATAAAAGAAAATGTGAAAAAATGTGTTTTTTATGGAATTCATAAATTTGAAATTTGAATATAACTGTTATTTTGTGTGACATCACACACAGATTTGTGTTTTCTGAAGGATCAGAGAAATCAGACGTCTCTTGAAATTAAATCACGTAAATCACATGAAGGAGACAATCACTGGTGGAGAAATTTTGCATATTTCTAATTTAACATTATATCTGACATATGAAATATGAAATACCCACAATTTAAATTTCACTGGCTCCTCTCTTTAAGCTTCCCCTTTCGAGATCCGTAATACCCAATGGCTAGTGGGAGTGTCACCCCCATCTACCTTCAACAGAGACCATCGGTAAGATCTCTGTTCCATCCGTACTCCGTCCATAAGGCTAAGCCTAAGCTATCCCGATCCTTACTATTACCAACTGTAGCCATAGCTACTATCTCAACACTACCCATGTGATCCGACTTGTATGTTAGACTATTGCTCCCATGTGTTCTTCTTGAAGTCTATGATCGTCTGCTCACCTGTCCTAAGTCTCACACCTTTATATTATAGTGTCAGCTGCAGGCTAGGCACTATACGCAGGTACTCTAATACTCATCAGATTCTTACTAGTCTCATATATTCCTCATTCATGCCTATACTAAAACTAATCTCATCCCTAGTTCTATACTAAAGTCATCGTAAATAGTAAAACTGTTGGCCTCATAATGTCCTCCTAAATTGGATTCTTCATCTTACGCATAGTGTAACGTAACACTCCCTAGCAGTCTTTCAATTGCACCCATGTCCGATTCGTACTTGTGCATACCTGTCTAGGAGTGAACTAACTCAGTTACTATCATCTCCGCGTGGAGGCCCCACCATCTACGTTAACCCTATACTATACCTAGCCACAAAACAGGAGCGCCGCTTGGTGCTTTGCTACGACATTAGCTCACCAATTCATGATGTACTCCTGCCAAACTTAGAGAGGTTACAATATCTGTTCTTAATACACTAAAGAATATTATAATTCTTTTTGCACTGTGCTTCAGTGCACTAGTGTATACCCTAACCAACGTGATCAGCCCCACTCTTGCCCCACCTCCTCCCTGTCAGGTGGGGCTGACCACAACAACACAAGTTTTGGGACACAAAAAATACAGTGTGCTTGCATAAATGACATCCACCTGTGTATTAAGAACTGTTTTTCATACCATGGACACTTGTTTTTTGTGGAGAACAGCATGCATTTTAGTCCAAATACAGTGTTTGAAGCCCATGAAATGGGCTGACTTGGGCTAGTTCCAACATGGCTGCCCTTATGGCAGCATAGGTCCTCACCTTCCCAGAGTTCAGTGGTTTTATACCTCTTTTTTCTATGCTGTGATGTCCATCCCCGTACAGATTTAGAGATGCATATTCCATGTAGTGTATACCCATGCTGGTAAGATTGCCTATTATAGACCAAGTAACTTCACATACCCTCATACTATGAATCGTCCGAAGGACACTATATTTTTAGCCAAATTTCCTTTTTGTTGTAATATAGAAAAAGTGCCAAGAATTGTGCATAAGTGCCCCCCCCCCTTCCCTACTTACCACTGGTATGAACATCGTATGTTTACTTAAGTATTAGGGTCATGTTCTCTAATTGGTGCGCAAGACCCTACTTTTAGTGCTCCTAAAATGCATGTGTAGACAAAGAACAGCCCATGATTGCACTACAGAGATTTTCTTTAAACCAGGAGATAGGGGTCAGGTCATGACACATATATATTAAAGGCATGAATAAGCATTATCCTTCCTATATATTCTCTGCGATTACCAGCACTAAGTACCTGCATTTGCAAGCGGGAAAGGATAGTTATTGTACAGACATGTAGGATACTATACAATCAATAAAATAAACATGTTAGAAAAGCTACAGATTTAGTAGTACTGGTTAATATTACTAAATCTGTAGCTTTTCTGACATGTTAATTTATTGCCGCTTGTAACATAGGTGAAACTGGTTATATGGGTCCACATTGAATGGATTGTAGTGTATAGGCCTAGATGTAGTGAGACAAACATGCCATTACTGTGAAGCTACCAATGAACTAAAGCTGCAAAATTATATTTGTCGATATAAATATAGCCTATAATTTGCTTCCTTGAATTAGCTTTCAATTCGGAAGTGGCCGTCCACTAAATATTTCTACCAAATATATAAGCAAAGAAAAGAATATCACTTCTCCCCTTCTCCATTCATCTCTTTGCAAATACAAAACATAAAAGAAATCAATTATAAAATATTAAAACTATTGTATTTAGACTTAGGTCTAACCTCACTCGCACGATCTTATACAATGACTATGTAGATTATAGCCTGTGATAACATGAGGCTCTACTGATAATTCACGGCGAACTTAGACTCCGACAGCATCAGCTGATCGGCAGCAAAGGAAATAGGCCACCTAAAAACTAGTCCAAACACACACAATGGTGACCAAAAAGTGGGAAAAGCTCTGCATACCACTTACCAGGTGGACGACACAGTTGGTAATGCTGCTGTTTGGTGTTGATTTCGGTGTCAGTGGGCTCAGGAGGGGCACGGGAGGAGGTTAGGGAGGTAGGAGAGGTGTAGGGGAGGGGGAGGGGAGGAGGCAAAGGTTATGGGGTCATGGGGAGCCTACTATCAGAGATTGGGGGGGGGGGGGCACTATATGACAGAAATAACATGGTCGCCATAGACCTCTCGACCTCGGAAAAGGGAGAGTATAAAGGCTAGAGTATGTGGAGGGGGGATACTTATGGGAAAGGGGGTTATGGGGGGCTACTATCAGAGAAAGGGGCACTTTATGACAGAAGTGAAGTGGTCGCCAGCAGGGACCGACCTACCTTGAAAAGGGAAGGGGGATGAATAGGGATGCATAAAGTTATGGGGTCATCAGGGGCCCACTATCGGAAAGGGGGGGGGGGCACTTTATGATAGAAGTGTAATGAACGCTAGAGACCTTCTGACCATGTTAATCGAAGAGTATTCAGGTTGGGGCCAACAATATCGTATTGAACAGGGGAAGGGGTGGTATATCATGATAAAAAGGAAATAGTTGCTACAGACTTTCCGACCTTGGATATGGAAGGGAATAAAATGCCGGTGCTATGTATGGTAAAGGGGTGGTTAGTGGTCTACTAGGAGGGGGTGCACTTCACGAGATAAGGGAATTGTCACTAGAGCCGTTCCGACCTCAGGTACCCCCACTCAGATATAAAACGGGTAACCCATCACTGTTTTCCAACTTCAAAAAATAGTACCCCTTTTCACGAAACTTTGACTCAAAAAAACATCCCTATTTGCAGAAATCACTGGGTTTTTTTTTAGTTAAATATATATACCCTTTTTCTAAATGCTCGCTCATTTTTTCCACAAATTTATTGTATAAATTCCTGCTAATTGATCAATCCTGTCTTTCGTGTCTGTCAATCTGATCCGTTTTGGATATTCAAAATAACCTCTTTTTTTTTAAGATCGCGAATATTTCCTTCCGAAAATATCCATTTTTTCTATTTTAGCGGACCTTCGAATTTATGACAAAATTATTCCTTTCTCCGTGAAATTTAGAACACTGATGCGTACCCAGAGGCCCAGACAGTGGGGATGCCGGGTTCCCACCTTGAAAGTAGGGAGAGGCAGGGCGCTATAACTATATAAAATTATGGTAAAGGGCCGGGACACCGGTGTACTATTCTTGGGGAGGGGGTGGGCACGTCTGTTTAAAAAAGGAAAGGTATGTTGTCAGAAACCTGCCCACCTTAAAATGTAGGCGCTGAACCGCGCCCCCTTCTTTTTTGGCCAAAATATTTTTTTAATGTATAATTCTTGTGCCTGGAGGGAGCACACAAACATTTTCTACAGCACGCCCCACCTTTTTTTGTGTTTAAATTCTGGATCCGCCCCTGAAATGGAAGAGGATAAAGTTGTGGGTGTGGGGAGTACTTATGGACAAATCAAGGTTCAAAGGTGTATATTTCCATATACTTTGTAATACGATTTGTTGTACAGCTACTGTTGATGGAGGGAAGGATAGTGGAGGGTATTCTGCTTGCTTTTACTGTAGTATTATTGCCTTATCAAAGACTCAACTATGGGAAAGTACCTACCGGCATTACTGGGTTTTCTTGCTTATTCCAAGACCGTGGCCATCTAAGGTTTCCCAGGCAAGCAGTGACGTAACAAGCATGTTCTGCGACTGTACTTTTTTGGTTAGTCTGTTACCTGCCCAATTTTCATGTAACAGTTATGTTATTTTAGTTAAAGTTGAGACTTACTTTAAGAGAGTGCTATAATAACATTATATTTTAGTGAAGTTGAGACCTTACTGTCAACAAACGTTATAATAAGGTTATTATAATGTCATAGAACATCACAAGAATGTCAGCGCAACATCACAATGTTAGGTTCTAAAGACAATTTTTTGTGCCATCAAAATAATGTAACAAGAACCAAAGCAGAACTAACCATAACATTATGATAACGTCACATTCTTGCTTGGGGTGATAGAGGTATATGGGTTGGGGGGTCTGTCCAACAAACAAACCTTGGGCCCAGCCTGAACCACTACCTCTCTGACACACTTAGAAAGTCGAATCCCCAGCCTATTACAAAAAGTGAGGAAAGAAGATGGAATGGCGGAAGAATGATAGGCATAACATTCGTCGTTATTCGTTCCAACCTTTAAGGCTATATTCCACGATGTGTTCAGTGGCAGTTGCATTTCCTTTAATCAGGAAATGCAAGCAGCTTTTGTTCAGATGCGTTTCAGATACCAACATGTTGGTATCTGAAACGCATCTGAAACGCATCTGAAACGCAAGGTGCTTGCGTTTCCTAATTGTCTACTCATGCCACTTGGTGGCATTGGTGGTCATTGCGCAGCCCCCCCTGGTGCCTCCTTCGGCTACTATACCACCCTCCACTGGTCACTCTCATATACCCACCAACACACCAATACCAGTTACACACCCTGACCTACTATATAAACATACACCACCCCTGCAGTCCCCCTCAGTCTCACCCTAGCCCTCAGCCCGCTCAGTTCCAGCGATGTACACATCAGTGACACGATCCTGGCCCGTTAGTTCCCCGTGATGAGTGTCACCGGGGGGACCGGCGCCGTCCTCCTGGGGCGCTACGTCCCGGCCCAGAGGGGCCGGTGTGCTGGACTGCGGATACCTCCTCCTGTCGCTCTGCACGGCCTCCTGTTCCAGCTGCCTGTCCGTCTGTGAAGTATGAGGAGCACAATAATCATAACGAGCAGTTGGGGGGTGAAAGGGACCCGTGTCATGTTGACCATGTTGGAGCCTGCCGGCCTTCTCCGTTGGTCGCAGGCTCCCTACCCATTTTTTGACGTCAAAAAACTAACGGGCCAGGATCGTGTCACCGATGTGTACATCGCTGGATGTGGCCCCGGGGACCAGTACAAGGTGGGTCAGAGTGATCTATATGCCCCAGATTTCCATCAGATTCGTAGGATGTGCGAGTCGGACGAGTTGGCGGACGGTGTCTCACTACACCCTGAGGCGTTCGCCGGTCATAGGAGGCGCTGGTGGCCACACATGACGGGTGGAGATGGTCACAACGGTGATATTGCAGAATGTGTTAGGATATACGATGCTGTAAGATCAACGGGCCTCCCCAATGCTGTCGCGGCCAGGATTCCCCTTGCCAGTGACCTTAACATCGCTGCATGGGAGCGACATGTGGACCCCAATTCTGATGAGTCTGACCTTGTTGATTTTCTTAGGTTTGGATTTCCACTAGGTTACATGGGCCCGGTCTCGGACACCTGTGATGTCGTCAACCACCCCAGCGCCACCGGTTACCCTGACGATATCGAGGCATTCATAGAGAAGGAGCGCAAACACGGGGCTATGTTGGGCCCTTTTTGGCCCCCCCCTTCATACCCTGGTCCCACATATCCCCCATTATGACCAGGCCCAAGTCCGATGGCACAAAGCGCCGAGTGATAACTGACATGACCTTCCCACATGAAAAATCGGTTAATGCATTTATATTTAAGAATGCCATAGTAGGTCAGGTCCGGGACCACTCCCTTCCCACGGTCGCCGACTTCATCGAGGAGGTGAAGACGGCAGGTGACTCGGCGTACATGTTTACGGTGGACTTGGAAAGAGCGTATAAAAACTTCCGGGTCGACCGCCTTGATTGGCCCCTCATGTGTGTTGGGTGGGCAGGGGCTTACTATTTGGATACGGCCATGCCCTTCGGGGCTAGATCTTCGTCATCCAACATGCAAAGAGTGGCGGACTTCATTGTGCGGGTCTTGGGCCGGGAAGGTATTGTAGCAAAAATGTACCTCGACGATTTGATCGTTGTTGCACCCTCAAAGAGTGTGGCATGGGCGCAATACGCAAGAGTGCAACGATTCCTTGAAGAGTTGGGCCTTCCCGAAGCTAGGGATAAAACCCAGACCCCTAGTAGGTGTGTTAGGTGGTTAGGAATTGACATATGCCTTGACACAATGTCTCTTTCAATCCCACAGGACAAGCTCAGAGAGGTCATGCAGGCGGTGGAGAGGTGTGCAGACAAGAAAGTGATTCACAGAAGGCAGTTTGAGTCTCTACTTGGGAAACTAATGCATGTGGCTAAGTGCGTCCCCCCTGCCCGTATCTTTATGTCTAGGCTCCTCCAGGCCCTCAGGGACATGGACGGTTGGTTCCTACAGGTTACTGCGGATGTGAGGGCGGACCTGGATTGGTTTAGGGAGTTCGCCAGCCAATGGAACGGTAGGGCTATCATCCCCCCAGATGACCCCGATGCGTGTATTCAGGTCGATGCTACCCTGGAGGGCGTGGGAGCAACGGATGGGCACAGAGCCTACTCAGGCATAATCCCCCAGGACGTTATGGGCCCCCTTAACATTAATGAAATGGAAGCCCTGAATGTTATAATCGCCCTGCATTCTTTCCTTTCTCAGGGTGACAAGGGGCGCCACGTCCTGGTGCAGTGCGACAACCTGGTCGCCGTGCAGGTCTTGAAGTGGGGAAGGGGCCGCAACCCCATATTGGCCGAGTGCGCTCGCATGGCGTGGATGATGCAGGCGTTGTTGGATCTAAAGATCTCATTTGGTCACATTGCAGGAGTGGACAATCAAGTCGCGGACGCGCTCAGTAGGGCCCACATTTCCCCCGGGGACAGACAAAAGGCTGAGAGCGTCATTAAGGCTAATAACTTGTTGGTCATTTCCCCATGTGTCTACGCCATTGAATGTATTCGTTCACTTGTGTTGCGCAGATCCGGCCCTCGACTGGCTACTTGACCGGGCGATGGCAAGGCAGCGCGAGGCCAGGGCCCCAGGGACGCGGGCCAACCATCAGGCGGCCGTGAGGGAGCTGGCAGCATTCGCGAAACGGTTCCGCATGGATCCGGCGGCCATGACTCCGGTGGACACATGTGCTTGGATAGAGTACATGTCGGCAAATGGGGCAGCACCAGGGACGATAAAAAACAAGGTATCACACGCAAGGGTGTTTGCAAGGTTGGCAGGGGGCTCGACAGCCGGACTCAACCACTACAGGGTGGCGCTCGCCCTGGACGCCGTGTCAAGGTCCAAGGAGCGCCCCGTGGTGGTCAGGGGGCCTGTGCCGATCCATGTGCTAAGGTCAGTGTTGGACCGGATGAGGACGCGACCAGATGGGACGCAGATGCTGGCCGCCCTGTTGCTGATGTTCTTCGGGACTATGAGACAATCAGAGGTGGCCCCCCCGTCGGCCTCCCGCTACGACCACACACGACACTTGGCATGTGGGGATGTCAGGGTTGGAAGGACGGTCATTATCCACCAGAAGTGGGCAAAGAACCTCCAGAGGCACAACGAATCGAGACTAATTACCCTTCGTCCAACGGGGGACGACTGGTTGTGCCCGGTGAGGGCAGTTACGGAGGTCATGGCCACGCATCCAAGGGCAAACGACGCGAAAGCCCCGCTGCTGGTGTTCCCGGACTCGGCCGCTCCGATACCCGTGACACATATACGGACGGTCTGGAGGAACGCACTTTCACAGATTGGAGTGGATCCAGCTGTGTATGGACTCCACAGTATACGGAAGGCCTCAGCAACGGAGGCGGTGCGGCACGGTTGTACAGAGTTACAGGTGCAACGCCACGGCAGGTGGAAGTCCGACGCTCACAGAACTTACATACAAACCAAAGACTCGATGGCAGTGCAGCATGCACTTAAACACTCTCTCATATAATTCTTAAACTTTATAGGTGCCACCCACCACACCCTTCTGGCAGTTTGGCATTTATATTATCATCATATTTCTTAATTTATAACTTTTATCATATTCATATTACTCAATCTTTTATTCTAATAAATCTTATCAATTTATAGGCCAACTCCATGCTCACATTGTTCCTTATAGCCACCAGGGGGGGTAATGGGAGTAATGAAAGGAAACGCATCGTGGAATATAGCATTGTACTTGCATTCCATGAACGCAAGTACAACGCAAGTAAAACGCAATTAAAACGCAATTAAAACACAAGCACAACGCAAGTACAACGCATCATGGAATATACCTTGCGTTGAACCATTCACCTGGAGCTGGACGCAAGCTGACGACGCAAGTGACTTGAACGCATCGTAGAATACGGCCTTTAGGGTATCGCCTCTGTCCTCTGAAAAACACAAGTTTGTCGTGTAAGTTGATGAATAAAAAATGTGTATTTCTGACCCACATGTATTGCTGCAGCGTTGCAAAGAACGAGATAAAAGCCCTATACGGAAAAGGGACATTTTATGTAGCATATAAAGTCGAAGGTTGGGCATGTTCAGCCCAAATCTTCAAAAAAATAATGTTTTACATAAACACAAATCATGTGTAGATTTGTTTGTGTCCTTGCCCGTTTCCGTACTAAGTAAACATTAAAATATGAAACTGCTATATCAAATTAGGGATAAAAATAAACAGAACTGTGTTTTTGGGATGAACATTAGCCGTTGACACAATAATAATGATGGAGTGTGGAGAGGGGTAAGGGTATGAAGGACAGGGTTGTGCCATGGTCATTACCCTTGACCCGGCCACATGGCCGTTTTATAATTCGACGGAGGACATGGAGCTTTGAGTGACGTGGGTGTAAAACGACCTATCACATGGCGTACAAGTGGCGATATGTGTGTCTTGAAATCTACAGTTGCAGCTGCCGTATACAAGGGGGTTGGCGGGCCACCCCCACAGGCATACTCCCCAGTCGCGTCGGATTCCAATGTAATACTAAGATTACAAGGGAATCTGAAATGAGAAAGGAATATGCCCCCACAGGAAGGCAATTTTTCAAAAAGTTCCACCTTTCCCCAAAAAGATCCTTGTAAAAACACGAACAAATAGGAAGAAAATGTTGAAAGGTTCCACTTCTTGCTGCCTACCACCCCCCCTTTTTAAGAGAGATTAGTTGAAAACATAATCAAGAGTTCCGCTCAGAGAACTACGCGAAATACAAAAAGCTTATCATGCTGATATAAAAGTGACATCACTAAGAATGCAAGTAAACCGGAAAACTTGTAATTCGCATGCCTTAGCGTTTCATTGTTGTATTTGTTAACCAGCCTCACACTTTATAATTCATATGTCACAAAGTCTGAATGACGACGCACAAATTAAACGATAAGAATCAGATATCAGGGAACCCACGTTTCAATCTTTGATATCGAACTTTGCACGGGTTATACTCGCCCAGAACTGAATGATGAATAGATGTACTAAAAACGTGACCTACTTAGAATCGTGTCAACTTGTTGTCCAATTTCCCCAAACAGGGCTGTATTCCTCTGGCGTTTGGCATAAAGCACCGATGGCTGCGACATATTATCATGAGTTACCGGACAATTTTAGGATATATTCTGTTTATTTTACATGCGTCTGAGGTTTGTAGCTTTGTGGTCAAGCAAAGGACACCTACAACGTTAACAAGCACACAAGGTAGGGGACTTTAGCCTGAAACTGTAGATGTTTTTAGGTCTGAGAGTGCATGGGGTGGATCAATCTCAGCAATTTACACTGAGAATATTTTCAATTTCCTTGTGCTTATTTTAGACAGTTAACCAGGATGTAGGATCCGATGGCTGAGGGGTTCCCCGGGCTAACCTTTTATGAACTACCTTAAATTATTGTCAAGGAACGCAAGGCTCTAAAAAGGAGGCCTTAGTGTGTTATTACGACACTGGGAACGGCAACAGAGCTTACCATTATGAGGGCAAACACATGTGATGCAAAAAAAGGGAGAAAGTTTTTAACTGCCGAAAACAAATTCATTTAAAGTCAAAATCCATGAAAAGAAAATTAACCTGATTACAATTTGTTACTATGGTTAACATCTTTTCTCATCTGATCAAAGTGGATTTCTTTTTTGCACTTTTATTACGGTTGCCATTAATACTGGAACTTTATTGTCTAACTAGATAATTTCCATGATTAACATTTAGATCGTTAGACTCGTTGAATATATATATATATATATATATATATATATATTATATATATTTGTACTATAATTATTTGGTGTGGCAAAACTGTTCTTTCACTAACTTGAAAATAAACTATATTGGCATGAGAATAACATGGATTGGTAATTCCGTATAATATTGAAATAATATTAAATCAAATATTGTATAGGCCTGTATAATCATTATTACAGGGACCTTGGCTGGGACAGCGCCCACAGAGCCGCCTGGTGAGGAGGAGGTGAACTGCGCGGGGGACGCCGTTAGTCGCGTCTGTTGTCGCCACGGCCTGGTCATCTCCTGTGTGCTGGGGGTCGCCCTTATCGTCGCCCTGGTCGCCCTGGCCAAGAGGGTCCTCTGTCCCCCCGGGTCGCCCCCGCCTCTGTCCTCCCCCGGGCAGGTGGTCGAGGAGCTGAGGGCATTTAACACTGAAGGGGTTTAAAACCCATTTTGGCCCATTATTAATTGCTATATGTCTTGATCTCAAGAGGGAACTTCAGATCTTTCAAAATACAGCACTTGGAATCTGCTTAAGAGTTTCTCTGCAGGATCGCTTGTTTTTTGAGGGAGCTACATTCTAGATTTAATATAGTTAGCCTTGAACAAAGAAGGCCTAGGGTTATGCGATTGTTGAAAATAATGTGTGTACATAGTAATAAGTCAAATGTGTTACAGATTCCATGGCCAGTGTGTGATACTAGGCCTGTTGTCAAAAAAAATTGTATGACAGTAATACTGTATATAAATTAATTTTGAATCAACTGTTGTCAAAAAGGTGCTTAAGTTGCCTGCAAAAATAAATAATAAATTTCAGAGAAGCCCTTTATAGGAGTGAACCACTGGAATAGTTTGAGTGCAGATACACAACACTCTTATTCTATAAGTAGGGACTCCTTCAAATAAAAAATGTGTGTGTTACATAGATTTGCTCTAGTATTGATACAGTGACTGTATATATGTATGTACTGAGTTCCTACAATCTATATTGATTATAATGTGCTATGATGTGTTATGATGTCTATGCTCCCACTCTTAATTTGGTAATGTAATATCGTTGATTACTGTTTTGTCAATTCCACTTTTGCAGATTTTTCATAATATATACTAATCAATGTAATAATCTGAAAACCAAGGGCAATCCTGATGCTTACTACTAATATAACCTTTAAAAAACGGCCAAAGCTCTTAATTGGATAATGTAGAAAACAATGGTCTAAACTTCAGTAGGCCAATGTGTTTATTATGGCCATTGATAATGACCGAAACCAGGTTATTTTTCTAGATAAAGTCTCTGTGGAGGGTATGAGGAGCTTGCCACCAATCTCTAACTGAATTACCCAAATACCCTCCTGATAGTTTGGTTTCCTTCTATGTGAAATAGAATGGTTTTTATAGGAAGTGTTTGCTGGCTGATTGACCACTTGGAAATATGTATTATAACTATCTGAAGCTGAGGGGATTCTGTAAATAGTTCAATAACTAAGTTATGATCATCTTAGTGTGTCTTTCTGAAAAGAACGTCAAATGAGTTTTGACGTTTTATTTGTTATATTCTGATGGTCAAGCCAGGTCAAATCTAATGTATTTCTAATGTTATATCTTTGGTTATATTTGGGAAAAAAATACCAAATAAACTTGAATATGATTAGTAACATGAGTGCTCATATTTTTATTGAGAGCATTGAACTGAAAGGTTCTTTTGATTATAATTGATACCAAATAAACAGACTTGGTCATTCTTCACCATTTCGATTTCATGGAAACCATGATTTTCACAAAACATACATCATAATTATGTGACCGAAATCTGTGCATCTTTCTCGGCATTGAAAGTATCTTTTATCTAAAAATGCATCTTTTCAGTTTTACCGACATATAAAACAGTATGTGCTGAAAAATTGAATTCATTTTGACTATTTCAAAAAGTGACAGAGGACAGATCTAGGAAATTCAATGTAAAGCAACACTCCAGTGGCGTTTATCTAATCCTAAAGGAGGGTTCGCTTAGTTGTTATCCAAAATATTGTTTATTCCAAACACACTTGTGGCATTCAGGGGTGGATCCTGGAATTCGGGGGGATGTGCTATTTATATAACAAAACTTGAATTTTACATTAAATATATCTAATATTTCGACCAAAATAGGGGGCGTGCATCGTGGACCCCCCCCCCCCCCCCCCAAAAAAAAAAAAATAAAATAAAATAAAAAAAATAAAGAAATAAATAAATAAATAAATAAATAAATAAATAAATAAATAAATAAAAAAAAAAAAAAAAAATAAGAAAAGGAAATATCTGCGCCTAGTTGGCATTGTCACTTGATCAAAGAGTCAGTAACCAACTGAAACTGAGAGAGGGAACGGACATCCTCAGACGTATATCAATGATTTTGGGAAATAGTGAATATTGGTCTGTGAAGTTTAGGAACTCGAAACAGGGGCGGATCCAAGGGGACGGGATGCAGGGTGTCCTGACCCCCACCCCCCTTTTGGTGGGGACTTACCAAAGAGAAAAAAGAAACGTCACATGTGTGTGCCCGAATGCACACCATTTTAGCTCTTAGTAATATCTGTAGACCCCTTTTCAAAATCCTGTATCCGCCCCCGTGAGACCCGTCCAAACGTAACGGTGGAGTTCTGGGAGCACTGAACATTAAAAACATTTATGGTGAATATATATTTAGCATTTGGTATATATATATATATATATATATATATACGTGTGTGTGTGTATGTGTGTGTGTGTGTGTGTGTGTGTGTGTGTGTGTGTGTGTGTGTGTGTGTGTGTGTGTGTGTGTGTATAAACATTCAAAATCATTCATGTAAATGCACAATCAAATAACTAAGGGGTTTTGGTTGGCCAAGTGGTCTGAGGGGCCCGAACAGAAGGTTGACATTGGCATGGACTGAGTTCAGGCCCCAGTACTGGTAGATTGGCTACCATGCCCTAAGCAGTGTGGACATATTGCTCCCCTTGTTCAAAGCATTTTTAGTGTCCCTGCTTTGTACATACCATCAAGGGCTTCATGAGTGGGCTGACAGTCTGTATTTGATTTATTCTATATTAATTACACGTTAAAGAAAATGTTTACCAACAACACAAACTAGCATTAGCGTTCACACCCAGGCATTATCGATTTCCAGGACAATAACAGATATATTTATCAATGGAAACGCGTAACAACGGTAAATGAAGAGTTTACATCACCGCACTGATCCCGGAAATAACAATTTTAATGTCTTGGAAACCAAAATAATATCATATTCACCACTTTCTGAGAGGGCAGGACAACTGTGAAATTATAGCAGATGAAATGCTGATATAGAATAAAACTTTGTTTTGTCTTTAAATAGATGGGACAGTTGAGTGAGGGTGATTGAATATGATACAAGCAAGATAAATGACTTCGCAGACTCTTTGAATTTCACGTTGGTGGAGGCTCAATGTATTCCTATTGGAACTCTTTCCTAAAGTCACGGACCTCTACGAAGAGTTCTTTTTAAGAATTGTTGGTATTTCCCTTTATTGTGTGATTCCCTCTTTTAAAAGTTACAGAGGCGTATTTATATAACAGAAAAAGAACAACCTTTGCTAATATCTAACATCTAAGATTGTTTATCAGGTTTGTCAGGCACTTCATTGATAGAGCAACAGGTGGTCAATACATGAACTTCTGATGTTCTGGTGGGTTTCTGCGCATTACCCAGTCAAACATGTGACATTATTAAAACATTGCAGCAACATTCTGTATTGGTTCATGTAACGTTATTTGGCTCCTAATAATGTTGCTGCAATGTACTGCTGTGACTTTGCCCTGTGATGTTATTATAAAATTCTGGGTTATATATTATATATATATATATATATATATATATATATGTATATATACACTGTCTATTCCAAAGCAGAACTTTCAGGACATGTCCTGGTCTTCCAAGTGTGCCGATATTGTTACAGTTTTGGAACTGACACATGTTTTTATATATTGGAACTGTTATACATTCGCGACATCAAATCATGTTAGAGGAAATTGGCTAATTTTCAGTCAATTTCTTTTGTTACTGTAGTTTTAAATACATCAATCCTATACAGGGCTAATATTCAGCTCTGTTATATTGGCTTACCTGTTTTTAGTATATTTCAAACACATCAAAACATTCTAACATTTAAACAGTAATCATTCTTCAATTAGGGGTAAATTTACAATTCATTTGAAGGTGTAGCAAGTAATAAAACAATCATTACGTACTTCAACCTAAGCATTACGTACTTCAACCTAAGCAGAATGTTCTTATCACATTCTGATTTGGTTTCATTCTAACTTCACCAAAAATAATGTTATAATAATGTTCTGATTGGTGAGGTTTCACTCTCACTATCAATAAAATAATCTCAGTAAGCAACAAACTGACTAAAACGTAAGGTGCAGAACATTAAATTAATGGCACTGCGAGGTTATTATAACCCTCTGGTTACTTTCTTCAACTTAATCAGGATGTTCTTATAACGTTCTGTTTGGTTTTGTCCTAACCTCACCAAAAAATGACGTTGTAATAATGTCCTGTTTTGGTTAGGTTTCGACCTCACCATCAATAACGTAATTGTTACGTTCCATCTTAGTAAGTAACAGACTTACTAAAAAAAAGTATGGTTGCAGAACGTTTCTGTTATGTCCCAGCTTGGCTGGGTGGTCTGTACTGTGTATTTCATGCCCATCATTGTATTTATATAGAGTCTCCCCAGACCTTCTTACTGTGTATGTTATACTGGAATCCATTAGATTTTATTGCATACTGTAAAAGTTGTCATGAAATAAAAAGGACACCTAATATGGAACCTCAGGCCATCGCTCCAACATGAAAGGCGTACCTCAAAGGATAAGGTTTTATCTATTCAATCGAAATGTAAGTGTGGTTATCAAGAGTGAAAAATCAAAGAAATGTAGTCAATATCTCAGTTTGTTACCTTAATAGAATATGCGTATTTTATTTCTGGACAATTTAACCAAGCCAGTGGAATTGTTGCCTTAGGCGGACCTTTATCAATTGCACCTGTTTCTACTCTAATAAATCCCAATGAAAAAGCCAATGCTAAAAGCATGTTGAACGGTATTCAATCCTCACCGATAAAGCAAAAGTCATCAACTTTTATGCATTTTGATTCGCTGGATAATCCAATCGTGAAATGCTGAATTTGGGGTGGAATTACCATTCTTAAGAATTATTATCTAAATCATGCAGCACAGTTACATCCCAAACGCCTCGTCAGTATATGGAACACTCTGAGTGAGAATAAGTGTAAGTGTAAAACATAAGAATGTCTGAAAGCTTTTTTTTAAACAACTTTATTTATCCTGGATGAGAGTTGCATTTCTCCAGTCTTCCATCTCATACCAGCCATAACTTAACTAATACAATCATAGTTTAATCAGTATTTAGCTATTGTATAATATTAAATATACAATATATACAATATAGCGTGTGTGTTTTTCAAATCTTTGGTTCTTTAAATCTTTGGTTAATATCTCAATATGTTATTGAAATAATAACCTAAGCTTTGAAAAAACAATGCAGCCAATACTTAGAGAGACAATTACCTAAGTATAAACAAAATGTATTATACCACGTCCAGATTTTGGCTAATAAATGACCCAAAAAGTCGACCTTACTGTGAGGTCATCCCCATATCTGGGTTCGCCTATTGGGTCTCCTATTTCTGAAAACAAAGATAACCCGAGCTTATCTACTGTAACCTTTTCATGTGTTATCTACATCACCTGGCCACTTGGGGTAAAGGGGAGATATCTTCGGACCAGACCATTTGAACCAAGAGAAGGGTGCGCACCTGACCGAAGAGATCACCTATTTTGTAAGTACTTTTTGTTTTACAATTAATTTGTTCATTTTCAAGTCGGAAGCAATACTTCATTACCAAGAAATCGATTGTAGGGGCAATCATGATTTCCCCCTACCATGGGTGGCTGATTTACAGTATTTCATGCACCTGCAGGCTAATTTCAACAGATTTTGTCGACAAACACACTGTAAAAACTATAGAAAATTGACAAATATTTGCTTTAATTTTTTGCTGAAGACATTTCAAAACCAAGCTAGAAAATTACAAAAAGTATAGTTACAAACTGAAAAATGCTGAATGTCAATTTTCCATAATGTTAATTAAAAATAATGCCAAGTTTTTTCTAAATTCCTATGCTTAAGCCTTGTGATTTGTCGACATATTACCCAGCATGCATCTTGCTCTAGACTTACCTGCAGGTAAAATATAAATTGGCTATCCATGGTAAGGAGAACTGCCCCTGATGACCAAAATTGAAGAATAATTTTTAGCATTGAAATTATTCATAACCTCCTTACATGAGTATTAACCTGTCACTTTCCACTTTGGGCTGGGTAATATTAGGGTCCCTCGCATAAAATTTTTAAAGTTTTTAATTTTTGTATTTATTACTTGAATGATTATAGATTTAAATACTTTACAAATAGTGGTGGCCTGTATGAAGCCAAATTTATACAATGTGTGTTAGAGAGCATACTCCTCATAACATATTCCTTTTGGATGAGGATTTCCTTTTTTTAAAAGATAGGGTTTCCCAATAACTCACCGTGTGACGTCATACATTCGGGATTTCTTATTAAAAATGTAATAAAATGCATGTTTTCTAAATGTATCACAATTGTGTCATAACCGGGAAATTTCCTTAGACTTTTCTCGCATTGATAGTGCTAGGTGTGTATTATATGTTGAATCGATTTCATTGGAAAATAATAACCCTGTAGTTATGTGCAAGGTTCCCTTTAACCTTCTTCTTAGTTGCCAAAACACAGGGTTTGTATCTCAGATACCAACATGGTGGAGTCTGCCAAAGATGTCCCAGCCAAGGTGTGATGTAGCGGTCACGTTATGCGACCATGCTTTTTTGGTTTGCCCGTTACTTACTAAAATGTAACGTAACAGTTATGTTATTTTTCTGGGAGGTTGAGATCTAACCAAAACAGAACATCATCATAACGTTCTGGTGAGATAAGGTCAAGATTCTCCCAGTTGCCCATCACCCATCGATGGTAAAATCGCCTAGTGGGTATGGGGCTTAACAGGCAATAGAAAGAATGCACGATGATAAAGACGTTTCTCTCAGTTGCCAGTCGTCCATTGCCGGTAAATTCGCCTAGTGGGTATGACACTTTAAGCCCCATACCCACTAGGCGATGTCACCGGCTATGGACGATGATAAACTGGCAGAATCAGCCGATTCCTGTCATCCCCTGTTAGTATGGTACATTGAAATGTGCATGTTTGATCTGAATTGGCACTAAAATCGGCCGATTCTAGAGGCAGAATCGGCCGATTTTAGCAAATATCTGTTGCTCAACTCTGTTAAAGTTGCTTAGTGGGTATGGGGCTTTAGTCAGCCCATAGGTGAACTTGGCCCCATGGTCAAGTCGCACCAAGGTGAACTCGGCCTCAAGGCGCCGAGGCTAATAAGTCGGCCCCCTTATTGGCCCCTGGTTAAAGCCTGGTTTCCACAGAACGACCAAGTGCTTCTATGCTGATAGTTATGTGATGTTCCTGTGATGAGGTAGCCTGTGGGCGAATGGTCGTGAATGTCTCAGAAATGTGCCCCGAGTGTGGGGGTCGGTGGTGGGTGCAGTGTGGTCAGAGGGGTGCCTCACAAAGGGGGTGAACAGGGCTCTCATGCAAGCGGAAGCTCAGGGTCGGCCGAATTTGTGGTTGGCCTTCTCGTGTGATGTGTCTAACAGGTATCTCAGACGGTCGATCTAGTGCTCACAACGTGGACCATGCCCAAAAAAATAAAAAGGTAATAGTGTGTAGGCCAAGGTCCCATCACTATGTCGTCGTACCCGTTAACCTCCAAGCCCTCACATCGGACTGATTCATTCCTATTTTCGTGCGGCCGAGTTAGTCCCTATGCGTCTAATGCCTTCTTTTTCTTCTAGGTCCTGATCTTCTAATTCGACTAAACCTGGGTCTAATTCTAGCTCTCGGGCTGATATCCTCGACTATTAGGCTGTTCTAAGTCATTTCATGCCCATTCCCATGAAGATAAGAGGTGCGAACACAGTGAATTCCAAGATGGGACTGTTTATTCTTGTGTAATCACTTCTATTTATAGCCATAACCTGGCTCCTGATTGGTTACATAACATCACTGGTCACTTTGACCCTTTACTGAGGTCACTTCAGGTCAAAGATACATCATTCATTACAATTCCATACTTATAAACTCGTGCATTCATTTTCGTGCAACTCGTACCGTACGAGTTTGTAGCGCACGATCTCGTGAAAGGCAGAAAATTAATAAACATTATCTAAATCAAACTTAAATTTACAGGTAAAATCTCAGTCCTCACTAGTCTACATTGATGTGTACATTTGTGCATTGAAGCTTACATCAATGTGTGCATCTTAGTGCAGTCGGGTACAATCAGGTCGTATCTGCATCGAATCAGGACAGTTTGCGCCTGCCTTAAAGATAATGAAATAAAGAAAACTGACAGAAATAAATGAAAAATCACAGGGCACCCCCTATTATTCATGAGTTGCTTGATAAATATGATTCCTTAATCTCTGTTTGTTGGTAGGTGTCAGTGTGATTTTTAAATGAGATCTGTGCCCTGTGAATTTGACCACTGCAAAACTGAAAAAATGAGGGTACATCCACATTTAGAACCCCTGTTTCAAATTTTGGTCGACCTACCCTGGAATTTTGATATTTTGTGTATCAAAGAGGTCACAACTGCGATATGGGTCAATTTCAGGTGGCACAAAATTCTGAATATTTGTTTTTCGAGATAGGCTACATCAAACTATACAGGAAAATAATTAGTTGCATGAGACCATCAGCGAGTAGAGCCAAGCATGGGCATGAACTCTCTGGATGGCACTACCCCTGTCTTAGTTACTTATAATACTGAAAGGGTAAGAACCTAAAATTGTACCCTGCAGTTTACACAGACATATATTTTGGATTCATGCCTAAACTCTATTTTTTTGTGATATAAAGAATAGTTTGCATCCTAGACCATCCTATTTCTATTCTTAAAGAAGTAAGCAGTGAACATGGCGCCATCTAGAGAGTGTATGTCCTTATTAATGCAGAGATATGAGGATAAGTATACTCCAATTTAGGCTGATTCTAGCATGTGCTCAGGCTAGGCGGTTTTGGTTGGTTTTTAAGAACCACAGTCATTCTCTACCATGGACCTCCGGGTGTGAGTGGTGTTATAGAGGGTGCTCGCAGGCCAACACTTCTTTCTATAAGGGGGAAATGTGTAGATATTTCTCCCTAATATGTGTTCTTAAATCACGGACAGATTTTTTCTGGTCAGATATTAATTTCTCTAACGTAAAAATGGCACCCTTGGAGGGGGCGCTGAGACTTTTTTAATGTCGGTTACTCCCCTTTCTAGAGTTCCTGGATCCGCCCCTGAATCTACATGCCTTACTCCAAGTGACGAGGTCACTTGTACTCTGTGACTAATCTGAAAACCAGGGGAGACCCTGATGATTGTTACTTAATAAAAACTCCTTAAAATAAAAAAAAATAAGAAAGATTGTCTTAGAGTGTGAACCGACATAAATTAAGATGATCATGAACTTCATGAGTTTTAAACAGAAACGAAGATGATAAATAGCAACATTAATGTTTATGCACAGTCAAAATATAAACGTACAAAAATGATCGGATTGTACTTCTAGGCAATCTGGCAAATTTGTATCTTAAACAAATAAAAACTACAATCGTGATAACCATAAAAGCATTCCCTTCTATGTAGGAAATATCCTGTGAGGTGTAGTACCTGCCAATGAACAATTAAGGATAATGCCCACAAACTAGTGCTTCCCCCTAGTGGTGAGAACTGTAAAATCTCCCTGGGGCACAGGGAATTCTCCTAAAACTTGATCTAAAATGTTATTCATAACCTAAAAGGTCTGTTTTGGAACCTTAAACCACATGGACAATTTGATTGATTTAAGGAATTTACCTTTTGCCTTACTAGTCCGTGTTGTGCAACAAGTGGTGCTTGGTCCCTAAAAAAATTCACAAATTTCTTCCTTATAAGCTAATTCCTGACAATATAAAGGAAACTGATGTTCTAATGTGTAAACAGGTTTAACTGCTTTGAAAATTACTTGGTGATTTATTTATTTTGCATCCTTTTTTATCTCTGCAGTGCAAAACATGCCAAAAAGATGTTTTTTTTTCTATTTGTCATACCTATTCCTACACCTAACTCAGTAGATCACCCTGGGACCTATGCTGATTCTTTGTTTTATGTAAACATATGTAGGTATACTTATAGTGACTTTAAGAAAAGTTCCATGTTTAGATTTTTTTATAGCCAGTTTTAGGCAAAATAAGGACTTCAAAAAGAGCCTCCTCAAACATCTAACACTTTTTTCGGAAAATAAAATATATATCAAATGTAATATATAGCTACAAAATTATTCAATAGGACCTCCTTGATACATTTCATGCAAGAAACATTAATAACATGTAAATCTTGTATTTTAATTTCATCAGTATTTGATCTCTGTTCTTCTCTAAATATGTCTTAAGGTGTCATCCAATAACTCTTAAATTAGCCCCGGGACCCCCACTTTTCTTTTCAAATATTGGCTTTGCATCACCGGGGGATCAATTATACCAAATTACAATGAGTTTCCATGTTTAGTTTAGTAAGATGGCATTATCCTTAAGTAATAATATATTCTTTTTTAGATCTCACGATACGCAATTCCTGTAAAAAGCATAGAAAACTGATAAATGGCATGTATTGATATTGTGAATGTAATTGTCTGTAGTGTATGCACGTTCTACCAGTGTCTACTATCTTTCAGAAGACCAGAGTTTTCCCTCAACTTGGTATTCAAATTAATTCTTCTAAAAGAAGAAAAACACCTGAGTTAGTACGGGTGCTATCATACGTATATCTTAAGTATTGGTGTGACCATATCACCATCACATGCCTCCCACTAGATACCTGTTGGATTAGTTATTGATGCTTTCAGATAAAGATAGATCGACCACTAGTAAAACGAAGCCTCCCCCAAAACGTTACCTCCTTCGGCGCGCGTATACAGGTTCGGTCATTGATTCTCGGATGCACACACGGATTTGAATCGTAGTTTCTTTGGCTGGAGGTTGGAGTCAAGAAGGAAATCCAGGTATGTAGTGTTACATTTGTTCTATCACCTGTGTTAATATTCCCGGGGAAATAAGATTAGCGGACAAATTTCCTATACTTATATTCTGTAAGAGTTTGGGTCCTTCACCTCATTCCCCTTAAGCTTGTTGCAATATGAACGCATATGACCTAGCTGCCCCCCCCCCCCCTAATGCGTATGTTCATCTACAAAATCCCTCCCCCTTTTCCACACGTCTATTATTATCGTTTGGTCTCATACTTAGTTGATACTGTGTCTCCTCCACAAAAATCGGGATCACCTCAGTGGTCAACGTGCTGGTGGAGGATAATCCCATATTCATTATTGTTTGTGTTAGGTTGGTCGGTTGACCAGCTTTCTTGGTCAATTGTTTATGGATCAATTTATAATATAACAAAAAAGATAGAAAAAAAGAAAAGGAAAATGAGGGGTTTGGGGGTACAGCCCCCAATTTCTAATGAATATTTTTTAACAAATATTGAAAACCGAAAACCCAAAAACTCTTGTCTGAAAAGTATTCTTGTAATTATAGTATGAACTTTGACCAGCACAGCCACCCAACCCTAGGTTGACTAGCGGATGGCAGCCCAAAAATCATAATACTTTAAAGTATTACTATTACATGCTGTTTGTCATTTTCACTTGGTAAGAATGAATTCAAAGTGAGTACAAATGCATATGTTTCCTAGGAATTAGATTCCAGACCCACCCACCCCCAATGTACATGCATCTTTATGCATAAGCCCCACCGCCCAAACAACCCACTTCTGATTGGAGACCTTGTATGTATATAATATATATACATTCAAGGTCTCTGCTTCTGATAAAAGAAGGCCCCAAGTCCGTAACGTGTCCTCATGTAGTGGACAGACTGAAACATGAACATGAGGGACCATTTAAGGCCAGTATTCATAATTATAACTACCTGGTACCGTGTATGTGGTTTACGTTATCGTTTTACCTACTTCACATACTTGATAATCAGTTAGTTGTTTCAATGAGCCAGCAGATGTATCGTATTTTGGAAACAGTGAACCTGTATCCTACACATTAGTGGTAAGATAGTGCATGATGTAAAAAACCATAAGTAGCTGTCTGACCTACATGATAACTAACCCAGTGACCGGCATTGCTAAAATATACTTCACACTCTAGGCATACGGATGATAAACATGGCATCGCATGGAAGACTTCTCGACAGGTTACCCGTCCAGTTCCCTGTGCACGGTCAACAAATGATACTACAGAAACTTACCTCAGATAAGGTATGAAAAGTCTATCCTATCTTTACACTAGAAAACAATCCTCTGCTATATATTGTCTATTTGGTTTGTGAACCAAGGGTGGTTCTAGGATTCGGATGACAGGGTGTCTGGATGCATAAATTAAATTATTTTGGACACATAGACAGCCCCCCCCCCCCCTTCCAGGCAGAGTTAAATCCCCAAGAATACTTGCCTCAGAGAATAGCCCTCAACTTTACATCCTCTGAAGAAATGAATGGTCACCTGTGCCCTTTGTGTTTAATGACCCTTGATAATGTACAAATGATATGGTGATACAGTTGCAAGGAATATCATCATGTGAAAACAAAGTAAAACTAAGTAACCCAGTGGCGGATCCAGGGGGGGGGGGCACAAGCGGCAATTGCCCCCCCTAGACAAAAAATAAACTCTCGTAGTTTTCACAAATCCGAGGAGAAATTTTGCAAGGTAAATCATGGGGGGTGGGGGCAGATATTTTGCCCCCCCTCCTAGAAGACAGACTCTGGATCCGCCCCTGTAGCCATGAGTGACATTGTCAGATAATCTATAGTTATTTTAGGCCTAATTAACACCATTGGAAGTATTTATTAGTTCGGTAAAAATGTCCTTAAATCCCATAGAATTATTCTAATATGAATTATGGCATTCTATCTGGTGAGAGGTAGCGCCACCGGTAACTTTTAGTATTTCATAATGAGCCAATGGTGGAATTAAATGCTATAGAAGTATATATGAGCAATATAAATGAACAATATTTTGTGATCTGCTTTAATTTCCCAGCTGATACTAATGAAGTCCAGTCTCTCAAATGTTTCTTCTTTTTTTTGTATCACTTCCTACGGCATACATAAGATCTTACCATGATCCGTAGATTATATATTATATTAAAATCAATAAATGAAACAAAAATTAATATTTGTACAATGACTAATCTAATATGATAATAAGGTAAAATGATAGTTACAACCCATTGTAATAATATTTGTATATAACAGACCGTTTTCATATTATTTCCGTCTTGCTCATTCAGCAGTAAATACAGCTTCATCATAATCTCATATCTCATCACAATTTCGATTTGTTTCTGCACATTCATCGAGAGATGTTGTTTGAAAGCAGTTTTAAATTATACAATGATCTTTCAGATATCAGAGGCTTATGGATTGCTATGTGCTGAGGCCCATCTTGGAGATGACATTGGTTGGGATGAATTCACCACAGAGGACTGCTTAAGGTCATGCATCGCAGAGTCTACTAGCTTTGGTCTCAGCAACAGAGAAACAGGGAAACTGCAGTCACTCATCACTGTAGTGCCCTCACTTTACAGCAGGATGGAGTCTCCCACCTTAGCAACCGTGTACCTCCTCTCTGACCCACACATCAAGGCCCACATCACAAGAGCTGTCATACAGATATCTGTTGATCTTGCTGGAGACCTGAATTATGAGGTAGAGATTCTTTGGTAAATTTATTTTAAAATCTGTATGTATATTATGAGTGTAATTAAGAAGCACAATCATAAAACCAAAGGAGAACAATGATATGGTGTTCTCAGAAAGAGTATGATTCCAAGTCAAGGATGCAACGTTATCATAACATTGAAGCAACATTCTGGTTGGTTCTGTATTGTTTCTTGTTACATTCTCCCAATCATGTCGCTGCAACCTACTGCTTTGACATTGCACTGTGACATTATTACATTCTGGTTACATTCTTCAACCCAAACAGAATGTTTTTTTAACGTTCTGTTATGGTTTGGTCTTAACCTCATCTAAAATTAACATTACAATAACGTCCCGATGTGGTAAGGTTTCAACTTCACCATCAATAACATAACTGTTACATGCCATCTTATCAAGTAACAGACTGACCAAAAAAGAATGGTTTTAGAATGGTTCTGTTACATCGCAACTTGGCAGGGTTCCTATCTCTACTTGGTATTCCACTAGGCCCATATCAATTCAAAAATCTCAATATTACTTTGACGAAACCACTGATGATGAAGTGATGCCGAATTTGTGCTTCTTGATTGTTCTCCTTAATTGAAGACATACACATTTATCTTATTGACTCATCATGATACAATTTTTTATTTTATATTATGTTGTAATGCACCAAAATGTTGAAAGACCAAAATACTGTAATGTTCTGACTATGATATGAAATATAAAAAGACCAGTAACATAACTCTCAGACTATTACCTTTGTAAAAGTATAAGAGATATTATATGAATTAATGTCCCAGGCCTGTATAAAGTGTAATGATTATATCAAAAATAACTTTAGGTTTTTCTGTCATTTTATTTAGGCAGTTGCAATTGATGTCTTTGAAGGAAGCAGTCTCTTACCCTCGCTGAAGGCTGAGGGCTTTACCTCAAAAGGTTGTTTCCCTAAGAGTGGTTACCTGAATAAGAAGGGCTGGACAGACAGTTTTGTCATGTATAAAGAAGTAGTTTCATCTGGAACCAAGGTACATTGCTTACCTGTATTGGAAATATTTGTTAATTCCTGCACATTTATTATTGGCAAATAAGTAGAAAGAGCCCATCAGATCAGTCAAATATATAAACTCTCTTGCCTCTTGATTTGATAATTTGCAATAATTTAGCTTAGCATTACATCATTTTTTTCAAAAATGTCTTGATCAACTATCATGTATACCAGTTAAATTAAAATTGCAAACAATGAATCATTATCGATCCTTTAATAAATCCCTACTTACACAGATTTTTTCTTAAATATAAAATCTGATGGGTCTGATTATCAGTAGTTTAATATCTCAAATACTGTATTTATTTGCAGAAGTACCATGAAAATGAATACATCTCCCAAATGGAGCCAGTGAGGGACCTGCCAGAAGGGCCAAGCATTACTAGTGATAAACAGCCAACCATTGAGAAGGGTATACAATTTTACATGAAGCAAAAGCCCCGCCTGGCCTCCCTGCCCTGGAGCTATACTTTCAAGTCTGGTGTCAAGACAACTGTGAGGTACATCAAAGATGAAGAGGTCCCTCAGGTATATGACACGTTCAGGAAGGTAGCCAAACAAGGGGAAGGCTTCTCCATTGACGAATTTCCTACGATGGAAATATTCCGCTACTATGTCATTGATTATGGGCATCCCTTTGTTATAGTGAATGAAGAGACTTCTAAGATTCTCCTCATTGCTTCCATCACACCTAGTGCTTTCTGTCGTTCGATGGATCCCTTGTTCTGTGACCAATACATGGTTGTGGACCCCAGCTTCAGAGGGAAAGGTTTGGGCTTGGAGACTTCCAAGCTGTTGCACAAGATCTGCAAGGCGATAGGTTATATTGGAGTGATGGTTGATTATTTGTCCAATAACCTTGGGTCAGTGAAGATCACTGAGAAATTTGGGGCTCCTCATGCTGCAAAAATACCAAGGGCAGCTAAGGGGCCAGATGGACAGCTCATTAGTCTCTTAGTGCATTACCTTTACTTTGATGGTACAAACATTCCAGGCAGTAAACTGTAATGACCTCTTAGTGCATTACCTTTACTTTGATGGTACAAACATTCCAGGCAGTAAACTGTAATGAACTGACTCTTGACAAGGGGTGATGTTTAAAATGATGCCACCAAAAGACTGATATTTGAACTACAACTTTTAAATACTGGTGTTAAGCATAAAGATGTTTGAATAGAAAGAATAGTTCTTTTTAATTCCTGTTATGGTCTACACAATGCAGAAGGGCACGTGCACATATCTATGTATATTTATTGTTTGCCACTTTTTTAATTGATTTTTGATTTTGTGGTCTTTATGACGGGGAGTTTTGATATCTATGATTGTGTGATGAATGCCTATTCATTCAAATACGTAAAGAGACCAAATAAGAGAAAATAACGTAATATGACAAAAAGTATATATGTTCGTAAAAGGAACGAAAGTGTAAAGGAACGAATATGTAAAGGAACGAAAGTGTAAAAAGCCCGAAAAAGAGGCCCGAATATGTAAAGGAACGAAAGGGTAAAGGAACGAATATGTAAAGGAACGAAACCCGGAAAGATGTAAACCGGAAGTGATATGTAAACCGGAAACGAGAATGTAAACCAGAAGTTAGAGTAAAATAGTAGAAGTTCGAGATAAATAGGCGAGACTTAGGACGGGGGCCCGACGGCCCGAGGTAGGGCGCGTAGGCCCGAAACAGTCCCGGATGGGGTCCCGGAAGTGTAGGCGCGGCACGGCACGAAGGCCCGGAACACGGAACGGAGACCCGAAGTCCGCGGGGACGACGGCGCGGCTGGCTCGGCCCCACGCTACCAAACAATAGGCGACCGTCGGCCCGACAGCCCCGCGGACCGGAATCCGGGGTGGACCGCCCTGTCGAGGTGAATACCGGCCTGGGAGATAGAGCGAGACGAACCACGGCCTCCCCTTACCCCTACCATAATTTCCCTTCCCCGCAGTCCTCCGTCTGACATCGAGCACCAATTCCCGACCGATTCGCTCAGCCCCCCTCGTGCGCGAGGCACGACTCTAAAAACACATCTCGGTTCTTGGCCCGGATTCCCCGTCCGGCCGAGACCCGAACAACTCCCACGTTCCTCTGCTGTAGGAATCGGCAACCCCAACTTACCAGAGAACGTCACAATTGTATTGCTAATGGATCCAACATCTGCAGTTATAATGACATGAAGACGTTGACTCATATTTATCTAATGTGGTGATACTTATATAGAATGTGTCTGATATGGATTATTCTGGCCATATAAGTGACCAATTAATGGTTACAAGTCCATTAGGTCAAGGGATATCGTTCTCAGAGGTCTGTAATGATAGTGATACACAATGTGATAAATACACCTCATTATTTCATCATTAGAGTTTTTAATATAAACTGCAAGCTGTTCCATCAGAAAATATAAATCACCATAATTTCAAATGTTGATTTTAAATGTCAGACTATAGGAAATGCCGTTGTTACGTTATGTTTTACAAAGCTCATTATTACATTGTTGGACTTTCGTGAGTTCATCCAACTAGTTCCTTATCAAATTTTGTGTGGTAGTGCAATCGGAGTAGAGAAATATAATATTATTCAAAAAGGCCAATACCTTGATATCCTTCAGTACTAGTCCTAAGCAGTATTATCCAAAATAACGTGGCATATAGTTTTTTTTACGGATAATGGAGAAATAAGTATTATAAACTTTCGTGATAGATTTGAATGTTGAGGTTAAATTGGATTGGCTGATTGTGGATGGTGTAAAACTATACTATATATTTACACTTTAATTGAACATGTAATAAAGATAAACCGTGTTTTTAAAAGTACACTGTTTTTTCTCAGTGATATTCCTAGGATGTGTTGACGGTACTTGCACTGTAATTGTGTTGGTCAAGATCGTATTACACTTCACGACATCAGCTGTGATGTGACTATCATATTGCGGCTATAATGACTGTATCGAGGCTATAGCGTGATCTCCTACGATATAGCTGAAATTGCAATAAGCCCCAATTGCCCATGGCAACATTTGCATTGCAAACTGAGATGAAGTTGCAGCTTCTTTGTATTTAGAATAATCGTCCCTGGACAATATGTTCGTGGTTCACAAGAGAGCTGTAAGGTTATGTGGCTATTTAGTCAAAATAGTAGTTTTTCATGTTTTTCATGTTTATGGTGATGTTTATGGTGTTTATGTTCAAATTGCAGTGAAAAATTGTCCAGGGCAAATGGGGCTTTAGTGTAATATGTTAGGTTGTACTGTGCTGCGACTTAAAAGTTGCAAGATGCAGTTTTTATCACAGTAAAGTTTTGGGGAAAATGTCATGGGCCATAACCTAGGCCACAATATTTATTCAGCATGTTTGATAATGTGGTGGAGCTAAACAGGGGCAGATCCGGGGGGGGGGGTGGTCCAGGGGGTCCCGCCCCCCCCCCCCACCCCCTTTTGGTGGGCACTCAAACTTGCCAAAGAGAAAAAAACGTCGTGCACATGCGCGCGTATGCACACACTTTTAGTACTTACCCTATATATGACCCCCCCCCCTTTTGGTGGGCACTCAAACTTGCCAAAGAGAAAAAGAAGGTTGCTCGCGTGCGTGAGTATGCACACACTTTTAGTACTTACCCTATATATGACCCCCCCCCCCCCTTTTGGTGGGCACTCAAACTTGCCAAAGAAAAAAAGAAGGTTGCTCGCGTGCACGTGTATGCACACACTTTTAGTACTAACCCTATATATGGAACCCCCCTTTTCGAAATCCTGTATCCACCCCTGCTAAAGTAGACATTTCTTAAGTTTCAGTCCATGTTGTATGTCCCATGTCATAGAAGATAGTATTTCCCATTGACAAATGCCTGGAAAACAGTGTTTATGTGGTGTAATACCCTATTGAGTGCAATAGACTCTCTTCCAGACCTTGCGCACCCGTCACAGTCCAGTGTAGGTCGGATAAACAAATCCACGTGGTGAGGGTAGTGTGACACTTGATTGGGGATCATTACATAATGCTGATATGCCTCTGGGGACCCTTCCCATTGGTTAGAATTAAATCAGTTTTTTTATGCTGAAAAATGTTTCTAAAATACAAGACCCGCTTTCACAACCACGGTCTATATGTCAATAAACAGATCAAGTTCTGCACTATGGGATCATTGTTTTGGCATTATACTACATTGTGTGAGGAAATAGTTTTAGGTGGTTTGATATGATCTACTTTCGAATAGGAAATAACCAGCCAGCTTGTCTGACCAGCAGTCCTGGGCCTCAGTTACACACTATAGGTGGCGTGGTCTGCAATCTCATTTAAAGGGCCATGATAAGGCTCGTATATGCACATACAAAGTTAGACAGACTGGTGCCTCCTCCTGCAATACCTATGAATGTCATTTTGTGATAAATTTCCCATACTGTAGGCATTGTTCATCACCAGGTGTTATAAAAGTATAGGTGATTAAAAATAGCATAAGATAAAATCAAAAATCAAAAGGAAGTCAATAATAGGTTAGTACCACAATAATGTTTATCAGATCCAATGATTAAATTATCCAGGTATTTTACAGCTACTAATTTTTAAATAACTGAGCAGTTATATCTTGTAGGATATTATCCGAGGAAGTACTGTGCTCTGTTGCATAACGGGTCTCGCTGTTGCAAGGATTGGCACACCACTCTCGCAACAAGGATGTCGCTGTTGCGATGGGTTCCCCTGTTGATTTGTGGGTGTTCTACGGAACCGATTTTAATTTTGTAAAAAGTTCTAGAAACTAGACATTTAGATCTAAAATCCCGGAAATTTTCAGCCCGGAAATATGATTAGAAATGGGTGAAAATGGATGCCGAATTTCACGTATAACAGCAAGACTTTGCCAAACCCCCGCTGTTTCTCTCGCTGTTGCGAGCATTTGGTTATGCGACAGAGCACTGATAACACTCCTTTGTGATAACGATAAAGATAGCTAAAATATGCCTATAATATAGGCACTAACTTTATGCATACATAGAGCTTCAGACCGATTGTTGTCGGGATTGGCTGTAGCTCTACTATGTACAACATATTATGTTGTACATAGTAGAGCTACAGCCAATCCCGACAACAATCGGTCTGAAGCTCTATGTAAGCATAAAGTTGACCTAGTGACCATTACCATCACTGTCACTTTTAACCTATATATAGTACCAAAAGTTGATTACTCCGTCCTTAGATGGCTGATTTGGCCAGACGATACAACCTTTTTTGAAATTGTATAGAGCATTATATCATTTAGCACATTGAGGAATGAATTTACTAAATAACCATTACAACGAGCACCTCCTTAGGCTGTGTAAGTATCCCTGTATTCACATAATGCATAACTCAATTTGTTTTGCCCTGTTATTTCATTTCATTCAATGTTGTTTTGCATTGGCAAGTGTGAATCCACAGGAGAATTTATCCCCCTTTGGTAGCTCATAAAGAAGCCTTTGGCTCGAAGGAGATGGTCAAGGATATTGTCATTATGATCAAATTTCAATTTTACAAGTTTCTTCATAACTCAAACTGACCTCATCCCACTGCTGATTAATTCAGATTATTTTGTCAATGGGCTTGGCTTGATAGCCATCTTTGGCATTCATGATGTCCTTTAATAGGTCTAGTCTATTGTGGTGCCTTGCCATATCACTTTAATAGAGATGTTCTGCTGGCTTGTAGACAGTGTCTTGGTATATGTTATCTTACATGGGAACACGCTAGTCATTATGACATTGTGTCATTTTATGCCAAAATTTAAGATACGATGATTGTCTAAAAGGGCCATACCCATAGCGGTGATGGGCAACGGATGACTCTGATCGCCTGGCAATGGATAACAGGATCGCTGGTAAAATTGCCAGTAAATGCACCAGTACAGTATCAAACTTGCTTAATATTACAGTCGTCTAGCAACAACAATGGCAATTCTCCAGTCGGCTATTGCCTGGTGATGGTGCGATAGCCTAGTTTGTATAGGGCTTTAAGCAAGTTTGATTTTTAAACAGTGATTTTACCTGAAGTTCTGTCACCAGTCGCCCTTTGCCCATAATTCACACCATAGCCATTAGTCTATTGGCCAGAGAGGTATACCATGACTTGGCGTCCATACAATGTTTTTTGGTGGATTCTTTATCTCCTGAATCTTCTGATTTCAAATCTGCCGGGTGCCAAGCTGAAATCCTTGGGCAACTTGAGTTATTCACATTTTAAGAAAAAAAGTTGAAAAATACAATTTAAATCATAAAAAAATGCATTTTTGGTGAACAGTTCACAAATACACTATTGTGGAACATTTTAGTCTATAAAACATGATAGAAAACATGTTACTAACCTTTGTGTTATATGTAATTGACCTCTGACCTATCTAGGTCACTTATATAGGTCACAAGTATGAGATATTGTCAATCATTTTAATGAAGGAGAATCTAGGTTTCTTTGCATGTCAGGGGCCAGAAATAATTGAAAGTCACTATTTATCTTCACAAAAGAAAGGTTCTTTACATAAATAATTATTTATGCATAGTTATCCACAATAGACTTGCCTTTTTCTCACACATACATATTATGTGCTTGCAAACATGCAAACATATAGACTAAGAATCTTCCCATTGATATTTACTTCACTGAATTTAGGTCCTGAACCATGGCATATTTTTTAATAGACCCAAAATCATCCAGATCTTTAGACTTATTAAGGGCCTCATGTTATAATGATATATATTTATTGTTCAAAGTAATCAAACTTTTTTGAGACGACACATGTACCTCCATTTATAAAGTGATTACAAATGACAATAAAGAATTTAGGATTAGAGTAGACTAATGGGTCATGAAGATAAGTAAGTCCTATATTCAGATTTGACGTATAGTTTCCTGTAGTTATTCTCAAAATGGGTCTATCAAACAATATAGGTCTACATTGCTTAGAACTATTCCAAAGTCATTTCAGTATAAAAAAGACACCATTAGCATTTTTGTAGAATGCACACACAAACATTGCAAAATATGAGACTTGTATGAGGGCTGTTTTGAAATGTTATGCACTACAGATATGATTAAAAGGAACAAATTTGGGAGTGACAGCTAGATCTAAGAAAAAGATGTCTGTTGATAAAATCATCTCCTTCTAATCCAATATGAATTCACCTTGTTTTGGGGGACTTGTTGGTATTAAAGGTATATTGTATATATAAACTAACTTTCCTGGCCTATAAATGTGCTCAAACTTTGTTTCTCTCATCTTTTGTCTTCCTAATTTTCATCTACATCTGTGACATTGGTGTGCTTTCATTTTATTACAACATTTTCTCCCTGACTTCCTCAGTCAACGGTTACTCCTTAAACCCTATATCCTTTTCTAACCATCTCAGACAGTCCCTGATTTTCTTAAAGCACATAATGCTAATGTTTTTTCACAGTCAAATGTCTTTCTTTGACTACATCTGTAGTTGCAGTTTAAAAAAGAAAGCTGTATGTTTGTATGTAGGTGGTATTTTTATCTACCCCATATAATGTACAAGTCCCTGAGAACAAGAAAAGCATAGTGTTCCCGGGGTATATCCCAAAAGACTCAATAATAAAGGATGAAAATATATAGTCCTTTGTTGTTGAAGTATATCCAATAGTGCAATGATCAGTCTGTACTACTCTAGGGCATACAACAGACTAAATCACCAGCCCCAACATCTTGGGCTTTATATATTCCCAGAGCACTCAGTGACCTGCAGTGGTCAGAAGTCTAGGCCCCTTTACCTACTTGTATAAAGAAGCACACTGTATAGGCCCTACTCTAAGACATGTATATGAAACTAGATACATACTTTTAAGTCTGTAAAATACATGGATATAATAATCTAGGGGCACAGCAATAGTCTTTTCCTGTACATCCCTCTCAAGACTCATGTCTCAGAGATTGAGATATCCTAGAAAGAAGCTTATAATAGAGAAGTCCCACTCATATTACTTATTAAACTTGATCTTAACCTGGTAGACTAGGTAAATGCCAAACATAGGTTATCCTGATGACAACTGAGGACCTTATAATATTCCCAAATTCCCATAGCTCACTACATATACTTTGTAGATATCTACAGCCGACCTATCAGAGATACTCTTCCAACTTTTGGGAATACAACCAGGTCTGAATAAAAGTCAAAACATATAGAAATGTAAAACTTCATAAATAGGGTTAGGTTGGGTGTTGCCTCTCTCAAGAGCATATATTTTGAGCACTACCAAACAAGTATGTCAGGATATTATGTAGGTGTGGAAGATATCTACATAGATGTGTAAGAAGCTGGTGATCTATTGATTATTTTCTTCATACCCAAAACTTCATAATGATCTTCATTTCCTACAATTATTGGTAAGTTGATATGCATGACATTGATGAATGAATAAGGCTATCATAATCTCCTAGATATGCCTCCAGAATAAAAATGGCATTCGTTAGTTTGGCATTTCAACCAAGTAAATTCCAGAATTGTAATATATTGCCATATCACAGTATTTTCTTACAGACAGCAAGAGGACCCTTCAATTTTTATGTTTTGTATAATCTTAAATGTGTCATTACAGAATATAATCGAAAAATATTTTTAAGATTGATTACTTATGAATCATTGCTATTAATGATGAACATGAAAGTGTATATCTATCATAATCATTTATCAAAAAACATTTAATGCTGAATTCTTTATGAAGTCTGAATAAAGGTAATTTTGCTATTGTTCCGGACTGCTCAAGTCCTGAAAATGCAAGAACAAGTGTGCTCTCACAAAGTTTGGTTACATTAAAAAATAAATATATAATTATCATCATAACCTAAGGGCCTTGACAAGTCTAATTCCCTGGATGATTATGATTTTATTAAACAACTACTATATTGCCAGGACCTATATTCAGTGAAGTAAATATTAATAGGAAGACTCCTAGTCTACATATTTGAATGTTTCCAAGCATATAGTATGTATGAGGAGAAAGAACAAGTCTATGGTGGATAAATATGCATTAATAATCATTTATCTACCTTTCTTTTGTAAAGTTCAATAGTAATTTACAATCATTTCTGACCCCTGACATGCAAAGAAACCTTTATTCTCATTCATTAAAATGATTGACAATATCTCATATTTGTGACCTATGTCAGTGACCTAGATAGGTCAGAGGTCAATTACATATAACAAAAAGGTTAGTAACATGTTTTCTATCATGCTTTATAGACTGACATGCTTCACAACACTGTATTTGTAAAATGTTCACCACAAATGCATTTTTTTCATTTAAATTATATTTTTCAACTTTTTTTCTTAAAACGTGAATAATTCAAATTGCCCAAAGATTTCAGCTTGGCACCTGGCAGATTTGAAATCAGAAGATTCAGGAGATAAAAAATCCATCCAAAAACATTGTATGTACGCCATGTCAAGGTTAAGCCCAAAAATGGGCTTTGGCAAACAGACTACATGGGAAGTTGCCTGGTGTAACTGAGTTGTTTGGTGACTTTACCATCGATTCTCCAGGTTACCCATAGCCCATGGCCGCTAAGGTCGCTTAGTGGGTATGGCCCTTAAGATTAAAGATTACATTGGAACGTCCCACGGCTGCAAACTTCAAAAACTGCTGGAAAACAGTAGGTCAAGCATTCTGTAATTCCAGAACTCCAGTCACATCCCTCAATGCAAGCATGGATCCAAGGGCGTGTCAAGGGGGTCCTGATGCCCCCTTTGGTGCAGATTTATACTCAATAAAAAGAGAAAAAAACATTGCACTAGCATGTGCCAATGTGTAACCTTTTAGTAATAATCTTATTAGCAGACCCCTGCTGTATCTGCCTCTTCAATGACATCCCAACTCATACAGAATTTACTTGTTTTTTCCAGATTGATTCAGTGCTAGCAGGAACTGACCATAGTACCACTGACCATGTTGCCGGTGACTCTCACTCTCGGAAACCAACAGCTGGTCCTGCAGCAAATGAGACCAGAAAAGGTTTTATCTTTGTTTATGTTTAATTTGATCAGACAAAAATGTTGAATACAGATCCTGTGCACTTTTTAGAAGAAGAATAAGGCTTTATTCCAAGGGCTGATTTGTAACAAGGAAACATTTCCTAGTTAAATTTGATTGCTGTTATGCACATTTTTTGCACATCTTCACCCTTAAAATAAAACTATTTAGAATGCTGTAAATAACCTGTGGCCCATTGCACAATGAGTTTCATAATAGCGAAATTAATATTATCAACGAAAATAATATTTTCGTAACAACGATCGTTTTGCAACAATTTTTTTCTATATTTAGAATGCTCCCAGTGCCCCGTCGCATAACGGGTCTCGCTGTAGCGAACATTGGCACATTTCAAAAGACCTCTCCCTGTTCAACAGGGAGCGAATCCACCTTTCATCCTTACAGGGATGGTTTGACCACCCCTTTTCTTTCATGTCCCGGGGGGACATTTTGGGGTGTTAATTTTAATATTCTGTTTTCAGCAAATAATAGCAGTGTCCCTCATCTTATAAAATATATAGGAGGTAAGTGGCGGAAATGTATTTATCAATCAATTAAATTAACTTCAAAGTGTGTGAAAAACCATCGCAACAGGGACAATTGGCACATTCCAAAAACAAGGAGAGAAAAAAACAGCAGAAAAAAACGAATCCATCCTTAATCGCTCCCTCTTGCGAGAGTTTGGTTATGCGACGGGCCACAGAGAGCTGTAACTTTTACTGAATTGTCTCTAATTTTTCTCTTTTTACATCAATTTACAGAATTCAATTCCATTCATTAGAACCAGAGATATTACTATTTTTGTAAAATCATAACAACGAAACTTTTTGCTAAGATATCTTAACTTGATCCTCACAACGAAATTCTATTGTGTAACGGGCCACTGTAATCTTTGCAGGAACTATAGTCCTACAGTGCCCTTTTAATGTCAATTTACATAAAAAAAAAAGATATAACCATTTTCCAACAAGGATCATCTTAACAAAGTTGTCCTTGTTAGGACAACAATCTTAAAGTTGTCCTTATTAGGACAACAATCTTAAAGTTGTCTTTAAGTTTTCTTTGTTATAGTCGATCATTGTACAGTGGGCCACTAGTATACTACAGATAATTATCAAATAATTGTTATCATTATATCCATCTACAATGAACGAATGTTAATATACAAATAATGATAAATTCAATTTCTATACTAAAGCATTGGGTTTTGTCAACATATTACCCATCATGCATCCTGTTTTAGACTAACCTGCAGGTAGAACTTAAGAAACTGGCTATACGTGGTTGGGAGAATTGCCAAGTATCCCCTTGATCTGTACTATGTACTCATGAATTCAGAACAATTCAGAAAATTACCCCAAATATAGGCCGGATAATCCCAGATGATCTGTGCCAATAAGGATGTGACTTGGTCTAAAACTGGGACAGGAATCTCATTAGGTTATAGGGGATGAGTCCTGCATGCATTGACTTATTTTAGTTTTCAGCTCTGCAAAATTGTTAGTAGACTATCACCTGCTACTTAGATAATGAAAAGGATTTCGTTGCACTGCTGTGAGTGATGAATTGAAAATCATGATAATATAGCATTTACGATTTCTATGTAAACTATTGCAAAATTTAATTATTATAGAGAGAGCAAGCTTTTCACTTCTTCTCAATGTTTTATACAGTATTATCAGCCTGTTAAGTGTTCTAACACAGAAAGATAAATGGGAAATGTTTAGATAAATGTTATTGATTATCATCCCAAACCAGCAGTGGATCTCGAATCTAAAACTAGTATGAAACATCACCAATTTAAAACCAAAATTAAATGATGACTTAGGACAAGTGCAGAACATCCCTTATTTAGGAAATGGTACCACAGTGACACAGGTTTGTACTTAGGGCAATTGTTAGCTGACTTTGATCGCCAAGTAAGGGTCACCAATAAAAAAGTCTAGTGGGTATGGGGCTTAATACTTTGAGAATGTTTAAATGTTGAACTGAACTGACTCTGTTTATGTTGAAGCTGACTGAGGCCTATGCCTTGGTGTGCACTGAGGCCAGCCTTAATGATGATATAGGATGGGATGAGTTTACCTCTGAAGAATGCCTATCAACCCTAATGAACAGCTTGAAGAGCTTCGAGTTGACTGACCCCATCACAGGAGAGCTGCGAGCTTTCATTATACTGACCCCCACCCTCTTCTCTCGAACCGATCTGCCCATATGGGTAGACGGGTTCTACTTCTGTGATCCCCAAATAAAGGCTGCCATCTCTAAGTCTGTGGTCGAACTATGTTTCGATCTTGCTGCAGATCTTGGTTATGAGGTAAAGGGAAGTTTTGTAATCTACTCCTACAACTAAGATTATTTTCCTAGTTCCTAGTTCCTATCTTAAACATATGATGTTTGTCAGTTATGGTTAACTGTCAGGTATTGAATGTCTTAAGGATAGACAACACCTCTCAGCGCCAAATTCGCGGGACTTACTTTAAATATGCATATTTCATTCTATCCCTGTAGCTTAATTATGTGTTTCATATCATAGAATAGCAGTTTAAAGACCCTAACTGCCAATATAAAATTGATTAACGTGCGTTGATAAATGCCTATATGATTGTGCAAGATTTTCAAAAAACGGATTTTAGACTTTTATTTTTTGAACAAGGATATCTTGCTTAATATTGCATGTAAAGACTTAAAATTTTTAGTATAAGTAGAAAACATTCATTCACAGGGAAGCACGTCTCAGATTTTTTATTAAGGGCTTACTTTTTGTTTTATAAAATGTAGAAATTAATGTTTGAAAAATTTACAAAAAGTTTCCCGTTTTTTAACATAAAATAAAAACCAAGACCTATTTCAAAATTTTGAGACATGCTTCCCTGCATCCAAACGTTATTGACTATCTCTCAAAATTTCATAACTATCCATCAAGTAGTAGCTGAGATATTCATGTTCAAAAAATAAAAGTTAAAAAATCAGTTTTTCATCTTTAATTCCTAAAATCCTCAAGTAATAACAAAATACTTTATATCAAAAGATATATGATAAAACCTGTATTGTTGTAGCATTACCAGACAGCGCGCAATACATATTACTGTGAATGGCCCTCTGAGAGGTGTTGTCTATCCTTAATGAGAGCATTACTATAATAACTATATAATGTATGTCCTAAATATTAATCCTTCTGTAACAGCAGGAACAATATCCAATACGCAACATTATTTTACTGTCGCCTGCCCTATTCATTGTGACTGCACATATGTATATATTGAGTTCTGAAACCATTTTTTTGGTATAATTAAACCATACTTACTTGTACAAATGATTTTCAGTATAGGTAAGGTGATAATGCTTATCACACATACATTACAATATATATATATATGTATATGTTGGCATCCCCCAGTGGTATCCTGACCAGTTACCATTTACCATCCACTGAGATGTCTTTCTTCAGGAGTTTGTGGTGAATGCCTTCGGTGAAAGCAGCCGTATGCATCTGCTGCTGACTGAAGGTTTTACACCAATTGGCTGCATCCCAAAAAGTGGATACCTGCAAGGGAAGGGATGGGTGGATGGTTTCATCATGTGTAAACACATCAAGCAGGTATACACTTTATCAAGAACGTGTTATAAAAGTGGGAAAAAAAACTTAATGTATCACATGCAGTAAACAACAGCTTACTTTCTAAGGTTGTTCTTTACCTAATAAGTGATGGAATAAGAGGTAATAGGGAGTTTTAGCAACCACCATACATCACGATACATTGATGTATCTCAAAACTTTCAAGCCACATTACAGACTAGTTACAGATGTCACTGAGAAAGGAATGTACTTCTAACGACTTAATTTTGGCATGAGTCATTAAACGCGAGATAAGAGATACTTCGCATTTGTGTTTGCATTATGGGATGAGTTGGAGTTGCTAAAACTCCCTAATGATGTCCTAATTCATCAAAAAAAATTACCCTCTCCGTGAACTTTGAATTTTGTAATTGGAGTAAAGATTATAAAGACATCTTGTAAAGGTGACCTTTTCAAAATTGTAAAGGTCACCTGGAAGCTGTTTTGAATGTCCAGAAAAAGTCGTGTGAATATTATCTTTCTGTTACCTTTATGGTATCTTAATGGTCCTATTTACAAAATATGGAATCATTAAAGGTCAAATTTAATGAGTAGCTGATACCTTTCAAACTAAATTGGATAATTGAAACATTATTTTGTTTTTCCAAGTCTATATTCTTTTCACATCTTTTCAACAGGGATCGAGAGAAAATAAGTATATTAGTCAAAAGGACCAAGTGAGCGGACTTCCAGTTATATCAAGTGGGACCTCATCTAACCCGTTGCCAGGTAACATGGGCCTACTCTGTTACTTTAAGCAGAAACCTCGCTTGACCTCTATGCCTGTCAGTTTTACCCTCAAGTCAGGCATCAAGGCCACAATAGGGTACATCCAAGAGGACGAGATACCACAAGTATATGAAATGTTCAGAGAAGCTGCGAAAGAAGGGGAAGGTTACTCCACTGATGAATTTCAAACGCTGGAACTTTTCCGCTATTACATCGTTGATTATGGACATTCATTTGTTGCTAGAAATGAGGAAACATCTGAGATCCTGTTTGCCGCTTCCATCACACCCAACTCCTTTTGCCGCTCCATGGACCCCTTGTATTGTGACCACTACATAGTTGTGAATCCAAAACAGAGAGGGAAGCGGCTAGGTTTTCAGGGTTCGCAGATCCTGCACATGATCTCTAAGTCACTTGGTTACACGGGAGTGATAGTAGACTACCTGTCAGACAACCTACCATCTATGAGGATATTAAAGGTTCTAGGTCATACCCCTGCAGCCAGAATCCCGAGAGGAGCCATAGGAAAGGATGGGAAGATGTTGGATGTAATGGTAGAATATGTATACCTCACGCACATGCCATCTTTAGAGAGTAAACTTTGAAATGTTATAATGTAATTTTTTTCAAATTGTCATGTCGTGCTATATAACTATAGGCAGTATATTCTCAGAATTGGTTTAAAAGTTTCTACCACACTTTTTTGTTTTTTCTGTTACTTAATAAAATGTCACCATGATCTTAATGTCTGATTAATAAATCAAGTCAGCAATACTCTGCATTGGGATTGATGTAGCTTCAACACTTTTATTGATTAAATGGCATATACCGCTGCATTATTATTCTTGGAGGTTGAGACCTAACCAGAATGTTATGATAACGTTCTGGTGAGGTTAGGTCAAGATCAAATTAAGGATAGACAACACCTCTCAGGGCGCTATTTATGGTATGTCAAATTGCGTTCTCTCTATTCATAGTACAAGAATATAGTACATATCCAAAGGTGGAACTTAATCTTCTCTATCTTTTTATATAAAGTATTTTGTGATCACTTTATAATTTCAGAAGTAAAGGGTGAAAAAAACTTTTCACTTTTAGTTTTTGAACATACATATCTCAGTAACTACTTAAGATATTACTACTAAATTTGGACTGCTTGACAATAAGGTTATGATGGAGGGAAAACTGTCTCAGTTTCTTTATTTAGGTCCTAGTTTTTGATTTATGTCAAAAAACGGGAAACTTTTCATTATTTTTTTCAATATTATTTTCTAGATTTCATAAAACAAAATCTAGGACCTAAATAAAAAATCTGAGACATGCGTCCCTCCAAATGAATGTTAGCTATATCCTGTGAAAATTTTATATCGTTTCATCAAAAACTAAGGGAGATATCCATGTTCAAAAAATAAAAGTTAAAAATGCGTTTTTGGTATTCCCAGCAAGCCTATACAGGCAATTCTCCACATATTAAAATATGACCTATATGGGTAGTTGGGTCATCAAAAGAGTATTTAGTGATATAAGACTCATTATTACATTCTAGATATTGAATGATATAGACCCATTTTAAGAGAGCCCCACAAATTGGCCGCTGAGAGGTGTTGTCTATCCTTAAACAGAATGTCATTGTGACATTCTGATTAGGTGAGGTCCAGACCTCACTTAAACAGAACATTGTTGTGACTTCCTGACCAAGGGAGACCCCAACAGCACATAAACAGAATGTTATTGTGAAATTCTGATTACGTCAGGTCTTAACCTTACCTAAACAGATGTTACTGTGACCATCTTATTGTGTAAGGTGTTGACCAAACCTAAACAGAGCACTATTGTGTCAGCCTCTTTAAGTGAGGTCTCAACCACACCTTAATAGAACATTATTGTGACATCCTTATTAAGTGAGGTCACAATATTAATCTAAAAAATAATGTTTCAAGAACGTTATCAGAACGTCACATTGTAGCATGGCAAAAGTTTGTTGCAGCGATGTAATTGGGAGTCATCAAAAGAATGTTGCTGCAACCTTACAATGTAATACGTAACTAGAATCAATCCAGAATGTTGCTGCAACATTATTAGATCGTCATATCCTTGTTCTAGAGTAAGTCTTATTAAAATTCTAAAGGGTTGGGGATTTCCTTCTAAGGGCAGATATGGGATTCCCCATTAAGTCCCCTTGCTATGTTTTACATAAAGGGATTTCCCTTAAAAAGTGATATAAAATACAAGTTTTTTAATGTCCAATAATTGTGTGTAAACTAAAGATTTTCCTGCCAGTTTGTTTACTTGATAGTGCAAGTAGTTAATAACATGCTGAATTTGATTTCAGTGAAAAATAACTTCTGCACTTATGTGCATGATTTCCTTTAGGTTCAAACCACTTTTACTGATTAATGGAAACATATACTTGAAACAGTTGATTCTTTTAAATATCTGGCATAACTTTAGATTGTGACCTTAAAGGAAAGCTTGCACATGAATTCATGAAGTGCTTATTTTGGTGTATTTAACTTAACTTGATTTTTGAGTATTCTCAAAACTTTCCAAATATGACAACTTGAAAATGTCGAGGTCTTTGGGAATTATTTTAGGAAAGAAATTTATTTTTGGGAATTCCGTGAACGCTAGGCTGCTCAGTACTCCCCTTGCAGGTCAAAGCTATGGGAAATCCTTTCAAAGTTACTTTGGAATTCCCTGATTAATAAATGGTTGCAGATGGATATATATTTTTATTCATTATGAGTTGCATTAGGTCAAATATATATACTCTTAACACATATTCTACAGGGCTGGGGATTCCCTTCTTAGGGTAGATGGGATTCCACAGGAACTCCCCTTGCTACGTCATAAATTGGGGGATTTCCCTTAAAAATGTAACAAGATACTAGATTTTTAATGTCCCATAGCTGTGTGTAAACTAAATATTTTCCTTCCATTTTGTTTACATTGATAGTGTAAGTTGTGAATAACATGCTAAATTAAAATTCATTGAAAAATAACTATCCTGCAGTTATGTGCAAGGTTTACTTTAAGTTTAATCGTGACTAAAATTTCCTCTCATACAGTCACTATACTTTTTCGAGACTCAGACCTTATATAAAAAGGTTTACTGCCTTAAATATTTATGAAATGAAAATCCTACCATACGTTAATTTTGGGGACATATTTTATATGTCAGCAGGACAGGAGATTTTGGAGAAATTGAATGAAATACAGTATAGAGCTTGGCGTATATGTCTGAATGCTGCACCAAGGGTAGACAGGTTTGTACGTCTGGCAGAAGCAGGCCTTCCTATGTTAGCTTTAAAGGGAGCCAAAAGCAATGTTGGGTCAACATTTTGTAAATCCTTTTAACTCTTGAAATATATTCCATAGCCATAACCTAGGCCTGTGGTAAAATATAGACTGTCAATAAAGACTTTAACTACATCAAAAAGCAGTAAAACTTGTCCATGGTCAATTTTGGTGACCCACCAAAATTGGTTTGTTTTTGCTGATAGGGCTGCCATACATCATTGCTGTCTATGGGCATAAATGACACAAGTATTATGGAATTCACATAAAATTATAGTTAGTTATCATGATATATACTATACCGATCACTAAAGTTAGACTTTTGGAATGTATTTTCATAGTTATTTGAGTTTGCAAAAATTTGTCATATTTTGTCATACCATTGCTTTTGGCTCCCTTTAAGAAGGACAGCCCATTTACGTAATTACAAGTATAAAGCCCCATACCCACTAGGCGATCTTCCCAGCGACCGCCAACCACTGATCCAGAGAGTCGATGGCAGAGTCGCCGGGCAACTGGATTATCTATGGATCGCCCAGTGACTCCCTGTGGGTTCAGTGCAGATTCTGGGAGACGAACGACGGACGACGTGATCAGCGGGAAAATATTCAGGAAAATCACCGAGAGATTATCAAACTTACCTGATATTACCATTGCCCGGTGATGACGACGGCCGTTCTTCCTGTCACCCATCGCCCGGCAACAGTAAAATTGCCTACTGGGTATGGCCCTTTAGAGATCTCGTCAAAATGAATATTTGGATGCCAGAAATATTCCAACTACAGTTCATCAGGCACCTGTGCTTAAACATATATTACAAAACTAAGTGCTTTTGATAGGAGTGTTCTTGCAAAAGGTGCCAAAAAGTGGAACACTCTTGACGTTCTGGTTGGGAACATTGACACTTATCCCAAGTTTAAAATTGAACAAAAAAGGTGGTTAAAATCAATAATACCAAACTAAGCACCTAGGCATAATTATCATACATATATCAGCCAATTACTTTGTGTTAAATCCTGTATTACATGTCTTAACTGGTCATTCTATTTTTTTTGGACTTCACTAGATTACCATGTTATGATCATACTGTATATAATTATGTTATTATAGTTTTTTATCCTTTCTATATTTTCCTAAAATCATATTTTACCTGTTGTCATGTTACTATCATCATGACTAATTGTAATGGTGGACGCAAGTTAAAAACAGTCATAGGCCGATTCTTGTATCAGTATCCAGAATAAATAAAAGAATTTTTTTTAAAACATAATCCTGATAAGGCTTCGCCAGACCCTCCCCATTGCCTAGAATTAAACAATTTTATCAATACTGAAAAATGTTTCTTAAATACAAGATATGCATTCACAATCACGTTCTATATATGAATAAACAGATCAAGTTCTGCACTATGGTATCATTGTTATTGCATCATTCTACTTTGTGTAGCTAAACCGCCATAGGCAGTTTAATATGACCAATTTACATGGGCTCAAATGGGAGCTTGTCCGTCCAGCAGTTCTGGGCCTCAGTTGCACTCTAAGTGGCGTGGTCTGCAATCTCATTTATAGGGCCATGATAGGGCTGTTATACATCATTCTCACTAAAACTGCTGTCACCTAGAGCCATGGTTAATACAAGTGGACACCCCTTATGAGCCCCAATCTACACTCTTCTCATGAACCTATGCATTGCAGTGTAGAGGCGTCTAAACAGAGGTGGCGGGAGAGCTAACATAGGGTTATAGAGGGAATGGGCTGACAGCTAAGGACTAGCCTTGTTTTTAAGTATCTTTGGTTTATAGTACTAGCCCAGGCTTTTGATATATGTTGTATCATTATGAATGCTCATGTGGAAAATATGTTTTGACATTGATATTTGACTATTTCAGTGAAAAAAAAAAAACTTCATAAGAAACAAATTCTGTAGCTTTGACACAGTATGAGAACCCCTTCAGTTCCCCTGTGAGTATCCAGGCTGAGCCATTGATTGCCAATTGTAGCCAATTAGCAGGGGCTCAAAAGGGGTGTCCAGACATATAATCCCACCACCTGCATTCCTGGTACCGGTACTAGCACTAGGTGGCACCAAGCTTAGTGAGAAGGATGTATACAGGAGTAAAGGTCCGGCCACATCCAACAACTCAACTCAACTCGATAGTCGTAGCTGTGAGTGGCGCCAGAGCCTACGACTGCCTGGTCATAGGGGAAACTATGGCCTGGCCATGGGTTAAAGCCCCAGCCACAGGCACAACTAAACTCAACGGTCGAGGTGAGGTGAGTTGGTCTCAGTCCTGAAGTGTGGCATAGGTCTACGACTGTAGTCTTAGTGTTTCCACCAACAGTTGAGTTGAGTCGTAGAACTTGAGAAGTAAAAGATGAACGACTAGTCTGTCAAGTCTTAGGGGTGTGTGCAGTACATGTTCTTATATTCCATGTGTGCTACGTACTACAATAATTGGGTCATACATTATGGCATAGTGGAGTTTTTTGGCTAAGACTGTAATATGGCTGCCCCAATTTATATATTTTTGTAATACTTATACCAATTTGTACCTATGACTGTGTGCTGTATATATACGGGTGCTGGTGAGGCCTGGTGGTGGGGGCGTGGCTATTTGTGTCAGTCATTGGTCACGGTGACTGACCAGCCTTCATAATTATAGCGGCCCGCTCCAGCTGCTATTCAGAGAACCTTTGGCTGGCATACAGAGACACAAGGTAAAGGCCTGTGTCCTGTTCCTCCTATATCTGGGCTAAATTGGTGTCCAGTTTACAAGACCCAACTGTCAGTGCATAGAGACGTTTTGTTGTTTACGACGGTCAAGTTGAGGTGAGTTGGGTAGTGTGGCCGGGGCTTAAGACTCAACCGTTGTGGGTTTGGGCTATGATGCTATGTACAAATATGTACTGCACCCACCGGAGGATCCAGTCATACGTCTTCATCAACATGTAGGCTCTTTTCAACATGTAGGTCTGGCATGTAGGACTCAACTCAACTGTCTTAATTATATAGGTTAAGCCAGGTTAATTGAGGGCCATGGTAAAATATGGACTGTGAAAGCAGGCTTTAACTTCATCAAAATACAATAAACCATGCCCCTGGCCCATTTTGGTGACCTGTTTATAAACAGTGCTTTCAACAGGCAGGAAAGACAGGAGCTTTATGGAATTTAAGTTAAATTCAATTTAGTTTTCATGGTTTAAACTGTACCACTAGCTAAGATTAGACTCTTACAATATTTTTCTATAGTTATTCAAATTTTGAAAATTTAGTCACATATTAGCACAAAATTGCTTTTGGCTCCCTTTAAGCCACAGTGTGCTAGAACTTATATCACACAACATATCTTTTATCTGTGCTACTGGCTGACCTAATTTGTACCAGATGTGTCATTAAAAAGAAGTCAGACAAAGGTCTGAATATTTTTTATAAAAATCATGAAAGGGATATAGAATATAGACAGAGAATTTATTTACAGTATGTACAGAATGATAAGCCTTATTTCGCAGATCACCATGCCATGCATTAGGGCCATTAGTGAGTTGGTCCACCATAATGGGTATGGCCTGTCGTGTTGCATATCATTCCTGTTTGATGCCTTTCACAAATATGTAAGGGGCTGCCGCTTCCTCCAGTGTACATTACAGATCCTGGCTGAACTGGTAGCAGTTGTGTAGAAAGGCTTATGTCAAGGATTCCATCAGGTAGGTTATTTTCTATTTAAACAGAAACGATCCTCCCCTTCGAGTGGCCCATCTGATGGGACCTCCTGTATGGGCAGGGGCATTTTCATATTAGATATTGGTATAATTGTTTACGAAGTGCCCATGGTGAAGGGTCTATATACATAAGGGGGTTTTACACCTGTGCGGCTTGAGCTGCGATATCAGCTTTGCATGAGGATATCAAAGAAACTTCAAATACAAGGATGATATAATTGTTTTAAATTGGTTATTTTGAGTATTTCACACATTTACAACCAAGAATTGTACCTGGAATATGTGTGACTTAACTGCGACATTGTCTTGTCGCAGCTCGTGATGCATAGTGTAAAACCCCCTTTAAGGACAGTTTACCATCAGGGGTCAGTGACCACAGGAGTGTGCTACCCCTCTGATCACACCAGGGGGTCGGTAGTGGCCAGTTTGAGGGGAACCCTGGAAGTAGATGTGCAAATTCCTGATATAACTACTTGCTTATGCTAGTAACAAATACCAAGAGGCGGGTTTGGGTAGAAAGGTGGTATTTATATCACAAGACTGGCCCTAGTGTACATAAGTGTCTAACCACAACAAGAATATCCGGTACCAGAAACAGATAACAACTGTATAGCCGTAACAACAGGCTAATAATTATAACAACATGAAGAAAAAATTGTTGCTCCGTGAACGACGACGTGCAGAGCGGAGGAGCCAGTGGACGCGCGTGACGTCATCGTGACGTCACGCGCGCTCGTACCCCGGCAACCAGCCTAGCAACGCTGGTGACGTTATACCGTGATAATGGGATTATCCCGCAATAACTACTTGCTTATGCTAGTAACAAATACCAAGAGGCGGGTTTGGGTAAAAGGTGGTATTTATATCACAAGACTGGCCAAAGACACCCAAACCCGCCTAACCAAGGCTAACAGCGAAACGTTTGTCCTTAATTAGATCTGCCCTACTTGCATCCGTCAGATACCTAAACACACAATTTGAAGCCCATAAGCCCCTGGCTTTGACATCCTCAATGGATAACCCTAATCGAGACATATGGGAAGCCCCACCCCTCCTCATGCTATGAGAAGAGAAATTTGTACTGTCCACACCTGCCCCCTCTAAGGCATTACTCAAACGTTGGTTGAACCAGTAAGGGGTAATAGGGGTTAGTCCGCTAGGGGAGGACAAACAGAAAATGTAATCCTCTCCCCGTGGCCTAGCTAGTTTAAAAATCTCTTTCACCCAGTACACTGGGCATAATAAACTATTTACGTTTTCAGCTACAGGTATAAACTTACAACTTGAACCCAAATTTAAGGTTTTGCTTGACTTAATCCTTAACTCTAACCCCCATGGAAAAAACTTGAAATCCAAAGCTCTCAAAGTATGCTCCGAAAGGCACAAATTTGAGACCCTGAGTAGACACCGGAACCCTAGGGTCAGGGCCGCCCAAAACACCAAGTCATTGAAACCCAGAACGTTAAGGTTGAGAAAGATTACTTCTAACAGTGGCGGAGTCAAGGGCTTGGCTTGCCCCCGGCCCGCTTTACATAACCTCTTTGCCCCCCGTAATGCCACCCTTATTTTGAAGTCGGAATACTCCACTCCTTTCGCCCCCAGGCGCTTAAGAAAACTAGACAAGCCTGACAAGTAACACGTTAAAGATGAGTAGGCTAAGAAAAACGACATGTAGGCTATGTAATTAACAATTACATCAACTGTAGTTGGTATAATCTCGAACCCAAACTGGTTACAAAAGTTCAAATAGCATCTCTCCTGGTAAAGTCTAGTCCTCCTGGTAGAGTCTGACACGGAATTTTCCTGTAGCTCCTGTTTCCTCTCCTCCAGATCCGTCAGGGTCAGACCTGAAACAGTTGTTACAACACATTTCAAAGACCCGGATAAGGTCAAGACTCAGCTCGAGCTTTTCAGGGGTCAAGGACCTGGACAAGGCATCGGCCAGGACATTGTCTTGAGAGGGAACATACACAGCGAAAATATCAATGTTGCAAATAAAACATAACCAAAAAATTTCCCTTAGCCAGGACATGCAAGTGCGGTTGGAACTACGGCCCGAGTTGATCATGTGCATGACCTGTGTGTTGTCTGTGATCACCCTGATAGTACCGTCGCGTCTACCTGGGGCCCACCTCTGCAGACCCAAAACTATCGGCCAGAGCTCATAAACATTTATGTTCTTGGGCACACTAGTAAAGATCGGGGGGCAGAGCTGATGGTCGTGAACTGCCAGGGTGTCTGAGCCAGCGTTATCCCAGGTGCCGAAGGCCCAGTCCTCCCCACACCACAGGCCAAACCCCACACTGGAAGAATCAGTAATGATGTCTGCAACCACCTCCCTTCTAATGATCTTTGCGCTACCATTAAAGATCTGGGCAAATCTTCGCCACCACGATAGGTCTGCCATGATCTCGTCACTCAGCTTGATGCTTTTGCCCCTTTTACACTGCATTTCTAAGTCAAAAATCCTCCTGCTGAAGGTTCTTCCCCCCCGTATGACGCAGGCACAGTGGGAGACAATTCCCCCCAATCTCTCTAGTTGCTTCTTACTTGCCCTTCCTTTCCTCTCTAAGGAGTCTATCAGATCCATCAGCTTTGCTATCTTGCTTAGGGGGAGGGAGAGGCTCATGCTGACAGAATCAATTTCAATCCCAAGAAAGGTGCATACCCTGCATGGGGAGGTAACTTTCTTCCAGCTGACATTAAACCCAATGCATCTGAGGACCGAGAGCAGTGTCTGAAGGGCCTCCCCGCATTCTTCCTTGGTTTTACCTAGTACCACAAAATCGTCTAAATAGTTAACCACTCTCCTGACTCCCCTGTCTCTCGCCATGCTGACCACCAACCTTGAAAGTAGATCGAAAATGTAAGGGGCGCAGCGCAAACCAAAGCATATGCGATTATCTACCATGACCACTTCCCCCTCCCGAAGTCCCATCTCAAACCCTGGAAGGGCGTCTGGTCGGGCCTGACACAAACTGACCGATAAGCGGACTCAATGTCCGCGACGGCCATGAAGTCACCTTCTGTCAGTTGTTGGGAAACGGAATCAACTGAGTTATAATTGAAAGGCCTACAAGTTGTCCCCATGAAGTTGTTGATGCTCACGTCCTCCGGCCTGCTACAATCTGTAATGGGCCTGAGGCCACCGCTACTCTTTTCCACCGCCCCTAGGGCGTGTATGCATTTTGGACTCTCTTTAGCAAGACTGACCTTGCCGTCCGCCAACTCTCTACTGAGTAAGCGGTCCATCTCTTTCTTAAATTTTGAATTAGTAATGGAGGAATAGTTGCTGCAATCGTAACTTGACGAGCAGTTATCATCGACTATTGGGAACCCATCCACCAGGCCCGACCAGACCTCCTCCCTATCTGTGTCGCCTAAGGTGCAACTCATGGCCCACAGATGTGCGGCCACCCTACATGGTTTTAGCTGACTAGGATGCTCGCCTATAACGTGTACACAGGAACAAGTACCTCTAACACAGCTTTCATAAACACAAACTGACCTCCCTGAACTACTTGGGGGTGGGTGAAAAACAACATTTTTCTCGGACGACAATTCAACACTGTCACTTTGCAAATTAACAATATCACAATCTGGCTCGTTAAGGCCAGTAACAACATCACACTCAACATCTGGAACAGACATATTATGTACATGCAAGGATTCAGTTTCGGGGTCTATGTCAACACTTCTACCAGTTTCAACATTAGGCAAATTAGAAACATTGGCAGCCACGTTTGACTGTCCCACATTGCGGTTGGCCAACCCGTCGGCCACCTGCTCGAGTATGCTGGAAGAGGTGATTTCCCCAGCGTTGTCTGAATCCATTCCATCAGTGGTAGAGCTCCGAGCGTTGCAAGAGGGATCAGTTTGTTCCATGTTTCATTTCCTCTCCCCCACAACCGCCCAGCTCCTTTTCTGGTTGTTCCTGTTACAGGTGAATGCCCCATGGTTGGTGAGTCCACACAACTTGCATGCGTGGCGGTATTTGCAAGAGTGTCGGTTGCAGTTAGCCTCCGAGTTGAAGTTGTAGCACAAGTTCTGAGCCTTCTTGTCCTGCTGCCCCCTCTTGGAACCAGTGGTACCCTCATAGGTAAAGTACTTTAACACATTCGAGGTGTCCACCTTCCCAAAACTCTTGATCCCTTTGTCACCCGCCGTCTCCCTGACTGTTTCGTCGTAGGCAACGAGGGTGTCAACTCGAAAATTTTTGGATTCGGCCTTTTCTGCCAACAGTTCCACATGGGACAACAACCCACTGATGCTCTTCCCCTTACGATAGGCTTTCCTGATCGTAGCTATGGACACAATCATCAATTTTTCAAAAGAGAGAATTGAGTCACCTTTTTTCATGTACTTCCCCTGGCAGTAGCGCTTGGCGTGCTTCTCCTTCTCTTTCTCCTTCTTCTTCTTGTCATCGGCCTTCGTCTTGGTCTTGCTTTTCTTGCGGCGAGTGTCGTCCTCGGATTCCGACTGGCTGCTCTCTGATGACGAGTCGGAACTGCTGCTCGATGATGATGAGTCAGATGATGATCCTGACGTGGACGAGGACTCTGAGCTAGCACAAGAGTCCTCCTCGGGTGACCTTTTGTCTACTGGAGGCTTGGGATTCGACTTCCCCTCCTCTTTAGACTTAGCTTTCTGCTTGTGTTTCGGTTTCGATGGTTTCTCAGCTCCGCTGTCGACCTTGACCTTCAGCTTCTTCGCCGGCTTCCGCCCAGCGCTGCGTTCAACGTCCCCGGTGATTCTAGGGTCCATCTGGAGCCAGGGCAGGTTGGGACTGGTGTTACCTGTCATCAGGCTTGCCCTGTAAGCTTCCTCCAGGTTGCGAAGACGTCTGTCAACAGAATTCTCCATGAAACCCGTGTTCAAAACCTTGGCCGACTTCTGCTCCGCCGCCATGGCCACCCCGATTTTCTCGGCGTCGTCGGCAGTCTCTTTCAACGGCTCCTCCGCCTCCAATAGCACGATTTCACGCTCACACTTGTCACCCCACGGGAACTTGTGCACTGTGTGACACCTCTCACAACCTTTAACCAGTTTCTTGCCAATGTAATTGGCCATAATCCCGAACAATTGTTGCTCCGTGAACGACGACGTGCAGAGCGGAGGAGCCAGTGGACGCGCGTGACGTCATCGTGACGTCACGCGCGCGCTCGTACCCCGGCAACCAGACTAGCAACGCTGGTGACGTTATACCGTGATAATGGGATTATCCCGCAAAACATGTGTTTTTAATACATCATTCTATATGTTGCAATAAATGTTTCTTTTATCCTTATAACACTTGATGAAAAGAGTATGATTAGATTATTTCTAAAGTGAATTGTCCCCCTTTTGAAATATTGACTTCCAGTGTATAATGGTATATGAACATTCACCACCAGCCCCACCCCTACCCCCAATTTAATCTGATATTGGACTTCTTTTTGCAAATTTCATTAACTTTGTCACATGTAAAACATGATCTTCCAGAGGTTAGATGAATAGTAATACAATGTTATAGTATAGTAATATAAAATGAATTTTACATGATTGATGAGCAATGAATAAGTTACAGATTCTTCAAAACATAGTCCAGGTCAAGTAGATGTCATGCCATCAGCGACAAATCAACTTAATGAAAAAAAAGTGGCTGGGTTTCCACCCTTCCAGTCTCTGGACAGGCTGTGAAACAGTAGGTCAAAACGTCTGTAATTCCAGAACTCCAGTCACATCCCTCAATGCAAGGGTGGATCCAAGGGGGTGTCAAGGGGGTCCTGACGCCCCCTACCCCCCTTTTGGTGCAGATTTATACTCAATAAAAAAAACAAAAAAACATTGCACTAGCATGTGCCAATGTGTAACCTTTTAGTAATTATCTTATTAACAGATCCCTGCTAAATCTGCCTCTTTAGAAACATCCTCACTTATACAGAATTTACTCAATTAGTGAACATAGATTACGCAAAGAAAAAAACACCAGCATACAAACATATGTCTTTCTTTGAAAAGGCCAACAATCTCAAACAAGTTATACATACGAGCACACGAATAACAAACAAATCATCAACCCAGATAGACCTCATGTTGACTAATGCACAATATATAAAAGAAACGGGTACGCTAGATACATTTATAAGTGACCATAGACCAATCTATATGGTCAAGAAAAAACCCAGGGAGCAAAAAATCAGAACTACCTTTGTTGGCAGGTCGTATCGCAATTATAATGCAGAAACACTAAAAGAGAAATTGAATGACCATAAGTGGGACAGTTTCTATGACAAGCAAGATATAGATGAGAAGTGGGACGTCATACAACAATGTGTACAGGCGGAAATAGACAGACAATGTCCTATAAAAAGGTCAAATTTCAGGAATACATAGCCACAATATTATGACCAACGAGATAATAAGACAAATGAGAGAGAGGGACTATTTCTACAAGAAAGCTAGGAGGAAAAATCGCGAGGATGATTGGAATATAGCGAAATACTTAAGGAATCAAGTAAACAGAATGGTGAAGCAGGCAAAAGCAGACTATATCAAAGGAAAATTAAGGGAAAATCAGGACGATAGTGCTTAATTCTGGAGGGCCATCAAAGAAGTGTTCCCCAATAAGAAAAATAAAACAAAATCAATAATTAGACTGGAAGACTCAGATAAGAATAAAATAGGAGAGGATAAAGTAGCAGAATACATAAACAGCTTCTTTGTAAATGTAGGAAACACAAAGATACAAAAACAAGACAGAGAACAAATGGGAAATCATGAAGAAATAGATGAGAGAGAAACCACTCTAAGACTGCGAACAGTCACGCAGGCTAAGGTAAATACAATCATAAAAGCCATAAACACATCCAAATCATCAGGGTTCCCACACATAAAAACAAAAGTAATAAAAGATGCATTGCTCGCCACAAATGAACAGATAACACATATAATCAATGAGTCAATAGCACAAAATCGCTTCCCCACGCAATGGAAAAAAGCAACAGTCACGCCTAAACCAAAAGCAGGAAATCATAAAGAAGTAACAAACTACAGGCCAATATCGGTGCTTCCAACACCAAGTAAAATACTGGAGAGAGTAGTACACAATTAGCTGAGCAACCATCTTGAAGACAAAAACATACTCACTAGCTGCCAATATGGGTTTCGAAAACAGAGATCAACACTACATGCAACCACCCAGTTAGTAAACCACATTAACCTAAATAGGATAAAAAAAAAACCTACACTGTAGCACTCTACATAGATTTCAAGAAGGCATTTGACTGTCTGCAATACTCTAGACTATTTGAAAAATTGGATGGTCTAAGCATTCATGAAACTCTAGTTGAGTGGATAAAGGACTACCTAAATGAAAGGGAACAGAGAACAATGGCCAATAACAAATTGTCAGAGCCTCTAACAGTAAAACAAGGAGTCCCGCAAGGCTCTATATTGGGCCCCCTCCTCTACATCATATATGTTAATGACATAGTAAAGATCATACAAAATACAAATGTGTTCTATGCAGATGACACAGTGCTATACATGAGCAGCAAAAATGTACGGCAAGCCATAGCGAAAATACAAATAGATCTTGACTGCATGCAGGAATGGTGCAAAGAAAATGGTATATACATAAACCCCCAAAAAACCAAATATATGATTTTTGCCAATACCACAGTTAAGAACCCTATAGACAAGAATAACAAACAAATAGGACTCAAGGTAGGAAACATGGAGATAGAGAGAGTTTCAACATACAACTACCTAGGTATAACACTAGATGAACGTCTAAATTTTGAGGCACATGCAAAAAACATCACAAACAGAGTCTCCTTAAAAATAGCATACCTAAGAAAAATCAGAAAATTTCTAACAAAAAAAGCGGCTCTCATGGTATACAAGAACATGATACTCCCTGTTATGGAATACGGAGATATATATCTGGATTCAACAACGAAGACCACACAAAAAAAGTTACAAACACTACAAAACAAAGCCCTTAAATGCGCATTACAGAAAGACAAACGCTACAGCACCAAAGAGCTGCATAGGGAAGCAAAACTGCAAAGGTTAAATGCTAGAAGGAAACTCACACACTGTTACACATATACCAAGTGGCCCACACACCAGGCTTTAAGGGATGGAAAGCCAGAGTGAGCATACACACTAGAAGCAGCAATAAGCATCAGCTACAGATAAAGACACCTAGAACACAAAAATTCCAAAATAGCCTAACGACAGGGGTCCAAAGCTGTGGAATGCATTACCAAAGGAAATACAAACCTCGAACAGTTATGCTATTTTCAAAATGAAACTAGAATCGTACAAAAAACAAAAAACAAAGACAAAGACAAAAACAAAAGGGGGGAAAAAAAGTAAAATAAGGAGGATTATCTAATGAAGCATCAGTTCACCAATTCACCAATCTCACCCTACATAACCTACATAACCTACATTCATCACTACATCACATCACCAACAACATCAAATCCAACAAACTGTAGCAACACCATCAAAAATGTACTCTAGCTGACATACATGACATAGTACCTTCATTGTACTTTTGGGTGACAAGTGCGCTGACCCGTCATAGTACAAGCCTGGAGCACGTTAACCTGTCACAGTACAAACCAGCAGCAGTCACCATACTTGCCAATTCTCTTAATGACTGTCATCGTACAATACGATGGCATATACGCTGACATGTCACAATACAAACCTAGGTAGTCACCATACTTGTTGCTTTCGTTGTAAACAGGTCGACGTACATGTCTACATATTTTCCGCCAATATATTATCCTTGTACTTGTATTAAATATGTCACTATACAGTCTAATAGACTAGCATGCTGTCATAATGACGAATGTGATAACCTATCTGTCATAAACTAGCTTTCTCGTCAGCCGTAATAGTTACCATCATTCTTGTCTCTAGTTTGATCTTAATCTTAGTCAATTTTAAATTTACTGTTAATTGTAGCTGTCATATTTACCAGTAAGTCTTAAAACTGTTAACTCTCAGGTCTGGCATTCTCTGGAAGATCAGTTCACACGAACTGAAGAGTTGTATGATGACATTTTATTCAGAAATAGATAATTAAAAAAAAAACTCATTTTTTTTCCAGATTGATTCTGCGCTAACAAAGACTGACCATAAGATCATGACCATGTTGCCGGTGACTCTCACTCTCGGAAACCATCAGCTGGTCCTCCAGCAAATGAGACCAGAAAAGGTTTTATTTCTAGATATATTTAATCACACTAACATCAAATAGAGCTCTGCCCCACTGTTTGCAGTATTCAGGAGGAGAAAAAGACTTTATTTCGTGGGTTTATTCTGTTGTCAAATTTTGGAATCAGCAGTGGGAGTAACAGAAAGTTTTATTATTCGAATGGTATTAATTTTAGGGTGGGAGATGAAACAAAATAGCGAGAACCAAAACCTGCCTGTGAAATATATACATATAACCAACCAAGAAGGGAGTACGAGGGGGTTATCACCCCGAGCTGGGACCCCAATATCAGCCCAAGGCCAGGGCCCAAAGGGCCGGCCCAGGGCTGATATCGGGGTCCCGGCGAGGGGTGATAACTGCCCGAGGACTCCCTTCAAGGTTGGTTATGGATTTATTATACCTTTTCTGTTAGATTTGAGCTCCCAAGGAAGGATGCACAGCAATCAGTGATGGTGGGACTTTGATGCTGCACATTTTTTAATGTTTTTTTTCATATAACTCTTTTGATATCCATCAGATCTACAAATTGTAAGCAGTAAAATGTAGCTAGGAACGTTGTTCAGATATTGCAAATGTTAGATTATTTATTTCTTATTTATTTCATTTTTGCATGAATTTTAGAAAAATAAAAAGTTTCTGTATCACACTGCAGGGCAATACAAGGCTGGTTATCACACAGGTTTGTATTACCCTGTGTTAAACTGTTAACTACTAAACTTGTATCACCCTAAGGTATAATAAGAACCTGTATCCTATATCATGATCGCAATCCCTATAGGTTCATAGATACCATCAGCATTACCTTGCTTTCTTAAAAGAAGCATGTGATGTTAAGCAACATTCTGTATGGTTCTATATTGGTTCTTGTTACGTTATTTTGATACCTCCCAATAACGTTGCTGCAACATTCTGCTGTGACAGTGCACTGCAATATTATTATTGCAAATACAACATTTATGTTCTGATAATGTTCTTCGACCCAAACAGAATTTTTTTTATAATGGTCTGTTTTGGTCCGATCTAAACCTCACAAAAAGATAACTTTATGACAACATTCTGATTTGGTGAGGTTCCAATCACACTATCAATAATGTAATGTAATAATGGCTCTCGGTGAATGATAATGCCAATTTTTGTGTTGTCCATGAACATGGTTAACATGGTTAACATGGTTTAATTGCAGTTGATGAAAAATAAATCTAATACAGACTGCAGATGTACTCAGCAATTGTTTTTACCCAGCCTGCACGCACCTATGTCTGGCGAAAGCCTGTGACAGTGTATGCTAACAAGTGCAATAACAAACGCTGAGGGTCTGCTTGGTCTGTAATATGTATAAATGTATTCAGAGCAATTCAGAAAATTACCCCAAATATAGTGCCAATAAGGACGTGACCTTAGTCTAAACCTGGGACAGCATTCTCATTAAGTTACAGGGGTCTAATGTTGTATGCATTGACCTATTTTAGTTCTCAGTTCTGCAAAATTGTCTGTGCAGTTAGCTCTGCTACTAATGATGAGTCTTGTTTACGCTACGCTGACTGTGGAATCAAAATTCATTATACCATATCATCTGATATTTCTGTGGAAAATTCTGCTAATTCTATCTATTGTAAATGCAGCTCTTCCCTTTTTCTCAATATTTCATATGGTTCCATTGGTCTGCTAATACAGAAAGATGAGAAAAATTTGAATTAAATGTTATTGGTTATCATTCCACACCAGCAATGATTTTCATAATTATCTTAAACTTCAGGTGAGACTATTTTTTTAGTACTTATTAGCATCCATATAAACAAACAACAGAGACATAGGATTCCAAGTGTGAAACATCACCAATTTAAAACAAAATTAATAATAATAGGACAAGTGCAGAACTCCCTCATTTAGATAATAGAACACAGTGACACACGTTTCTGCTTGGGGAAATCATTGGCTGACTTTGATTGCCGAATGATGGTTGCCAATAAAATCATATTAATACTTTTAGAAATACTTAAATGTTGAACTGAACTGACTCTATTTGTGTTGAAGCTGACTGAGGCCTATGCCTTGGTGTGTGCTGAGGCCAGCCTTAGTGATGATATAGGATGGGATGAGTTTACCTCTAAAGAATGTCTATCATGCGCCATGAATAGTTTGAAGAGCTTCGAGTTGACTGACCCAGGAACAGGAGGGCTGCGAGCCTTCATTGTACTGACCCCCACCCTCTTTGCTCGTACCATACTGCCCATATTGGTAGACGGGTTCTACTTCTGTGACCCACAAATAAAGGCTGCCATCACTAGATCTGTGGTTGAACTATGTGTCGACCTTGCTGCAGACCTTGGTTATGAGGTAAGGGAATGTATTGTGTCCTATTCCTAAGAGTCACATTATTTTATTAATCTTCTTGAATGTTGGACGGTTGTGAGTTATCATTTCTCATTGAGTTGTGTCTTAATGATGACAAAACTATAACAGGAGAGAAATGAATGTATTGGTTATCCTGAAACTAATAATGATAATGTGGTGAAGTTTTATGACATGTTTGACATGTTTGCATGCTTCCTCATCCCCACACCACCATTCCAACTGGAAGAACGCGTATCATGTATACATATAAATATATATATATATATATATATATATATATAACCTATAAACAAGACAATTCACATGCATTATACGTTTTATATATGTGAAATCACAACAAAACACACTTATTCACAAAAACAAATCACAAAAAAATAGAAAGCAGGAAAATGGCAGTTAGCATGTTTTCTAAACATTGATGTCATCACAACATGAACAAATATGAAATAAGAAACCCAAAGTTAACTGTCCCCTGTTTCTGATTGATTGTACTCGCACTTATTTATAATGTATACTAAGTTCACGGGTCCACATAAGAAACTACAATCTGCTGAGGTATCTTTCTTCAGGACTTGGTGCTGAATGCCTTCCGTGAGAGCAGCCGTATGCATCTGCTGCTGACCGAAGGTTTTACACCGCTTGGCTGCATCCCAAAAAGTGGATACCTGCAAGGGAAGGGATGGGCGGATGGTTTCATCATGTGTAAACACGTCAAACAGGTATAGGCTTTATCAAGGATATGTTATAAAAGTGAAAAAAACTCAATCTATCAGATATATATTTACAAACAGGGACATTAAGTACCCTTGAAGGCTATAGAGAGATCTTGTAAAGGTGACCTTTCCAAAATTGTTAAGGTCACATTAAAGGCTCTCTTAAAGGTCCCGAGATAGTCTTGTAAATATGACCTTTACATTACCTTTATGGCTGCTTAATGGCCCTATTTACAAAATTTGGATTCATTAAAGGTCAATTTTCATGAATGGATGAAACCTTTCAAAGTATATTGGATAACTGAAACATCTAAATTTTACAACCCTATATTCTATTCATATCTTTTCAACAGGGATCAAGAGAAAATAAGTATATTGGTCAGAAGGACCAAGTGAGTGAACTTCCAGTCACATCAAGTGGGACCTCATCCTTGCTGCCAGATAACATGGGCCCACTCTGTTACTTTAAGCAGAAGCCTCGCCTGAACTCTATGCCTTTGATTTTTTCTTTAAAGTCAGGTAACAATGCCACTATAGGGTACATCCAAGAGGAAGAGATACCACAAGTATATGAGATGTTCAGAGAAGCCGCGAAAGAAGGGGAAGGCTACTCCACTGATGAATTTCAAACAGTGGAGCTTTTCCGCTATTTCATTGTTGATTACGGACATTCATTTGTTGCTAGAAATGAGGAAACATCTGAGATCCTTTTTGCTGCTTCCATCACACCCAACCACTTTTGCCGCTCAATGGACCCCTTGTATTGTGACCACTACATAGTTGTGAATCAAACAAAGAGAGGGAAGGGGCTTGGAATGCATGGTTCGCGGATCCTGCACATGATCTCTAAGTCACTTGGTTATACGGGAGTGATAGAAGATTACCTGTCAGACAACCTACCATCTATGAGGATATTCAAGGCTTTAGGTTATACCCCTGCAGCTAGAATTCCGAGAGGAGCAATAGGAAAGGATGGCAAGATGTTGGATTTACTGGTAGAATATGTGTACCTCACAAATATGCCATCTTTGGAGAGTAAACTTTGAAAAGTTGAATTTAAACATTTCGAAACTTTCAATTGATTACATCTATTAACTCCTACCTTAGCATGAGTCCCATTTATTGGAATGTAAAGTTGTGTGCACAAATGTGTTACTTGAATAGGGCTCAACCAATCCCCTAATCCACAAATGAATTGAATATGAGCCTCCCAATTCTGATTTACAGTCTTCTATCTATACATTTAGAATATATGCTTATGATATAGTAAAAGAAATAAATATATGTGAAAACTTGGCTAATAAAATCTTATCAAAAGAAAATCATTGATGTCTTCTCTTTACTGAGGCATTTGATGCTGTACATTTAAAACTTAGTATCCCCCTGCCCAATTTTGGTGCTACAGGTTTGACAAAATGAGAGCACCCTTGCAAAAATGGTCCTTACGCACCCAGCCTCAATCTTCTATAAGTTACGTATGATGATTCCTTCTCTATGAGATTTTAGCTGCTTTATTGTTCAGTATTTGTTTGGCATGCCATTCTATATGTGACCCGTTTTGGTGAATTGAGTCGGATGTTGCAAAGGGACGAATTTTAGTTAGGTAAACCATCAGAAAATACCAATTCTTAGCTTTAAAATAAGGTATAGCATGTCTAGATCCGATATCTAGGGCCTGAGATAAGTTGCGACGAAAATAAAAAGAAACTATAAGAAACTGAGAAAATGAGTTCAAAGTTTTTCTTACCGCGTGCTACCGCGGTCCTCCGATAAAGCCCTAGCAACATACACTTCTAATCGATCCTTGGTAATGAAACTTTACATAGTCATTCTACACTATTCTAGCTAACAAATACCAGAAATTAATACGTTTATAGACATAACTTTTATTCATGCCGGCGCTGCAAAAAGTGACAAAAATCTGGATCTGAAACAACAACTTAACCTAGAACGGCAAGCATAAAGCATCACAATACCTCATCTTGGCAGCTTAAAAACAACTCTGTGATGACCCTATATACCCTGGGTATCCACAATGTGTCTATAAAATTTCTTGGAATGTTCATGATTGTCTTTGGTCATTAAAATAGTGAAAAGCCACTGAGGTAAAATCATAAAATCAAAAAAAGTCTTAACAACTGAAAAAAGTTAACAATGTTCAAAATAGATTTCTCAAAATAGTCCTGGGCCTGCCATGACCATGTTTAGCACGTTTACTAAGACAGCCCCTGCCCCTAGCTGGGGGTGGGGGGCCTTCCTCTTCTGAATCAGAAGAATTTGATTGCCTCTCCAGCTGTCTGACCAACTCCTCCTCCTCCCCCTCCGATCCTGATGATGTGTCTGGGGTCTGTCCTCTGCCTCTGCCTCTGCCTCTGCCTCTGCCTCTGCCTCTGCCTCTGCCTCTGCCTCTGCCCCGAATGCTCTTGAAGAGATACCACTGTCTTTTGGCAGGGAGGCAAGGGAATTGGGTGGGCTGAGGGCCTTCCTGGGGGACAGCTTCAGGGGCAACAGTCAGCATCTTAAAGGTCTCGGGGGCCAAGTCGGCATACTGCCAGAAGGTAACGTGACCCTTGTTCTGGTCAGAGAACACAAAGTGATGATACTGTTTTATGCCCTTGACTGGTTTATGTTTTCCCCATGTTTGATAATAAATAGTGATAGGATTAATGATAATTTCTATGCAAAAGCCTTGTGATTTGTCGACATATTACCCAGCATGCATCCTATTCTAGGCTAACCTGCAGGGACAACTCGGAAAATTGACTATCCGTGGTAGGGAGAAATTACAGGTGCCTGGACTTTCAGTTTTTCAGTTTTTACAGTTATGACCTTTACTGAATGTGGTGTTGTTTTCCGCTCTGTAAAGATTTCTAACAAAAAATACCTTTAAGCCTGTTCCCTAGTGGCAACTAGAATTTGATACTTTTTGCTGGTGACAAAGAGATTTTTGAACCCAGTGCCTATAGTAGTGGACAAACTGGCACCAAGCAAATATTGAAGCCACATGTAGCCTGGCAACAAAGCAGGGCTACAGAGAAAAATTGCACGTTGCCAGTAACAAACCCAATTAAACATGCTTGATATGTTGCTATAAACCTCTTTGACAAACAGGATTTGGTTGCAAAAAACATGGTGCCAACAGCCTTGGTGATAAACTGGTCCCGGTACTTTTATCACCAAGAGCATCCCAACTAGGCAATAAACATTTTCCTCGCTGTCAACCTTTTTTTTTGTTGTTGTTGCCGGCATCTTGTTTTACCCCTTTTTACTAGCAACCAATACTCATCACCTGCTATCATTGTAGGTTTTCATCTAACGATAACTCCTCCTCTACAGTCGGTGAGTTATGAACCCAGAGTATATGGTGCCAAAATCTAGAATTTTAAGCCTTGCAAGATTTTGTAATGAAAAAGATCAAATAAAAGAAAAAGAACTATTAAAATATTCAGCTGATCAATGACGTTGAAAACAAGCTTACCAAAAAATATATTGGTATACATAAAGTTGCATTACAATATCTTTCATTACTCTACACTGTTAAAAAAAACATGTAACTTTAACAGTTATATACTGTAAACCTCAACAGTATAATACCGTATTTTACTTTATGGTTAACCACCATAATATCATTACAATTTACAGTATATAACTGTATTTATTACTGAAATTAGCCTCACAGTAATATACCGTATTTGGGAATTTTATACTGTATGGAAAAGAAAAATGGATACTTTGGGATTAGAACCCAAATTCTCCACATTCAAGGTAGAAGCCTAACCAACTGAGCTAACTTGGACTGCATGAGGTGTACACTGTCATAGTTAGCACCAATAAGTAGGATCAGTACTACTATACAGGTGTTCAACATTAGACAGACATTAAGTCATTACTTTCATACCCCTACCTATTCAGTTAAGTAGCAAAGCTGGGCTCTGTCTACCTACAGGCCTCCATAGCTCAGTAGTATAGTACAAGCTTCATATGTGAGAGATCCAGGTTCAAACCTCGGCTAGTCATGTTATCAAATTACTACTATGCAGTAATGGTACTATCAGTAGTAATGGTTTGCAGCATGCCCTCTGTATTGTTGGCCATGATTAGTAAAATATCTTTTTCAAATATCTATGAATTCGGAACTTGTTAGATTTTTAGGTTTTTATAGCGTTATTAAGATAATCACCTCATTGGCCTGCTATTTTTGGTATGGCCAACCAACCAGATCACCCTAAAACATTTACAAGATGTTTTAAAACACCTTTTCAGTAGGATTAACCTGCAGACATCTTTTTAGTACAAGAACTCAGCTATAGCCCTGTAGGTTTTACCTCCAACAATCAAACAGCCCATGCAAGGCTTAACCAAGAGAAAAGGGATGTACTTGGTTATTGGCTAAAATATCCTATAGTATGATTACAGGAAAAATAAAACTTTCAATGCTGCTAAAATTACGTCCAGTGTAAACTGTATGGTATTTTACCATAGTATGTATTACAGTATATTATTGTTGAACTTTAACGGTTTTGATCCAATGGAATGTCTGCCTTATGTATTACAGTCCGCGGTATGTATTACAGTATATTACTGTTGAACTTAAATGGTTTTTATCCGTAAGAATGAATGTCCACTGTACATATTATGGTATATTACTGTTAAACTTAAACGGTGTTCACCCGTAAAAAATACGGTCATGCAGAATTACGGTCGCCCGTTCAATTTACGGTAAAAGTTCAGTAACACAGTTGCCCGTACTTTACCGTAAATTTGACAGGATTTTTTAAACAGTGTATTCATTCGAAAGCAATGCCAATTTTGCATGAATCTGTGGTACATTGATATAATAACTATTAGTCGTAAACTGTTAATAAAATATCTTCATTTCATAAATAACTGGACATTTTGCATTTTATAACCAGGGGTCGACATGTAAGTAACTAACACAAAAGCGAGCTTTCAACAGCAGCAAAAACTGTTTATTAGAACATGCATATGATGCTTTATGATACAAAGTGTGTACTATTTTGATGTTATGTTAATAATGGAGCAAAAGTCTTCGTAACAGATTTTAGTGGTTAGGCTAATCTGTTCAATTCGAAGTTTGATTAGTGTCATAATGCCTGATTTCTGCTGTCAACAAAATAGGTGTTTTCATTTCAAGATTACATAGAAAATGGACTGTTAGGTGTAGTTTCATTGATTGACTGACAGATTTAATATGAATGGAACAAAAATCTAATTTCACTGGCTGCCATCCACCAGTCAACATATGTGACAGTTTCTGGGATTTCTAGCCTTATGAAAATGCCTATTCAAGGCTCTAAAGCCTTTATTTAGCTTAGAAATCATAAATATAAGAAAAATAAGCTATAACATGCTATTAATGAAATTTTTCATACTCTTCATTTCTGGTGAAAAATTTTGGATTTTTTGCATTTTGTTGCCATGGTAGCCGGAATGTTGATAGAACGTCAAAACCCCCGATACTACAGCTATGCAAATGTTGGTTTCCATGGTAACCATGGAACAATATTAAGTTTTCAAAATTTGAAATTCTGAATGAAGGGACTGCTTGGCCATATTCAGCAAAAAACAGATTCTGCATATCTTAAATAGAAAGAAAATGGCAGTATATTTCCTGAAATAATATTTGGGATTTCAATTTTTGGCCTAGATGATATAATTATGCTGGTAGTTTTGCGAAAAATAGTTGAGGTCTGCACACCCCTGATTATCAATTGAATATTTACTGTATCACAGGGTGGACAGAGAATTTCAGTTAATACTTTACATATTTAGGAAAAAACGGACCTTACTCAGCCTGGGGAGGTTGGGGGGGGGGGGTACCCTAGGTATCCTTCCCCCACTGGCTACGGGCCTGATTTAACGGATGGTTAACGGAGCCACGCTGTTGCAAAATAGATACCAGAGACTAAGGGATTGCAAGATCTGGTAATACATTTCCGTAATAGCTGAAATTTAAAGGATTTGCCGCTAAGTAAACTTGATAAAACAATAAAAAATAGGAGATATATTCTTTAACGGAATCGCTATGTAACGGATTTCCAAAGAACCGATTTTGCAACATTGTGTCAATCTGTTCATTGTGCAATACAAACGGAGATTTATAGTGAATATGTTTAGCAAGAAGTTATGCAACTCCTCCCTAACTAACCAGGGTAGTGGACCTGGTCCACTGCCCTGGCTCTTTCCAGGCCCTTCCCTGTCCCATTCCCCGGCCCTTCCTTCCCCAAGATCCCGGCCCTCTCCTATCCCATTTCCTGGCCCTCCCCGATGCACTTTCTGGACATACTTCGTCAACACATTCTATTGTTGTATAAACAACCCCTATCCAGGGGGCCTGACGAGACCGACGACCTAATCCCCCCAACCCAAACACTGCTGGATTATACTCTATCAACATGTTGACTAGTGAGGAGCACCCATTTCACCTGATTAGCTTAATCACTAAAATCTGTTACGAAAATATGGCCGCAGACATTCGATGAGGAATTGACCAAGCTTGATCTTACTAGTAAATGGTTTATTCTGGCTTGGTATTGGGGTGTGTGGCGTCTTAGTTCTTAGAACATCCACTAGGGGTGAGGAAAGTAAGGCTGAAGCTAGAAATAAATAAATGTGTGTGTATAAAGATTGATTAATTGCTGATGGTAGAATGAATGGAAGAACAAGTGTCTAACTACTTTGATGTACGCAGGTAAAGGAAAGCTAAGCATACTACTGTGGAAAATAAATTCATGAGTTGATCACTTACTCAGTATAATGTGTCTATTTATCTACCATGATATATGACAAATGATACTTATGCTAGGCTTAGTATGAAAAGCTCTAACTTCATGCACATTGTATATAGATATTTTGATTTAATTAACTAACTAACTAACTAACTAATTAACTAACGAATCAACCACACACACATATAAATTGATAAAATATTGTAGAGAACATCTAACTCAAAGACGGCTTGTTGTAGACTTTATTATAGACATTCAAAGTTGGTCAATTTACATGTTTCGGATAGTTACATCCTTCATCAGAATTGATTGGAACCGTGTAATTAGGTGGGGTATATCAATAATCAACAGTGTGAATTTTAACAGGGTCAAAATTTTAACTGGTTGAAAATCAACAGGTTGGAAGTAATTAACAGTGTTGAATTTTAAAAGTCCACTTTTCTTCCTATAAAGTAAAAAAACAATTGTATTTTCTAAGTATCAAGATCTTCACAAGTGTTAATGAAGATAAATAGTGAAATTAGAGTCTAAAATAATTTTAAGATAGAAAGTCTTTGAAAAGTCTGGAAAATCCTGCTAAAAGGTGAATTGAGATTCCTGCAACAAATACAAAATACAACGTCCGTGGCGGTCCTATTCTTCAAAAATTTTCACAACGATGCGGCTACTCTGAGGTGGGTGCTTACGGGGGTTCACTTGTTTGTTAACCAGGTATTGGAAAAGTACAAATTCCGCTATCACCGGCCCACGGCCCGGGATAATGTCATCAACTTGGTTAAAGACAAGGTTGATTTTTTTGCGTTAATTCGGCCCCTTCGGCGTGAACTGTAGCATGGAAGACAGTCTTTGGTTGACAATCTGTGGTAGGCGGTGGTGGAGGGATGGCCTCTTCCAAGCTTTCACCGGGAGCAGTGGACTCCGCTTCGACGGTGTCAGCTGGGAGGGGTGTGGTTTCCTCCACAGGTCCGGTGTTCTCTGCGGTAGCTTCGGTAAATCCAGTCACAATCGTACATCAGAAGTTCCTTGTTGTGTTCCATGGTAAAGTGTCGTCGTTCTGCTTTCAAAATCTTAAAAATCTGGCCGCACTCCGGGCAGACGATGGGCGTGTCGTCCTCACTGTCTGACAAAGTGACCCATTTAGAAGCGCAAGTTCAAACCTGCCGGTTGGTAGGTGCCTAGACACATGATCCACACGTCCTCCAATCGGAGACGCATGTTGAGCGCCGTCGCGCGGTCGACCACTGTCAGGGAGATGTGGGCGACCGAGCGGTCGGGTGCGTTAAAACGGACTGGAAAGCTTTTGAACTCGTCGCAGTTTTTGGTATCTTGTAGATGTTACAAGAATCTCACATTCAATAAGTTGGATGTTTGGCCAACGTACTGGATTTGGCATTTGGTGCACTCGATCAGGTAAATCATGTCGTGGGTGGTGCATTTTGAATTGACAGTGACTCGGAAGTACCTCTCATTGGAGGTGGATGTGACAGTGTCAACTGTCTTGATGTGTTTACAGGTTTGACAGTGTGGTCTACCACACGGGTGGCATCCACGGGGTGGTCGGTCTGGGTTCAAGGTAGATTGTACTAGAATGTGGCTCAGGTTCCTATTCCGTTGGTAGGTGACTAGGATCTTCTTGTTGATGGGCCCACTGTCAACGGGGACCCCGCCGGGGCTTGCTTTGACCGGGCCGGGTTGACGGGGAGCTCTCTCCCCTTATACCCGTCCTCCTACACCTCCAACGAAGATTTAAATTGCTTACATATGTCTAACGGGGCAGTTGAACTGCCCCGGAAGGGCAGCATCTCCTCCTCGACTCGAAAGAATCGGGCAGAAATATGTAAAAATACCAAAGATTGCTTCGTCCCGCACGCCGTGCTCCCCACTGTCAACGGGGAGCCCGCCGGGGCTTGCTTTGACCGGGCCGGGCCGCCGGGCAGCTCTCTCTCCGTATCCCCGGCCCCCTCAACCCACCACAACGATTCAAAGAATTCGTATATGTCTAACGGGGCAGCCAAACTGCCCCCTAAGGGCAGTATCTCCTCCTCGACTCGAAAGAATCGGGCAGAATTGTATAAAAATATGAATGAATGCCCAGCCCCACTCGCCACCTCCGTCACTGTCAACGGGGGAGATTGCTCTGACGGGGCTACGGCCCCCACAGCCTCGCGTTCGACAGGTAAAAATGGTTGCATCCGCAAGCGACGTGCCCACACGACCCCGAACAGGCCTTCCAGAGACCTGTTCAAGTATGGCTTCAAGTTCATGTCCTCACCAAAATTCGGCACGAGCAACAGGTGTACGGTGCACGAGAATCTTAACGATTGTCCCTGCATCGACACTAATCGTCACAAACTCCCGAGCGAACTACTTGACTTCGACTGCAGCCAAATGACACAGAATACAACCGATAACAACATCAGCACCTCACCTCCGGACCCAACGGTCGGGACTACTGAGGTACCTGATCTAGCTAATAGCACACTGGCCATTTTGGAATCACTGGAGGATTCCAACAGTAACCCGAATAGCGCCACACCCAAGCGGGTAAGATTCAACGTGGCCCCTTTTCCAGGAGCCACCCTTACCTCGCACTCCGTTTCCAACTCTCCCTCTCGCGGTAATAAACGCCCGCTTGACCGAGATACTGACCTAGATCAAGATCACGTTGTCAAAAGGGCTAAATGCATGCCCGTTGCCCTTGATGACACTAACTTCGCTCAAGAGATTAAAACTTCGGCACCTGCACAAACTCCACCCAATCGGTTCCGTAAGGTTACCTACACCCCTGGCACTATAAATTTCGCCTCTGACATCCACGCTACGCCATCTCTTCCACAGAAACCACCGGAAGTGTTTGACTTCCAGAAGTCTATGAGCGTGGAACAATCCAGAGAGTGGTACCGGGCCCGCACATCGAAAACGACTGCCGAAAAACAGAAGTGCCGTGAATCGTGGTTGCACCAAGCTCTTGCCTCAGGGACCAACACGCACTGGGCTTTTGGCACCATCGACCTACCGCCCTGGGCAATCGGAGATGAAAAGATGGTCTCCGACATTTTTCAAGTCAGGTCCAACGCTGCCCGCGAAGTCATGGAGATCGTCAAAGAACACGCCAGACGGAACCGACTGAAGGAGGAGAAGACCAGCAAGAAAACGCCTAGAGGACGAGTTCACCCCCCAGCAAGTTTCGGCTAGCCGCAAGGCAATCGAGACGCACACCCAACGCCAGACTGCTCGCCTCACGCGTGGCCTCGGCGAAAGACGACAATGGCTCCTTCAAAATCAACCAACCCTCTCCGAGTCGCTCACCCTCCGGTTCGAGAGGAGGTCGCAGAAGGCCCCACCGGTAGGGGGAGGTGACGACTCCGGCACGGAGAACTCCGACGATGCGGTCGAGCACCCTAACCGCCCACGCCTCCGCCGCCCCACTGGAGCTGCCCGCGGCAAATCCTCCCGCAAGGGGCCCAAACGTAAGCGGTCGGCGAGCAGCACGCGTGCTCGTCATGACAGCACCCGCGGAGATCCCCAACGCCGTACTACGGAATCCGACACGACCACACCAGCAAAGCACAGAAACCAACGGGATAACGAACGTCGCACCAGTGAGTACACACGTCGCACCCGCTCCACCGACAGGAAGTCAAGGGACCACTCCCCTGACAGGTACCGTCGGCACGATAGAGCGAGAGCCACCCGCCCTCGCTCACGCGACCACACTCGGGCACCTGAAAACGAAAGGGACCAACGCCCTTTTCGGCCAGGTCGGCGTGGCCAACGGCCACCACGCCGAACAGCCACGGAGAGCCGCCGACGCAGCCCGTCCCGCCACGAGGGAACATCCACCACCAACAGCCGAGACAACCGCGACAAGCGCCCACGACACGACCAATCTCGCTGAGAGGCACCACCTGGAGGGAAGCAAGAGACCATATGGACGCTCAGCCCCACGTTCTTTGTTCCAATAAAACGTCGGTTAACTGTTCTATGTTGTCCATTGTCGATTATTTCCACCACACCGGTCGTGACACCGAACAGGGCAAGAACTCCCCTCCTGAGATCAGCAACTTCAAGTCTGAATTTGAAAATTACGTAACCCGAGAGGTCGACAAATTAACAGACCTCGACAATGTAATTAATCTTTCGGACTATGAACTTTCTGACTCTGAGAAGGAGGTTCTGAACAAAGGACTGAAGTTCTGCCCTACCCCGGAAACCCCTCGTGGGAGCGATAAACGTAAAGATCTAGACAGATTTCACCGCTCACTTAGGTTACGTTGTCATTTCGACAAAGATCAGATAGTGTCAGATACCCTGACCGAAAAACCAGTCACAGGTCCTTTCTCAAACACTAAGTCTCTGAAGTTGAAATCGAACAGCAAATGGGTTCCACCGGCTGGCCCCACTAACCTAGAAACGGTCATAACAATGAACGAACTAGCTCTACAGAGCATGGATCGGCCCCGACTCCGCAAAAACAACATCACCAAATGTCACGCTATGGCACTCAAGTCCTTGTCTAGTAACACCAACATCGTGATAAAGCCGGCAGACAAGGGCGGTGCGGTAGTCGTACAAAATCGCTCAGATTACATAATTGAAGGCGAACGCCAACTCAGTGACGCTAGGTTCTACCAGTGGCAGGATCACGACTTGACTCCTGAACACAATGGTCAGATCATCTCCCAACTGGAAAATATGCGTATACGGGGTGAGATCACACAAAAAACCAAAGACTTTTTGGTTACAGTGGAACCCCGCACGCCAGAGCTTTACCTTCTGCCGAAGGTCCACAAAAATGTGAATCCAGTCCCTGGCAGACCGATCGTGTCAGCCAACGAAAGCCCAACCGAACGGATCTCTGCCTTTGTGGACCACTTTTTGGCCCCCATCGTCAAGAACGGACAGTCCTACTTACGGGACACCACTGACTTCCTCAACAAACTCGACGGCCTTAACGGCCTTCGAGGAGACGAAATGTTGATCACCTTGGATGTCAGCTCACTGTACACGAACATACCCAACCAAGAAGGGTGCGAGGCGGTGTTCACTGCCCTTAATGAGAACCGCACCTCAGGTGAACAACCAAGCAACCTGTCCCTTGTAGAACTACTAGGACAGGTTCTCACCTTCAACAACTTCAAGTTCAATGGAACAAACTACCTACAGGTGGGCGGGACAGCTATGGGCACCCGAGTCGCACCGTCATACGCGAATATATTTATGAATATGTTCGAAAACAAGCACGTCTATTCTTACAAACTGCAGCCGCTAGCCTGGTATCGCTACATCGACGACGTCTTCTGCGTCTGGCAGCATGGTGAAACAGAGCTTAACATCTTTGTTAACCACCTCAACACCTGCCATCCTACCATCAAATTCACCGAGGAACGTTCGACGAGCAACATAAACTTCCTGGACACGACCATCAACATCCGCGAAGGCAAACTGACTACCAGCTTATATTGTAAGCCGACAGACAGAAACAACTACTTGCCTTACGATTCGGCACACCCGTACCACTGCAAAAAGGGATTGCCCTATGGACAATTCCTCCGCATCAGACGGATCTGCAGCGCCCAAGAAGACTTCCTGACACATTGCGCACGAAAGGGCGCCCTTCTTGTCCAGAAAGGGTATCCCATCGAAATGCTGTCGGAAGCTTACCTAAGGGCAGCTAGTAAGGATAGGACAGAAATACTACACCAAACAAAACTGACCCCGCAACCGGGGACGGTGTACCCTACCTTTCTCACCACTGACTACCACCCACATGAAGACGACCTCTGCAAGCAGGTCGACAACACCTGGGACTACCTGGACCGCGCAAGCAGTACCAGGAATGTACACTCCCGGGGCTTCCGAGTGGGTTATCGCAAACCAAAAAGTCTGCATAACACACTAGTCAGAGCCAAACTCCCTGAACAGGTTACCGACAGTCCCGCTCCCAGCACCCCCCTTGACAGGAAATGCAAAAGCAAACATTGCCGGTACTGCCCCAAGATAAACATCTCGGGGACGATACGTTCAAACACCACCCGGAGTAAACATCGCACACGAAAAAACGTCACCTGCAACAGCAACAACCTGGTGTACTGCATTTCCTGCAAGAAATGTGGCAAACAATATGTGGGCCAAACCAAAAACGCTCTCAAGGAACGTTTTAAGAGCCACTTTTACCAGATCAGCAAGAGCCCGTCGTCTACCGAAGTCTCACGCCACTTCAACCAGCATGGCCACAACGGCATCAAGGATGTAGAAATACATGCCTTGGAATTTGTCAATCGCAAACCTGGTCGTGATGGGACGACTGAGAAAAGGCTACAATTGGAATTTGACTGGATCCACGATCTGATCACGCAAATACCAAAGGGCCTCAACTCCATAGACACGGGCTATCAATCTAATCGCTAGGCCGACAGGGTGGGCCTAATCGGGGGACCTTCCACGTAAAATTCCTCATATTGAATGATATGATTTCCAGCCCCCGGACCGCACCACCTTGCGACCTCTGCTTTCTTCTTCAATTTGGGATGGAACCGACCTACTCTGCCTTACCGACCTACACTTACCCCGCAGACGCCAGGAGAACTGACGACCGATACTTCCACCCGCGACCCGTCTCGCCCAGCCTGTAGGTATTCCTCGTCAAGTTCCCCTTTCACAAGCGGACACCGTGAGTACATTATAAGGCCTGATGAGGTATTGCACCGAAACCGTGTTACAGTCCCCTAGTGCCACCAGCCCATCACTGGGTCGGTCTTCAGTGTTTTATGCTTGAAAAGGCATATTTCACTGCCAGTGCACTCCCCAGCGTCCTAACAAACCCTTTCCGCACCTTCCCACCATGCCACCATGGAGGTTTAGGTCCGCAGATTGGGACCTGACCTTGGGGGTTTTTTGCACACTGCACAGGGCTGCATAAATTAGGCAGCGAGGTCACATGTCACTGTGAGCCTACCGGCTCACTGTCACGGTAGCCTTTGTACCATACACACGTATACACCTATAATTTACAGGCCCGTATCCAGGGGGGGAGGTGGGGGTGGTGGGCCAACCCCCACAGAGCACCAATTATAATTAGTTCCACCCAGGTGGAAATGTTTACTTCTTGAACATTAGTATTAGTCAAAAATTATAGGGAAGGTTCCACTGAAACATTTTAACTTATAAATCTTTTCCTTTTCAATAACCTTTAAAATGCCACCCAAATTATCTAGCAATAGCCCCCCATAAAAATAGAAGTTTCCACTTTTCTCTTCTCTTTTTTAGGCAGATGGATGAATGTCCATTTATCTGTATCAAAAGCAGTTATCGAAAATAATGTAGAATGGTGTAAATCAAAGAGATGTATTTGCGAAACCCGAAAGATTGTAAACCGGATGTGACGTCAGAATGGTCACATGATATGAAGCGGCCAATCAGAGCCAAGTAATAGGGTATAAAAAGGGACGGTGAGGCCTGGAATAAACAGTTCATCTTGGTACTCTGTGTGTTTACATGTGTCTTCTTCCCATAGCATAGCCCTCGAAGTGGTCTAAGACAATAAGATAGCAACTAATTAACTAGAAAAACTGGAGTAATTTAAGTAAAGTTCAGATATAATTAGAGTGCAAAATAGAACGAGAGTACGGTGGCCTGAAGGACCGAAAGATGGCACGACGGCCCAAAATGGCCCAAGGAGCGACCCAGGACTGGAAGACCGGACAAGTATGGAAGCCCGAAATAGTAAGCGGCCGTCCCGTGACCGTGGGTAGGAAGGGGTGACTGGCTCGGCCCCATGCTACTACCCACTAGGCGAGCGTCGGCCCGACGCCCCACAGAAGGTCGGAGTGGACATCCGACCCCCCGGATGAATGAGAGGAACCACCCTTTTACCATCGACCCATCCCCACCATATTTCATTGTCCTCCGCGTTCTCACTTGAATCCCCGGTCCCCCGTGCCCGATACCTGGAACACCTCAGACCCGACTGACCAGCATACATCTCCCCCCTCAAAGAATACCTATTTCCTGATCGACCAGCTCATTCCCCCTCGTGTGCGAGGCAAGACTCTTGATCTTACACCTCGATCTCTTGCTTGAACTCTTCATCCGGCTTGAGACCAAAATAACCCCCACATCCCTCCGTCGTAGAAATCGGAAACCCTGAACTACCAAGGAACGTCACATAATAATCAACCCGAAAGGATATATGCATTACATATTCTTAAAACAGCTTGTATTTGTAAGAAGTTCTAGTTTTGTTCTTATGAAATGTGGAATATTTATGACGTTTGAAAAATATATGTCCCCACCATTGAGGTTTCCCCACCATTTTCATATCCAAATCTAAATATTGCTTGATACATAGTATCATGATTTTATGTATACATCGAACATGCTCTGCTCCCATTAAACTACTCTGAATTTTGTACGCGGGACTTATGATGTATTTTCCCAATACCACTTCCCAAAAAATATAGAAGAGTTCCACTTTTTGGAACTCACCACCCCCCCACCGCCAACCCTGGGTACGGCCCTGTTATAACATATAGTAGTACAAATGTTTGTTCACGAATTTATGCCACTTACATGGGTGCAAAACAGTTGCTATTATAGAGGTGTAAGCTTATGAAATGTGTGAGTATTGACACACTGTTAATAGATGATAAATTATCATTTAAAAAAACAATTGTACAACTATTTGTACTGTAAAGTGTGCATTTTGACATTTCTCCTCACTTCATCTTATGTATCACCCAAAATACCAAGGAAGAATTGTTGTGGGTAAGATTGGTGAAACAAATAAGAATAAGAGAAGTTTGTTCTTTGTGATTAATTTTATCATGTTTATTATTATCATTATCATTACTTATGTACCAATCTGTAATTGTCGGAAGAGTTCTTGTATGAAAGAGATGGTTGGACTCTTCTTTTTTTTCTAATAAAAAAAAGAAAAGAAAGATATTTCTGTTTAAACCAAAGGAGCCTATAAATGAGCTTTTCCTAAATGAGAAGAAACTGCTGGACAGCGTGGAAAACTACCCCGCCATCTATCCTCCCACAGCGGTCGTTTATAGGGGGGACCTGGGGCCAGGAGGGCAGACTCCTGAACCTCAAAGGAGGGGTTATTTTGAATCTTCTTTGAAAAACCGGAGGGGGGGGGGGGGGATAAAATGACATGGCCCCAGCTATCCTCCGCTTATAATGATATTTGACAAGACCCATTCAATAACAAATATGGGCAGTATATCTATATATAATTATATATTTGCATCAAGCCACGCTATGCAGGGGCGGATCCAGGAATTCCAGAAAGGGACAGGGGTCGCCTACACTAAAAAAAAGTCCTGGCAGCCCCTCTGGGGCCAATAGTTTTATACATTTAAAGAAATCAAACTTCGGCCAAAAGTAGGGGGACGCATGCCTCATGCGGCAAGTGCTATACACGCGACGATTTGACCCTTGTCGCCTGCGGAGATCCTCCTTCTACAGGCGAGTAGGTGGTCGCCGGTGGTCGCCCGTGGATCAAAATCTTCTGCAGGCGACCATTATGGGGTGCCAACTGTACATTGTTTCAAAATGTCGCCTGTATACATAAATATTACACAGGCGACATCCTTTGTTCACATACTTATGAATAGTAGCGTAACTTTATTAGATCTATTGTTATCATACAACCTAAACAATGTCTTTATATGGTCGCCTGTGTATATATAGCTTGTGCAGGCGACTAGACCTATATGATCTGTTCACTGTCGCCTGTGTGAGTCTTGTGCAGGCGACATGACTAGATATTAATGGGCTTTGAATAATATTGTAACATTTCTTTTGTTATCATACACTCATGCCCTCCATGATATACACTTGTCGTCTGTATAAGAATCCATTTCTCAGGCGACCAATTTATTACCTGACGGTCGCCTGTACAACAATTCCTCCTCCAGGCGGGATGGGCCATTCCCACATCAGGAATTTTATTCCCGCACTGTGTTAACATTGAAAGGGCCATTCCCGCAACAATATTTTTTTTAAAATGGAAAATGATATAGGAAAACTATACCTTCACTATACTGTGAAGAATCCAGCCTTCAAATGTAAAATTGATTTAATTTTGTTAGGGGAACATATTATTGTATTTGTTATAGGTGACGTAATTAGGGACCAAATGTATTTGCTAGGCATGGTGATATAGGTACCCGTTCCTCTTGTTATGAATTCGTAATGTAACATAGAAAGAATTACATGCATGTACCTACTTTCTCACACAGAAGGATAATATGTATATGATAAACCTTAGAATATATAATAACATAGCTTTGTTGCCTGTAATATTTTTTTGCTTACAGGCGACCTGAGTACATCTTGTGTAGGCGACACAACAACTCTTAACAGATTTGAAGTGGCCAATAAAAACCATGGACTGTTGTGGGTGTACGAACCCATTATGCAATAGCTAATCCCTTGTGGTCGGGTTGGCGGTACCAGACTAGTGGCCGGGCCAGACGAGGTGGGTGCTGTGGGGAGGGGAGGGGAGGAGGGGGGAGGGGGAGGGGTGGGGGGGCACGCGGCGTGTTATGTAACCTGCCGCGGCTAGACCATTCGCTCTGCAGTAGCACCTGCCACCCTTGGATACCCTTATGCAGTGGGCCTGGCACCGCTTAATTTTGCCTCCTGCTGCGCATCCTGTGCATGATCATATCATTATTCATGCTGTACACTTGTCGCCTGTATAAGAATCCGCTCTCCAGGCGCCTGTGTAATGACATCCTTGCACGGGCAACCTTCTAAGTTATCATTGTATATTCATTAAATTTCATTTGTATCTAATACAAAATAACAGGGTCGCCTGCACAGATTTCAACCCTTCAGGCGACCAAAAACCTATACAGGCGACCACAACACCATAGATCTGAAAGTGGCCCGTATAAGGATAAGATACATAAGGCTGATTAGGTACCCGAGGACTCTTCCCATTGGCTAGACCTAAATAAAAACTTTTATTATTGAAAAATTATTTTGAAATATGAATAATTCACAATAAAAAGAGGGGACATGTCGCCTGTACAGTGTTAATCAAGACAGGCGACCATGACAAAATTTTACGGTAAATAGAATGGTCTTTCTTGTAGTGTATCACGTTACAATAATAGTTATAAGTTGCTTTGTCGCCTGCAGAAATATTTTGATATACAGGAAACCCTCAAATTCGTGTACACTTGAACAGTGTACAGGCGACCATCTACAGATCTATTAGATAAAGATTAAGTTAGATACAATGATTTCATACTTGCTGAGGGTCGCATTTATAAGGATAAATTATTTCGTACCAAATAGGTCTTAATTGATTTTGATTGCGTAATTAATTTTACTTTGTAATTCATTTTAATTAATCATTTGTGCTACTGGCGTATAGCAAAATAAAAAACCCACAACACTGTCCTGGTCGCCTGTACAAGGCCCACAAATACGGGCAACAATGTACTCAGATGTTAATACAAGAGGCATGAATCCAGCCTTCAAATGGGGAACACATTATTGTATTTGTCAAGGGTGACATTAAGGATTACATGTGTTTGCCAGGCATGGTGATGAACTGTTTCCCTTTCCCTCTTGTTATAAATACGTAATGTAACATAGAAAAAATTAGCCCAAATTAGGACACAGACGGTTAACATTTGTATGGTAACCATTACAATATATACCGCAGTTGGGAGTTGTTGTAGGCGCACTGATAAAAGGTGTGATGAGGCCCGCCACCTTTCCCGCCCTGATTCTCGGGGGACGTGGGGATGTGTGTTTTTTGCCAGCTTGTACGTGTGGAAATTGTAACATGCGACATGGGGACCCACCATCTGCACCTCCATATAGTAAAATAAACAAAATTCGCCATGACGTATGTACTGAATCATACTCTCACTTTATAATCCAAATGAATAACTAGCTAAACGTTAAGAAACTAAATGGGAAGCAGAGCTTCCAATTGAGGCGATGCTGTTGAAACGTTTTTCACTTCATTTTAAGTACTAGAAAGTGCTCAACACCTTGGTTTAATGTTTTAATAATCTAATCTTAAAATATTTCTAATATATAAATATGTAGGTGGGTCTGAACTGGCACTATAGTGACAAAAATATTTAACTTGCAAGCCTGGACACTAACAGCAGAGCATATTGACAGTATGATGCCTAGTTTCAACATTGAGATGGTAATGATTTAGACACTGACAGCAACGAGCCTCCAAAAATCCAAACTACTAGCCTGCACAAGCAGAACTTACATAGCGCTGCATAAGACACACCCGTTGCCTGTTTAAGGGTATGTTTCACAACCTCCATCCAATAATTTACCCATTGTCGCCTATATATAGTATATATCGATAATTTAGAGGGGCTAATATCGATATTTAGTACGATTACTACATCAGGTTTGTAGCATAACCCCACTGAGAGTGTGATATTTTGTACTGTAACAGCAACATTGTGTAAATCATACTGATATATATTGAATCTTGTGACTTGATCCATGATAAGTAGGCCTACTGTTATCATACAATTTCTGATTATGATGAGTATTTATTTATTGTCGATTGTGTAAATGACTCTTGTGTAGGCTGCAGAGAGCACAAGTGCCAAAGCACCTACGGTAAGGAGGACCTGTTATGTAACCATGTTGTCTATTAAGAAATGTTATAGTTACCTGTTTTTTTACAGGCGACCTACAGGCGATAGCCTGTATTATTGAACCTGTACAGGCAACTCAAGTCTCCTATTTTTAATTATCACTGTAGAGGTGACCAAGAATTTTTTTTTTATTTGGCAATCATTTAAATGTTCTTAGATTAAGTATCTAGTACATTTTCAGAAATGTCAGACCGTTATTTCCCTTGATGGGTAAGTATGTTACATACATTTTGTCAACTGTCCAGATGAATCTCGTGCAGGCGACATGATGAATAGTATGGTAACTTTTTTAGTTATCATAAAAACCTTGGGGGGTGTAGACCCTTAAAATCTACAGGACGACAGGGGATTTCTTAAATTTGATATGGCCGTTTTTTAAATTATTTAGTGACAAATGACATGGCTGTTTTCTTAAATTTGACATGGGACAGGAGCCTTAAAAAGATAGTGACACAGGACAGGGCCATTTCTTAAATTCAACATGGGACATGGTCTAAACTAGCTATAACGACAGGTGACAGGGCCATTTTTTAGATTCGACACTTGACATGGGACCCCCCCACCCCATACATACCCCCAACCTTACCTTCATAATATATTTTCGCCTGTCTTTGTCAATTAGTTCTTCTTAGTGGTTTTAACAATTGTTAATCATTCATTAATAATACTATCTTTTGTTATTATCTTAGAATTCATTTAAAAAATATATAACTAAGATGGATATATGCAGGCGACCTAAGGGTGACCTGTAGAAGGAGTCCCCCTGTACAGGTTATGAAAATAGGCAACGTGGGGACCATTAGGCCTACACTGATACAAAACGTGATAAAAGTTTTCATATATGTTAAAATGAAATGAATAAGGTGTATATATATAGGATATCTATAATAGATTATAATGTTATACATTCGTAATGTAACATCGAAAAAAATTAGTATTAAATCTGAGATAGAATCAGCATTATATATGTACAGTAACACAATTTAACACAACCAAGACGCTCCATGCTTGTATTAATGCCCACTGTCTCGGCAAAAATAATCTATTTCAACTCAGGTTTTCGGTAAATTTAATGAAGTGCAGGTATCCATAATACGATGACTTCATTCACCCCAGCTTTAATGTCTGATATTTCGAAATATTTTCGCATATATGATTATATCTGGCGAAGACCACGTTGAGGGTCGACAGCCTACAACTACAAGAACTGACCCCCGACAACCCCACGGACGTAGATATTTTCTGTAAAAACAATCCGTTTTAACCCCGTTTTTTGGTCAAACTGAGAAATGTAAGTGTCCAAAAAAATACTATGATTACATCCTCCACTGCCAGAATGCTATCATTTAGATGAATTAGATCAAATTGGGCCCAGTTGGCATAGACTGCCTCCCAGCTTCTCCGTACTTGTTTACAATGGCAGGAGGTGAACCGGAAATGACCTACTGCACATGCGCATTGAAGTTCTAACCAAAATGGCGGCGGAACTATGCAGACGAATCACCCATCGGATGAATTTAGCCAAAAAACAAAAAGTATCGAACGCAGCAACTAGCCAGCAAAATTTTTCCATCTGCATATACTAGGTAGCAGATTTATCAAGAAAATGGCACACAAGTATGCTATGATTAATAGAAAAGTGTATCGACACTTTTTGACATTTTGGCTTGAACTGGTAAGTCTGGTTCCCAGCGTTTTAGCTGTGAACACATTATTTTGTTCATAACCATCGAAAGCTCTAAGTAAAACCAAAATTGAGGCGTTGACAACTGCTGAACATGGTTAGGTAAATACGACATTCATAAGTCATACGCCTCAATAATTAGTAATGACAAAAATTGTATTTCTACATACACATTAGGTGCACGATACAGCCCTTATTTTGATATTTCTGTAAAATTCAATTATTATTTGGTGAATCTTTATGAGATACCATCCCCTAGGTCCGCAGATCCTATCAACCTGAGCATGGAGGGTCCAAATAAAAAGTATTAAAGAAATTGGACCTATACTCAACATTTATCTCATTTTTTATATAAAAAGACGTTTATAATTTACATTTTCTTGCCATTTTAAAAACAACCTGCGATATAAAATGTATTTAATGCGCGATATGAGCCTGATATGCAAAATATAAATTAAAAACATAGATTATTACATTTTCACACCCTAGCCATTAAGGGTTAAAGGTAGGAACTAGTGAATATTCTTGGCAGATACTCTAATACGAATCTATATGAAAGATTAATATTGGAGGTCTACCCGGAAGTAACCTATAAATAAAAATAAAAATTTGGGCTTAAAATATAGATTTATACATTTTACCATGATATATGAAGATAATATTCTATATTTGTGTGTGTGTGTGTGTGTGTGTGCGTGTGTGTGTGTGTGTGTGTGTGTGGCCTGTGTCTCTGTGTGTATAAGCTTATATACAGTAAAACCTTGTTCAGTAACATGGTGTTCTGTGTTAGGATGAGAGGAAGTTCTGTAGGGGAGGGCGGTTCCCTCCTGACAGAATGCAAAGTAGACAATAGCCAGGAATTGAATACTGTGTAAAAAAAAAAAAGGGGGTCTCATTCTTCCGTACAAACCCTAGACCAACCATATAATATTATTATGCCATAAGTGGTGGAAATTATTTGGTGCATTTTTCCACATTTCATCCACTATTTAATTAGTGATGTCCGTATGTGGTACAGAGACTCTAATCTGCTTCTCCATTTCTTTTTTATAAGGTATTAATTCTTTTTCCACAACATAAGTGTACTTGGTGGTGGAAGTTAATGTTTGTGGCGGTCATACGTGGAGGGGGCGTCCTCAGTGAAGAGTTGCCCACCAAAATGAAAAGGCTTGAATGAAGGAGACACTTTATCATGAAAATATTTCAGCTTTAGCCTATGTCAATAATTCCTGGCTGGCCCCTCTTTTGTACTCTGTCCCCTCAGATCCCCTCAACACCACTGGTCGTCCCTCTTTGTTCTATGTGCGACCACTAACCTTCAGATTTCTCTCAACACCTCTAGGTCGCCCCTCTTTGTGTTATGTGTGACCAAAAACCTTCAGATTCTCTGAACACGACCCTGTCACCTCTCTTAAGGATAGACAACTGTTGATTAGGGGTGTTTTGCCAAGGTCACGTTAGTATGTTTATTTTGTTGTGATCTCCCTAGTTCTAAATATGCCTCATATATCATTAGAAAGTGAATTAAAGATCCAACCTGTTGATATAAAAGATTCAAATACATGATAATTGATGCCTGTTTTAAATGGCTGTGAATTTGAAAAACTCACTTTTTACTACTATTTTTTGAACAAGCATATCTCAGCTGTTATTCCAATTACATACTTGAAATTTTGAATATATGCAGATTAAGGCCATTCAGAGGGAACCGTGTCTCAGATTTTTTATTTAGGTCTCAGTTTTTATTTTATGAAATGTAGAAAATTAATTTGCAAAAAATATTGAAAAGTTACCCGTTTTTGGACATAAAACATAAAGTAGGGCCCAAATCAAAATTCTGAGACACGGTTCCCTCTGAATGAACGTTATTGACACCTGGTTAAAATTTGATGACTGTATCCTTCTTATTAAAAGAGATATCAATGTTCAAAAAATAAAAGTGAAAAAAATAGTTTTCATTTAATCTTTTCATTTTTTGACATCACATCAAGATGATAATATTATCACTAGGCAGAGAAAAATATTACCTCTCATTTGATATATAGTTTGTTAATGTACCATGTTTAGTTCCAGAGAAAAGCGAGATTGTGTGAAAAGGGCGCCATCAACAGTTGTCTATCCTTAAATGGTCCTAGGTATGACGACTACCTAAAAAGGCCTAAAAAAGTGAATAGGGGTAGGTACTGTAACTTTACTATATTAGGTCGAATATATCAAAATGAACTATAGAGGTTAATTATCTGTTATTTGTAGTGTGCGTAAATTGTTAGAATTAAGTCATAGATAATAACTAGTTCCGTACGCAGTCTCCTCCTTGTCGACTGCTGTTGTCCAATACATAATCATAGTTCCCACATCATGTAAGACATGAACACTCACGTGAAAGGATATTGTTGTTTATTATCCAGTGTATAGTCGTTTTGTGACAAGAACTCGATTGACCATGATCAGTTCCGATGTAGGAATCCCCTCAAACACATTCAGTCAACGCTCCCACGCTCTTACACGATTTCTATGCCTCTATCCAGAACCAAGACTGCAGGTTAAAGGTCCAACCTTTCCAGGATGTTACTCACACAGCGTTACAGCAAACTCTGACTGAATGAGAGCGGAACACGTTCTTTTAGAGTAGTACGTCACACCGTGACTCCTCCCCCATTTCACTACTGACAAAGTGAAACATGGCTTACACATGTGCTTCTAAAGCTCAAGCCTTAATGCCTAAACATGGACTGGCCACCCGCGTCAGTACAAAAAATTTAAATTCCATCATTAACTTCCATATGTAACCTGTATGATTGGAATGGAACATGAAATTAAAAACAAATATCCCTCTAATGAAAACCCTAGAGGAATTAGCCCTCCCACATATGGTAATGACTGGCCTGGCACACCCCCTTGTCCCCCGTGAGTGTTATCAGGCTTGTGTCACTAGGGATACCACAACATGGCTGCATCCAGGGCCCATCTCCCGTCAGCGGTATAACAATTATTAACATGGTCTTGTTGCCTGTACTAGTTTTTTTGTATACAGTACAGACTATATAGTCGACGTGTTGATGGGGGCTAATCTGGTAGTGTTTGGGTTGGGGGGTTAGGTCACTGGGTGGTCGGCCCCCCCTCACCTGGGTTTGTTTATGTATAATCACATATATCCCGCACCTCTCCTCCCGGGTTTTATGGCACCTTCAAAGGGCACCCTGGGAGGAGCCGCTGGGGCAGGAAGGCTGCCATCCACTAGTCAACGTATCACAACACAGGGGATTAAAGACTAAGTCGGTCAGTGTGGGTTTAGGGCTCTGGCCTAGGTCGGCCTATTGTGGCGACCCCAGGGTTGCCCTGAGAGGTCTCAGGGATCCCTTTAATTTTTATTACAAGTATTTGGATTTTTCAGGGTGTTTTGTAGAGAGTTTGTGAGTTTGTCATTTTTAGCCAATCAGGGAGAAGGATTTCTTTTGGTGCTGCTACCTCCCTGCCTGACACCTGGTGTCAAAACAGGGAACCAGCATGCCAGAAACATCCAACATGGCCGCCGTATGCTACATGGCCTCTGATTGGCTGCCTGGATGTCTCCTTGTCTCTGATTGGCTGGCTGGAGGTTTCCCGCCAAAACTGAGTTTTGGAGGGAAAAAGTGGCTGGGGTGGGAGATTTTCTAGGCTCCTCTGTCTCACTCCTCCTCCAGCCTTTGCAGAGAGCAGATGTGTAGGTGAGTTGCTCGGGGAGTAGGCCTTTAGCCCTAACCAGGATTTATATTTTGGAATCTATACAAGGTGAGTTGGAGCAGTTCACAGGAGAGGCTCCTACTTTGTGTGGATTTCAGAGTGAGTTTGGGGCTGACTGCTTACTTTACTAGGTATTTCTCTGAGTATTCTCTGAACCTACACAGAGTTTTGTGAAAGTTTACAGGTTTGTTGTTTGGAGAGACTAGTTATTTTCCCCTGTTTACCTTTAGCCTAAGGAATATCTGGCTTTAGGAGGGGATTTTGACTAGTTTTCTTTGACAATATTTGGAAGTTTAGTGACTTTATTGTTTGGGGAGACTGGTTATTTTCCTCAAGTTCCCTGTTTGCCTAAGGAATAACTGGCTCCAGGAGAGGGACTTGGCTAGTTTTCTCTTACAATTTTGTTCAAGTTTACCTTTATTGTCTGGGGAGACTGGTTATTTTCCTCAATTTCCCTGTTTGCCTAAGGAATAACTGGCTCCAGGAGAGGGACTTGGCTAGTTTTCTCTTACAATTTTGGTCAAGTTTAGTGAGTTATTGTCTGGGGAGACTGGTCATTTTCCTCAATTTCCCTGTTTGCCTAAGGAATAACTGGCTCCAGGAGAGGGACTTGGCTAGTTTTCTCTTACAATTTTGGTCAAGTTTGGTGAGTTATTGTCTGGGGAGACTGGTCATTTTCCTCAATTTCCCTGTTTGCCTAAGGAATAACTGGCTCCAGGAGAGGAACTTGGCTAGTTTTCTCTTACAATTTTGTTCAAGTTTAGTACCTTTATTGTCTGTGGAGACTGGTTATTTTCCTCAATTTCCCTGTTTGCCTAAGGAATAACTGGCTCCAGGAGAGGGACTTGGCTAGTTTTCTCTTACAATTTTGGTCAAGTTTAGTGAGTTATTGTCTGGGGAGACTGGTCATTTTCCTCAGTTTCCCTGTTTGCCTAAGGAATAACTGGCTCCAGGAGAGGGACTTGGCTAGTTTTCTCCAGCAATTTTGTTAAAGTTTAAACCTTCAGTTTCACTTTTGTGGGCTTAACTTTTAGGATTACTGATTTGGAGTTAGCCTACTTTTATAGAAACTCCCTGCTTTTTGTGTACAACCTGATGACTTGTTTTCTTAATAAACTATTTAGCCTAAAATTGTGTGTCTGGTTTTCTGTCACCTATCTTCAGTCCTAGAGATCAACTTGGTCAGTTTTCAAAGTAGCAATGATGCAAAGCCCCTTGGGCCCACTACATTAATGGTGCTCGTGACCAGGACTGTGGGTAGATTGTGACAGGCAGGCTACATTTTTTCAAAATTCAAACACAACGAGAAGTCAATTTTTTCATTTTTGAGCTGTCCCTGTTGAGTTGGTTTGTGTGATTTTCACTTGTTTTTTCAGAAGATGAGATAATGGAGGATGGCCTTTGAGAGTAACCTTGAGTAGGTGAAATCTACTTGATGTGGAGAGAGTTGAGAGTAGCCTGAGTGAGGTGAAATCTTGTTGGTACTGAGTTTGAGAGTAACCTGGAGTGGGTGAAATCTACTTGGTTTGGAGAGAATTAGAGAGTAGCCTGAGTAAGGTGAAATCTTGTTGTTACTGAGTTAGAGAGTAACCCAGAGTGGGTGAAGTCCACTTGGTCTGGAGAGAATTAGAGAGTAGCCTGAGTAAGGTGAAATCTTGTTGTTACAGAGTTAGAAAGAAACCTAGAGTGGGTGAATTCTACTTGGTGTGGAGAGAGTTGACAGTAGCCTGAGTAAGGTGAAATCTTGTTACAGAGTTTGGGAGTAACCTTGAGAGGGTGAAACCACTCCGGTGCTGAGAATTTGGAGAGTACCCAGAGTTTAGTGAAAGCAATCTGTTATCTTGGTTGGTCTATTACTAAGATGGATTTGCTGATCAGAAGTTTTGGTTGGTTGTTAACACTATTCTGTTTGTGTGGGAGAACAGATGGCAAGCCCAGTACTGCTGCTAGGCAAGCAGATTTTGTTGTGCCTCGCCACCCTGACTGGGACTGGGACGAGGATGGCCGGGGCAACACTGTCACTCAAGGGCCTAGGCAGAAAGATTTAGTTGGGAGATCTGAAACTAAACCCCGGAAAAAGATTATTGCAGTGTGTGTCCATGATTTGTTAAACTGGCCAAGTGGGCCTTGTTTGGTGAACCACCCCAGGAGTAGGTGTGGACCAATGTAGTATTGTTGTAAGCTTGATGGCCAGGGCCAGACTGACAGTTTCTATGGAAAAAGTATCTGAGGTGAAAGGGTTTTGGTTTCTGTGGTTTCCAGAGGAGTTTGAATTATTTTGAGTTATGAGCTGGGTGAAAGCTCTTGTCCTGTTGGTTTCAGGTTGATTCCTGATTATTTTGAGTTATGAGCTAGGTGGAAGCTCTTGTTTCCTGTAGTTTAAGGTGGATTCCTGATATTTTTTAAGTTATGAGCTAGGTGAAAGCTCTGGCCTCTTTGGTTTCAGGTGGATTCCTGATTGTTTTGAGTTGTGAGCTAAGTGAAAACTCTTACAACCTGTCATCTGCAGTTTGGCACTGTTTACTACTTGAATATACTCAATTTCTGATTTGGAGAGTAACCTTGGGGAGGTGAAATTAAACAGATTTGGTATATTGCAAAGCATGAGTTAAGGTGGATTACCTTTGAATTGCCTTCAGTGTTTTAGTTGTTTGTGGAAGAAGTTTTGATGATGTTGGGGTTGTGTACTTTGAGAGGGCTTGTCCAGGGTAGGATATGGCCTTTCATGAAGGTTGCTCAAACACAGAATGTTTGCTTTAAAGAGTCATGCCTAGAATTTCGAACAGAGGGTCTGTTGTCTAGGAAGCTCGCGTGTCCTGTAAAGGCAGTTTGTTGTTCATAGCCAGGTCAGAAAGGGGAGTGAACCCTTGAGCTGGACCAGGACTGACAGGGGTACTGTTACCTGGTAAGTTAACATGTTCCGGAGGGATTTATTGGCGATTCACTACCCAGGATGGAGAGGGTGTTACCCTCAAGCTGGATTCCAGATTTACAACAGGGGTACTGTTGCTGGGAGGCTTATATGCATGTTCCGGAGGGATTGGTGAGCAGTTCACTACCCAGGATGGAGAGGGGGTTACCCTCTAAGCCGGATTCCAGATTTACAGCAGGGGTGCTGTTGCTGGGAGGCTTACATGTATGTTCCGGAGGGATTGGTGAGGGATTCGCTACCCAGGATGGAGAGGGAGTTGCCCTCTAAGCTGGATTCCAGATTTACAACAGGGATACTGTTGCCTGGGAGGCTTACATGTTCTGACGGACTGGTTAATGATGTAGTGTTTGATCTGAAGGGGGAGTTGCCCTCTAAGTCTGATCAGGAGGATTGACAGGGGTACTGTCACCTGTGAAGCTTAGATTTTCAGAAAAAGCAGTGATTTTGCTGTTTACAGATGTTCACGTAGCCATTGCTGTGTTTGTGGTTAATTGAGTGGCAAGGATGGGAATGATGTAAGGTCAGCAGGTAGGGTGACCAACCTTTGCTCAGAGCAGGTTCTGGGAATCCCTTAAGAAAGCTGTCAACCTTGAAATCCCTGTATTATTTTACCTTGGATATTGACCCTGGAATGGTTGAATTTTGTTTTTTGAGAATTAACCTTGTGGAATGTGCTATCTTGGAGGAAGGCACCCGTAGATACTGAGATTGTCAGTCTGAGCAGAGTGGTCAAAAGTTGTAGCTAAGCCAACAAGTGGATTTCACCAGTTGCTCCATGTAGGAGAATTTCCCTATTGTGAAGAGATTTGTAGCCAAGATGTGTTTTTCTTTGTGCCAGTTAGAATGTGTATGTCTGTGTAAAGTTTGAATACATGAGTTTTTGGCCTACAACGCGAGGGCGCGTTGGTCCAAGGCGGGGGGAGTGTGGCGACCCCAGGGTTGCCCTGAGAGGTCTCAGGGATCCCTTTAATTTTTATTACAAGTATTTGGATTTTTCAGGGTGTTTTGTAGAGAGTTTGTGAGTTTGTCATTTTTAGCCAATCAGGGAGAAGGATTTCTTTTGGTGCTGCTACCTCCCTGCCTGACACCTGGTGTCAAAACAGGGAACCAGCATGCCAGAAACATCCAACATGGCCGCCGTATGCTACATGGCCTCTGATTGGCTGCCTGGATGTCTCCTTGTCTCTGATTGGCTGGCTGGAGGTTTCCCGCCAAAACTGAGTTTTGGAGGGAAAAAGTGGCTGGGGTGGGAGATTTTCTAGGCTCCTCTGTCTCACTCCTCCTCCAGCCTTTGCAGAGAGCAGATGTGTAGGTGAGTTGCTCGGGGAGTAGGCCTTTAGCCCTAACCAGGATTTATATTTTGGAATCTATACAAGGTGAGTTGGAGCAGTTCACAGGAGAGGCTCCTACTTTGTGTGGATTTCAGAGTGAGTTTGGGGCTGACTGCTTACTTTACTAGGTATTTCTCTGAGTATTCTCTGAACCTACACAGAGTTTTGTGAAAGTTTACAGGTTTGTTGTTTGGAGAGACTAGTTATTTTCCCCTGTTTACCTTTAGCCTAAGGAATATCTGGCTTTAGGAGGGGATTTTGACTAGTTTTCTTTGACAATATTTGGAAGTTTAGTGACTTTATTGTTTGGGGAGACTGGTTATTTTCCTCAAGTTCCCTGTTTGCCTAAGGAATAACTGGCTCCAGGAGAGGGACTTGGCTAGTTTTCTCTTACAATTTTGTTCAAGTTTACCTTTATTGTCTGGGGAGACTGGTTATTTTCCTCAATTTCCCTGTTTGCCTAAGGAATAACTGGCTCCAGGAGAGGGACTTGGCTAGTTTTCTCTTACAATTTTGGTCAAGTTTAGTGAGTTATTGTCTGGGGAGACTGGTCATTTTCCTCAATTTCCCTGTTTGCCTAAGGAATAACTGGCTCCAGGAGAGGGACTTGGCTAGTTTTCTCTTACAATTTTGGTCAAGTTTGGTGAGTTATTGTCTGGGGAGACTGGTCATTTTCCTCAATTTCCCTGTTTGCCTAAGGAATAACTGGCTCCAGGAGAGGAACTTGGCTAGTTTTCTCTTACAATTTTGTTCAAGTTTAGTACCTTTATTGTCTGTGGAGACTGGTTATTTTCCTCAATTTCCCTGTTTGCCTAAGGAATAACTGGCTCCAGGAGAGGGACTTGGCTAGTTTTCTCTTACAATTTTGGTCAAGTTTAGTGAGTTATTGTCTGGGGAGACTGGTCATTTTCCTCAGTTTCCCTGTTTGCCTAAGGAATAACTGGCTCCAGGAGAGGGACTTGGCTAGTTTTCTCCAGCAATTTTGTTAAAGTTTAAACCTTCAGTTTCACTTTTGTGGGCTTAACTTTTAGGATTACTGATTTGGAGTTAGCCTACTTTTATAGAAACTCCCTGCTTTTTGTGTACAACCTGATGACTTGTTTTCTTAATAAACTATTTAGCCTAAAATTGTGTGTCTGGTTTTCTGTCACCTATCTTCAGTCCTAGAGATCAACTTGGTCAGTTTTCAAAGTAGCAATGATGCAAAGCCCCTTGGGCCCGCTACACTATGTTGACTTAGGCAAGGGTGATGATGGCTGTATAAACACTGAAACGTTGACAATCATGGCCCTTAAAGGGTACCAAGGAGCAACCATCAGGCTGGGAAAACATGTGTGTCCAAGTGTCCTAAATGACCAGAAAATGGGTGTGGATGCCTGGAAATTGATTTGTAAAATTCATACGTCTATGGATATTTTTGCATGGTGGAGATTTGTATATATATAACATTCTTGTTACACTACAACTGAGACTCGTCTTACAGTACAACCTTTCACCAAGTCACGGGTAACAATCATGGCCTGTACAGTCACGATTGAACCACAAACGGTAATGGTCTTTTTTGTAGTGTATCACAATATAAGGTTGCAATGAATAATATAGTTATAAGTTGCTTTGTTGCCTGCAGAAATTCTTTGGTGTTTAGGGACCCTGAATTGGGCGCTGATTGTCAACGCATTTTAGTGTTGCATAAACAACCCCCATCCAGGGGGCCCGATAGACCGACGACCTAATCCCCCCCAACCCAAACAATATTAAAACGGATTATCCTCTATCAACACGTTGACTAGTGAGGAGCACCCAGCAGGAGTGGGTTGGAGGGAGGGGGGTGGTGTGGTGGAGGACCCAGAATGAAATGAGGTCAATCTAAACGAGGAAAAATACATGTAAAATGGTGACTCCAAAAGACAAAATCCAGTGCCCCTTGGTCCGTCCTCAGTACCTCCAGTGTAAGAAATGACCAAACAGGAGGGGTCTGCTCCTTATATAGACGTTGTGCAGGTGACGACACGTCTCCCAGAATAGAGTGTCCGCCATATTGGTAATCAATTTATTTTCATCATAATTCATAGTTCTGAAACATTTAGATCAAATTTTCATACCCCATTTACTTCAAATAGATTCAAGGAATCACAATTGTCAGTTATTTTCATCTTTATGACTTTATTTCATATTCATGTGGTGTTGATCACCACGTGGTCGCAAACCGTTAAGTAAACAAGTGAGGATTAGGTAAAGGTACAGGCGAGGAGACCCCGTCCCTGCTATGTGTGAGGTGACAAGTGGTATTTTCCCAGGCCACATGTGTTAGCAATGTTTTCTTTTATAGGCCTATATCCATCTCCACAACTTGATAAGACTCATGAATATAGGCCTACAAGTACAACCAATTATAATATGGGGAGTAAATCTATATTACATCATTCCATGATCATGCGCTATGTATGTGGTGAAAAGTGGCCCTTTTCCAAGCTACAACATCATAACATGTGTTGGGCACATGCGACATGCCAACAGTGTTTTTCTTCTTACAGATACGTACCCTATGTCATACAGGGGCGGATTCAGGAATTTTCAAAAGGGGGGGCGTGCAATTCGGAAAATTTTCCCCTGCCCTCCAGGCAGGATAATCTTATTTAAAAAAAATATAAATTTTGGCAAAAAAAATGGGGGGGGGGGGGGCGTGCACCCCCCACGGACCCCCCTAAATCCGCGACTGAGATCTCTACAACCCCTATCAGTACCCCCAACAGCACGATCCCGGGTTGCAAAATTTCCAGACTCCCAGCGACACGCACCGATCACGTGCACTGCCTGGAGTAGGTCACTATGACCCAGATACATACTCATTAAGGGTTTACCTCCGCGCTCGACCAATCAGAAACCAGAACGGGTCATTAAGGCTCCTGCTGGTTGCCGGAGCCCTGGGTCTTTATTAAGGCACCTGCCTGTTAAAAACCAGCGATCCCCAGAAGCCGGCCGGTGTTTTCAATCAGCTGAGCCCTCAGACCGCCCGACGACCGATCGACCCACTGTCAACCTCTTTGCACACCTCCACACCACTTCCCGGTAAGCCAAAACACTACCTATACGTTAAGATACACTGTGCCTAATGTTAAAACTGCATCGACAAGGTTTTGTCATCGTATCACCGGGTTCTTTCGCAAACCGCGGCGTTCCCATTCATTTAGCTCCGCGGAGAGACTGGTCGCTTTCCATGCGCACCCTGGGTATCTTTCCATGGCTGGCTCAGGGGTTTATGTAACCCCGACTGAATGGGGAGGGATGGCCACACAGGCTGGGGGTGGAAACCCTAAACACCGACAGGTTCAGAGTAGGGTTCAGAGATGCCACTTTTCCTTCTGTTTCCGGATTTTTGATTGCAGCAACTGTCATTGTCAGACATGAGAAATTTTAAGTAAAAAAGGAAATGACATTTGTATTCTTAGGCAGCAGATAGGCCTGCTATTTCTAAATGCTATTTTTTAATGCCACAATGTACAAATACATGTAGGCCTATATGTGATTCTATTCCTTTTATTTCTTCCTGCTTAAAAGTTCAGTTTTTTCCTGCTCATAACCAGGAAAGTCTGTTTCAACAATATCCGGATGTTCATGTTCATAGAGTGCCATCTCTGCAGGTTGACAAGAGTAGGGGTTTATTTATACCGTTTATCAATAATCATACATATTTGAATAGGCCTATAGTATATGCGACAGGAATGAGGGTGCACACAATTATAATGGCAACCTTTTAACATAAAAAACGCTCAATTTTCCGAGGGGAAAAGGGAGGGGCGTGCGCCCCCGTGCCCCCCCCCCCCCCCCCACTCTGGATCTGCCAGTGTTATATGCAACAGGAATGAGGATGCACACAGTTATAGTGACAAACCTTTGAAAGTTGACAATGGCTTTTACCATTTTGGCCTATTAGAGCTGTAGTATAATCAGGGGCGTAGCCAGCCCTAAATCCAAAGGGGGTTACAGGTAAATCTTAGGGGGTTCCAACATACAATTTTGGCAAGATTTCATATATTTTACTTATATTTGGGAAACCTAAGGGAGTTCCAGACACCCAGGACCCCCCCCCCCCCCCCCCGGCTACGCCACTGACTGCATGTATAGTACGTAAACATACGTAATGTCTTATGTATATCTATGTATAGTATTAAGTATTATTGACACCTGCAGGTGTCAATAATACATGTCTTGAGAGAACAGAAGTTACATCAGACTTATGCACAGAAATACATGCATGTCTTTGATTGAATATATACATAACTACTATTAGCATTATATCAAATTGATATAGTATTAAAAGAAAAAGACATATGAAATGAATACCCTCTCTCCAATGGCCTTCTAGACCCCCATACTGAGAGACAGGACGCCCAGGAGTAAAAACTACATAATGTCATTTGTTCTTACACCTGCAGGACATTTGTTAATAGTGTGTTATTATACCAAGAGAATCGGTCGGTGGGGCCCTTGATGGAGGGGTCCTGCTATCATACGTCGATCTTTAGAAAATGACTGTCTAGCCCTGTCGAAATTGATGATTGCAGGCGCGGGTTATATCATTAATGGGGGGGGGGGGTATCAATATTTTTGTGTAAAATTCCAGTGCAAAAATATCTGTAGCACCCCCCCCCCCCCCAATTTTTTACATTCCTGAATACGCCCCTGTCGAATAGAAGAAATGTCCCATGTCCCATGCCACATAATGACATAAGGCAGGGGAATGACATGTGTCATACAAAATACACTACAGAATATGTGTCATAATACACTGTATCACTGAGCTGCTAACTGATGTAGGCCCTACTTATGTATAGATGTTTCATTGCACTCCCATGTCGAATTTCAGAAATGCCTTATGGCATGCCGTTAATGTTTTCATCATGTCAGTAACACTTATGTCACTTCACCATTCGAATTTCAGATATACATCAATACTAGTAAGATAGTGATGCCATGCCGTTGGCGGAACAACTGTTCATCAGTGTATGTGTCTGAAAGACCGAGATTCGGCCGAGAGGGTGGTCAAGATAGCAGCTATCAGTATCACGCGTTTTCATCCTAAAATCTGGGCCCTTAGTGGGGGGTCCCATTGTCGCATGTCGAACTTTGGAAATGACAATGTTTCCTGTCACTTAACTCTACATGTCGCACACCGACAATAGTTATACAAGAGGCTTCGTCATATTCCCCACAGACAAGAGGCTTTCATGTTGCCATGTCGCCAGTTAAGAAATATGTCTTAGTCATTTTTTTTCACTCACTATGCCTCGTGTTGCAATATCAAACGTTCAAAAGTAGATCTATAGGGCCCCTAAATCTACAGGACCATAGTTATATATAATTGTCGCCCTTTTCCAGATTCCCATATATAGAAACAACAACCTCCCACCATCACAATACTTTGGAGGCTATTTGAGAATCCTAACCCAGGGTAATTAATTCATTGGAGGTTCCCTATACATCGCCTTGTGTATAATTCAAGAAATTAAGAAATCATACTGCCACACTGCGTGTCCTATTTGAAAAAAGAAGAAATACACAATGATTCATAATACATATTATTTTGTGTCGCATTTCATTAAAGCTCGTGTCGCATTGTGCATGTTAAGGGTGTAGGACGGTCGTATTATAATAAGAACGCCCGCAGAGGCCGTCCAAGGGTGGCTGTACGGCCCGGGGACCAGCTGAAGGCCCGAGCCCGGAGGGCGAGTGTCGTCAGCTGGAGGGGGTTGCATAACATTCCGCTATATTTAGCGGATCCGTTACAGAGCAAAACTGTTGCAAAAGAAATAGCGGATGCCTTTGTGTTGTAAAATCCGTTACAATATTTCCGTTAAGTGTGACTTTTAGCGGATTTTCCGTTAGTCAAATCCGTTATCACTATAGGAAAGTACAGAATATATGGCTTAACGGAAATGATTTCCGAATAACGAAATATGCAACATTGTGCATTTCCGTTCGTTGTTCTATTTTTACGGAAATGTATAACGAAAAATGTTACTGGAATGTTATGCAACTCCCCCAGTTGGTTCTAGGGCCGTACAGCCACCCTCGGATGACCTCCAAGGGTGTTCTTAATTTTATTACCCGACAAAATATTGTGAAAATATTGTGAAATAATGTGAAATAATGTGAATTTTCGTAAAAACAGACCACCGAAAGTGATGCGGTACGTATGGCTTGGCAATACGCCCACCCCACAATATGCCCGGCTCGTCGATGCAGAGGGTAATAATAAGTGTATGTGTCAGATCTGAAAGATATACAATATTATAAGACAACTGTTGCAGATGGATGACAGTGGTGGCTGATGATGTGAATCTGACATTTGCAAATTGAATATTTGTTAGGGAAAGTAGGCCTATTCCTCAATGGAGAAAATGTAACTATCGTTAGATAAACTATTTCCATGGGTTGCCAACGGGTTCATTGTATATTTGGGGGAAAAAAGTAATGATACAGGAGTGTTAAATCATTATGAAACAAGTTTAATCTTCTCATGACACAATGCTATATGACCATAAATTGAAGGTATCGCTTAGAATCTGACTTGGTCTATTTAACTTCATATGTGGTGTTTTGACACAATAAATATATGGTGAAATTCCATCCCTTTTTGTAACTTAGTGACACTCTTTATATCATACTGGGCGCCATGTGTCCACTACTGATATAATTGAATTGATTTGAATTGCCAAACGTGTAGCAACCGATGTCATTATATTACTGAAGGTAATCCCAATGGTGGCTAATCCTACGCTCTCCGACACAAGGCCAGTGTGGCCACACTGCCAGTCCAATGGGATCGTAAACAACCAATAATCAACCAACCTCTCTAATCAAGCTTAAGTCTAAGATTAAGATCTTATCCTCTTTAGTACCCTTTATCCAACCCAATCATAGAAAGCTGTAGTAATAAGTCCATCCCACCCTGGGCATAATCCAGGGTTGGACAAAATTACCATAATATAAGCCATCCTTGTTTCCTATAGGTATGTTTACTGAAATAACCCAAAACTAAAATTTTCTATATCCCCAAGTATTAGTAATGATAAACCATTATCATTTAATCAACTTTGCCAAATAACAGCTTTGCAGGTTTGCCGGCCAATCACAATGCTGTATTTCAGGGCAAATTAGAGTTAGACATTGCAGGTTTAGCAAACAGGCTTTAACATTCGTTCCTATGGGAGAAATATCAATATATAAAGCTGCATTTTTCCAATTTAAGGAGCAATACATGAAGCAAATTGTTCTGGAAAATTTGCATTATACAACTATCTGCGTTGAAAAAGCCTGGAGGCAATTTTGGAAATATTTAATGGTAAATTTTGATGTTGGTGTAAACTGGGATGGGCTTATTGAATAATGATGTTTGTATACCACATATTTCTGTCACTCTGGTTGTAGGAAGTACACATGTATACACATTTTATATATTCGATCAAGTTCTGGACCTAAATCATAAAATGGAGGTCACATATTGGAACGGCGCTGGTATATGTAACATTGCCATGAATGACGTCGGACCACCCGCTCTAGAAACTGGGTGCTGTGCCAAAGTCTAAAATCGTATCAAAATGTCTGACATAGATGCTGTATAGTCTTTGTAATTGTAAAGACAGGGAATTTTTTTTTTTTTTTTTTTTAATATTTTTTATTGAATATCTTCAGATACATCTGTTCTTCCAGATATTACAGTAATGATTTAAAGTATAATATAGTCTGATGAATAACTCCTTGGTAGATTGTTTCCAATGATGAAATGCTTTGTACAATGAGATACATATGTGAAGAAGAATATTGGATAGTTTCAACAATTGGGATCCCTCCCTGTAGTTTCTTTTATATATTTCTATAACACAAATAGAAAGCAGATAGTTGGCAACTCATTAACCCGGCAGCGTATCAAAAATAATAAGATTATCAGAGTAAACCAATCAAAATATGCCTCCATGCCATACAAGTTCCTTTAGAGCTGCATACAGTATCCTAAAGAGGCGGATCCAAGATTCTAAAAGGAGGGGGGGAGGGACTCTATTGGAAAAAAATCATACTTAATGACTTTTCGGCAGAATTTTACATTAAAAAGGTCCCCGCCTCCCCCCTCTAAATCCGCGACTGGCATAGGGTGATCGTTATTAATAATGAAAAACGGATCTTTCATAACTTATAAGGTCAAAAGAAAACTTCGTTACCAATGCCTTTATCGTCACCTGTTGAAGTTCATTAAGTGTATAGTGTACAAAGCTGCATTTAGACTGCTGGCCTATTGGTGTTTAGACTGCTGGAATATTTGGACTCCAACACGGTTCCGATTTGCTTCTGACACATTTTTATTCAACCTCTCATATTCAATCAAACTATTCAGACTGCATTACATCAATTCCGAGTCTGACAGAGGATTAAAACCGTAGTTAATCTTTCAAAGTTCATCAGTGTTGATCAATCAAACTTTGGCCTGCCTACGGTTAGCTAATATCCGCATTCCCCCCAATTGTGTGTAGTTTAGGTGTCCACCAAAAGGGGGATGGCGAGGTCAGGAGGACCTACTCGCCCCCCCCCCCCCCACCCTACCGCTTCAAATAGAAGTGCTTATCTGAATAACAATTTACTATTGAATGATGCATCCTTATTAACTTCCCTGTGGAAAAGTACCCTCGCCCTAAATCCATGTTGCTGACCGCATGTTTGTGCTCACATTGGCAGTCACAGTCATAGGAATATTTTTTATCAAAACGTTATGATCAAAACATGTGATTAATTCGTCTCGGCGCTAGTAGGAAGTAATATATCACACATCCAGAAATAGTTTACTTAAAATGAAAAACAGTTTATTTAGAATACCTTACCGATGAGCTGTTGGTATTTCCCTATGTGTAATTATATTTCATCGGGCTATGAGCGGTGGACTATAAGGAACAAATTGGAATGCGGGAGTGGCCAATAAATATGTTTTAATACAATATGATAACATCGATAATGATGAATTTGTGTTGTGAAGGTAAATGAAAGAATTAAAAGGGTGTGGGTGGGTGGGCAGCAGTTGTTGTTGAAGGGTCGACGGTGGGGACAAGAGTGACCGATGCCTACAGAACAGATAGTGATTAAACTTCCTGCCATCGGAATTTCTATTAATACTTCTTTAAGGCGGTGACCCATACTGTGATTGTAGGTTATAGCTCAGTTCTTAATTTAATGAATATTCCAGTTAGTCTTCTTAAAGGATATGTACTTTATAAGATGTTTTGAAGTGATTTATGATATTAGTACAAAAGCAATTTTGAGCTAAAAAAACATAGCTGTTAACGCATGAAAAGTGTTTGAGAACAGAATCAATTAGGTTTTTGTTGAATTTTGGATCACTTAGTGTAAAGGCGGGAACCCATTGAGTGATTGAACTCAAAATTCTGGTCGTTTTAATCAGTTCTGGTCGCTTAGTTCTAGTTCAATCTAGTTCTGGTCTTGGCTTAGATCCATTTGTATACTTGCCTGTCTTTCTTTTGACAGGCAAGGTGGCCATGTGTGCTATTTCTAGATAAGTGCCATACAATTACTGAACAAAAAATAACATCGTTGCATTATTCAATTCTAATTATGCAGTGGAATTTCAGCATATTATAGGCTACACCGTTTTTTACTGTACCCATGTAGAATTACAAAATTCTGACCAATTGAGGATTGAAAGTCCTTCAAACCATTGACTGAGAATCTCTACCAACTAACTCTACCTCTACGTCTATGTGAACTTTTGCAGGGGAGCAGTTTTGTGTTTTCATTATGGCTATAACAGGCAGTGGTAATAAAGAGACATACTATCCAGGGCCTTGACTGTAGCGTTACACATTAAAGCCTGGTCCCCACACGGCGACCAATATTTCAAAATTCGGCGGCGGCTATGTGGTCTTATATAAGACCATATATATATATATATATATATATATATATATATATATATATATATATATATATATCATATAAAGTATATATCATATAAAGTATAATCATGTACATATACATGTTATATCATATATATAAAGTAGGCCTATATATGATATAAAATATAATCATACAGTAAAGTATATATACATGTTATATACATTTATATGTATTGATTCTATACATGTTGAGACAAGGAGACCAAGGAGGGGGGCAGCCTACTTGTGAGGTCTGAACAAACAAATCAGACTAGGCCTGGAGGAGAGCAGGAGGAGACCATATTTGGTCCCGAGTAGGCGACAAGTAGATCAACGAGATACAAGTAGATACAAGTAGATAAAAGTCAACACAATGAGATACAAAGTAGCGTCTCCTTGAGATAAGGCACTGTTTGAGTGTATCGTATGACGTGAGTTTATCGAAAAGTTGGTACACTGTCAGCTTATGAACAGACCCCCAAAGTGCAGTGTTAAAGTGTGCTTTCATAAGGGAATGTACATTGGCATCTGTACAGGACTGTTGAGATCTATTTTTAGATTGGGTTTCGCATGTTGCAGGGCGGAAATGACACAAGAACTTGGGGCCAAGGTACCTTAGGCCAAAAAAAAGAAATGGTTGTATTCAGGTTTCCCGACCGATCCTATTTCTTACCCCCAACTCTAAAGTTTGCTTTTTAAAGGAAATATTGGGGAAACCATTAAAATCAAACAAAATTGGGCAAATGGACATCAAATAGCATTTCAATATGAAAATGTACATTACAGATGCTTAAATGGTTATGGAAGGCAAATCTTGGAATTTCTGAACTGATAATTCAATCTGATACAATCTTTACACTTTAAAAATATTTTTGTTAAAATCCCGATCAATCAACTCTACTTCTTTCAAGGCATGAAACCTGGTAGCAACAATTAGTTTTGTTGGCCTTACCATCGTGTATGGGTATCACATATATACTCTACATGTTGGTGTCTTGGTTCACTAAGGGAGGAGGTACAGCAAAAATAATTTCCAGGTTTTGATTCCCTGCTGTTTGCCTGCCCTGTCACCCTTATCTCATAGATACAATCACCAAAGACAGAATTAAATATTGTCCTAGCTTGTTTTCACCGTAAAAATTATCCTGGCCATTGGTACAGTGTAAAACACCAATTACTCACTCTACATCCCCAGTTTATGTTTTACTCGTGTTTTACTCGTGGTAAAATTTTGAATTCAATAACGGTCCGTGGCATGAAGGGCTTCACTTTTGAAATAACTTCATTGAAAGTTACCAAGACACTGACAAAGCTGCTGCAATATTATAGGTCTTGTTGCATGAATTAAAGCTTTTCCATTTGTTCAGAATCACTTTAAATCCTTGGATGCAAAAAAATGTAAGCATAATCATGTCCGTGTTCAGATCACATACAAAATCTGAAGCCTGTACAAGGGAGTGAATAAATACTGCCTTCTGATTGGTGGATATAACTATGAATGAAATTTTACTTTGAACCTGTTATCTCTTTTTCTCAAAGCATAGACATTAGCTTTCAGATATTTTAAATCGTTCAAATATATTTAAACACTGATACAAATCATTGAAAGGGGATATAAATTTGGTGTTGGAAAGACATCATTGTTCTGTCTATTTTGAATAACAATTGTTTTTATCTATCGCTGTTGCGATGCTTCTGTTTATGCAATGGGACACAGTTGTTGTGTTATTAAGGGGCGATCCCCCAGGAGCCCCTTTCTGGCCATTGATAGGCCCTAGACAGAAGTGTTAGTAAAAGTGGCTGTATTCCCTGTTTTGCTCCTGTTATAACCTATAGTAAAAAGCCTTTTCGAAGGTGAAGTTTAAATACATACATTGCTTAGATTTGTCACCCATTTCGGAGGTGATGTTTAAATACATACATTGCTTAGAACTTGTTTGTCATTTGTAGAAACTTGTGTAGGGTTCCTGTTTGGCATACTGAAACAAACTATTTTTTGCACAGCATGATAAATGAGCCTTTTTTGTTAGTGAATTTAAATTTTCTTGCTGCTTTTATGTAAGCATTTCCAGGATTCAGCAGATCAAAGGCCCAGACTGTTTATCAACAATTAGGAAGGCATGTGTGTTAATTAATCTGGCACATGATGCCGTTGGGGGCAATTGATCTGGCACATGTTGCCCTTGGGGCATGGGTGTTTTACTGATGCTTACACTGTTTATCTTATACAAACAATGACCCTAGTGAATGGTCATTTGGTAGACATGTATACTGAAAATAACTTAGTTGAGACAACCAAATCAACCAATACCATTTACTCATAATAGGTGATTTACACAAATACAAAAAATATATTACATAGACACCTTCCTTTAATTATATTAGTTCTTTAATTTGCAAAACTAAATTCCCCCCCCCCCCTTGCCTTAAATGAGTAAAATTGGCATATTAAATGGTGAGGCTGATACTTAGAACTGGATCGCCCCTTGGCTTGGGGAGCTATATGCTCTCCAATCACTGGCATCGTCTTCTTGTATTGTAATGTTGGTAGGGTTACTTTAGTTGTTACTCAGTACTTCACCATTGCCCCAATGGTTACGGTTCACTGGGTTCCAGAAAGAAGCTTACTTGTAATGTATCATGCAGACAGTGTACTTCTGATGATTGTTTTCCCCCTCTTCCTGATTCAGTAATCAATGTTTACTTTGTCTGGAACACATTCGTGCACGGCTTGCCTGGAAAAAAACATAGGTGTGGTCAGTGTGAAACCCAAGGCCTTTGATGGTACTTAGGCATTAAAGAGATGCAACAGCATTTGCATGTGGCCACAGTGCAAGATGGAACACTTAGAAGTGTAACTTTATTGGCTTGGGGTTCCCCTTTTGAAACTTTTCTTTGCGTGGGAACTTCTCAAAGAAGTTTGGGTGCGGGTACTGGTGCCAGGTTGGTTCCTACATGTGTTTTATTATTTACGATGTTTGGGCCACTTTTTTTTAGGTTATTTTGTCTCCTAGGCCCAGCCCCCATTGCACTGTAGTGAACTTTTTGTCCTGAACTCAGGCCCAGCTCCCAAGCAAGAATATGACATTATAATAACGTTGCAGCAACATTCTGTTTAGACCTGGTTTGGTTCTTGTTACATTCTTTTGAGGGCACCCAAAAACGTCTTTAAAACCCAACGTTGCGACGTCACACTAGAATGTTGTTGTGACGTTCTTGTAACGTTATTTCACGTTACAATAACGTTATTATAACATTCTTTATTAGTTTGGTCTCAACTTTACCAAAATAGAATGTTATTATAACATTCTTTTTCAGTAAGTCTAAACCTTACCTAAAATAACGTTATTGTTCCGTGAAAACTGGCCATGTCTCAGACCAATTATAAAAGTGCAGTCGCAGAACGTTCTTGTTACGTTGCTGCTTGCCTGGGCTTCTATTGGACTGTAGTGAACTTTTCGTCCTGGACCCTGTCCCTCCCAAACTCTCCATTACGAAGTATAGTTATCTTTGTTGTAACTTGTATGGCCTAAACCTTTTTATTAGGCTTCGGCTGCTTTTTATTCGCAGCAAATTTTACCATTGCCGATTAACATGTTTTTGTTGCATTTATAAATCTCAGGACTCTTTGCTGGACGCATATGTATACAAATGAGCGCTACAGAACTTAAATAATGTCTCTATTGGTAGAGGCTTTTTGTTTAATAATCATATGCAAATGTATGCACTTCTCGCTCATGTAACTTTCCATTGCCACGTGTGCCTATATTTGCCAGACAATGTTGGCCCAGAAAGATGGGGAAGGTCAAACATCCAGTAAACGATTAAGATAAGAGGTTTCTACGAGATCTTAGCAAAAGATTACGTCTCTAAGGCAGGGAAAGGAAAGGAAGCCTGCTTGATATGTGCTCATATGAAAATATGAAAACATTGTTCGTATCCTAAGTTATGTAGTTCATATTTTACTTGATATTTAACTGTTTCTACCTTTGTCTATAATAATAATCGAGTATAAATGAATAATAAATAGGAATATTTGATAACTATCTATATTTCCAGAAAGCCTGAGACTTGTTCTACATTCATCATCTCTGTCAATGAACCCTCAAATCGCAGAGCAGGTCGATATGTTTGTTAGCAAAATGAGAGCAAAATGTTGAGAAATACAAATTCAAAAACCTTTGTTTCTCATGACAAGACACTAATTTGACCCACATAGGCCTAACTTAAGCCCCATACCCACTATATCTTTGACCAAGTTGGCCGACTGATCGGCAGTAAAATCAGCTGACCCTAGGGGTAAAATTGGTAGATTTTAGCACCGATTCAGATCTAACATGCACATTTTAATATACTATACTTATAGGCGACCTTAACAATCAGCCGATTTTAGCGCATATCCGTTTGCAAACTGTGTAAACGTCGCCTAGTCTGTTTCGGGCTTACTGCTACTCGGTCCATGGTCTTTTCACAATCGGTCATTAAGAGGATTCATATAAGTATGCATCTGGTCTCCGTTCTTTCTTTATCACTCGGGAGTTTTTAGCAGTGTCAGCAACTGTCATACATTTTTCTGGGCCCGGAGTGGCCCCGATGGTGAACCTTGTAAAATTTGTCATTCGGACACAGATAGGAACTGGTTTTGAGATTGCTGGTGTCAGCCTAAAACTGTCAAAGTGCTATGCATTAGCATGACTGTGGGAACCAGCTTTCAGAACATTTCTACTTCCGCTTCCAGTTCCTCCCAAAAGACAAAAGAAAATTGCATTATTGTTGTCTCACAGCATTGTGGGAATGCAAGTCTAATTAACATAATGAATATATCAATGCCACAATAGGTCTCACTCAACCCTTTTATTTTCATATGGGGGTAAGGGGGTGAAGAGGGTGAAGGGGGTGAAGAGGGTGAAGGGGTAAAGGGGTAAAGGGGTAAAGGGGTAAAGGGGTAAAGGGGTAAAGGGGTAAAGGGGTAAAGGGGTAAAGGGGTAAAGGGGTAAAGGGGTAAAGGGGTAAAGGGGTAAAGGGGTAAAGGGGTAAAGGGGTAAAGGGGTAAAGGGGTGAAGGGGTGAAGGGGTGAAGGGGTGAAGGGGTGAAGGGGTGAAGGGGTGAAGGGGTGAAGGGGTGAAGGGGATGCCATGGGGATGCCATGGGGATGCCATGGGGATGCCATGGGGATGCCATGGGGATGCCATGGGGATGCCATGGGGATGCCATGGGGATGCCATGGGGATGCCATGGGGATGCCATGGGGATGCCATGGGGATGCCATGGGGATGCCATGGGGATGCCATGGGGATGCCATGGGGATGCCATGGGGATGCCATGGGGATGCCATGGGGATGCCATGGGGATGCCATGGGGATGCCATGGGGATGCCATGGGGATGCCATGGGGATGCCATGGGGATGCCATGGGGATGCCATGGGGATGCCATGGGGATGCCATGGGGATGCCATGGGGATGCCATGGGGATGCCATGGGGATGCCATGGGGATGCCATGGGGATGCCATGGGGATGCCATGGGGATGCCATGGGGATGCCATGGGGATGCCATGGGGATGCCATGGGGATGCCATGGGGATGCCATGGGGATGCCATGGGGATGCCATGGGGATGCCATGGGGATGCCATGGGGATGCCATGGGGATGCCATGGGGATGCCATGGGGATGCCATGGGGATGCCATGGGGATGCCATGGGGATGCCATGGGGATGCCATGGGGATGCCATGGGGATGCCATGGGGATGCCATGGGGATGCCATGACCCACATGACCCACATGACCCACATGACCCACATGACCCACATGACCCACATGACCCACAAAAACTTACTAAGAGGGACTAAGTCAGCAAATGTCAGTCACAAAAAGATAACTAGTAACGAATTAGTAGTTAAAGGAACACCGACATAATAATCAATTAATGATAAATAATCAGCAAATGAACGTCAATAATTTCATCACTTAGTGCCTTTTTGTACTTAGTACTGTAACAAATGTCATGTCAACGTCGTTGCATCATCACAGCAATGCAACTTCATATTCATAATTAGTAAGATGTACAGGTATGAGTTTAACATCTTTAAATCTAAATTTTCCTCTCAAACTTTTTATTCTTTCATGATTAGGTAGGTCTCCAGGAATTAGTTACGAATTTCGAATCTTAAAACTTTGCAAAGATTTGTACTCATTTCTAGTCACTCAACTGAAAACTAGGATTTCTTTGAAATTTTCTATACTTCATCAGGGCCCAGGCTTTAATTATTGCAATAATTAACCTATTTACTAAGTTTGTATTTATTGCCTTTTTAACTTGTTTTTTGCTAGTTCTCCCGGACGACCTATTTTCATCTTTCGCGTGCATTTTTCACATTTTTCCTAATAACTTTTGAGATATTCATTGAATTACCACACAATAAGCAAGTTTATGTAGCTACGAACCTTGTGGACTTATGTCAAATATTTGATTTCTAGAAGATTGAAATTGTTATGATATTCTGAAAAAAAAACAATTACACCTTCCAAGCGACACTGTCCTTGGTGCTTACTGTGCACTGATCATCACAAGATAATTATGTTATTATGGAGAATCTCAGGGCTAACGTATAATAAATCCATAACCAACCTCAAAGGGGGTCCTTGGGGGGGGGGGGGGGGGGGGCGATCAGCACCTCTCAGCAGGACCCTGATATCAGCCTGTGGGCGGCGCAGCAAGCCCAGCCCTCAGGCAGATTTCGGGGTCTAGCCTTATGGTGCTAAACCCCCTCGTACCCCCTTCTCAGTTGGTTATATATGTATTTATACTTTGGCAGATTTTTCCTACTAACGCCTCCTTTGGCCCATCACATCTGAATTGGGGCTATTCCTCTGTCCAGTCGGAAGCCATTTCCCTCATTTGGGCCACCGTAAGTTCCCATTCTGCCGCTAGGGGGAACTACTTCCGGTTCTGAGAGGAGTCCATCCCATAGTACTTCCGGATGTCACTCTCCAACACTCTCCAAGCAGATCTTTGGTCAGGAGTTATGGGTCTAATTGTCCCTTCAGGGGACAGGACTTAAGGTCATCACTATTACAATCTTTCATTTTGTTGAGGATTTTATTTTGCCATAAACATCAGGCTTGCCCCTAGTTTTCAGCGCATTACGTCTGATGATGGGGGAAATATGATATTATAAGGTTATAAAGAAAAGTGTAGGCCTAAGCGGTGAAAAAAATAGCACGTAATATGTTAAAAAAGGATCAAAAAAAGCTTTAACAGTAACATAATAAAGTTAAGTGGATACAACTCAGTAATAATAGTCAGTAATAAGAGTCACCATTTATATTCTCATGAGCATACTTGAAATACCGCAGTAATGTGCAACAAAACATTTTGTAATATCTAACTTATGAAACTATAAGTATGCAGATATCGTTATCTATAGATCAAGTGTGTGTGTGTGTGTGTGTGTGCGTGTGCGTGTGCGTGTGCGTGTGCGTGTGCGTGTGCGTGTGCGTGTGCGTGTGCGTGTGCGTGTGCGTGTGAGTGTGCGTGTGCGTGTGCGTGTGCGTGAGTGTGTGTGTGTGTGAGTGTGTGTGTGTGTGTGTGTGTGTGTGAGTGTGTGTGTGTGTGTGTGTGTGTGTGTGTGTGTGTGTAATTGTCAATATTCCACTGTAACTTTCTACCACATCCTTTGGTTACAGCTAAACCTATAGGTACATAGGCCTATATATACCTAAAGCCTATGGTACATAGGCCCATGTTTCAATGACCCTTTAGAAGCTTACGCAACTAAGCTGTGTAATATATTTACTTGTACTACGCTGAAACCCGTTGTGGTTTTCATCCTTAAAAGGTTGGGCAGGGGAGACCAGGACCTCAAGGCAGGTCCTGGCCATATTCAAACACGATCAGGTGACTTTGGAGGCACCTGCCCATGTGGTCGGTTTGTTTAACCCCATGTATCGAGTCCCATTACTGAGCTAGTGTTTGAAATGGGATTTGGAAGTGGCATTTGCTATTTACTCAAGTCTTATATATGAAGACTTTAATCCACCAGGCAGTTTTGACCACATAGAAGTTGGTACTTTCTAAATCTGCATTAGGAATATAGCAGTAACCCATACATGATGCATGGCTTTTGAGAATTCGAAACCCCTTTTAATGATTGATATATGGCATATTTATGATTAACGCTTATTCCCACCTTAGATTGTCATCCAACTTGCTGAACAAATATACTATAAATGATTGTGATTACTGAATTAAAAATCATTTAAATTGCTACATTGAAATCCATTCTGCATTGGTCATTTGCAGTTTTGCAATAGAACGCCAAGTACAATGCCAAGCCTCTATAAATGAAATGACTGAAAAGCAAATGCCGTTGGGCCTTTACAATGTATCAACCACATGATATTATTCATTGACAAATTGTATCAATTGTAGAGCAGAATTATCATTTTATCAAAAGATACATTTTAGATAAAGTGCAAAACCGATGTGTTCTGTTTGCTTCTTGAGGGAAAAGTATTGTTTTATCTTTGATTGTTTTGGAAACACTATCCGTCTTCACTTCAGAAAAAGAACTTCTACCTCCCATATCTCGACTCAAGTGACTCATCTTTGAAACGAATATCAGCTTCAGTGTTAACTTCTATCATGAAGTTATGGATTTCTCTTAACAATCCAATGCAACTCATTTTTTTCAAGGTTTATCGAGCATAAAAAGTTAAAAAGACAATGGCTTTTGGGCTCAGGCTATCTTATTTGTACAACGCTTGAATTCCTGACTAAACTATATATTCGCTAATTAAATGCCATAAGCGTCTTTAAACGTTTCATGGTCCTATATATGTATGTCTGCACAACATCTCGTTATTTGACTTTCCACCATCTAAACTGCATGTAGACTGTTAGAAGGACCCCTTACTACATTCAACTGTACACAGATTATCAGAAACGGGCCTGCAGTTCCCATGTTGAATTATAAGGTCTAGGGCCGTGATATACTGGTCTTGACTGTAGAGCCGACCAAGCAGCTACAAAACAGTACTGGGGGGAGGGGGCATCTGTTGTAAAAAGGAAAAGCCTACTTTTTGAAGGAGATACCTTCAGGAACTTTTTGCCACTGCCCTGGTTTATATATGTAAAGATAGACCCTGTGCTGCGGCGAAAGTATAAAAATATAAATGAGTAGACTTCCATCTCATTATAACCTCCAAATAACGTAACCTAGGTCTGGAAATTTATCTGCCCATTATGTTAAATAATATTACGCAGAACAGTGGCGGATTTAGAGGGGGCGCCCCTCCTTTTTTGTGTGCCAATTTTAGACTTTTTTGATGTAAAATTCTGCCAAAAAGTCACCAATGAATTTTTTTTTCTAATAGCGCCCCTCCACCCTTTTTCTTCAAAATCCTGGATCCGCCACTGCAGGAATAGGGGATTGATACAGAGCTTCCCTTAAGAAGTAATCAATGAATTTGCCATTCATCAAATGGTTACGTTATTACTCATATTGTGTCCAATCACTTTATAGGTAATTTGACGTCATATCTGCACAGCATCTATTGATATAACATAGTTGAGCCACTCCACAACCTACCTTACTCATCCTCAGTCGTTCCAAATCCATTTCATTGCACTATATAGGCCCCTGGTTTCTAATAAGTTAGAATGAAATAATAAAAGATTGGTGATTTATAAAGGTTAATTATATATGACACTATATGAGAAGAGCTGGAAAATGTCTTTAGACAGTATAGGGTCATTGAAAAAGTTGGTTGGTTATTGGGGTTTAGTGCCGTAGCACTATCTAAGGTCATATCATGGCGAGAACAAGGTTTGACAATTTTGTCGTTTGATGATCGAATCTATGGAATGAATGAATCTGTGAGAAGATAGAAACCATACCTCTACACATTTACCAAGGTAGGTGTTCTTTAATGTGCAGGGTCCAATAGGCAGGGCCACACACACAACAGCCGGTGGTCCTAAGGTTCATTGAAAAGGTCACTCATGTGATTATATGGGCTTAGGTCACTCCTTGATACATAGCCGCATTAACTAACGGGTCTGTGTGAATATACCATTACCATAAAACGTATAATTATATGCACAGGTATGGATTAGTTGTCCAGAAACAAGGTATTCCAGACGACCCATACATGCAGACAGTGCAGCTGCGACAGGCTTTGTTATTAAAAAAGTGCTGTTTTGTTTTGAATCAACAGATATGAAAAATAATTAGGCCTACCCATATTTATATACTGCATAACAGAAGGAAAATGCACTCTTCTTTTAAGATATTAACTTTATAAATTTTGCACAAGGGGCATACGGAACAGATATTAAATGGTCTTCTATTACCAACTTTAATGGCTCGCATAAATAAGGTGTTTTACATATAGCCATTTTATCGATTGGACGGCGATTATCCAAGAGGATTATGCTTGAGGTGGTAACAGGACTGACGTGCTGAGACCTAGACCAAGCGAGGTCATATGTAACCTTTGCCTTTGCCAAAGCCAGAGGTGGCTTATTAGAGGACACTCGGGTCAAAAAGTAAACGTCGTTTTACATCTAGAAAGTTCTGAAAGGTAAAAGGAGAGTTGGCTCAGTGGTAGAATACTGGCTTGATAGTCAAAAGTTCCGGGGTTTCACTTTGATTCCTGGTACGTATTACCAACATATTGGTATCCAGTGGCGGATCCAGGGTTGTTGTTTTTTTTTTTTTTTAAAGGAGGGGGGGCGCTGTTGGAAAAAAATCGTCCTTAATGACTTTTTGGCAGAATTTTACATTAAAAAGTCTAAAATTGGCCAACAAAGGAGGGGGCACATGCCCCTGTGCCCCCTCTTAATCCGCCACTGGTATCTAAATGCAAGTGAGCTTGCGTTCAGTACCTGAACGTGAACGAAAAATGTAACTGAACGCATTGTGGAATATAGTCTTAAGGCGACTGTGTTGAACAAGAAGTTCCTGTTTCAATATGCTAGGCCCCTTTAAATAGATAAGGAAGTAATATCTTAATGTCTACCATACATTTCCTTCAGCCCAATGAACACCAAGCTTAATAGATAGCCTAGTGTATCAATTCCATCTCGAATGTGTTCTTCTATTAGAAAATGCCTTTACAGAAAAAGAGGACAACAACATACAAATTGGCTCGATCTGCTTTGTACGGCGAGTGGCTACTATTTAGCATATACCTAATATCATTCTGAATGATGCAGGCCCTACTAAATTGATCGTTTTTATTCCTTGGAATGTCTTGTCATGCTCTACAGAGTTTAGGTAAATATGGCCAGTGTAAAACATTCTACAATATAATATGATAGTTAACATATCTTCGTGTGTTTTTTTGCCAAACACCGTGCACGCTACATCTTCAACTTCTTCTTATGCAAAAAAGTTTACCGTAGACATTCTGATTCCCACACGAGTAGTACTTTTGCATCCAGGTGCGGATTTTGTTTCTTTTGTTTGTTTCTTTTTCTTCGGGGGGGGGGGGGGGGATTTTGGCCCAAATATTATTTTTTTAGATGTAACATTCATGGGCCCAGAAGGCCCAGCAAATGAAATGCTAGAGCACGCCCCCCCCCCCCCCCACCCCCTACACACACACCCTTTTTGAAAATTCCTTAATCTGCCCCTGCAGCATCCCTTTACTTATGGGTTGTGAATTAACACAATAAGGCCAACGTGCAAAAATAGATTCAGCGTGAAAAGGAATGAGTTTACGGTAGTTTGTCGAGATGCCCTGTGCCAGAGTAGTTTTCCATAAACGGTCGACTCACGGAAAATTTTCCATTGCAGAGATCAGACCAGACGGCGAAGGCAGTATACCAGCAACCATGGCAAGCAACGGGGTAGCGATGAATGGTAAGTCTGAAGAATAGACAGTTTATCATAGGCTTTACAGATTATAGTATATATGTGCTTTTGCTTATATATTATATTATATATATATATATATATATATATATATATATATATATTATATGTATGTATATGTTAAACATATCATTATATGTGTGTGTATGTAGACATACACTCATATAAAGTATATGATTGTTTTAATACTAGTCAAAGCAATGACTTCAGTGACAAGTCAGAGAGGTACATATTATACTGATATGCACCTCTTTAACTGGTCACTGAAGTTATTGTTTAAATTAGTCAATTCCAATTTATCTTGCGAGTTTACTCTCATCCCTGTAATTACCTTAACTAATGTGTATCATATATTAAACTTATTTATTTGTTATTAAACTTATTTAATGTAATGTGTATCATATATTAAACTAATTTTACACTAGAATTTTATAACTTTTTACATGGCATTCCGATGGAATGCATTGAAGGAATGCATCCACTCAGAATATTTTTATATGGGTGGGCCCTGTAAAAAATTTTAGCCTTTAGCCTTTAGCTGTAGGGTGCCTCAGCGCACCCCCTGACACACAGGGCAGGCCTGCTGCTGCCAGCAGAGCCCCCACTCACTGACCAATGAAAAAAGCTGGCACACACAACCCGGCTACCGGTACACAAAACTGACCAATGGGCAGTAAGTTTACTAAACTGGCGGCAAAAGGAGGGCCATGTGAAAATATTTTTTCACCCACCTGGTCATTCGCGGTCTTGTTCACAGAGAGTCCACACAAGCCCCGTCACCACCCACTGTAATTTTACACTAGAACTTAAAAAGTTACATTTCACCATGAATGTCAAACCTCATTCTAGACGCTCACATAATAAGTATGCATATCGAGATGTTATAGAACTCTATAAAAGTATCGATTAATATAATGTACAGACTAACTTTAAATGTGACTATATATTTGAATTGACAGAACAGGGCTTGCATAATGCGCATCCTGAGGCTAGCCTGTTCATATAATAATTAGGCATGCAACTCTACTATACTCCCCAGTTACAAATGCGTTTTTCTCTTCTTTATTCATAAAAAAAAACACGTGATCTTCCAGTAGGTGTGCATGGTATAAGAGCTACCATGTATCCTTAAGTGTTTACTCGTCCTTGACATTGTAATCTCGCGACGACTAAACTACAACATTCTCAGAAGGGACAATGCAATCTGATTATAGCGGTCTTGGCTTGGGTCCCTCTGTTTTGCATTTCTGTCTAAATATAGTACACGTCAGTTTCAGTATGCCCTATATCAGAGATCTAGGCCGTTTCTTCTTTACACGCTCACTGGTTCGAGTCAAATAAGAAAACAAGTTCAATCATAATTTACGTACACTCTTTAAAAAAGATGGTGCTGGAAGTACAGTGTTCCTCCCCTGTGCGTTCACCATACCGTTTGAGAATTAAAAGCAGAATAGGGGTTCCCGCTGATGAGAAATAAATTCAGTAGATTTGTAAAATCAATGTTTGTCATTCGAAATTGTATTTAGCACCAGATGGCATCGTCAGCAATCAGTATGGGGGCTTGTCATAATAATAAATAATTTATTACTGAGATTTGACGTACTGATATTCATATAAAGGCTTGCCATTGCTGGGACTAGAGTCAAATACCTTAGGAAAATGCCCCCCACCCTCCTTGGATCCGGAACGTTCAACGTCCTCAGATTGCATAAGGTTTCTAAAACGGACGAGGCGAGTACGGTTAGGTCATTGTGCCCTTGCCCAGCCAGGTATGAAGGTCAAAGAACCCCCAAAATACATAGACCGTAGCACCGTTTATTATGGGATATGGGCCCGATATAGACAGTTTTCAATAGAGTGGCGCTCTGCTAGTGGAAAAGTCCTGAACAATCGATTGGGATATGGACTTCAATAGTAATCGTCTTGGGAGCAGGGCTTCTATGGGAGGTCCACTGCTCAGGTTCCTGGGAAAGGTGTATATGCTAAAACACTGGATGAGGTTTGGCAAACTTTATTTTTGATTTTATCAAGCCAGTCAAATTATTAAAAAAAATTCAAATAATTTACTATTTAAAGTAATATTTGATGGAAAAGAAATTACGAAAATATAGTTTGCCCACTTCACAGAGTTTATTTGCAGACAGGATATGCTGTAATTGATGGTTTATTTTCTCCAACCCAAATGGGGTATCCAATATGGAAAGGGCTTATGATTAATCTATATCTCAGAGAGATTAATAGAAACACATAAAGACCCTTTTCATCAGAGAGACGCCCTCCTAGCGGTATAGCCTGAACCAATGGGTTCGGGTATGAATACCTAGAGTGATGGTACCCAGGTACCCTGGGCCACCCGTTGGTCTTGGCCCAGATATGGGACTCTGGGCCAACTAATCAGAGGTCGCGGCTCCGACAGCGAGTGACATCACTGAACCCACATCATTTTATATCTATTTAGGTCAATTTTGCAGTATGATTGGGTTATTTAAAGAAATTATTTGGAATACAAGTTCTTGTTGTCCATTGGTAAAATATATCAAATAAAATGTCATAATAATGCTCAGTTCCCATTTGTTTATATGGAGTAGCTTCTCCAAGGGTCAAGTCACCTCGTTTGTCCACACCAGTGGTAATATGTAGCGTAGCGGAATACCACGGGGAAACAGTGTAAAGCCTGGTCCCCACTTGGGCGACTAGATTTCCTTGGTCGGCGGACTACTAAGGTTGTTAATCGCCCGGCGACCAACTCCACACTGGCGCCGTGATGTCTGGTGACCAAACCACTAGTCGCCCTGGGTTTTGGGCAAAATATTTGACATGTTTAATATTTTTCTATGCCCCCTAGTGAAAAGTTAATCGCCGGGCGACTAACTAAAGTCTTGTCTCGTCGTCAGGCGATTAACTACAAGAGCGTCCCAACGTGGTGATTAACTTTTTTTCCCACCAGCAACTTAGTTAGTCGCCCGACGACTTACTTGTTTCTTAATCGTCCGGCAACCAACGTTAGTTGCCGTTGTTGGTCGCCCAAGTGGGGACGCGGCATTAGAGTGTTGGGGGACAATGCGTCTATGGAAAGGTTCACGGCGCAGACTCGTGGGAAAGGTGTATAGGATGCGCTTCATGGCGTATTTTATCCAGCCCTGTGTGGTATCCAATGGCGGAAAGACTCATGCTTATTCCATATCCCAGGAAAATATGGGAGACCCGTAAAGGGGGTATTCCACTACAAGACATCAGCTGCAATATCAGCACGATATGACAACATCATAGACAAATTTGCATACAAGAGTGATATAATGGTTGAAAATGGTAATTTGGAGCATGTGTCATATGTGTAACATAGCAATCGTATCTGTAATATGTGCAATTTCCTTGCGATTTGTCATATCGCAGCCCAAGTCGTGTAGTGGAATACTCCCTTAAAGGGAGGGGCCAGTGACTTTGAATTAACATAGTGACATGACCGTTCCCATCTGAGTAGTCACCATACCAGTTTTCATACATTTGTCTCTAACAGTTTTGATTTTATTCAAATTTTTCTGAATGATAATTAGTCTCCCTGTGTGCATCCTGGTGCACCTTTAAAAGGTTGCAGCTCTCAACTTTCTAACCTGTCATTTTTCTCCTTGCAGGCGTTAACGGAACTAACGGTCATAGTAACGGCTTCATTGAGAGTGATGAGCCCAACGCCTTCCTGCAGAAGGTCATCGACATCTGTCTCGAGGAAGCTGTCGCCAAGCCCACCAACGGAGAATGGTAAAATAACCAATTGGTCTTTGTGATTCTCAAGGGTGTATAACTTATTTATACTTAAAATACAGTGGCGTGCCTGGGGACCGGGGGGGTCCCAGGGTCTCTGGAACCTCCTCAGATTTCTCAAAGTTTATGTAATTCAACTACAACCTCTCCACCTTTGCATGAAACCACTTGATTTACTAAACCCCCTCTGATTTAGGGCTAGGTACGCCCCTGAAATATGGCCTCTGGTTCTATAGATCTGGGAAGCAAGAAACCATTCAAAAACTTGAAAGTCATCCTGCCATATCTTTTTATTATTATTACTTTCTTTTTTTTTTTTTTTTTTTTTTCAACTTCACGTACATATGTTCATGTTCTTCCAGTCGAAGCTTAACTGTGTTTCTGTTTTGGTTTTATAGCAAGTTTACAGAAATATATTACAGTGAAAATATTAAATCTACAATTAAATAATGTACTTTCTGTTCATATTTGCAACCTGACTCTAAACATGATAATTAGAATCAAACCTAAACTCAACAACACACAAGTCCTAACCAAAAGCACAAGAAAATGAGCTATTTCTTGCTGCCCATACCTATAGTAATAGATGCAATTGCATTTGTGTGGCACCCACATTAGGGCTGTCGTTCAATCAGATAATATTGATATAGATAAAAATAATACTTTAATGAGCTAGAAAAGCTAACGAGCTGAAGTTTCCTAATGATACCCCTATTTTTCATCTATTTTGCCAGCTAACTCCTATTCTATTTTCTGTTTAATGAGGACACCCCCTTTTCAACCTGGCTTTGTTATTCATAAGGAGGTATTATGACTCCAGTGCCCCGTCGCATAACATTGGCACATTTCAAAAGACCTCTCCCTGTTCAACAGGGAGCGAATGCACTTTTCATCCTTACAGGGATGGTTTGCACACCCGATTTTTCAATTTATCAGGGGGACATTTTGGGGTTAACATTTTAAGATTTTGTTTTCAGTAAATGTTAGATGTGTCCCTCAGCTTATAATTTGTATAGAAGGCAGGTGGCGGAAATGATTTATTAGCCAATTAAATTAAATTCAAAGTGTGTACAAAACCATCGCAACAGGGAGGATTGGCACATCCCCAAAACAAGGAGAGAAAAAAACTGTGAGAAAAAAACAAATCCATCCTTAATCTCTCCCTCTTGCGAGAGTTTGGTTATGTGACGGGCCACAGGCATTTCATTGATAAAAGTATGCACAAATGTGCCATTTAAAACCTTTCCAGTGGCCCATCCCACTGGACCCACATGCCTTCTTTCTATAACAATTCATAAAACCAAAGTAGGAATAATGCATTAGCAACAATAGACTGCAAGACCTTTTCTAACGGGGGCGTCCTTGTAGGGAGAAATACTTTCATTTCATCACTGCTATATGAATCCTTATGCAACGGGCAAAACAGATTCTTTTTTCTAATAATGTGACTAAAGGCGATATTCTACTATAAGGTATTTGCTTGTGGTACCATGAAAAGACGCAAGCAAACTGCCACAAACTGTTGTGAGGGTTGTCCACCACAGCGAGACCCCTCCCTGTGCAAAGATTTAAACAATACAACCTGTCCCAACAAGGACGTTGCTGTTGCAATGGGTCCCGCTGTTGATTTGGGGATGTTCTACTGGACCAATTTTAATTCTGTAAACGGTTCTGAAAACTAGATATCTAGATCTAAAATTCCTGAAATTTTCAGCATGGAAAGATTATTAGAAATGGGTGAAAATTGATGCTGAATTTAGGCATATAAGAGCAAGACTTTTACCAAACCCTCGCTGTGATTTGCACTGTTGCAAGACCCAAATCTAAACCCTCACTGTGGTCGCGCTGTTGCGAGGGTTTGGTTATGCGACGGAGCAAAGGTTGAATATAGGTACTTGCGGTACTTGCTTGCGTTAATCGCAAGTACCGCAAATGATTTTATACAGGTTTTCTATGGATTGCTTGCATATGGGGATACCGACATATTGGTACCAAAACTGCAAATGGCTTGCGGTACCTTGTTGAAGCTGCCGCAAATGCTAACAACCGCAATGTGGAATATAGCCTTAACACTCCCTTTTTCAGCAAAGTGGTCGAGTTCAAGCATCCCAAAGAGCTGATGGGCATGATGGACCTGGCCATTGGCAACAAGGGCACCTCAGACGACGTCCTGCTCCAGGCCTGCAGGGACACCATCAAGTACAGCGTCAAAACCAGTAAGGCCACTCACAGAGTAGTCTTAAATGTTAATTCAGTTGTCTGACAAGGATATTCCACTTTAAAATTATTCCTATTCAATATCCACAAAAAGTACAAAAATATTTCAAAATAACTAAATATTCTACATTTCCTTATGTATATGGAATATACGTTTGTGCATGCGCATTACGACAGACATAGAAGATTTGATATTTTGAAAAGCGCCCTAGTAGATTAACGTTGGCGCTACCTCTGGGTGCAAACTTTTAGGTTAAAAGATATGTATTTGGCCCAAAACGAGGAGGGGGTTACTCTGGGTAGTAGCTGATATGACTTCCGCTGCGTCACTTCCGGTAGTTCATTTAACTTGTTCTTGGCATGTGCACTCTGCCCCTACTCCCGAGGGAATAATACAATACCGGGGAAGCAGAGATGCCATTTTTCCTACTTTTCTAGGATTTCCTACTTTTTGGTGATTTTGGATTGCACAACTGTTTTTTTCTACATGACTTACATATTTCCAAGCTGTAGGGAAAAAAGTAGTGGCATCTCTGGGGAAGGTACCTCATATTTATCATAGAGAAACCAACATTTAGGATATGATGCAGTGACAATAATCAGCTGATAATGCCTGTGTTTGCTTGCAGACCACCCTCATTTCTTTAACCAGCTGTTTGGAGGTTTCAACCGCTACGGGCTGGCCGGAGCCTGGCTGACCGAGTCCCTCAACCCCAGCCAGTAAGTATGGGTTCTGACCATTTCAGAAGAGACAAATATAGTTATATGCAAAATGGTTTGAAAACATTTAAAAGCTTATCTAGTTAGTTCTACTTAAAAAAAGAAAATTATGTTTAGAAATGTACATCGACAACTTATTCAAGATCTAGGAAAACTAGAATCTGTTTTACCTTTTGATTTCAATGTAGAAGGGAGGCTGTTCTTAAAAGAAAATTATTTATCCCTTTACGATGAAAACTTTTCAGATGTGATATCCTCTTTTTGATGGATTGAAACGTTCCCGAAAAATGCTGAAAGCTTTTTACCCAAATCTTGACAACAAACAAAAGCAATATCTAAACATGTTCTAAGAAAATACCATGACAAAAAAATATGTTCTATTCAGTGTATTAAGAATTATGCAATTAAGCAAACTAATAATCGCAAATTAAGAATTTCAAATAATTCTACTCTCCAAATAAAGAATACTTTGTAATAGGATTTTCAGCAATAGACTACTTTACTAAATTTAAACTTTATTTTACTTGTAAGATTTAACTTTATCAGCAAAACAAACTAATTAAACAAAATACTTTTCTACACTGTTGTAGATACGTACTCAAAATAATTTAATGGACAAAACACCAATAGCTACTAGCTAGAATCTACGTGAAATGTTCTCTTTTATGAATGGCCTTCTTATTTAAGATAAACGGTGTATAAATTCTATTTAATTGATAAAGGACTGATAAATGCACTGCCCTGTTGGATAAATAACTTCTTCCACCATTCCCTGGATAGGTATCATTCCATATCATTGGCATGTAAATCTTACCTAAAATTATTATTCCTGCAAATTAGGATGGTTTGCCATCAAATTTAAGACACTATCTTAAATATTTTTTCCTTCTTTGTAAATTTGTTTTACATTTCGTGGATCACAACACAAACGAGTGATATGGATTGAAGTTCCTATTTAGGGTGCACAGACGAAAGATATTACTTCCAATGGCCAAGGTGGCTGCAACTCACAAGATTTTACAAAACCTCACTTACTCAAGGGAGGCGTTCATAAAGGGATTGAATCTGTTTTTAAAATGTATCTCACTTATTTGATTAAATCTTACCAGCATTCCAAATTTCATTTTGATATTAACGAACGCCTTCATACACTTTGGTTAAGGGCCTTCCATAAAGTATGTACGCAACTTTAATTTTATTTTTAAATTTTTATTGACTGCCTTGAGACAAGCTGATCTTCCAGACAGTACATATGAAAATGATGGATCCATACATTCAAGTCATGTCTTGTATAATATCTAATTAAAAATAATGAGAAACGATCAAAGAAATATAAATAAATGAAATAATTGTGAAGTAAAAGAAAATTGCAAACCCCCCCATTATTTTATAGTATGCATTGGATTTGTACTAGAACATACACACATTTTCAAAAAAATTCACCCACCCCCCCGATGCATTCATACTTAATGGAAGGCCCCTTGAAGATACAGTTACAATTCACACTTCTATCACTCTTCATGAGTCGATGATATGCTTGTGTCAGTGACGTTTTTTACTAATCCCCATTTTTTCTCCATTACTCAAAGTTGAATGAAATTTCAGGTATACTTATGAAGTTGCTCCGGTCTTCACATTAATGGAGCAAGTTGTGTTGAAGAAAATGCGTGACATCATCGGCTATAAGACAGGGGATGGTATATTTTGCCCAGGTAGTTACAACTGACTTCCTTTGAGTGGAAATCAGTCACTATTGCGAGTTGCAATATGCCCTTATTATCGTTCACACTGGTCCTTATTTCTGTACCTTAGGTTTTTGGATATGGTCCACTAACATGTGTGATTTACATGGAAATGTTGATGTTTGACACTGTATATTTACCAAATTAATCCGTGTTCTTTCTCATGTATTTCCTGTATAGCCTGCAAAAAAAAATTCTCATGTATTTCCTTACACATCACATTAAGAAGTAATTATAACTTTTTGTGTTGTAGCCAAACATCAGTCAATCGTTGTAAAATATGTGTAGATTTTGAAAAGTAGCCTATTGAACTATGTAGTGAAACTTTCAAGAAAAGATATGTAATTGTACTAATCTACAAAACGAAAAAAACAACAACAAACTATTTGTTAAATTGCCTTCTGTGTTTAACACGAAACTAAACCAATATCTTCAGTTCTATTTAAGAAACCCGCATCACAGTTATAATGCAAGATATAAACCTTTTATTAATAGTGCTTAATTGAGCAAGTCTTTTCTGTGCTAGTACTAACAGCGTAGAATGTTCATTAACCATGTACTCCATTGTAGGGAAAAAAGATATGTTTATCATGTAATTGAACGACTATAGATCATCTCTACGATCAGTGTGTTTCCAACACTGCTTCTCCTGAGTAGTAATAGGGCTCCTGTTGGGTGCCTGACACTGTACTAGTGGCTGTTCGTTGAATGGTGCTGTTTTTGTCATTGTGTAGGGGGCAGTGTGTCCAACATGTACGGAGTCAACCTGGCCAGGTACTACAAGTTCCCGCAGATTAAGACAGAGGGTATGGGCGGTCTCCGCCTCTGTCTCTTCACCTCCAGCCAGGTAAGGCTTAGATTACACGGGATTAAGATGATTAACCAGATTAAGATGATTACACCAGATTAAGATGATTATACCAGATTAAGGTGATTACACCAGATTAAGATGATTAACCAGATTAAGATGATTACACCAGATTAAGATGATTACACCAGGTTTAGACAGAGGGTATGGGTGGTCTGCACGTCTGTCTCTTCACCTCTTGCCAGGTAAGGGTTAGATTACACCAGATTAAGATGATTACACCAGATTAAGACAGAAGGTATGGGCGGTCTCCGCCTCTATCTCTTCACCTCCAGCCAGGTAAGGGTTAGATTACACCAGCTGATTTTACTCACGATTTTTTTATATCACCAATAGGAGTAGGATTTCATGTACTCACGAACACAAATGCCGTGAAAAAAATTCTTAGATGAATTTAATTACATTAGGTAAATCAACGTGGATTCTCCCTCTCAAAATTATTGTCATTATCTAATGTATGCCTATACATGTTATATGCCATTGAAAGTATTTTGAATAGTCTTTCAAAGGGTATGTAACATGCATTGGTTCTGATCACATATTCCTTGATAATTTAAAAAATGTCAAATTCTCAGTACCCAAGATTTCATAGCAGAAAACATGTCAAAGCTAACTTTACAACAACAGAGTTTCCAGTACAAACCTATAAAACCAAATTTGCCTCAAGAAAATATTGCATGCATTTCTTATATCATTTCTACCTTTCCCAATAACTGTGTAAAATGCCATTGCGTTAAAATGTGTGTTGAGTGAGTATAACTGAAAACTTGAAATAATCTTGAATTTGGTAGAAATTTAAAAAGAAAAATCATTAAAGGTATTCCCATTCTTGCAAAAATCCTTAAAGGTATACTCTCTCTTTTGCAGGCTCACTACTCGCTGAAGAAGGCTGCTGGTTTCCTTGGCCTGGGCATGAACAACGTGATCCCGGTCCCCTGTGACGAGGTGGGCCAGATGATCCCCGCCGAGCTGGAGGCTGCTGTGGTCAAGGCCAAGCAGGACGTGAGTCGAGGCTTCATTCTGTAATCAGAGACCTTGTATGTATATATAGGATATATCGAGACTGGAAAGCTTCTCTTTGGGCCTATGTGCTCATTCCCCTAGTGGCTGGTTGGATCAACCATGACCAAGGTCTGGTCATTACCAATGTAATTTTGGAATAGCACACTAGCACACTGGCTATTTTTACCACGTACATAATGGTCAACCCAAATCTAGTCCAACCAGCACCTAGGTGGCAGGCCTGTAGTGCATAACAGGTTTCCCCCTGGCTTTCCAGTCTCAATATATCCTATATATACATACAAGGTCTCTGCTGTAATATAAGAAGGACTGCTGGCTCATCCAAGGGTGTCTGTACGAAACAGAGGGGATCGTCATGACCCAAGGGCAAAGACCGTGGGACGTACAATCCCCATGGGTCATACGGACACCTGAGGATGACCCTGAATGTCTTTCTTTATTTTATCACCCAAGCAATATTCAAAATATATATTAAAATAACTGACAAATAGCAGTGCACAGTGAGTGGTGTGTACGGCCTGGCAATATACACTGTCACCAAAATGCACCGATCGTCGGCCACGCGTCGATAATGCCCCATACCCACGAGGTGATTTTAACTGAGCGGGCTAAACAGTCGGTGCTAAAATCGGCCAATTCTATTAGAACAACCAACTGATTTTAGCACCAATTCAGGCCACCCATCTGTTTGTGTTTCAACTTAATCTGTTTTAAGATTGGCCAATAATTTTGGTAGAATAAGCCAATTTCAGTGAAGATTAGTTGGTCGACTGTAAAAAATCGCCTAATGAATATGAGATTATACATTTATATTTTCGTGCTCCTTAATGCCCGATATAACATAATACCAAAAATACCAAAAATGACAAAGAATATTTAGGCATATCCAATAAAAGAAACAAATGGCAGATACTACAAGGCGTTACTTTATACTAGTAAATCAACAAGATCAATTCCACATGGTATTATCTTATCTAGAACTTGACACAAGTTGTATCTAACCCTGTCTTAATCACCATGCATGTTTCCTTGTTACCTAGGGTTACGAGCCATTCTTCGTGGACGCGACGAGCGGTACGACTGTGCTCGGGGCGTACGACCCGCTGGAGGCGATCGCAGACGTGTGTGAGAAGCACGGTCTATGGATGCACGTGGACTGCTGCTGGGGAGGTGGGGCTCTCCTCTCCAACAAGCACAGGCACAAGATGGCCGGAGTCGAGAGGTGAGGATACCATTGTCTCCCTGCCCAGCCCTTTTATTTTATCTTTTATCTTTTCTTTATTTTTATCTTTTTTTGGGGGGGGGAGGGGGAAATTTTAGGCGTATTTGTTTTACCGTGTTGTCCGGGGTTCCAACCACACAGGGAAAACAGGGAAAATGGCAAAAAAAATCCCTGACAGGGAAAACACAGGGAATTTGGAATTTTTGTCAAAACACAGGGGAAACACAGGGAATTTCATTTGGCCAGGATCTGAAATTCTTGATTATCAAAATATTAGGGATTTGAATTTTTGTTGTTTGGTTGTCTGAATTTTTTCTACACACAGAGGCTTTTAATTTTGAACAACTTGTTGGATATGACACAGGGAAAAATTGCCACGGGACAGTGAAATCTCAGGGAAAACACAGGGAATTTGAAAATGGAGTTTTGGTTGGTACCCTCTATGTCTCATTACTGTGCCACTCAGACAGTAAGCTCAAATAAAGAGCACTGGTCCTCTGATTTAAGGGCCACAGCTTGGATGCCTGGCCTGGTTTTGTGCCAGGGCCATTGATAAGAACCAGGCGTATATAATGCTTTTTACTCCTAGAGTAGTCCATAACTTACCGAAGGCTGTATAGGATTCTGTCCCCAGCACAAAAACGGAGGATTTAGTACTATCTTTTCGAAGCTTCAGTTGCCAACTACATACTTTTTTACAACTCTACAGCTGCATCCACTTGAAGGACTAAAAGTGAAAAAATCTCAAGGTTAGGAACCAGAAAAAAAAGGATGGAATACTAGACCTCTTACTCTAGACTCCCTCTGAACTGCCTATCCCCAATGTATGTAATTAATTCATTTACCTGTTTCTGGTCGGTGCATGGTCGTTACCGTCAATATCTAACTTCTAGTTTACTGATACCTACAGATATGCTGATAACCCAAAACACGGGCATTTTCCGAAATGAAACGCTTTATTTGCTGAAATGGAGGAGCCAGTGAAATTCGATCTTCTGCGAATTTGTATTCTATATCTTAGATTTAAGTCTAACAAAGAGGTACATAACATCTTCATTTGTATAGATAGCTCATTTGGACAATTAATAACGTTTTCTTATCAGGACACATACTGTGGCCCATGCCATCCTGACATAAGATGTGTGTGTGACGTCACACACACAAGCCGTTATTTTATATTCTAAATTTGCAAAATCGACAATAATTAGATGTTAAATGTGTTTTTTTTGTTATTTCTTTTTGCATAAGTCATTCAGTTTTCTAGTCTTAATCATTATAAGACTATAATGCTCAAGAGGAGAAAATCCATATTTAGTTATTTTTCTTCTTGTCTGTTTGTGATGTCACACACAGAGAAATGCACTGTGCATGCTGCACAAGCCTCAAACAGGGAAAATAAGTTTAAATCAGACAGTTGTGTATAAAATTCAAACTAATAATGGTGATTACTTGGATAGTAATATATATTTCTTCCTTGGTCGCTACGGAACCCAGCTTTAGATACAGAGAGTGTTTACAGATTACCTGGGGACTTCAAGACAGACAATCTTTGCTTGCTAAACATCATTGTTATTTCTGTACCTTATAACCAACTCCTGCTATACTTTAACCCCCAGGGCTGACTCAGTGGCGTGGAATGCCCACAAGATGATGGGAACCCCCCTACAGTGCTGCGCCTTCATCACCAAGCACGAATCCCTGCTCCACCAGTGCCACTCGGCCAACGCCAGATACCTCTTCCAACAGGTAGGGTTTATATCGAACATAAAGCCTATGCTACTTCAAAAATAAAGTGTGCAGTGGACGATAATTAGAAGAAAAAAAACTTTTCTGGGCCACTGGGTACCAGCCATAGGTTATTGGTGTACACGCCAGGCACCAGCGCCTAAGAAAGTTCCTGGCATGCTAAACTGATAACCTATAGCTGGTACCAGCGGCCCAGGAAAGTAGTTCTCCTCCTAATTGTATAGAGACTGTCGCATTGAAAGAAGAATGACATTTTTTTCTAGTAGATATTTTTGCAATAGCCTTGTATTTGGTAGTATGAATAATAATGTGTCTGGCATTACAACAATTGTATTTGAATGTCATAACATACATTTTTAGACAAGAAATACAAGTCTAAATTTGTTCTGATCCACTACAACATATTTCTTTTTTTTTTTCGTCGTACTGACCCGCCTCCTCCCCCCACTTCTCTTATAATGCGACACGTTTATGATTTGCCTTGGATGACAGGATGAGAAGGGCCACCATATTCCAAATTGATTCCGATCCCATTAACCTATACCCCCAACAAGACTGTGTGTGATACCCTTTTCACGGGACATTTCACATTTCACATTACATATCCTTTGCCACTCCTTGAAAGAGAAGACATAAGAAGATATAGGTCCAATTACCCAAAGATAAAAAGCATTACCTTGCGCAGTCTGGAAAGGGCCCTGAAGGGTCGGTCAGATGTTTTATTATACCTTAGGGTGATACAGGTTTAGTAGTGAAGAGTTTAATGCATGCCGTAACAAACCTGGGTGATAACCAGGGGAGTGGCTATACGCGCGACCATCGCGTACGCTACTGTCGCGCTTATATAATTTCTTATACACGCGGACACAAAGTCCGCGCACACAGATCTCTTTACATACGCGGACATCTGGTAGGTGTATGTAAAAACATATATATACATGCTGATAATGTAGCACTGACCTAGAAATAGGAAGGGAAAAAAGGGGGGTTCGGGGGCATGGCCCCCGATTTGAAATAATATTTAAAAATTGTATAACAATGGAATTCATCCGCGTATTTAATGCTCCTTACATACGCGGACACAAAGCAGCGTGTACAATGCATACGCGGACCCCAAAGTCCGCGTATACGCGTCTCCTTATATGCGCGGACGTGACACCCGCGTGTACAAGAAATACTGTGCGCGCGGATCCCTTTGCCGTGCCCGCGCGTATAATCTCAGCCGATAACCAGCCCTTTATCACCCTGTAGTGTGATACAGGCATGTAGGTTGCGCGAGAAAGTGCATTTTCTCACATTTTTCCTAATAACTTTTTAGGTATTCATTGAATTACCACACAAGTAAAATGTAGCTAAGAACCCTGTGGACGTAACCGGCAGGGGCGGATCCCGAGGGGGGTCCAGGGGGTCCTGACCCCCTCCTTTTGGTGGACCCCTAAACTAGGGAAAGAGGGGCAAATGTCGAATGAACGTTTTCGAATACAAGCATTTTTAGTACTTAGCTTATATACTGATCCCCTCCGTTTGGAAATCCTGGATCTGCCTCTGTAACCCACATGCATCCCATTTCACTGTTTCCGTTTCAATAGGACAAGTTTTACGACGTGAGTTACGACACGGGTGACAAGTCGGTGCAGTGCGGTCGTAAGGTAGACGTCTTCAAACTCTGGCTCATGTGGAAGGCCAAGGGTGATGTCGGCTTCGAGCGCAACATCGACAACATCTTCGCGCAGGCCCGGTAAGTAGGCTGGTTCTCATCTACACACTGAACCCAGGGCCCATATCTTCGTAACTGATTTGGCTGATCAGGCAAAATTTGATCAGAGTCCCATGATAAGAAATTCTGTCTATCATGAATAAATTTTACACCTAATAATTCCTCTTTCATACTATTTTGCAATAACAATATAAATTTGGGTAAATAGCAATATCACTGATTATAGGACCCTAATCAAATTTTCCCTGATCAGCCAAATAAGTTACGAAGATATGGGCCCAGAGATACTATTTTTCCTTCTTTTTCACATTCACGTTACAGGTAGGGCTCCCCTGAAGTCTATTTTAATGTCTGGAAGTTCACACAATGAGATTCTCTTCCTTTGTACAGATCCATCTTAAAGTTCAGAATGTCAATTTAACAGATTTCCGGATTTTCCAATTTCATATCACATCTCTGTAAACCATAGAGAAGACTTAATGAAAACAAAAATGTAAAGAGCTGTACATTTTCTTTCTGAATTGTCTATAGAGGATACTTATCCTGTTAGTAAAATGAGAAACGAAAATGTAAAAGCTTTACACTTTGTTTCAATTGTCCATGAAGAATACTTAGCCATGAACATAATTATATCTTATGAGTATGAGTGCATGTAATGGAATGCTTTTCTTGTGGCAATACGTACAATGAGGAATAGAAATGTAGAGGCTTTAGATTTGGTTTCTGAACTTCTGAGTCACACCAAAAACTTTAAACATGGTAGTGGTTGCTGCTTGCCTTGCAATCGGTATAAAGTAAGGTCCACGAAACATAACTGGTTGGCCCAGTAACAGTATAAGACTGGGTGGGGTATGTGTGGGCCTATGACATGATATCTTAGTGAGGCAGCACTATAAAGGGGGCATTGGGTCCCACCGCTACAAATAGATACCACCCTTAATATGACCCTGGCAGTTGATTAGGGCATAAAGGCCGTATTCCACATATCAAAAGTACACGCCGCCGAAAATGAACATCCCAATGGAAATGTTCTATATCGAGAGCATCAACTTTTGAAAGTAGCTGAAAGTACACTCTCAGATGCCGAAATTATGCAATCAGCTGGCAGAGTTACACTATCGGCAATCAGTATAAAATCGGCAGGAAATATTTACCAACACGTTGGTAAATTTTATCGGCAGCAAATCGTTAGTACACTTTCGGTATGTGGAATACGGCAACCAATAAACCAACCATCCCACCTTTCCCACAGTAGTGCTGACCACCGCCCTTGTTCCTAATCCTAAATTTTTGTCAATGGCATCAAAACCATTCTAAGAATTTTGAATGAATCTTGTTCTTCATCTTCCTCAGGTACCTGGCCGACAGGGTGAAGACTACAGAGGGCTTTGAGCTGCTGCTGGAGGTAAATTGTACTTCTACTATTTGTGATAAATATAAAACACAGCTTGTCACATTAGATATTAACTTTATACCTAAAAGGGTACTGTCAATTCTACTCTATATACATAGAAAGGCATGGGAATAATAAGTTTAAAAAACTAGAATTTTTTTTTTTTTTTTGAAATGATAATACGACAATGGAATCTAATCGTGCCATTAAATACTTGAATTTAGATTGTTGTATTATATAGAGGAGCAACTATATATTCTTTATCATCAAGTATTTGTATAATACATTTATTTTATCTATTGTCCTTTAGCAGAAGTACGAGTCTTTCGCATAAGATCTAGAGACATAGATGGGACTAATAGAAAGAGGATATTTAATCAGTTGTCATTAATGTTAAACACAAACTAATATTAATGTTCATCATACTCTGTGTTTCCAGCCTGAGTGTACGAACGTGTGTTTCTGGTACATCCCTCCCAGTCTGCGGGACCAGGAGCGGACCCCTGAGTGGTGGGCCCAGCTCGCCAAGGTAAGAGAAGTCTATATTCCACTATGTTTTCTTTTTTTAACCACATTCATTACAAGCAATGTTCTTCCATGTAGGCAGGTTGGTATAGATTGGTATAGATTGGGATTTTATTCATTGGGACGCGATGGACGATGCATTTTTGGACAATAAACATATGTGTATTGCCCCCAAAACGTCAGGCTGTCTAACGATACATGGGTCTATCGTCAGGTTTATCGTTTGTCTTTTTCACCATAATATTAAGCATGTTTAATATGTATATCATCGACGATGAAAGGTTATTCTTTGTCGTCCCTGTTTATCGTCAGAAATCAGTATGGCTTCCATAATTACCTGGCGCCAGCCTGTCTACGGCACACTGGCTTCAGGGTGCCCTTCGTCGGCCGACAGATTTCTCAAAGTTCTGTCGCCCGTGGGGACGGGGCTTTAAGGCCAAATTCCACCTTTCTGTAGGGTGCATTTGCGGCCGCTGTTTAAGGCTGCCGCAAGCAATTTGCGTTCAAGATACCAACATGTTGGTATCCCTGAGTAGGTGACGCAAACAGAGGCCGTAAACAGAGGCTGCAAACACCTATATTCCACCTTGCAGCACCCTACCGCAAGCGCGTTTGCGGCCGTTTCCTTGCATTTGGTGGCCGCAAGCAGTGACCGCAATTAGCGGCCGTTTGCTTGCGGTTTTTCATGGGGCCGCAAACAAGTATCGCATAGTGGAATATGGCCTTAAGAAGTATGAGGTGAATCATTAGCTTTAAACTTGTTGTTAAAAAAACATAAAGAGTGTGCATGTTAGGAATAATCTTACAGGTTTTGAAAGTTATTAATCACTGCCCATTAGCAAAAGATGGTTGTGACTTGCTGCTGCTGGTGGAGACAATGCACCTTAAAGGTACTTGTACCTATTCAGCAGGATTATAACTTGTAGTGATATTTTTTCTATACCTCCTCAGAATTTTCTTTAGTACATAATGAATACATAGCCAGAGGGAAAACAAGTTTTACCATTTGGTTTTTCAGTTAGGCGATTGTAAACATTAGATATTTTCTATAGGTTTCTATGGGAAATACCTGAGTTTCTAAATTTCAAAAATCCTAGAAAAAATGTAGTGTTTTTTTCTTGAAATTCCTACAGATTTTAAGTCTTGATCTTATTGATATCCTGTACAAAAATCAAAGGGTTTTACCGTTTTGATCATAGACTTGTCTATCATCCCTATAGTAATAACTGACATACTGTTTGTGTGGAGCAGCAGTATAACAACAGCACATAGAGGGTTCAACAGGTATGCACCAGGTGGCAGTGCTGGGATAGGTTGGAAGTACCTTTAATTTCAACATCACCTCTAAATAAAACAACTACTGTCAAACACCCTGTGGTTCTCCCAACCATGGAAAGCCATTTTCTTGAATTTATCTGCAGGTTAGCTTAGATCAAGGCCTTCTTGGTAATATTTCGACAAATCACAACTTTTTAGTATAGGAATTCTTATAAATTGCATCATCATTTGTAGTTAAACATGATAGAAAACTAACAATCAATTTCTTCTCAATTTGTTTGCAATTAAATTTGATATTTTCTTAGTTGTTTGAAAATTGTTTAATTACAGATGCATATATTTCAATAAATTCCCTTTTTTTCTATAATTTTTCCAGTCATTTTGTCGACAAAATCAATCCACATTAGCCTTCAGGTGCTTAAGGCTGTATTCCACATACCGATTTTGCTGCCGATTTTGAAAATCGGCAGTTGAAATAAAGGTTAAATGACAACATGTTATATATCACTAGAAAGGGTTTTAAATTCCCTTTCTAATGGTATATAGAATGCCATGTCTGAAGCCATAGCCGAGAAGAAAATCAAACAAATACAAAATCGGTAGCATCAAAATCGGTACGTGGATTACGGGCTTTAGAATACTATAAATCACCTATCCGTGGTGGGGTGAATTGGATTTAGTAAATTCTAACTTTATTGTTACAGTAACAAGTGCCTTCGGCAAATTTGATAAAACATAGTTGTAATAGAAACAAACTCTTCCTTTCAGATATGTTAAATATGCTGGCATTAGGTTAATAAAATTATAAGATAAATTCCATGATAAATCCATCCTCATGAAGATAGCACTCCACAGACATATATCTATGCCTACATAGTAGTTACTGCATAGACAGATATCTGCATGGTGGCTACTGTGCAGACAGGTAACTGGAGGGAACCAATCAGATCCATCAGCTACCACTGGTGGTGCCACCTAGTAGATTTGGGTGGAGTAACATGGAGTGGAGATGCTGACTCTTGGAATTAAGCACAATGATTTGTCCTTTATCTCTCTAAATAAGAAATTATAAACCTAGACAAAATTAGGGTAAGGTTAGGGTTGCATTGCACTATTTTGTCAACACCTTGATGGACTCTCCTAATGCATAGGTAGAAAGGGAAATATACACCAAAATAGTCTCATTCTAGCATATGTTCAATGGAGGCAATTTTGGTCAGTTTTGGGGAGATTTGCACACGGCCCACATATATGGATTCCCACAGTTCCTTATATAAAGTCTCTTATATAAAGTCTAATAATTAATTGACTGTTTCTGTCCTTCCCCACCAGGTGGCACCCAAGGTGAAGGAGCGGATGATGCTGGAGGGCACCATGCTGGTCGGGTACCAGCCCCTCGGTGACAAGGTCAACTTCTTTCGCATGGTGGTCACCAGCCTCGAGGTCACCAAGGCCGAGATGGACTTCGTCATCGACGAGATCACCCGGTTAGGTGCCGACTTGTAGGTGCAAATCACCCGGTTAGGCGCCGACTTGTAGGCGCAAATCTGCCGGTTAGGCGCCGATTGTAGAAGCAGATCACCCGGTTAGGCGCCAACTTGTAGGCGCAGATTACCTGGTTAGGCACCGTCTTGGGGTTCTATGTAATTTAAACTGGAAGGGGCATGGGCAAATTCGAGGGGATTGCGGATAAATTAGAAGGGTTTCCACGTGAATTTTTACCAAATGTTTTGTGGCTTAAAATTTTCAAAATCTGAAGAGGTTCCAGACACCCTCAGAACCCACCTGGGTGTGGCATTGTATAGAGGGATGGGGAACAATGGGGATAGTGAATCCTCTTGCCCACTCAAGCGATCTGTGGCTTGCCAATCATGTTTTAGAGTTATCACTCACCAGTATGTGATATTCAAGTGTATGTGCTTGATCTTAATGAATCACTGTAATAATCAGCCAATCACAAGTAGAAATTCTAATAATAATCGGCTGTTCATGTGTCGGCTCAGTCCAGTGAATTGGGTCAAGATGGTTTTAAATTGGGATATTTATACACAGAGGGCATTATAAGTATGATAACTCAAGCTAAAGGCAATATAATATGAATGGGTAACCTTTTACTGTTAGATAGGGTTTCATAAAGGGATTACCTCAGCTAAAAGTTTGTTAGTTTAATTTTGTATTTTAGTATGAGTCAGCTTATGCTTTGGAAAATTTGTCCCTCAGTCTTTTAATGGGAAATCGCAATCTCAATGTAAAGGGCATTCCTTTTTAGTATTAGCTATTAATGGGGGTTAAATCAAGCTTGAAATAAGGATACATTGTAAGCAAATTGCCATGAAACGATAACAAATTTGAACAAAAGAGGTTTGAAATACCTAATAGTGTCTAATAATTTGTATTGTGCTGGGTTAAGGTTGTAAAATATAAAAATACAAATTTTAAATTCCAATTTTAAATTCTATCAAAATATTAATCCACTTTGTTTTTGACATCAACTTTACAAAGAGAAACGAATATTTTCTAATATAAAGTATAAAGGTTTCTCAAATCACCAAGTGTTTCAGTTTGCTACATGAACAAAAGGTGTATTCAGTCATACAAAAATTGAACAAAGGTAAAACTACAAAGCAGAATGCCTGAAATAAAATGGTAGTTGCATGTGGTATAAACTGTTAGATCCTAAGTAGAATGAGTTCTCAGGACATTAACGGGTTTGCAGTACCAGCATCACTTCAAATAAGGCACTGTAGATTTCCAATCAGTCTGTCATTGATATTCATGTTGAGTAGTTACAGTCCGTATCATACAGGACACAAAGGCACATTCACAAAGGCATATCCTGTCTCTAACCTCATCAGTCACTCAAGTAGTAGTTGTGCAAATTCACATGTCATTATCTCAAAATATTTAGAATTTTATGCATCTTATGCATCAAACCTTTGGCTGGAGGTCACTCAATTGTGTATCACAAAAACACTTTTTACTGACATCTTCCTTTACATGTTTACATATGTGTATTATTTCATATTTCAACACCAATGATCACTTTCCATTATTTCTTTGTCAAAAAACATTTCTTTTGTAATTGATTATTATGAACTGGGAAATACTAATTTGATATTCTTATGTGAACTTTAGAACAGTAAAACTATATTGTAAATGTGATAAATGCTCAGATTTATACATCAAAAATGTTCTACCACTCTGCTGTACCACCCTGTTTCATCTTTCCAGGAAGGCTTTTAACATTGAATATTTTCATACCATTTATGATATTTCATATTGTCACTCACCTCTCGTCATAATGTTAACATTAAGATATTGACTATGTGATAAAGTATTGACAGAAAAAGAGAGCTAGCGCTCACGTAGAAATGCTGTAAAAATACACATAAAATATATATATAATGAGGTCTATTAACAACTTTATGGTATAAAGATGTTTGTTTGCAATTAGGATCTGCATTTGTAATACTAATAGAGTTGATTCTTTATGTTTCTACAATTGTCTATATTCCAATGGAAAAGAAAAGATGAATGAAAACAACATGTTAAAAAAAAAAAAGATTATTCTGTGAAGCTCTTGCCATCCAATAATATAACCTTCCAATAATGAAATATATTATACACAAGAACAATTATTATTAAGCTATTTGGAAATATAGAATTATCAAAAAGCAACCTTTATTCTTCATGTCATGGATGGTTGACTCACTGGATGACACAATGGTCTCGTTATACAAGTGTGGATGTTTATTACCAGTTTCATATTATGGGTAATGGCACCATAGTGTTTAATACATGATTATACAGACCGGTTATTTGTATTCAAAAGGCATGAAGCTACAATATTGTTTTTTGCATGTTTATTCAAGATATGCATTGTCATGAATAAAAAGGAAAATCAAAATACTTTGTGAAATGTTCATTTGTTATATCTGTCAACTCATGAGAAACTTTGCGGAGTTATTCATCTGACCAAATCCTTGTTTTTTCAATAGTATACACCTTTCCCACGAACTTTAAGGGCTTTTAGTAACTAGGTCACTTCACTGCCTACACCTTAATTATAGCAATTCCCTTAAAACAATATTTCAAATTTAATACATAGCAATTCCCTTAAAAAATTGTTTCAGATTTAAAACATCAGGGGGCACCACCTTCATGGTAAAAGTCTGTGTTAACCAGCAAAGGTTATCCTTTATCACAATGCTTTGCTCTCTGACGCCACCTGGTGTATACTTTAACATAACTAGTATTGTGGAATGCAGCAAAATCCTACCGGACCTGTCATCAGAAGACAATTTGAAGACTAGTCTAACATAAGTTTTAGGAACAAAGGTTACATTTACGAAAGTTCAAAGAAGACAATGGTATTGCTTCTTTTTAATTCAATATGAACGAGATTATGGGTCGTCTTTTATTTAATTACGTAAAGACGTTTTATTTTTGATCACGTCTGACCTAACTATATTAAAATATTTGGTAATTTGTATTAGTTTGAATCACATAATTATGATCATAATCATACTTGCATTTTCATTAACCATATTTCTCTGACATCCTTAGCGATATAATTCTACTTTGTGATGTTTATCTAACATTAACTGAAAGTTGGATAAAGGTCAGGTGTCATAACTATTATCTGTTTTCTTCAACATAATCCACTTAGGCATGTATTGGAAGTGGTTCTCAAGAAGTAAACTGTAAATTGATATGCAAACATAGATCATTACACAGCTTGTCTATTGGGGTTCATTCGAAAGGGGAAAAAAGACAAAATAAATTAAGGACAATAGTTTGTATACCGGGCATATTTAATCATACATTTTAGGCAAGTACAGGATCGATGGTTTGATTAGCATTTTCAATGAGCAAAAGTCTTTGCAGCACCTTGTTATGTCATAGCCCATAGATGAAGATGTCAATCCTGTATAACCAGGCTTGCACTGACCTGATCTGCCATGATCAAAAAATGATGCATAGGAGTAAGCAATACATATAGATTCCACTATTATATGAGTGATTAATTGTAAATGAAATTCTCGGAAAAAGGCATAATCGTTGAGATAGTCTCTCTGGTAAAGTGATTACATGTCATAGCCGGCCTGTCGTTGCATTATATTGATTTACTCTGATAGAGCTTTGGTTTTTATGAATTGAGTCAAAGATTTTTTTTTTTTTTCTTTTTTTTTTTTTTTGGGGGGGGGGGGAGGCATGCCCCCCCTATAGTTGATCAAATATTGTTTTTTTAAATGTACAAGTGGCTTTGCCAATATTCTAATCCACAACCTTTGGGTTTGGAGGTGAGGGTCTTAACCACTACAACATGGAGGATGAAGCTGGAACTAAGAAATGGGGTCATGACCCAATTTGCTGGTTCCCACAGGTCCTTTTGAAAGCAGTTTAACAAAACAGCAGCCAGATGGACAGGTTGGTTATGGCCCATTTCGCTGGTTTTGGTAGACCTAAAGAATGTTCAGTATGTAGGCAGCAACATGGGAAAGGATATCATTTTAGAAGAAGTAGGGGAAAGTTTCCTGCCCCCGCAGTGGACGGGGGGACATTTTGCAATTGCACCCCCACCCTTTTTTTCAAAATCCTGGATCTGCCCCTGATAAAAAAAAAAAGGGTATAGATGGGGGTCACTATGTTGCCCTGTCAAATTGAAGAAAAGGCTGTCGATAAGCACAACAAATGTTGATAAGCCAAAAAAAAAAAAGGCTGTGTCACCCTGTCAATTTTCTGGCTCGATACCCATAAAACAGGACTATTGGAACTCACGTTACATGTACCAACAAGGCTGGCACTTCTCTGCCCTCTGGTGGACAGTATTCTTACTATTGGTTGTACCGATCTAACTCCCTCTAGTGGATATTTTAATACTTAAACCCCCTCAACGCACATAGGGGAGTAAGAAATATTTGTTGTATTCTGATCAAGTTAATAATTACATGTAAGCTTAAAGGGGCAAACTTGTTAGGTACCAAAGAATGCACCCTACTGTGCACCTTCTGGGCCCCCTCCTGGAGTGGTAAATATGCTAATGGGGTAATACTGGGGTCAGAGAGGGGGTTAGGTAAGGGGGATGTCATTTACTGACCAGTGTCTCTTTGATGTAACAGCCTCAACACAGGAGGGGTGTAAGCCTAATTGAGGAACAGTCACAACTTTCAAATCTTAACTAAAATGTTTTCAAAATAAATTTTCTGGTTGGGGTATATGTAGATGGGTATTTCTCTCCATTTTCCCAGCAAAGGGTCTTGGTATGTTCATGTGTTAGCCCATCTAAAAAATAAATGGTTAAAATCATTTTTTCCTCAGATATTTGAGAAAAACCCTAAATTTCCAGGAGACCTTTCAACTGTTGAAATGATAGACTCCCCACTGGCATTATGGCTGTTCCATCCTTTGTATACCCGTCCCCCCCCTGCCCTATAATAATACTTTGAATCTCGAAATATCAAAAGACTCCCTAAGGGGGTGTCCCATAATTATTAGAACACACACCCATCCTCCCACGTTTAAACTGCCTCCCTCTTTCCTGCTGTGTCGTTAATTTATTTTGGATCAAGCAGTTATACCATGTGCAATATTCTTTTTCGCAATGGACATTATCACATGTTGATATGCCTGTATACATGGACCCATATCTTCAGAACTAATTTGGCTGATCAGAGAAAATTTGATCAGGGTCCCATGATCAGTGATTTTGACTTTTACCAAAATTTGTTGTGTTATTACAAAATAGTGTCAAAGAGGAATTATTAATTGTAAAATATATTCATGATAGACAGAATTTCTGAGCATGGGACCCTGATCAAATTTTCCCTGATCAGGCAAATTAGTTACGAAGATATGGGCCCTCATAAACTGAAGATTCGATGAAATCAGCAAAAGATCTCACATTTTACAATGACAACAATTATCATAATCGTTGTGCCAATCATTCATTGGCTACGCCTGACATCCCATTATAAAAACGGCTACATGGAGAACATAATTATTAGCTGATGTTAGGGATCATCATAATGTAATGGCTTGTAAGGTTGGTCATAATTATTATGGAAAAAAAGTTGTTATTCCTAATGCAACCTTTCACTGATTAATGAATTTATGTAAATAAATGCATGCACACAATGACGGCTTGCACACTCCCCCAAACAAACAATACACACTGCTAGATCCTTTTTTTTTAAATTGACTGCATTATACGTATACGTGATGCATCTTTGATTAATTTCTTTAATGACAATCTATCGATTTTTCATTATGAAATGATTTTATTGTTTTACTAACATTTCATTTTCGAGATTTTCCATGTGGTCTCACGGCTTCAATTATCAATATAGTAGGGACATACTGCTTCGTTGGGTATGTATATTGTATTTTTTGGTAGGCCGTAATACAATAAAAAAGTCCAGGATAAAAAAAAGACATTGGCCATCCAAACTGTCATAGGCATAAGTTATATCTCCTATTATAAAGGACTACATCATATTTCGGGAGTTGTTATTTCCAATCCAATCCCAGCCAACTTGCGATGTAACAGAAAACATTCTGCAACCATAATTTTTTTAGTCAGTTTGTTACTTACTAAAATGGAACGTAACAATTACATTATTGATGGTGAGGTTGAAATCTCACCAAATCAGAACGTTATTATAACATTATTTTTTGGGGAGGTTAGGATGAAACTAAGACAGAATGTTATAAGAACATTCTGTTTAGGTTGAAGAACATAACCAGATTGTTATTATAACATTACAATGCAATGTCACAGCAGTATGTTTCAGCAACATTATTGGGAGCCATTAAGATAACAAAACAAGAACCAATATCACATGTTGCTGCAACGTTATGATAACGTCACATGTTTGGCTGGGTACAAATGTGTTGACAGCAACGTCCTTCCAATGTTATTCTTTATTACTCAAAATTTTTATACAAGTATCATCCTACAGTTGAAAGGCTAGATCAGACTTAAAATAGTCTCTTCAAAAAGGATTTAGTTTTTAGTCATGCCTATAAACAACGTATTCCTACAAAAACAAATCCCGAATATTTACTCATTCCTTTAATAGAGAGATGAGACAACTGAAAGGTGGTTTACACTTCCAAGGAATTGTGCAGACGATAACAAACGGTTAATGTGATGAAAAAAAAACCTCTTTAAATCGTTTTTGGAAAATAATTATACCAATACAACAATGTGTAGGAGGCAGGCTTCACGACAAGAAGGCAGCGGTTTCCACATTTGGCTTTGGCCTGGAAACCGCATGAGCCAACACAACACGCTACTTTAATGACCTGGACGACTCCATGTGTGTTACCACAAAGGTGAAGATACACACCACCTACACACTTTTTTGAATGGTAAAAGGATCTGTTTGCATGTGGCACTCCATGTGTCTTTCCGCTGGGTAGGAGCAGTAAAGAATGAGTGTAGTTGATAAACAACATAAAAACAACTGAGTTCATCAGGTTTGATTATAAGTGGAAACCATTAGAAAATGATAGTTAATTCTGTTCTGATGTAGGCCTATAGAGAGATATTTGGTAATTACCCAATAACCCATGCTCAAGCACTAAGGCACAATCATAACTTAGCGAATTAACTAAATGTTTGCGCGTCAAATTTTACTCTAACTACACAGGCCCTACATGGAAGGGATTTTGGAAAAGGAACCCACAACCAATTAATATTTTTGTTTGTTTATTAAACCATACTCAATTACAAGAATTGATCTTCCGTAGAGGTATATAGATGATACATATAATTTGATGACATAAGAATGAAAGTAACTGGCCAGTCGTTGTATTGTTTGCTTATAGCTGGCAAAACTCAGATACATTTCGGAAATAGACTTATATATATATATATATAATATATATATATATATATGTTCCAGGAGTCTAACTATACGGTCAGTAGTAAAGTATTAGCCCAGACAACCAGCTTAAACCTCAGTAGAATTCCATAAGAGGTGTTAATATTTCCATTATATGTATTTTGTTTGCAATCAAAGCCCAATTCTATGGATCTACCTTAATTGAATTGAGCAAGGAAAACGAGTTTCTATGATGTTATACAAATGTTTGACTGTTTGAAATTATGTTTTTTATTTTGACATACGCCTGAGCTATGCTCATTTAATGTATTGATATAATTATTTGAATTTGAAAAAAATATGACCATTGAAATAACTTTTGGTGTGCCTCAAGGAGTGCAATCATAGCTTACTGATTGACATGTTCTACTCTAGGGCTTATAATATTAATGATATCTTTACCCTCAGGGCCATAAATACAGCATGAGGGGGCCTGGTTGAAAAAGGCTGGACGGCCATAACAATAACACAGTCGATGCACCAAAGACTTTTAGAAAAATACAAATCCCAACAGAAGGAAGTAAACTCAGTGGTTGACCACGACGGTTCCTGGTTCTAGGATCCTAGAACAGCCCCCTATATCCACCAAGTCACGACAAGTTACCAAAGGGGGAAGCAGTGGCATCCCGACCCCCTCACTCTCAACAAAAGCGAGATTTCTCAGTTAAAGTCATTTTCAGTAAAACCTCGGGGCGGGGGAGGCGGATCTAGGGGCCCATGGTGGGGGTGGGGGTGTGTGTCTAATCGAGGAATCATATGACACACAAACCCCTACCCACCTATTAATGTTGGCTAGGACCTGGACTAAAAACAGTGGGAAATACTGTACGTGCCTCTGAGAATGAGTGAGACTTCAGCACTGGCCATAATTGACTTGTGTATCAGGACTTACCACCAGAAATCCTGGATCCGTTCCATTAATAAATCCTAATTGTATGTTGCCACGATAATATGACATCTTGATGAAGATAAAAATCTGCATCGTTAATCTTTGCCTGTAGTTGTGATTTATTTTATCGGATAATTAAGTACTGCATGTGGATAGGGCATGTGATACGCTATTTATCCTCGGCAATGGTGATATTCATTTAGATAAATACTGCAAGCATCCAATCAAGGATTAATTAAGTTGTTTTGTGTAACAATAGTGTAGGACGGGGTTATGTATCTATATCAAGCAATGAAACGCAATGAAAATAAATACTGCTCCACTGTCATTATACATTATTAAATTATTTTATACTTTTTATCCTAAGAAATTAGTATTCCATTAAGTGCGCATTCTACCTGAATAGAATTTGACTGAATAATCAAAATTACCGTTAAACATTTACCTTGCCATAGGTTTGATCAGACATATGGTCGGTACCAAACTTTATCAATATACATATAAGAGAGGGGGGAAATTTTAATTTCAATCAATACCATGTAGAAGTCTAATTTAAACAACAAAGAAGATACCGTCCAGTCACAGGATAGATAGTTGGAAAGTCACCAAAAGACGACACATATCATATAGGTCTAGTCCTACGAACAACCGTTTCAACCTTCTAATTACGTTAGGACCACCGGCTATTCGGTCTAAACACGGATTGTTAGAGTTGTTATTTATGTTTTGTCTCCTTCAAGGGGGTATTCCACTACACGATACCAATTGCCTACGATATGAGGACCATATCGCACGATGACATTCTGTGGTATCGCAGGAGGAGGCGCCTATCTGTCTAACCTTGTGTGTCTATGTCGCAGTCCTATCGTGGCCCTATCACACCCAATAGGGTATTACACTGACTACGACATTCCCAGGCTTTAACCAATGAGAAGTACTATTCCCTACGATATTCCCTGCGATATTCCCTACGACATGGCCTGTAATTCAATGAATTTGAACCTTTCCTCTACGACATTATTAAACATGTTGAATAAAAAGTCGTAGCCAAAGTTATAACCTACGATATTCATCTCCACGACTTTGCTGTGATAAAAATCATATCGCACGACTTTATTATTGTGGCAGGGTATTACACTACACGACTTGGGCTGCGATAAAGATTTTATTGGGAGACCCTACGACACGGCCACGATTAGGTCATGTCGCAGTCATATCGCAGCCCAAGTCGTGTAGTGGAATACCCCCTTAAACCAGAGGACTCCATGCCCCCCGGCGCTGTCCACTGATTGCGTCTGGCCCATTCTCCGGGTCTAGGGCAGTAGGGTGTTGGTATTTGAGGAATTCTACCTGGAAATTACCAGGCTTACGTTCAGGGCATTCCTACACGTGAACCTCGCCACCCCCGACCCCGTCGACCCGAATCTGCACAATATTAGATCCAATAGGCCCATCCACCATTATGATTGTGTGTATTTATATAAGCTTTCTCAGTGTCCACATGTGCCCAGTCAAGGATATGACATTCTAATAACATTCTAGCAATGTTCTGGATTGATTCTTGTTACGTCACACTGTTAGGTTACAGCGACGTTCTTTTGATGACTCCCGATTACATCGCTGCAACCAACTGTTGCACCGTAAATTGTGACATTCTAATAATGTTCTTGTAACATTATTTATGAGGCTGATACTTCATAAGAATGTCACAATAACATTCTGTTTAGGTGTGGTTGGGACCTCACTTAATGAGGATGTCACCATAACATTCTGTTTAGGTTAGGTTGATACCTAACCTAATAAGATAGTCACAGTAACACTCTGTTTAGGCAAGGCCATGACCTGATGTAATCAGAACATCACAATAACATTCTGTTCAGGTGACGTTAGGACAGGAGGTCACAACAATGTTCTGTTAAAGTGAGGTCTGGACCTCACCTAGTCAGCATGTTCTATTTTAATTTCACCTTGACCTAACCTCACAAGAACGTTGTGAGAACATACTGTTTTGGTTAGGTCTCAACCTCCCAGAAAAATAATGTAACAGTTACGTGACAATTTGGTAAGTAACAGACAAACCAAAAAAGTATGGTCACATAACGTGACTGTTACGTCACGCCTTGGCTGGGAGGTCACTAGAATAGACAAAAATTATATCTTTCTATATCTCAAAGAACTGCTAAAACATCAAAAACTTCTTTAATTTGATTAATTAACAGATTTATATGTTTGCAAACAAATCAAATTGCATATTTCAAGGCAATAAAGGGTCCAATAAACCCACCCCACATTATGTGTGTATCTACATAAGCTTTCTCAGTGTCCACATGTTGGGCCACTGAAATATTACAAGAATTACATCTTTCTATGTCTCAAAGAACTGCTAAAACGTCAAAAACTTCTTTAATTTGATAAATTAACAGATCTACATGTGAGGTTTCAGCCTCACCATCAATAACATAATTGTTATGTGCCATCTTAGTAAGTAACACACTGACTAAGAAAAGTATGGTCGCAGAACGTTTCTGTTACGTCCCAAGCTAGCTTGGATATAGCAAACGCGCACTCACAATGGTGATATGGATGGGTGATGGGTATAAGATTCAATGATGATCTCACAAAAGCGACCTATAGTTGTGACCAGTAGAATAATACCATTCCTCCAGGGGTGGAGCTAGTAACACAATTGATTGTACTCACTCCTGGATGTTTTGGGGGGATTGCATTTCAAGATTCTTCTAAAGTTTAGTGCATGCATTTCCTCTATTTACCATGTTATACAGTGGAATCTTGTATCATTTTGATAATTGAGTGTATAATTACATGCATTTGCGTTTTTGTGTAATAAGTGGCTGCGTCACTCTTATTTCTAATAATAATATTCCCTCCTATTTCGGAATCAGCATAGTGAACTTATCATACCAATTTTGAAATTTTCATGAATTTCATCATTACCCCAAAATACATTTACAGACTATTTGCATAACTTTTCTGTTTTTACTAGTATCTCATTTGATACTGTATTGAGAGGGGATTCCTTAAATGCCAATGGGTTAGCAACGCTATAATGGTATTCCGCCATCATTTTGGAATGTTGCTCTTAAAGTGAAGGACCATTTATCGATAAGCACCTCTTACTTTAACATCACGATTAACACATCACGATTCACCTTGATTCTAAATATACTTAGCTTAAACATGAAATGAAATCTTCATGGATGGCTAACCCTTTTTTCCCAACTGTACCACTTTGGTCAAATGATTCAAAGATTTGAAGAGAACATATTAGGAGCTTAAAATTCTAGTTATGTATGAGGTATCTTTCATTACCAAAGAAATGCCAACTTTACCACAAATATTCTGACATAAAATGGGAGAGTGAGAAATTTAAAGGGAATGGTTACATAGGAATATACAAACATACTCAAATTATTCTGTTTCTAAGGGTTGTAGCTCTTAAATAACAATATCGACCCCCACGTTATGCATATAGTTTATATGGGGATTATCCTTACACCAGAATGTAACAAGAATGACATCATAATGTAAAAATATTAACACAGTCACGATAATCTCTTATTGGATATAATATCATGAAATTGACCATATGACATAAAAAGATGGTATTTCAAAAAAAAAATTACTAAAGTGGTTAACCCTGTGAAACCAATGGTAAAACTTGGTCAATTACTAACATTTCTCAGAGATTTCCAATAACACCAGTATTACATTAGTTTAACACGTATCAAACTGGGTGATACACGTGTCTTGTTTGCTGGGCCCCATTCTACCACGTCAGTGGGAAACTATCAGTCTTCTCCAATATGACAAATACCCCATTTTCTCGGATTTTTCCACCAAAAAACACCCCTTTTTTCACTGAAACGTTTTTTGGGGCTTCAATTACACCCCTATTTTTGGAAAACACATACTATAAGTAACATTGGATACAGAAAATACTACTAATAAACTTGCTCATGGAGCAGTCAAAATGTCTAGTATTATGTATCAAAATTTATCAAATTTGTATATTGAAAGCCTACATATTTCTAAAGTGTATTAACATTGTGTTCTTAGATGACAAAATTGCCCCTTTTTCTAAAAATTGCGAATTCTGGGTAAAAATAAACAAACCCTATTTTCAATTTTTGTAGACATGCGAACTTTTCTTCAAACTACCCCTTTCTCGGCGATTTTACTGAGTTCCCAACACTTCACATAACCCCCCCCCCCCCCCCTAAACACACAGGTGACCAATGCCCAGCCAAGGATGTGATGTTATTAGGCCTATAATGTTGCAGCAACATGCTGGTTGGTACTATATTGGGTTCTTGTTATGTTCTTTAGATGACTCCTAATTACATCGCTGATATTGCGCTGTGACGTTATTATGACGTTCTGGTTATGTTCTTCAACCCAAACAGAATGTTATTTTAATGTTCTGCTTTGGTTTCATCCTAACCTCACCAAAAAATAATGTTATAATAACAATTTGATTAGGTGAGGTTTCAACCTCATCATCAATGACATAGTTGTTACATGCCATCTTAGAAAGTAACAAACTGACTAAAAAAATCTCTGGTTGCAGAACGTTTCTGTTATGTCACAAGCTGGAGAGATTTACAGGGGATTTGATTACATAGGAATATACAGGAATTGCTGTATCTGAGGGCTGTAGCTCTTTAATTACAATGGTGACCCCCACTTTCATTTGCTGCAATATATTACTAAAGGTCCATAAATGATATTCAACCATGTTTGATTAATATATGCTGGTTAAATTTTTCAGGAGATGAAGAACTAATGTTTTCCCATAGAAACCCATAGTAAAACCTAATTTTTGCACACCCATTTATCTTGAAAATGAATACAGTGACATCTGTTTTCTATCATGGTTATCTATTCCCATAGTATTGGTCTAATCTCACAAATCATATCAAGGCTATGTGGTGGTTCATTTAGGAATCAGCTAGACAGTCCTTAATCCCTTTAATACATCAAACTGGTTTGATCCCTTCTCTCCGAACACACTTACGCCCCTTACTTGATTTATGTTTTATACAGCAGGTGTCATCTCTTTGTAAAAAGACGCACTCAGACATGCCACGGCAATTATTATGATAATAACCAATCAAGATTACCGCGCGACTCTCAAAAACCTGCATCCTTATGTCATCGCCCTGAGTGGTATGCCGCGAGGTTTTACCCTGGTTTTTCTTGGCCCACTTTCACGAACGTGTTTGAATAACACATTAATCAATATAGCATGGGGAAGTTAGTATGGAGATAGCTATCAAGGCATTTTAACTTACCTTTATCAAATTATCTTTTTGAATGGTAATTTGATATTCTAATTGAAACATTTTGTATCCGGATCTATGTTGTCACGGAAAAGTAATACAATTATCATCAAGGAGAGGTCTAGGGAAATTTTAAAGAGCGGTTGTCTAGTACTTTTATATCCGTTTCCAGAATAACAACGATAATTGGCTTAATTGTCCATGCTAATCGTAATCCTTATCATTTAGACCAATTTTGGATATTTTTCACCTTGCAATTATCATATGTTTTATCTAAAACAAGACCATGATTCCCATTTTCCTGTCATGAAATAACGAACACTTATTTTGATATAGACGATAATTCCATATTGTTTGTGTTAGGTTGATCGGTTGACCAGCTTTCTTGGTCTGTAACTATAACTTTATAGTTTATTATGATTTAAAGTACAAACACCAATACTATTCTGTTAAGGAGGCTCCATTATATAGTATGGGGGATATATAGCCACATTGGTTGATAACTTTTCCCTTTTTACATCAATTTACAGAATTCAATTTCATTCATTAGAACCAGAGATTTCAATATTTTTGTAAAATCGTTACGACAAAACTTTTTGTTAAGATATCTAAACTTGATTCTCACAACGAAATTCTATTGTGCAACGGGCGACAGTGGCTCGTTGTGCAATGATCTATTGTAACAATGGTAACTTTAAGATAACTTTAAGACTTTATGAGAGATGTTGTTATTACAATAGTTACCATTATAATGATACCCCTATTATCTTTTTTTCTACTGGATCAAATTTAATTCTGTCAATTGATATACAAAGGGGCGCCACAGGGCTATGCTCTGTAAAAACAACAGCTCATTAACAGCATTCTGAACAGCTTTCTTTGAGTTTCAAAACGTGCGTTATTGCGCAAAGTTGCTGCAAAAGGTGTCGTTAATTTGCTATCTTGCTTTGTTACGATAGGTATTGTGCAACGGGCCACAGTTTAGATTAACTTGTCATGAACTTGTGTGTTATTAGTGGCTCTTTTAGCATACCTGAGGTTTTCAATGATGAATTACTATAAGAGCGGCAAGATTTGTGAGTAAAATTTCACACTTAGCTAGCCGTGGACAGCAGGAGCTGTTGTGGATATTTATGTTATCTCTCAACAAACCGTTCATCATGGATTTTCTTGTCCACGTTAAAACCTTTCTACAGTTCCTCGTCAAACCGGAATAAAGTGTTAACGACTTTCCAACTGTGGAACATAAACGATAAACGATGGGATCCCTTTTCTGTTTGAAGCAAAAAGTGACTCAAAGATATGAATCTATTTCAATGTAAATCACCGGAATAATTCTCCTCTGAACCGTAATACATTACATTACCTAGTTTTAATATTTAAAACGTCTGATCTGGTTTTTTTCTTCAGACATGTCTTATTTTTCCCTACAGCTGCGGTTACTCCTGCTCCCTGCGTGTGCCCCTTGTATAGAGAGGTAGGGGGTGGGGGACGAGTTACCTGTTTGTGGTCTGTTCAAGTGAGAAAACGGAATAAAAAACGGAATAAAAAAATAGGAGAATTAAGTGACAGCAAGAAAGATTCAGGAATGTCCCCGTCCTCCTGCCAGACAGGTTGTTACTTTCATAGCAAAAAAAAAAAAAAAAAAATGTTACTTTCATCTCACCTTGTTATTCATAAAGCTATACACTTACCCTACAACTAGATTATAAACACCTGTATAATACATGGTGAATTTACTCTATACCACATGCAGATAGCTGATTTATGATATTTTTGGCACCACGAATTCTTTCAATAAATCCAGGGGGACAATTAAATAAAGGCATATTCTCTCTGTATCTATCTGTAATGTAAACATTCTCGAACCAACTTAGGAAACATATGATATAGATACAAACTGGAAAATATTGAATTTTGATTTTCCATCTTGTTCAATCACAAATAATGCCAATAATATTATTAATTCAAATTCCTGTACTTAAGCTTTTAACCCTAAGCTGTCTACCACGGCCATGTGCTCATTTAAAGGCAATAACTCTTTCTGCACGCAAAAGAAATACAAAAATAAGAGACTGTCGAAAATCCCATGCAAACACCTTCCCCGTTTGGACACTCGCACTCACCATAAAGGCATTTAGATATAAAGGGCGATAATAAAAGAAGTAATCATACTGTTCCTGAACATGTTGCACAATCCAAACATCATAGCACAATACGTATTATGCCAAGAGTCTTCACAACAGAAAATGGTGTTACTCAGTAACTCTTGTGGGTGGCTAACAGCCGTTCAATGATGTCATAATACTTTATTAGCGCTATGCAGTGAATACGTCCATCCCAGTTTATACCAACATTAAAGTTTACCATGAAATATTTTTAAGATTGCCTCGGTACTTATTCAATGATGATAGTTGCATAATACAAAATTTCCCAATAGAAACCAATGTTAAAGACTGTCAACCCAACCTATAATGTCCAACTCTACTTTGCCCTTAAATACAGTATTATGATTGGCTGGTTAATCTGCAAATCTGTCAATTGGTAAAATCTCAGAAATCATAATGTTGTATGAGTACTCAGGGATATAGAAAAATAGGATTCTTGGTTATTGCAATAAATCCAATTCTAGGAGACAAGCATGGCGTATACGTTAATTTTGTCCAACCCTTGTCCAACCTTATAGGAAAACATACAGAGGTTGACAGTACAACCCTGAATACGAGGTGGGTGTCAAAAAAATTACTGCCCGAGGCCGTTAGGCTGAGGGCAGTAATTTTTGTAACATCCCACCGAGTATTCAGGGTTGTACTGTCAACCGAGGTAAGTTTTCCCTATATTATATACCATATTTTGTAAGTTATAAGCAAAAGAGAAAGGAAATTACCAGTGGAGCAAAGTGGGCAGTATTCCAATGTATTGATTATGCACACACTTTGACTGGTGTCAAACAGTTTCCCTAATATTCATTATTTTCTGTTAAATTAGGATTCTATCACTATCTCCATTTAATTAGACTGCATTATTTTACCTGAAATTAAAAAAATAATCATGCAAATCCATTCAGAATTCACAAAATAAGGAGAAAAACATTTTACAAATAAAAGCAAGGTGGGCAGTATACACGAATACTGCCCACTGTGCCAATACACCAAAAATACTGAATGGCAGTGTCCAGTTAGTATTCATCATGTATTTTGGCATTGGTATATAATATTGGGTTATACTCGATGTGGGATGGGCTTAATATTATATACCAATGCCAAAATACATGATGAATACTAACTGGACACTGCCATTCAGTATTTTTGGTGTATTGGCACAGTGGGCAGTATTCGTGTATACTGCCCACCTTGCTTTTATTTGTAAAATGTTTTTCTCCTTATTTTGTGAATTCTGAATGGATTTGCATGATTATTTTTTAATTTCAGGTAAAATAATGCAGTCTAATTAAATGGAGATAGTGATAGAATCCTAATTTAACAGAAAATAATGAATATTAGGGAAACTGTTTGACACCAGTCAAAGTGTGTGCATAATCAATACATTGGAATACTGCCCACTTTGCTCCACTGGTAATTTCCTTTCTCTTTTGCTTATAACTTACAAAATATGGTATATAATATAAGGAAAACTTACCTCGGTTGACAGTACAACCCTGAATACTCGGTGGGATGTTACAAAAATTACTGCCCTCAGCCTAACGGCTTCGGGCAGTAATTTTTTGACACCCACCTCGTATTCAGGGTTGTACTGTCAACCTCTGTATGTTTTCCTATATTACAGAACCCATTGAGTTGTAATGCCTTAAAAGGACCAAAAATAACGGTAATGCTAGAAACGAAATGAAAAATGTGTTGGAACTGAAACACCAACAGGAATACATTCGAGGGCCCAGCTCAGACCCATGTTAAGATATCAACAGTGAAATTAGATGAAACATAATTAAAACTCCATCAATATTTACCATTTCAAACCATCTGCACGCAGTTAAGTTCATTCTACTTGACAGAATTGCCTGTAATGACCACTTAACATGACATGTTTATGATCAGCATGGAATGTTTCTGCTCTGAACTCCTGACCCCTAACTCACATTTACCTATTTCTCACGGGATATGTGCAATAGGATGGTAGGATGGGTAACTGCATATTATTTGACAGATTATGCCATCCCAGTTATTGCAGATGTGGCTAAAAGATTTAGAATTATATTGACTTGCATATCAAAATCAGCTGCTTGCACAATATTAGACGTGTTTGATAATTCATCACGAATAATCAGAAGCCATTGACAGCATTGAATCAGCATTATTGTCCATTATGATTAACAAATATTGTATCCATCACATTATTCATACATCAAGATCTTTATATATGTATAGGCTTGGTCAATCTTGAAAACCAGTCTTTTCAGACTGAAGCATACCCAGGGTAAACAATTCCGAAAAAAAAAAAAATCAAGAGGATACACCCATAACAAACTATGACAACGGGTTTTAAGGTCATGAGAATCACTGATGCATGACTATCAGAATAGTGAATCATTCTTTAGTGTGGCACTGCAGTTAAGGTTTTAAGATCCATTAGCATATGACTATTGAAAAAGTGGCCCATTGATATAATATGGGGTGGCCCAGCTGTCATGTACGACTATCAGAATAGTGCAACATTTAGGGTAATGAGAACTACTAACATATGGCTAGAGAGAAATCATCTAAGTGTGGCACAACGTTTAAGGTCGTCAAAATGATTGATGTATGAATATCAGAATAATGCAACATCCTTTATTGTGACACTGCTTTCTGTTTTTGTCCATAAAGCAATTAATGTAATATAATTATGAGTATTTGCATAGTGCATCGTCATGAAGTATGGCAGTGCCTTTTGGTCGCGTAAGCGTATGGCCATTGGAATAGTGTTAAAAACATAAGGGCATTTTAAAACCATCATGAATACATTATGATTATTCATAATTCCTTATTAATTTACAACCTTTAAATTGTCGGTACAAATGTATCAAGGTACATAAATACAATTTATTTTTGAAGGAAGATGCTTTAAATAGTTGTTTTATATGTAAAGGCTTTACTTAGGTAAAACATGGCGACTTGTTGAATTCTAATTTTAATTAGTTGTTAGACTACTTCTCAAAGAGAATGTACTAAGATAGTAAATATGAGAAGTAAGTTGCTTCCCAATCATTTTCCTTTTCAGGAGAACCCTATTTTCAGAGTAACTGTATTACTGACACTCATAAACTTCCCTTGAGAAAACAGCGAAGTGATAATGTTCCTTTGGGTGACAACTGTTATTAACTTTCCTTACTGAAGGAGTCTCTGCAGTATAAAATTACAATGTTGTTATTACAGAAACTAACTCGATTTAGAACCTTTGAAGAAAAAGCCATAAAGATAGTGCTTAGAGCTGCACTGTAGTTAATACCTCCATCCGTTTCGCCCATACGCAATTCCAAAATAGATAAAGAGTGGATAAATGGTTCTTCACTGAGAAATACCTGCTACTATAAAATATATAGTCTACACCTTTAATACAGATTCATGATTTTTTATTATTGTTTTTCCTGTTGTCTGCAGCACAACCGGCAGAGAGAACCTTCCTCATGCCTTTACACAACCGCAGGAGCGGTTTGCCATATAAAACCACAGGTAACAAACACCCACAGCATAAGAAGGCTTCCTCCAAATTGCAAACAGAACAACGTAGCTTCCTCTCGGTAAAGCCACCAATCCGCCTCAATCTCCACAATCACGACACATTGAAAGCTTTAAAAAGACCCCCGATCCACCAGTCGCCCATCGAACCAACTATAATTCACCCCTCCCACCTCTTCCTATCCTACCTTTGTAGCGCACTTTTTGGCGGATTTTTTTGGTGGATTTTTTGGCAGGAGGGCAGTCTACACCACAATATGACATAGGGAGACCTCGGCTGGAAGTTTCCCCGACTGTCATGGTCTGGGGAAAACCACAAATATCTTCCCCTTGTAAGTGCCCCTCTATGTCGTACATCACAGTCAGAGCTTGTATTTACCTCTTTATTTCTCCTTCCATTGGTTGACTAAAGCAGTGTTAACGCTCCTAGCCTTGCATGCCATCTGTGGTGTAAAAGTGTAGATTTTCTAGCTTTCCATCCCCTTAGTAATTTAATTGACTGTGAATTGGTTCATAGTTCCTTGTTTTTATATTCTCCTTGAAGTAGAGCACTTTTTTAAAAATAGTTTACAACACAACTTCTATATATCCACTGGTATACATCAAGTAAAGGTGTTGCTACTTATATCTGTTGAGTATGGCTCATAGAAAACATTTGATTAATAGTGTTAACTATCTCTATCTCATTGAAGTGTTAAAAGATATTTTTAGCTAAATAAGTTTTTGCATGCAAATTCTAGCGCGTTTTTCTTCCACCATTAACTTTTATGTCTGACCCTTCGTGTTGAAGGAGGAACTTAATATTTCAAAACTGTTAGTTCATGTTTCACTTTTATTTAATGCACCTTGAAAATAAGGATTGGCAGGTTACATAGTTGTCAATCACTCTTTGGAAAAACCTTTTTCATTGAATTACTGAACAATGGCTGAATCCTTATTTCAAATCCTGAAGTAGCCCCTACTGAGAATACACAGAATGAGTGCAGGATGCATCACCCTTTGAATACCAACAGAGAAAAAAGGTATTTTGTCCTTGTTTCTATATTGTCCTTGACCTAGATTTCTATTTTTCCTCATATTGTACAATGTACCACAGTTATCCACTAGTAAACATCAAGTAAAAATGCTGCTACTTATATCTGTAGAATGTGGCACGTAAGAAATCTTTGATTAATAGTATTGACTTTTTCCCACACGTGTAAAAAGATCAAATAGGTGTTCTAAGGCAGAACTTTTTCTTCCTCATCTCTTGTGTTTTGAGAAGTTCAATATTTCAAAAGTGTTAATTTATATCGCTTTCAAATCTGGCTTTCCACAACTGCTCTGTCACTTATTAAAAACTGTTGTCATTGAATTGCTGAACAATGACTGAATCCTTTTATTTCATATGAAAGTGACCCTACTGGGAACACACACAGAGGGTGTGAGGCATGTGACTTTTCTTGGCTCCAAAAAAGAAAATTGGCTATTGATACCAGTCCAGGCCTTCTGAATAGCCCCAAATAATCCTTCTCAGGAAAGGAAGTTACATATAAATAGTGCAATAATTTCCAACAGATTTTACTTCCAGTAGCCTCAAAACATAACTACACATTTAAAAGGTAATCATTACAAGGCGTATAGTCGGATCAGTGTTAGAGAACTGGTCCTGTATTAAAAAGATAATCCAGCTTCAATTTCCTGCCCATTTTTGCACTGAGTTAATAGGTATGACCAGTCATGTATCATACATCTTACCTCTAGAGTGTTTAACAACTTACCAAACGTCGTTGATATAGTAATAGGGTACTACTGTCTATAGAGATATGTAACAGCATGTTGCAACAGAATACTGGTAAATTAAAACAGCAATAAAGGGTAGTATGATAATAAGAAGGACTGCGGGGGTCATCCGAGGGTGGCTGTACAATCCACAGGGGATCGTCACATACCAAGGGTGAAGCCCGAGGTTTGTACAACCCCCATGGGTCATACAGCCACCTAAGGATGCTCCCAAAGGTCCTTCTTTATTTTCATCACCCACGCAATGTTCAAAATATGTTAAAATTACTGAGAAACAGAGTCAACAGTGAGCATACGGCCTGGCAATACGCACTGCTCACAATATGCATCTCTCGTCGGCCATGCGGGTGTTAATAGTAGTATACTACTCCATCAAAACCTTATGCAGCAGCTGGATTAGATGAACATTAAGTGCCTGGTAAACTATCTAAGCAATATGATAAAATGTATGCTAGCCAGCCTAAGCAAGAATATGATGTTATCATAATGTTATCATAGCTGTCTGTTTAGTTCTGCTTTGGTTCTTGTTATGTTATTTTGATGGCACCCAGATATGTCTTTAGAACCTACCATTGTGACATCACATTGTGACATTATTGTGACATTCTTATAATGTTTTTTCATGTTATAATAATGTTATTATAATGTTCTTTATTAGTAAGGTCTCAACTTCACTAAAATGCAATGTTATTATAATATATTTGTTTTCGTACGTCTGAACTTTACCTACAAAAGTGTAACTGTGACATGAAAATTGGGCAGGTTACAGACTTACCAAAAAGGCATGGTCGCAGAATGCATTTGTTACCTCACTGCTTGCCTGGATGCTCCTTGGTCAAAGAGGTCTGTGTAAACAGGGGACTGCCTATACTTTCCTGAGCCAGATCTGATTGAAAACAAATCACAGGTTGTCGACAGTGACATATGGAAAAAGACAATGCTCCTTTAAGGATAATACAGGGAAGAAAAGACTCATTTATCAAACAGGGAGAAAAATAGACAGACTGTAAAATGATATTCAGTTAGACGTGGTCTACAAGAACAGTCTTTGATCTTCCGTCCGGTCAGGAAAAGTATCTCCGATTATTCTTCATCACGATCTGGTGTAACTTTAATAGTGTCCTTTCTTGGGAGAGTTTGACAAATGATTTCCTTACAATCTGTGTTTGTTTTTCATGCATATTTCCCATTTCACATACCACCCATGTGTCAAGTTTGATCAAGTTCTTTTCACACCGTTAAGACCAATCGATGAAAAGGAAACTGTTGAAAGATCCTAATTGTATTTGATATTTTGCTGCATCATGTTTGGAATATATCATTTGTTTGAAATAATGTGAGGCTTCAGACTACATGGAACCTTATATCCAACAGGTTTTGCCCACCATGGTTTTGGTTCCTCCCTATGATCAGTAACAAATTGTTTCTCTCACATGATATGCTTTATAGCAGTTTTTAATGATTCCCATCTCACCAAGTACATCTTAAACCAACAATATTATTCCAAAATGCACAAGAATAAAATCGGTTTGCTGTTGATCACAGGCATAAATCATTGCAAACATGAAAACCTTTCAACAGAAGAAACTACCCAGCCAAGGATATGACGTTCTCATAACGTTCTAGCAACGTTCTGGATTGGTTCTTGTTATGTAACTGTTACAGCAACGTTCTTTTGCTGATTCCCAATTACGTCACTGCAACCAACTGTTGCGACATTACATTGTGACATTCTAATAATGTGCTTGTAACATTATTTATGAGGCTGATACTTCACAAGAATGTCACAATAACATTCTGTTTAGGTGTGGTTGAGACCTCACTTAATGAGGATGTCACCATAACGTTCTGTTAAGGTTAGGTTGACACCTAAGCTAATAAGATAGTTGCAGTAACATTCTGTTTAGGTAAGATTAAGACCTGACATAATCAGAACATCACAGAAGTCAGAAGTTGGGACCTCCCCTGGTCAGGAGGTCACAACAACATTCTGTTTAAGTGAGGTCTGGACCTCGCCTAATCAGAATGTCACAATGACGTTCTATTTTAATCTTATCTCCACCTTATCTCACCAGAACGTTATGAGAAAATACTGTTTTGGTTAGGTCTCAACCTCCCAGAAAAATAATGCTACAGTTACGTGACAATCTAGTTAGTAACAGACAAACCAAAAAAGTATGGTCGCATAACGTGACCGTTACATCACACCTTGGCTGGGTAAGCAACTTTAGCAGTGACGGGTGAAGGGAGACTGGGAGAATCGGCCAATTCTTCAGGTCGCCTGTAAGTATAGTATATTGGAATGGGCAGGTTTGATCTGAGTTGCTGCTAAAATTGACCGATTCTGCCCTTAGAATCAGCTGATTTTAACGGTGACCTGTCGGCCGACTCAGGGAAAACCGCTTAGTGGATATGGCCCTTTATACAAATTAAGGCGTAGACATATTTTCTTTAAAGAATTAATTCAAGTCCACAAGCTCGGGAAAATGGTCCAGATTGCAAATAATCTCAAGTAAAGAGTAGCCTTCAGTGATTGGCTTTATTGCATCAATCATATGATTCCCCCCACCACCACTACCCCCACCACCATAGTAACCATAACCATGTTTGTACTTTGTCTCCTTCTCCCCCATCTTCTGCCTACTGCAGTACTGGCTTACTAGTCTTATGGGTTTATTTGATTTATTTTACTTATTTTCACCAGTCTCCTACTCAATACACTCATGATCATGTTTCAATACACTCATGATCTCACACGTATTTGCTTATCTAAAGAATGTTACCGCTCTGAGGGATCTGTTCAGAAAAGATACTCAGTCAAAACTGCCTTGTGGTTCATTCATTCACAAACAGAGGGCGACTCTGTGCTGGGTCGAAGCCTATAGAAAGGCAGCTTCTGAAATTTATTCAGGATGGCAAATCAATATGTGCTGGCCTTGAAGGGCAATGCGGTGCTATAGTTTATCATTTATCAATCATTTAGGGGATATTATTCTATCTGAGAGAAGGGCAATGAAATTCAAATGAATGTAAGATGAGTTATTAGTTACTGAGTTATGAGTTATTGGTGACTTACCTCACCAGCTGGTCTATACTATCCTCCCTTGCTCTGAGTGCCCCCCTGACCCTCACCAGTCGGCCCTCACCCTCCTCCCTGACCCTGAAGGCCCCCTGACCCTCACCAGTCGACCCTTACCCTCCTCCCTTACCCTGAGGGCCCCCTGACCCTCAACAGTCGCCTCTTACCCTCCACCCTTACCCTAAGGGCCCCCTGACCCTCAACAGTCGACCCTTACCCTCCACCCTTACCCTAAGGGCCCCCTGACCCTCACCAGTCGACCCTTACCCTCCTCCCTTACCCTGAGGGCCCCCTGACCCTCACCAGTCGACCCTTACCCTCCACCCTTACCCTAAGGGCCCCCTGACCCTCACCAGTCGACCCTTACCCTCCTCCCTTACCCTGAGGGCCCCCTGACCCTCAACAGTCGACCCTTACCCTCCTCCCTTACCCTGAGGGCCCCCTGACCCTCACCAGTCGACCCTCACCCTCCTCGCTTACCCTGAAGGCCCCTGACCCTCACCAGTCGACCCTTACCCTCCTCCCTTGCCCTGAGGCCCCCCTGACCCTCACCAGTCGACCCTTACCCTCCTACCTTACCCTGAGGGCCCCTGACCCTCAACAGTCGACCCTTACCCTCCTCCCTTACCCTGAAGGCCCCTGACCCTCACCAGTCGACCCTTACCCTCCTCCCTTACCCTGAGGGCCCCCTGACCCTCACCAGTCGACCCTTACCCTCCTACCTTACCCTGAATGCTCCTGGCGCTCACCAGTCGACCCTTACCCTCCTCCCTTACCCTGAAGGCTCCCTGACCCTCAACAGTTGACCCTTACCCTTCTCCCTTGCCCTGAGGGCCCCCTGGACCTCACCAGTTGACCCTTACCCTCCTCCCTTGCCCTGAGGGCCCCCTGACCCTCAACAGTTGACCCTTACCTTCCTCCCTTGCCCTGAGGGCCCCCTGGACCACACCAGTTGACCCTTACCCTCCTCCCTTGCCCTGAGGGCCCCCTGACCCTCAACAGTCAACCCTTACCCTCCTCCCTTACCCTGAGGGTCTCCTGACCCTCACCTGTTTACCCTTACCCTCCTCCCTTGCCCTGAGGGCCCCCTGGACCTCACCAGTTGACCCTTACCCTCCTCCCTTGCCCTAAGGGCCCCCTGGACCACACCAGTCGGCCCTTACCCTCATCCTTTACCCTGAGGGCCCCCTGACCCTCAACAGTTGACCCTTACCCTCCTCCCTTGCCCTGAGGGCCCCCTGACCCTCACCAGTTGACCCTTACCCTCCTCTCTTGCCCTGAGGGCCCCCTGACCCTCAACAGTCAACCCTTACCCTCCTCCCTTGCCCTGAGGGCCCCCTGACCCTCACCAGTTGACCCTTACCCTCCTCCCTTACCCTGAGGGCCCCCTGACCCTCAACAGTCGACCCTTACTCTCCTCTCTTACCCCGAGGGCCCCTGACCCTCAACAGTCGACCCTTACCCTCCTACCTTACCCCGAGGGCCCCTGACCCTCAACAGTCGACCCTTACCCTCCTACCTTACCCTGAACGCCCCCTGACCCTCACCAGTTGACTCTTACCTCCCTCCTTTACCCTGAATGCCCCCCTGACCCTCAACAGTTGACCCTTACAATTCTCCCTTACCCTGAAGCCTCCCTGGCCCTCACCAATGGACCCTTAAGCCTTTTTTAAAAGTCGGCAGTGGATATTACGGTTAAATAGGGACATTTCATATATCATTAGAAAGCATTTATAATTCTCTTTCAAATGATATATGATTTATAAAGTTTAATGTCATATTCCCAGAGAAAATCAAGCCAATACAAATTCGGTAGAATGAAAATCGGTATGTGAAATACGGCCTTTACCCTCCTCCCTTCCCCTGAAGCCCCCCTGGACCACACCAGTCGACCCTTACCCTCCTGTCTTATCCTGACGCCCCCTGGCTCTCACCAATTGACACTTTCCATCTTCCCTTAACCTTACCATCTTGTCTGAAACTGTCTCTACAGGGCAATATACATACGGCTTTAAACCCTTATCATGTCTAAAGATTCTTATTATAATTATATGATATACAATTACAATAACGCTCTCCACACACCTTTTGTATTTTGTGTAATGACGTATTCTGTTATTATATCCTAACTTATCATCTTCTAGCTCTATCTTATAACACATGGGTAAAACGGAAGAGACTTTCTAAGTGGTGCACACATTAAGGACATCTCTCTTGGTCACCAAACAATCTAGAGCAGGGAAATTATGTATGCTCTTGACGAACCCATCATTTAGCACTGTTGCCCCTTGAAATGTCGTGAGTCTTGGGGTTGCGCCAACTATAGGGGTTTGATATCTCCTTACCTTGTGGGAGTGGTTAATGGAGTGTGTAGACCCCTTATTTAACCCCCTGTCATATTATAGACATGTGTCACTTCCCAAGTCTATTGGGGTTAGCTAAGGTCACCTACAGAATTGATGACTGTAGTGAGATAGTCGCAAAACAGGGAAAAATAATATACTGCAGTTATTCAGCTATAAGTCACCTTTTCTAGTAACAATTTATATTCTGAAATGAGTAGTGCATACACATTTAGCATATTCTTTCATTCAGACACACATACAATACATGCAAAATATAACACTAAATATCAAATTTTAGAAATGATTCCAAAGCTTTGATTCACGAGGGACCAATATCACTTAAAGGGAGCCAAAACCAATAAAATTGACAAAATCTTCAAAACTGAGATAAGTATAGGTATATGTTAGAAGAGTCTACTTAAAGGGAGCCAAAAGCAATGTTGTATCAAAATATGACAAAATTTTGCAAATTCAAATAACCATGAAAATACATTCAAGTAGTTTAATTGTAGCCATTGGTACAGTATAAATCATGATAACTAGCTATAGCTCTCTTTGAATTCCATAATACTCATGTCATTCATGCTGGAAAACAGCAATGTTTGTAAACAAACCAATTTTGGTGGGTCACCAAAATTGACCAGTGACAAGCTTTAATGCAATTAGTATAGTTAAGTCTGTAGTCACAGTATAGGAAAACTGCATGAGGATGTGGGATAAGGCAGGATACGAGCTGGGGATAAAAATTCATCCTGCACGAGCCCGAAGGGTGAGTGCAGGATGAATTTTTATCCCCAGTGAGTATCCTGCCTTATCCCATCATCCGAATGCAGTTTTCCTTTTATTATATGTCGAATTTGTAGCAAAAATAGCAAAAATAACAAACCCAGACTCTCCTGATCCAAAATTCACACTCAACTGGTATCAATGAATACTAACCGGGCTGCTTGTGCTGCTTCAAGTCGTAGTAAAATGTGGAAAATGATGTATTCATGTAAATTTTTGTAAATCTTTTGTGCACCTAACATACTGGAATACCATTTTTGTTGTAAATTGAAAAAAAAAAATATGAAAATCCGTTGGGTAGTGCCATAGTTAGAACATAAACAACCTCCGATGTTTCGCCGTGCGCTGCCCGTCCTTGACATTGGCAGCGCATAACTATAGCAACAAGACCACTCTGTCCCGGCTCCCGACCCAGGCCGCGCGATGAGGGGGGCCTCAGGGAGAATGCTGCAGCAGGCCGTGCGGGACACACTCACATCCCAAATGACGCGTAACACGGGATGATCGCTTAGTACTCGCGCACCGACGTATAATAATATGTATTTCACCACAGGCCTAGGTTATGGCCATAGACCATATTTCAATAGTCAACTAAATTTGCAAAATTTTGACCCTACATTGCTTTTGCCTCCCTTTAAGGTCTGTTGTGAACAAAAAAAATAAATAAGCAAGTTCTCTACCTGAAGTAGATTTCCACGAGAGATGGTAATATTTTCCATTTTTGTGTAAACAAACCCAATTTTGTGGATCCACATTAATTAAGTTTAGCAAGGAAAACATTGTTTTGATTATTTTCTACCATATTTCATGATTTGGATTTTTGGCATGGGCCAGAAATAGGCTCAAGGAATGGATTATTATTTGAGTTTGGAAAATTTAGTTGAATTTATTGGTTTTGGCTCCCCTTAATCACAGTGATGTCAACCTTGCTTTATAGTTCTGAACACATATACGTAAAGTTCAGGAAATACTCAAGTACAAGGGTTTACTGTTCATTGGACCGTGACTATTACCCCTTGGCTGGGGTTGTGACCCAATAAAGGGGTTTGATCTACAGGGTTCGATCAGTCACCTCAGGCCAGTGCCCCCGAATAACCTCAACTGCCGATAAATATAGGCCTCTTCACATTCCCTTTGTCGCCTGAGCAGCATGCCAGCCTATAAATAAAGGGTTATTTAGTACAATTGACATTCCTGTTTTCTTATATATGGGAAGGTACAGCCATTACTATTGCTATGCCTAGATCTAGAGATAATGCTTACATATAATATAGATATTCACATAGCCATCATAGCATATACATACATATAACCAACTGAGAAGGGGGTACGAGGGACGCTGACCCCCTGATAACCTTTGAGGTTGGTTATGGATTTATTATAACATTTCTGTTAGCTTCGACCTCCCAAGGAATAACGCACAGCAATCAGTGATGGTGGGGCTGTGATGGTGTACATTTAATTATGTTTCTTCATATAACTTTTTAGATATCCATCAAATCCACAAACAGTAAGCAAGTCAAATGTAGCTAGAAACGTTGTGCAGATGATGTGCATGCTAAATTTTTCGTCTCTTAAGATTTCAATTATTAATGAATTATTGAAAAATAAAAATTTCTGTATCACCCTGGAGAGTGATGCAAATACACGGCTGGTTATCACCCAGGTTTGATACGGTATGTGTTAAACCCTTAACTACTAAATGTGCCCTAAGTTAATTATATATATATATATATATATACATACTAAAATGACAAGGTTGTATTGATATAGAACGGCAGGATCCATAATGGCTATAATATTTGATAAAATGGTATCTAAGAGGTGCACATACCCGTGAAAAGAACTGTTTAGGGTAAAGGGTATAGGGTCATTGGAGGACACACAGGAACACCCACCAAATCGATATGATCAAATAGTAATAATGATAATAATAAAAAGAGGATCTAAATGGAATTACCTCCAACTGGTCAAGGCCAAAAGGCAGAAAAGAATTTGAAACAGTCATCGAAATGGGAGTAACATAAACACCAACAGATTAATGTTCGTGATTTGTCTAGTCAGTTAAACCCCATACCCGCTAGGCGATTTGACTGGGGATGGGCAATAAGCGAAAGGCAGGCATTTGAAGGATCAGCAGCAAAGTCATCGGGCAACTGGATTATAAATGGAATTGCTGGGTGACTGCCAAAGGGTATAGTGCGGATTCTTGGTGTTGGGAGTCTGGTGAAAGAATGGCTAGTAAAATTGCCAGTAAAATTGCAGGTAAAATATCAAACATGGTTGATATTACAATAGCCCAAGCGATTTCACTAGCAATTCTCCCAGTCACCCATCGCCGCTAAAGTTGCTAAAGCCCCATACCCATTAGGTGATTTTGCTGTCTCCGATTTTCCACAGATTTTTCCACCGATCCTGTCGCCCTTCACCCAGAATCTGCACTATACCCAGAGGGTGTGCCCGGTGAACCTGAGTTGCCCAGCAAGTTAGCCAGTGATTCTCCCAGTCGCCTGTCGCCCGGTGATTGTAAAATTGTTTAGTAGGTATAACAATCTAGTCAGTATGGCCCTCTAGTAGGTATGACCCTTTAGAAGGGTTTGATTACCATATATGTATATTGTTTGCTAATTGAGTATCAGAAGTAAAGATGGCGTTTGGTTTTGTACCAAGTCTGGGGTTGCAGGGAAGAGGATGACAGTGACTTGAACGATACCAGACCAATAACATTCTGTAGTGATTAACAACGAATTTAATTTTGTTGGAACGAAAGGTAGGTAATAATATAAGAATATAACACCTGCTGGGGGTGTCCGAGGGTCTACAGACGACCTGCTGGTCAGCATACAGCCCAAGGGCGAAGCCCGCGAGCCATACACTGGTCAGAGGGTCGTTCGTAGACCAGAGGACGACCCCATTTTTCAAAATATGTCTAAAATGCTGTCCATGTGGAGCGGTACATACAGCCTGTTTATACGCACTGGCCTCTATATGCATCGGTCGGTGGCAGAACGGGTGCTAAAGCATTGTTTCCGCTAGCCAATTTTACTACCAATTTCAAAGACCGGCAGTGGGAATATTGGTTAATCATGAACATATCATATACCATTAAAAGCGTTTTTAATCAAGATATATAATCTTTGTCATATAGATAGAAGTAATAAATTATCAAATAACCAGCAGTCAAAATCGGTTGGTGGAAACCAGGCTTAAGGGTATCTTGCGTTGTGCCTTGGAAATCCGGAGATGGGCCACAAGCTCTTGCCCCCTCCCACCAGTACCCTTTTGGTAAGGACTTCAAGTATGTCTTCATAATGAGAGGAAAATGTTGAGTGCATAATATATATATATATGTGTGTGTGTGTGTGTGTGTGTGTGTGTGTGTGTGTGTGTGTGTGTGTGTGTGTGTGTGTGTGTGTGTGTGCGCGCGCATTCATGTGTAAGTATATGTATATATATATATATATATGTATGTACGTACATGCATGCATGCATGCATGCATGCATGCATGCATGCATGCATGCATACATACATACATACATACATACATACATACATACATACATACATACATCCATACATATATATATATATATATATATATATATATGAATGCACAACGTTATAGAACTTAGCCTATTTATAAATGAAAGCCTCCTCGATTCGGCCCTAGTTTACTCCTCACACTCGAGCTGAGATTATGGCAGCAGTATTGACACAGAATAAGGACATGTGTATAGAAAAAGATGACCTGTTGGGAGTAGATTCATAACTACATTCACATTCGTTTAATTTACTGTATCCTGTTAAATTATTTATAACTTTATAAGTCTCTTAGAACGACCGACATCATAGTCTTGCCAACCTAGTCTTTTTTATTTACCTATATCTTTTAGTGAGGATGAATAATCCTTGTGACGTCGCAAATTAGGGGATTCCCCTTGAAAACATTATAAGAGAGACGAAATATTAAAGTCTCGTAGCTGTCTCTACATTTGGAATATCCTTGAAATATTTCTAGCATCATTAGTTCTTAATGCATATTCTATGCTCAAGATATTTCATTCAGAAATATTCATCATTTAATTATGTGCAAGGTTCCCGTTAAAATGCACTTACGTTCCAATATACATTATGTACTTTAGCCAAGTGGGGGTGGGAGTTTGAAATTGTTTAAAATATACTTAATGGAAGGGCCATTACCCACCTGCATACAATAACAAAATCTCCTTATGCCAAAAATCCATGCTATAACATGTAAAGATCATACATGGGGTTATAAAGAGCACATAGCATATGAAAATATATATACAAGACCTTTCTCTGCCAAAATTCTTTTCATGTCTACCAAACCCTAACCACCTATGAAATCCATTTCCAACTGGAAGGCATATGACATTAACTTATTCGGTGAATTGACAGTAGTTTACACACAGTTTTTGTCCTTGTTTATTCATTTTTATTAATTAAATATATTCCAGTACATCACCACTGAATAAACACTGCTCCTACTCCTGGAAAACATTTCACGAAAAAAAATATATATCGGAATCTTTAGAAAAAATGTAATACCTCTGAGTAATGCACACATTCAGTTTATACTTATTTCTATACACCGAAATTACTCTACCTTAAATCTTGGCACGTTATGTAAGAGTGTAAACTTATTTGACTTTTATGGCATTATATTGGTTATTCATAAAGTTACTACATGTAATGTGGTGGTTTTGGCACGTCTCAACATACCTTGAATTTATACGCGATGTTAAGGCTTGTTGACACCACGTCTTTGATACCAGAGCAGGGTAATAGCCATTGAAGAAACGCATACCTGCACAAGTTGACCACTAAAGAAACACACTTTGAATTTTAATAGGCCAAAGATCAGATTAAAAGGCAATAGTAGAAGAAGTTCATGAAAAGAAATTGATAGGGAGGTGAGTGAAGGTATGGGAGATTCTCTCTTAAAGCACATCGACAGCCGCACTTCTCCCTACCACGGATAGCTAACTGACTTGTATTTTAGGCAGGTTAATTTGTGCTAATTTTGTCGACAAAAAGGCATAAAACACTATAGAAAATGCATCATTAACTGTTATATCGCAATTTGTAATTAATGAATTTTCAAACCAACTCAAAAAATAATAAAGATATACAGATAGAAAATGAAAAAAATGTTCATATTGATCTTCATGATTGTTAACCACAAATAATGACATGATTAATGAAAATGTCTATAGTTAAGCCAACTAGTTTGTCGACATATTTCCCAGCATGCACCCTGATTAAGGATAGTCTGCAGGTATTATCCAGGAAATATGCTATCCGTGGTAGGGACAATTAACGTTGAATGTAAAAGGATGATGGAGTAGATATTAGTTTGAAAAAAGGACTAGAAATATTACCCAAATAAAGGTCAATCAAAAATCAAAAGAAGAAAGAAACACAATGGTTTATGGGAAGTTAACATAAACTTGCATTTTCTCATCTCATTAACAAACAGCAGAACATAATATCATTCAGTGATTCTATATTACTGCAGGCTAACATGTATACACAAAGTCAAAATAAAACTACCTGAAGCAATGATAAAAAGAAAATTTTAATCACAAGGAAAAGGAAAAAGTAAATTCAACTTTATACTGATTCGGTACTATTTCAGAATGCATTACTACTATGCTACTAAACTAAACTAATGTACTATGTGACATGATTTCTGTTTTTGTACATGGTATCCGTCTGATGAGTTTAATTGGAATCGAATCCAGTACACTGATTTGGTGATAAAATCAATATCAGTATAAGAAGCAGTCAATGAGGCAAGCATTAGGTGAGAGAATGGCAGAGGACATCAATATAAATGACATTTTGTGTCCTCATGTTCTATTTCTTATCAGCCAATTAACAGAATGGCATGTTCCTCTAAAAGACGCATGTTGAACAAGATGGCAATAGCCCAAACAAGTTGAAGGCAATTAGAATGTAATGTCTCTGTTGTCTGAAAGAGATTATACATTATGGGCCATCCACACTAGAGGAATTACACTACTGGGAATGTGAAGGGACACCGTGTGATTGAATCATTCAAATAAGCAACAACCATTAGATGGCAAATGAGATTATGAAATGTCTCCGAAGGAGTTATTCAGGGATCGGTTCATTGCTTTTTGACGAAATCATTCATGGTATATTCCTTTTCCAAGGAGTAAATTTAACACTCTGTCTTGAAAAGTCTCAACCTAATGTAAAGAGATGTAACTGTTACAAGAAAATTGGACAGGTAACGGACTGACCAAAAAAGTACGGTCACAGAACGTGCTTGTTGCATCACTGCTTGCCTGGGCAGTCTGCATTTCTTTCTGATGTGTATGATATAATGAGTTTCTTGTGAAAGGTACTGCAAATGTAGGCCTATTTCCTAATAGGTGGGGGTCTAAGGGGCCTTCCATAAAGTATGTACGCACCAAGGGGGGGTGGGGGGTCTGAGATTTTACGAATTTTGCGTACGTTCCTATACAAATCCAATGCGTATTTTAGCCTAAGGGGGGTTGGGGGGGTCTAGAATTTGTGAATTTTTGCGTACATACTAAATGGAAGGCCCCTAAATGGTCATCGGACCATTTGTAACTGACATAGGCCGACTAATCTGATCAAACATGTTTGATTTTATTGGCAGAAACAGCACTGACAGCCATTATTTTAGTCAACTGCAGACAAAGCTCAAACTAGTCGGCATGTGGAAACGAGGCTTTAACAATTCGGTCGTCGCATCTTTTTGTTTACACTTTACATACCCTTCGAGGCAATTACCCTAATTTCAAACAGGTATCGGAAGGAGGTTGTTCCCCAAAGTAACACTAAGCCTTCAATTAAACCACCCTCAGCAGTGTAATCACTGTCAAATTGCAATGAGTCCCCACAACATTTGACGCTAATTATAATGATTCAACTGTATTTGTGCGCTCAATGTATGAGCCAATGGTTCCCCTCAAAAATGATAATGATGCTGCAGGCGACCGTGGTTGGATAACTTATATGCGTGTACCCTTTTCAAAATTTGATTAAAATAAGATTCAAGTTATTAGTATATGTCCATTTAAATGAAACTCATTTAATGATACATCCGGTCGTAAGATATTGATAATGACAACTGATAAGGACAGGTTATGTTCAAAATATATGACCTGTATCAGCTCATTGGAATACTTCCACACGAATACAAACGATGTAGGCACAAACACGATGTAGAAAGTGGGATGAGTATTCCCTACTTACGATGATTCTTTGTATGACAATATATGTTCATTATTGCATAAGGATATTACTTCACAGCAATCTGATATTGTTTTATAGTGTATAGTCCAGACACATGCACATAATTATACACATGAACACGTGCACACATTCAATAGTATGTATTATGCTTATACATATGTATGTGTGGCGTTCCTCAGTAGATCGGGGTTTCCGGATTATACGGCAAAGAGGCGTGAGGGTTGTTTCGATTTGAGTCGAGCGTAGAGTTCGAGCAGGAAACCGAGGTGAGATTATGAGTCGTGCCTTGTGCACGAGGGGGAATGAGCGGGACGGTAGACATCTGGTGGAGGTGGACGAGTTTTTTGTTAGGAGGAGGGATGGATGTTGCCGTTCCGGTCGTCCGGTCTTCCGTGGGGGTCGGGTTGCTGCTTGCCTAGTGATTGGTAGCATGGGGCCAAGCGGGTCGCACCTTCGTATCTGCGGTCACGGGCCGGCCGTTTACTATTTCGGCCTTTGGTACCTGCCCGCTCTTTCGTTCTCGGGTTGATCTTCGGGTTGATTCAGGCTTTTGGGCCATCGTTGGTCTTCCAGACCTCTACTCTATTACGTCATTTATCTCACTAACTTGGACTATTTACTTGAGTTCAAGTTCAACCTGTTAACCGACTTCTTTTTCTGCATGTCTTTGGCTTAAACCCCTTTGAGGGTCAAGTTACTGGAAGAAGACACATGTGAAGACAAGGAGTACCAAGATGGGAGTTTATTTTGGGCTTCCCCGCCCCCTTTTAAACTCTGTTACTCAACTCTGATTGCTCACTTAGATCACGTGACTACTCTGATGTCATATCCAGTTACAGTACATTTACTTGTAATTGCATTTGTGCTTTCGGGATTTCCCAATATACTTTTCGTACCCAATTCGTTCCTTACATCTTTTACTTGTTATCTCGATACTTGGTCATATTCTAATTTACACAGATAAATGACATTCATCACAAATGTATGTGTATGTACAGTATATATATAACTGTGTGTGTATATATGTGTATATCTATAACGGCTGTATGTAGGTTTATATATACGTATGTGTGTATGTAATGTATTCAAGCCCTTTTCTATGGTAACATGATCCTTTAACTGCACATACTAAAGAAAACGATTTTCATTCCATATAATGATTATAATATAAAACACTGCACTTTCTGCACTTGCCCATAACACGTTTCATAGAAATAATTAATCTTCCTTTTTTGTTTTTTCGCGGGTTTTTTTCAGACGCAGGTGCATATACTAATCAAAGGAATAGGGCTCATCCGTTACGCCTGCTGTTGTCACCACTGATTATACTAGTTTTTTTTCTCCACAAGCAACATAATGGGTTATGAAATATCACTAAGACAGGGACTGCCTTAGATTATGCGATGTCTCGTCAATTTGTAGCACATATGGATTATAATTATGTATACAATCATCAGGAAAATTGCATCCGAGCTAACCACAATGTGGCTATTCTAGACCTGTTTGACTATTTAGATAAGTTCATGTTACCGAAGAAAGGAGGAGAAAAACTATAAGGTCCCAATACCTTTTGCGATCACTATTTAATAGCAGTCAATACTGCAAACCGGTGGAAATAAGACCTGGAGGGTATTTCATAACAAAATAATAAGAAACGGGTGAATCTTAGTACCTGAAATAAGATATTCTTAATTCAAAGTTGGTGTTGAATTGTACAAAGATGCTTTTTAAGAATCGATTGATTCTTAACATCACGTTATGAAATACCTAGGTAAAATTACTTTCTTACCTGTGTTTTGCCATTGATATAACATTGACCATACTGGGTCTAAGATCAGGTTGTAGGTCTCTTTAATGAACAAAGACTTTTTATACAACCTTTACAAAGAATTCTTTTTTTCTTCTTAAAACTTCTCTTATCTTTAAGAAAACCTTATTACAACAAAGAAAAAGAATCTTTTACTAGATTTTGTTCTGAAAATGCCTCCAGTGGCCCGTTGCACAATGGATTTTCGTTGTGAGGATCAAACAATGAAAGCACAACGAACTTTTGCTTAACAACGATAATTTTTGTTGTAACGAAAATGCAATATCTCTGGTTCTAATGAATGAAATTTAAATCTGTAAACTGTTATAAAAAGGGGAAAATTTAGAAAAAAATCAGTAAAAAGTACAGGTCTTTGAGTGCATTCTAAATATAGAAAAAAAATGTGTCAATATGTTTGTTGTTAAGATAAAAGCAACAACGAACTGTTTCGCTATTTGATTCATTTTCGTTGTTACGAAACCCATTGTGCAACGGGCCACAGAAGCACAGATTGAGGATTAAATTTTCATGTTATGAAATTTAATGTAGAATATAAAAATTATATGATGATTAAACAAATGTTATGAAAATTGGTATGTTAAAATGAGATTATGGTCGGTGGCTGACTTTGGTTAAAAATCATTGGTGATTGACTAAAACTCATTGTTGAACGATTGCAAATCTTGTCGTTCTATTAAGAAATTCTAAGTGACTGGATACCACAAACCAGAGGGCATTCCTATCTCTAAAGGCGCCTTTCCATATATATATATATGCGTTGCAGGTTCGTTTTTTCCATATAAGGTATGTGGAGGCTATGCGTTTTTCTATTTTTATATGAAAATATGATGAAATTTAGGATGAGTGCGAGGTAAATTTGATGTAAGTTTTTGAAGGTTATATAACGGGGGATTTTGAATTTAAGAAGGGCGAAATTGGGCAAGGTATATATATATATATATATATATATATATAAGGGAATGTGCAGTGGTTGGTGTTTGAGTAAATGATATAGGTAAATGAGTGGAGTTTCCATCAAGTGGCATCCTGTGGGACCGACTCAAGCCCTTATCAAACGTATTTAGAAATATTGAGGTTAAATAGTCTCACACATAAACCAAATATAATTCATTACTTTATGAATAATATCATTCCCAATTTGTCATATCATTATGAGAGCTTTCTCTAACCACGGAAATCTCATCTTTACAAAATACATAGCTATGTGTATGCAACAAATCTAGCAGAAAGATTCCCGTTAGATCTGCAGCAAAAGGTTTAAGCAAGATCCTAATCTTTCATTTCATTTTTAATTGGGAATCACGGTCGGCGACCATGCATTTAGACACACTCACACAAACAGAGGGGTGGAGCTTCCTTCATTGCCACTTGCATGGATTCGCGCACACATGTTCACACTATTTCCTCATATTTTTGTAATTCTAAAAAAAACACTTTGTGGTGAGTGGGTGGGGGTGGGGGTAGGGCTCTGCTCAATGCAGAACCCTGGATCCTCGTTTACGTCACGCTCACCCCCTACCTCTTTGTTGAGTACGCTCAGAGCATGGCGTTCCCTTTGGCAGGCGAAGAACTGTTTTCTTTTTCAATTCTATAGAAAAGGAGGCACATTGAAAGGTTTAGTCCCGGGTTAAATAGGAATCCCTCACTCTACCCTCTTTCTGGCAGTGTTAACGGTAGACCACTAACGTCTTCCTTAACATTCCTGCGGTTTACAGACCATGTGCAGACTTGGTCACGTGATCACTTTTTGGTGATCACCACGGGGACTTTAATCTTTCAACCACATGGCTATGAAGTAAATCCACCATTTATAATTTCTAAATAATTGAGGTAATTGTAATCGCTTGTTTCAATTCAATTAGTTTCTTTTAAAGGGAGCCAAAAGCAATATTGTGTTAAAATATGACATTTTGCAAACTCAAATAACTAGGAAATTACATTCTGAGAGTCTAACTTTAGGCATTGGTACAGTATAAATCATGATAACTAGCTTTAACTTCACTTGAATTCCACAATACTCATGCCATGTATGCCTGAAAACAGCAATGTTTGTAAACAAACCAATTTTAGTGGGCCACCAAAATTGACCTGGGATGAGTTTTCATCTATTTTAATGTAGTTTAAGTCTGTATTTACAGTCTATATTTTACCACAAACCCAGGCTTTGGCCATAGAATATATTTCAATAGTTAACAGAATTTGCAAAATTTTGACCCTACATTGCTTTCGGCTCCCTTTAAGTAGATTGCTATGAGGATATATATGTTCTAAATGATTTAGAATTGTCAATAATAACTAAAGTAAATTAATCACCAATATGGCTTTTGGTAGGTGTGACGTCGTCTGCACAACGTCTATAGTTGAATAAAGACAAGGCTATGTGACAAAAATCCCGGAAAGCTGGAGGGTTTACAAAGCTCGCCTTACTAACAGGGAACCTCAGCCGTTAACTATCCCCCCATTATGGCCTGCAGAAATGGGGGCTCTTACATGCGCAGCCCGGTTTAAAACTTACGATTGTAACTTTTCGCGAAAAGAACTTGTTTCTTTTTCATTATAACATGCCATTTCAGGGTTGATATATGTTCGTAGGGGAGAGAAAAAGCCCCCTACCCAGCCAGCGGTATGACGTTATAATAACTTTGCAACAACGTTCTGATTTGGTCTTTGTAATGCCCTGTTTCCACCAAAAAGACTAGATCAAACTTGAACGATTTCTTCAACAGACAAACACAGACGACTTTCTTGTCAGAAAAAATCGTTCATCAGTAACGATTTTTTGGACGATTTTCTGTTTCCACCAAAAGACAATGAAACGATTTTACCAACGATTTTACCAACGATTTTTCCAACGAGTTAATGAAACATTACTTTTATTTAACTTTATTAATTTCAATTTATCATGAGAGCATTTACAATTTTTATTTTGTGTCTGATATGTATCTTATTTGATTATATATGTGTTTGATACTGAATCGTCCAAAGAAATCCTGTTTCCACCAAAAGATGAACACAAGATTTGTCTAGAACAATCGTCCAACAAGCCAAAATCGTCCGAAATTATTTAACATGTCAAATAATTTGTCTGGCATCTGTGGGGGATTTTTGTCAGCCAACAAGGTCAAAAATCGTCCATTGAAACTGGTTTTTTGAACGATTTTTTGTTTCCACCAACAGATTTGTTGAACGATTTGCCAGAAGTTATAGATCTGGACGATTTTTATGAGTATTTTGGAATCGTTTGAAGAAAAATCTTTTGGTGGAAACAGGGCATTACGTTACATTGCAACGTTGTAGCAACGTTATTTTGATGACTCCCAATAATGTCGCTGCAACCAACTGTTGCAACGTTATATTGTGCCATTCTGGTAACGTTTTTGCCACATTATTATGAGGTCATTATTCGGACCTTACCCAACAAGAACATCACACTAACTTTCTGTTTAGGTTTGGGTCAAACCTGACTAAAATGGAATGTCACAATAACATTCTGTATAGGTTACGTTGACACCTGACCTAATCAGATAGTCATAGTTCTGTTTAGGTAAGGTTAAGACGTAACCTAATCAGAACATCACAATAACATTCTGTTTAGGTTAGGTTGAGACCTTCCTTGGTGAGGAAGTTACAATATTGTTCTTTTTAAGTGAGGTCTCAACCTCACTTAATCAGAACGTCACTATAACGTTCTGTTTGGATTAGGTCTTGACATTACTTCATTAGAATGTTATGATAACATTCTTTTTTGGTGAGGTCTCAACGTCTCAGAAAAATAACGTAATGGTTACGTGCTACTTTAGTAAGTAACAGACTAACCAAAATGGTATGGTTGCGTAATGTGACCTTTACGTCGCACTCCGGCTGGGTATGCACAACATCAGATTGATAACATTTAGTAGAACACTAACCAACAACTTTGTGGAATACCGTCTATGACAAAATTAATCACGACGTAACTTGTAAGACACAGGCCTACAATCGAAAAATATACATATGATTATGAGTAGCTCAATTTCAAGAGAACCATCTATAATTAATCTTGGAACTTAAAAGCAGTGGGTCTCCCAAATGGGCTTTTTTGATAAAATATGGTATGAAAATAAGATATTCTTGTCAGAGGAAATGGTCACTGGGACATGTGAACAGGTTTGGAAAAAAAACTCTGTGTCCACTGTAAATGAGTAGTTGTGCATACAGCCTGTTCATACTGACTGGCCTCTGGATGCGCCGCTCGCCGGCCGTGCGGGTGATAAACATACTGTATGTAGTACACTACCCAACAACTGTGTGGAATACCGGCTATGACAAAATTATGTAACTTGTTAGGCATAGGCCTATATACTCATAAACTATAAATATAGTTACGAGTGGCTCAATTTCAAGAGAACCATCTATAATTAATCTTTGATCTTAAAAGCAGTGGGTCTCCCGAATGGGCTCTATTGATAAAAATTTAATATGGTATGGAAATAAGATATTCTTGTCAGAGGGAATGGCCATTGGGACATGTAAACAGGTTTGGAGAAAACCCTGTGTCCTTTACGTGTCAATCATAGGCTGAAAAGACGTAAAGGACCATGAAGAGAAGATAGGTGAAGATTGCCTGGAGGTGTTGACCCAAAAGACAGTCCCTTTGACCCAGCACCTTTCTCTGTTAGGGCTGCATTCAACTAGCCGAGTTTCCCAATTTTCAAAAATCGGCAGTTGAAATTGTGGCTAATCATACACATGTACATGTTACATATCGTTAGAACGGGATTTCAATTATCTTTCAAATGATATGTAGGACGCATGGTCTTTTGCCATAAATATCAACGATGAAAAATATTTGTTCACCAAAATTCTGACAGTCAGTATCGCCTAGTGGAATACAGGCTTCATCACCTGTTGGGGAATTGTGACACTCAGACATGTCACTGACATCAAGAATGCATATCGAGAGTTGACATAATAGGATCTCACCCAGGGTTGGCCTTTGAGTCTAATTGAGGTAATCATTTGTCCATTTGAAGATATGGCTATGGACAACTATGTTACGTTGCAGATAGCCCCGTGCAGATAGACTAAGGATGAAACATGTATTGAATAACCCTGTTCAAATATCACGTACAACCTTATTGTGATTATACCTAACATAGTTAATCACTATTACCATTATTGTTCCTGTATAATATAAATTCTTATAATATATTGTTATGTTCCTCTCTATATAATACAGTTTTATATAGTAACCTACATGAAAGAACATTGTTAAATGAATGTGGCCCAATCGATAAATAGCCTGTTTCATAAGGTGTATATAAATTGTTTGAGAAATTACAAAAGTTTCATTTCAAAAGTTTACAGTGACTTATTTCTTCGCTTTAAGCTACGAAAGTTTGCTTCCCATGTTTGCTTGTGGAAACCCTTTTTAAACATTTTGATAAGGCTTATGTAAGGAGAACTTGGAACCTTTGTATACAGGGAAGTTTCATTGGTAATGTCTTTGGTTCTGCTTATTACATTTAATTAGGCTTAATAACAGATGGTATCAGCTCTAACAAGTTGTCTACTTTCAGTTTTGCCTAATCATAGGAAATCATAGTACAATAATTAGACAGTCAAGTGATGTATCTTTGGTAGGTATAATCATTCAGTGTGTGCTATGTCAGGTGAATGTGCCAGGTGATGAAGTGATATCAGCTGGATCCAGTGGGCTTGTTAAGCCACGTTTGCCCTAGTGTAACAATGTGCCATCGCAGATGCATGCGACAATAATGTCATGGGACAGAAAATGATCGCAAACTAGCAAAATTGAATGCAAAGCATTCATACTGAGAAGTAAGCTCCCTTGCAAGCATTTTCACATACAATCTCATCTTGAATTGCACAGGTTCTCTATGGAAACATTCAACATGTTGAATAATTTCACAAGGGACCAGGTGGCAGAGGCCTGTAATGATCCAATGTTCCCAACGTTCGCAGATCGCAGAGACCAACGACGGCCAGGGCGAATGGGGCTTCAGGCCACTATACGGGAGCACAACCAAAATCTCACTGTAAGATTACATATATCACTAGTCACTGCAGATTGTCAGGACTACCTAAATCCTTAAGATAGATTTAGTTCCTTTGGATAACTATGTTTGAGGAATTGGCGTTAATGTTGAAACGGTCTAAACGCTATCTAGAATATCTTAAGGTTGTCGGAGATGTCCACTAGGAAAAGATTGAAGGAAATTTCTGTGAGAAAAAATCAGTTTCCCAGCTCGTGATGGAAAAACACCTGTGACTATATGGGCCAGAGAATCTATCTAGAGAAAAAGACAAACCAAGGATTTCATGCACTAATTGAGGATCCCGTATCGGTTGTTATATACATTATATTTCATCATATATATATATCCTGTCACATGATTAAACTTAATTTTTAGATCTAAAAGGTTCTAACCTCAAGTAATACCCAGCTGAAGGTGTGACGATATATTAACGTTGCAGCAATGTTCTGTTTGGTTCTGGTTTGGTTCTTGTTACGTTCTTTGATGACTCCTAATTACGTCGTTCTAACCTCACCAAAAAATAACGTTATAATAACATTCTAATTTCGTGAGGTTTCAACCTCACCATCAATGACATTATTGTTATGTGCCATCTAGGTAAGTTACAAACTGACTAAAAAAAGTCTGGTTGCAGAACGTTTCTGTTACGTCGCAAGCTGGCTGGGTATATTCCATACCACCGATATGGCGTCCGAGCCCTGTCTGAGCGAGTAGACGTCATCTGCAAAACGTCTATAGATACTTATCAACCAATAGAATCATCAGATAAAAACTTCTATATCAGAGTTAATAAATTACAGTTGTTTACCGCCATGGTTCAGAGACAGGCACCAATCCTAGATCATTTATTCACGTTTCTGTCAGATTTAGGTCAGACAATATCCTTTGCCAACTATTTAGCACAAGGAACGATTAATTCTGCACTTTTTGTTTGATTATATTTTTATGACAATCAATTCAACAGGTTAGTTCAGTATACTTAAGGACCCTGGACAAATTCCTTCGGCGTAATTGTATCAGTAATTCTATATGTCTGAACGGCGTGCGACATAAGTGTTTTGCCATTTCTTTAATTCAATGAAAATGTAATCATTTCTTGGGTTTAAAGATGTGAATATCTTAAGCGAAATGATAGGACAGCAGAAGGATCAGTGGTTGTCTATTTTTAATTCAATTTTTATTCTGACATTAAATCGGATATGTGGTTCCGATCTTCCGCTAATGCCAGATTGGCTTGCATCAAAATTACGAGGAAGTGTGGTAACAACAAGTTTTATAAAATCTTAAATCTAATCAAGTAAAATTAAAACATTTTAGAAATAAGTATTGATTTAAAAGAGACCTTATTGAACCTTATTACACTTTTAAACATCCTCCATCTTACTTCCTGGTCTTTAACATGATATGTTTTAAAAGTAATTAACTGAGTGCAGAGGATGCGGCCTATTATGATAAGAAACAAGCTGTGATTATATGTTTAAAGTAGATAGTAGTCAACAATTCTTATATATATATATATAATTATGTATATAATATATATATATATATATTATATGAATATAAAAATATGCTTTGACATTCTTGACATTGACGGGAAATCGCAAGAAAATGTCCATCAGATAATTCTAATAATTATCGTGTCTAAATTCTCCCTACCACGCATAGCTAATTTTCAGTATTTTAAGCACCTGCAGGCTAATTTGGACTGATTTTGTCGACAAAAACACATAAAAGACTATAGAAAATAAACAAATAATTGTAATATATCAACCAATACTGAGTAAATTCTCAAGCGACTTATGTATATTGATACACATTTTAGAAAATAAGTCTGGAAATTTTTCATCATGTTTAACTATAAATAATGATAATATTCATGAAAATATCTATGCTAAAGACTTGTGAGTTGTCGACATATTACCCAGCATGCATCCTGATCTATGTTAACCTGCAGGCAAATCTCAGGAATTTGGCTATCCGTGGTTGGGTGAATTCTGGCAATACTTGGAGAGAGTATTTGGTCTCCACCTTATACACTTGGCGCAAGTCACCTAAAACCTAACTTATCAAGGCATGCTTGTCGAGGAATTACAAACATATATACTTAATGAATCATCCCAAAATATTAAGTTATGGTCATATTTTCAAGAAAACAATTAAATCTTGCAATTGGCTTAGCGCATCGGCTTAGCCCGAAAATAAACATTGTGATAGGTGAACCCAGCTATAAAATCATATGTATTTGCCTAAATTAGAAAGGACATCCCAGCCAGCCTGCAATGTTACTCACTAAGATGGCAGGTAAAAATACGTTATTGATGGTGAGATTGAAACCTCACCAAATCAGAACGTTTTTATAACATTATTTTTGATGAGGTTAGGATGAAACCAAAACAATATGTAATAAGAAAATTCTGTTTAGGTTGAAGAACATAACCAGAACATTCTAATGACTTTGCACTGCAACGTCATGGAAGTACGTTGCAGCAACATAATTGGGAGTCAAGGGACCAAACACAAAACCAACCAGAACGTTACTGCAATGTTATAATAACGTTGCATCCTTGGCCGGGATTGATATAGATCATCGAGGCACCTGTTATACACAAGGAGAGGTATGCAGTCTCGGCCAGGTAGGGGTATAAACCAAACGGTCCTGACTTTATCAACATGATCTGACAGAATGAAGGATTTCAGGGTTTTAATGGCCGACTCCCTCTCCAGATAAGAACCATATATTTGACCGAAGTGTTACACATATTCAACTTTGATCATAAAATATAAGGTCAAACACACAATGAACCCATTCAATCGTCCCACTATTGGCGCTGCTAGACCCAAAGTCAAGCCTCGTTTCCACCAGTCAATTTTACTACCGATTTCAAAAATCGGCAGTGGGAATATTAGTTAATCATGAACACATTACACACCGTTAGAAAGGGAGTTTAATTCTCTTTCAAATGGTAGGTAAGATATATGATCTTCTGTTATAATACTAGTTCAAAGTAATAAATCACCAAATAATCAGTGGTCAAAATCGGCTGGTGGAAACCAGGCTTCAGTGCATTCTTTTCAAGTCCTTTGATTAATCCTGTAGCATTTTGAGCCACAAGAAATGTTTAATTTTCTATATAAACAAATACGTGTAAAATTTTGCATGTTTGCATCTTGGTAAAGTTCTACGCCATTGAATTGAAATATTTAGATACTGATTTGACTTTAAATGGGAAATTCCATGTAGAATCGCGTCTAGGAAGTGTCCAGAAAGAAAGTAAATATGCGTATTTCATAAGCAAGAAAAGTAAAAAGCCTTTCTTATGGAGGGTTTCCTGGTAACGAGAGTATGTTGAAAACCCCACATAATATCATTTAAAAACCTTATTTATAAAAAGAAAACATGGACAAAACAGGAAAGCATACTGTAACAAATTGGAAAATAGGACTGACGTGATATACCTGGCACAAGTCCCTACATTTCTCGTTCGCAGAATTAACACAGCTTTCTGGAAAGCAAAGGTTATTATTAGGGTATAGGGTGTCATCTAAATATTACATAAACACATGTTGTAATCCAAACATTAAGTGAAAGGTGGGGGGTGCCCACTAGGCGACCTATCTAAACTTTGGTTGTTGCAACAAGTTCTGGTCACCTACGTCTGGTTGAAAACAATCAGAACTGGTTGAAAACTGGTTTTTCAACTGAGTGATTTGACCAGAAATCTATCAAAGAAAGGTCAATCACTTGAAAAATATTTAACTACCCAGCCAGCTTGCGCAAAACAGAAACGTTCTGCAACCATACTTTTTTAGTCAGTTTGTTACTTAGTAAGATGGCACGTAACAATAACGTTATTAATGGTGAGGTTGAAACCTCACCAAATTAGAACATTATTAGAACATTATTTTTTGGTGAGGTTAGGACAAAACCAAAACAGAACATTATAAGAACATTCTGTTTAGGTCAAAGAACATAACCAGAATGTTATAATAACGTCACAGTGGAACGTCGCAGTAGTAGGTTGCAGCAACGTAATTGGGAGTCATCAAAAGAACGTAACATAACCAAACCAGAACCAGCCAGAACGTTGCTAAGACGTTATTATAACGTTACACCTCCGGCTGGGTATGTTCCATATTGGTTACTAGTGAGATACTTTTCGACCAGAATTTAGATCAGATCAGTCGATGGGAACCCCGCATGTGAGCGATGTGATTTAAATCCCAGCCAAAACACATGCCAGTAGTGACTGATATCTAACATTGTTAGATATTTTTCAAGCAATTGACCATTTTCGAGCAGATATTTAGTCAAATTGGTCAATGGGAACACCATTTCTGGTTGTTTTCAACCAAAATTAACCGGACGCAACTGGTTGAAACTGCCACAATTTAGTTAGGTTTTTCTTAAAGTGCACCAAGGATCACCCCAAGTGTCCCGTCGCATAACGGGTCTCGCTGTAGCGAACATTGGCACATTTCAAAAGACCTCTCCCTGTTCAACAGGGAGCGAATGCACTTTTCATCCTTACAGGGATGGTTTGCACTCCTGATTTTTCAATTTATCAGGGGGACATTTTGGGGTTAACATTTTAAGATTTTGTTTTCAGTAAATGTTAGATGTGTCCTTTAGCTTATAATTTGTATAGGAGGCAAGTGGCGGAAATGATTTATTAGCCAATTAAATTAAATTCAAAGTGTGTACAAAACCATCGCAACAGGGAGGATTGGCACATCCCCAAAACAAGGAGAGAAAAAAACAGCGAGAAAAAAACAAATCCATCCTTAATCGCTCCCTCTTGCGAGAGTTTGGTTATGCGACGGGCCAAAGGTCAAGCTCCATATATGCAGAGTTATGTACCAATGTTTAGTGAACCCAAAAGTGTTTATCTGTAGGAGCCATCACACCAATTCCCCTGTGACCCGTTGCACAATAGAGTTTTGTTGTTACGATCACGTTAAGATAGTATAACAAACAGTTTAATTGTTATGAAAATTTTCGTTGTTATGAAAATTGTAAAATCTCTTGTTCTAATGAATGAGATTGAATTCTGTAAATTGATATATAAAGGGAAAAATTAGAACAAAATTAGTAAAAGTTACAGCTCTTTGAGGGCATTCTAAATATAGAAAAAAGTGCGTCAAAACGGTTGTTGTTATGAAAAAAGTAACAACGATAAGTATCGTTAAGAAAATTAATTCTGTTGTTTCGAAACTCATTGTGCAACGGGCCACTGAGGTGTCTATTTATTACACTGAATGATAGGTAATTCCCCAGCCAACCATTAGTCTATGTCAGTCTGACTAAAGGTTATACAGTGCTCAAGCAATATCTTGTCAAAGGGAAATCCGGTATTTCAGAAGGAGTGCGGCATCAAAAAGAGGAATTAAACAGCAATCCCATATTTTAGCAAGTTTTCATTTAAATCTTGAGATTTTTGACGGAGTTTCCTTTGTTTCTAGTTTTCTGAAATATAAAAAGCATTTTGCATTTTGCCGCCGAGCGGTGCATATTGTGGGGAGGGCATATTGACAGGCCGTACGCACCACTCTGAATAATGAGGTGTTTTCACATAGTTTTGAATAATGTTTGAGTGATGAAATAAAGAAGCACCTTTGGGGTCGTCGTCAGATGGCTGTACGACCCATGGAGATCTACGAACCTCGGGCTCCACCCTCGGTACGTGGCAATCCCCTATAGGTCTTACAGCCACTCTCGGATGCCTCCCACAGTGCTTCTTATTATAATCATTCTGCCCCCTATATACAAAAATGATCTTGCATTTATATTTGGATCAATAATTGAGAGCATTGGAAAATCCTTACAAGTCTGGTTTCTCATCTCAACAAGGTGTTTGAGCTGGACATTAAGAGTCTGGTAAAGATGTGAAGAAAAACTAAAACAAAACTACAATAAAAAAAACGTAGTAATTAAGAAAATAGATCTTCTGCAATAGTAAACAATTGGTGTAATATTCTGAAAAAGTATAGGGAGAGGAGTTTCAGGAGCCACCGAATGTGAAGAACTCCCCCATATATGATACAGTGGCCTGTTTCATAATGAACCTCTGTAAATTTTGCATTTCATAAGTTATGATCACCTTTCCATCTTATCCTAGCTACGTAAGATTGAATTTTCTTACGTGAGTTTGGGCTTGAATTACGCAGGTTCGGGCATGAATCACAATAGTTCGGCTTGATTTACGTGAGTTTTGGGTGGCCCTTCCCATTAAATCCGTTAAAACTTAGAACAAAGAGGTATACCCACTGAGATATTCAAATACAATTCTGGCTGAATCCTCTCATTCAAGAGACCAGAAACCAAAATGTGTTTTCCCATTGAACCACGCCACCAGAAACCTACCAAAAATTGGTCAATCGCTTTGGAAATATCTGACAATATTAGACATTGGTAGCTGGCAATCTCCAAAATATCAGTTACATCGCTCAGTCAGTCCCTCATTTATTATATATACAAAAGGCAAGTTTCAGTGTACTGTCTAAGGCGCTTCAAACATTAACAAATGATAATATTATCTCATGAGCATATATTTAAGTTTTGCAAAGCCCTCGAGCTAAAAATGATTCCCTGTACAGTAGTTTCCATCATTTCTTTTCAATAGAAAAGGTGCCTTTTAGCACCAAGGTTTGACTAACTTAGGTAACGCAGTGTCAATGTATCAATGTCAATGCTAAGTACATACATGAAGCCAGGGGTAAATGGATTTCATTCTCACATATATGACATCTTCTAGACCAGAAATATGTCAAACCATTTATTACTGACTATTTAACTTAAATTTATCAATTAAGTAGATGCGGATTGTGGTGTTTTCGTGACACTGACCATTTTCTTCAGGTAGCTATAGGTTCCTTAACAAAGAAATTCCTCCAGGGCCATTCCATAAAATTGTATGAACATTTAAGATTTAAGATGCGACATCTATTTTAGTGTTCGTAAATGATTTTTAATATTCAAATATTTCTTCATCATGCATGAAGTAATAATAATGCTATGAAACTAAATGAGGTGTTATGAAAAAAACTTACTTTATAAGGAATCTGGTGGTGTAAACTTATTTCAAAATCGGTTAAGAACTCATGGAGCTATTAAAGAAAAACAGAAAGTTATTTCAAATCCAATTGTGTACTTTTTACGAACAATTTACTTTGTAACCAATTTTTGAAATTACGTACACTTTTTCTTACGAACACTATTTGCACACAAATTCCAAGTAAAAGCTGGATTTCCACCGAACGATTTTCATTAAAGGTTGCTGACGACTACAAATGACTGAAACAATTTAAATTCGTTGGTCATCAATGAGTGATTTTTTGTTTCCACTGAACGACCAAAATACTGATATCTGAACGATTCTTGAACAATCTGGACAATTTTTTTAAACGACAGAGATCAGAAAAGTCAGGGGACAATAGATTTAATAGCTTTTAATTGCCCTTAGAAGAAATCGTGAGCAACTGTTGTCTAGAAATGTTAAACAGGTCAGATATTTGGTCGTTGGAGAATCTGTCACTTTAGTCTTGAGCAAAGTTGTTTGGAATCTTTAACAAAAGTCTTAACCAACGATTTCGTGTTTCCACTGAACCAGAACGACCATCAACGATTTCCAAATCTTTTCAAGTCTTAGGCTGTCTTGAGGAGAAAGGTTTTTGGTGGAAACAGGCCTGTACGCCTCACTCTTACAAACAGTTTTTGTGGAACAGCGCCCTGGTTTTACCCCACTCTCTGCCCCAGGACCCTGACAGATACATTTCCAGGGGACCCAGGTTCGCCCGAGATTTATTTCCATCTCTGGTGTTAGTTTTACAGTCACGATTCGGAGTACATGTCTACATTATTAAACACGTCTACCTTGGCGTGACATATCAAATTGAACTACTTTTAAAGAGAGTCTATTTTGAACAGTATGTTTTATTCATGCATCCACGTGGATGCTGAATTTAGAACATAGGATGGAAATGGGCACGATTCTAGACTCTAACGTTTCTCACATCTCAGAATTCAAGATAAGTTGTTTCTTATTGTCAATAACCTCAAAGGAAACCTTGCACATAATCAAGGGGTAGATATTTGTCAATGAAATTCTTTTTGCATGAAATATGCATCATGAACTAATAATGCTAAAAATATTTTAAGGATATTCCAGATGTATCCACTGTTGTGGGACTTTGATATTTGGTCTATTTTAATGGTTTTCTAAGGGGAATCCCCTAATTTGTGACGTAGCAAGGACTGTAATTGGGATTCCCCAGCTTTCAAAAAAGGGAATCCCCAACCCTCAAAAGTGTATAGAAAGAAATTTTAGATTTAACAATAAATATTTATATTAGGGCACATACAGGCTATACAAATTTTTTCCTTTTACTTCCCTAAATTCATTCAATTACCTGAAATTTTCAACTTATTTTTAAAGGGATTCCCCTTTATTATGACGTAGCAAGGACAGGAAGGAAAGGCCAGAAACCAAGGAATTCCCAAATTTTATTTTCTTTCCCTTATATTTCACTAATACTTAAACATTTTCCATTTTTTCCCTTTGAAATACTTTTAGAATACATACGAGAACTTGATAAGATAAGAAATATGCATTTGAAAATTTATGTGCAAGGAACTTTAACTCTAAATAGTACATATCAGCAGTTAACAGCAGGAATATAAGAATATAAGCCTGAAACTCAATCATGAAAAGGTCAAAATATCTTAACTAAAAATACTACCTTAAAGTTACGACCAGTGTGAAACACCCCTTAGTTAGTAAGTTATAATAAAGAAATTAGAAAATAAAGAATTGCGTCAATACAAATCATCGTGATTGCATAGCAACAGATATAGTGTTTCGTAGGCCTATATATATTTTTTTAAATTCTTTTATTGCTTCTCAATTTGACATCGAGATCTTCCAGCCTTTGTGTGGTATAGTAACAATATTGGAAAGAGGTGTATATACAAAAATTTAACTCAATGAGATGAGATGAGATGAGTGATGAATGATACAATACATGATATAAACTGCGCAATGTGAATAAAAGTAAGTCTATACGTCTCTATACGTCTATGCGGTTGCCCTGATCCATTTCTAGGACACTGCACTGATTCTGGACACAGTTGGTTTTACTCCATTAAAAACAAACAATTTGTCATATTTACAAATTGTATTAAGGCTATGTTCTCTTTTTATAGTGATTCTGATGGGATATGGGCTGTCATAAGAAGCCAGTGGCCAGTTTTTAAATCGATTACTTGACTCTCGAGAAGATTTCCCCTGCATTCATGTAATCCCTCATATTCCTTTTCAGCACAAAGCAAGCTAAAGGCTATATTCCACGATGCGTTCAGTGGCACTTGTGTTGCTTCCAAATAGGAATCGCAAGCAGTTTGCGTTTCAGATACCAACATGTTGGTATCTCAATGCAAGCAAAATCGCATGTGAACTTGCGATTCCTAATAACGCAAGTACAATGCATCATGAACGCAAGTAAAACGCATTGTGGAATATACCTTGTATTTCACCCTAGATGTGTTCATTACTTGTATTGCAACGCAAGCTGACAACGCATGTGACCACAACGCATCGTGGAATACAGGCTTAACTGGCTGAAGCTTCTAGAACGGTTCGGTTTACTTATATAAGTGCTGGATGATGGTATTAAGCCCACACCCAGTAGGCTGATTTGGCTCACAATTAACTCAATCGATTCTCTTGCTGAGAATCTGCCGATTTGTGAGTCAAGGTGCCCACCTGTACACACCTGGCTGGTACCAGTTAGGTTGTTTTGCGCCATTATTTGGCCAGACATGCCCTATTGATTTGGCATAACCAATACGTGATATAACAAAAAACTATGTCTTTTCCTAGATATCCAACCTTTATTCACTTCAATGTAATCAATAATCTCAATATACCACACTAACCAGTATAATTAGTCCTTTTTAACCACAATCAACTGGAAGAATATTCTTCATGGAGTTTTGCTAAATGACGATAATAAGGAAGCGTCATTTATTGGCATACATAGGACCTGGAACAATTATTTCATAAGACCGAAAAATGCATAATTTGTTAATGTTTTCGCTGGTTTGAAATCCACACTTTTGTGATTGTCATAGTTTTTAAAATCAGTATTCACCACAAACATCACATTTCGAGAATATTAGGCTGCTTAAAATGTTTCATTTGCTTAGCAATTTTGTACTTAGGAGAGCCCAGAGCCCTATAGACTCTCGGGGCAGGGAGATATAGATATGTATATATGTAATATCTATATAATATCTATATATCTATATATTACATATCTATATAGATATATAGATATATAATAGATATATCTATACATGTATATATATATCACTGTTGCCTATCAAGAGCTTGCCATCTCACTCCCCGGAAGGTTCTGGACCTGCCTACCTTCTACGTCTTCGGTGGTCACGAGCTATTTCTAGGACACTGGGACGCTTTAGGGCACAGCTTTTTACCCTTTTGGAATCCAAGGTGTATTTCGGAAAACATTACCAGCGTTATACACTGGCTCACGTAGGCGGGTGTATATATAGGCCTGGAAGGTTCAAGAATGGCCTATTGCGTATAATGTGGTGGCCTTGAAACATTTCTAGGACATTCTTACCCTTTTTGACACGTATTTTACCCTTTTCTATTACTGGATCGTAGTCGGACCCAGTGGCCTTAAATGGGGGCAATAATGGTTAAAACTGCATAGAGTAAGTTTTTAAGATTAACCAATTTTCAAATTTTGTTATGAGCAATGATGTTAATAAAATGATACCTATTATCCACTGCTAATTTCCCGCATTTTGCAGCTCCTACAGACAGGTGAGTTCTTCTACTTAAAGCCCGTATTCCACATACCGAAAGTGAGCGGCGCCGATACTGACCATCCCCATGGAAACATCTATACCGGCGGCCCATACTTTCGGCGCAATATCGGCGGCCGAAAGTACAATATCGGCTGCCGAAAGTACAATATCGGCAGCCAAAAGTACGATATCGGCGGCCAGTCCAAAATCGACAGGAAAAATTCACCAACATGTTCGTAAATTTTATCGGTAGGGCCGCTGATATTATATCGGCAGTAGCGAAAATGTATCGGTGTCAAATCGTCAACGCACTTTCGGTATATGGAATACGGCCTTAAGGATAGACCCCAGTGGTGGGAGTGTGAATGGCGTGACTCCCTTTAATCATGATCATTATAATTATAGCTGTTTCTTAAAGTATCATGTAACAGAAAACAGCATTAGATAGCCATTAGATAACATTATCTAATGATATAACTTATATAAACATACATAGGACAATAGCTCTGTAAGAGGGTTACATTAGATCCTTAGATTAACACAGTTTAGGTGTACCATTATTTTTTATTTCGTCCGTTTTGTATCACATTTCAATACATATTTTCTAATGTGGTTGTGCAAATATGCTGTTTCAAACCTATACTTTTTAGAATGGAGGGCCAAACGCGGTTATGCTTTTTCATGTGCTGTTCAAGCACATGACTATTAGCTATACTAAATGCCTTGTAAATCACTTAAACTTTCACTTGACAGACAGTGAGACCTAACTGTGAGAACTAGTCCTCCAAGCTATGGTTTGTAAAGTCAACCAGCTATGTACCCAAAAGAACGCTTGTATAGCTTGCAACACTTCTTTGGGCAGAATAAGTGCATTGTACACAAATGTGAGGATTCTGGAGGACAATATTCAATCTTCAAGGTCACCTTCAAAATCACCACAGTTCGATATGAGATCGTTTCCCTAGCTGTAATTATCTCTCAAAATATTTAGTTTCTGGAATTCTAGTTATTTAAGCCCCATACCCACTAGGCGACCTGACTGTCGGCGGGCGATGGGCACCTGGGAGAATCGCTGGTGAAGTTGCTGGGCGATGGGATTTATCAGTGAATTGCCAGGCGACTGCCTGTGGGTATGGTGTGTGTTCTGGGCAACGAGTGATCGAAATCAGAATTGCCAGGAAAATCAAAGGGAAAATCGCCCAACCAATATCGAACTTGCTTGATATTACAGTCGCCCGGTGATTTCACAGGCGATCCTGATGGCCGCCCGTCACCGGGAAACGCTAAAATCGCTTAGTGGGTATGGCCCTTTTCAGTCAAGCAGTAATTCCCAACACACACAAAACTTATCACAATGCGATAACTAAAGCCCTATACCCTCTAAGCGACTTTAACTTAATGGTGGCGGGCAATGAGCGATTGTTAGAATTGGCCGATTCTGAGGGTCACCTGTAAGTATAGTATATTGGAATGTGCATGCTTGATCTGAATTGCCGGTAAAGTCAGCCATTTCTGAGGGCAGAATTGGTCAATTTTAACAGCGATCTGCCGGCCGACTCATGGATAATCGCCTAGTGGGTATGGCCCTAAAATCTATTCTAATGTACCTTCTGAAACCCTTATCCTTTATAAATAGGGAAAAGCCCATACTTTGGTCTGGAAATGTCAGTCTTTCAAATGCATAGAGAAATCAATCCTGTTAATTACAACTTAAATAATGATAATAATCAGGGTAGAAGCCGCATTGACCGAGAAGATGTTGATCCCTTAATTATCACATTGCATGGTCCGTCTATGCGGAACAAAAAATAATTAGGTCAGGGCAATTCCGGGTGAACTTCATTTTGGAGATGGCAGGGGATGCACCTAACATGTCAGATCTTAAAGATACAAGTTGTTTAGTAATATTACCATTCGTCATACCGAACCTTGAGATTTAGAACCGAAATTAGAGAGAATATACCAGGAGACTCTTTTTTCTATAGTAACAGTCTAAGTAGAAGGTTTGAAGAAAAACCATGTTCAAGTGTGCATTACCTTTAAACACCCATCCCCATGTACATGGCAGATAATCATTTACCCGAGTGAGCTATTCACCGCATTTATTTGATATAGCCTGTTGGCCTAATCTTTTTTTTTACAACCTGTTTTTACAACAGCCTGTTATATTAATTCGCAGCCACTGCCTGCTCCAAATAGTCAGATAATGTTTGGCCAATTAGATAATTTGATATAATTATGATAAATGATTTGAATAGTGTTCTTTGTTGGTTTACCAAGATTTGATATATATATATATATATATATATATATATATATATATGATATATAACTATGAATAAAAAGATTCAAAATAACAATAGGTTATCATCTCAATGTTTGTATGTATGAACAATCAACATTTACAGTGAACTTATTCCAGTATGTATGGGTACAATCGGATCCCCAAATAAAATTAGTAATAAGGTCATCCCACATTCGGTATCTCCCAGGGTTGGACAAGGGTTGGATAAAAAAAATAGGCATATAAGCCATCCTTGTTTTTCTAAAGCTATAATTACTAAAATAAACAACAAATGTATTTTTCTATATCCCCAAGTACTGGTCAAATATTATTATTTCTTAAATATTATCAATTGACAGGTTTGCAGGTCAGCCAGCCAATCAAAGTGATGTCTGTCAGAGCAAAATAGGGTTGGACATTGTAGGTTAGGCTGACAGGCTTTAACATCGGTTCCTATGGGGAAACGGCCATTATATAAAGCTGCATTTTTCCAATTTAAGAGGAAGGTACAACAAAGAAAACATAACAATTGAGTTTTTCAAGAAATGCTAAAGAAAATTCTCAAACCTTTCTTGAAAATCTTGGAAGTATCCACAATTTCTTAGAATTTCTTTTGAAATACCCTCCTCAGTGGTTGATGAAGGTCTCTGCGATCTGTGAACGTTGGATTATCCTAGCCCTCTGCGACTTGCCACCTTGCACAGTTATTCAACATGTTTAATATTTTTATAGAGATCCTGTGCGATTCAAGACAAGATTGCTTGCAAACATGATCATTAGGCATCCTCCCTCTTAGTGTGAATGCTGTACGATCAATGTCTCTAGCTTGTGATCATTTTGTCGTATCTAAAGTATCTAACGTGAATGCTTAGGATATATTTTTCGGGGGTCTCTGCAACAGAAACATCGATAAGGGCGAGTCTAGCCTGGGCTAATATTACATTACCTTGCCTTGCTGTCGTTTTCACCCCCAAAGATTTGGTCATCAGTACAAATATACGAATGTGAGTTGGTGTTGATATAGCTGAAACATTGCAGAATACACCTTAAACCCCAACAATCATCATCATCATAAGATCTGGGCCCATATTTTCGTAACTAATTAGGCTAATCAGGGAAATTTTGATCAGGGTCTCAAGGTCAGCAATTTTGTCTTTTACTAAAAGTAATTGTGTTATTGCAAAATGGTCTCAAAGGGGGAGTATTAGGTGTAGAATTTATTCATGATAGGCAGAATTTCTAACTATGAGATGCTAATCAAAATTTCCAGATTATCCAAACTAGTTCCGAAGATATGGGCCCAGCGCTGCGATATGTTATGCTATTGGTTGTAGGGGGCTCTGGTCTGTCTCATATCATACAGTTTCTTTGATGGCTTGGAGTGTTTTACATGGTTTGCAGATTATATCGAACGTGTCTGTGGCTATATTCTACGCATACAGAAAAAGGACTTTGTTTTGTATTTTTTTCAGTTACATTGTTATCATAACACTAGCTGGTAATGTAAGGCTTAACATATACATTTCTAAAAAAAAATAGGAGAATTGGTTTAAGGTGAGGCATCTTTACAATGGTATGGTGTTAAAGTTTCCTTGAAATATCAAATGGGAAGTGGTATGTTTATATAATTCTATATTTCTCAGGTAGATTTGACATGTTTCTAATCAAAATCTGAAATGTCATATTAAAGTTACTGACCTGATTATCACCTGATTAAGTACAATTAAGTACAATGTGGTTAAAGGTCGACAAGATTAGGCCAAGTATCGTCTAACTTCAATTAGATCAGGCAATCCACATCTGTACCAGTTGTCTGCTCCAGTTAGTCAGATAATGTTAATTGGATTAAAGAAAATCGCGCCATTTTAGATCTGATACCCAGAATTTGTAAAAATTGAGCATAATGTCTAGAAGCATGTAGATTATTATTCTAAATGATAAAAAAGTAGGGTCACCGTGCTTATTATTACAGGAAGGCCCATGTTATACCAAAAAGTAAGGGATTTTTTCATAATTTGTCAACCTATTTTTGTTCCTAACATATGTATGATTAATAAAATTATAAATTTGATACGTTTACCAGTTTCCACACATTAAAAGACACATTATACTCGCTAACAGTGTGAAGATTGCTGCAATATGAAAAAAGTTTTGACCCAAAACATATTATCTATGCCTTATTGCAGGCCCCACTCTATATATCATAGGGAACCCCGAGCTACCAAGGTACCTCACAATATCAGATTATTTAATGAAGTGAACGTATTCAGAACGATTCAATATGATGAAAGAATCCCCATGAAAGCAAAATATTTTATTATCCCAGTCCCTTCAAAGGATGGATCTTTGATGAAAACAAAACACTTCAATGCCAAAATATATTAATTTAATTAGTGTTTTTGTGTGCCCAATAATTAGTTTCACTTAGGCCTATACCTCTTATTTTGTCAAGATTTACGTTGGAACAATAATAACGGTTAAATATATACATATATATATATACATATATATATATACATATATGTATATAAATATATTGGTATCATTCAGGAATACTCCTCTCTGCGAATCAGAAAAAGCGTGTCTTACAGATATTGTTTCATTGGATACAAAAATGCAAGTAGCACCTTGCTAGGTTACAGAATGATAAAACAACAAGAACCGGTTTCTTAAGCTAAAGTAATTCTTTTTATCTCTATGTGGATTCTGATTACTCATTCGTAAAGGGGCGGCAAGCTTGATTTTCATATCATTTATTGTCAATTTGACTGTTTGTACATGGTTTTCCAGTTGGTCAGTAAAAGAGATGTTCTGAAGGTTATTGATTCCCATTGAAATTGAGCTTTCAGGGGAAATCAAGGGGAATAAAAACGCATTATTCCCAAGGTCAAACTATCAGAACACTATTCTTTTAAGCCCCATACCCACTATAGGCAATTTTACCAGCAATGGGCAACGGGCAACTGGGAGAATCAGCCGATTCTTATGATCACCTGTCAATATGGTATATTGGAATGTGGATGTTTGATCTAAATCAATGCTAAAATTGGCCAATTCTAGTAGCAGAATCGGCCGATTTTAGCACTAATCAGTCGGCCGTCTTGATTAAAATTGCCTAGTGGGTATGGCCCTTAAAGATTAAAATGGCTGTTGTCTCCTAAGCATAGTATTATAGTTATAATCCTTCACAGACTAGCAATAAGTCGATTTGGGCCTCGGCGATTGTATTTTTCTCTGATCGCCTATCACTATGCTATATTGAAATGAATAAGTTTTATGAAACCGCGGGCGAATCGTTAGGCAATGTTCCTGGCGATTCAGGTCAAACATGCACATTTTGATATAGCATACTGACGGGCGATCAAAGGAAAACACGATTGCTAAAAGCCCAAATAGTCTAAAGGGTACTGGGCTTAATATGTGGTTATTTTCACAGTTAAATGAAGACACAATGCGCATTTCAGGGCTAGTCTGGGTAGTCTGTAAAGGGTGTTATAAGTTAACTTATAAAATGCACCCCTGAACTCTACAATATTATCAATCTTCAACAAAATTTAGTTCTATTTCCATTTTCTCAGTGGAGTAAGTATGCTATGTACATTAAGTCTATGAAAGATGGGGGGCACTGAATTATAATGATCTCTAGCCTCAGTCGTTTTTCACAGAGTTCTCTCAAGTGCGGAAATGGGTGAGGCGTAATTCAACATGTGAGGTATCACTGCTCTAAACATCTAACTTTTAACCGTTTTTAAGTGTAAATTTTACTACTTGAAAACAGAAATTGAAAGGAAACTTGTTCCTGCGCGACACCGGGGAACTCAGTTATAAGGAAACACCACGGGGAGGCTGAGACGACTCAGAAAAAGATGCCCAATTCACGATTATAAATCAAATGTCCTCGCTTGGGCGGCGAATTCCGGTCAGGCGCAATGCATAATTACCGACTGCAGCGACACCTGTGGTGAGGGGCGGCAAACAAACGGGTTTGCAGTGTGAGGCTGTGGGGCATGCATAAACAAACCCAGACAGGAATGTCAAGATGTTAGATGACATTATAGACCATCTCCCCACAATGCCCCGATTCTCTACCCCCAGTGTAAGAGTGAGTCTGCATAAGGGCCACCCAATAATATATATGCTTGTTTTTTTAAGCAGCTGACCCAAAAGGGTATGCTTCTCTTATAATATGATTTCACAAGATTTTGTGTGAATAAAGAATAAGTGCACGTAGATGTAGCCTACTTATGGGTAGTGTTTAAACATTGGAAGCGGATGTCAGATTCATGGGTTATTTCACAATGATCTTATCTCTAAGATCTGATTTTTCAAATAAGATATGTTGAGTAGGAGATGGTTATGTTTCAATCATACCACCATTAGTATGCTTCTGGTGTTAGTACGGGGCCATCCATAAATGATGTCATGCACAAGGGTGTGTGTGGGTAGGTAAAACAGAAAATTCTGTGTGACAGGGTGGGTGGGAGGGTGGGTTCTAAAAGTACCCTGAAAAAGTATGACATCATTTATGGAGTATATTTAGTATAGTGGGTATAGATGAGAGACCAGCCTGTAAGAATTAGCCACTGTAGGCAAAAGTAGCATTTACGCAGATTCTGGAACAGATATGATATTCAGATTTCATTCAAACACAACATTTCTGGTCAACTTTTCTATTCGATGGAACCATTCTGACTTGATCAGACAACTCTGATTCATTTGCAGAGTTCTGGGTTTTCAAACTCGAGCAGTGTTGGATTCTGCCTTCAAATTAAACTGGCGGAATTTCATTGTATCCAGACAAATTGGAATGGGATACTGTGGGCAGGTTGAATACTGCTCAGGAACATACCCAGCCAAGGATGTGATGTTTTTATAATGTCGCAGCAATGTTCTGGTTGGTTCTGTATTGGTACTTGTTACAATCTTTTGACGACTCCCAATTACGTCGCTGCAAAGTACTGCCATGACGTTGCACTGTGATGTTATTACAACATTCTGGTAACGTTCTTCAACCCAAACGGAATGTTCTTATAATGTTCTGTTTTGGTTTCATCCTAACTTTACAAAAATTAATGTTATAATAACATTTTGATTTGGTGAGGTTTCAACTTCACCATCAATAACGTAATTTTTACATGCCATCCTAGTAAGTAACAAACTGACTGAAAAAGTATAGTCACAGAACATTTCTAATATGTCACAAGCTGGCTGGTAAAGCATCCCAGATTTATATCATGTATGTATACACGCTCTGTTACCCTTCTCATCCTAGTTAAGGCATCCAGCAATGGTGGGGGGGGGGGTTGATGTTAGCATTTCCTGAATTCCTTGTATACTCCAGTGATTCCTCCTATTACATACATTTATTTTCATTAATCAGACTTTCCTTTTGCGTCTCATTTTAAAACAGACAGACTTTGAATGTTTAATTAGGACATCATAAGTATGATTGTAGATAATGGGGACAGGCGTTACGAGAATGAATATATGTTACAGGTTGGCTAGACATAGGCATTTGTGCCCTCGAACATGAAATCCTATTAACTGTAATGCGAATTATGATTACATTCTTTCTAAATTAAGAATTGCTCTTTTTTCGGTTAGCAAATCTGATCTGTGCTTTACAGTGGAGTTATAGCATTTATCGAGCAATATGAATATTTTGTTAAAAGAAATAATCATTTTTCCTGTTTATGATTTAAAGATCACAGTAAAACATTGACTGTTTGGGACTGTACGACATAATATCGATCATTAAGCCACAGGGGTGAAGCTCCTATCTCTATCATTAGTTGATAAGGTGACTATGTTTAATTGACTCAACTGACGTCAATGAAATGTTTATAAAGGTAAAGCCTGATTCACATAATTATTTTGATAATTGGTCGTACACCAATCTTTATGACATAATTTAAACCAATTCGGAAATGAATCTGTGCAGACCGTCCCAGGCAAGCAGCGACATAACAAGAACGTTCTGCGACTGTACTTTTTTAGTTAATCTGAAACCTATCCAATTGTCATGTAACAATAACGTTATTTTAGGTAAAGTTACAACTCATTAAAAAAACACGTTATAATAACATTATAATTATTTTGGTCAAGTTGTGACCTGCCTAATAAAGAATGTTATAATAACGTTCTTATAACGTGAAAGAACGTTATAAGAACATCACAATAATGCTGCAATGCGACGTCGCAATGTTAGGTTTTAAAGACGTTTTTGGGTGGCATCAAAAGAACGTAACAAGAACCAAACCAGAACTAAACAGAGCATTATAATAATGTTATAATAATTTCATATTCTTGTTTGGGCTGTACGACAATACTATCAATCATCAAGTAACAGGGGTGAAGCTCCTATCTCTATCATTAGTAGATAAGCTGATAAGGTGACTATGTTTAATTGATTCAATTGATATCAAAGAAATATTTATAAATGTAAAGCCTGATTCACATAATTATACTGATAATTGGTTGTACACCAATCTTTACGACAGGTTTATATACACAAGGGACATACATGCAATTAAGGTGATACAGAGGTGTATGCATGTGTGTGTGTATATATATATATATATATATATATATATATATAGTATATATATCGAGACATGAAAGCTAGAGGGAAACCTGTTATGCACTACAAGCCTGCCACCTGGGCTATGGTGGGATTGGATTTGGGTTGACCATTATGCCAACTATCTCCTGTATCCCGTAGTTTGGTTTTGTTGGCCTGAGGGGTGTTATACACGTGCAAAAAACAATTATATCGCTCATGCGTGTGACCAATTCAGGACGTCATCATAATTGATCTCCTATGTTGCGCCTCAAATTGAAATTCAAATTGCAGCTCCCTTATAGGTTTCTTCGTTGCAAAAACTATATCAATGCATACTGGGTGACTAGCAATTGAGGTCAATTTATATCAGTGGAGGTCAAGTGGGAAATAATTACCATGGAAATCAACTTGTCCTTGAAACCCTATTGTATCTTTCATTTGGTTTTAGTGCACTTTTCAAACTAGGGTAAGTGAAATGTAATTGATTAATGCAAGATACCTCAAAAATCTGATTAAAGTAAAGTGTGGCATGACTTGGGTTCCGTGCTGATGGAAGTTCCCTGACACGTTAGACTGGTCGGTTGCACCTAGCCTTGGGCCACCCTGGACAGGTACACCTCCACAGACTGTGGAGTAGGAATGAGTTAGCCATTTAGGTATGAATCCTAGTAAGGTAAAAGATGTGAGGGATATATATTTTGTTTGCTACCCATTACAACTTTGACTGGCATCTTTGACATAAAATGCATTTAGATTATCTGAGGCTGGGATCTACTTCAGTGCACATGCGCAGAGGTACCTGAGTTACGAGGAACTCCTGTGATGTTACAGGTGCCACTTAATAACCCAAGCAAGAATATGACGTTATAATAATGTTATTATAATGTTCTGGTGAGTCATGCTTTGGTTCTTGTTACGTTATTTTGATGGCACCCAAAGACGTCTTTAGAACCTAACATTGTGATGTCGCAATATAACGTTATTGTGACGTTCATGTAACGTTCTTTCACATTATAATAACATTATTATAACATTCTTTATTAGTAAGGTCACAACTTTACCAAAATATAACGTTATTATAAAATTATTTTTTGGTAAGTTATAACTTTACCTAAAATAACGTTATTGTTTCGTGACAATTGGATTGGTCTCAGATTAACTTAAAAATGTACAGTCGCAGAACGTTCTTGTTACGTCGCTGCTTGCCTGGGAATGACTAATACACTGGGAAGGACCAGTTACAGATAGCCGTTACACAAAATATGGATATTGTGGCCCTGGTATAGAAACTTGTTATGATGTCAAACTTTAAACTTCAAAAAATTGACTAATAACTATGTTTATTATATGTTTATGCAATCAGTAATCTGAGTGCAAATGTAATGGAGAGTTAAGGAGGTTCGGTTGTACTCGTGTAATTAGTAACGTTTGTCTTGTGTATCGCGTGAGAAGGTAAATCGTGATTTTGGTAATTATGGGTTCCATAGTCATGCCAGGGCAAATAAACTTGTATACATGTCAAATATTTGCATGTGGCAAGTGACCTCATGTCATGATGACGTCACGTATGACGTCTGTAGTAGCATGCAATCAATTATATACCGTTATATGAACCCTCTAACCGTGCAAAACGACGATATACATCGTTATGGTATTGCACCCTACAACACTCACGTATTATATGCAATCGCCTGTATGTGGTATGTAGAATTCCCAGGAATAGTGATTATTTTAAAAAGAGGAATGAATAGAGGGAGAAAAATACTTAGGAGTTTTATTCATAAAATTAATAACCTACTGTCCTTTTAGAAACAAAAAGCCGAAGAAAAGAAATCCCATTTAGACTGTTTTTCACACACACACACTTAAACAGTTGTCTCCTCCCACATATGTCTGTCACGTCAATGAAAATAGGTGTAAATGGTTATATATATCCCCGCTGTGGAAAGGGTGTAATTATAGCTGCCACCCGCATTGGAATGGGTTATCTCCATAAATCAAGAACGTACAACATTATGAATGGAGCAAAACCTTTGTCCTGACACTTCAATGAATTAGATTAGATAAATTACATAATCTGGCTCATACCTCATAAACTTGCACTGATGAGTATAGATGTTGAGTAATCTTATAGCTTAGATCCTGTGGCTACTAATCTAATTATGGCGGGAGGTAAACCTTCAAAAAGCATTGCTAAACTGCGAGTGATTATCCAGCCCTTGGGGGTGAGGGAAATGAAGGGTTTTGTCTGTTGAGGGTACTTATCACGCTTAACGTACGTCAAGGAGGGAAATTGGGGTAGGACCTACAACGTGCTTGATGACCCATAACCGACCACTTACAAACCATCTATGAGGCCAGAGATCTATCCCGGCCACTAACCCTCAAGCCTGGTTTACACTTTACTCCTTTCCATTGTAAAATGTACAGGTTGTGTGTATTGCTTGATAACAGTGTAAATCCTAATTGTCAAACGGAGAAAGCCTAGCCAAGGATATGACGTTCTAATAACGTTCTAGCAATTTTCTGGATTGATTCTTGTTACGTTACACTGTTAGGTTACAGCGACGTTCTTTTGATGACTCCCAATAACGTCGCTGCAACCAACTTTTGCGACGTTACATTATGATGTTATAATAACGTTCTTGTAACGTTATTTATGAGGCTGATACTTCATAAGAATGACACAATAACATTCTGTTTAGGTGTGGTTGAGACCTCACTTAATTGGGATGTTTAGGTTAGGTTGACACCTAACCTATAATAAGGTAGTCACAGTAACATTCTGTTAAGGTAAAGTTAAGACCTGATGTAATCAGAACATCACTATAACATTCTGTTTAGGTGAAGTTGGGACCTCTCCTGGTCAGGAGGTCACAACAATGTTCTGTTTAAGTGAGGTCTAGACCTCACCTAATCAGAATGTCATAATGATTTTAATTTTATCTTGACCTAACCACCCCAGAACATTATGAGAACATACTGTTTTGGTTAGGTCTCAACCTCACTGAAAAATAATGTATCAGTTATGTGACAATTTAGTAAGTAACAGACAAACCAAAAAAGTATGGTCGCATAACGTGACCGTTATGTTGCACCTTGGCTGGGAGTTGTGTTATAGTCGCCTCAGGTAGAAGCGACGTCGCTGTTGCGAGGGTTCTAGGATGGGTCTCGCTGTTTGTGTGGACAGCCCTCGCTTAAGTCGTGTTTAAATGAATGAAAGCCCCATTTGTAATAGTTTCATGAACCAATTTTGAAAATTTGTTGATGAACTCCCATTTGCGCACCTGGCATTAAGTACTTGCAAACCAGCAATTATGCACTTTATTCAGAAGCTAATTATAAGTCTATGCATCCTGATTAAACTAAACGGATCTAAACCCAGAAAGCCAGACATAAACATCAATATGCCAAGAACCAAGGCGATTGGTCATGTCGTTGATATATTTCTGGTCTCACTGCTCAATAAATTAGACTCTTGTTGCTTATTTCTAATTATTTCCAATGATTCCTGAACGTTTGAACAACAAGATGCCACCAGAATTTCGTTTGCGTTACTCAATGGGTTACCCTATTCCACAATAACCTTCATAAACACATTAATTCATTTTGCCTAAAGAAAAAAATATTTATTTCAATTCTGTAATTCAATTGTGGAAATGACCAAGCCAAGGTGTGACATAACAGTCACGATATGCAACCATATCTTTTTGGTTTGTCTGTTACTTTCTAAAATGTCACCTCCTGACCAGGGGAGGTCCCAACCTCGACAAAACAAAATGTTATTGTGATGTTCTGATAATCTCAGGTCCTAACCTCACCTGAAAGGAACATTACTCTTATTATGTTAGGTATCAACCTAACCTAAATGTTATTTTGACATCCCAAGCAAGAATATGACATTACAATAACGTTGTAGCAACATTCTGTTTAGACCTGGTTTAGACGTCTTTAGAACCTAACGTTGCAACGTCACACTAGAACGTTTTTGTGACGTTCTTGTAACGTTATTTCACGTTGCAATAACTTTATTATAACATTCTTTATTAGTTTGGTCTCAACTTTACCAAAATAGAATGTTATTATAACATTCTTTTTCAGTAAGTCTAAACCTTACCTAAAATAACGTTATTGTTATGTGAAAATTGGTCAGGTCTCAGACCAATTATAAAAGTACAGTCGCAGAACGTTCTTGTTACGTTGCTGCTTGCCTGGGATTGTTATTAAGTGAGATCACAATATTAGCCTTATAAATAACATTGCAAGAATGTTAACAGACCGTCACAATGTAACATTGCAACATTTGGTTGCAGCATCTTTATTGGGAGTCATCAAAAGAATGTTGCTGCAACCTAACAGTGTAACATAATTAGAATCAATCCAGAACGTTGCTACAACGTTATTAGAATGTCATATCCTTGGGTGGAAAGCATCAGAATATCCATATGGTCAGCCTCCTCCCCCTTGCTACCAGAAAATGTTTTGAAATATCCATTGGTTAGATTTACACCCCTTCCCTATTGGGTATGCTATGTCAGTCTGCTAATTGCCAGTTAATGACCTTGCCGTGACCTGAAGATTACCTCATAGGTTCCTCCAACAGGGGTCTATCATGAATCATTTTATTACCAAATGATAAACTGGTGATTATCTACAATTTCAATCAAGGATATTTAAAAAGCAGAGAACCACAAGACTAATTCAAACAGAAAGCTTCATAAGCTTTCCCCCCCTTTTTTTCGGTAAAAAGTCTTAAATTGATGCCCTTTTCCATGAAAATGTTTACGTTAATTATAATAACAACTATGCTGTTTCAGTTATTGACCCATTCCTCATCATTCTTACTTACGGACAGTTGTTGTAAAGTTTCGTAATCTGATGTTCAACAGGAATGCTTACAAGTACCGACTTGTTCACTTAAACATTCTACATTCTGAACTTCAGATAATCAATTTGCCTAAAGTACAATGGGAGAAGCCTGAGGCAGTGAAGGTCTTCTAACATCCTCCATCAACATGTCACCAGGGTTCAGACAAATGGATATGTGCAGGAAACCATGAATTGATCACAAAACGGGCGAACCTTTAATCTCTATGATTTATGAGGATTTGACCTTGAAGCCAGCAGAAAGTAGGCTTAATTTCAATCTAATGACCACATTATTGTTCCTGATAAGTAGACAAGACTGGTGTCTGTGCCTCTAATGTCTATTTCTTTACTTTTCTTTTGGAGAAAACACCTGTCATCATTACTACTTTACATTATTCTATATTCATTCTTTTCAGGTTTGGTGTATCTTCAACATCTTTGATCTCATTCTTTTTATGTATCGCCTTTGTTTAACCAAGGATTTCTGTGATTCCATGACTGGAAAGAAACAAATAAATTATGATAGATATAAGGGAAGTAGCACTTATAGTTTTCATGGAAAACGTTTTTAATTCAACATGGTAATTACATGTAACGTACTAAAGAAAACTGTCCTATCCTTTGGGTAAAATGTACTTCGAAATTCTTGTTATGCAATCCATCAATAGTTCAGATATGAATTAAGGAGGCAAAACCTGTTTTGATCCCCCCTCCCAGGAGAGGTGATACCCTCATAGGGTTATCATGGGTGAATGATTAGGTCACAGGGAAGTATTCTGGAGGCCAACATAATAAAAGTGTCTATGGAATTGTTTCTTGTGTACTTTGGAATGATTTGTCTGTAGACGTACGAGATTGTGTTGATATTTTAAATTTAAGATGAAACTAGATAGAATTTTCAAAGGGTTTTATGATATAATTGCGTAAGATATCCTAGTACTGTAAATATGTTATCTTGATGTATGGTCAACCGTATTGATTTATATATATATATATATATATATATATATCAAATTTGATATCAAATATACCGTCCATCTGGAAGACCAAGAGGGTTACTCCTGAAGATTGTTTTCTGAAAAACATATAAAAAATTATTTATAGGGAAAGGAAAAAAGTATACACCGAAAACCTTCAGATGTATTGTATTTATATTTGTTTTCTATGGATTGCTTGCCGTGGCAGATATCAACATGTTGGTATCTGAAATACAAATTACTTGCGGTGACAAAAACGCCCACCGCAAATGGTACTCCATCGTATAGTGGAATATGGCCTTATGTTATTAACATTTGATATCCATATAATGCATGTCCTATTCTTAATCATGTCTATGAGACATGCTGGTGTGAGCCCGTTGGAAATTATCAACTTCCTGAGTGAATGAAGACTCTGAGGCGCAGAACCTATTTCAGAGTAAATGAATCCTGGAGAAATTCGAGGCAGCAGTTGCCCGAAGGTCTACGCACCTATCTGACACCAAAATAAGAAAGTATGAACATGAACATCCGTGAAATAGCCCTAGGAGTTTGTTCCACTAGGTGCAAGATATACAGAACATTCAACCATCGCCTATGGCATTTTACATTTCTGCTGAAATATGTCTGGGGGAGTGTAATTCCCAACTTCTGACATTTTATTCTATCTGGTTGGGGACAATTTGTCTAAAAAAAAGAAAGGAGGGGGTGGGGCATGATGCAATGTGCTAATCCAATAATGAATGCATACAAATGCACATCGTTTGTGCATTAATTTTGTGTTGTGTTCAAGTTTTTATTTCTGATATAAAATTGTATATCACTGCTCGGATTTCATTTTATACCAGCAAAGATAAAACATAATTCTTTGTCATTTCTATAAAATCTTATATCTATACAACTATTAATCTCATATAATAATTACTACTTATTTTGATATCATGAATAGACATCTGCTTTGCCAACATTCTGGATGTTGTATGTATGTGTGTGTATATATACATTATACATACATACATACGTACGTACATACATACATACATACATACATACATACATACATATACATACATACATACATACATATACATACATACATATACATACATACACATAGATATACATACATATACATAAATGTACACACATAAATATAAATACATATACATACATACAACATATAATATACAAACACTATATATATAGATAATTTCTTTGTTTCACTAGGATTCACATTACATCTGTGAAGCAGAACATCATTGAAGCTGACAAAAGATTGATAACTCAGCTGTAAGAGCCTCTCTGGAGCAGTCTGAGCCAGCTAAAGCTATGTATAGTTCTATAAAACATGGGCCAGGCCCTTGTATTCATGTCTCATCATCAAAAGGAATGGCATTATTCTACTACCTCAAGATACTGGGAAAGAGCAGCTGAATGAAATGGGCATTAAAAGGCCATACCCACTAAGCCACTTAAGCGGAGATGGGCAATGGGCGACTGGGAGAAATGGCGGTGAAATCGCCAGGCGACTACAAATTGCCGGGCGACTCCAGTTCATATGATGCATATTCTGGCTGACCAGCGTCAGGCAACTTGATCGTTGGCAAAATCACCAGCAAAATCACCGGTGAAATATCAAACTTGCCTGTTATTCCAGTAGCCTGGCGACAGTGATGACAATTGGCCCATTCGCCCATCACCCATCAATGGTCAGATCGCTTAGTGGTTATGGGCCTTAAGTGTTATATGATGTGGTTCTTCAAAATATTTAATGTTTACCTACAGAGCCCAAAAATTGGAGCAGAAGAAGAGAGACTTGTAGCTTTTAATTGTGAAATGAAATGATCACTAATCTTTAAAAAAAAAGATAGCAAAAAGAACATTAATGGGGGGTTAAAACAAAGAAAAGAGAACATTAGGGGGGGGGGGACTCATTGAACCATGCACCTGAACTTAAACCTTGCCGTTGAAGTAATCAGGTATCATGCAAGAAAAACAGAATTTGTCTAAACCAACGACCTATATTCAAAAGGAGGTGCAATACAATGTGAAAATAGTTATCTTGCTTACTCGGAAAAATATCTCAGTATGTTAGATATTAGTTGATAGCGACCCTTAATTCGACCAGAATCTCATTGTTGAATCTCGTGATGTGTTTCCTACGGGGAGATAATTCTTTGCTAGTGGTGATGAATTAATCACATGGCCGTTAAATGATATTACACTGGGAAACAGACCGACCAAAAAGACCCAGTTACAGAACATCACTTTTCACCACCTTTTGGCTGAGGATGTAAAAATTTGCATGTATTAATACAAATATGACAGCTTAGAACTACTCACTATAAAGTAATTCGTTTTTTCCAATACAATAAGTAATGTTTAGTACACATGAAATCATGAGGGGAGGGTCTTAAAGCATCCTCATCAGGTGTAGAGATATGTGCTGGTAGATATACCTGGAGCTCACACATTTGGCAGGGGCTGCACCAGGTGCATGTAATTGCAGCCTTCTAAATGGTTGGGTAAACGGCTTTCAGGGCACACATGCCAACTTCCCATCTCATGATGACGATCAAACCACGCTATTAATCGGACATATCGCCTGAAAGCATATCTGGGCCCCTTCCATGTATTCCCATGTTATACAGAGATGATCTTTTGGCTCGGAAAGCCCCGAAAGATCATTAAAAATTTGGCAATAAGAAATCAAATATTAGTATATCATCTTGTAAAATAAAGTGAGTAAGGACCAAACATATGACGGAAAAAGTATACATTTCTCCTGATAATATGAAACATTGAAAGCAATAATTTATTTTCTAACAACTCCAGGTCGTAACTGATTAGGCTTATCACGTAAATTTTGATTAGGGTCTCATATATCTTGAGTTTCTTCGCTTCACAAAAAGTAGAAATGTCATTGCAGAATGACCCATAAGGGGAGTTATTAAATGTGGATAAATTTGGTTTAAATTAAACTAAATTTAAATCTAGTTCTTCGTTTTCTGAATCATTGTTGAATAATTGGAAAACTGTCACACTTCTGAGTTTCTTAAGGGGTTAAATAAGTACATCAGAAGTTTGTTTTTACCATGACGCTGGCTGTGGCTCTTTGACAGTCTCCTCTTACCCATTAACTTGTTTACTATTGCACTTACTATTGCACTTTAAAAGCCCAGTCATTTAGGAGGCCGGATTCATGTCACATACTAGACTATATCAGAATAAAAGGAAACCTTTCGTTTAGGATACTAGAATGAAAACTAGAACACTAGGTCGGTTATGTGGGTATCTCCCTCCGGCAGAAAGAAGACTGGTGAAGTGGTTTAAAGCCCTAATTATACTACGTATAGGGTCCCTGCTCGTGTTGGGTATTGTTGCCCAACGTGAACAATTCGCGCTGGGGCCATATTAAGGCCATCCCAAGCAAGAATATGACGTTATAATAACGTTTCAGCAACGTTCTGTTAAGACCTGGTTTGGTTCTTGTTACATTCTTTTGAGGGCACCCAAAAACGTCTTTAGAACCTAATGTTGCGACACTAGAACGTTGTTGTGACATTCTTGTAACGTTATTTATGACGTTACAATAACGTTATTATAACATTCTTTATTAGTTTGGTCTCAACTTTACCAAAATAGAATGTTATCATAACGTTCTTTTTCAGTAAGTCTAAACCTTACCTAAAATAACGTTTTTGTTACGTGAAAATTGGCCAGGTCTCAGACCAATTAAAAAAGTACAGTCGCAGAACGTTCTTGTTACGTTGCTGCTTACCTGGGATATCACACTATGCATGGGGTCCCAACACGACCCATTGCGTAGTAATATACTATGCATTTTGGGTCACATTGGGGGTCGTGTAGGGTTATGTCAGCTTGTGTCAGCTTGTGTTGGCTTGCGTTGGCTTGCGTTGGCTTCCATTGGCTTGTATTGGCTTGCTTTGGCTTGCGTTGGCTTGTGTTGGCTTGTGTACTTTTTTCAAATATGTTTGTAAAATAACGCAAGTCAGACGTATTGGGTAATGGGACCCAACATGAACGTGACCCAACGCATAGTGTAATATGCCCTATTACATTATGACTATAGACGTGCAGATGATGTCACATCTCTAAAAATGGGCTGGCCACCATATTGGTGATCAATTTTTAATATTCCCAGTTCTGGTCCATTTAGAATGACTTTTTATGCATGATAACATTTGGGGAGACTTCCTGCCACATAATCAACAATTACTATTATTCAAAACTTGAAATTAAGAATTTATTGTATGGCCACATGGTCATGATCACCACTTTGTTATTATCAAGATGTGATCACGTGACCACGTCTGCACAAGGTCTATATGAATGTATATTTGCAGATTTGCAAACAGGAGTCATATAATTATTTAAAAATAGCAATTTGGACCATGTTCCATATGTGTAATAAAGAATTTAATCTCTATAATGTGCTCTCTCTCTACGACATTGTCATATCGCAGTCCATGTCGTGTAGTGTAATACCCCCTTGACTCCCGTTAATGTCTGGCCGGTGCTGCCCCCTCAGCTACGCCCAGAGGTACGAATACTCTTACAGGTTGAACCCACTGGTTACAATAACTCGTACATAGTTATCATGTTTGAGGTTATCCTACCGTGTACTTTTCTGTGTATACCCTATTTTACCCTGGTGTTTGCCTTCTGAGCATAGCAATGCTGTCATTATTATATATCATATAAAGTGAGTTAAATAACACATCTTGATATTTATTATGTCTCGTGGCACTGAATTACAACCAGATTGGTACACTGCCAAGAGGTGTCAAGATATTCCCTCTGGGCTTTAATAATTTGAATTGGTCATGTTTGTTTAAAACAATCATTCAATGACTGCCTTCTTAGAAAATGGTCACCTATGAGAATTGGCCAGTAAATCAAGGTACCAAGTTTTCTAGCAGAACTTCTTTTTTAAAGGTTAAAGTAGCATGATTCCTTAAAAAAAAATTACCTTTGAGCTACCTGGGTTTACCTTTAGGCGACCCTTACAGTTTCTTCCTAGCCTAAGATAATATGAGGAGTTATGTCCTACATGTATATACACAACCGTACATGCTAGTAAATCAAACAGCCAAATACATAGCCCCTAATTATGTTGTCTCTTTCAATATCAGATGTCATAATAATCCGCCCCAAGTGGCGAAAAGTAGAGGATGGGTTTTGATTTATTAGTAGTTGATAACAAGGGTCAACGTCCTTAATGATTTATGTTTGTAATTAAAGCATCAGTTAGGCCTATTACCTTATTTGAGAGATTAGTCATATACGGGTTTATGTGAATGAGGCCATAAAATTTCACTGGATGCATCGCATACCCATGTATATATGATATAATATAACATATAATATAACATATATGTAACATATATAACATGCATATAATATATATAACATACAAATAATATATATAACAACATATAACATTATATGACATATGTGCCGTCCATTCCACCCCCATAGACCTGATCATAGTACATTATACAAGCCAAACACTAAATTGGTCCTGATATAGCTGAAATTTATACTGCTGAATGGACCTTAAACTGCAACAATCATCATCATATACACATATATAACATAACATTATAATGAAAGTTGTAGTGTAATACCAAACTCTACAAGATCAACTGGTGGACGACAAAAGCAAAAGAATAAAGGACGTTGGTAGTCTCAGGAGTGTAACCGTCTTTGTCAGGATGAATGAGCAGTGAACATTCACTTGAATATAACACTTTGTATGAAAATGTGAAATAGATTAAGTAATATAATGAGTAGAGATATACCAAAATAGCATATAAATACTTTTAAGGAATGTAACCAAATGGAGGATGGCTGTCTGAAGCTCCCATTCCGAGGTCAACGACCGATCCCCAAAGAAACAGCTTCTCCCCCATAAGAACTGGTGACACAAGCCACGAACCGTGAGGGCAGAAAAAAAATACCGGCAGACTACCTTCATAAAACATCTGTGGTTCCCAATTATATTTCCAGCCTGATTCCTACTCGCACCACCCCCCTTGTCGCCACATACCGCGTGACTTTCCTACCACAGTTCTTCATTTCGCACCAAAAAAAACACTTATTAGTTTGGTTTCTTTGTTCTTAATTGCCTCCTTTCAGAAGTAGTTTGCTGCTTTTTTTGTGGACTTTAATAATCGATTCCTCCAAGCCCCCTCAGTCCATGTCATAAACAAGTTGAGCCAATGGCCCACTTTGAGATTCTAACCGCCGGCAATTTTGTAATGCATGACTTTTCCCCAATAATATGGCAAAAAGACCATGCATGCTATACATCGTTTGATAGAGACTTTAAAAACTGTTCCAATGCTATGTTATATGTCGTTACTTTGCCCTTATTCCCACTTTTGATATATTGAATCGGCAATGAATCAAATGGCGGAATACGTGCTTTATCCCATCATGGGTGCGGGAGAAGTGTATCCAAATGATATTTAAATATGCAAAACATCATCAGTTAGGGCAATTCATGACTCATAAATAATTAAAGTAGGGTTATACCGAGAGAAGGGTGGGCACCTCACCAAGAGTACCAGAAATAAGCTTTTCACATCTTGAAACTGGAGATACTATTTTCCAGGTACTACAATGATTTATGTGGCATTGCCCTCTATTCATTCCATATAACTCCATCAATACTTGCACAATGCGATTAAAGGCCGTATTACACTATGCGTCGGGTCTGTCATAGAGTGGGCAATCTTACCTGACGTGAGCGATTCACTGGCAGGCCATATTACACTACGCGTCGGACCCAACGCAAAGTATATCATACTACATGTTTTGGGGTATTTTACTAAATTACACTTTGCGTTTGGTGTCCTGATTCCCGTTTGTAATTCACGTCGGCAAAAACGCGAGTGAAAATGCCTAAACGCAAATCAAAAAACGCATAGTGTAATATGGCCTTTAGTCAAAAGAACAATGAGTTATAATATCTTTGTATACAATAATACAAGATTCACCTGATAAGGACAACCTGGTATACTTCAGTTTCCATGAACCATGTCCAGTGACCTGTGACCTGCTGACCTTAATGCTGACCTGACACCCCTCCCCTCCCCACCCCCTACTGAGTGCGTCAGGCTACAGTGACCACTAAGACCGTCCCCGTTTCTGGGTTGATTTATCTGTTTATTTGTCCACTCCCATTCTAACAGACGCGCACCGGCTGGGAGGGGGGGGGAAATCTAATTTATGACCCAGGTGAGGGGTCCCTGCCCTGCCCCTGTCTGGGTGTCCACCCCCACAGGGTGCAGGAGGGGTTGGGAGGAGGGGTGGGGGGAGGAGAGGGTGGAGGGAAGGAGGGGGTGGGGGGAAGGTAGGGGTGGAGGGGAGGAAGGGGTAGAGGGAATGAAGAGGTGGATGGAAGGAACCCAGCCAACCTGCAACGTAACAGAAACATTCTGCAACCATTACCTTTTTGGTCAGTTTGTTATTTACTAAGATGGCACGTAACAATTACGCTATTGATGGTGAGAATGAAACCACACCAATTCAGAATGTTATTTTTGGCGAGGTTTGGACTAAACCAAAACAGTATGTTATAAGAACATTCTGTTTGAGTTGAAGAACATAACCAGAACGTTATAATAATGTCGCAGTGCAACATCACAGCCGTACATTGCAGCAACGTTATTGGGAGCCATCAAAATAATGTAATAAGACCCAAACCAGAATGTTGCTGCAACATTATTATAATGTCACACCACCCGCTGGGAAGGAGGAGGTGGAGGGAAGGAGTGTTGGAGGGAATAAGGAGGTGGGGGGAATCGGGTAGATAGCGGTTGGGGTCCCTCTGACCCATTGTACAAAGACCGATCATAAAGCCCCGGCCACACTGCCCAACTCAACTCAACTGGACGGTCGTAGCCCAAGTGGCGCCAGAGCCTGCGACTGTCTGGTCTCAGCTAATATTCTCTGCCTGGCCATAGGATAAGACCCGACGGTCGTAGCTCTTATATAATTTTATATATAGCTAATCTAAGGCACACCCCCCTACGACCCGACGATCCAGTCGTACATCTTCATCTTCCCAACATGTAAGACTCAACTCAACTGTCGGGGGTTTAGCTACGACTCCCCCGGCCACACTGCACGACTGAGACCAACTCAACTCAACTCGACCATCGAGTTGAGTTCAGTCGTGCAGTGTGGCCGGGGCTTAACAAAGACCGATCATAGCAATGAACACTTTAAAATCATCTTAAGCAGATATGCTTTAAACAACATTTCAGTTATGGTATATTTGTTGCCAAACCTCTATATGTTATATACTGCTGGATCAAGTTACGTTCTGGTAATTGGTAGCGCATTCTGTAAATCGTTATGTGAGACATTGTAGGTCTTAATACCGCCAAGTTTTTGAGCATGTCAGTGGCCAACTTGAATAGTCACTGACAAATCAGCTTTATGATACTATTTTCCCCAACAAAGTTAGACATGGCTGGTCATATCTGTCAGCCACCTACAAATACCAACTTGTTTGCCAACAACTAAACCTTGGTGATTTGTCGTCTTTAGCAATCTAAAGGCCATATTCCACATACCAAAAGTGCGTCGCCGATTTGAGGCCGATAAACTTTCAATATTTCCAATAACTAATTGGCAGTACTACCGATAAAATTTACCAACATGTTGGTAAATATTTCCCGCCGATTCTGTAAGATTCTGTACTTTCGGTGGCTGATACTGTACTTTCGGCAGCCGATATTGTACTTTCGGCAGCAGATTTTGCACCGAAAGTGGATGGCACTGATAAAGAACGTTTCCATGGAGCGATCAATATCGGCAACGCATACTTTCAGTATTAACATAACAAGAAACTTTTATTCTAGCCCAAACAGAATTTGGTTAGCTGTTGACAGGTATACCGACACGTGCATGTCAGGGACTGACAGCATTATTGGTCAGCCAAGTGGGGTAAATTGTTGGACTATGGACAGACCACAAGTTGGCAAGGTACAAACTAGCCTTGTGGGTATTGGGTTTTAGGGTTAAATACTAGAACGCTGCCTTGGTTTAGGTCAGACTGCTGGCAATGGCATGAGTGGAATATCTGTCTATACAATATTGATATGTTTAAGGGGGTTCCACTTCATGATACACAGTGAGAATAATTGAGGGTCTAGTCTCCTGCCAAGAAGTAGTTGTAACGCTGTTTGTTGGTCAAGTGGAAGTTATGCCTAAAGCCCCATACCCACTAGGCAATTTTGATCAAGGTCCGCTGATTCACTGGTGCTTAAATCGGCTGAAGCCCCATTCGCCCTGGCCGATAATTATGTCGTTTGCAGGTGCGATAAATTTATCATTTGGTGAAGACGATCAGCTCAGCACCGATAAATTTATCGCAGGCAAGCGATTTTTAAGAAATTGCATTCGCCCTGAGAACACAGGCACCTACTGATTACAAACGATAATTTTTTCAAGTACTTTTCCCCTGCTATCGGCTGGAATACAAACGATTCAATCCAACATGTTGGATCTGATCGCTTGGAGACTTATCATTTGAATAATCGTTTGTACCAGAATTGCAAACGATGAATGTCGTAAGTGATCGTATGTACCAGATCTGCCAGGGCGAATGGGGCTTGACTCTCCCAGAATAGTCGGCCGATTTTAGCGCTGACTCATATCAAACATGAATATTTCAATATGACATACTGACAGGAGATCTGAATCAGTGACAATTTTACCGGCGATCGTGCGAGTTGCCCATCGCCGAATGCTGGGAAAATTGCCTAGTGGGTATGGGGCTTAACCCTTTTCGTCAGGGTTTATTTTGGTCAGTATGTGGAAACCCACCTTTAAGCCTGGTCCCCAATTGGTTGACTCAATTACAAAAACTGACTGTAACTAATGTGGTTAGTCTCCTGGCGACATACTAAACAGTGGCGCCTTGATGTCTAGTGATAAAACCACAAGTCGCCATGGTTTTCTGGGGAAATATTTAACATGTTAAATATTTCCCACATAGCCATAGGCGATTGGATTAGTTGCCGGGTGACATACTAAAATGTCCTCGGGTAGCCAGCAGACTTTTGCCACTTCCCCACTTGGGCGACCAATGATGGTGATTAATGTTAGTCGCCTGCCGATTAAGAAATTAGTACGTCATCGGGTGACCAACTTAGTCACCGGGCTATTAAAACACTAATCGCCACATTGGGATGCTCTTGTAGTTAATAGCTGGGCAACTAGAGGACAATTTAGTACATCGCCCGGCGACCAACTAAATGCCTGCGGCTATGGAAAGATATTAAACATGTCAAATATTTTGCTAGAAAACCACAGCGATTAGTGGTTTAGTCGCCAGACATTATGGCGCCAGAGTGAAGTTAATTGTCGGGCTACTAACCACCTTTGTCATCCAGCGACCAAGCAAATCTAGATGCCCAAGTGGGGACCAGGCTTTATTACCAGAGCGTCGCAACATTGAGATTAATTTTTTAGCTGCCGGTTGACTAGTTAGTTGCCTGGCAACTGTTATTATATTTCTCCTTTGGTTGCCGCTGAAAACCACTAATCACAGTCGTTAGTCACCAAAGTGGGGACACAGCATAAGTCACCTAGTAGGAAGCTTTTGATCACTGAATAGCTAACATTGTTGAAAGATTTTTATTTTGTCATTTTTGAGTGAATGTATGTATTTCTTCACCTAGAGGCGCCATCTGTGCCCCAAAAAGGTGTTTTTCCTGATCAACCATAACTTTGTAGATAAATCAGATACAGTACTACCTCAGCTAAATCTTTTGAACTGCAGATGTGTCCAAAGGACCTCTTAAAATTGATGACTTTTCCTAAACTGCAAATAAAGTCCTGTGTGCTAAAGTGAGACCGAAAACGGGTGTAAGACTTGCCCTGTTTCCTGTAATTCATTGCATTGTAAAGAGAACTTTGCTGTATTACTTGACCCTCTGACATAGATTTCTTTCACTCGTCTTTTCTCCAGTTCTGTTTTTATATCTTAAGGAGGGCTAGCGCTGTATATATCTTATCACCCCTCCCTCCTAAACAGCAATTTATACTCATTCAAATATCTGATTCTGTGAAGTATATGTTACACATAAAAGTATTTTATAGCTTTATTTACACTTAGAAAAAGGTGAACTTTGGTCAAGTGAACCACATCTGAAATAAAAACCTTGGTTGTATAGCCAGTTTATTGTCTTATAGTATTTCTATATTATATTGTACAAAAACCATTTTAGGTGGCTCATAGTAGTTTAATTCCCATTTAACACATAAACTGGAAACAAAATCCTATATGCCTTTAAAGGTTAGGCAAACAACTGGCATAATATTTGCCCTGTTGAGTGTAAATCATTGTACTGTAAAGAGGGCTTTACAGTATTTCTTGAATGGTTGACATAATTTCCCATTCCCTTTTTCTCAGTTATTCTAGTTTTAACCCAAAGAAACCAGGCTATAATATTTTATCATAATTCCCTGCTCCGAAAGCAGTTGAGTATCATTCAAATGTATGATATGATTTTGTGAAATAAGTGTGTACATAAACATCTTATACAGCTTTACCTAAACCTGGAAAAGAAGTACTTCGTTTAATTGGCCTGAATTTGCAATATGACAACTAATTTACACTATTTATGTACTACATTGTCTAAGATGGCTGGGCCTTTGGTATCTGCATTAGAATTTGATATTAGTTAAATACACATTTATCACCTAAACTAAAAAGGAACTTCTCTATGATTGATGCAGATGTACACCTGGTATAATGGTAACACTCCTGAAGGTATTTCATTGAATAAAAATATAGAAATTCACTCCATTATATAATCTTTTTTGATACTTTTCTTTTCACATTCTTTACTCTATGTTCTAAATCATTAATCTATTTTTATCCTTAGACTTCAGTGGGCCTTCTATTCTTCTCGCTTCCCATCCCCAACTGCAGTCGAGCACTATTGGTATATCTGATGTTAAGTCCACTTTTTCAAAGCCAACTCTGGTATATCCTTCCTATTATACTGTCTACAGTTTTTGATGTGTTACAGGCAAATGCCTAAGAAACATGCACAATTCCAATTAATAATCCAAAAAATGAACAGGATATGCATAAGTCTACAACTTGTACACTGAGGAATGTGCCTAGTGAGTATAGGACCCTATAGGTACAGCTAAACCTGTTTTTACTCAGATCCCCTTCACAGAACCCATCCAATCTACCTCCACCACACCTATCCCTTTTCACTCTGTCTTGTACAATGCAGACAAAAAGAATAAATCATCTGTTTTTCTCTGGTTGCAAGTCGGTGAGGCGGAGTTGGGTCCTATTCGAAGAAGTGTCCCCATATCTTAACCCTTTCCCATGACAACCACTGGAACTGTAGCAAACTGAGTTTAATTTTCACCTTTTCTCACAGGTTTGATTAATACATTGTGTCATGAGAACAATATACACCAGCCTGAGAGCCCTCTTAACGTTAAAGTGTCTGGAATAACTTAGACCTCCCTTCCCAGGGCAGCACACTAGGACCAATTGCTATTTAATAATTGATGTTACTGTGTCAAGTAAAGTGGGAAATTTACTTTGCTCACACAGACACTGCCTTTTTTTCTCCCCTACATTTCTTTTTCTCACTTTGTGTGTATGGTTTTTTTTATTTGTCTGACGGCGTTGGTCTATTCACTCCTTTGAAATAAGGCTCTTGCACCACACTCTGTGGGCAGCCAAGCATGACTAGTCAGGCCAAACTATAAGGTTGGTGAATAGTGGGGGGTTTGAACTGGTAGGGGTGAGGGGGGTGGAGGGGGTGCTGGGGGGAACCCACTACTCATCCCCAGTGGATATAGGGAACATACCCACCGGGCCACTACCTACAAATAAAAACTACTGAAGCCCATTTCAAAAACATTTCTTTGAAATCTTATAGGGTGTGAAGGCTTATAGCATTCACGCTATGGGAAAATTACACAGAAGTTGACCAAGCAGAATAAAAATAGTTCAATGATAAGAGTTTTAAGAGTAAATATGTATGAGCAGTGAGTTAGGGTTGAGGATTTTAAGGGGTTATGGTAATCGTATATATATGAACTATGTATACGCTATGTATTAAATGTGTGAATGGCATGTGTTAGCATGCTCGATTGCAAGGGAATGCATGTGCATGTATGTTCCTGTATATACTTCTAACACAGACATTCGAATCATTTTTGATGTTTTTGACTGATGTATTTTATACCAGAATATCACCTACTGTTGCAATGATGAAACTGTTTCATATGATTTGCAACTAAAATAATAAATTATTCCACATGGAAAATCTCTCTCTTCAAACAGCAATTAACGATACCTAGCTATGTACAAGAAGCAATCTTTTAGGACAGTTGGAATTTCTTATAGCTTCTGTATTTTTGATACAGGGAACATTGCTGAATCTGAAGTGCTGCACCTTAACTAATTCTTCATAATTATTGATCACTCATTGGTCATTGATGAGGTAGGTTTCGCGACCAACATGTTCCTTGTTATGCCTATAGCAACAGAGTAGCAAAGGACAACCCAGCCAACCTGCGACTCACAGAAACGTTCTGTAACCATACTTTTTTTAGTCTGTTTGTTACTTACTAAGATGGGTTGTAATAATTATGTTATTGATGGTGAGGTTGAAACCTCACCAAATTAGAACGTTATTATACAGTTATTTGTTGGTGAGGTTAGAACAAAACCAAAACAGTGTGTTATAAGAACATTCTGTTTAGGTTGAAGAACATAACCAGAATGTTATAATAAAATCACAGTGCAACATCACAACAGTACATTCCAGCAACGTTATTGGGGGCCATAAAAATAACGTTACAAGAACCAAACCAAAACATTGCTGGAACGTTATTATAGCGTCACACCACCGGCTGGGAATTTACAGAGGCAATATCATAGACTATGATACACCTAGATATTACTAGTCTACTGCAACTCTTACATACATATTGTATATATGTACCATCTGGGTGGAGACTTAATGCGCAGTTAACGCTTTTTATCCTGCTTTTTTCAGCTGGCCCCATCTGAAAATGTCACATGGTTGGATGGAGTTCTCTTTCATTTTGTGGTCCCAGGTTCTCCACGTCTCCTGCAGAAATAAAAAAAGACCTGCAGCTCTGCACCGCCCACATACCAATTTATCTATCGACCTTGGGAGTAGAAAGTACCATCACCTTCATAACTACTACACTTTTTCAAGACAATATGCAATTTTGGTTGGATGATAAGCCATTTTTGATTCACATTACACATCCCCTTAGCAATAAATCAATTGTTTTGCAATTGTTTCAAGTATTGAATCACTATCGTTATAATTTTAATCAGAACTTATTATATTTAAGAGAATACAATTATTATGATGATAGCTTTTATTTCATTAAACCGATCCCAAATATCCATAGGACTGAATTGCATTAAACTAGTGTGAATATATATATATATATATATATATATATATATATATATATAGTGGCAGATACATGAAGTTCAAAAGGATGTGGTCAGCATAAAGGCTAAGTACTAAAACCGTGTGCAATCTCATGTATGCATGGGGCATTTTCCGCTCTTTTTGTAGTTTAGGGGTCCACCAAAAAGGGGAAGGGGGTCAGGACCCCCAGTGCCCCCCCTGGATCCGACCCTGTATTATATATATATATATATATATATATATATATATATGTATATATAGCATCTATAGCTTTGACACTATTGAAGAATCCCTTTTTATACATGGCTTTTGAGTAAGAAACGATTGGTAATTCCACAAGTACTCAATACTGAATAAATACAGCCATTCATAGTGTAAACATAGTGGTTATACAAATCTGACTTGGCTTCTGGCCATAAGGCCTGTGGTCTGAGCTCCATGCAGGAGACATGCATCTAGACTCTAACCCTGTTGTAAGGACACCGCCATTATACCATGACACCTGCTATATGACATCCCTGATTCCCATCTCCCCTCGGGCAAATACCTCACACAGCCTACCACTCCTCTATTTGTCCACCCTAGTAGGCCCCGTGTAAGAGCCTTGTACCTTTTTCTTCCCCTATGTGTTAAGAACTGGTGGTTTATAACCCTTATACTTCATAAATTCTAGATGATTATGTCGAACCCTCACCAAAAAGTGGCGTGAAATTGGAACAAGTCGGCTTGTCCTAACCGCACACAAGTTCGACTAATGCGGTTACTGCCTTTGACACTGATAGATTTTTTAGGTAATCAAATGAGGGATGTTGATAGTCGATGTTCTGGTAGTCCGCCAGCGATTTGTTTTGTAGAGTAAGGTGTTTCTTTTGGCTAGTCCACAATTCATTTTCATTCGATGCTCAGGAGTGGAAAAGTGAGTGTCTAGACAGACATGTGTAACGTTGATTGAAGGCATCTGGTAATCATAATCGATTGCTCATTAAAGCAACCCTTTCTCTAGTTATATTTGAGTAAATCTTTGATGCCTATGGTTGTTAAGTCAAGTGATAGGTAGGTTTTATCATAATTATTTCCTGAACTTAAATTTTGTATATATCATGAAGTTTGAAAAGCGGTATATACATATATATATATATACATCTATATATACATATATATATATACATATATATATATAATTTTATTTGCATATTTACCATACCATAGCCTATGAAGTGTGCAACCCTCACTCCACAGCTGAACAAGAAACCATTTACAATGTGAGCGGCTGATTCACAAGTCAGACTAGGAGTACACAAGCAATAAATAATTCTAAAATGTAATAAAAAGGATCTTACTACAGTGAGATTTCTCCTGAGGGTCCTCAGGACTAAGTACCTTAAGCCTGGGACCGTTAGAGTCGGCTGAGTTTAATGTATGGGAAATGTGGGACAAGAGTGTTAAGGGCAAAGGGTCGGCCCTAAGGCTGTGGTGTGAGCGCTGCCGGAGTTACACAACCTGTTACTGAGCCCCACCGGGCTTGAACCTATATTATATATATATATATATATATATAATTATATTGATTGCAGGATAAGTTCAATACGAATACTATCTGGACACTGCCATTAAAGGGCATTACCCACTTAGCGACTTTAGTGGCAATGGGCGACGGGCGACAGGGAAAATTGTCGTTGTCATCATCAGGCGACTGTAATATCAAGCAAGTTTGATGATTTACCGGTGATTTTGCCAGCGATTTTGCCAGTAATTCCGTCGCCTGTTGCCCATCGCCTAGAATGCACACCATATGCATGGGGAATTATCTGGCATTTGTGATAGCCTAACGATTCTGCCAGGTAATTTTAGACAATGTGATTCATCGCTTAGTGGGTAAGGGTCAGTATTAAATACAACAAATTTTGTTGTATATTAGCACAGTGGATTCAGAATGGATTTCGACGATTCATTTTCAAGTTCAGTACAAAATTTGATAGTGTGATCTTATAAGATGGAAATATTGTTTAGGCCTTCTTAAAGGAGCAAATTGTGAATAATTATGAAAAGGTCGAGGATTTGTCTTCAGTAGTACCAGAGTTAGTTGGTCCATACTTGTTTTAAGGGGATTATCTTTGATGTTGGCCATCAGTTATTTTAACACCAAGGCAAGCAGCGATGTAACAAGCGCATTCTGCGACCATACGTTTTTGGTCAGCTTGTAACCTGCCCAATTTTCACATAACAGTTATGTTATTTTAGGTCGAGTTGAGACTTACTCAAAAAGAAAGTTATAATAACATTATATTTTAGTACAGTTGAGACCGTACTTATGAAGAATGTTTTGATAATGTTATTTTAATGTGAAAGAACATAACTACAATGTCCCAATAACATTAAAGATGTTTTTGGGTGTCATCAAAATAACATAACAAGAGCCAAAGTAGAACTAGACAGAATATTGCTGCAACGTTTTAACAATGTCATATTCCTGCTTGGGCAATAAAGGATAGAAAAAATATCTGTATTCAAACATATAATTAAAACCAATGAAAAAAGCAAAATCATAGAAATTACTAATTTAAATTCCCTTTACATTATATACACCAGCCTCACCTAGCTACTGCATGTCTCAGTCAAACTGGTTATTTTTGACTTGGGATCCTGTTTGATTATTTAAACACCTAGCTGATAAAGCAACATCGGTGTTTTGTTGTTGGAGTGGGGGGGGGGGCGTCAGGACAAGACAATCAAAGTCTCCATAAGTATATATGTATGAGGACCCAATGATACCTCTTTAAAGCAATGTGTTCACACTTATGCTGGCTGTTTGGATCAAACCAGTCAAGCGTGACTACTGTTTCGATGTTACTGGTATTCTTTGAAACAGTCTGGTAGAAGGACACACAGAGAGTAAGTAACTGGGTTATAGATGGCCCCGACTTGATCTACACTAGTGGTTATAAAAATAATATGGTAATATTTATTACTTTAGTAGACAGGTTACACAATGATCAACATGTTTCGACTGTATGAAATTCAAAGTGTAGATTCTACAGTGTGGAATCCAAGATTTAGAAGTGTTGATTGCTACTCGATTAAAAAGTTTGTCAAAGTGTCCGGTTTTGTGTTAATTATTAAATTAGAATTAGTTTGTTACTTTGGGATAAACATCAGATCAAACTAAGTGTAATAGATTAATAGTGTCCATCAAGTGGTTATAAAGTACGTGTGACTATAAACGTGTCTTTTCCTAGCTGTTCGTTCTGATTCCCTGTGGAGACCAGCCTCGGAATGTGCATCTATCTGCACCGTTCAAACAGATGTAATGAGCATTCTGAGGATAGTCCATCCAGGGTAAAAGAATCGTCGACCTTATTCAACAGTAGCAAAACGTGGATCTACCAATTTCTCTCTCAACTATGTTTTTTATTATATATAGACACCATTTCCAAACAACTTACTTTTTACGTGCTCTCACTTTCTAAAATCAGTTACATTGCTCCTGTTATCATTGCTTACACACCATTTTTCACCATTCTATATAGAATAGCCTATGAGCATTTATGTGCACACTTAGTTTATAGTCTATACGACAGTAGACTTACGACCTCTCTTTATCCTGGATAATATCCTCAACCCAACAATATTTAACTTGCCACCATTGGTTACATACCACTTGTCACCATTGGTTACATACCACTTGTCACCATTGGTTACATACCACTTGTCACCATTGGTTACATACCACTCGTCACCATTGGTTACATGCCACTTGTCACCATTGGTTACATACCACTTGTCACCATTGGTTACACGGGGGAGCATCTTGTGCTGATCAAAGCCCCCCTCACTCAGTAAACTACCCCGTGCCCCACCTGCCGAAAAAAGTCAATATGTCCCACTTGGTGCCGCCATATTTACGTAAGGCTGCGCTCACTTTTTGTCCACACTACCTGGGCAATTGGGCCTATAGTCCATTTTCTGTTTGATGACGCCTATTCGATTTAAAATGTGGCAACTCCACTTTGCTCAGGATAATCTTATGATTTGAGGCTGCTATCCCATGGCTGGTTTCACTCCAACAGACTGTTGCTTTTCTTTTTATTATGTTTTTATTTGACGTCTTCAGATGGTGTCTGCTCTTCCAGACGTTACAACAATCAAAATCCATCATGGCTATCAACTAAATACCACACTTATTCATCTTAAGTACTGATAACTGTTAGTCATTATTAGAGAAGTTTGTTCAAAGCGAATTTGCATGAACATGTCTTCTACCTGTATTAGATTTGTGAATAAGGATAGTTTTATGTTGATCACCAATATGGCGGATAGCCCAATTTGTGTAGTTGTGACGTCATCTGCACAACGTCTATTAACCTCGGCTGGGTAGGGAGGGGAGGGGAGTAGTGGGCATGGGCAGGGCGGGGACAGGGGGAGAGAATGGTAGCAGGCTTTAAGTCCAAAGTGAGAATCGTCCCGTTAACCCACATGTAGAGATTCGGACAGCCTTAACCATAGGCCTACAGCTCCTGCAGCCGGCCTCAGCTAAAGATAGGCCGTCTCACTTTTTGTACTGGGAACTTTCCACTGGGAAACACCCTCCCTGTATGGATATCCTGTGTTATATAGGTATATCCCATTTTTGTCACCCTATAAGCCTATATAATAAACTCGGGGGGAGTAGCATACAAGCGTGTTTGTGTGGGAAAGTTAAGGCCATGGGACTGTCTTCAACGTAAATCAGGAAAATGGCAGGGAAGAACTGATTTTAAATGGGTGAACATTTTAATGATATATATCACGGTATATATATATTCTATATATATATATATAAATATATATATAAATAAGTAGGAAACTTCTGAGAAAATTGCATAACCAAATGTGCAAAAAGGACTAACACATTCATTATAGACTTGTTATACAGAGAAGGTTAAACGAGGAAAAACGGATGGTGGATAATTATGTCTGGTAATAGCCCATTAGTCCAAGGTCGGAATGAGCTTTGATAAAGATACTTTCATAATTGAGAACACGTGCAGGTTGGATCATGTGATCAGATTACAGAGATCACTACATGTGAGTCGTTGCCATGATCATGTTCTAATCGGCTAAAATATCATGTTATTATATCAGAGTGCCTCAGTAGCACCTGATCATTGGAAGCATGTTATATAGTGATAATCCAACATGGAGTCACTCCCATTTTATGAAGGTGACGCCATCAGTGTCTATAGACCTTTTTCATCAGTGTGTCCAAGCAAGAATATGATGTTATCATACCGTTGCAGCAACATTCTGTTTAGTTCTGCTTTAGTTCTCGTTATGTTCTTTTGATGGCACCCAAATACTTCTTTAGAACCTAACAAAGCGATGTTGCACTGTAACATTATTGACAGTCTTGTTACATTCTTTCATGTTATAATAACATTATTATAACATGCTTTATCAGTAGGGTCTCGACTTCACTAAAATCAAATGTTATTATAGCATCCTTTTTTAGTAAGTCTCAACTTTTACTAAAATAACATAACGGTAAAATTGGGCAGGTTACATACTAACCAAAAAAGCACAGTCACATAACATGCTTGTTACATCACTGCTTGCCTGGGTCTTACCCAATGAGTTGGGGTATGGATTTCTCTGATCCCAGCTGCAGGCTGAAAGAGTTGACATGGGGCCAGGGTGTCTTATGGGAGGGTTCACTGCGCAGACTCCTGAAAAAGGTGTATTGGACTGGAGGTCACTTGAGAAGTACTCAAGGGGTGCCACTCGTTAGTCAACCTACTACAACGTCGAGGGATAAGGGTTGGGGAGCTGTGATGGCCAAAGTTTATGCAAGAATCACACGAGTAATTTTCAGACAGGAATATTGATTTCATTATCAGGTTTTTATGAATATCTATATATTTTTTAGAAATCGGGGGCTGTGCCCCCAGCCTCTCTTTTTTTTAGTTTATTCTTTTTCTAAATCAACTTCAAAATTGCTCCATAAACAATGACTGACAAAGCTTGTTGACCAACTGACCTAACACAAGCAATGAGGAGATTATCTTCAGCCAACACATTCACTACTGAGGTAATCTCGTACTCAAGTAAAAGAATAAAAAGAGTGTCCTTGTGGTAGCTGAATGTTCATAATTCAAATATCATCATGCATGTGGTAGATTCACAGAACGATCCTAACCTGGTTCTCCCAGGATGATAATGTACAAGGAGCTGTATGAAGGTCTGCCTGGTGAATCTATAAACGTGTGCTTCTAATTGGATTCACCCTCTTTTTACTGACCAGTTGGTGTCCTTGCATGTATGTGTTTTTGCTGTTCATCTTCCCCTAATTTAGCGTTCCCCACACGCAGGAGGCGATTATCTCCTGTATCCCCGTGTGATTTATGAGGTAATACCACAGGTGGGAGGATTAGACATGTCATTATTATGTGAGACACGCAAATCTGAAAAAAGGCAATGGTCACCAAAAAAAGGTTATTGGGAAACACCTATACAATTTCCAATTGCCTCAAGCGTAATTTTCACCTTCAGCTTGAAAAACTAATATGATGTTTTATTACCAAATCGTTTTCCTGGAATTTGCATTGTCTTACCAGTGTATTCACAGTTATCCACTGCACAGTAAGATTATAAGTACAAATAAGTTTTAAATCAATAAGATTCAAGAGTCCCATGCATTGACTTAAGATGCAATATTTATCAAACATTTATTGCAATTTACACAGAAAGGTAGGATTAATACAAACAAATAATCAATAACATCATACTATATTGACGATCAATAACTAGAAAGCAACGTCATCTGTATGCGCATTTTCAGTACTGCATTTCCCCTATCTTTATTCATTTCACATAATATGTTAATCCATTGTGTAGGGCCCATTGGTCCTTGGTGGACATAGGCGGTCCTGTTTTTCCCCTCCTGTGTATGGTGTTTGTAGTAAGGCTCTGGCCACTCTCCTCCTCCTGGGGGGTGGGGGGGATGGGGGTCCTCCAGGCCCTGCATGTTGTGTTGTTGACGGACAACAGTCGGGGTGTTTAGGCCACAAGGGCCACTCCACTCCCCGGCTCTATCCTGGCCCAGGTCAAGGGGTGGGTGGGGTGGGGATGAGTATAGGCAACCAGGTGTAAACCTAAAAATTGTGTTATTAAATACATATAACCAAATGAGAAGGCAGTACGAGGGGAGTTAGCACCCCTCGGCTGGACCCTGTTATCATCCTTAGGATGTTATTGGGGTCCATCCGAGGAGTGCTGACTCCCCAAGGACTCCCTTCGAGGTTGGTTATGGATTTATTATACCTTTTCTGTTAGATCCGAGCTCCCAAGGAAGGACGCACAGCAATCAGTGATGGTGGGGCTGTATTACTACAATGTTTTTACATTTCTTCATATACCAGTAACTTTTTTGATATCTAACAAATCCACAAACAGTAGGCAAGTAAAATGTAGCTAGGAACATTGTGCAGATAATGCATATGCTAGATTTCATTCTTCTATGTAATATAATTTCTGTATCACCCTGGAGGACGATGCAATGCTGGTTATCACCCAGGTAGGTTTGATACAGCATGCATTAAACTCTTAACTACTAAACATGTATCACCCTAAGGTATAATAAATGTTAAACCTGCTGGCCACCTTGGGAGTTCCCTCTGTTGGGATCGTGCTGGAAGGACTGATGCCCCCATCATAGATCAGTTAAGGTATCAAAGAAATCATTGGCCTTTGAAGTAGCGATATTAGAAGGGAGGGCATGCTGTTTTAAATGAGAAATGACATTATTTAGAGACAAGACTAAATAATTAATTACTTGCTCTAGCCAATGAATACTATAATAGAAACAAACTTCCTGGATTCCTCCGAGCCAAAAGAAAGATAGCGGTTTGGATGTTTTTGTTCATGTTTTTTTGTTCATTTATCAAAACAAAGATGAGTAACTATTTCAGTGGATGCGAATACATTATCACTATTTGAAAAAGATGGAGCCTGAACGCTTCCCCCTTCTCCCCAAATACAGAATTTTATGGTTCATATGATGAACAATAATTCCCCCAAATCCCAAAGTACTAGAATAGCTGGTGGTGCCTCATAGGTTAGGGGACGGTACGAGACGGTGGATAAGCAATGGGGAAATTGGTGTTTGGTGGTGAGTGTGAAGTGAGGGGTGTGGGATATGGAGTGTGGGGTGAGTGTTAGCTTACGAAGGGGGTTCTATGCAGAAGGCATCTCTTTGATCTGCAATTTTTCCCTGTCTGCGCTCTTCTTACATGCTGGCAAGTCTGGGGGGTTTTCACCTCTGCATGGATGGCTGGGTGGTAGGGCTGGCAGTGAGGGTGCCACACAAGGGATTAGAATCTCTGGATTTTTTACATTCTAGCTTTTTAACTTGTCTTTCTTCACATACCTATATTCCCAGATCTCAGATATCAGAGGATTTATAGACCAAGGTGGTGGCTATATAGCCCCCGTCCCCACCCACACAGCCCACCTACTCCCACTCTATTTGTAATCTATTGTGATCCCACATATTTATTGTCTCCTTTGCATTCTAAGAAATGAAAAGGAATAAACTCAAAAGTAGCCTCTAGTGCAAACCAGTTCTTTCCCATTGTTTGCAGACATTTGAATTGCATATTTCCATGATCTCAAGAGATCAAGGCCACTTTCCTTGTTCCCCTTTAAGAACATAAATCATTTCAAAATGCCTGGATCCACCTCATTGAGGAAAAAAGTGGAGTTCAATAAGCTGATATACCTCAATAACCACAATTAGTTGTATACAGTTTAGCTAAGTATAGGTCTCCTTCCTCATTTATACCAATAACTGGTTCTGCTGAAGAAAAACCAGTTTCAATCACAAACCAAAAGGATGTGGCATTTGTCCAGACATGGTTTTTTATGTGTTTAAACACAACATATCAAGAAAAATACTAGATGAAAGAAGAATTAGACAAAAGTGTGTGTCCTTGAGAATGATATTCTGTGCCCCTGACAAACAAACTACAGAGTGATATATATATATATATATATATATATATATATAATATACATATACATATACCAGGGTTTGGGGCCTGGCCTCATTCTAGGCCAATTTCAGAAATTGTTTTAGAAAAAAATATTGTTTACATTAAGTATTTGAATAAATACTTTTGCTGGATAGTTCTTGTTTGAAGTGGGGTAGTGAAGTGCCATATACTCTTGAAATGAAAGTACTCCTCAGGTAGCCACCTGCTCTCAGTGATTCAAAAAACAACCTGAGATCTGTTTTTAAAGACTTGCTGGCTTTAAGATCCAGAAGTAAGATGCTTGGAAATGTCTGGTCATACCCCGTACACAACACTGGGCAGGAAATCTGATTTCAGGACTTGTAGATTAGCAGACAATGGGACATGTACAGTTACATTAAAAAGTCCACTAAATAGAAGACGTTTAAAACTTACTTTAGCGGAGTACTTCATAATACTATTAACGGCCAGGCATATCGATGAGGGGTAGAGCTAAAAGAAAAAATAGTCAGAATTTGACTTTTTTCTATTTCACTCTTCAGATCATTTTCATCTTAATCAAATTAAGATGAAATGTAAAGTAAAACTTGATATAAATGTCTTAATTTCTAGGGTCTGACGATAAAACCCAACACCATGAAACCTGTTTTTATAACATTAAAACTACCGTAACCAGGTCACTGTAACCGGCCAGTAAACTGTTACCATACCTCACGTCAGTACGTATGAAGGACACTGACACAATATATGTATAATTATCTCTGATTTAAAGGTGGAGGTGAAGTCTGATTTGAAAGAGATAAGGTACATGGATTGCGAAATGTATGAAGCCCTTTCCCCTCACACGTCACCTCTTCCGGAATGTAATACACTCAGCTGAGTTAAAATGTGTCTCAGACACTGTTCAAATACGGGTTGGGGCTGGCCCGACAAGGTCCCCTGGTAAATTTACAAAGTTGAGAAAGTGGGGTGTTGATCACAATGGTGCCTGCCAGTCACTTCGTCTTCATCCCACCCCTAAATGTCAACCAATTCAAGTCACCCTGACAGGTATGATCGTAATCGGTTCATGGACTATTAAGTATTGTAGGAGCTGATGGTTACTGTGTGGAACCTGAAATGAGATCAAAATAAAAGTAGATCATTATGGGGGGGGAAAATTGGGGGAGTGGAAGATAATAAATTTTATGTAAGAAAGACCTGTTAATATGTTGAAAAGGGGCAGGATTTACAAACCCATGGCCAAAGGTCTTTTGAAAGGTATGTATGTGGTCAACCATGTTTACAGTGAAACATGGTTATTTAATTGATCTACTAAGAAACATTTATTTTAAAAATGTTCTATCACCTATGTGTATACATGTTTGATATTAATGCAAAAACATCCCTCACCTTTTTGTTTTATTTCATACCATTTGGTCATAATTGACATCGGGCAATAACCAAAATTTGGCAAGGTGACCTTGCATGCACGATGCCTTTTTCATGCCCTGGTCTTGATGTTTGATTGGATTTATTGGCAAGTTTTCTACCACTACACAAACAATCCTATTTTATTAGACTATGCTGTCTGCCTTCTGTTTGCACAGAAAAAGTTTGTTAAAAAGCTGAGTCCAATGCTGGAAATATCATTCTATTTTACGTTAATCTACTGCCGCAGATTTGGATATATATGATACGTTTCTTGGGTTCAGATATATTAAATAGAAATATTAACTACGAGTACCTCATTGTGATATTCAGTTGATATTATGAGTGTACAGAAAAGGAAGGTATCGGCACATAAAGGATAATCATTCGATTTCAAGACACATGAATTAAACTATTTCTCATCCTACTCTGAACAAACTAATTTCTTTCTTACTTTTCCTTTCCTTTTTTCCAACAGAACTACACGATTATCACGGTGCCTAGAGCGCGGCATGAAAAGCAGGTTAATTACATTCTTCTTGAGCATGAGGTTATTTGTCATGTAGTATTGCACAACATGACGAAGTAAGACACATTTCTTTCCTGAAAGGAGATACCATTAGGAAGAAAATAACTAAAAACATGTCTGTTCTAGCTTTCATCTGGTGCAGTCATGCTTGTACCATCCAGCCCCAAGTCAAAACCTTTTCTGTCAAACCCTCCTCTCATGGAGCGCTGTTTTCTACCTGATATTTTTCCTTAAATGTTCAGGCCATGCATCTTAATCTTTGTCCAGATTGTCACCGTGAAGCAAAAGGTCTCTTTAACTTCCCTTTTATGGATTCAATTCTTGTTTTTTATTTTCTCCACGTTATCTGAGGCATTCTGTATATGTTTTGTAAGTCTACTTCACTGTGGGAGTAAAGGAAAGATGTGATTAGAATGCTTATTTGTTCAATGCTGCGTATGGAAAGTAGTCATTACACATTAACTCATTTCCAATGAAGGAATAAGTTAGGATGTTTTTCTGAGAACAGTGTGTTGCAATACTGAGTAATGTAAAAGTAAAAAAGAATTATATTAGATAAAAACATCTTATGCTTACGGAAAACAGACTGAAGATTTATAGGAGAAGGAAAAGGATGGCTACGCCCAAATTAACTCAGTGCATCTTTATGCCTCTAATGTATATATTATACATCACCGAAAGAAATAAGTCCCTGTATAACCACTATAATCACACTCAGCTTCGCGTCGAAATGTATAGCCAAGGTTCAACAGGGGCGGATACAAGACTTCCATAGAGGGGGATCAGTGTATAGGCTAAGCACTGAAAAGGCAACATCTTCTCTCTTTTCGTATTTTAAGGGACCACAAAAAAAGGGGAGAGAGTCAGGACCCTTGGACACCCCCTTCCCTCCCCCGTTCGACACATATATATATGTATGTGTGTGTGTGTGTGTGTGTGTGTGTGTGTGTGTGTGTGTGTGTGTGTGTGTGTCTGTGTGTGTGTGTGTGTGTGTGTGTGTGTGTGTGTGTGTGTGTGTGTGTGTGTGTGTATTCAAAGACGACTCGATGTACATTTCAAAAAGGTGGTTTGGAGAATGTGAACCAACTAGTATTGTCAATAGTGAAGTACGATGTTAGACTTTTCATCATTTACTATAACCTAAGGCATATTACCATGGATATGTTACACCTTTTTCAAACAAGTGTAAATTCAGTAAGTAGGTGTTGCCCAAGCAAATGGCCATAAATGGATGTACAGGGGAGGAATTTATCCTTGGGGCGTCAATCCTTCAAACCGCTACTTTAGAATGCGACCCAACCTGGGTTCTTCTCAGTCCCTCCCATTCAGAGAAAAATGCCTCAAACCAGTGCTTCAGTGCATAAAACCGTACATACACTTTACGATACCGCTACACTGTGCCATTTGTAAAACAATAGTGCTTAACTTTCCACAGAGGATATCCTAAATCTATTGCCGTTTTAGCAAAGACGATAATGACATTGATAGGTTGGAAACACTGGTTTACGAGTCAGACCTATGGAAAATATGCAATAATTTCAAAACATTGTTGAAACAACATTAAACTTCACTCACGTAGAAAACATAGTCAAATTTTAGTTTTGGAGCAGATCAAAAAAGTTAACCATTCTTCTGATATTAGTGTAATTCTGCTTTGGCGCTGTTTCAGATCATGTAGCTACTATCCTAAGATACCGGTGAGATACATACTATCCTTTCATAATGGGCATCAGACATATCATGATCATGATAATATGACAGAATATTTGTCCATACCACTTTCATCCATTAGCTTTTTGTGGTGTCACGTTACCCACACCCCGTACCCTGTGGACATACCCTCAGTATAATGGGGTTTTAAGCCCCATACCCACTAGGCGATTTTACCATTGCCCGGCGATGGCACGTACATCAAATTCCCTGCACAATCGCAGGGCGATCACAATCGCTGTGTGATTCTCCATGGGTATGATGCACATTCTTGGTGACAGGCGACGGGACCAGCAGGAAATTATTCAGTGGGGGAAATCGCCGGAAAAATATCAAACTTGATATCAAGCCTGATATGAGAGTCGCTGAGTGAAGACAACGCAAATTCTCCCAGTCGCCCATCGCCCAGCGATGGTAAAATTGCCTAGTGGGTATAGGGCTTTACACTATGCGATACGAGCTGCGAAGTCGAAGATATAAGACACAGAAATTTTGGTTATACATAATGTGAAATATTCAAAATAGCCAATTTCATACAATTATATGGCTGCTGTATGTGAATTTTCTGTGAAATCGCCATATCACGCCAATATTGCAGCTCAAGTCACACGGGTGTAAGGGCCATACCCACTAAACGACTTTAGCAGCGACGGGTGACGGCGACCATTAAGCCCCATACCCACTAGACGATTTGAGCCTCGGCGATTGTATTTCCCCCTGATCGCCCGTCAGTATGGTGTATTGGAATATACATGTTTGATTTGAGTCGCTGAGAAAATCGCCGGGAAAATCGCCCAGCGATTTTATCAAACCTGGTCATTTCAATGTACCATACTGACGGGCGACGAGGCCCCAATCGCCTAGTGGGTATGGGGCTTTACAGTTGGTGCTAAAATCGGCCTATTCTTAGGATTGCATGTAGGTATATCATACTGTTGTTCATACTGAAATGTGTGTGTTTGATATGAATCGGCACTAAAATCAGGCAATTCTACCCTTAGAATAGGTCGATTTTAGCGCCAATTAGTCGGCTGATTGTGTAAAAGTCGCCTAGTAGGTATGGGGTTTCCAATCCCCTGTAGGGTGGAGAGATGGGGTAAACAGGCGTTCTGCCCCCATACAGGTAATACTCAGGTAGACCCATTGTCTGACAAGGATACAGGTGAACAGGCCCCCCGATCATGACACCCAGACATAACTTACCAACTACCTGGGGCTCTGGCTGCTATGATCCATTAAGCTCCATAGTCAGCCGACTGGTCGGCACCAAAGTTGGCCAATTCTACTAGGATTTCTTATTTTTATCCCCTCTAAGGTGAAACCGTAATAGATTTTAAAGGAATTTCTCCTTTTAATCTCTTTTACCAACCCCTGACCCCCAGGGGATGGTGAGACAACCCAGTAGCCAGGAGATACGGTCTCCACAGCAACCCCATTGTTGTCACACATCTCCATGGAGATGATGGCAGATTGACCAATCAGGTGGCTCCCCTTAGGGGGCCCCTCACATTGTGGTATCATCAGCATAGGGAACTAGCCACGTCCTGCTTAACTCTACCGAAATAATCAGCCGATTTGAGCATTTCAATAATGATAAAATAATGATAAATTGGTACGGAAATTTGCTGATTCTTTTGCTAGTAATCGACTGATTTGTGCATCTATCCAGCCTAGTGTACTGTTAATATTGTCATTAAAAACAGTTTTGTTGGCCAGACCTATGGTTCAATTCGTCAAAACTCTAAGATTTCCACAAAGCTATTTTCTTTTTAATGTGACAAGTTCAATTTTTGCATGGAGAAATTGACAACATGACATGATGATAAATGTTCCCTTTGGAGGAGCTCTGTGTTGGCGTCCCTTAACGCAAGGAGCTGTCAGGCACAAGATGGAAAAAGAAGATTTTACTCAATTATGCAGTTTCTCCATTGGTGCCCACCTTTAAAAACAAGTACCCCCGCCCTCTCTAGGCTTTGGTCCAATACTAGAATCTGTTCAAACAAGGTCCAAGAGGTAGCAGTGAATGCACATTATGAAGAAAAACTATCAGTAAAGTTTTTCTCCAGGGGACATGTCTACTGGATCTGATGGTTCTGTTTTATTGGCTTTTTTAGGTGTGAATATTAGTGCGAAAAGGTCAGCATATTTTTATACATCTGATATTTAAACTAGCATGTTATGTAACTATGTTTGCTTACAAGAAAAACACGAGATTTGACAAACTTTTGCAAATTTGGGGCTTATCAACATATACTTTGATAGGAAATGGTAAAAGTTTACATTGCCCCTTTCCCTGTATCAGTAGGATGAGTTATCCATAATGATGATTATTATCCTGCATAGCAAGGTCTTATCAAGTATATTTATCCTGACATATAGGACTTATACATGAATATCCAGCAGCTACCTGAAAAGAACATTCCAAAATAAATATAGTATGATCACAGAATCTTTATATTATATCACAGAACCTTTTAATTATATATTCATCCTGAATGCTAAATAAAATGTGGGAAACATGAAAAATTGATTCAATACAGGTTCCGATCTGGGTTCCCGTTCGCACTTCAAGCAGTGGCTCATAGCAGAGCCGCAGGTAATACAGTCTTAAGAGGGGCCAAGGGGAGAAGGTATTGTACCATGAGAGCCCTCCACAGTGTCAACTTCTAGTCCACCCCCTACCCCACTCCCTCCGTCTATATCAAACCTTTTTTCAGCTCACCACAGTCCTGCGGTCTATACTTCTTCCTTCCCCTGCCCCAGTTTCTTATTGATTTAATCACCAAGAAAAGGATCTTTTTCCATTAAATTTTTGTTCCACTCTGTCTGTTCTCTGGGTAAATGCAGACGGGGGCTAGACGGCTGGGTGTACTGCTGTTTTATTGCGGTTTTGGTTACGACATTCTTGCGGTTGTCTCAGGTAAAAGGAGCAGTTTTGTAGTTCTGCTTTTCCGCCTGGAGGTGGCGCCACTGTTACCTGGTAGGGTAAAGAGGCATCACACTTACAGTCAGAAGGCTTATGATAGCCTTCATCATACACTGGCGAATCCAGGATTTTGAAAAAAAAAGGCAGGGGGGGGGGGGACCCTATTGGAAAAAATGCTCTTTGATTACCTATTGGCCTAATTTTACATTAAGAAAGCGCAAAATGTTCCGGAAAAGGGGAGGGGGGCGTGCCATCCCCCCACAACCTCCCTCTGGATTCCCCCATGTCATAAGCCTTGGGAGAGTTTCAACATTTCTACTAACAGTCCCAATTTACCCTTATGACAGTCATGATAAACAATTCGAGCAACACTTGAAGGTTTTAAATGATATTTTCGTGAGTTCTTCCTCCCTTTGCTTCTAATGATAACATATATAACCATTGTTACAAGGGAACCTACCACGATGTGTAACTTTCACTTAATGTAGGCCAGAAGATCTAGAAGTGTTTGGAACGTCACATGACTTGATGTGCAAGGTGTAAGGCCGGGCTATAGGCTTATAAGAAACCAATCCCAATACGGTTTCACTTCTGTTTTCTCAGTGGCCTGCAGTTCTTGTGACTGCTTAGTTTTTGGCCTGAACCTAAAGCTGGTATTCCAAATACTGCGCTGTTTCCTTTTGATAATGGGACAACATAGTTACTATTACATTGCTGTTACGCAAAAGTCTATTAGTATAGGCAGGGATATAGATTATATCCCAGGAATACGGAGTGCAGCAATATATATATATATATATATATATATATATATATATATATATATTCGACCAATAGATAATATTCATAATTACATTACTCAATTTTTCTGTCAAACAGAGACAACCTGGACAGCAGATATGTACTATGAACATTTTCGAATGGGTGTGGAAAAAGTGAGGTACATCTTCTAAGGGTAATTCCGGTACAATGCAATTAGGAGGCCCATAAAATATCATAAGTTCATGGCAAGGTCACGCTCAAGGTCACGGGTCAATACCTTTCTCCCTTCCTCCCTCCGATAAGCTACCAAGTTACACAAACACACAGGGTCCACATAAATATACAGTAGATACATACACACACGCATACAAACTCACACATGTGTGTATGTATATATATATATATATATATATATATATATATATATATATATATATATACTTACATCCGAACATACCTATATAACCCAAGAACCCAAGATTTCATTAATCATGTTAATATCGATAGATGTAGATATGTATATATAGTCACATACACACATACAGTTTTATTTTGTTACAAAATTGCATAATTCTGTTATTGATAAAGTATTCTTTGCTTTCTTTTGGAGGATCTTATGACAAAACAACATAATATGTACACACACACACACACACACACACACACACACACACACACACACACACACACACAGATCTCTGATTTGTAAAACTTTGGTGCCCAATGTGTCCCTATTCACCGGCACAACCAGACCGTGCGATAATAAATCGACTCTATTGTTAAAGGACACTAATAGTATATTAGTAATATACATCTGTCAGTATAATGTCTTGAAATAGGTTATTTATATAGGCGGGAGTTTTCTTCATTAGGTCTAAAGAGGTAAAAAGTATGGGAATCAGGCATGTTATATGTATACTCGATTGAACATATGTACAATATATATATATATATATATATATATATATCTTGCATGGTGATTGGAAATGAGGTCATCTACATTTAGCCGTATAGGCTCGCAGTGAGGCGTTGCGAGTGCTATTCATCATTGAACTGGGCAGGGGGAGTGGGAGAACGGGTTAGGGCCTTTGCCCTTCTTTGTACGTCAGTTTCCATAAGGTCATAGGGGCGCTAGCCTCAGAAGGTCACATGACCTCAACAGTCCAGGTCGAAATCTTCCCTCGGGTTACAATAACATCGGATCAATAGATCTTTCCTTATTTATAGAAAGTCTTCAATCTATATGGGTTTCTTTGTGTGTATATATTTGCAAGGCACAGGTGTCAATATAAATGATAATGTTCTTTATTTGTGAGGCTCTGTATAACTGTTGACAAGTGCACAGATGGAAAGGACATCATGAAATATGGCCAGTATTTGTCACAAACACAATCACAGGAACCATGGGTAAAAAGGAATGATCACAAGGGATTCTCCTTGAAAACTGAGTGATGGTAAATTCAATTTCTTGAGTAGCCATTAGGAAAAGTCCCTCTCAGTCGCATAAGAGGCCTACTTGTAAGATTTGCCCAAACAGTTCATTTAGTAGTATTGTAACATTAAAGAAGGTCTTTGTTTTGGTTATGCTCAACATCACTCATTTCCTGAAGTACTCTATTTTGATCTATGACCTTGTGTTGACATGTAATTGTTCCATTAATTCAGTAATTGACCTACTAGCAACACAACATGAGCCTTTGATCATTTTGATGCAGCATAGCTGAAATCCTCCTTGAGGATGCCTGAAGATATTGAATAAAATGCCTTTAAAGGAATACTTGACATCTTATTAGTTCACAGAAGTTTAACTTCATCGTATATAAATGATGGATGACCTTTTTTGTTCATGCCATGAATAGACTGATCTATTTCGGAATCTTAACCTCCTCATAACAAGGTATCTTTTACTTATCTTCTTCCCTTCCCCCTCATCCCTTTCCTCACTCATTTTCGGTAGTTCAAAGAGACCCATTGCCCTAGTTGTGGCGGTGTAAGGGTGACCTCGCCCCATTTAATGCCCCATAGACTAATAAATCTGTCGTCCAACACCCTTTCAACCCCCCGATGTAGGAGAGTTGGGGATCAAAGGTATACTAAAGACATACATACCAGGGGTTAGGCGACCCAGAATGTTGCTGCTCCATACCATTACGAAGACACTGTTGCTGAACATTTCATGATAATATTATAATAGATGATGATTTTGCAGCTGATTTTGTCATGTCATTTTTCACTGCTGTTGAGGGTTGTTTTATTTCATGAACGTAGAAAATTAATGATTATATGAGAATCATTCAAAATATCCACATAACCTTAATAAAACTACCAGTTTTCTAAAAGTGTAAACAGCATCTAACTTAGTGTAATTCAACTTAACTTACGAACCAAAAATACTGTTTATCCTAATTGTCTTGAAATACTTTACATCGATATTGATAGAGTTTATCTTTTCCTTGCAGCTGCCAATGACGCCATGTCGCATCACAATGCACTAAGAAGATACTTTGGTTTGACCACGAGTCGTATGGTGCTGAGAGAAAATCCACTGTCACTTTCCCCACGGACACATACCCCCAGACGTATACCCCCTAGGTCCCTTACACCCAGACACATACCCCCCAGACGTAAACCCCTTAGGTCCCTTACAGCCTGGGCACATACCCCCAAACATACCCCTAGGTCACTTAAACACTGGACACATACCTTTAGACATATACACCCTAGGACACCTATACCCTGGACACATACCCCAAGACATATACCCCTAGGTCACTTAAACACTGGACACATACCCCTAGACATATACACCCTAGGACACTTACATCCTGGACACATACCCCCAGACATATACCCCTAGGTAAATTACACACTGGGCACATACCCCCAGACACACACCACCTAGGACACTTAGAACCCTGGACACATACCCCCGGACACATACCCCCAGGTCACTTACACCCTGGGCACACATCCCTAGACATATACCCCCTAGGACACTTATGCCCTGGACACATACCCCCAGACATATACCCCCTAGGTAAATTACACATTGGGCACATACCCCCAGACACACACCACCTAGGACACTTAGAACTCTGGACACATGCCCCAAGACATATACCTCCTAGGACACTTATATCCTGGGCACATAACCCCAGACACATACCTCCTAGGACACTTACATCCTGGGCACATAACCCCAGACACATACCCCCTAGGTAAATTACACACTGGGCACATACCCCCAGACACACACCACCTAGGACACTTAGAACTCTGGACACATACCCCCAGACCACGACATATACCTCCTAGGACACTTAAGCTAATGATCCACGTTGCGACATTTTGCTAACTGACACAAAAGATAGCAGCAAACCGATTTTTGGAATGACGGATTTTTGTCAGTCCTGAATCGGTTTGGTGATTAAACTTGCTGGTCATGAAATCGGTCCAGAATCGGTCCAGAATCGGTCCTACACCCATGATCCACAATGAAGATGAAAACTGATTAATTTCTTGTATTCTGGACCACAAATTGATAGGAAAACAGTGAGAAAAAAAATCGGTTGATAAAGATATCAACATTTTGGAAATATTTTAATATTTCATGTCTAAATACTGTCAGTATGACAAGAAATATATATTATTTAATCTGTTTGATTAATAATAAGTAATTTAGTAAAATACTTGTTGAAAAGCATTAAAAATATATCATGTAAAAGAGAAATAATTTTTATATCCTTTGTTAATGTTATCATTCTATTATTACCAAAAATAAATGAAATAATACTGAAAATACTTAGACATAATAAAATCGGTCCAAAATCGGTCCATATCGGTCCAGAATCGGTCCAAAATTATTAAACAGGTTTAATAATTTTGTCGGACCATGTGTCGGTTCGAAATTGGTTCGAAAAAATCGGTTGATATGATCAATGTTGCGATATTTTCCAAAGTGGACCGATTCTGGACCGATTCTGGACCGATTCTGGACCGATTCTGGACCGATTCTGGACCGATTCTGGACCGATTCTGGACCGATTCTGGACCGATTCTGGACCGATTCTGGACCGATTCTGGACCGATTCTGGACCGATTCTGGACCGATTCTGGACCGATTCTGGACCGATTCTGGACCGATTCTGGACCGATTCTGGACCGATTCTGGACCGATTCTGGACCGATTCTGGACCGATTCTGGACCGATTCTGGACCGATTCTGGACATAGAAAATATTTTGAAAATCGGTCCAATATCGGTCCAATTTTGTCGCAACGTGGATCACCAGCTTTACATCCTGAGCACATACCCCTAGAAATATACCCCCTAGGACCCTTACATTTCTACTAAGGAAAGGCACTCTGGCACACCTTTACAAAAGTATGTCTAAACGGAACACCTGCTTACAAAGACTTGGAAGCTGCTACCACTCTACGGACCCAAGAGGGGTCTAAGAACTTATAAAATCCTATAGATGAGTCATGAAGATGTTTCAGTAGGTCCATAAAATGGACAGAAGTTGACTCAGGAGCTGGACTTAAAATACCATAGAATATTTACTACTTTACAGACTATAAGGCTGTGAAAGTGACCTCAGTAAAGGATTGGTCTCTAAAGAAAAGTTTCTTGGCTATGAATATGTATGCAACCATACCGACCAAAGTACATGATATAAACTCTTAATTTTATGTAAGCATCCTGACACAAGTCTACAAAGGACAAAAGCTAAATTTCTGAGCTTTTAATGCTCAGTCTACCTTACATCACGATTACATTGACTTTGTTTATTAAAATCTGTTATTATCTAAACCTTGAATACAGTCAATTGGATGAAATTGTGTGAAAAATAAAAAATGAAGAAATTTCAAGTTAATCTTCTAAGCATGCTTGGTACAATCGCCAACGTTAAATAGTAAGCCCTATACATGCTAGGTGAATGCTTATCCATTGGTATTCAATATATTTAATATGTTTCATGAGTTGTGGATGAGTATATAATTGATATTTAGGCATGTCTTTCAGGGAGGTCCATACTTGGTAAGCCCGGCAAACATGTGGGAAACACAAGAAATAGCATCCATAGAATGCCATTTATATCTTCTCTTTTTTAGACTAACCTGTTTAAACGTGTTTCTTTGTTTGTGTTTCGTTTCTAAGATTCTCTTTGTTTATATCCAAAGACAATAATTTGTCATGGTTGCTTAATCTTGATTGCCATTTTTTGTCAAACCAATGACCAAAATACACTAACAATTACACCGTGAACACCAACTTCCAAATGACACGAATGTGTATATTCTTATTTGATATCTATTTCATAATGAGATAGGTATAATACGATTCCAAAATTGGAAACTCAATCTCCTGGTTTATATTAAAATCCTACTTATTTTTGATTATTAAAACCCCCCTTCTTCCCCTGCCAGGGAAACTCATTCACTAGGAACTGGCAAAAGTCCCAGGTGTTTTTGACTTGAAGGTCAGTGGGTCAAATAACATTGGATAGTCTGTGTGTACTTACCAAAAGATACAAAAGAACAGAGTGGATGTTGCCAATTGGATTCCATGTCAACATACTATTCTTTGGTACAGAGCCAGACCCCTAAGCTGATTGCTATCTGAAAAATACCAAGACATTTTAAAAGTTCACATTTTTGTCAATGCTCCATGTAAGTGAATTCATCCACAATTTTCTTTGAGAGAGAACACGATAATACATTACCTTCATCTTAGGATGCCCGATTTACTCACGCTACTACTTTGTTCTTTATATGAAACAACAACCTTAAAGCAAACCAAATGCAATGTTCTGTTAACATTTGTCGAAATTTTGCCAACTCAAACAATCAAATAGTTACATTCTATAAGTTTAACTTCAGTTATTGGTATAGTATGAACCATGGAAATTAACTTTAACTTCACTTGAATGCCAGAAAACCTATGACAATTCTGTAAACAAACCTATTTTAGTGGTCACCACAAGGGAACAGGGACAAGTGTGAATCTATTTTATGAAGATTTAGTTATTTTTGTATGGTTCATATTTTACTATGGACTTACGTTATGGCCATAGAACCTAATTCAATAGTTAACCCTTTAGACCCCACAGATTGCATTCATGAATTGCTTGATTTCCCCAGGACTTCTTATGATTTCCCTCTGGAATTCCCTAAATTTGAATAAGCTTTTAAACGATAAAATGGCCAATTTTGTATGTTGAATGCTTATTATAGTGTTCTCTGTGGAAAAATGATTAAAAAAATTCCCGTTTTTCCAGATAGGGGAGTACCCCCTGGATCAGCTATGACAGGATTGGGGGCTAAGGGTTGATAGAATTTGCACAGTTTTGAACTTGCTATTGGCTCCCTTTAAGGCAGGTCACGTCTTACTAGTGCAGCTCCTTGTCTTTGTGTTTTCTTAAGGACTTGTTAATGATTTTACCACAGCTATTAAGGTTATTAATATCAAAGTTTGAAGTCACAGCCTGTAGGGTGTCGGGATATAATCGTCAGGTTCTTTAGAGTGATTAGATGCAGTGTTGAATTTCTCCCTTGCTTCAGATTTGAAACGTTGAGCTTCACCTGTAAGGTGTGAATCTTCCTTTAAACTGCTTCATACTTTATGTTTTTCTAAACAAGATTTTGATAGAGGAAGGAAAATGTGATAATTTAGGATAAATCCTCCCATATCTTACAGAATACGGCTGAACATTCAAACCCAAACTGTTGTTAAAGAAAGAAGTTATTCATATGAAATTGAATAAACCATTGAGATTTTTAAGCCGAGCTGTTGAAACATATCCAAATAAGGACCATCTAACGCCTTAGTATCAAAATAAGAACATTGTTGAATAGGTGAGTAGGGCATTTGTCCAAAGGTTGGCAGAGGTTAAGATATACATAGAATATAATCCTAGAACGACCCCAACTTTCGGCGGTTAAGGCAGGGAATCTGAATTTAATGCCTCTTTATCTTACAAACCGATGTAAGGACTGTTTATGAAAGGCATACTATATATAAATCGCCTGATACACTGAAAAAAGTGAAAAGTTAGAAACTTAGTCAAAACTGGCTTTTGCCATCGAAAATATGGGTTGGTCACTGAGAGTCTAACTTTCTAACCTTCTCCATATAGATTTTATCTATAATAATACTAACCCCTTAGTCACATTGACTAACTTTCTAACCATAAAATTAGCCAATAATTAAATCAACATAATTATCACCAGAGGGCATCTTTAAACATAATTACAATATAATACCTTATCATTATGTGATAAATTAAATTTGATGAAACCCTTAGTCAAATTGACTAACCTGCTTACCAGAGGTTTGACAGACAATTATTGGGTTTATTACTCACCATATCTTCATAGTTTCTACATCAAACCTGGTCAAGATTAAATTTCTACTCCATAAATATTTAGGATTATACTTGATCTGCAATAATTGGATTGTAAGGCATATTGAATATCACAGGGAGATACCCGTAATATGGCTCTAGGACCTATGTGAAAGAATAAAATCGGAAGTATTCCTTGAAACAATTAATAAATAAAAGACAAAATCGGGCTGTTTGAAATAATTATAATGCACCATATGCACATACCTATACTCATTCTTATTCATCTGACTATAAGTTTTTCTATGCATTACAATTGTTATTTCCCTGTCAATAGCTGTCAGACTGACCAGACCACACTTCATCCAAAGTTTCCCTGTTGATAGACAATTATCTAGAACTATATAATGTTTGCATGTTATATGTCAACCGATTTGTTATACACTATTTTGAAAAAAAATGGCAAAGTCCCTTTAATTTTTTTTTGTAAATCAATTAGGCCTATTATATTAATAACTGTATTTCAGAATGATCAAATATAAGAACCTACGCCTGTATTGGGGGTATGGACCCTTAAAATCGACAGGGCGACAGAGGCATTTCTTAAATTCGACATGGGACAGGGGCTTTAAAATGATAGTGACAGGTGACATCCTTATTTCTTAAATTCGACATGGGACATAGGTCTAAACTGAGATATAGTGACAGATGACATGGGCATTTTTAAATTCGACACAAGATATGGGACCCCCCCCCACCATCTACACCCCCTGTATTTATCAAATAGAAACATTCATAAAACACAATTTAAATGTACTTGTAGTTTTTGGAGCATTATTTTCATCTTTCAGAATTCCAAAATGTTAAAACTTTACGTATTTCACAAATCATTATGTCTTCAATCTGAATCGCCACTTATGGTCAGAATCAGTAGTGTAGTGGTTAACCTGCTCGCTTGCAAACTGTCACAACGTGGGTTCGAATCCCTTCTGTCCTCTGGACCTTTTTCGTTCATTTATGACTAACCTTTTGGTTCAGGGGTAGTCATTTTGCCTATGCCTTAGTCAAAAAAAGGTTAGAAAGTTCGGACAAAAATGCACCATCAAAAGTCCGAAGGTTTTGGCTAAAGGTTCGGACTTCTGACTAACTTTCTAAGGCCCACTTTTTTCAGTGTAGGTCGGACTTGGGCATTTCCTGGTTCAGTAGACATTCTTTCGACTTGTTCAGATCTAAAATAATTCATGTATACACAAAACTGGATGGTGGTTGGTTCCCGCTTTCTAATTTACATAACTAATAATGCATTTACCTACTGGATAATCACCCCCTAGAACCCATATCCCCACAATACCCACCAGACACCTTAATGTTGATCCTAACCCAACCCCTACCTTTACCCTATCCCTACTTTTAGCCATATCCCTTACTTAACACTTACCCTAAAGTCCTGTTTCCACCAGCCGATTTTACTACCGATTTGTTGGTAATTCATTACTTTTAACTGGTAATGTGGCAAAGGATTTTATATCTTAAATACAATCTGAAAGAGAATTGAAAACGCATTCTAATGGTATATAACATGTTCATAATTAAACAATATTCCCACTGCCGATTTCTGAAACCAGTATAAAAATCGGATGGTGGAAACAGAGCTTTATCTGACCTGACCTATACACTACCCTTAACCTAACCTTAACCCTGATCTCCGATCCCTAACCCATCTTTGAGGACAGTCCTAGAGTTGTTTTCTTTGAGGCTAGATATCAAACGGTTACAACCATTACAAAACAGGGCTATAAAAACATGCCTAAAATTTAATATTTTTGAAAAAGTGGATACTGAACTGATGATGAGATATCATACTGAATTGAAATTGTCTCGATTGAGTGATAGACGTAAAATGTTGATGTTACGACGGATGTTCAAGTTGAGTAAATACTTGGAAAATGTTGATGTAGATAGACCAACCGTGACATTAAGAGGGCATGATAAGATCAAATTATTAAAATCATTTACAGACAGTAGAAGGGTATCACAAAGCCCTTACTATCTAGGCTGTAGGCTATGGGATCAACTTGATATGAAATTACAAAAATTGGATTCAATTGAGGAATTTAAGCGTGCATTAAAAACGGTTGATTTTGCCAGTATGAATTATTGATGTGAATGATTATGTAGAGAGTTGTTAATATTTGGTGGGTATGACACACAGACAACCACATTTATTAGTATATTATCAACTTTATTATTATTATTTATCACTATTATTTGTTGCTATCAGGATATGAGGTGATAATACCAAATCGCCCATATTATGTGCTGTGAATAATTGTAAATATAATGTGATCAGACAATGTATTTTGAATGCTATCGGAAGAGCTCTGTATAAGAGAGATAGAATAAAGAATTATAAAAAAAAAATACAAGTATCATAAAATAATTTAGGTATGAAAGTTTATACAATACACAAATAAGTATACGACAAATGTATACGGGGAAAATCAGCATTGTATGGGTGATGTAATTATATTTCATTTCAAGTAATAACGTTGTCAGGATTTGGCATGAAACCATGTAATCTTCTTGGATTATATCCAGAATGTCTGCACCCTGTTGGTGACCTTTGACCTGACACCTGCCAATCGGAAACGTTCACCTGTAGACATATTTCAATAGAGTGTCGTCCTGCTAGCGGAATAGGCTTGAACAGTCGATTGGGGTATGGATTTCAATAGAAATCGTTGGGTACATGCCTTCTATGGGAAGGTTCACTACGCAGGTTCATGGGAAAGGTGTACAGAATGGTTCTTAAGGGGGCTACTGGGGTAGTTCTTTTGTGTATCTTTAATACAATGGTTGATAATACATCCTACTAAACAGGGACTTTGCATAGACTTTATATTTATTATAGACATTAAAAAAAGTGGTCAAATTTACATGTTTCGGATTACTACATCCTTCACCCACAAGCAAATGCTGAATATAATTTTATACTAAATCAACAGTGTGAATTACCAGTCCTAATTTTAACTTGGTGAGATTTCATCAGTTGAATAGTAACGATTAACAGTGTGAAATCTTTAAAACATAGCCATCACAGTCATAGTAATCAAATTCACCCTACGACAGATGGCTAATTTAAAGTATTTCAACCACCTGTAGGCTAATTTTGACCAATATTGTTTGCTAAATCGCTGGAAAAAACTATACTATAGAAAATCAATGAATCATTTTATATTTCCACTCATAATGAATTATTTCAATACAACTTTGAAAATATGTAATATATACAAATCTAGAAAATAGTGATCTCTCGGTTTTCTTCATGTCAAAATAGAAATAGTGACATGATTAATGAAACTCCCTATGCTAAAGCCTTGTGATTTGTCTACATGTTATCCAGTATGCACCCTGATCAAGGCTGGTCTGAAGGTATGTGGTAGGGTCAATTACCCTGTGATACGAAACTAAAGTTATTATTTATAATTATTTAATTCTTTCATAAAGTTGTTAAAAAATGTAATGGTGTGCAGAGGAACCACTGAGCCTCCCTTGATATAAACAGACTGGTTGGATTTCTGAAGTCCATCCCAGTGCCTATACCTGTTTTCCTGACTCAGGACAGACAGGTATATCTATATACCATCTCATTTGACTTTACAATCAACTTCTAGGAAACTTGGAAGAACCAGTGAGGAGGAGCGGGACACGGGAGTTGGTTTGTCGGTCATGAACGGTGGTTTTTAGTAGACAGATCTAGATCTGTTTTACAAACATTGAAATAAAACCCTGCTTAGTAAGAAATAGCTTGTAGTCAGGGAGGTTCTGGGGATTCATACTAACTGCTCCCTTCTACCCTGGAACTAGCCACTCCTTGGTACATTCTACAACCTTTCCAGCACCACAGGGTTATCAAAGTGCTGGTGTGTGGTACATTGCCCATGGGACATCTCTCATACCTAAAGTTAAGGCAGGGCAAACTTAAAGCCCCATACCCACTGGGCGATTTGGGGCTCGTCGCCCGTTAGTATGCTACATTGAAATGGACAGGTTTGATAAAATTGTCAGGCAAATCTCCCCGCAATTTTCCCTGCGATTCAGATCAAACATGCATATTTCAATACACCATACTGACGGGGGATCAGGGGAAAATACGATTGTCCAGGCCCAAATCGCCTAGTGGGTATGGGGATTTACTCTAAAGTGTATTTACCAGATCTATTACATATCATCTATTTATATTACAACTTCCTTTATTATATACACTTTGTGTCTAAATGATAATAATCAAAAGATGAGAGTTTATGGTAATCAATCATACGGAATGTTTATTAGCACTCCCCCTCCCCCTAGTGGTCTACTGGCCTTATCAACGTCATTGGTTCAGATGCCAAAGGTGAGGTGGAGAAGTGCACCCCTGTTGTAGGGACACTCTGGATCCAGCAACAGAACAGGCAACATGTTACTACTAAGCAGCCACAGGCCTAGCTTTTGGCCTATACTCCTGATTCTGTAGAGAAATATATTGAACATCAACTACAATCTCCTGCCTTCATTTTAATCCACAGTACAAAACCTAAGTCCCACACATCTCAGTGACCCCATTGGCAGGTTTCTTCTAAATCATTCGATATTTCATGGATGCAATCATTAAAGATAGAATTGCCAAAACGTGTTCTCGTCGTTATATGACCATAGATGGTGATATAGCATTAAACCCTGTCCTGCTGCTGTGATATTAGATATTCTCCGAGTCCCTGTGGTCAGCGACAGGATTATTAAAGGCCTAGTGCCATCAGCTGTTGTATGCAGTCCCCTGCCTATGGGACACTGCATATAAAAGAACACCTGACTCGGTAAAAGTGTAGGGGTATGGTCTCCACCTCCTCATATAGATTCGATCACCCAAGAGCAAGGGTGATATATCCCAGTGCTCCAGAACCACTGAGTCTTGTGGTTCAAACTAACAAACAGTTATTTTTAGTTCGCCTATCCACAAAGAATGGATTCTTCGTAGCTAGAATAGCTATATAAACATTGTTGTTTTTGCAGTTGATAAAACTTAGATTTAAACAACTATAACACTTGACAAAACACGCAACATACATACCTCAGACGGTGCTATTAAAAGTATTTATCTTACAAAAGTGGCATTCTTCATTTTAGTCAGATATATAGGAAAGAGGAGAAAATGACGGTGTCAGTGTGAAGTGTCACTAATGTTGATCTTCTACAACCGACGACAGTTCATTTTTTACTCTAAACAGGCTCGAGTGTTAAGAATATGAACCTGTTATGGTGAGTCCTGAACGCAGGGAGAATTCATAATGACACTTAAAAGTATACCGCCAAGGGGTAAGAACCTTTGCAATCTCACTTCAATCAGAGAGTGCTGATATATCTAAAGAGGTATTGGTGGGATTTATCTTAATACTCTTTTACAAAGTTTAAAAAGAATACGGAAAGTGCTTATCCGATCGATATAAATAAACTTCGTGACCATAGATTTAATGATTATGTATTCATCTAGATTCACTTATACATTCTTGTGATAAAAACCTTTTACTTCAGTTCTAGCCTGAAGGCAGGCACCCTGTGCAGTGGCAACTGCTGGACAAACATATCGTCTACATAATGACCCCGTGGAAGATGTTGTGTTCCATGGGACAACTAAAACATCATACCCACTAGTCGAATTTGACCAGAGTCGGCCGACTCATTGGTGCTAAAATCGGCCAACTCTACTTGAAAAGCTAGAAGAGTCAGCCGATTTCAGTGCCAACTCATATCAAACATGTATATTTCAATATAACATACTGACTGGTAATTTGAATCAGTGCAAAAATCGGCCGATTCTATGAGAACGATCAGCTAATTCTAGGTTCTATTAGTCAACTAGGTCAACTCTTCCTCAGAACAACTACCCTGTAGGCTACTACCCTTTAGGACAACGACCACTTAGGGCATGTACTCCGTAAGACAATTACTGTCACAAGACAATATCTCCCATAAACAGGATAACTACCTCTAAAAGGAGTTGTTCCCTAGTAGGGAAGACTGCTCATCCTATAGGTCAACTGCCCATATAGGACATTCAATTAGTCCATCAGCAAGTCAACTACCCCTTTGAGAGGTAGTTATTCTATTTATGGAGGTAATTGTCTTGTGACAGTGATTTTCTTAAGGGGAAGTTGTCCTAGCTATTGGGTAAATTCTCCTATGGGGGAATTGTTCTAAAAGGTAGTTGTCCTCAGGGACAAATGTCCTATATCCTATAGTGTCAGGTGTCTTAAGCCCCATTCCCACTAGGTGACTTTTACATAGTCGGCTGATGAGTCAGCGGTAAAAGACTACTATGATCACCTCTATGTATATCGTATTGAAATGTGTGTGTTTGATATGAGTCGGCACTAAAGTCTGCTGATTCTAGCCTTAGAGGGATCTTAGAATCAGCCGACTTTAAGGCCAATCTGTCGGCCGACTCAGGCAAAATCGCCTTGTGGGTATGGCCATTTAGGGTGCCTAGAGGATAGTTGTTCCTAGGTTATTTGTCTCATAGTAGTTGACCTATGGGTTGTTTTGTAATGGGTTGGTTGTCCTGGAACCGTTATAACCCTGATAACAGTTACAAAATGGCACAAAAGGTGTGATGTAATATGGTACCAAGGTGCCACACTTTCACCAGTAATGTCATGCAAGATACAAGTGAGATAACGTGACAATGAAGGATCAGGTAATGTACAGCGGTAGGCTTTACAGTGTGACACTGCAGACAAACACTGCAGGCTAAATGATGCACGTTTTTAATCTTTGGGGCCGGCCAGCACACAAATAGTCGACGTCTTGTGCCACTGGGGTAGACCCAGGGGGGCACTTAGTCTAGAAATTGGTACTAACTGTGGTCAGACCATCAAGGGGCTGTAGCTGTCAATCGCCAGTTTGGCTAAAAAAAAAAAAAAAAAAGGGGGGGGGGGGGGGAGGGGCTGTCAATGAGGTACGCTGAAAAGGGGGGGGTCAGAGTATTCCAGTTTTTCTGGGGGCTGTAGTTTGTCAGTTGGTACCTACCATCTGCTGATATACTCCCAAACAAGAACATGACATTTTCATAACATTGCAGCTATGTTCTTTTAAGTTCCGCTTTGGTTCTTGTTACGTTATTTTGATGGCACCCAAAAACGTCTTTAGAACCTAATGTTGTGATGTTGCACTGTGAGGTCATTATGACATTTTTGTTACGTTATTTAGCATTATAATAGCATTATTATAACATTCCTTATTAAGGTCCCAACTTCATTAAAAGATGACATTATAATAACATTCTTTTTTAGTAAGTCTCAACTGTACCGAAAATAACGTCACTGTGACATGGAAACTGAGCAGGTTAAAGACTAACCAAAAAGGTATGGTAGCAGAATGTGCTTGTTGCGTCACTGCTTGCTTGGGTATACACATACTGAGTGCCCCCCCCCCCCCCGGGGTAGGGGGTAGACGTGAAACGACGGCCGCAGCACGTCCCTCACTCCCACGTGGGTGGCGCTTGTTGACAGCAGGGAACGAGGTAAACAAGGAGGAACAAGGTAAAGGGGACAGTCCCGTCATTCTCTGACCCTCAGGGGTCACGACACTAAATCCCAAACTAGGCTCACTCTTGCGTCATGTGTTGACATGCATACTGCGGATGCTTTATGGATTATCATTGCTGTGTTTTTGTGCAATAAAGAGAATACATGTCACTATGCTCTAGGCCCTTTCATGACGCTAGTTTTCGTGTATGATTACATTATACATGCACACCTTTTAGAGACAGAGTGAATATCATGTAGGTTTAGAGATTCACTAGAATGCAGGGAAGTGAGTCACATTGAGTTTGTTTCATCCAAGGAATATGAGACCCTCTGACATGACTACGAATAGGACTATAGGAAAACATACAGAGGGTGACAGTACAACCCTGAATTCAAAAAATTATTGCCCTAGGCCCTTAGGCTGAGGGCTGTAATTTTTGTGACATCCCACCAAGTATACAGGGTTGTACTGTCAACCGAGGGTAGTTTTCCTTATATTATTATATACCGTATTTTGTAAGTTATGAGGAAAATAGAAAGGAAATCACCAGTGGAGCAAAGTGAGCAGTATCTCAGTGATTACGCAAACACTTTGACTGGTCTCAAGCAGTTTACACTTATATTAATTATTTTATCTTAATCATAGGATTCTGTCACAATCTCAATTCAACCAGAGTCCCTTATTTTACCTGACATTAAGAAAATAATCATGCAAATCCATTCAGAATTCACAAAATAAGGAGAAAAACATTTTACACAGAAAAGCAATGTGGAGAGTATTATATAATATGTGTTTCTGGTGATTTGGGTGTGAAACACTGTCTGAATATTCCTTCCTGCAATCTCCCAAGAGAGGCACAAAATAAGCTCCTTATCATCTGAATATGGTTGTATAGATATATCTTTTGCTAAATCTCAGCACCTCTGAAGGGACAGGGGGAGAATGTCCGGACCGATAGTAACATCTTGACCGGAATCAATTGATGACTAAAGGCGCGTCCCCACATTAACCCCCGGCGATAACCCCAGGTGATTAACGTTGGTTGGCCGGCGATTAAGAAAGAAAGTATGTCGTTGGACGACCAACTAATCGCAGCTGGGGGAAAAAAATTAGTCGCCACATTTGGATGCTCTTTCCTTCAAACTGCCGGCGATTAGGGGAGTCATTGGTCACTGTGCCCGCCAATGAACTGCCCTAATCACCAGCGACTAGAGAAAAATATTAAACATGTCAAATATTTCGCCCAGAAACTACGGCGATGAGTGGTTTAGTCGCCAGAGATGACTGCACCCTTGTATGGTAAGTCGTCGGACGACTAAATGGACACCTATCACGTTGGTCGCCGTCAAGTTTATGTAAACTGGTTGCCCTGTGGGGACCAGGCTTCAGTGGTACGTTGATCTCTAGGGGCTATATCATAGTAACTGATATCATGTTGATCTTGATTAATGTTTCATATCCTGAGATCCTATACCTCAGAAAATGTAGAAATGTCTATGCAAAATAACCCGTAAGGGGAACAATTACTATAGTAAATGCTAGTAGATTACTTTTTCTCCTAAAAGCAACTACTAATGATAAAACTCTAATCAAAATTCATCTGATGACCCTGATTAGCTACAAAAATATGACCCCAGATCAGAATGATCTATATTTAATTCAGTAGGACATAGGGCAGAGCAAACATGCCATTAGGAAATTGGTCGATATCCATGTCAGAATTCCTCCTTTGCCGAAATGTATTGCTAAAAAGTGCCAGACATGCATCATGCTGTACCTATGGATATTTCAGAAACGAGAAACTTGGCCAGCAAAAAAGTGGTATCATATAAGTTGACAAGAACTGTCCAGGACCACAGGTCTGTAAGTCTAACACAGGAAAAGTCACTGAGTCAGTGGGCAAACACTCCTCCTGTTTTTATGATTTGATATAAAGGGACACGTGTTCTAGGTGAATATGCATTGTTTAAATCTGTGTTCACAGCAAACAATGAATTCCTGCTTTGAGGAACAAAAACAGAGATGTCTAGTCTGGGAAAGACAATGAAATGAGGTGATTTAAATCCTGTGGTACATTATATACGCTGATATTTCACTTATAAGGAACAATGACATTAGATATCGCATTGAATTGCAAACCTACCCAACAACTACAATGCAAATTAAGCCTTTGTTCAAACACAAACGCCGAAGGATATCTTTGTTGGTTTGTTCCTATACTGTAACTCTATTATTTTAATTGTGTAGCATACCATAACCTTTCCCCCCAGTATTAGCTCCTTCTTTTAGTCTAGGAGAGATCACTGTTTCCCTCCTCTTACTTTAGTCTAAGAGGTAGACACTGTTGCAGTTACTAGTATGGTCAGACTGAAACCTAGGACGTGGATCTTTTTATTTGTCTTCATTTCCCATACAACTAGATAATATCTAGACCAGAGGCCCATCATAACCCTTTGCAAAACACCAGCTCCCACTATCTCTATTTTCAAGGACTTTATTTTTTAGTAGTTGGACAGGAATCGTCTTCAATTACATAGCTCTCACACCTGGCTTATAGACATAATTATTAGAATGTAAGAAAATGATAATGTTCCAAAACCGGTCAGGGTACATAATATATAGACAGCACGCCATCGTCATGCTATAGATATATTTGAGAAAAGAGTTCTTAGTACAGACAGAATTGGCCTTTCAAAGAAAACATTGGGTGAATATAATTGATATAGCTGGTTTGCATGTGAAGGTCACATTCATGGACAGCCCTAAAGGTGAAGAGGGTGCGTACACTTTTAAAGGATGGGAGACTCCCATTCGTACCTAGGGGCCCATCATCTTAACAATAAAGAAGAATTTCTAACCATTCCTCTCGTGTTAGTATTTATTATCAAAACTTTCAAATGATTTAACAATAGACCTAATTTCTAAGCATAATTGAAAATGTAATAAACTGAATGGCTCCAAGATATTTTCAACATTATTCATATAAAAAGATGGAACCAGGAATTCTTTAACTATTCTCTTGTGTTAGTGTTTATCATTAACACTCTCATAGGGTTTAATAAGAGACATATATATAAAATGTGAACCCTTCGAGTAGTTACTTTGATAACCAAGCCAATGTGCGATGTAACAGTCATGTTATGCAACCATACTTTTTAGGTTTGTCGGTTACTTTTCGAAATGTCACATAAAGCCCTAATTACACTATGCATCGGGTTAGAGGACGCGTCAGGTCCTGTTGCCCAATGCGTCTGATTGGCATTCAGGCCATATTACACTATGCGTCGGACCAAATGCAAAGAATATTATACTACATGTTTTGGGTCGCGCTGGGTCACGTTTGTCAATTAGTTAGCTTTTTTTACATATTACACCTCGTGTTGGGCAATAAGATTTGCATTTGCTATTCACATTGGCAAAAACGCATTTAAACGGCTCAAACGCATTTCAAAAAAACGCATAGTGTAACATGGCCTTAACTGTTACACTATTTTTCTGGAAGGTTGAGACCTAACCAAAATAGAATGTTATCATAATGTTCTGGTGAGGTTAGGTCAAGATCAAATTAAAATAGAATGTTATCATGACATTCTGATAAGGTGAGGTGTAGACCTCACTTAAATAGAATATTGCTGTGACTTCCTGACCATCATATTAGGTTAGGTGTCAACCTAACGTAAACAGAAGGTAATTGTGACACCCCTATTCAGTGAGGTCTCAACCACACCTAAACAGAATGTCATTGTGAGATCACAATATCAGCCTCATAAATAACATTACAAGAACATTACCAGAAAGCCATAATGTTCTGTCACAAAAGTTGGTTACAGCAACGTAAATGGGAGTCGTAACAAAAATGTCGTTTCAACCTAACTGTGTGACGTAACAAGAATCAACTCAGAACGTTGATGCAACGTTATTAGAACATCATATCCTTAGCTGGGAATGTTCAAGATCTGTCAAAAAAAGAAAAATATAATTACAAAAACCACCTGTCCTACTGGCCTACTGACCTCAAATATCTGGAATGTGCTCCCCCAATACTCCACTCTCTCTCTGTGTTGAGTGGGGTGGGGGGGGGGGGTTCTAATTGGCAGGTGTCTAAAGGATTCCGCACCTGGTCCGATCACACTACCTTGACTAATGTGTGGCAGGTTATGTGGCCAGACAAAGGGACTATCTCACCATGAGGGGTTCAGGCCTACAGATGTCTTAAGCCGCGTCCCCACTTGGGCGACTAGATTTCCTTGGTCGGCGGACTACTAAGGTTGTCAATCGCCCGGCGACCAACTCCACACTGGCGCTGTGATGTCTGGCGACCAAACCACTAGTCGCCCTGGGTTTTGGGCAAAATATTTGACATGTTTAATATTGTTGTATGGCCACGGGCGACTAGTTAGTCGTCGGGCGACATACTAAAGTGTCCTCTCGTCGCCCGGCGACTACCTACAAGAGTGTCCCAACGTGGCGACTAACTTTCATTTTCCACAAGCATCTAATTGGTCGCCCGACGACATACTAATTTCTTAATCGTCGAACGACTAGCGTTAGTAGCCGCCAAAGTGGGGACGCGGCTTAAGGATTGACAACTGCCAACCATGCTCGCTTCACGTTAGGCATGTTCACAAGCCTACACCAAAATGACTATTACACGGCTGGGTTAAGTGCTATATGTAATCTAAGAATTGCCTAAGGAATCAGAATGTCACAATGTGCAGTGTTCCTTTGCTGTGAGTTCTATTGTAAAGCTGCCATTTGAAATCAGATGTCCTTTTCACATTGACAATGGGAGAGGGCCAAAATCAGAAGGAGGTCTGAAAAATCTAAAAGGGTTCCAAGAAAATTTGAGGGGGTTCCAAGAAAATCTGAGGAGTTTCTAGGAAATGAGTGGGGATCTTAGGGAACGTATGTTAGTTGCTGTTATATTGGAGAATGCTTCATGTAGATTTGTGGGGGTCTATAGGTACTGGAAGTTTGGACATTTGCTGCATTTGAACTCTTATGAATTAGACATTTGGAAATTTTCCCCCAAGAATTAGTTTCTTCTTTTGGTCTTGGAGAGGAGGGCTACGGCACTGTTGAAATAGTACCACAGTTATGATGGTTTATAGTAGAAATAATACACCTCAGTGAAATGTTCAGGGAAAAAAGGAAACTCTCAAAACATTTAATCCAGAGGCTCTTGTCTAACGTAATTATGTACGAAATAAAAAGTAGTATAACTAATATATTTTGTATTTTGGTAGACGGTTGCTTTCACCGTATGATCTAAAACTAACCTCCAGGGCTTAAATCATTTATAGGCTGCGCAACTGTCATTAAAAATAAGAGCCCAAGTTCTAAGTGTGGGACTTCACCTATGGCTGTAATTGTTGAAGAAGGAGGATAACAGATTAAAAATTTATAAAAATACATGTTCCGAGCTCTTATCTATTTAGTTCTTTACTTATGATAATGACAATTCACACAAAACAATTCAATATGTAATTCAGAAAGTACTTCTTTTGGTATTGCATGCATGATTGTTCAATACTTCACAAATTTGTTATTTTATGGCGTAAATCTATTATTCCTTTATGATTTTAATGAGGAGAGTTAGTGTACATAAAAGTGGAGAAGGGGATTTCCTGACCTCTTTGCTTCGTTGCACTGGTAGAACCGGTATGTAGCAGGGAGCAGGCTGGTAGCTTTTTATTTCTCCTGTATAATATCTGAAGATATAATGATATGTAATTTTGCAGAGTGATAATCAAAATGTTTATCTCTGGGGCGCTGAGTGACATAACCATTCGGTTACCAAAGTTATGGGAACTTGTCACAATAAATATCTGAACTTGAAAGCCACCATTCGCCACAGGCAGTTTGTCATTGCAGTCTCAGAAATAATTGCCATCTTATTTTTATCTAAGATAATCAATTTTGGAAAATATTTTTGTGGTTTACCACAGACTTACCAAAGTAAAAGATTAATTAATCATTTGTTCAAAATTATCGTTTTTCATGCTTGTGATTATACAGGTGGAAACCCACTCAGTGATGCAACAAAGATTCTGGTCGATTAGGAGATAACCAGCTACCAATAGCTAACATTGTCAGATGTGTGCCAAGTGATTTCTTATTTTTTTCGGTTAAATTGCTGAATGGCAACACAGTTTCTAGTTATCTTTAACCATATCTGGTTGAAACAATCAGAACTAAACAACGTTTTAGTTAAATCACTCGATGGTTTCAACCCTAAAGGGGGGTACCCACCTTGCGATGCGACTAGTATTCTGGTCGAATTAGAGATCACCAGCCACCAAGATCTAACAATGTTAGATAATTTCCACGTGATTCACCATTTTCAACAGGATTTCTGGTCAAATTGCTCAATGGGAACGCTATTTCTGGTCGTTTCCGACCAGTTCTGGTCGTTTTGACCAGAAGAAAGCAATCAGAACTGGTTGAAACTACCAGAATTCTAGTTCAATCGCACAATGGGTTCCCCCTTAAAAGGCACTAGTGGAAGTAACCCTGCATAGACCATGGACATGCCAATGAATGAAAGCATAAGGAAATATTTGAGAACTATAAAGGCGGGTCCCCACGTGGCGACTAAACCACGGCGATTAGTGCATTTCACAAGCGATCAAGGAAGAAAAATTGGTCGCTGGGCGACCAACTAATCGTCGGGGGAGTAAAAAATTAATCTCCACGTTGGGACCGGCGATTAAGTGCACTAATCGGTGGCGACTAGAGGAAAATATTAAACATGTCAAATATTATGCCCTGAAACCACGGCAATTAGTGGTTTGGTCGCCAGACATCATGGCGCCCTTTTAAGGTTAGTCGCCGAAATTCACGTTGGTCGCCGTCAATTTCTTTCAAACTAGTCGCCCTGTGGGGACCAGGCTTTAGTATACTTTAACTTGTCGTGTAGATTGTACCCAGGGAGCAGTCACCTGTCCTTAATGGGTCACAGCCTTGACCTGTGCCTGGATAGGGTTAAGAATGAGAACACGTCAATTCATCTGCCATAGAGACCCATTGGCACGACATCATAAATAACATGGAGCACTGAATGTCTGAGACATGTATACAATGACTGAGAACCATATCTAATTGCAATAAGATTTTACTTCTCTTATACTTTTGGCACCTTTCAATGGATCTTTGTGTGATTCTCTTGCACCAGGCCAATCTGGGGTTTCAAGCAAGCTTCAGTTAGTTCTTTTTGTAATTCAATACAAAGGGAAATGATTTTCACAGGCAAAGAGATTCTCCAACAACCGTAAGCCCCATACCCAGTCGGTCGATGGTTGGTGCTAAAATCGGCCGACACTACTCTAAAGCTAATGATCCACGTTGCGACATTTTCCAAACCGACGAAAATGCAACTAGCAAACCGATTTTAGGACCGACGGTTTTTTGTCGGTTGAGAATCGGTTGGGCTATTAAACTTGTTGGTCCTAAAATCGGTCCAGAATCGGTCCAGAATCGGTTCCCAATCCATGATCCATTGTGACATTGAAAACCGATTATTTCCTTGTATTTTAGACTAGAAATTAATAGGAAAACAATGAAAAAAAATCGGTTGGTTTATTTATCAAAATTTTACAAATATTTTTTCATTTGTATGTACATATATTCAGTACACCCACGTACATTTTCTATTTAGTGTGTACAGATAGAAATAGATGAAAACAATAAATACCCATCGGAAAGCTTAAAAAAATATATCTCATTAAAGCACATGTATTGTAATACATGATAGTGATGTTTGCTATCTTATGGACCATAAAATAATGAAAATATCATGGAAAATGCATGAACTTAAGAAAATCGGTCCACAATCGGTCCACAATCGGTCCTAAAATATTAAACATGATTAATAATTTCGTCGGACCATCGTCGGTTGGAAATCGGCTGGAAATCGTCTGGAATAATTTAGTCTGACTTGTGTCGGTTGGAAATCGGCTGGAAAATATCGGTTGACATGATCCACGTTGCGATATTTTCCAAAGTGAACCGATTTCCAGCCGATTTCCAGCCGATTTCCAGCCGATTTCCAGCCGATTTTGGATCGGTTCACTATCGGTCCATTTTTGTCGCAACGTGGATCACCGCCTTAAGAGTCGGCCGATTTGACCAACGAGCCATATCAAACCTGTACATTTCAATATATCATACAAACAGGGGATTATAAGAGTCGGCCGATTCTCCCAGTTGCCCGTCGCCCGTCGTCGGTAAATTCAAGTAGTGGGTATGGAGCTTAATAGAATATCTTGACATTGTTTACATATTTCTGTGCTTTTATTTACATAGGGTTAGAGGGTTCAAGTTTAAGAAATCTAAGTGTGATACGTTATTATTCATTGTTTTTATAACCTGACGCCATCCCTTATTACTGAATTGTAATTCTTTTTTATTTATTGTTATAATTCGTTTGAACTTTTCGTCTATATTAATAGACCTGCTGCAGTCTACACTGATTGGCTTTACATAGTACATGGGGCAGATGAGCACACTGATAATTGGATGCTTAATCTAGAAAGTCCAATGAAACCAGAACACAGTCATTGATTTTTGGTGCCAATTGCCTTCCTGGATTTCCTCACGTATTGCAACAGGGCCCATATCTTCGTAACTCACTTTTGTGATGTGGCTAATCAGCTGAAATTGACTGGTGTCTGATTCTGTCTGTCAGAAAATGTAAAGGCCCATACCCAGGTAACACACAACGTTCTAAAAACGTTTTATCTCGTTCTAAACTCGTCATAACGTCATATACCAGTTAAGAACGTTCTTTTCACGTCATATATGTGACGTTTTCTACTCAACTGGGAAAGGATGTGTCCAGAATGTTTTAGTATAACATCTTAAGAACAGCTTTGTTATAACGTTTCTAAAACGTCATATATAGGTTTTTATATGACGTTTTATCTACAACCAGTTGAAAACGTTTTAAGGACATCCTTCTTAGGACGTCATATAAACATCAACCTTTTCTATATGAGGTTTTTTCCACAACTAATAAAAAACCTTTTTAGAACATCCTGGTTATAACGTCTTTTTTTAAACTTGTAAAAAACGTTTTTAGAACATCTCAGTAAAGACGTCTTATTGACAATGATTTTGGTAGATTGCAATAGAGGGCAGCACAATAAACCACCAGAGGGCTCCACTGTACTAGATTGACTGATATTGTAAAAACATTTCTCATTTTAGCCATTATTATTTGAAATGTATGATTTTAGATGATCCAATTATTTCTTAGGATATGAGAAAAAGTTAGAAAGTCTAATTCAAGTAAAATATAATATGATAATGTATTCATAATAGTGCAAAATGTGGTGCTACCAGATGTAAACACCTTTCCTGTGTATAATAAGGATACATGGCTTTCAGACAGAATCAATATCCAGTCAAAAGCTCAAAAGCTATACACATTACACATTCTACTTGATAGAATAAGTGTAGCTTGGCCATGAAGTATCATGAGTTGAGGTGTTATGCATTTCAATATTCCTTATGGGATGAAATGAACATAATGCCTGACCCAAACAAAACTGGTTTTAACGTGGTCAGTAAATTGGTTATATGCTGAGAATAAAACTTTCATTTTAGATGAGTTAAAAACATTTGCTATGGGTTGGGAAAAATACGTTTTGAAAATTGGTTATATACTGAGAAAAAAACTTTCATTTCAGATGAGTTAAAAACGTTTCATATGGGCTTAGAAAAAACGTTTTAATAACTGGTTATATGTTGAGAATGAAACTTTCATTTAAGCTGAGTTAAAAACGTTTTCTGAAAAGACATTTCAAAGATGTTATTTAATGACATTTTCAAAACCTCTCCAAAACTGGTTATATGTTGAGAAAAAAACTTTCATTTCGGAAGTTTTCAGGACATGACAGCAGACGTCTTTTGGATGTTCTAAATACGTTTCTGTGTTACCTGGGTACCAACTAAGCAACCTTAGTGGTGACGGTGGTAACTGAATATTAAACTTCCTAAATATTACAGTTGCCCAGCAAAGACAATGATGATTCTCCCAGTTGCCCATCACTGCTAAAGTAACTTAGTGGGTATGGCCCTTAAGGATGTCAATTCAAGATAACACTGAAAAGGGATTGTAAGGTGTAGTTTCATTGATTGACAGACAGAAAAAAAACATAAATGAGACACTAATCAAAATTTACATGATTAGCCTAATCACTGAAATCAGTTACGAAAATATGGCTCCATGTATGATAAACCAATTACATGATCCACTTAGCTAAAACAACCAAATAAACTAACATACACCACTCTGAGACGACAATTCCTTCATTCAGGAGAGACAGGAAATGTTTCCCACTTGACCACAGGGAAACGTGCCAGTCATTGGGACCCATCTATGACTGCCTCTGAAGGCAATTTCCCTGGGTTGCTGCCTTCCCCTTCCTCTCCCCACAGACATGTCTAAAAAGGCTCAGACTACACAGGGCCATCCTTCACGTCTGACAGGTGTATACATGTAAGGTGGGTGTCGTAAAACGCGGCCGGAAGTCGGTAGGAAGCGGGGGAGGCGCGCTCAGAGGCCTACTGTTGTGTGTACACTGTATCGTGTAATAAGCTGGACCTAGGCAGAGAACTTGTCACTATATCAGTAAGAATGGACACTCAAGCCACATTCGCCGTAGGTGTGTTTTCATTGAAAGCTGAAATATAATTACAACCTTTTCGTATTAGAATTATCAGTTTGTGAAAATATTGTTGTGGTTTCCAAGGATTTACATTACTCATTCATGATTGCAGTGAAATATTGCCTACAGCAAATAAAGCTTGAATGAACATATCCATCCTGACGATTCATACCTCAATGATTGTCAGGCTGTCTGCGACTAATTTATCTGCCGTTTCTACAGGCGAATGTACCACTAATTCACATACTCACAAGGCAAATCTGAACCTTCCCAAATTGTTTGCCAATTCAGTGAGAATCCTCATTTGAATCCGCTGACTTGGTGAAAATTGCCTTGTAAGTCTGCTGGTTTTTGTTAACTGATGCATCACCTGACAGTGTGGCCATTATTTATAGTGCGAACCCAGGCAAGCAGTGACGCAACAAGCACGTTCTGCAACCAAACTTTCTTGGTTAGTCTATAACCTGCCCAATTTTCAAGTAACAGTTATGTTATTTTAGGTAAAGCGGAGACTTACTAAAAATGAATGTTATAACATTATATTTGAGTGAAGTTCAGACCTTCCTATTAAAGAACGTTACAAAAATGTCACAATGATGTCACAGTGCAACATCACAATGTTAGGTTCTAAAGACTTTTTTGGGTGCCATCAAAATAATGGAACAAGAACCAAAGCAGAACTAAACGGAACGTTATAATAACATTATAGTAATGTCATATTCTTGCTTGGGAAAGTTCATTGCACCAGAGGCCTACTTCCATATCCCAAAACACCTCTGGCCAGTCTTGACCATACTAACAACTAGAGACTTGATCATATAGCTCAAAAGAGGGAGTATACAGTCTCTATGAAAATAAAGGTCTCTGACTGAGGTATCGGTGCTCCTGTCCCCGTTGCCCTGCCCCTCCCCACCCTTCATTCCACACACGAAAGGGGTTCATAGAGATTCTGGCGGCGTCAGCCGTCGTGATCCAAACTGCAGGAGAAGAAATTGTGTTTTTTTTTTGCTATTCTGCCAATGCATATCTGAGGATATAGCTTTGGCGTTATGAAAGATTAGCATTTAAGCCTAAAGGATAAGCTCTTCTAGAATTCAAATTATGAATTAAAAAGGCTTTATGAACATAGGGTATTGAAGAAGTAGATTCTGATTTCATTGCCTTTGGATTTGAGGAATTGAAGATGCATTTATGAAGAACAATAATGCTTATTGAATTCATATGTCCATTTTTTCACTTTTTAAGGTTTAATGCATTTCAAAAACAGTTTTTCTTTCTCATACAAAAGAGATATCATGAAAAGGTATTGCATCAAATTGCAGTATGCTATCCTTTCATAGTTCAAATGTGAACCAGAAGTCTACGTTAAACTTTGGAGAATTTCGCTTCTCAAACAAAGGTTTACTAACAGTGTTAATTGGGTTGTATTTCCCACTGTATTGAGAACAAAGTATACAAAAAACATGCATATATAGTTTCCATTTGTGTCAATATAATAGTTGACACAATGCATTATATCATATTGCTAAATCTGTGTTCTCATTGTCTCACTATGTGCTCACCATAGCGGCCAATGGAAAAAGCCCTATTAGCAGCTAGCTAAAGGGGGATCCCCTGGGAGCCCAGGGATTCAGGTAGAGATGTAAAGGGCGTGATTCGTCCCTTATATATAGTCCATATTTGGTCACCTTACTGTGGGAATCTTACATGAGGGCTGGGGCAGGGACAGTGAAGGGCTTTTGGACCTCTTCCGGAGACAACAGGCTGCTTCCGGTGTGACCCCTGCCCACGTGGTGGGTCGATGAGACGTGTGTCTGTACTCACAGAAAGGATCTATTGATTTGGAGTGGCCCGGGCCTCGTGTACTTCCCACTGGTTTACATATTGATGTACTTCGCTATGTCATCATACAACATCACAGACAGAAACAAGCTGGTACTGCGTTATAAGGCCTTGTTATGAGGGGGTTACCTGACAGCAAGCTTTGATTATCCCAAGCAAGAATATGACGTTATTATAACATTGCAGCAATGTTCTGTTTAGTTCTGCTTCGGTTCTTGTTACATTATTTTGATGGCACCCAAAAACGTCTTTAGAACATATCGTTACGATGTCACACTGTAATGTTATTATAACATTCTTTTTCAGTAAGTCTCAACTTTATCTGAAATAACGTAACTGTTACATGAAAAAAGGGCAGGTTACAGACTGATCAAAGAAGTACGGTCACAGAACGTGTTTGTTACTTTGCTGCTTGCCTGGGATGTTAGTATGTGTATACATGTATTGTGAAAATGGGGAAAGATCGCTTCAAACATTGCAAAAAATTGTATAATATACATTTTTCACATCATAGCTGAAAAAAAAACAATGTTAGGCTTGTAAAGAATAAACACATTGATTTTAAATTGAATACATTTGTTGATATTCTACTCACACAATTTCTATTAAGAAAAATTATGCTTATATTACATAGTTTTAGGCTTTGACGTAATCTATGATTGATCTTTACCAAATAAAAGTGGCCGTATTTGTTTCTTTTAGCATGAGTTAAAATACCAAACGCTCAATCATATTGTATGATGTAATATGCATGTTTTTGATGGAATATTCCGACATTCTAGGCTATAGTTGCACCACATTGGTTTTAAGTCCTTTGGCATTCTTCCCGTGACCTCAAATAATTCCCTCTCAGAGATGTAAGGCCTATAGTGGGGGTGGGGCAGGTGGGGCTGGTACTCCGTCCATCTGTCCTCTACCTTCTTTCCCCTTCTAGAATCTATCAAAAATGATAAAGGCAATGAAAATCATTTCACCCATAAAGGCTATATTCCACTTTGCAGCAGGTAGCATTTACAGTCCCTTTACTTACCCACCACAAGGAGTTTGTGGTTTTGATACCAACATGTTGGTATCCCAAACTGCAAGTAATCCATAGAAAACATATATTAAATCATTTTTAGCAGTAAGTACTGAAAGCAAGTACTGCAAGCCAGCACCACAAGAACCCGTATATTCCACCTTGCAGTACCCTACCACAAGCAAGTTTGTGGCAGTTTGCTTGCGTCTTTTCATGGTACCGCAAGCAAATACCGTAAAGTAGAATATAGCCTTTAGGAAGCCAGCCTTTTGTTATTCACAAATGTACAGGCAACCTCTACATCAGTTCACTGAGGCCCCATATACATTTGGTTGATTTGTACCTCATTTGTTGTTTTTGATTGATGGTTCAGTGAAACATTGGTCATTTATATGGGTATAATCAGCTCATTTGTGCGCTAATTTAGTGCAGTGGCCATAGGGCGTTTTAGGACCAGGGCTTCCCGAAAACGTGAAAATTACCATAATTAAATGATTAATCAGGTAGAATCAACCAACTTAAGTCTATATTCCACTAAGTGGTAGTTGCTTGTGGCACCCTGAAAAAACAGGAGCAAACGGCCGCTAACCTGCCTGCGGTAGGGTGCCACAAGGCGGAATGTGGGTGTTTGCGGCACCTGTTTGCAGCACCTGCCTGTGGCACCTGCTATTTCATATAGGATTTCTAAGGTTTGCTTGCAGTACCAGATACCAACATATTAGTATCAAAACTGCAAATTGCTTGCGGCACCTAAAAACAACGACCGCAAATGTGACATACCGCGAAGTGGAATATAGCCTTTATGCCCAATCAGTCGGCCAACATGATCAAAACTTCCCCATGGCTATTGGGCTCTACCCCCTCCCCTTCCACACAAACACATGCCAATAAAATTTCCACTACCACAGCAGCATGTGAGGCTGTCAATGAACCTAACCACATCATTTAAATGGTTGGATCTTTTTACAAGACTTAGTAAAAAGCTGACCAGACTGACCCCCAGTAACCTCCGCTTTTACTCCTCTCAGTGAGGCCTACTACAGGTACAGGACACTTTGCCAGAGGGATGTGGGAGTTTGGCAGGCTCCTGGGTGGCCCTGACTCCCACTCTAACACTCCTCTGCCAGCTTCTCTCCAGTCTACTTCTTCCCCCAACACCCACCACTGCCAACTGCCAGTGGTTACTCCGTATGTCCACGACCTTGGTAGTTAGAGTTCATCCAAGGTGGTAACTAACTCTAATGGATGGTGGTGCTTTTTGTATTGTGCGCTAGTGTAATGTTAGGTGGTACTTGGTGTAATATTGCAGGGTGAAAGGTTTGTCCCTGGGGTAACATTGGGTGGTATTTCATAATTCTGGATGGAATCACTGAGTGTAATAAAACTAATATTCCAGGGTTCACTGTGTTGTCCCTAGTGTAATGTAAGTTGGTAAATAGTGTAATATTGCAGGTTGAAATGATTGTGTCTCGTTTAATGTTAGGTTGTTCTTTTCTGATTAACACTAGATAGTGTAAATTAAAGTGTAGCTAGTGCAATGTTATGTCGTAACTAGCCTAGTAGATACCAATTCTACGCCTAATTATAATGTCTGGTGGTGTTTAGTGCAGTATCAGATGGTATTAGTGTAATATAAATTATAGGGGATATTCAGTGCAATGCAACCTTGCGTTCAGAATTGCATAATTGAATATACTTTTGATGTAAGTATAACGTATCTCTAAAGAAACTTTCACTTTCTGCAAACATTGCATACATTTAATGTATTAAAGACGCACTCTTTGGACACAGATATTTCAGTTTAAGAAATTTGACGCCAGTTCTCTAACACAGAACCAAGAAGTGTTGGGTAAAAGCCTGTTTCCACCGAACGACATTACGCTAACGACCATGAATGATTCACAAATCTTTTGTGGTCTTTAGTTATATCGTTCAGTGGAAACACAAAATCGGGGGTAAAGACATTTGTGAACCACTGCAAACGACCTTTGTGAACGACCTTTGTAAATGATTCACCAACGACCAAATATCTAACCTGTTTAATATTTCTGGACGACATTTGCTCACGATTTCTTCCAAGGGCAATTAAAGGCTATTAAATCCATTCTTCTCTCACTTTTCTGATCTCTATCGTTTGAAAAAATCGTCCAGATTGTCCAGGAATCGTTCAGATATCAGTATTTTGGTCGTTCAGTAGAAACAAGAAATTATTCATTTGTGAAAGACTAAAATGACAAACGATTTTAATTTGTTTTTGTCTTTTGTAGTTGTTAGCAACCTTTAATGAAAGTTGTTCGGTAGAAACCAGGCTTTACATGTTCGACATGTTTCGGAGTCCATTTGCCTTCATCATGGTGACTTTGATATTGCAATGTAATAAAGGTCAGAGTGAGGGAAGAGTTGGATTGCCATGAAGGTTATAAACAGTGTGTTTGTTGCATCATATTTGATTTTTTTGTTAACTGGTGTCAGCTATCTCTGTAGTATATGGTCCCCTCTGTGAACATGATCTAGCTATAGACGACTGAGTTGTAAGTGTGACCATGGCTATATATAACCCTGTAAGTGTGATTTGAACTATAACGCTGTAAAGGGGGGAACCCACTTAGCGATTTAACTATAATTCTGGTCGTTTCGACCAGTGTTGGTTGTTTGGTTTTGGTTGTTTTTACCTGAACTGGTCAAAAATGAGTAGAAACAGTGTTCCCACTCAGCAATTAGACCAACAGATTAAAAAGTTACTTGCCAAATATCTGACAATGTTAGATATTGGTAGCTGGTTTTCTCCTAATCGACTAGAATCATAGTTATATCGCTTAGTGGGTTCGCCCCTTTAATCTGATTGGGGCCATGACCCTGTTAATGTGATTTGTGCTATAACCGTGTAAATGTGATTTGCACTGTTACCCAGTGTCTATGATCTAGGCTATAACCCTGTAAACGTGATCTAGGCCACAACCCTCCATGTACAATTTGGGTCCCGGCCCTGCAAACAAACTCCCGGCTCCACCCCTGCAATGCATTCTAGGTGATACCCAAGTTATAATCTGACAGTCGCTGCTAGAATTTGAGAGGACTTGATTATATTTATGATCCGCCTTCAACTATAGGCGTTACCCTCACTAGCGTCAATGCCCTCACACAGAACCATGCAATCGCCCTTTAGGGGATAGGGTTTTCCTCAAATATTTAAACTCCCTCAAGCCCCAAGAATGTTTGCAGTCAAAAACCGGTAGCCGGCGCCTCGCGAGAACGTGAGGGACGTCACACGGGATCTCGCGAGAGGTGTTTGACTTTATCTAAGGTGTGCTGTATGTGGGGTAGTGTGTTTAGAATGTTGGAGTGAGGCCAGAGCACCATCAAACACACCTCCCCTGCCCCTACCCCTCCACTACTCCTGTCTCTCTCCCCAAACCCATGTTTACTGCACAAACACTGGGAAAAGTAATCAGCCGTCCGTGTATAGAGAGAGAACTGCATGCTTAAATACTCGTGCTTTGTCATAATAATATGACATAATATGAATAGTATGTATACATACATTCTTGTACATATAAGAGGGATTTACATATGTATATAATTATAAATTTACATATATATTCATATGTATGTGTCTGAATATACATTGATTATTGTACATAAATTATTTGCATGGCAAACATATATGACATAATATGAAGAGTATGAATATGTGCATACTTGTACATATAATAGGGATTTACATATATGTATATAACTGCAAATCTATATATATATGTGTGTGTGTGTGTGTGTGTGTGTGTGTGTGTGTGTCTGTGTCTGTGTGTCTGTGTGTATGTGCATATATGTGTCTGAATATACATTGATTATTTTACATAAATGATATGCATGACATACGTGTATATATACCTGCCCATATATACACACATGGATATTACATGAATACGTGTGTGAATAGTAAGAATCTCATGTGGTTATTCGTTGAAAGCCTCATTAGTGAAAAGAGCTAATCATGTACTGGTGTGGCATGCCCTACATATACCTATACAGGTAGGGATTATACACGCGGGCACGGCAAAGGAACCCGCGCACAGAGTATTTCTTGTATGTGCGGATGTCACGTCCGCATTTATGATGATATCTATATACGCGGACTTTGAGCCCGCGTATTCTTTGTATACGCGGGTATGTTCCCGTGTACTTAGGGGGAATTACATACGCGGACTTTTTCATTATAATATATCATTTATCAGTTTTCTTTGAATAGGGGGCTATGCCCCCGAACCCCGTTTTTTACTTTTTTTCCTTATTTCTTTGTCTTATCTACATTCTGAGCATATACGTACATCTTTACATTCACTGACCCAATGTCCGCGTTTGTAAAGACATCTGTATGGGTGGACTTTGTGTCTGCGTATATAAGTAATTATATCCGCGCGACGTCCACGTGCGCGACTGTCGCGCATATAACCAGCCCCCCTATACATGCCACACTTACGTATGTAAACGTTTAGTGCATAATAAGCCTTTACCATGGAGCTGTGCCATCTGAGATGTCACTTATGCCATCTCAGATGTAACTTATGGTAGGAGTTAAAGAATGACATCCTGTGCTGTGCTGACAAAAGACTAATATATTGTGGCTCGCACGCTAATACAGGGCGTTACAGGGAGAAGTGCCAAGACACCGGGAGATAACAGCCAAGAGCAGGCAACCTGATAGATCAGAACAGGGGGCACGTTTCACACTAAGGGAATTAGAAATGCGTTTCTCACATCTCACAAAATTACAGATAAGATGTCCTTAATAATCAATTATCTTAACTCTAATAGTATATAGATAAAAATGGGAACATAAGATCATAAAGTCTGAAACTCAACCATAAAAAAGTCAAAATATCTTACTAAAAGTACGATCTTAAAAATATGAACAGTGTGAAACTCCCCCCAGGGTCTGCTTAGGGTGAAACTTACTAAAGGCTGGTCCCCACAGGGCGACCAATTTTACCAAAATCGACCGTGACTATCTGCTATAATGGGCGGGCGACTTACTAAACCCTGGCGCCAAAATGTCTGGCGACCAAATCACTAATCGCCGTGATTTCTGGGCAAAATATTCAACATGTTTAATATTTTTCTCTAGTCGCCGGCGATTAGTGCAGTCAATCACTGGGCAGGACGAGTAATAGTCCCTCTAATTGGCGGGATTTTAGATGGGAAGAGTGTCCAAACATGGCGATTAACTATTTTTTCCACAGGCGATTATTAGTCGTCTGACGACGTAGTTAACTCCTTAATCGGTGGGCGACCAACGTTGATCGCCGTGGTTTAGTCGCCATATGGGGACACGCCTTAATGCTTTCTAGACATTCTCTGAGTCTAGGATTAGTAACTAGTTGAATTTTGTATGATGGTCCTGATGTATGATCTATTTTTTTCTTATGACAGCAATATATCGTTTATAGGGTCATCCGGATTATCATCTTCAGTCTGTTCTTTCTTTATAAAACTAATTTTTCAAAGACCTGATACTTCAAGGTTAAATGAAATATAAGTATAGAAGTAGAAGAATTTTGAAATAGGCTGCTTATCTTACAACTTAGTATGTGAGGAATCCCCTTATAAATGAGGTTTCTGGTGTTGAACACGACCTCATTTTATTTAGTTACCCAATATCGACCTTGTCCTACAAAAGGGACACACTAAATTATGGGGTTGTCTGAAATATGGTTTGCAACACCGACTAGGTCAAGCATCATTGACTTCTCTCCTGCTGTTTTCTACAGAAGTGATTCCTTGACTGCAAGTGCAGATAGGTTGTTAAGGGGCTTAGTAAACACTCATTTCCCTCTGCAGATTAAAAACTAATACCACCAGTAACACAAACTAACTTCCCTCCACCAAAAACGAAGAGCCCCAAGGCCTTCGTTTGTGTCATGACCCGGCCCAGGCTAAACTCGTAGTTTTCCAGAATTTCAAAGAAACTTCAACAGTATTATTGTTATTGTGTTGGCTTTTGCCTCGTGTCCTCAATAGAGGCCCTATTACACTACACGACATGGGCTGCGATATGACGATGTCGCAGAGAAGTGGCACATGTTAGAGAAAAAAGTGTTTGTTTTATATTTGTGACATGCTCCAAATTGCCTATTTTTAACAAGTGTATCACTTCTATATGCGATTTTGTCTGTAAAGTCATCATAATTATTGTGCCGATATTGCAGCCCAAGTCGTGTAGTGTAATACACCCTTAACAAAAAAAACAGTACAGGGGGCCAGCCCTCTGGGTAGAGCTGGTGTTGGTGATTCCCTCCCCTTCTGATGACCCATCGGGAACGTCCCAACGCCTGGGGTGGGCTAAAACGTCTTGTTTTGGGGGGATCCATTGAACACACACTGTCGTATTGTGTAAGTTACCATTCAGAGTTGTGGGAGGTAATGTCTTATTGTGTCTCAAGGGGAAAGAAGAATGACTATAAATCTGGTCAGCAAGAAACAGCCAATGTTGTGTTCCATTTATTGCGACATGACGATAAGAGTTCTGGCTAGATATCATAAATGTTATTTTATAAGACGTGTTGTACATCAACAAGACGTACACACACACACACACACACATATATATATATATATATATATATAGTCATTACACTTTGAATGTGCCACTAGAGTTGAATTCTGGTGATTTTACAAGAATATAGTAACAGATAAAGTAACAGGAGGTGACAGAAAATGTTTTTTGAGTTATTTCTTGTGTCCCAGATCTATAGTATTTTCCCTCCTACAACAAGGAGTGATAGCTACCTAGGCATATACTTAGGATCTGTGGTTTAGAAAGACCTACAGATTAAGTCTTTAAAATGAGTATTGGTTTTTATTCCCAAAAGACCTAAATAATAATAATAATACCTAAAAATAGAGAAGGAGTCTTTGTTGTTTTCACGTTACAGTGAATTTTATTGCTGCTTTTGACAACATCCTAAGTGAATTGTAAAAGTATTGCAGCTAATGGATAAACAAAAGTATCTACCAAAATAGAAGTCCAAACCTAGCAAATGTAGATATTAGTAGATCTACTCAGTGTCATTTTTTCCACAATTTGAAAGCAAACAAGCAATAAATAATTAAATGAAATGTGTTATATTAAAGTCTTGTGCTGGTTATAAAGGAGCAAACTAACTAAGAAGAATGTATGGACTTCATTACAAATGATTTGGTCTGTCTACTGTGAGAATTGATAGATGGTTATATGCCAAACGGTGGTGTATAAGTTGCAGGGGAGGAGTAATCTGTATAGACCAGAGGTGCTGGTCTATATCGACCTGCCAGAGCCTTCTGCCCAGGTTAGTAATAACAGGCTAATGTCCCCTGACCTTGTGTGACCTACTGAGGTAGCATCCTAACTTAGGTGAGCCGTGACCTGGACCAATCTGTGGAGGTCTTCTGGTGGGTTAGGTAACTTGTGGTTTGTCCAAGAGTATTATAACTACTAATTGTGGAATAAGGGATCCCATCTCACAATATCTCTTGTCCTGGGGTGCCGACCAAAAAATATCCCAATATTTCGTACAGGTGATTTTCCCATTTTTTCATGGTCACGATGGAAAATCCCGCCCAAGAAACATCTACCAGATTTCGTGGACATGAAGGCTCAGAAGTAAATCATACTAAAATCATTCACAATATATGTATGTTCACCTAAAATACTTTTTAATGTGTGTTTGAAAAACATTGGGACAATTTGGGAGTGTACTACTGAAAGAAAAATCCATGCAAATTTTCTGAGGCTTAAATCCCATGATATGAAATGGACCTATCATAGATATTACAACTTTTCGTGGGACATGATTTTTCGTGGATTTTTCTTTGGTCAGCCCCCCTGGACTCAAAAGTGTTTCAAAAGTATATGAGTTACCTCATTCTGTTGTAGTATGATCTCCCAATGTGACCAATTCAGATATATTTTAGTTGCACCATATATAATTATGGGCCCATCGGAGTTTAACGTTTTATATTGTAAATCAAGTCTACTCAGAAAGGTTTACGAGATAAGTGTAATTAAATATAGTTTATGTGTTTACCAGTCTGGCTGGGGGAACTTGAGATGGTCCTGCTTACAATGTACCATTCATCAACTGACAACAAAGAGATATGTTATAAACTCAGTTCCAAACCAGTGCCCCTGACTGAATTTGACTTTTGAATAGTTGCACATTTTAAGGTTCGGTCACACACACTGATTGGACAATTGGAGACGATCAGCCTACGATACTTTAATCGTAGGGGACTTATCTTGATTGCAGCTAAATTGCAATTTTCAGTCTTAACCCCCGGTAACATGTGAAAACTGGATATATCTCAACTCAACTATATATTTCACTTGAGTTGAATCTATATAATCATGTGGCACCTTATCTGTACAAATGTGCCTTCTATTCACAAACATTGGTGTTAACCACATAATAGTCAAGCAAGGATGTGACGTTATTATAATGTTGCAACAACATTCTGTCTAGTTCTGCTTTGTTTTTTTTGTTTCATTGTTTTAATAGCACCTAAAAAAAGTCTTTAGACCCTAACATTGTGACATTGCACTGTAACATTATTTTGACATTCTTCTTGCATACCTTCACATAAAAATAATGTTATTATAACATTCTATATAGGTAAGGTCTTAACCTCACTAAATTGTAATGTTTTTATAACACTCTTTTAAGTAAGTCTCAACCTAACCTAAAATAACATAACTATTACATGAAAATTTAACAAATAATGGACTGACCAAACAAATATGGCCACAGAACATGTCTGTTACATCGCTGCTTGCCTGGGTAGGATCCATGTGAAACTTTTGATATTCTGTCCTTGTGATGTGCATTTAGGAATGGTGATTGAGTACACAGTAAGTGTAATACTTGAGTTAAATTACGGAGCAGCTTGATTAAGTGATTAAGTGTGGATTACCATGACAAGTGGCCTTCGTCACTTATTCCTTTCACCTTTGGCTAAGAACAGGACTATAAGACTCGCCAGATATGTATATTTGTGTTTGTGTTTGTATATATATGTGTTTGTGTGTGTTTGTGTTTGTATGTGTGGTTGTGTTTGTGCATATATGTGTGTGTTGTGTGTGGGGGGGGGGGGGGGACAAAATTGACATCAATGTTATATGAGTAGAGACCCTGTCTTTTGTATAATTGAGGTCTTCCCTTTTGGTAGAGCATTGGTCTAAAGGTGCAATGACAGTTGTCCAGATGGATTAGATTTCAAATAATAGCCATTACCATTTGGTTTTATGCATCTCTTTCCTGGACTGGTCCACACCTATAGCAAAGAGTTATGGTTAGATTATTATGTTATTTTGGATGAACAGAAGCAACCTTGGCCTCATCCAAAGGAAAAACATGTAGTATACTACTTTATTGCCCGCATGCGAATTGTAATGTATTTGCCTGCGGGCCATACTTACAACCTGCGGGTCGTACAGCCACCCTTGGACATCTCCAGCAGTTTGTCTTATATCAGTAGGAATGTAAGGGAGATTGGCTAAGGCTAACATAAAGTAACTAATGTATAAAAGAATAAAATATGCGCAAAAGAAGATAACTGCGGACCGGTTTACCTGGTGCAACATGTTTGTATCTATTTATGGCTCTGCCCCAAGCAGGATCAATGAAAGATTGGAAATAAGACATTAAAAACTGGCATTCAACACCCCCCCCCCCCCCCCGCCCCCCACCTCTCCTCATCTTCTACATTTATTTTCTGGTTCTTCTTTTTATTTCGGTGAATACAGTTGGCGTCCTTGGATTGGCCAGGGTTGGGGGAAGGTTTTCTCTATTGATGATTCTGAGCGCTTAAATCTGTGTAACCGGTTTATGAAGTAGGGCAGAGTTACAGTGTCACCCCCTCTGCTCCCATCTCCCCTAAGGGCTGTATATATGTGTTAACTGAAGGGTGGCGGCCAACTGAAGGGAAATCATTGGGCCTTCATCATGCTATGGAGATGGATAGATATGGAAATATGTTTGTGTGGTAATACATGCATTTATATTGTATGATATAATTATGAATATATAAAAATATTTTCTAATTGTTATGCTTTGAATGTTCAAATGCCTCCGCATCTTGAAAGTCAAAAATCTTTTATAATTTGCGGATGGGATATTATGCAGGTGTACATCGATATATGATGTAAATCATACGCTAGGTTTTATCTAAGCCATTCAACCACTTGAATGTCCTTCAGGTTTAAGTGGTTGTATACACTCTGTACTAGTAATTTGTGAACAAACAGAATACTTTTTGTTGTCAAATACCTCGTAAAAGCACTTAATATTTAATTCTTTTCACTGGTCATTTATATATTGCTCAGTTGTAGTTAGATAACTCTTATCTTTATAGAACCGTCAACCTTCATAGACCAACTTTCTAATAGTGAGCTTAATCTTTACCTTGAATAGTTATGGTAAGAAGACGGACTAAATAAAAAGTTGATAATGAGCAAAGCAAATCAGCCCTATGGTTCATAACCACGTGAGGAAGTACGCTATGTTAAAGTCTGGGTTCCTACCATTCTCAAAGAGGGAAGCTTTTTTCAGTCAGATTTTCTTCTCCTTTTCCTCAGGTACTTTACTACTCACACCCCCCCACGGGTCTCTCTCTCACCTGGCCTATTCAGGTAGTACCTGCAGCCCGTCAGCTAGCGACACCTACATGGCAGCTATACTCTACCAGCCTAATGAAATGATGGTAATGGTAGATGGCTGAGGGTTAGCTCAATACAATGATAAAGCATAGGTCCACTTATCAAAAGGACCAGTGTTTTAATACTTTTTACTCTGATTTTGTTCAGGAATCTTGAATCTTATTTCAAGCGTATTCAGTATTTCCAGGTTTGCCCCATGTTTTCAAGTACTCCAAATAGGAGTATGAGATCTTTTGGCGTATCGGGGACATAATCCTACACACTTATGGCTTGTGGTAACTTGTGGACCACTCTTGGGGTAGGTGCATGACATATGCCTTGTTATAATAATTATAGTATGCCATTACCCAACCAGGATGGAAGTCCCACCTGGGACCTTTTGAGTTAGCAGGCCTATAGCTGATCTAGCTCTCCTACTTCTGCAAAAGAGATCCAAAATGCCATAACATATTCCAGTCAATGAGAGCAGGGGCCAAATATAGAAACAATGGCCTCTCATCTAAGCAAAAGATAGTAGTATACTAACCCAGGACAATGCATAGGATAGTCTAATTTAGCTGAACATTATAAAGTTCCCTAAGTAACAGCTACCGCAGTGTCACGTAAAAGGTCATAATAGCACTAGGTGAAAGCTGTACTTTTAGCTATACCGTTCAGTTGGAACACTGATTAATATAAATCTGTATAACAAAAAAGGCACATCAAAAATCAATAATGGTTAATACGTACAAATAGATTGTCAAATAGATATTCACATCTGTAAACATTTCTATCAAACTAATTGAACATTCATGTCACAAGATATCAGAGTATGAATTGTAAAGAATCTTATTTCACAAAAACTTTCTCAAAATATTAATATTGTTACGTTATATGATTAAGATACCAATTGTATGAAACATTTTGTATTTACTTGTCGTTAATGTGGCAAAGAAAAATTGTAAGCCCACTGGTGCAGCAACGAAAACCAGAATCTATCTGAGCGTTGACCAGTTAAATCAAAGTTAATAAAAAATAAAAAAAATTGCCCTCACAGATAATGGAACACCCCTGAAATAATGTAAGTATGGTCCTGGTGTGAAGTCACACTCCCAGCAGTATGGTTTTAGATCTGTGTGTAATACCACATTCCTAAACGTGTGAGCATAGTACTGGGCCATCCCACTTTACTGTGGATCAGACAAGTTTTCCTTTCTGGTTTTGTTGCAACAAATTTATGATACAGAGAACAATAATACCACGCCAATATGAAACAGAAAATGTATAAATAATTATGTAAAACATATTCTGAATACAATTTGTTTTGACTAACAGGTTCTCTCCAGCCACATACCTCTGAAATAACCCAGTTTTTACAAGTTTATCATAGGCTTCAAACCTGTTCTGTCAGTGACTTGTGTCCTAATCATTGGTTTTCATCTAAGAGGTAAAGAAAGCAAGGTCACCACACTGGTATTTAACACATGTGTTTCTTTATTCCTTGCAAATGTTAAATTTATACAAAAATGCACTGCCTCTTCCCAACCCATATTTTGAGAAAAAAACTAAATCAAATAAACTTGACACGTATTCCCTGCAGAATAAGTTTGGGATCAGAATTCTTTAAAGGAAGCCCTGGGGCAGGCTTATGTGACAGGAAATACTGACTGATTTCTGCGAATCATGACCCCAATTCATTTTGATTTTAAAAACCTGTTTACATTACAGTTTAATGTCCTTGGGGCTCTATCTCGAGGCCCTTATACTTGGTCTGTGTTGAGTTTAAGTGTACCTATGAGGCGAGGCTAGATCATGTAGTATACTTGGATGATTCAAACTATGGAGAACAGTTTAATAATGTGATATTCTTTTGTCTGTAAAGATAATGTTGTATTATATCAACCTATCAGTACAATACCACTCAGTTATATGTGCAGTCTATTCAATTTACTTCTCGGAGAGAGTGTACGTGAAATTCAAATGTTTATTAATACATAGATATAGAATATACTAAGCCAAGTATGTCCTAAAGTCTCCGATGTATGTTTACAAGTTGCGGCTAATAATAGAGTTAACAGGGCTAAAATGGATATTATTTAGTTTTCTATTCTATTAGTTGCATGTCTTATGTCCCCCTGTCCCCTATATTATTAAATGAAAAGGCTCAATTTCATAGTATTCTTAAATAATGAATTAAAAGCCTATTTTATGGCAGAGGGCTACTGTATTTAGGATGCAGCTTAACATACTGGTCTACAGCATGTGACAAAGATTCTTGGAATGGGGTAGGTTCTTTTTTAATCATATATAGTCAATACAATCTTAGGCTGAAAAATATCTAAAACAAAGATTAAAGTTTTTAAGATTGAATTAGAATCATGGATCTGATATACAGAAAACATTCAATGTCTGTTATTTCTAAAGGCAATGAATAGCTCACTCAGAATAGTGAAGAAACATGGACGATGGCCAACCAGGACATCATGATACCTGGATGAAGAAACTGGCATTCGACTTTTGAAGTCCAATAAAGATGTTATTTCTAAAGAGTAGAATTGTTAGTTTGTACATGTTTGTCTAGTTTTTGTTTGATTTATTTGACTTTTCCTGTAATTACATTTTCTTGTGCTCTTGATGGTTTTTGGCCCAGGGAAAGGTGGTACATGTATGCTACAGAATTCTCCAAACCACAGATAGCCAATTTCTTGAGTTTTGCCTGCAGGTTAGCCTAGATCAGGATGCATGCTGGGTAATATGTAGAAAAATACAAGGCTTTAGTATAGGAATTTTCATTAATCGTTTCATTATTAGGAGTTAAACATGTAAGACTAAAGATCCTTTTTTTCTAAATTTGTATCCATATACATTTAATACTTTCCGAGTGTTTTGAAAACCCATCCATTAGATATGGTTATATAACAATTATTTGTTTATTTTCAATAGTCTTCCCAGAGTTGTTGTCTACAAATTCAGCATAGCCTGTAGGTGCTTAAAATACTGAATATAAGCTATCCGTGGTAGGGAGAATTGTCACTCTATTCTGTACATTGAGAAGGTGAGCTCAGCTAACGATGAAAACATCCTCAGGACAGACCGTTTTACCTTAAATCCGACCCAGCGACGTGCCTCTTCCCTATCCCCTCCCCATGACACAAATCCCGAACACCAAACCTGGGGCTGAACAATGCACAACCTGTTTTGACATAGTCCAATGGGGCCGTCCCCTGTCCTGGGGGCACTCGCATCTCAGTGGGGACCATGCATAGGAAATAAGGTGTTTTTACACCTGTGTAATAAGCAACATGTCCATCATATTGCAGGTTGCGATTTGAGATTATCGCATGGTGTGATCTATACTCATTCCAACCAACCATTTCAAATCGCAGCCATATCACAGGCATGCAGGCATGTACACACAAGAGATAAAAACAAGGATATCACATATATAATAGTACATTATAACCTTTATCTCCTTCCTGTCTGCAACATCAAGGTGTTATCGCAGATTGCTCTGACCTATCATTTTCAACCGAGACCAGCGACATAATTAAACATGCTTGATAAATCACACCTTTTTGATGTGACCATCATCCCCATGTCGCAGCATACTGCGACATCTCATTTACACACATGTGACTTTTCCCATATTGCAGTGATCTGCGACATTGCTGCGATGTCTTCATATTGCAGCATTATCACAGTTCAAAGGGGGTATTCCACTACACGACTTGGGCTGAGAAATGACGATGTCGTAAGGAAATTGTACTTATCACAGATAAAATTCTATGTTACACATATGTGACACATGCTCCAAATTGTCATTTTTTAACCATTATATCACTCTTGTATGCCAATTTGTCTACAATATAGTCATATTGTGTTGATATCGCAGCCCATGTTGTGTAGTGGAATACCGCCTTAAGTCACACAGATATAAAAGGGCCTATAATATCTGTGGACCTGGAGTACCTAAACCAGGGCTCTAGGCTACAGTCAGACAAACCACTGTAGTCCTGTAGGCTGTAATCTGTAACACAGTCAGGTCTTCAGGTTACCTTTTTTAGTGCTAGTCTATAGCGAGTCTAGAGTCCCCTCCTTTCCCTCAGCCGCGGGGCGAATTGCTGCAATGAGCAAATAATCAACGATCCGATTTACCTCAAACTTTACATGAGGATGACCCAGACGTGTATCGTCCTGTACCAATCCCTGACAACTATATAGGACATCGGGTATTAAAGGCATATGACAGGCAGAGCTAGCTCTGGTCTCCTAATCCAAAGGACGCGGGTTTGTTTTAAGACAATTTCAATGGTCCTTCACAAAACCTCATCTCATTGGCAATACACACACATGTTATATATATGTTAAATGCACCAATATACACACATCAAATAATCATGTCTCTGTGTGCATTGAACATATGGCAAATTGCTACAATGAGCAAATAATCAACGATCCGATTTACCTCCAACTTTACATGAGGACGACCCATACGTGTAACGTCCTATACCAATCCCTGACAACTATATAGGACATGTGGTATTAAAGGGCTGTGAGCTGTCATATGACAGGCAGAGTTAGCTCTGGTTCACTAATCCAAAGGAATTGGGTTTGTTATAGACAATTTCAGTGGTCCTTCGCAAAAGTTCATCTCATTGGCAATACACACATGTTATTTTTGTTAAAAGCACCAATACACACATCAAATATGTCTATGTGGGCATTGAACATATGGCAACTTGCTGCAATGAGCAAATAATCAACTATCTGATTTACCTACAGACTTACATTAATGGAACAAAAATGACTTGTTCAAGTTGTTCAGTGCTTTACTTTGAACAATACCTAGTCATTCAGTGTTCAGTGTTCTGGCTTCTAATAAAAGTGCAATTATAATTCACATCATAGTAAGCATAATTATCATCGAATACTCATGTTGATGTCCCATGCTTTCCTGAGGAAGGTGTGACAGCCAACCTGTCTGGTTACCTAACACTACTCCACGAAAGCTGTGAAATACTTTTACCCAGCCAACTTGCAACACAACAGAAATGTTCTGCAACCATACGTTTTAGTCATTTTGTTGCTTACTAAGATGACATGTAACAATTACGCTATTGATGGTGAGGTTGAACCTCTCCAAATCAGAATATTTTTATAACGTTATTTTTGGTAAGGTTAGGATGAAACCAAAACAGAACATTATAAGATTATTCTGGTTAGGTTGAAGAATATAACCAGAATGTTATAATGACATTGCAGTGCAACGTCACAGCAGTACATGGCAGCAGTACATTGCAGCAATGTTATCGGGAGCCATCAAAATAATGTGACAAGAACCAAACCAGAATATTGCTGCAATGTTATAATAATGTCACATGGTTGTCTGGGTGGTCCTGGGGATGAAAGACAGGGTTCCCACAGACTGGGAAGAATAAAATTCCATGACTTTTCCATGACTTTCCATGACCAATTCTGATTTTTCCAGGTTGACTTTCCAGGGTTCAAACAATTAGAACCATTAAAAAAATAATACAATCAACGGCCTCCCATCACCCCTACAGCCATCCTATCCACAGTATAAGTGACAATTCAATGAGTGCAAGTACCTTCCAAGAAAGATCCAAATACCTATGCAAATAATGCAATTAAAGCTTGTTCTCTTCTATTACGAAATCACTCAAGCTGATTTTCCATGACTCAGGTCAAAATTCCATGACTCTTGGTCAAATTTTCAAATTCCATGACTTTTCCATGACTTTCCATGACTAACTTCATTTTCTATGATTTCCCAGGTTTTCCAGGTTGTGTGGGAACCTTGGAAAGACCAATGTGACCTGAGGGGGGGGGGGGGCTGCGGTCTGGGGGTTGACCCACATGGCAAATGGTCCAGCTCCTGGGTTATCAGGTTTATTGTGGGCCACAACCTCAGTACAGGGAGAACGGGTTTGAAAGGACACCGGTCACATTTTATAACAGAATCAGAGGAGGGGATGCAGGGGGAGGTGAATGGAGGGGGGGATGGAGGGGGAAGGGGATGGAGGGGGGAAGGGATAGAGGGGGGGGGGGAGACACGGGGAGGGGGGACTTGTTTGTGACTTCGAAGGCAGCCAGAAGTGATCGATTTGAGTGAATGACATATTTCCATTCATCCCTGCCCATATGGGCAAGACTTAAGCCCTTTTTCAACCAGCCGATTTTATTACCAATTTAAAAAATCATCTGTGGGAATATTAGTTTATCAAAAAACATGTTGTATACCATGAGAATCCGTTTTCGATTCTCTTTCAAACGGTATGTAAGATATATAATCTTTTGTTATAATACTAGTTAAAAATAATAAATTACCGAAAAATCGGTGGTGATATCAGTTGGTGGAAACAAGGCTTAAGATGCCTGCTTACCTGCCTTGTATTTTTGCATAAGAAAATTCATAATCAGGTTCTTAGCATCTTTATAGTTAATAGACAACAATTACAGGCAAATCAGGCACGTTGATATTATTATTGAATACACAGAGTATGGACAGCTTAGCTTAATGGCTTATGGAAATAGGAGCGTAGTGAGATATTCCACGTACGATGATGTCCAAAATAATTATATAAATCTCCCCCATATTTCATTTTATCACTGAAGGATAAACAATAGATTTTTTTTGGGTTAGCCACATTAAGTAAAGAGAGAAACTAATACAGGTTTATTTCCATGAGGTAGTGATCTTTTGTTCAGTCTTTTTTTTTTAAATTTGAAAGGCCGAAGCAAGATATTTCAAATGGTATCTAAACCTTTGAAACCCTGCCATTCATAGTTGAAAGCTTGGCCTTTGGTTTCCTTTTAAGCCACATATTTCCTGAACCTTGGACTGACAGGCGTGCCTGGAGAGTATTTCACTAGCTCGGAATGGCCACCCAAAGTCAGCTGATAGAGAGCGAACCCGCTGTCTATAGTAGACCGTATCAATTCTCTACCTATCTGACACTTAAAGGAGCCAGAAGCCATGAACCTCAATAGAATTCACCATACCATGGATTCATAGCACCTGCAGGCTAATTTTGACCAATTTCATCAACAAACCCCCTGGAAAAAATACAGAAAATTGATTGATATTTATGATATTTCCACATATAATGAAAGGATTTTCAAACAACTTGGAAAATATGTAATGTGTATTGATACATATTCAATAAAATGATGATCTCTAAGTTTTCTTCATGTCAAACTAGAAATAGTGACATGATTAATGAAAATTCCTATGCTAAAGACTTGTGTTATGTCAACATATTATCCAGCATGCACCCTAATTAAAGCGAACCTGCAGGGAAAAGTCAAGAAATTGGGTATCCGTGGTTGGGTGAATTATGTACATTCAACGAAAATGTCTGGTATCGAGTTGCAGCAATATCAAAGGTTATGTACAAACATGTGTCATACATCGCATGAGGATATATGAACTATTTCCCAAAGTTGTGTAACGTGGTTATCCACTGTCCCTGATCAACTCCCAGGGACTATCATAGAAACAAAAGCAAATTTTTAAAAAAGCCCTGTTTCCACCAGCCGATTTTACCACCGATTTCAGAAATCCACAGTGGGAATACTGGTTAATCATGAACATATTATATGCAATTAGAAAAAGCTTTTAATTCTCTATCAAAAAAAAGTATGTAAAATATAATTATAACACTGTGCCATGCTACCAGTTATGAGTAATAAATTACCAACAAAGCGGCGGTCAAAATTGGCTGGTGGAAACCAGGCTTAAACCAAACTGCTCAAGGAATGTTGTCATCATTAATTATTTTGGAAATATGAGTTCCGAATAGTAACTGCTGCACTTATAGAACGGAGGCGGTAATAGGTTGTATATTGTAGCAAAATATTGAAATGTACGGAAAGTTGCATCTAGATAATTGGAAATAGAAGGATGAGCAGTTTGCACCAGTTACTATCCTGGAAATAGATACAAGTTGGTTAACAGCAAATTGGAATTGATCTGTTGTAACGGTTGGGCCAAACCACCAATGATAATTACCCCAAAATAGACCTATAACAGGAAATGGGGTGTTAGGAGGTAATGGGGGATCAAATAACTGCCAAGTCATTACTTTCTGGTCTGAACAAGTCATAATCAGTTTGGGTCCACATTAAATGAAGGGAGCAAGTAAACAATGCAAAGAAACATGGATTTAGGTCTTCCCTATCATTTATATTCTATAGATCTATGTGGTAGAAAGACATAAGGAAAGTATTCTAACAGTTTTTGTGAGATTTCTGAGTTTACAAAGAAAGGGAATGTTTTTATTAAGCCTCAGTGATAAACTTGTGAAAATGATCTAATTCCACTGTTCTCAAAATGATACACAATAAGATTATCTAGTTGATAGACAACGATTTGCATAATGTCTATACCTATATTGTACACCTATTACCAATTATTTATTTAGAAAAGAGAAAAATAATTCAATTAAGAGGATGATAAATTGAAACGCCAGTTAAGGACATTTTCCAATGTTATTCTATAACAACAATATATGACAAGTATTTTGATTCATAACGAACTGTAAACAAACATGTTTGCGTTATATTTTACAACCTCGGCACGTTATTATCCTGTATAAACCAGACTAAAATCTCATTTCATAGCCCCAAGCTCACATAAATCACAGCACCTCTGTCCCTCTTTTTTCGTGGTCCATCATATTTACCGAGCTATGACAATCAGCAAAGGGTAGGTTAACTTTACCATTGTGGCCACAAATCAATGAGAAATTGCATAACAGACAAGTAATACGTATCCCTGCATTGTAGACTAATAAAAAGAAGTTCCTGTACTGCCATAAAAAGTTTCTTTTAGACGTGTTCCTGGGAAGAGGATAACGAATCCCCTCTTTACTAGCATGCACCACGATAATAATTAGATGATCAAAACGTTTGCTTCACTTAATTATTTTTACTTATGTTTTCACTGTGACATGATATACTGGTAGTTAATTGGCTTCTTACGTAACTAAAGACATCACGTGTCTCTACATGTGTCACGTGACCTGTATGCAGGCAGTGCGCATGCTCGACCGGTCCGGGGAGGTACCCTGTTACCTAAACTATGTCACACTTGATAGCACTGGCCTTAGGTAACTGGCCCACTGGCTTATGTTCGGGTCAGGGCATGGGACCTTTATTTATGTAGGCTGGTATGCATGATGTATCTGTGAGTGCATGGATAAACAGATTTATAAAGCACAGGATTTATATAATGAATGTAGACATCTTGATCTGTTTTTATAAGGTATCCCTGAATTGCCCTGTTTTTAACTCTAAAGCCCGGTTCCTATGAAGTTGCATTAGCTATTTCACGAGTAACGATTGCAAAAGACTAGAAAAAGACAAATTCATCTATTCGTCTTTTCTAAATGAATGGAATATCAAATTGCAAAGATACGGCTAAACAATTAAAAGCCATAATTATAACACTACACGTTGGGTCTCTGTTCACGTTGGGTCCTGGCACCCAACACGTCTCATTAGCGTTATTTTCCAACATGTTTGTAAAAACAACGCAAGGCAACATGAGCCAACATGACCCGACGCGGCCCCAAAATGTGTAGTATAATATAGTTTGCATTGGGTTGCTTTTGCACCCGATGTGACTCAATGCATAGTGTAATTATCTTTAATACAGCTCTAACCTGAATCCTGAATCCTTGGGCAACATTGCCCAACGTGAACATAGACCTGATGCATAGTGTAATTAGGCTTAAGAATGCTTAGTAGCCCATATGTAATTGGCATGAGATGTCCTTGACATAAATACTTTATCTCTTCTGAAATAAGAAAGCAACCCAGGCAAGCAGCGACGTAACAAGAACGTTCTGCGACTGTACTTTTTTAGTTAATCTGAAACCTAACCAGTTGTCACATTACAATAAATTTATGTTAGTTAAAGTTACAACTTATCAAAAAAGAATGTTATAATAACGTTTTATTTTGGTCAAGTTGTGACCTAACTAATAAAGAATGTTATAATAACATTATTATAATGTGAAAGAACGTTACAAGAACGTCACAATAACGTTATATTGCGACGTCACAATGTTAGGTTCTAAAGACGTCTTTGGGTACCCTCAAAATAACATAACAAGAACCAAAGCATGACTCACCAGAACGTTATAATAACGTTATTATAACGTCATATTCTTGCTTGGGAAACTATGTCCAGCCTTGACAAAAAAGAAGGAAATGATTGAGGCTCTTCCCTATTGATGTTAACTGAATCCCAACTCCAATGCCCCGTTCTGTACGTGAACATACATAAATAGAAAAACGCTGTATTCACTGGAGGAATTGGAAGCTAAATGATACCATTTGCATAGGGAGAACGTGAAATACACACACTTCTAAAAACACATAAGATGTGTGGCGAATAGTTAATGTGAGACCACAAAAAAAAACTTGGAGATGTATGCTGAATACACTCAGGAGAGTGAGGAAACTCTTAAGTCTAATAAACAAAGATATAACCATGTAAATAGCTCATGAATTATTAATGCAGAGATGTGTGCAGGTTCGGTTCAGCTCAGAAAGATGTCAGGTGAACGTGGAGCATAGTTCTATGCAAAACGTAAATTAGGTTTTTCACCCATTTTGATAAATGGAAAGTTATTCTATTATCAGATCCAAAAGGATTAGTGTTCCCAAAGCTTTATATAAAATATTATAAGCTTTATATGCAAAATACACAGTCTTAAATGACAAAATGCCTTGATGGATATTAATAATAAAATTCTATATCCATAACATTCAGTTTTGGCTTAGCCATGAAACAACTATATATCCTTATAACATTCAGTTTTGGCTTAGCTATGAAACAATAATTGTTTCATCGAATTCAGTTTTGGCTTAGCTATGAAACAGCTATATCCATAACATTCAGTTTTGGCTTAGCTATGAAACAACTATATATCAAATTAGTAACGAAAAAACTTCTCATTTTATAAATACTTATTTCACTGAAATTGGTCAAAAGCTATCAATGAACTTCACAGACATTTGGATGGATGATTTGCCTGACCCGAATATAGAAGACAAAGATTTGTTGAGGTTGTCTTGCATCGCAGAAGAAATAAGTGCTATTGTGAAAGATATCAACATATATAAGTCTTCTGCTATTGATCATTTATCATCAAGAGTACTTAAGGATGCTTTCCAAGTCTTGGTTCCACACTTGTTATATATGTTTAACAAATCATTTGAAACTAATGTATTTCCAGACTCCTGGAAAATTGCTACTGTCATTCCATTGCAAAAACCAGGGGACACCACAGATGCCAATAATCTAAGACCTATTTCATTGTTACCACTACCAGGAAAAATACTAGAAAGGCTAGCCCACACCAAAATATCAAATTTTATCGAGGAACAAAATCTACTTAATATGGCACAAAATGGTTTCAGAAAAAATAGATCTACAATATCGACTATTGCAGACTTTACGGATGACATACTAGAAGGCTTTAATAATAAATACTTTACTCTAGCTGCATTCATAGACCTAAAAAAAGCCTTTGATACGGTTTCTCATGAAATTATATCAAAGAAATTTATAAAATTTGGATTGCATGATAACACAATCAATTGGCTTACACATTATCTTTCCAACAGAAAACAAAGGTGCTTGGCAAATGGTATCTTATCAGATGCACTGGATGTTACCTGTGGTGTCCCCCAAGGTTCAATATTGGGGCCACTAATGTTCTTGATGTATATAAATGACTTGAATGACAGAATGACTGCATGTAAAACCAGATTGTATGCGGATGACACAGTCATCTACTATACCGATGTCTCTGAAGAACTTGCACACATTCAATTGAGTCGTGACTTGAATATACTGCATGAGTGGTGTACTGCTAACCGTTTAACAATTAACCTAACCAAAACTAAAGTAATGCTTTTTGGTACAAAAAACATGCTTAAGAATGCAAAATTTAATGAGGTGCAACTCAACAATAGGGCCCTACAGTATGTTCAGTGTTTCAATTATCTAGGTGTGAAATTGGATAATAGACTCAATTTTGAACAACATGCTTCAGAATCTATAAAATTGATATCACATAAATTATATCTACTATCCCAAATCAGATGTTTCATTGACCAAAAGCAAGCGCTCACTATTTATAAAAGTAAAATACTGCCATACTTTGATTACGGAGATATCCTTCTATTGAAAATCCAGAGTAAAACTAAAGACAAATTACAAAAATTGCAAAATAGAGCACTTCGAATGATTCTCTCAAAGGATTCCAGATATAATGTCTGGGCCCTTCACCATGAATGTAATGTTCCTTTTTTAAATGATAGGAGACTCTGTCATCTAAGAACCTATTGTTATCATAGGAAAGAGAACCCGAAGTACATACTTACACCAACGAGACAAACTAGAGCACATGATGGTATTGTATTTATTGAGCAAAGATCAAATAATACATCATTTGAACGTAGTGTTCTATACCAAGGTGCTAAAGCCTGGAACAAACTTGATATAGTCTCCCGAAATTGTCAGTCTCTAGAAATCTTTAAAAAGAGGAACAAAGAATTAATGATGGGGCCAGTGGCTGTATAACTGTGTTACCATGTTATTGGATGTATGATTTTCTAAATTATCTTGTAGAAGATTCTAATATAACTACACTGGTATAACCAATTGTACTGGAGATGAAATTCAAACTAATACCTGTGTAAATGACAATTTGAGATGTCTTTCATATCATAGTACTATACTAATGCCCCTTAAACAAATCCAGTATCGGTCTAAACCTTTAAGGGGAGGGAGTTGTTGTTTTCATCACTACATTGTTATTCTATAACCTACTTAATTGTTGAAATATTTGTATATGTGTCAATTGTTTATGTATACACTACTGACTTCTCAATAACTAGCACTGAGAGGCAATGAAAACAGGCCTATGGCCTATTTGTATTTTCTCAGAGAAATAAAGTACCTAAAAAAAAAAAAAAAATCCATAACATTCAGTTTTGGCTTAGCTATAAAACAAAAATTGTTTTGTCGAATTCAGATTTGGCTAAGCTATGAAACAACCATATCCATAACATTCAGTTTTGGCTTAGCTATGAAACAACTATATATCCATAACATTCAGTTTTGGCTTAGCTATCAAACAATAATTGTTTCGTCGAATTCAGTTTTGGCTAAGCTATGAAACATCCATATCCGAAACATTCAGTTTTGGCTCAGCTATGAAACAATAATAGCCAAAACTGAATGTTACAGATATAGTATTGTTTTGCTTGTTAGGGCTGCATAAGATGATGATGCCAAGCTCGCATTATTAATTTACTGTAGATCTCTGGAAAAAAAACACATAGAAAAATGCTGTCAAACCAGGAGCCTGATCATCATTTCTGCTGTAAAGCCCTTCCAATAGTTCGGTACCTCATTGATAATTTTCCACAACTGCAATGATTACAATTATGATATCTTAGAGGAATAAACTTAGATATTCTATTGATTCTGTATGGCAAATGTTGATATCGATATCAGCAATTTTTTGGATCGCATGCTCCCAAACATTACAGAAGGTGCCACTTACTCCTGCGAGGAAAAAAACGATAATTATCAAAATATCTATTTGTAGTCCATCTTGGCCAAAGTTATCATTGAAAGCTCATCCTTCTAATCTTTTATAAGCCCTAATTACACTACACAGGGGCGGATCCAGGAATTCAAGAAAGGGGGGACCTATATTAAAAAAGTCCCGGCGCCCCCTCTGGGATAAAGAGTTTTACATTTAAAAAAATTAAATTTGGCCAAAAATAGGGGGGGGGGGGGGGGGCGCCCGGTGGGCACCCGCCTAAATCCGTCCCTGCTACATATTGCGTCCCTGTTCTCATTGGATAGTGTTGCCCAATGCGTTAGGGCTGTATTACACTAGGGGTGGGGTATCAACGCAACCCAAAGCAAAATATATTACACTAGGCGTTTTGCAGTCATGTTGGGGATTGCATTGGCTCATGTTGGGCTGTGTTGGGTCACGTTCAGCACATGGATTTACAAACATGTCTGTAAAATTACGTGAATCACTCACATAGGTTAACAACCCAACGCAAACGTTCCCCTGACGCATAGTGTAAAGCCCTAATTACACTATGTGTCAGGTATGTTTTTGAATTGGGTAACGTTGCCCAATGCAACTAGTTCGCTTTGGGTCCTAACACAACCCAACACAAAGTACATTATACTACACATTCGGTTCACGTTGAGTCGCATCGACTCGCGTTGGGTTGCATTTTTTTACAAACATGTTCGTAAAATAATGGGAATCAGACGTGTAGGGCAACGTGACCCAACGTGAACATTCACCTGACGCGTAGTGTAATATGGCCTTTAACCTACAGCTGATGACCTTTGCAAAAGATGGTAACAATTTATCCAAAACATGCTTCATGAATTTTCTCTTTTTATATATATATTTTAAGTGCCTTCGTGAAAGCCCCCTGATTGAACAGATTTGACAGATTAAAGATGCATGTACACCCCTTGATAGGCCTAGATCTGGTTACCCGCTCACATAACCCTGCCCAGCTGCCACTGATACCCCCATAGGCCATCAGCAGAATATAGAGAGGCTGGGCTATTCACAAAAAGGGGCCTACCTAAGGCCCCAACAAACACACAGAGACTGGGGCAGCAGACACTGAAAAGAAATGTTATATATTCAAATGTAAGATAAATACAGGGCCCTGCTCTGCAGACACTTTCTTGAGCACCAGGCTATAGTACCACTCAGCAGAGCCTGATGGAGCCAATCTGACACAATCTTCAGTTTTAACATCTTCAGACTGGTACACATCTATGTGGAAATATGTGATGTTTTGAGTTGTTTTGGAAACAATTGAGATATGAATTACAGAATGCTGTAACCCATGAAGCTCATAATTTTATAATAGTCCTGGGCCCATATCTTTCTAACTAATTTGGCTAATCTGGGAGATTTTGATTAGGGTCTCAATATCAGCAATTTTACCAAAATTAATAGTGTTATTGCAAAAAAATCTCAAATAGGTACTAATAAGTGAAGAATTTGTTCATGATAGACAGAATTTCTAATCATTAGACGCTAATCAAAATTTTCCTGATTAGCAAACTTAGTCACGAAGATATAGGCCCTGATTGATAATTATCATTTTGCTGCCACAGTTATTTATGAATAGCAGTTAATGTAGGAAAACGTGGCTGATTGGCATGATCATAGAAGTGTGGCCTTGGGCTGTTTAGTGTAGGACATTGTGAATGTATAGTATCGTTTAAGAATAAAGAAGACTTCTTCTTTTCATATGATTGGAAGTGCACCGCTTCCTTTTCATTGCAGCGATGGACTCCCAGCCAAGGTGCGGCGTAACAGTCACGTTATGCGACCATACTTTTTTGGTTTGTTACTTACTAAATTATTGTCATGGGACGGTTACTTTATTTTTCTGTGAGGTTGAGACCTAACCAAAACAGTATGTTCTCATAACATTCTGGTGAGGTTAGGTCAAGATAAAATTAAAATAGAACGTCATTGTGACATTCTGATTAGGTGAGGTCCAGACCTCTCTTAAAAAGAACATTGTTGTGACCTCCTGACTAAAGGAGGTCCCAACTTCATCTAAACAGAATGTTATTGTGATGTTCTGATTATATCACGTCTTAACCTTATGTAAACAGTTTGTTACTGTAACTATCTTATTAGGTTAGGTGTCAACCTAACCGAAACAGAACGTTATGGTGACATCCTCATTAAGTGAGGTCTCAACCACACCTAAACAGAATGTTATTGTGACATTCTTATGAAGTATCAGCCTAATAAATAACGTTACAAAAATGTTATTAGAATGTCCCAATTTAACATCGCAAGAGTTGGTTGCAGCGACGTAATTGGGAGTAATCAAAAGAACGTCGCTGTAACCTAACAGTGTAACATAACAAGAACCAATCCAGAATGTTGCTAGAACGTTATTAGAACGTCATATCCATGGCTGGTCTAAGGAGTATTATACTGATGATTCATGACGCAATTTGGACTGATTATGGACCGATTCTAGGAATCAGTTTGACCGATTTCTAAATCTTTATTATCTTTATAGAATAATCATTATTTAATCATGATTATCCTATAAAGATCTGTTATTCTTAATCAACTATTCCTAAATTGCTCTGATGCTGAGGGAATGTTGACCCTGGAATATATTTCTGAATATACGAAAATTATATGAGAAGAAAATTAGTCGGCGTTTTGTCGCTTTATGGATCACCACTAAATTTATTGTATGTCATGACCAGTAGGAATGGTACAGGTTTGTCGAATGGTGGAGGGTGGACAAACATGTACTCTACTTGTAAGTGATACCACAAAATAGCAGGTGGGCAATGACCTTGGGTCCAGGCCAAGACCTGTCTAGATCCCCTTTTCTTGTCTGGGGGTTATATGTCAAAGGATCAGGGGTGAAATATTGAAGTCTGGGATTAAAGGTCAAAGGTCATGGATTAAGGTGACAGGGCGTCTACAAGGTCGGCACCACTAGGCCTATGGGTCAGGAAATAATCCCACAAAGCTGTGTAGAGGTGTAGCCCTGAAATATTATTTTCCTTCTTTGTGATCAGTATATCTTGGCAGCCGGTATAAAGAAAACCAGTCAAGTGTGACAAGGAATTGGGTATTACATGTGTAGGTATATAAAGGGGGTACCCATTGTGCGACTTAACTTAGTTCTGGTCATCTCGACCAGTTTTGGTCTCTTGATTCCGCTCGAAAGCGACCAGAACTGGTCAAATAGGTCAATGGGAACACCAATTCCGCTTTTGACCAGTTCTAAGCATTTTTGGCCAATTCTAGTGGTTTTCGACCAAAAACAATTGATCAGAACTAATAGAAATGATCAGAATTTAGTTTGGTCGCTCAATGGGTACACCCACTGCCTTTAGGGGTTACAAAAAGTACAAACCTGATTAAATACAAGGTGAAAATAGACATAATGACCATTGTAAAATTATTCACGTCAGCTTCCAGGTGGCGTATTGGTGAGTTTAAATGGTTTAACCCTGTGGATTTATATAAATAATGGATCTTGCTTATCCTCTCTGTCATGAGTGTGGCTCTTGACACAGCATTGGGGGAGTTCCATGGTTTCATAACTCATCTTTAAGATATCACAGTACACTTATGACACCCTGTTTCTGAGGCAGTGTCATAACCTGCTTGATTGATCATAAGTCCGTATGACACTGGTTCAACGGTGACTTCTATGCAGGGCAAATATTTCATGAGGGACCCTTTGCCCCTTACCACAATGATAATGAGATCACACCATGGAACCCCCCCTCCATTTGTATTTAGGAACTCTTTCGTGTGATAAAAATTAGGTCTACTTTTATAAACGACTGAAAGGATTAAGCGAAAGATTCTGACATGAATTTGTAATTGATTGGAGTCTCTTTCCAGTATATACCTTCATGGAAAAAATAATTAGTCTCTACAAAGAGGATCAAAAGATGTACAAAATAGTTGAAGTTATGGCCAGGGTCCTATTGTAGTATCAATGACTTTTCAAGCCATCTATCAATCACTTCTCTATTGCCACTGGACGTATTCTGATTCATAAAGGTTGAGTTGATATAAAGGAAAGGAATAAAAGCATTTTAGTATCGATTTTATAGCTTTCTACCTGAGTGATTTAATAGTTGTATTTATGTTTGCAACAAATGGTGCTGAGATTGATTTAAAGGTGACCTTGTAGCCTAGACGGATTGCAATGGGGTTGATGTGGTAGATGGTGGAAGTTATTGCCAAAGTTCCCCTTGTGCACTGCCCTCCTGTCCACTTAGCTTCCCTTAAGCCCCATTTGCCCTGGTTGACCTTTCTGTCGCAGAGAGCCACAAAATAATTATCTTAAGCATTCGCAAATGGTGCAACGAAATGATAGGAAGCTTATAGTCATGATTACATTTCCAGAACTTCACATTTTCTCGAAAAATAGGGGGACGAAATCGGTCTGCAAAAAATTCGCATTTTAATGAAAAAAGTGTTCTTTTGGGGGCAAAAGTCGGTGTATTGACACTAAAATTGTCAGTTCTACCCAAATAATCAGATGTTGTTTTTTGTCACCTCTGATCAAATTTTAACTCTTCAACATTGCATACTGACGAGAGATCACTCCAAAGGCAGAGATGGGGTTATTTTTGTTATATTGGAGAACACTGATGGTTTTCCACGTATATAGTTGAGTTGGGGTGCCGGGGATTTTCCATAGGAGGAAAAGTACGAACCCTCAGGTTCAAGAGCAGATTGAGGGTTACATCCTCAGGGTCAGGGCCATTATTATGAGGGAAATGGGGGATTCTCCAACATAAATCTACCCCTCCATACTGTAACCTGTTTGAAATCCTTGACTGAACCCTGAGGGCTTAAAGTCAAGCAGGGGCAGCGAACTATATAGTCAACCTGAGAGTCTGGCCTTGAGATAACCTCGTCCTGCCACGTACCCCATAGCTCATGGACAGGCAGGGAGGTCTTTTGGGAAAACAACCCAATATACTTCTAAGAACAGTAAAATAAATCAGCAGTGACAAATGTGGTGATGTTACCTTAGCCAAAATCTACTACCTGTGAGCGTCTTACGTAAGGGTAAAATATATGACAGTCCATCAGGTTAATGAAGCTCTGTACTCTCCAGGGGGACATGGACCCCGCTGATCCTGCTTTGGAGTGATCTCTCGTCAGTATGCAATGTTGAAGAGTTAAAATTTGATCAGAAGTGACGAAAAACAACATCTGATTATTTGGGTAGAACTGACAATTTTATCGCCAATCAGTCACGCTTAAAAAATGAGTTTGTGGGTATGGTGCACTACTTATTTTGTAAGGAGTAAAATGTTGAAAATTCATTTTATTGCAGGCTTGAGAAAATGGGATATTTTGAAACCAACAGCAATCACTCTTAAGGCAGAGATTGTAATCACACTATGGGAAATGCCCCTTGAATTCTTCTTGCAAATCTCTCATTGAATCTCAAAAACACGATGAAAAAAGATTATTGATCTTGGATATCTGATATCTTGCGGTTTCTTGCACCTTTGTGACAAGAAATAAGATAATCTTATAAGGCTTCAAACCTTTCCTTGTCTCACAGATGCTGTCGTTTCTACAATGTATATGGGACTTGAACCTTTGCTGCACCAGACAAAGTAGTTAATCTTCAGGGGTCTGTGAATCAAAAGACTTTACTTACACAACCTGGGACAGTTGTTACAATGAGCTTTGATCAAGGAGAACGGTATCCTGGGGTTTACAGGGTAGGATGCAGGATTTCCAAGGAAAAAAGGGAAGGGGTTCAGTACATGGGCCAAATACTAGAACGGTGCGTATTTATACACATACATGTATACGGCAATGTATCCATTTTTTGTGGTTTAAGGATCGACTGAAAAAAGAATTCGAAGGAGGTGGGGATTAGGATTCTATGGAACCTGGTTTACCCTTTATTTGTAGGATATTTGATAATGTATTTCCTTCCAGTAATCAACTGGAAAGATCTATTGGCAAAAGAATAATCAAAGAAAACCCATAGCCAGACTAATCGAAAAGATTATGTGTTTCAAACATGTTGGTGTGATTTCATAAATCAAAAAGATGCAATTAAACTTATATATGGACAACCCACCACGTTTCTGTAGATTGATGTAATGACATTGTTTATTATCAATACCAATAGTTGGGAGAGTTATCTATTGCAGTCTATACAGAGCCCGTCTTTAAATTCAGCCAAGGACGTTGAAATGTACCTGCACCCCATTCTCAACTTACCTCCTGTGGTGGCAGCAACTCATCATTGTCAATCAGCCTTTTGAGAGAAGAAAAATAGTTCTTTTATGAGAACAATAAAATGGATTGCATTAAAAAAAATTATACACAAGAAAATAAGGTTTTTACAATCCTAGCTTTTAATATCACGAAAGAAAAACGTGTAAATGTACATGCAGTGTACACGGTTGTGAATTGTCCCAATAAGTCTATATTACTTCAAGAGGTAGGCTACTGTTCTGGAATGCAAGGGACAAACCCCTAAATCATAAAGACCGAATTTTACTAGGCATGTGTTTAAAAATGTATGACAAATGTATAGGGCTCTTTAAAATCCTAAGAAACAAAAAACGAAACCAACACACGTCAGATGGAGAGAACAACTGTTTTTAATTATAGCGGATCTAAACATCTTGACTGTTTTAATAGTTGATGAATTAAGTAGCAATTATGTCATTGGATTTTTACATTATTGTATTATTAAATTGAATGATTTGTGGGGGTTATTTAAGGATTAGAAAACTTTTTTTTTCTCGCCTGATCCCCCTTCAATTATATTGAGATTGTGTTATAGTGGTTCGGTATGCATGCCTTATATACAATACATAAATATTATAAAGGATTAAGCGTGTCCTTTCAAATAGAAATTCCTTTCAATGTCTTCTCAGGGAAGGATCATCCCATGCATAAGGAAACCACAAAACACCTTTAACACTAAAACTTCATATTCCATGTGGTGCCCTTGAGCCAGAGTGATTCCTTTGTCAAAATCTAACCACATCCAATTAAAAAAATAGGAATATATGCTTGGGCAAACATGTGGTAAGGCTGGGGCTGCAGACTGTCTTTTTTGAAGTCTTCATACTCACCCATGCCCACTAGACAGAAACGGATTTTTGTGTACACATTTTTTTAAAACTTTTTTCCTGTTTTTTTTCTAGTTTTAAGCCCTTGCGGTCGATTTGAGGGAGATGGGGGAGGGGTGTATATCATTTCACTGACCCAGTTCTGTCTTTTTGCTACAGTGTGGTTGGAGGGGCAAGGGGATACCTGATTACCCATGATCCTTCACTCTCCATGCCACTTCCCCCACTCCAAACTGGTTATGCAAACTGCAGATGCCTCCCTCCTGGGTTGTGGCATAACCACTGCACTAACTGTACTACAAATCAGGGGCAGATCGGGGGGGGGGGGGGTCCAGGGGGTCCTCCGCCCCCCCCCCCCCTCCCTTTTGGTGGGGACTTAGAGTTGCCAAAGAAAAAAAAGACATCGCAATTGTACGTCCAAATGCACGCCATTTTGGTATTTAACCTGTAATGTTATGCAGAAGAATTTGGCCTGAATTTTCTTTTCGCTGAGATTTACATTAATAAAACCCACTTTTTCTAAGAAAAAAAGGAGGGGCAACCCCTAACTCCATACACACAATAAATTCGCCACTGTAGAGTCCTGACCTAACTCAAAATTGAGATTTCTCGAACTAAATACTTCAATTACAATCCTATGCATTTCTTCCTAGCTAAGTGTCATCTATAGTTAGTGGGGATGATGGGAAATATTATCTCACCATTTTAAGATCTGAGAAATGTCCTTATGATTTTGCTGGTGTGAAAGTAATCCTTATTTCTGCCATACAGGAAAAGGTGAAATGCAATTGCGACCTGTTTCAAAGCCTCTAAACGTATCTACTGATAAGAACATAATTTAAGATTGTTTGCAAGACAGAGACACAATAGCCCTGCTGGTTCTTATGCCTACTTCTTCTGATGGTGTAGAGATAGTGTATATGATTGAGTTTCTGCAGGTCGTAGAGAGGTAAACGCTGCTTAAATACTTTTATAAGTGCAGTTAGGATCCTTTAGATACTACCACAATAATACAGTCCCTTGACACAGATCTATGTGGTAACTGAGCATTTATATAGGGCCTACAAGACAGATGTTTTGTTCCGTTATTTGAAGAAAGGAAAAAGAGAAATAAAAAGGAATTACAGGACTTTCTGTTGAAGCTTTATATGAGCTTTGGTGAATTTGCAGCCTTTATCATGTAGTATTATATAGGTCCCATTATGATGTATCTATAACAAGATGAATACAAGCAATGTGCAAAAAGATGAACATATGTACACTACAGATGCCTTTATATAAAACGTGCACTTGGATGAATCATCAAACAACTAAAAACAGTAGATGCAAGGCTTTTCTCAACAGGTTGTTTATGAAATATATTCCTACCAACACCAGCCATCTGATGTCTTTCTTCAGAGTTGAATAGGAAAAGTTATGTTCTATGTAAATGACGCCGCTGAAGAGCCTCAAATGACCCGGTAAAATGGATGAGGCGGTTATCTGATTTTACATATATCTCTCTGACTGACTCGGCCACGGTTCGGCCCCAGAAGCAGTGGGGGGAAACCTGATAGGCCATAGATATATTTTTGTATAGTGTCCCCTGTCCTCAGTCAAGGTGGTGCCGGCGCCTAAATATATCATAAGGAGTCTACAGGTTGTTACTTTTATGTATGCCTTTTGCTGAAATGCAACAAAGTAGACTGTATTACCAAATGGTTACAATGTGGTCCAATCAGCATGTATGAAACTGCATATACTTTCCCAACTATAAAGAAATTTTTAAAAAAACAAATAAAATGATGTTCAAGATAATGTTATTATTGTATTCATGATATAGTAAAATGATGCTCAAGATGATTATAGTTATTGTATTCATGTAACTGACTCATTTAATTAATTGCATAGTATACTAATTGCAGGTCACCTTGACAGATATGTTGGTTGATATTGAAAAATATTTGACCCTTGTACTTCTTATTTCAAAGAGAAAGGAACAGCTGATTCCATGCCATCAAACTATTTCCCCGGACAATCATTTTGCAATTGACTGTGAGGATATTTTGAACGCCTGTTTGTGTGACTATTGTTCAATTATGGTGTATAGGTTGGAGGCCCAGGGGGGCGACTTGATCTCAAACCTGCCCAGATGTGTGTTTCGAAAAATAAAAGAAATGGGTTTTTTTTAGCCTCACACGAGTAAAATGAGTGAGAAAATTTCACTCAAAATGGGTATGAAATTTGCCCCCTCACTCAATATGGGTTATACATAGTAATAAAGAAAAGTGCTGAAACTGATCACTTTCTATGTAAATTAGGGGAAATAGATTAAATAGATAGCCATTAGTGTGTTTTATTGAATAACTATATATATTTGCATTAAATCAGCAAATGTGGGTATGAGATATATTAACAGAAAACGTTCAATATGGGTAGGTTTTATAACTTGTGGTGTCATTCAAAATGGGTCTGTTTTTTAAAAACCTGAACACACACATCCAGACATTGAGAAGTGAAGTCGCCCACCGGGTTAAAAGTTAAGAGATTGGCCTTCCGAATCCTGGCCATAATGCTAAGACGCTAGAAAGATACCAGTTTCATGTGAGTAGCACCAATGGGGACAGGGAAAAAACTATGACAGGAAAGCATTCATTGTCCTTACAACTGACTGGTACTACGTTACCCAAGCAATAATATGACGTTATAATAACGTTGCAGCAACGTTCTGTTAAGAACTGGTTTGGTTCTTGTTACATTCTTTTGAGGGCACCCAAAAATGTCCTTAGAACCTAACGTTGCGACGTCACACTAGAACGTTGTTGTAACGTTCTTGTAATGTTATTTCACGTTACAATAACGTTATTATAACATTCTTCATTGGTTTGGTCTCAACTTTACCAAAATAGAATGTTATTATAACATTCTTTTTCAGTAAGTCTAAACCTTACCTAAAATAACGTTATTGTTACGTGAAAATTGGCCAGGTCTCAGAACAATTAAAAAGGTACAGTTGCAGAACGTTCTTGTTACGTTGCTGCTTGCCTGGGTAGGCAACCCTAGGATGAGAGTGTAATACCAAACATAATGTCTCAGGTCAACAGGAGGGGTGTTTCATAAGTAAACGGGAAAAGTGATACGGGAGTTTCCATTTTGCATATCGTAACATACAATGACCTTCTGCCCTTGTCATAGCTACGTGAGTTTGGGTTTGCTTACGTGAGTTTGGGATAAATTTACGAGAGTTTGGGGTTACTAACGAGAGTTTGGAGTATATTTAGGAGAGTCTCTTTATGCAATAGCATTAATTTTACCGTTTCCGTTAGCATATGTTAAACCTCTGTAGGTATGGAAATGAACTCCCCAACAGATGTGCAAATAGAAATACCTTTGCCATCTGTTACTACTATTACTTGCCAGTAGTCAGTAATACTCTATCGAAATCTTATGTATAGTTTGCCAAGCAGATATGAAGAATAAGGGGCCTGTTTCATGATAACCTCCGTAGTTATGGAGGTTTTATGTGCCTTTACAGAAACTGTACGCAAGTTTAAAACTCTCTTACGCAGTCGTTTCATGACAAAACTATTGTAAATCCACGAAAAACTCCCATAAATCAACCCAAAACTCAAGTTTTTTTATTACTCAAAGTCACGTAAGCAAAAGCAAAAGGTGATCGTAAGTTTATGAAGGGCAAAACATACAAAGGTTTGTTATGAAACAGGCCACCGAAGAATTATATAGATATAGATGTTGGTATCTGGTACAGCAAGCAATTCATAGAAAATCTATATAAAATAGCAGGGGCTGCAACCAGTGGCCGCAAGTACTTATATTGCAACCACAAACAAGTTTATGAAGGCTTGCTTGCATTTATTCAGGTAGCCACAAGCAAGTACCGCATAGTGGAATATTGCCTTTAGCCTTATATAACTATATATATTACTCACCCCCCCCCCCCCCCCCAAAAAAAAATAATAATAATAAAAGAAATAAAAGAGAAGGACCCAAAAAAAAATTTGTCGAAAATCCTGCATCGGCCCTTACAAAGGCTCGACTTCTGTCTTTTGCCTGCCCTGCATGTTTACGGTCTTCTGGTCTGTGGCATATGAAGAAGGTTAAGTACCACATGATACTAGTCCCAGTCAAGGTATGACGTAACAGTCACGTTATGCAACCATACTTTTTTGGTTTGTCGGTTACTTGCTAAAAGGTCACGTAACTGTTACATTATTTTTCTGAGAAGTTGAGACCTAACCAAAACAGAATGTTATCATAACGTTCTGGTGAGGTTAGGTCAAAAAGCAATTAAAATGGAATGTTATTGTGACATTCTGATTAGGTCAGGTCAATTTTGTTGTGACCTCCTCACCAGGGGAGGTCCTAACCTTAATCAAACAGAATGTTATTGTGATGTTCTGATTGTGTCAGTTCTTAACCTTACCTGAACAGAATGTTACAGTGACCATCTTATTAGGTTAGGTCTCACCCTAACCTAAATAGAATGTTATTGTGACATCCTCATTCAGTGAGGTCTCAACCACACCTAAACAGAATGTTATTGTGACATTCTTATTAAGTCTCAGCCTCATAAATGACGTTACAATAACATTATCAGAATGTCACAATGTAATGTTGCAACAGTTGGTTGCAGCGACGTAATTGGGAGTCATCAAAAGAATGTTGCTGCAACCTAAGAGTGTGATGTAACAAGAATCAATCCAGAACGTTGCTGCAACGTTATTAGAACGTCATATCCTTGGCTGGGGTAGGAATTACACTAAGAGTCCAAGGGTTATTTGACACTTTCAATTGCTTACCAAGGCAACCATCAAATCCTGGGCCTCTACACTTTTAATTGCCAACCGAGGGTGAAGAAAACTGGAAAAGGAAACATTAAGTGTGGGCGATCCTCAGAAAACCTTGTTGATCATCAAAATATAAACTCTAGGTTAGAGTTTTAACTTTAGATTGCGAAATAACAAGTGTTTATTGGTATCGTTATTCTGTTTTTTATTATTCACCTGTATCTTTTGTAAAATGTAATGGTACTGCTCCAGGTAAAGGTACATATTATAAATAACTGTCGTTGTATGTTACCAAATGCCACAGTGAATAAGTATGGCCCTAGGAACTATTCAACCAAGACAACTCTATTCCTTTATCAGCCTAAAGCCAATAACATGTTTGTGATGTTCTCAACATTATGTAAAATTATATCATTTCATTTAGAATATCTCAAGATTTTGCACATATATGCCTATGATTTCATTTAGAATCTGTCTCAACATTAATTCATTTTCCCACCTTGATATTGAGTTATATATATATAAAGATTAATAGGCTCTTAACAGGTTTGATTTGTCTGTCGGCCTGCTCTGACTGGGCACCAGGAATGTGGCAGTCCGAGGAATTCAGGCGTGTGATAAACCGGATTTAGGACCAACCAAGCATGGAAAGACCGGCGTTAGATCGGGTTTACTTCAACAACTGTGAATTAAATTAAAAAACTGTCCTTGTGGGTAGGTTGGACACCTCAAAGTAGGATCTTGGGTGCATTTTGGACATTCCCCTCTCATGTCTTAGGTCATTTGCATTAGTTAATCTGTTATCGATGACTATTGGATAAATCATATATTTGTTTTTATCACACAGTTATATCAACGATTAACGTTGATAAATCAATCGACGGTTATGTATGTGCCTTATCCAGCATATTTTTACATATGGCAGGCTTAACTACCATGCATTGATATAACAGTAATTAATTCAATTCCAATTAATCGATTGTTTCTAAAACACATCCATCCAAGTGCACACCATTACCATTTTAAAACAGTTTTTCATTACTGATCAAGGCGAAAGATGTCAATCACGCCAAGACATTTATTTTCCTTTCTAATACAATAAACAACACTTTCTTCCATCATTCGAACTCGTCGAGTTTGGTGTTATCCTACAACTTTATTTGATCAAATTTTAATATTCTGTAACAGTGTTAAATGTAACTGAATAAAATTGTCCATTTTCTTTTCAGTGGTTACGTTTTATAACTTTGCCAAAAAGCGGTTTTGTTATTTAATGCCATTCCTGGTAAAAATGTGAAATTCAAGGCCATATAAATTATATATAAAATATATCTTTACTCCGTTTTACTTTCCTTTTAAACGATAAGATTGATATAAAAGTGCTGGTGAAAACATGAGATTCAAGGATATGTAAATCATTACTTCAGTCTACTTTCCTTTTAAACGATGAGATTATTAGATTTTATCTAAGAATAAAGTTAAAGCATTTATTCAATTAGCACTGATTTGTTTTGTGTAATAATATCATATTATGATGTTTGATCTAAATGTATCTATATTGTCCCAAAACAGGAAGATAATGTTTGAAATCTTAGATTTTCTGATAGTTCTACCCGGTAAACACGTAATGTGACCTGCCTCATTGGAATCTCCCTTCATGATTAACTTAATGCTTTCCTTCTGGAAAACGTGTTTCATAAGGAAAGCTCAATGAGGGCCATTCAAAGCTCCCTGAAGCCCCATTCACCGTGGCCAATGATTGTGTTGCTTGCAGTTCCAACAAATTTATCGCATTGAGAAGACGATCATCTCAGGGTCGATAAAATTATCGCATGCCAGCGAAATTGAAGAAATCGCATTTACACTGAAGGCCCATTCGCCCTGGCCGATGATTGTGTCGCTCCCAGGTCCGACAAAGGTATCGTATGGGGAAGACGGTGGTCTCAGGGCCGATGAAATTATCGCTGGCAAGCGAATTTGAAGAAATTGCATTCGCCCTGAGAGAAGGGGCACCTAACGATTGCAAATGATAATTTTTCCAAGTGCTTGTGGCCCTGAATCGTCTGGAATCCAAACGATTTGATCCAACATGTTGGATCTGAAGGCCCATTCGCCGTGGCGAACGCGGTGCACACGATCTTCTGCGACAGTTATCGTTTGTACCAGAATTGCAAACGATAATGCAAACAACAGATTTGCAACCGATCAGATCTAACATGTTAGATCAAATCGTTTGGATTCCAGACGATTCAGGGCTACAAGTATGATCATTTGCAATAGTTTGCAATCGTTTGCAATCGTTAGGATCCTCTTTTGCCAGTGTGAATGCTATTTCTTCAATATCGCTTGCATGCGATAATTTTATCGCCCCTGAGACTATCGTCTTCTCCTGACGATAAATTTATCAGACCTATGAGTGACACAATTATCGGCCACGGCGAATGGGCCTTGATTGGTTGCAGATGTGTCGTTTGCTTTATCGTTTGCACCAGGAATGAACACAACAATTGTCGGAAAAGATCACATGCACTGCATTGGCCAGGGCGATTGGGTCTTTAGGGATCCAAAAGCTCTTTAAATCAATTCTTGATCAATATCTCATGTCTGAATACTAGATGATTTGTACATAATATATATAATAATGGGTTCTTTTTTTCATGCAGCTCAAATATTTTTATATTGCCAGATGCAATGAGTCTGAAATTCTCCATTGCCTCTCTCAAAACATATCCCCCAATTTGTATCATAGGAAGGGGGAAACCTTCGAATCCGATAATATGATTATACAAATAATAGGTTATGTAATTATAGGCAGATAACTAAATGTAATAATTATATATACCTGATATATTGATATATGCACATAAATAAATAGCTGGATGACTAGAATGATAATCTCTTGTTGATTTACTGTTGAAGGGTTGGCCATCACATGCGAAATTGAAACGTTGGCTCTTGTTGGAAAACTGCGTCGGTCCTTACGTTTGTGTGTGTTTCAGAAAGAACAAAATTTCAAAGGACTTTTTCTCTGCGCCATGATTGTATTTGAAACTCATATTTCGAGACAAATATAAAGACAATTTACTTTTGATTTTGGTTATGGTGCATTGAGAGATCCATTTAGTACAATACTACAACTGCAAAATCATAACATAAAATTCCTCATAGACCTATGCATCAGCAGTAATGCTAGTTCTTAGAGCTAAACAGCTCAGTAAAGGAGTCTAGTTCCGAATTCGCCGTACAGGGGGCGACTCTGTGCCACAGTAGGACCATATATGTTAGTAAACGGGAGCCTGGAGATGTTCACAAGTGGTATGGGCAGATCCAGGTTTACAGATTTTTCTTTCATATATATTTAACAACAAGTGTTAAAACGTTTTTCAGTATTGTGCACAGTACTACCATTTTTTCTTAAAGGGAGGCAAAAGCAATGTTGGGTCAAAATGTTGCAAATTCTACAAACTATTGAATATATTCCATGGTCATAATCTAGGCCTGTGGTAAAATATAGACTGTTAATCAAGTCCTAAACTACGTTAAATTCAAAATACATTAAAACTTGTCCCTGGTCAATTTTAGTGACACACCGAAATTGGTTTATTACAAACTGTGCTGTTTTCAGGCATAAATGACATGCTCAAGTAATATGGAACTCACATAAAGTTACAGTAAGTTATCATGATTTATATTGTACTAATGGCTAAAGTTAGATTCTAGGAATGTATTTTCATAGTTATTTGAGTTTGTAAAATGTTGTCATATTTTGACACACCATTGCTTTTGGCTCCCTTTAAGTATGGGACCCGACTAGAAATAAATATGACACATCTGGGTTCTCAGTTTTTTTCTTTTTCAGAAACTGCCCGTTAGTCAAGGAGGTATGTCTATGGGCTAATTGCTATAGGTACATATTTTCGTAAGGTATAAGGATAATCAGTTTGATAATTATACGTGTCTTGCCATTACTGATCTGTCATTAAAAAAATCCAACCTATCTTTCCCTTTTTTTAATGCAATGTCACAATGACGTCAGTACAATTTGGTAACAGACAGACTCATTAATTATGAGACACCAATTTTGAACCACAAGCTGTCTCATTACCCTATAATCATGTATAGAAATACAGGCCCTGTTTTTTTTAGTCCTGCAAATATGCGTTCATTTTGTAGGCCACAATGTGTCTATGGGTATATTGAATGAACAGAGACGCTGTGGAGACTACAGGTACTTTGGTTTGAATTTCAGTTTCATGTTTTTTGCCTGATAAAGACACATTGAAATCAATCTATTAGATTAATGTCATCATGCAGAGCCCTACATCATGGAACTGACTCCACGAACCTATATATCTGTTCTTTCTGCCTTAGAAGTAACTGGGGCACTTCTGTTTATGTTTGATTTTTTTTAACAGCCACTTAAAAGGATAGAAATATGTTAGATGAGTCTAATCAAGGTCAGTGGTAAAGTATTAGCTGTGGAAACTAGCTCAAACCAAAGTAGAATTCAATGAGAGATGGTAATATTTCTATTTGTTTGTAAACAAACCCCATTTTTGCAGATCCACATTAATTGAGTTGAGCAAGGACCATAATTCATAGGAATGTACCCTCTTCTTACCCCTTCAAATAGGAATCTGGGACCTCTTTTGGCATAGGGGTTAGAGACCTACACACCCACGGCCTATTGTAAGTTGCTGACCACTGGAGGAGTGATATGCATTCAATATACTTGGTCATAACAGCAGGCCCGTAACTAGGGGGGGGGGGGGAGGGGGGGGGTGGCCACCCCCCCCCCCCCACACACACACACACACAAATGAAATTTCTCCAAAAGTTCCACCTTCCCTTCAAAAATTCAATATAAAAAAACCCACAAATTAGTAGAAAATATTGAAAAGTACCACTTTTTACTGCTCGCCATCCCCCTTTTCAAGTTCAAATTATTGAAAATATAGGCAAAAGTTCCAGTTGTGGAACCTCGCCACCGCCCATAGCAGAAGCTGGGTACGGGCCTGATAACCCATGTTTTGCAGCAGGTAATTGTTGCTACAGATGGGTCCCAATTCGGTGAGAATGGGCCGTGCATGTAGAGGGGAAGAGTTCATTTCTAAAGGCTTTGACTAGAATCTTCGCATAATGATCGCTTCCAAAACAGAATTCAAAGGCATATTGGGAACAATTTACCTGTCTTAAACATCTAAATTATATATATATATATATATATTTGTGTGTGTGTGTGTGTGTGTGTGTGTGTATGTGTGTGTGTGTGTGTGTGTGTGTGTGTGTGTGGTACAGACCATGGGGGAATGAAGTAATCGTTATTGCCTTGATTTGCACATAATGTCAAGGGCTTTAGCCCAAGACATAGGTGTGTGCAATTTGGGCACTAACAACTGTTGAGTGCACCCACGGTCTCTACTTGATTTATTCTATATCAATTACACAGAAAATGTTGAAAATCTTTACTGACAACACAAAAAACGGCATTATCAATCACAGACAAGCATTATTGCCCTCCGGGCCTATAATAGATCTTTTATTCACCAGTTTCTGAGAGGGCAGGACAATGGTAAAGGTGTAGGGGCTGAAATCCTGATATAGAGTAAATATCATTTATTTGCTGGTAATTGTGAGGAGCTTGTCATTAGAAATAGATTCTAACTTCCATAATTATTTCCTAACCACTTTGGCTCTATGTTCATTATTTCAACAACTGCACCATCCTCGCCGTGATGATCAAAGTGTCTTGGGGGGTAAAAGGTCCCCAGAACACCTTTTCCCAATGTGAGAAATTGTTTACAAACCATGAATGCAACAAATTAAATACCGCTTGCCTGGAAATGGTAAAGTCTTCATCTATGTTACCATATCCATTGAAATGTGGAAAAAGTGTAAAAGAGAATAAAATCCTTAATGAAATTGTATATGTTTCTTTGTTAATATTGTGTGACGCTATATTTTCCATTTTGCTGAATTGTAAACAGAACCAGCTGAAGCATGCTTACATCACCATTGACATCGTACAAGTAAGGCACGTAAAATCTATTGAAAGGTGCCAAATATTTAAGAAACATCTAAGATCTTATTGGAATACCTTTTTCTCTCCCACATGCGATTTGAACCAGTGTGGGTTAGTTTGTCTTTTTTTGTTAAAGTTACTTCATGTAGTTATACATGTTTTTTCCAGATACAGGGTGTTAATAATAAATCATGTTATATGAAATGTATTTAGAAAAATGGTCATAATGAGATGAGATGCATGGGGAAGAAGGAAAAAAGATTTTCAAAGATCTTATTGCAATGAAATATGGTCCTAGGCCATTGCACACATGGCTCACACGCTCAGTTTCACAGGATGAAGTGCCAACTTGTCTCAATTAAATGATTCAAAGTATCAGAGACCCTATCCTCTGCCAAGGCCCAGGTCAGGGATGTTAACTATTCAAGGACAACCACTCATCAGGCTAGATCGACACTATTCAATACCTTTCAGGCACGTTCCGCTCATCTAGTTTTTTCTAACAAAAATGATATACATGTTTTACATTTGGCAAAATGCTCTTCTCGATTCTGGCTGTTTTTGTCTCTGCAAAAAAAAAACATTTTCGTTTTCAGTGAATTATAAATAGAACCAACCATGGCATGCCTGCAATCACCCATTGACACGGTACAAGAAAACGACTTGGAGAGCCATTGAAGGGTGCCAGAAGCATAAAAACATAACATCCTAAATGACATTTCATATGGCTATCAGTCGCTGGACATTCTAGACATTCAGTAATCCATGATGGACCTGGATGGAGTGCCAACTTGTCTCAACTTGATGCTTTGATATGATGATTTGATGCGTCCTCTGCATTCACTCCAGCCAGTCTCATGTCTCCGGTTTCAGTATAACTCCAGTGATTCCATTAACCAACATAATATATATATATATATATATATATATATATAATGTTTACTTGTTTCTTTAGTAAGAACAATGGACATATCTTAAAACTAAATAAACTTTGACAATCTTTGTGAATTAATATACAATAATATGTCTCTGTTTAACATGTACAACCATTTTAATTAAAGGAAGGAAATAACTTGGCTATTTAACTATTGTATCATAAAAGTTGCTGTCAATTTTTGTTTTTGAATTCATTTAAATGATGTTTTGTTCTGTATGTTTCTAATTTCGGGTGACTGATTGTTCCATTCAAGACTTCCTGAATAAAATACATTTCTTTTTGGATGGAAATCATATTCCCAATTGCTCATCTGATCTAAAGTAGAGGAATGAATTTTATTACACTGATACTGTTTTAGGTTCATACAGGTTTCCTACAATATGGGTAGCTTGCCCAATCTTGTATGCTCTGTCCAGAGGTTCTTTTTATTTCATGGTTATGGTAATAGAAGTTGTCATACATTGTCGTACATTTATTTCTGAGAGTATCCCAGCCGAGGATGAGACGTTAGCATAACGTTGTAGCAACATTCTGGTTGGTTCTGTATTTGGTTCTTGTTACTTTCTTTTGATGACTCCCAATTATGTCGCTGCAATGCACTGCTGTTACATTGCACTGTGACCTCACTACATTGTTCTGGTTGCATTTTTCAACCCAAATAGAATGTTCTTATAACATACTGTTTCATCCTAACCTCACCAAAAAATAATGTTATAATAACATTCTGATTTTGTGAGGTTTCAACCTCACCATCAATTACATAATTGTTATGTGCCGTCTTAGTAAGTAACAAACTGACTAAAAAAAGTATAGTTGCAAAACGTTTCTGTTACATCGCAAGCTGGCTGGGATCATACATACGTTACCTTACACAAGGTAATCATGCCGCTATGATACCTTTTATTTGGTTTTCTAGCACAACATGCAAATAGGGTACTAATTTCAAAAACAATAAATAGTAATTGCTATTAACATAAACACAATTATGCATGGTAGAATGATTGAAAAGAAACTGTTTTTTGGTAATCTTTCAAGTGCAGAGAATTGTCATATGAGCAAAATTTCGGTTTTGGCTAACAAAAGCACTAGGAGAGTAAAATAAAAACCAAGAACTTGATAAGAATCACACTCCCAAACCTCAGAGGAACACAGAGGGCATTCGAGGACATTTGGAGTTAATTGGGTTAATTCACCTCGTACCTTATGCCCCATAACGTAAGATGTCTGTAGTGTTATACTGTGATACTGTCCTTGGGGGGGGGGGGGGGGGTACTGACTCTTTGATGGCAAGCACCAACTGCAAAACTACAGCCTCCCCTTTTTCTGGCCCCTTGTTTTTTCGCTACAGCTACTGTATTTGGCTCCAAAACAAATAATGAGCATTGTTCTTCAAAGATTATAATTACAGCCCCACTTTTTAGAGTTGTCTAGTCAGCGACAGCCCCCCCCCCCCCCAACCCCTTTTCCTTCCTTTGCCACGATCACAGCCATAGCTCCCGGAAGCCAAGCCCCATTTGCTTTAGATTTTTTTTTTTCATTGAGCTTTTTCCTAAATTTTCATACTTAAAATCAAAATTTTAGAAAAATATTTCCATATCTCACCATGGACAGATCAATGTCCACTTGGATAACTTTTCAACTCAAGTTACTGATTTTTTTTGGTAACGATTTTGAGATCGCAATGAATCTCTAGGAAAAATCAGCTACGGCGAACTGAGCTTCAGTCAGCGACACATCTAGGCGTGATTAGGGGTAGCCTACACCATGACTAAATTATCTAATGGAACTGGGTTTCTTCAAAATGAACAAGTAAGGTCGGGACCTATAGACACTCGTCATTCATGACAAGTGATTAAGGCCTGAAGGTCTTTAATTAAACGATGTCCCTATGGTTAGTATGTCGGTGGTGATTATTCATTATTCAATGCTATTCAATTGAAGTTTTTCCATTATCCCCAAACGTGGTGTCTTAATCCTTGTTGGAGAGAATCAGCTGCACAATGTTTAGAGTAAGGGGTCACATGTCCCTGTTTTTTGTTGATATCTTTATTAAATACATAAATCAGAATCAGAGTACATCTAATATTCCAGATAGTTCAGTGAATATGTACGAATATGTACTTACTTTGTGATTTACTGAATATGATTGCTCAATAGTAACACGTACTTAAAAATATAGATTTGTAGGATGAAAACAACGACAGATATAATATATAGTTTGAAATAATGATTATGATTTTAGATAACCCATTTGGTGGTAATTTCAGCAATAAATATTACTCCTGGACCAACTAATTGTGAATATAATTATAGCAAATTTCAGTATTTCAGCCCTTAAAAAGTGTCTTCCTGTAGGTTGTATTCCTGCTTCTACTAGAGCTCGAAAGCCTCTCTCAGCATGGCAAATACTATTATATTGATATTATAGACTGGTAATGTTTTATCATTGCTATTGTTATATATGGGATAATCAACAAAATTCGGGTGTTTGCAGCAAAGATACTTGAGTCTTGAGATTAAGGAATAGTAACTGCAAGTATGAGAGTGTAGTGCTCGGCCGCGGTCGGTCTGGTATAACCACAAGACCTGTAGGATAAAGCCGTTGTGGTGCATGTATGTTTAAAGCTAAATTTTAAAAAAAAGAAAACTCCAAAACAAGCCATAGGTTACTGCTCTGTTGGAGAACCTGTCGCACCTCACATTACTGTGTGGACGAGTTGGTGGTGATTTGTGAGAATGCACATGTATGTAATGCCTTCATGAGCTTCTCATTGACCTCTCAATGAGCAAATAGCTAATAAGGTCAATGAAAAAAGCTGAAACTTGATCAATGTAACACCAAGTTTCTGTCTTGTATTTCTGTGCTACAATACAAGTTATGTTACTGCACCGACGGGATCTATGTTTTTCACTTATAAGAAATATGTAGGATGAAATTGATGCTAATTAGAGCAAGAGTGGTGTAAGGAGGGGAGAAGTGGTAAACAGGTGAGGGCAGGTGTGGGGCAGGTAAGGATACCTGAGGGGGGGGGGGTGACAGGGGGGAGGGGAGGGGGGCTCAGCCTGCCGTCAGAGAAAAATAGGGACATTCCTGAGTACTTTCTATCAAGGCGGTGACTCCAATTTTATCGGTGACCCCTCTGGATCCCATCTCAGGAGGAGGGTATGGGGGGGGGGGGGTGAGTGAAGGGGGGGGGGGTTGTTTAGCGCTAACTGGTGTGGCGTGGGCCACCTCCACCTCCACCACCTCCTCCTGCTGTGCTCCTGGGCCCGAGTGGTTGAACGAGTCTCCTACAGGCCCCCTGAAAACGGCGCTAGTCTGTGGCGGGCGGGCGCGGCAGACCGGAACACCCCCCACCACCCCGCCCCCCTCTCCCGCCTCCTCCAGAACCACAGATCCCGCGACCAGCCGCGACCAGCCGCCCGTGACCGACCGCGGGGCGGCGGGCGGCGGGGCGGCGCGGACTGAGCGGCGGGCGGCGGGCGGTAGGGAATAAGCATTGGGCGGGCGGTGGCGGGCGGCGGGGCGGCGCGCGGTGAACGGCGGGCGGCGCGCGTAAGGCGCTGAGCGGCGCGGCGCGGTGCACCAAGTGGAACCGGCCGCGACAACTCGGGCGATTTTAGAAAAACGCAAAGCGGACGGGTACCCCTTGGGAGCCCAGCGGGACCGGGGTGATGCCCAGGTAGGGGGACAGGTAGGGGCAGGAGGAGGGGGAGGGGACAGGAGGAGGAGAGGAGAGGGGGGGACCAGAGAGAACCGCGCGTCGCCTGCCCGGCGCAGCCAACAGGACCACAGCAGCTAGCTTATCAGGAATAAAATAAGTCGACAGGCAGTGGAGTGTGACAGTGAGCGAGGAAGCCTAAGGTTTCCGAATGGTGCAGTAGAGGCTCGCTGTTCGCGGACTCCTAAGCGCCTTGAGGGACCTAGGGTAGGTACCAGGGGAAGAACAACTCCTTAATACTTAACGCCTTGACATAAGGATACTTTCGTTGGTGCCACCGTTGCATTGGGCATTGCCCTTCCAGTCTGCAGGTCGCCGTCATTGCCCGTGGGACTTTGGCGCTGACCGGTCGTCGAGATCAGGTAGGTGGTTCATGTCGGGGGGAGAAGGCCGTCTGTGGCCGGGAGGTGACGGGCTGAGGGGGGAGGCAGCCCGCTGGAGGAGGCCCTCAGACCGCCCTCCTGGGCCCCGGCCAGGGGCAGTCGCCAATGATAAGGACATCAAGGGGGTCTTTAATTCACATACAACGCTGGCAAGAACGGGGTTTTGGTGTGAATAGTAATCTGCTGCTAATATCGTGAACTTATGTTATTAGATTGGCCGCTTGTAAATGGACGTTTTGCTATAGGGGGTTAGAGGCATTGCAATGTTAGAAAGGCTGCAATTGTAAAGTCAGTGTACACACAGTTTACAAGTTAGATTAATACTTTAGGTAGAGTTTATTGCAGGTTCTTGTCTGTTCACTGTAAGATGTTGAGAGTCGGTGTGACCTGACGGGGTCGCCGGAGAACGGCGGGTAAGGGGGGCTCGTTGACAAACTTCTAATTTCACCCAAACATGTCTTGTTTGCAAGCGAAAAAGAACCACTAGATTATAGTAAAGTGGACCAGGGATTGGGTTCAAGTTTGTTTTAGTCAGAAAGTTAGATATTTTATTAAATTTAGCTTCAATAACTTGGAGGATCATCCTCGGTGGAGGAAAGAGGTGGTGGACACGCTTCAGTGACCACGATCCGAGGCATCTCAGGCTGGAGAAGTCTGAGCAAGGTGCCCCCTCCCCCACCCCCCACACAACCCCCACCTCCACCTCCCAACCCCCACCAGGGGAGGGGGGTTGGGGGTGGTGGAGGAGTGGGGGGGTGGAGGATGTGGAGAAGGGGGAGGGGGGGGGGGGAGGTGTTGGGTGGAGGGGGAGGGGTAGCAGGGGGAAGACAGAACTCGATGGTTGCGTATAGTAAGCACTAGACCCTCTCCTCTACCGACGACCGGGGGGCTATGCTATCAGGACTAGGCCGACTCGTCGGGAACTACAGGTATAGTCACATTCAGAAGCAAAGCTTAATAACAACCACCGCCTTTATATACCTATTCCTATAATAACATTACCCTCAGCCAGACAGTAAGTATGTTGCCTATACTAACCAAAAGTGGCAAGACTTTGGTACAACTTCACTCGAAAGATATTTCTAAATTTGTGTTCATCTTTCAACAAAACAATGCTGACAACTACTTAGGCTAATAGGTTCTTTTAAAACCAATTGAATTTAAGCTCAATCTTGGACAAGGGGGAGCATTGCTTAGTTGAATACTGAACGCAATGTTAGGGGCGTAAAAGCAATTGCCTCTTCTCAGCGGGGCTCATTTACGACAGGCCTCAAGCATATGATGAGGGGGAAAAAGGCCAGCCAGACGGTGGCAAACAGAAACGGGTTGGAGAGGAGGCAGTCGGCGGCAGAGACAGGTTAAAAAGTGTCTTAGGAGGGGGGCAGGGGGCGGGCAGTGAGGTGTAGGCAGGGTAAAGTGGGACAGGCTGGTTGGTTGACGCCTCCGCCGCTCGGTAAACCACTGATTCCTCCGGCTTTTTAGGCCCCTCATAACCTGAGGACTCGTCAAGCGTAACACTGCCCCTTCTTAAAGCCACAGCGGCCGGCTTCTGGGGGCCCGGCACCAAACTGGTCTGGTGTGAGGTTCTCACACCAGGTGGCGCGTCGAACGGCCCCAAGTGTACCTGGCCCTTTAATAATTGGTATCGAAGACTTGGTTTGGGTTATGATACAGGGGTGGGTTTAAGGTAGTTGGGGTATGCAATGTACCACCTGATTCTCATACAGGTGGGATAATATAGGATAACAGGGTTTATTGATTAAAAAACACAGGTGGAAATTTATAATGTTAAAGATGGTTGATTTAGGACAGAGGTGTAGATATGGATCCAGAATCGGTCTGCAAGAGAGAGAAAGTTTAGGATTAGCAATGGTTCGTGTACATAGAATTCAGCTGAGTAGTGTATCAGAAATGAACCGGCAAAAGTCTATTAGTAGTATATAAAAATGCCTTGCCACGCTCTTAAATCGCACTCACTGACCACTAGCTATGTTGGCCACTAGAACAATCTATCTAATATCGAGGTATCTAGAATCGAAGTGTCTATAAAATGTATCTAGATAGAACCTGTTCTCTATATAGGTTCTCGAATATTCAGATTAGGGTAGCCCTAGGTGGAAAACGGGATGAGAAGCACCGGACTATATTCTTATGCAAATCAAAGTGTGTTTGCAACCTAAAACCGGATTATTTATTTGTTTTACTTCCTGCTATACCGGGAACCAAAGAGTGCCTGAAACGTTTCGTCTTGATTAAGTAGATGTCACGTAGACCTGTCCTATCTAACATGTTTAACATGTGTAAATGAAATAGGTGTAGTATATGTTGTGTGACATCGGAAGATGTCTTTTTTCTAGGTTGAGCGGAGGATAATTGGGAAGTGGGGGGGGGGGGGGGAATTAGTTCGGTCCGGCATACCTAGGGGGCAGTGCTGCGCGCAGGTCTAACCGCAATGACAACGAGGCTGCGGTGTGAATTACCACAGCGATCCTGGCGGTCGTGTGCGTTACTAGACCGTGGTGGAGTTGAGAAAAGAACTTTAGAAGCAGTCGGCTCCTGTGGTAGACGAGTTTGGTTAGAGAGGGGGTGGTGGAAGGAGGACTGGGGGTGGGGGGCGGGGGGAGGTAGTGGGGTGAGAATCAACCGCAGACGGCTGAGATCTCCCGGCTTAGCAGGAAGAAGACTCGTCAAACCTGTATATCAAAAACCTGTTTTTAAAGGTCATGTAGTGGTGGTGTGGTTTCCCCCATGTTATAATTATGTTTTTAGGCGAACAGATCGACACGTAAAAGGAAAGTAGCTCAGCTCTATAGTAGATGTTGCTATCAATGTAGGCCTGTGTTGCCTTTAGGCTTTGGGCATTAAAGTTGGTTAAGTTAGTTAAGCAACTTTCCACCGACCTACAGCTATATAAATCCGTTCCTGACATATGCCTAGGTATAATCATACAATATACTCCTGGGGGTAAACAATAATTATGTTGTTATAGTCGAAGGCAGTTCTCAAACTTTAATAATTATGTACCTATCTAATAACATTAGATTGCTGATCAGAATAGCAAGATAACCCCGAAACAGTGCCCTTATTAGCCGCTATACTAACATCAAACTAGGCAATTATCTAATTGACACATTTGCATTGTATTAGACAAACAGGTCTAGAATAGATCTAATAGGTCTAGATTCTTAGCTGAACTGCCTTGATAAAATGTCCCTTCAATGATGTCATGCAAACCAGAGGCCTGCTCTCTCTTGGGACGAGGTCGTTCCAATCCACTGCCCTGGGACTGGTCGTCCACTGTGCTCGAATAAAAAGCGTGGTGGAATACGGACCAAAGGGGAAAAAACACCTCTCTTAAGCTGTTAGCATATTTTTAGTCAGTTTCATCTTAGTTTTAAGTCAGCCAGGAGTCTGTCAATGACTGGGCCCTGTTGGGAGAGTGTGGCCACCACAGACTCGTGATTTGGGGACACAACGTTAATGACGTTGTTGTTGTTGAGTTCGATTGTTGGTTGTTGGATGACCTCACCTTGAGGTGGGAATGCGTGACCTTCCGGGCTGACCTGACAACTTGTGACAGAGGGCACGTAAGGTGAAGCCAGGTGAAGGAGGTGAAGGTACAAAAGTTTAGAGGCCCTTACAACCACCTTGACCAGTGCTTTATAACCATCTTTAACCCTAGTCTATTATAAGGAAATACAATTATCAGAGCGTGGAGACATTCTGTGTGTAGTTGAGATTAGAGGAGAATTATGGATTTAGAACTTGTCCATCCTAAGCCACTCAATGTTTTCCATCCACATTAGGCCTTAAACTGGAATTGGAGGTTCTTACTTTGAATCAGAAATCAAAGAAGAATATCTTGCTTTTATACTTATACATATTTGCAAGTTGATATAGTCCAAATGCTCTGAAATAACACAATTATAAGGAATGTGTTTCTGAAATTTGATCTATAGCTTTGTCAAGCATTTTTTCCTTTTGGATAAGATCCTTATCAATCTTTCTGGAGGTTTTTCCTTAAGATGCACCTGCTGGTAGTTAAGTCTCCCACTGTACCAGAACCAGACGTGACGTATGGTTTTCCTCTCGCCTGTACACCTTACATCATTGTCAGTGTAATAACCAGTCTGGTCCCTGCATGGACACTGATTACAATTACAGCCAATTGACCAAGTGCACTATAATAGAAATAGGTGCACTAAAACACAGACAATCACTCCCAGACATACAGCAATTCCGACTCGCAAATGGAGTCACCTTCAAATATTTTTTCAGACAAATTATCTTTTTATTATCATTACTTTTCTTCCTTTTTTTTCCAATCGTGACAATCAGTCTGACGGCTCATGGAATTTATTACTTGGCGACAGAAGGTGGTCGCCACGCCTCAGTAACTTTGTTTGTCCGAAAAAGCTCCTTAACTATTTGCACCTTGGCTGCAACCGGTTTTCCAGACAGATCGCCATCGTCTCTATGTGCGGCGTTTCTTTATAGACAGTCTGGAATGAGGGATATTTATCAAACCCAGTGCGGTACAGACATATGAGATCACATCACTCAAAGTCATACTGGATCTAAGATATGCACACATTACACTAAATCAGGCTTCAATTACATATACGCCCTTTAGGCTTTAATGTCCTTCGGATTATTTATAGAATGGTCTGTTTGCAAGTAATTGACAATGGGAAGCCACATATATTGATTTGCCTGCATGTTTAACTGACATGCGTTTAGGCTGAGTGATCAGGATTTAAGATTAAGATTACCGTGCATACGCATCGAACAATGAGCAGTTTGCAAAGTGGCGACTATCCATTACGACCCCTCCCCCCATTGTTTTATAGGCATCATCATTTTTTCTCAAAAGTTTCTTTTCTACAAAAACAAAGGCATTGGAACCCTTCAAACATTCAGGGATCCCCTTAAATCTACCGAACACCCTTCTGAATCTTATCAAGTTCTTTTTGTAATAACATATCATTGCATTACTGCCTTACTGTGAGACACCTTATACAAAGTACACTCAAGTAATTACAGGTTCCATGTCCGCAGGTGGCACCTATACAAAGTCGTAAACTTACATACATATGTATACCATATCTAGGCTAAGTTAGATCTAAGGGCCTAACCCATGACCTCCATATTCTTATCCCTTTGAAACGGTTCCAGGTTTGTGGAGGGCGACGTCCACCAACAAGGCCAAAGGGAAATATATAGTACAGATATATGTTAGACGCACTTCAGACAAGTTGGGTATATTTCCACTAGTAATCTTTATCTACAAGCCATTTTAGCCTACAAGTACATGGAAAATATGAAAATACAGACTAAAGGTTGGGATAAGTATTACTTGATAAGAAATAATTATATGATTACATTTGCATATTATAGGCCTTTTATGATTAGATTAGATCAAATTATATGCTATGTATATTATAATTATGATATACATATATATATATATATATATAGATAGATAGATAGATAGATAGATAGATAGATAGATATACTAAAGGCTTTAGACCTTACATAGGCTGCCCTGCCTTTGGGACACTGCATAATATTATAAGAGAACACCTGCCTCAGTAAAAATGTAGGGGTATGGTCTCTACCTCCTCCTAGGTACGATCATTTCATAGATATGATCATCAAAATGACAGAATTGCCAGAACCTTGTTCTCGTCGTGATATAACCATAGATGTTGATACAGCATTAAACACCAATAACCAACCAACCAAGCTTACATAGGCGTGGGTGGTAGGCCTATACAACCTGGTTCACAGTAGGCCTTTACAACCTGTCCAGTTGATAACGGGGACATGGCGTGTATACACATGTCATGCGGCCTATGCCCGCTATGTCGTCTATATGGATCATATCCACATTCCTTTGATCCGCTAACCCCATGACCCCTCGGCAGCAGTTTACTTAAGGAGGGTAGTTGGCTGCTGTCTCAGGTTCCAGCAGACTCTAGAGTATTCCCAGGTTCCGGCATGTTATGGCATGGGGAGTTTAAGGTTGAGCACCCAAAGAGGTATGAGGGTATCGTCCGTCAGGGCATTAGGCCTTAAAAGGGTTTTCCCACAAAATACCATGTCCTATGATCAAACCTTTTTTATACAATAGCCCTTAATATTCTAATAACATTTGAAATTAGGAGCTTGGGTCAAGGCTTGGTGGACAATGTTTTTCCACATTCCACAGTAATAGCATATCGAAGTAGTGTTAGCATCAGATGAATACTTTATTTCTTTTTACATTCAGTTCTATTCTACTACAATCCTGTTTGCATTTGAGGATATGTTAAGCAAAAACTTGTTATTCAACTATTGTTTTCATTTTTTCAAAAAACAAGAGACATGGAAAACAAACTTTTGCGATGTCCTATGATCAAGTGGCATTTCCTTCCAAGAATACTTTCCCGGTAACATGACCTATACTTTACGGAGAATTCAAAAAGGAAATATCTCTATATTTTATGACTCAGCGGAATTGACATGTCCGTCTGCAATTCAAGCCCACCGTGTGCATGTCTTACATGCAGAATGCGGATTTGACTCCAGTCAGTGGCCACTAGTCCATCCGTCCCCCACCACAGCCCCCCCACACACCTTACACAAACCCCATACAGTCAGCTAAACTGTATACACACCTATTGGGATTGATCGAAGTGTCCACAAGGCTTAGTAATGGGTCAAGGCAATTGGTCCGAGTCACGCCCCCACAAAGGGAAGTGTTAGTCCGAAGAAAGGGGTCGGTGATCTACCCTGATGTCAGCCGCTTTGAGCTTTGTACACTGACCAAGCGGGAGAGGATTTGGGGTGGTCTGAATAGAATAGCAGTGGATGGGTTTAGGGTTTGGGGCTTTGGGGGGGGGGGTGCAGTGGGGTTGGGGGAAAGAGGAGTGGGGATGGGGATTGGGAGGAGGGGAGAGGAGGAGGGGGTTGTTGTTGTCGCACGCGCCCCCTGTCAGGTGTGCTCAGGTAGGCCGGGCAGGTGTAGGAAGGGCTTAGCCTCAGTGAGAGGTGTGGGTTCTTAGTAGTAGTACGACACCTTTTGGTAAAGGTATGACACCTTTAGGTAAAGGTATGACACTTTGGGTAAAGGTGGGGTAAACGTTACATCGGTTCACCGGGTGCATATTGACACTGGACCATACTAATCCGGCCAGAGACCTTCTATCTATTCAAACACTGTTCACTCCTTCTGTGTAGAGCTGGTGGAGCTTGGTGATCATTTCGCTAGGTGTTTGTAAGTTTAAAACCGATAATGTGTGCTTATGGTATAGATAAAGTAGTTGAAGAAGCATTAGGAGATGACCTTATGGGCAATGAACCGCTTTCAGATCTAATGGTCATCCTCAAACCGATCATACAGTCAATAGCAAAGTGACGCAATAGTAAACAATAAGAGCGAGGCCCAGAGTGTCCACTCTCATTGTTCTAAGTTCTCTGACACCTGTAGGTCTATGGATGTACCATTGACAGTCCCCCCAAAGAGGTGGACGGCGGAGACGAGAGTGTTTGAACGGCCGTGTAATGGTGTGTAAAGGTATGCACGACACATATAATAACACACAGGTAGAGCAGATAGGTGACACTGTGTGGGGGTTAAGCTAGCCTAGCCTATATTATACAACAGGGGCAGCCATTGCTCCTATTCTACAGCTTCTGTCTACATTCCTGGGATGAACTTGTTTAGGGAGAATAAGTGTCCAACAATAGGTATTCCTCTTTACACACTCCATGTCTCTCTTCTTTTTGAATGTCAGTATTTCTGGGATCATTGAAGCAACTATTATGATGATTTCATGGAGGTTAGTAACTTGGGGAGCTACTAAAGGGACATGAGTAGGGATAACCGTATTGGGAGATTTGTTGGAGGAAAAACCTAGTGGGAAATTTTCCCTGGGGCAACTACCCTGGGCCCTAAGGATAACTATTACCCGTTCTATTACACTACATTTTTTAACGTGGTTTTATATGAAAATGACTGGGCGAATGTTTTGCCCTAAACTGGCTTATACTGGACTTATCCTGAGAGAGAATAACAATTTGTTGAATGGCAATCATCTAGATTGCTTAAGTAGTATTTGTTATCCCCATAACTGTTCATAATGTTCTAGCCAAATGGTGTGGTAGCAGGGTAAGATTACGTTTATATTTGGAATAGTCTTTAAATTTCGATTTATAAACTAGATTACACCAAACTAGAAGGAATTATGTCGTACAGGGTTCAAGTCTACGACCCCCAAAGTACCTGCCGATTATCATAATATATATTCTGGCATGGGGAAATGCCTTCTTTGGAAGAACTTTCTAGGTTATGCAAGTATGCGTGTCAGTATTTCCTTACATCCCTTTTTTCTCCGTCGGGGCCTTGATATAATATAAAGGGAAGCGAGGGGTATGTAGTGTGGGAAGTTTGTAGAGCGCAAAGCCTGTGTCGTCCGAGTCAGGAGGGGGGACGGGCCCCCACGCCCACGCCCTGGGAGGAAAGGTCTAGTGCCTGGGCACCCCACCTGCTCTATACCACAGGCACATCGTATATAATTGGAAAAAGACGGAATGCCCGGTATTTCTCGTTAGACAGACACGTCCTCCATTCCGTCAACATTGCCCATTTCCCATATAGCTAACCCTCCCCAGGTTTGGTCTGTTTTCACCTGATGGTCCCTATAGATCTTATGCAAATGAGGGCACGTGGGCGGACTATTGTTTAAGTAGCCATATTGGCAATCATTTGGACATTTAAGAAACTCCAAGAAAGATTTCGAAGTACGAATATAGCTTTAATCACCTATGCTTTCCATCTGGTTTATTCTAATGGTAACTGATTAGTGTCATTCTGTTTTAGCCTAACGTGAATATTACTTAAAATGTGATACTTTTGAATTTGTGAACCCATCACCAATATACGATCGCAACACTAAAATTGCCAGTATAACCTATCTGCAAGCGGTCTATAGCCAAGCTTGTAGCGCCAGACATGTGATCGTGGCCGAGAGACGTTGTCTGTCCGCCCTGTTCAGGTGTGGACGGCATATTTTAGTAACTCAAGTAAAATATATGTGGCACAGTCCTTGAAAGTCCGACAGACTTTGGAGTGGGAGTTCTCTATACTGAGGTCTTACAAAGAAAGATGGCTAGAAGATCACAACTCTACTTCGACAAAGTATTGAGTCCTCTGATATTCCCCACGTTTGATTGTGTGGAGTCTAAGGCAGCTAGTCGATTTTGTCACGTAAAATAAAGTTATACATTTATATTTCAGGCTCATTATACAATACCCAGTCAGACGTTACACACAATCCTTCTCTCTGTATCAATATATATGCCATAGTATATTATTTTGGACGTCCAAATCTCACTGTGAGCTTGATCGACGCCTTGTGCCTATATGATATTCAAAGTCCTATGGTAAATGTCTTTCCCATACCATAAGATGCAGGAGGGGATGGTGGCATCATAAGGGGGACGGTAGGTGGTGGTTTAAGAGGCTGCCCCTCCATGGTCCATGGGCGCTGAGCTCCTCCTAATGCTGTAGACATAGGCGATCACTGCAGCCGTCCACGGTCTGAGTCGGTGGCACCTGCCCCGCCTTAACCCTAGACTGGTCAGGCTACATGGAAAAACCACTGTCCAGAATGTTGTTTTTTAAGATAAACCTGGACGATTTCCACACAGGGACCAGTAGCTTTTTACGTCACTCTCCCTGATGATTTACTAAAACGGCACAAGTGTTCAGTCTTTGTAATACTGATCGTTAACTATAGAGGGAGAGCGCCTTTAAAAAATAGCTTTTACATATTTATGTGGGATTACAGCTGAATAACCTGGGAAATAAATGTATCTATTCTAAGCCAGCAGGGTAATTGCCGTGGTTACCTTGATATCATACGATTGGTACGGTAACTGCCAAAGAATGCAGTTAGTCCAGTATAAAGCCAATAATAAGTCAAAATCTGACGTCAGATACTGTCAAGTCTCAACAAAAAGAGGCTGTTTTTAACACAGGCCATTCATCCTTCGAGGCGACACAAACAGCAGAAAAAGAATAAAACAACAAGCATCCAGCCATATAATTATCTATAAAACTGTCCGGATCGAAAAGCTACTTTAGAAGCAGGCCTAAGTAGCGGGAAGGGACGAATCCATCACTATTACCCTTGGCGACCCGTGGAGAGGTGGATGGGCAAAAAGTAAATGTCTGGGTTAGATAGGCCGCTGGGGGGAGACATGCAAGAGGGCACGTCTGGCCGCTGTTAGTTTACAGAGTTACAGCTTTAAGGGGGCGTCAACAAAGAGGGTTGCTGTAATGATATGCACTTCAGGCTTCAGTATTTGGTCAAGTGTAGAGGTCAGGGCTAACGGGGCTGGAGCAGCGCCCCAACCCTTCCTTTAAAGGGGGTATTCCACTACACGACTTGGTCTGCAATATGACGATGTCGCAAGGAAATTGCACATATAACAGATACAATTCTATGTTACACATATGTCACATGCTGCAAATTGCCATTTTTTAACCAATATGTATCAATCTTGTATGCAAACTTGTCTATAATATCGTCTTATTGCGATGATATCGCAGCTCGTGTCGTGTAGTGGAATACCCCCTTTACTCCCTGGTTTCCTATACCTCCTACTGGCATCGTGGATCTGTGCTAGGCTGGCATCATGCATGGCCTAACCTGTATTAAACAAGGCCTACCCAGGCATATATCCTATGTTTGTTATAATGGGGGTAAATACTTGTAAAGAGGCTTGCAAAATATTATGCAGGAGACAGTTGCTATAGTAGATATAGGACCAGAGCTGCATGCGTGGTGTTCCCCACAAACCTATACCCGTGGGATAATAGGTTATGCACAAAAATTGCTTTTTAATGCCCTAGGCTACAAATGCGCATGGTTCTCCACGCCTGTATTGTAGTAAAAACAAGTAGATTCACATGGGCAAAGGGTAAATTGGTAGAAAGTGTCATAACACGTAAGATGTTACACGAGGCATATCATAGATTGCACTATTTCTTCTAACAACCCCCAGAAATTGAAGCACTGATAATTGTGAATAAACATGATTGTGTGGGATATGGTGGGAATATCTGTAGGTTAGTAAGGGCAGGCCACTTTCAGGTGGGATAGAAATTTAAATAGAAATGAAAAAGTAATTGCAGAAAAAGAGCCCCAGCAAAGTCTGACTTAATCATAGCACGCACTATCATGGTCTGGTGTCTGTTGTGATTATGTCATCTGTCTTGGGGACACAAGCTTTCCGGCGAAAAGAAATGCTGCCATTGTCTACCCACTCATATCTTCTCCACATCTATATCCATGTCTCATCTGTTGACTGATTGTTATAAACTTGATGGCTTTGGGCATTCAGTCTACCAGAATGATGGAGGATTAGTCATAGCTTGTGTACAACCTCTGCAGTTTTGTTATGCATTAAGGGGACACTAGCAATCGGAGCCAATACCTTTTCCACTCAAAGATTAGCCTAAAAGGTGCAATGTCCAGAAAATAGGAGACCATACAATTAAGGTGTTAATGACCTTCGTTGTCACACAGGGGGAAACATGCACACTTTCTTATGCCAGACATGGCCAGTCGTGATCCCAACCAGTAACCATCCCATTAGGAGCCCCACACACATACCCCCATGCCACCTGAACGCCCCCTATTGGCCAAGGCACCTGCGACACCCACGCTGTCTGGTACTGCTTTACACCTCATAACCTCTCTGTATGGCCCTACTTTGGCTGTTAGGTAATGAGTGAATCTACCTCTATAATAAACTCCAGCTGGGTGGCTCCTGGTTGTGCCAGATTCTCCCCTTGCTTATGGGGCCCACATCATTGCTCATTGTCGCCGTTAGGGGGACCGTGGAGGAGCCTCGCTTTCAGTGCTGGTTTCCTCCTTGGGCCAGGTGAAGGCGGGTATGGAGGGGGTGGGCCTCTGTGACAAGGGTCTGTGGGGCCTTCTGCCAGCTTAGGTCTCTGCTATGAGTCTGTCCTGGAGGGACTCCAGGACTGGAAGCAGCCAGTGCCAGATAACCAGAGGCCTGGGCAGGGGCTCAAACAAGGCACTGGTTACAGGGTGAGGGGCAGTGAAGGGTCCTGCAATAAGTTGGCAATGAGTAAAGAAGAATTCAATATAATTATAACTGGGAAAATGGATATGATTGTGGGAAAATGAAGTGATTATAGGTTTAACTAGTGTGAAAGATGCAGGTAATCTACTGTGAATCTGGTACTAGAATGACTGTGCTGCACACACACACACACACACACACACACACACACATACATACATACATACATACATACATACATACATACATACACACACACACACACACATATATATATATATATATATATAATAACCACAGCCAATAGAACATGTTCTGCACAGTTGACAAGGACCAGTGGGTGGGCGCTAGGATAATAGAGTGTAAAAACCTGGGAAGACACTGCACAGTTATGATTTTTTTTCACTTTCTTAAAACCTTTCAGCAAAACTGGAAACAGAGTGTTCATAACTCACTCCCATCCACATGGCCCTCAGCGACAACCTGTTTGTAACCCGTAGTGACTAGGAATGGGCTGTGAGTGCAGGCCTTGGGCTGGGGGCCTCGGGTGGCAATTACACACCTAAGACAGGTGTGTAGGCCAGCCTGTTAAACCGTCCCACCTTGGAGCGCTTCTCTGTGGCCTTGGAAAGTATTCTCTGGGAGTGTGACCCACCACTTTCCTTACATGTCTGCTAAAAGGGGCCTGAATGGGAGGTGGGAGGACGTCCCGGTTTGGACACTCAAAGTGGGGGAGGTGTCTTTTATGCCGGCCGGAGACCCTTTGTGGCCGTCTGGTTCACAGCTCGTGAGGCTTCCTAATCACTCATTTGTAAGACACAGGAAGCACCCAGGTCCTCTGGTTATAACATATACATAGGTCCTGGCGTTACAAGATATAGAGTTCGTCGTCCGTTATATATAGGTGACCTCCCAGTAGGCCTACACAATTAGCCTACCTTTATAAGTTACATTCAATTTACCAGTTTGATTTTCACCACCTGCTTACTGTTGTACTGTTGTACTGATGGCTTGCGGTTCGAGATTATAATTACCTTTATAAGCTACTTTCAATTTACCAGTGTAATTTTCATTAACTGCTAACTGTATTAATTGCTATGATGTCTTCCAGTTAGAGATACCTTGTCTATGTTTCTTTTGTATTGCCTCAGCAGCCAGGGTATATAAGTGTAGGTTATTAAAGAATGTTTGACTTCCTTATTGACAGATTCAACGTTTGCAGTCGTTCAAAAGTAGGACCTATGGCCATTGCTCTCCAAATGCACTTCGTTTAAAAATATTTCTAGATTCAATACAATTGAAAGATAATGATAGAACAACGTCTTAAACCCTAGAATTATATGATCCTATATAATTGATGTGTGCCCTCGTTGTTATTTCTCACGTTACCCAATTACACCAATTAACCTGAAATTCCACTCAGGGGGTTGACATGGATTTTAGTGGTTAATTAATTGTATAATGACCGCCTCCAAGTACGCAGTAGCCACCAAACCCTGTCAGTCCTGCATTCCTTTTGTGTGTACGGTACATTACCATTCAAAGGGTGTAGAGGGGTATATTATGTTTGAGTAGAACTCATCTCCCTCAGGTTACTTCTGACTACATCTAGGGTAATCTGACGGCTCGTCTCAAATAGCGGCCAGCCACACTTGAGCACCCTCTTGATATGCCGTATATGGCCACTATTCACCATGCCATATACATAACCCTTTTAATGGGAATTAAACTAGTTTAACCTTGTCAATACGAGCCTATTGGAGCAAGGCGTAACGTAGCAAGACGCATACCGTAGCGTGGGGGAACAACTGGAGCGCCATCTACTTTGCGTGGTGGAACTACAATGTACCACCAACCTGCGCATGCTCAGACTACCCCTTCCGCTCCTGAGGTCAAGCTGAATGAGTGATCTGGGAGTTCAAGGTCGCGGGTCAGGAGGTCAGCGCCCCTGTTGCATGATCCCCGGGGAAGCATGTCAATAGTTGATGAATGCCTTCTCCGTTAGGTGGCGCGGCGGGCGGCCGGGTGCACACATAAGAACCACATGCCTGGCTTTCTTGGCTACTTTCCATCAGCAAACATTTCAGCCATAAAAAGGCTTAATTTCGTTGACTTCACATGCAATGCGGCCGGGAAAAACGGCCAAGTGTATACTTAAAGTGAAGGTATTGGCACGGAAGAAGATAGACCATGCCCCTTGATCATCACACGTGGAATTAGTTTTAAATGTTTGCAGGGTTTCAACAGGGTTAAGAAATATTTCCTTACATTTCATACATTTCACATGAAAGGGTTTTAATTAGACAAGGGCGGCCAGGTAAGGGACAGGTAACATCCAGGTAAACATGACACCTGGTGCCACGGGAACCTCGTCATGTGGGAGCGGGGCCAAAGGTGGGCCCTCTATCCACCTCAGAAGTGGGTTTCTCGTGGGACTTGGAGTTTCCCTTAAAGGTACTTGGGCGTGTTCAACCTGATTTTTATTGACCAGTCAAATTTCTTAGATAATTTTTTTAATCAAAGCTTATATCTATAGGAGTAAATTGAAACTGAAATTTTGATCTTTTACCGTTTGTGAAAGAAGTTACAGCCTAATTAAGAAAATTGCCTTTACCATTGGTTTCTATGGGAAAAATGGGTTTTTGTAAAATCACACAAAAACCACCAGTGCAATTCCCACCAAACTCAGTGTACAACAAGAATAGGCAATTATACAAATCTTAGAAAAAAATAAAGAACATTTACCGTTCGTAAGATTAGTTATAGTGAATAAACCTAAAAATGGGGGTATTTGAGCACTATTTGCTTGGATGATACTAGGAAACATTAATTGATTCCAAGAAAAAATTTGTGCATTGTATTTTTTTAAGTGTCAACATACTTAAGATAGCATTGAAGTTGGCTTAAAATCAGATTTTTTTTCTAGTTCTTAATAGACCTCCCAGGTGGCGCCCTGAATGCACCCCATTACCTTTAATAAGGGACCTGGCTGATCCTATCAGCGTGTCTATACATTCTACTTTGATCCCACAATAACATCACATAATTATTCAGTTAATTTCCCTGAAATTCACCATGTCTAATTGGCTCTATATCAGCATGTAGTCATAGAAACAATGGCATTGTTTTATAATTACGCTCACATGCATGTTCACCATGCATGCACCTATGGGTGGATGCAGGATTTCGGAGAGGAAGATCCACATAAACTCTTGAGCCTGATTTGGAGCATTAACACAAACTTGTTGCATTTGACCCTCTTTGCGTTGTTTAATCCCCACCAAAATAGGGGGACAGACCCCTAAAAACAGTAGAACTCCCACTGAATCTTAGTACATGTATACATATATTTGTAGGACCACCTAAAAGATATAAAGGACTATGTTTGTGTTCCTCAACTTCCTGCCATTACGGGCCGGCTAGGTTAAACATAAAATACTTTCTAAATCGTCTCAAGCCGGAAACTATATGTTGTTATGCATACCGTAACAAAATGCCATACACTTTAATGATACAACTTCCTTGGTCCCTTACCTTGAACATGCCATTATTCCAGACAGTCACCTCCGATTTCATTCTCAATTACACCTTGGCCTATCACCAAACAGTAACTCCCACTCGATTTAATTAATAATATGAACACAAACCAGCCTGGATAAGTGTGAGAAAAAACACTGGGAAAAAAACAGTCATAATATTTTGCCTTCAACGTGCCTAGAGTTGTGCGAGTCCCTGATGGCTATGCATGGCTGGTGGCGAACTCTGGGATCAGAGAGGCAGTCGGATGTCAGCATTGGCCCTCCCCACCTGCCCCTTTAAGAGAGAAACAGTCAACATAACACCCGACCCGCGACTCCTTGACGGCTATTCTCTAACTGGCGGAGTAGTATTGAGACCCGCTGAGTGTGTAAACCGGCCCGATTATCATTATCACCCATCTACCGTGGGCCTGCTGAACCCTGTAACAATAGCCTAAAGGCCATATTCCACTGTGCGGCGTTTTGCTTGCGGTGGGCAATTTACTAGCGGTGTTTGACCCCACCGCAAGTAAATCTGGCCACCGCAAGATGGAATATAGAAATTGCTTGCGGTGGTACTAGCGGTGGCACTTGTGGTGGGCCACCGCAAGTACCACCTCAAATGATTTTACATTCTTTTATATGACTAAAAAAAAAAATTTTGACTTTTTAAAAATTGTATTATGACTTTTATGACTTTTTTATGATTTTATATCTATTTTCTATAATTATTTTATATTGTTTTCTTTTGAATGCTTGCGGTGGCAGAAACGAACATGTTGGTTCCCTGACAGTAAATAGCTTGCGGTGGCAGCTTATCCCGCCGCTAGTACCACCCCACCGCATAGTGGAATATGGCCTTAACACTGTAACAATAGGCTAACAGCACGTGTTGGGTCCTGTAAGGATAGGCTAACACCAACAGGCCGACGGGGGTCATCTGAGGGGAGGTAACTCCATGTGGGGTCACAACTTACACCACCTTGGCCAGTTCCCCTTACTAGAATACAACACCATTTCTTAAACATACCGGAGTAAAAATATAGATCAAAATTTTGTTTGTTTCATTTGTTTCGGGTGGAGGGGTGGTGTGGGCGGGGGGTTTCTAATGTAAGGCGTGCAGGCGTGCGCCAAACCCTTTTTTCAGAAAATTTAGATTTTTGAATGTAAAATTCTGGTACACTATAACGCGCCATACCGTTATCAAAATTCTAAATCCGCCCCTGGGTTTAGTTAGATAAGTGTTGGTCAGTAAAGTCCGTTGTTTCAGCCCAGACCCGTTTAACTGCAGAATGGGCTGGGGGAGACAACGCTTTGAGGGTTTGTTCATTAGTTGGAAAGAAACCCACCATCCAAATGGTATAACGTAATAAGAATCATTTCTTGTGACACGTGGGTGGACGTTATCAGCTGATAATGACATGGGGGTGACAGATTGCTCGAAGCATTTGGCAGCTGAACAGAAGTCTGATCTCTAGAGGCTCACGATCGAAATGAGCCATGAATTATGTCTTTGTTTGTTCCTATGTTCATTTCTAATTATCACTTTGGATGAGCTGACAGTCTAGAACAACCAAAACACAAATCTTAAAGGTGCATCCTATTATTACCAGCATAGCAATTACACACCTTTTACTTGTGGACAGGTTTCTTAGCTCGCCTGGTTTCTAGAACCCTCCAAGGGTCTTCTCGGTTCAGGAGACAACAAGGGGGACAATGTTTCCGACCGCGCTGGTCAGTTTTTTAACATCGGTTCATTGTGATGGGAGGAGGGAGGGCTGTGATCATATGCATACAGCTCCTGGAGGTTTTTAGCCTGTTTCTCCGCGGAGGGGCGCCACAGGTCGTCAGAAGTCTGTGATTTGTTGTGGGGAGGGGTGCACACATTCCTGTCTAACCGCACCCTAACCTCGGCCACTACCCTGGATGGGTGTATACTCGGCACATATCTCCTTATCTTTTTTTAAATGCAGAATATATCTGTCTGGCACAGCCTAGATGTTTGATTTGTAAAGGTACAACAGGTTAAATGAGGTGGGTTATATTAGTCGAGCCTGTCCGGAATCTTCTAGGTGCCTTACAAAGCCTTGAATAGCGTGTTTGAATTTGGTTTTGGTCGGGGGAATACCATTGAAAAGGTTATTTACAATGATGTCAGTTTATAGACCGCCCCAAATTAATCCATTTGTCAATACAGACGTTTTGAACTATACAGAATTAAGATTAAGGGCTGCTTCTGTAATTTGAGAAATCCCTGTATAATTAGGAATGACTTAATTACATAACCTTCGGGGCAAATACGAAAATAAACAGAGAACACGGCCCAACGTAGTTGAATAAAGAGGTTGCTCTTCTGAATGCATGGCAAAAGGCGCCTATATCTAAAAAAAAAAAAAGGGTCATAGCGCCTCCTCTGGGGCCCCAAAAATTAAAATTTGGCCCAAAAAAGGAGGGGCGCCCCGCTAAATCCGTCCATGGTATAGGTTGCTCTTATAAGTTCCTGGGTGTCTTAGTTGCTCTTCTGAACGCCCACATTACCTCTTTATCCAAATACCTTTCTACAAACGATGATGTGAATCCAGCACTCCATGATCAGTACTTCTAATCCCATTAAAGTGTCGCTGTTAAAGGCACGGGTGTTACGTATGGGTACCTCCGAGGCATTCAGACAGAGCCAGCGAGTTTTACAATTGTCTCAATGAGAGTAGAAAACAAGAGTTAAGTGTGATTTTATTTTGAAGAAGTTGGCGCCTGGGTGTGACTTCTTGTAGATTACCACCTGAGGGGAATAAACACTGATACGTACGCACCCCTGTGACAAAGCCCATCTATCACTCTGAGATGGGGCATAGCAAGGTACAGGCTTAAGGCAGTACATTGTGTGAAACGACGTTTTGTAACCATTGTAAAAGGTGACTTGAGGATAGTGTTGAAGTCAATGGAGTTAAGGTTATGTGAAATATTATCTTATCAACTATCTGTTTCACCATTTTCAACCTGTCCTGCTTGAACGTCCTTGCCCCTGCTTGTTCATCGACGTTTATGGTGTAGTCTATGTATGGGTTGTCTTACAAGGCATTGACATATTATTATCACAGAAGTTGGGATAGAACATGAAGGATTGTCACAAAAAGCAAGTATTCAATTACATGCATTGTATTAGAAAAGAATACCTCCAGATACAAATAACAGTAATGACTTTTTAACACGGTCAGACATCCTGGCGAGGCTTCTATACCATGATGGCATAAAAACACCATCGATTTATGGGAATTCCAGCTGCACAAAAGGGTTTACCCAGGTATACATATCTTTACCCTATACACTATGAATACGAATTTCAATTACACAAAAGGGTTTTATCACTGTTGATATCTTAACGTGGCTTTGAATACAAAATAATGCAGGGTGCGTGGGAACAATATCAAACGCACCTATATGTATTATAATCCAACAGGTGTATATATTCATATGGGGACCAGTCAAACCAGTTTGATGTGAGGGTGAAAATGTGAAAAACAAAATTCCAGATATGGTGGTAAGTGGGGGCGGGCCTGCAGGGTGACAATAGGGGATGTAGGTGTTGGGAGGGGTCAAGCGTATCCCCCAAAGTGGACGGCAGCAGGCCGGGGGCAGCCAACCCTGAAACCCACAGCCCTTTCACACCAGACGATTTAAAGTTAAGCCAATTTGTGACCCTCAGGCTTAGCACTTTTCACATTCTTTTGATAACATTATTTCATTAGCATTGCACATTGGGACTCGGTTGAAAGCCCATCCTCATTTTGCATTTATAACTGAAAGGCCATGGCAGGGCAAGTAAATTATTTACTCTCTGCCTGCGAAGTTTATAATGTATAATTCCTGAAATTGCAACTAATCGCGAGCTTAAATCGCACGCTGTGAACTGGGTGTGGGTGTGGCCTTGGGTGCAGGTGGGTTGGTGGAGAACTTAGAAGGGGATGGGGGTAGGGGGTTATATTATGGCCCTCTGTGTCCACTGCCATGAGTGGCGCGACTAACGAGAGGTTGTTGGGAGGTGGGGAACCTCAGTACAAAGGGGAGACCTGCCCCTCGATACACAACCTGTTTCACCTCGGTAAGGTCAATCCCTTGGGGTCGTTTATGGGGTCAGGGGCTTTAGGACATGTCCAATGCGTATTATCATGCGATACAGGTGGTATGGAAACATGCAATACTGTGTACGTAATTAATGGAGCACCCTATGCCTGCCGCTCATACGTACATGAAATATCTGCTTTGATTATTCACTGAAACTTTACAAGGACCTTTTAATTAACTAGGATAACCATAGGTCAATCTGGTTCAATTTCTTCTTCTTTTTCCTCTTCCTCCCCTTTGTGCTCTTCTCCTCCTTATTTTTCCTGCTATAGTCCATTTTATTAATCTGTTCTGTTTCTTTCGTACCCCCCAACCTTTCCCTCTCCATCTATCAAAGCTCATTGTAATTCACATAGCCCTCCTCCTAGCTGCCTTTTACCCTCATCAACATACGTATACAGGCTGGTAGTTTAATGTTCTAACAAGGACATTCTAATCAGTCCTAACCCAATTAATCCCTAATTTGAAACCTAGTTTAAGAAGAGGGTACAACAGCCAACACGAATTCCTCCTGCAGTGCATTTGTGAAGACAATGACATGCTAAGTGGTTTATCCTGCCCCATTTCTGTGGCCCTCCCCCTCCCCTCCTTCCCCTTTCTCTTATTGCATGTTCCCCCCTCTCCCAATACTGTGTCATTCTCCCCACAACTCCCTACCACCCCTCTGTCGTTGCCCCCCACCCCCACCCCCTCCCCTCCTTGGCCCAATTTGAGACAGGTACTTTGGGACGCGCGCTTCAAAGTGCAAACTTGTGCGTGTCTCCTGAAATTAGGCTTAAACGAGGAGTAGAGCAGAAGTTGGTCATCGGCCACAACAATTTCCTGTCCTAGAATCCCTGAGAACGCTTAAGGACGTGGGACTTTGAATGGCTGTTCCGTCAAGCAATGTACACACTCTACCTGACTCCATGGAGAGCCAGTAGAGTAAAATCATTTGTAGAAATAGTTTATATAATGAGAAAAGGCGTTCAGTAGTATACTCTTTAGAATGAAATGTATAATCATTGTGGGTCGAAGGAAAGGGTAATGACTTGATAGCTAGATATTAATTGGTTTGGGCCATTTTATAGCATTATTACATGGTTGATTTTAAGGGGATCTTAAACTATTTTGGCTCTGAGACAGGACCATTCTCAATGATGCAGCAACGGGTTTTAGAAATAAGGATGTCTTTTTTTCAGTGAATCGTATCTTCCCATGGTTATGTCCTTTGTTAGTGTTGATATATAATTTCTCGAATAGTTAGTAGAAATGCCAGCAAATATAGACATGGTTTACTCATTGAAACGGGCATTTCTATTCAAATATCCCAAATACAGTATTCACCAATGTTTGTATGAAAACTATCAATTATATAATTGCTATTAGCCAATTTATTGCAGCCTATAAGTTGTGTTTATATCGCGGAAAAACGACATAATGTAAGTCTACAACGCAATTCCCAAAAGGAGGAGAGAAAAAAACAGGGGGGTTGGAAACAAGTACCATTTAAAATAATGCAGGGGCGGATCCAGGGCTGTGCAGAGGGCCCTCTCTCAAGCCTCTCCCCGTCCCGAGTCAATTTCCCATATAGGTACCGATCCAGCAATCTAAAAAGAGGAAATCACCTTATTACAATCTTAAATCTGATCTGCTGCCGTTATGGGACAGAAACAATGCTAGATCCCGAGTCGTGGAGGCGAAGAGGAGTAGAAGCTAATTTCAAAGCAGTTGTGAGATCATCCTTATCCCTGCCATGACGCGGGCTTAGTCTCTTTTTTTTTTTTTTTTTTTTTTTTTTTTTTTTTACCAATTACTGTAAGCTGTGTCGCGGAAAAGGGTTAAGTCAGGCGCCAACCAAAGATCCCCGTTGCCACACTCCACTGAACTTAAAAGGACAAATAGCGACTTCTTGCGCAGAGACAAGAACCCAAAGAAATCGTCGCACAGTTAGATGACCACCGACAATGGTGCTATTCAACTGCACTTTTTACTCTGGCGGCAAACGTCTCTTCATTTCACTCGGCGTCCAACACAACAAATAATATCCTATCATCTGTTCAGACGGCTCCCTTTCCCCAATTCCACCGTCCAAATCCAAATCCACCCCCCACCCCTTCCCTGCAACATAAAACTCAAAAGGAGAATAAAAACAAAAACAAGTGAATATTATGGATGCTAGAACATGGATAATGTAGTTTTCAAGTATGTTATTCCATTGGAGTAGTCCATAACTTAATGTGACCAAACACTGGTGAAAAGCATTGTTTTCTTTATATATGCCTAAAGGATTGTCAGGATACAGGAGTCCATCCAGGGAATTCATGACCCTCCGTTAATATTAGTAACATGCTACCCATGCAAGAACTGTTTGTAAAAATGAGTGTGTTTAATACGAAGTAGAAGATAAAAGAAGTAGTCGTCGGCATTCATTTCATATTGTTGTCTGGGTTCAACCCAAGGAATTCATGTCCCTCCGTAAAATTGATATTAGTAAAATGCTACCCAAGAACTGTTTGCAGAAATGGCTGTGGTTAATACGAATAAAAGATCAAAGAGGTAGTTATCAATATACATTTCACCTTTAAAAAAACATCTTGTTATATAAGGCCCTACCAAGGACGGGGGTGGTGGTGGGGTGGTGCTGTCTGTCGGTGGTGGCGGTGGTGGTGGTTACACCACAGTGGTGCTAAAGGTTGAGGTGGGAGAAGGAAGGTAGGGAGGAGGGGGGCTGCATAGAGAAGAAAACCGGTTGGACTGGTTACGTTTTCCTGCTGGTGTCTGAATTGTGGTTTGTGAAGTAGCGAGCTGCTGTAATATATAAGGTTCACCGACTCTGCCCTGGGTGGTGGTGGCTCCAGGGTGCCAAAGGGCCTCCTCAGGTGTCACATCCCATACACCTACCTGGATACAGCCTGACGGGGGAACCCTAGGCCTGCCATGGAGCCCCAGTCCAACCCACGGGTTGTGAGGGACTGCCAACTGCCATAGGCCACCAATTTAACCATTTAACAACCAATCTTAACCAGATGTGGAGCAGTTAGCTAGGAATGTCTTATGCACTGCTCGGATCGGTGAAAGTTTTAATTTGGTGAAACACAATCTTTGTGCATGAAGTCACAGTATCTTTCATGACGGGGTCGACACATTAATTTTCATCTGATTGTTTTTCTTATGAAATATCTACAATTTATATAGAGTACAAGATTACGATCACTTATTGGCAATTCTAACATAATTGTAATGGTCCCAAATAGTCTTCAATTTGATTGATTGTCCATCCACCCTGGAAGCATACCGACATTTGATAACTCTTTAGATGGTCTCCCTAGTCTAGACAGTATTATATCAAGTGTCGGCCCTATGACAATAAATAGGAGTCCCAGGTATTGCTAGGTGCCTATGCAGAATCAAGCCTATTGTAGAATCAATAGTAACTATAAATCGGAGTCATTGCCGGTGATAATGTTGACTTTATTCATAAATCACCATAGCTAGCGGTCTCTTTAAATGTATTTGCAGCTTGGGCTCACTCGAAAGCCTAAATTCCATTTAGTACAGAAGCGGACGTCTTGTCATTTATCTCCCTTTGATCAGACGCAGATAAATCAATTAATGTTATCAGATGGTACCACGCCAATGTTAGCATTGCCTCGGAAATGTCTGGGTGAGCCTGTGAGTATGAAGGCCCAGACACATTATATATATATATATATATATATATATATATATATATATATATATGTAGCCCGACCCGACTCAACGTTAGAGTTAACGTTGAGTCGGGATCAGTTGGTGCACGTGTCATGGCTTCAAAACCAAATTAGACACCTTATCAGCATTTAAGTGAAGCTTTCCGTGACTACTCAGTCATTGGAAATTGGTCCGGATATATGTGTCCCAGCCTTTTAAGAAAGGGGGTGGGGTGGGGGGGGGGGGGGTCCGCACACAGGCTAATTCCTAAAATGACGTCTAGTTGTGTGTATGTGCGCGACGTTGTTTTCTCTTTGGCAAATTTAATTCCCCACCAAACGGGGTGGGTTACAAGTTCCGCTCTTTCTTCCAAAGGTTAACGTAAAGGCCCTTAGAATTGTGAGAACGTTCCACTTATTGTTGCTCGCCACCCCATTTTTAGTTGAAATTATTGAAATTTTAAGCAAAAGTTCCACCCATAGGGGAACTTCGCTACCCGCGTGGCTGAACCTGAATACAGGCCTCAGTCGCTAGTGTCTCTAATCGCCATGGTTGGAAAGAGTTGACACTGATAGTCTAACGAGTCATCATGAAAGTTAAAAAAGGTTCACTACACTATTTGGGAGGGGGAACCTATCAATAAATATACACATACTAAAGGAAGAAGTAATTTCCGAAAGGTAAGTTGCTAGAACAAAATGTCGTTGGGATATCCAGTCACATAAGGTAGGTAATGTTCTTATGTCCTTTCCTTTGTAACTGCGTTCCATGAGACAGTTGCATTAATTTGCCATGTACACACAATCCAGCTCTCTGAGACCCACAAAAAGTGTGAGCACTCAGTACTTACATTGCTCCTTTGATAATGTTATAAACAATTTTAATGAACAAATTATATTTTTAAAGACTTTTATTAGTAATTAATCATCAAGGTTTCCCTTGGTTTTCAGAATTATCACACATACCAAGGTTTCCTTGGTTTTCAGAATTATCACACATATAAATGTAAAAATATATACACATATGACATGATTTGACACAAATTGAATTCATTTGAGACTAAAAATTATAGCGATTATATAATATTATGTCAAAGATACCACCTTATAAACACCTACATGGAAGAACATTTGTAAAATGAATGTGGTTTAATAAATACAAAAATTAAAAACTTGCTCTTTTCTTCTGGTTGCAGCTCTCACTGAGGAGCTGGGGGCACGCCTTTTCGCCTCTTTGCGCGTGCGTAGTGGCCTTGTCTGCTTTATCTGTCCAGAGCAGGACAGTTGTCCAGGCAAGGCCGTAAGAGGGTCTCAAGGCAAGTTATCTGTGATACCGATGAGCTAGCAGGTACGTACTATAGGAAAACATACAGAGGTTGACAGTACAACCCTGAATATGAGGTGGGTGTTAAAAAATTACTGCCCGAGGTCGTTAGGCTGAGGGCTGTAATTTTTCTGACATCCCACCAAGTATTCAGGGTTGTACCGTCAACCAAGGTAAGTTTTACTTAAATTAAAAGAATAATCAAGAGAAATAAAGCTTCATAAAGAAAAGTACAATATTGAGCTTATTTAAATGCTCATGCTTATCCATACTATGACTGGATAATACTACATCAACAATCAGAAATATAACAATGAAAAATTCCTACACAACTCCTAACAAAGAAATCCATCTCTTGTTATATTTCTGGATAGATCATTTAAAACTCTATTAATGCAAAACTGTTATGTTTTCTGTTTCTTTTTAATTTTCAGGATGCCAAGACAATCCTCAACTTCTCGGCCCCCGGGGCTAGTCTTAGCCGGGGGGATGCAACCTATTTTGATATTTCTGGTTTTGGCTTCAATGCTGGGCGGCGTGTCGACGCAAGACAGAGGTAAACACCTGGTCCCCAGAGGGACCCGCGTCACCTGCGACCATACCTTTACATATATCCATATATGCTTGCGCACATGTAATACTGCAGATGAATCCTCTACCCCCACCCCCCTACCCCATGGCCAAGTCAATGCTGAGGCTTGGTCCAGCAATGCGCGGGTTATCAGGCTTAAAGCACTATAATTATAGTTTTGTATGGAGGGGGATGACTCCACCTAATTTCCAGCAGAAGCATTTTTTGCATTCGGCGCTTTTTCATTTAGTGTGCCAAGTATTTTTTTTTTATAATTTTCAATTATGTTGTTAAATTTTGTGTAAAGTTAAAGAAGTGAACACTAACCATTTTTTAAGCTTAAATGTTTAACTATACTCTTGTGCAGGTGAGACAATGTTAGTATTCAATGTCTGGCAGCTAGCATTTGCTGATTAAAGGACTTTTCAAACATAAATTCACAACCACATCCCTTACCCCTCCCCATCTCCAAAATGGAAGACAGTGGCGGATTAAGCAAGATTTTTAAAAATCATAACCAAACTTCCTTTTTGGGTAGAAATTACAACATATCATAGAAAAACCCTACAAGAACGTTTAGTTTGAAGTTTCATACCTATTTGTCCTACATCCGCCACTGGACTCCCCCAGATTACTGACGGCTTAACCTGTGGCTTTGTTGATGGATTAAACCATTGCTTGATGTGCTCTCCTTCCTCCCCCCGACACAGTGCAATGCCCAGAGCTGCGTAACCTGGTCCTGGCCGTGGACCAAACCATGGCCATCGAGAGCTGGAACTCTGGCGTCAAGAACATCCTCCGCCAGTTGGTGGACCGCTTCATCATCCAGCCGGACTGGTGGGCGGAAGGGGCGCTGGCCCTGTACGGGCCGCGCCTCAACACGGACGGCTCCAGGGTCTTCGCCCAACTGAGAACAGAGCAGGACCTGCTGAACGCTATCGAGCGGAACGTGGGGCCGGTGGTGGGCAATCCCGACCAGGGGCAGCTGCTGGCGGACCTCCGGACTCGTTTCTTCACGACGTCCTCGGGGTACAACCCTGCGTCCCGTAAGGTGGCGGTAGTGTTCACGTCCGGGCAGCACACCGGCAGTAGCCTGCAGAGGGCCATAGATGACGCCCGCGCCGCAGGCATAGAGATCATCGTCGTCTCTCTGACCAGCACCAACAGGGATCTGGGCAACCTTCAGAGGATGGACAAGGATGGTCAGCCCATCCTGGCCGGCCTTACTGTCAGCCAGATCCCCGGCCTGGTCGACCGTATTGCCAGACGGATATGTCCTGCCGAACTGCGAAGTAATTATCTCTGGTTCTCCTCTCAGCAGGCGCGACGTAGATCAATAAAAAAAGATTAAGAAAGGCTATAGATACTATGAAATTCAAAAATTAAAAGAAAGAAAAGAAATGGAAAGCGCTAAAATAGCGACATACAGATAATTTGGAATGAGAAAGAAAGAGAAAATAGATATTGCATGATGCATTAGAAGAAATGATGGCAATTACCTTAGATCAGTTATCACAAAGTTTTGAATCACAGCAAAGAAAAACCATGGATTTCGGAGCAATGTTTGAAGTAAGATAAGCAAAAACGATATGATTTAGAAAATTTGAACATATCATAATGGAATATATATAGCATTATAATTTAACATGTCCTAAGCCGGGATCCTAAGACATAGGAATCACTAGTATGATATTATTCAATCAGTAATCAGTAGAACAATTATCAATGATTAATTATAAATTCTTGGCTGAATAATGAAATGTAATTTTAGTGAATAATTTGTAAATTACTTCATTGGTAATCCATACTTGTCAATAACCTGCAGCGCAGCGCGTATTTCTCATGCAATAATATATACATATTAATGAAAGCGCGACAGGAAAGATACCAGATGTACCATTACAGAGAGAGAGTGACTGCAGCCAAAATTGCGCGCATTTCTTACTATTTCCTAGCGGTGACAAAGCCCAAGGAGCTCTTGTCTGCAGAAACAGCCGGTATATTTGATTAAAAACCTGGACACGAGGACAGCAGACCACGACCATTCTTCTGAAATGGAGAGAGGAACTTACTTAACCCTGGTGCGCATGCGTTTAGATTTCCGAGGATATCCCAGGATGCAAAGCGCGATTTCTTCTGTTTTCAGCACGTCACTCATCGTTGTAGTCCAAGAATTCATGTTACCATGGAGACACCACAGATGGACAAATGTGCGTCATTGCCTCTCCACATCACTGCATTGATTGACATTTGCTTGATTTAACTTGTGCTTAAAATGGCTTTGCTAGCATGGCCCCTCCACTGGTTTGCCACAAAAAGAAAAACATGAAATAAAATAATGATTAATTTTCTATAAATTCAGAACAAAAATTACCTTGTACTATTATAAACTTGCTTGATATTCAGTCTCAAAATAGTCTCGTTCAGGATGCCCTTAGTTAAAACAAAGACGCGCGCCGTCTTATTCCTGATACTCATAATCATTATTTTGGCATTCAAGTGGAAGGGAAGTTGCATAAAGCGCGCGCCTTGTAACTGGATTTTGTCCTTCATATTTGCAGCAGCCGCAAGCGCCAGCAACTTTCATCAAACTCACTTTAATTTCTGGCCTTCTTAAGGCCCTGAACTTTGCATACTTCTCCTTTTTGTCCTTTTATATTTTTTTTTACCCCTTTTTCTTTTCTCTTCTCGGGCTGATTACCCTACTCTTCAAGCCACTTCTTTCTCTATCTCATCCAACATCATTGTGCCCTTAGAATCCTACCCCTGATTTCGTCCCGGGACATACACGAAACTACACCAACTCCTCTCCCTATTTAACACACACAGGAAGGTGCATATGGACCCTCATGCACCTTTGTCTACCAACCGTTTCTCACCAACCCATGTTGTTCTACCAGTTTATACATCCACATTCTTGCACGACCACCAAAGGGAGGATTCCAGCCTGGGTCTCGATATTTGGTTGCAGGAACAATTCACTCATTGGAATGCACTGCGCGCACTTATAGGAGATTCTTCATTAATAGAAGGTCGAGATATGACGAGAATCCAACTTGGAAAATGGAGGTAAAAGGGCAATGCGCGCTCGAAAAGCTTTCCCATGTATATATATAAAAATATCAATCAGAAAAGAATCGTTGTTTTCCACCTGCTAACTCTTCATCTGGTTTTACAGACATCCCATGTGGAGCCTTTGACTGGGCTTTCCTCCTCAGAGGCTCCGCTCAACTGGATGACTGGCAGATCATGAAGAACATGAGTATTGCCGTGTCACGTAGTCTGAGGATTGGCTCGACGGCCAACAGGGTGGCCGTAGCGCGCTACAACAGTGCAGGCCGCACGGAGATCTTCCTGAACCGGTTCACCAGACAGGGCGAGCTGCTCGACGCCATAGCCATGTTGAGGCGGAGCGGCTCAGGCAATAACGTCTACGAGGGGCTCGACACGCTCACCAATAACGTCTTTAGGCCCAATAACGGCGACAGGAGCAATGACCGCTACCCCAACGTAGCCGTTGTGTTCGTCTCGGGCACTCCGGGCAACCGGGAGCGGATATCTGAAGAGGCGGCGGCCCTGAAGACGGCCGGGACCACTGTGGTGGTGGTCGACGTGGAAGGCCGCGCCGACATCAACGTTTTGAGGTCCATCGCCTCCAGGAATGATTATGTCCTGCGTGGAAACGACTATTACCGACTGCCCGACCTGCTCGACACTGTGGTGGCACAAGTGTGCATGCCCGAAAGACGTAATGGACAAATTGAATGTTATCTAACTCCCATCTGATTTGCGAATAACTGAAATGTAGAGCTTTTTTTTTTTTACAGATGAGCAAGTCTGTTATCCATAAGTGCATTGTTATAATTTATTCTAGTCTCGCATACATATCTCCTTTATGAACTTATGTAAAGTAAGGATAGATTGTGTTATGTTGTAATTATCACCAATAGATGTCTGCAATGATTCAAATATATCAGTAATTGTCTCCAGTTAAGAGTAGTAAAGGCTGATAAGTCATATGGAAACTTGAATTTGTTATGAGAATATTTAACATTAACAATAATTAATAACCAATATTTGTAATAAATCAGTGGGTGAAGGACCTTTGCAGTTTGTCTAATATGGAGATATTGGTTTTTCAGTGTACCTGTATAGGTACACCCTTAAAAAAACTTTACCACCATGCACATTATCATGCTGATCAGCAAACTGGAAAGGTCCATGAACCTCTCAGTAAATGTTATTTTCTATTGCAGTTCCTGTTTTAACAGTTGTGTCGTATTTCAGCTGGCCCGCCGGGACCCCCAGGCCCCGATGGTCGCCCCGGATCACGGGGACCAAGTGGCAACCCTGGAACTCTTGGCCAGCGAGGGCCCGCAGGACCTCCAGGACCTGACGGACAACCTGGCCGCCCTGGATCACCAGGTAAACTCGGCCCGTTAATGTAAACAATTATATACTGTGAAAGTATTTATTTTCGCGGTGTACATAATTTTCGCTTAATTTGCGTTTACGTATTTTCCCCAAAAATATGTACAACACTGATATATATTTCAACATACCATATAACTCTTGGTAACACAAAGTTTGATCCCCGCAAACTTGTACTTTATGGGAAATCCGCGAAAATTAATACACGTTAAAATATCTAAGTTCACAGTAGGGGTCTTTCCGTTAAGCTCATACAGACCTAGGGGGTAGGGGATCTGAAATTCTTGAAAATGTGTGTACGTTTCTGTACAAATGTTATGCGTACTTCAGCAAAATGGTTAGGGGGTGGGGGGCTGAGGTTATCTCAAATTTTAGAAAATTTACATGCATACTAAATGGAAGGCCCCTAGGCCCAGTTAGTTAGCATGTACAACGAGAGATGGAGTGAAACTAGATGTAGGTCCGAAGGTCATGTGGTGAAATATTGGTATCATTTTCACAAAAATAGCAAAGAGTCTTAATTGGCATAAACACTGACGTTATATTCAAATGTGTAACATTTAAGTTTCAAAGAGTTCAGCTCAGTGTAATATTATATATTATATAATAACATTATTATTTCACCATATAATAATAATATTATTTCACCAAATAAGGTCAATGTGTCTGACTTGCTGAAAATTCGATGCCACGGCTTTAAGTGAGAAGTTCATGAACATTTGAAAGATAAACGTATCATGGCTGTTAAGGTGAGGCTCATAAAGACCCCGAAAAAGACATAATTTTTTTCTGGGGGGTTTTACAACACTAATTTGTTAATTTCTTCTTTGGCAGGACCTGCTGGACCCACTGGAGGCACGGGAGCACGTGGGGGACCTGGTCCGCTTGGTGGCCCTGGAGGCCGCGGACCGAGCGGACCCCTTGGACCCGCTGGGAGAGCTGGAGGCCTTGGGCCTACTGGTCCAGCTGGTCCAGCAGGCCCAAGTGGACCTGCAGGACCCCGTGGTGGACCTGGAAGCCGAGGTGAGGGCGGACCCCCTGGCCCATCTGGACCACGAGGACCCGCTGGCAACAGGGGACCTTCTGGAAATGCGGGAACTCCTGGAAACCGTGGAGGAACTGGGGCAACTGGATTCAGGGGGCCACCTGGGCCGTCTGGACCGTCTGGACCCCAAGGACCTACTGGACCCGCTGGACCTCTTGGTGAGTCTGGACCTTCAGGACCCACAGGGCCTGCAGGACCTATCGGCTCATCTGGCCCATTAGGACCTTCTGGACCCGCAGGGCCAGCTGGACAAAGAGGAGGTGCAGGACCCAGTGGACCACCTGGTCCAAGAGGGGAAGGTGGACCCCCTGGACCAGTCGGACCATCTGGCCCAAGTGGCCCTCGTGGTCCTGCAGGACCCCTCGGTGGATCAGGACGTACTGGAGCTGGTGGACCACCAGGTCCACGCGGCCCAGTTGGACCCCCTGGGCCCCTTGGACCTAGCGGACCTAGTGGCCCCGCTGGAAGAGTTGGCGGCACAGGAGGAAGAGGAGCACAAGGAGAACGTGGAGAAGGTGGACCCCCTGGCCCAGCCGGACCTACTGGACCTGCTGGAACGCGCGGCCAATCAGGGCCTCCTGGCCCATCTGGACCCACTGGCTCTGCTGGACCTTTGGGAGGCCCAGGTCCTGCAGGACCACCTGGACCTGCTGGACCTCTTGGAGAAGCTGGCCCAGCTGGTGAATCTGGCCCAGCTGGACAACGTGGACAACCCGGACCAGGGGGACCCCCTGGACCACTCGGTCCCAGTGGCCCACCAGGCCCTCGTGGAGAGTCAGGTTTGCCTGGACCAGGTGGACCCCTTGGAGGACCAGGTAAGGAGGCCACAGTTCATACATATGCCATTATACATATTTTTAATCACATACATTCTCAAACATTGCATATTAGACATTGATTCAACAGATAAGATCTTGCCAAACCTAGCATTGTGACCTTAAGCAAAACTGCTAATTTTTGATTTCAGGACCAGCTGGGCCTCCTGGGCCTGCCGGAAACCGTGGACAAGCTGGACCACCTGGTCCATCTGGCCCTCTTGGACCTGCTGGTCCAGGCGGAAGCCGGGGAGAACGAGGACCAAGCGGACCATCCGGGCCATCTGGACCTGCAGGACCTGCAGGTGAGCTCGGCTTCAGTCTTTACTTCAGTCCTGTTTCTACCTGAAATGTTTGTAGTTCAATGAAAACATCACAGACTATGGGTATCTGGTCTCTCTTAAGCTTCAGGACTAGGATAGAATTCTTTGTCCATATCTTGGTTACATAATTCTTATCACCTGAAGTTGGAAAAATAGTGCATTGGATGAGAAATTAATCACATGTTATGTAGAAGAAGATATTCTTTAGGGTCAAAAGTATTTGACAGCATTTTTATGAAAACATAGCTAATCAGAGTCATTTCAGGCCATTTCAAAAGTCAATTTTTGATAGCTTTATGAACGGACTATTAAAGTTTACTTCCCCACTATTGACAAGTCACAATATTCAGGGATAAAAAGTGGAGGAACAAAGTAATCAAAGACTAGACTTATTTTGTACATCGTTGATTTAAACCTGCATGTTTTCTTGTATTAGAGTTTCTCTTTGACATTCCAATGAAAGTGTACTATTCTTTTGCTGTTATTTAAGGAACCAGAGGGGAAGGTGGACCACCAGGACCTTCAGGCCCACCTGGACCTCGGGGTGAAGCAGGAGAATCTGGTCCACCTGGCCCAAGCGGCCCACTTGGACCCGCTGGACCTCGTGGCAATGCTGGCGGTCCTGGAACCCGTGGTGAAACTGGAGAGGGAGGACCACCTGGCCCTGCAGGCTCACGAGGTCCTGCAGGTGAACGTGGAGGAGCTGGAGAAGCAGGACCACCCGGTCCAAGTGGCCCATCAGGACCAGCAGGCACTCGTGGAGAAAGTGGTCCACCTGGACCTGCAGGAGGTCCTGGACCAAGAGGACCTGGTGGAGAAAGGGGTCAGCCTGGACCTGCAGGACCACAGGGATCTCGTGGTGAGACTGGAGAGGGTGGTCCCCCAGGACCTGCCGGTCAAAGAGGAACACCTGGAACACGTGGAGGACCCGGACCTTCTGGACCTTCTGGACCAGCAGGTAAATTTATTACCCTACTAACAATTGAAGCACCATATGGAAAAGGAGGATAAAGATTCCTTAAAATACTTATACATTATTATAAATAATCTAGTGCAATTATAACTGTTAGTTATGAATAATAGTTTTGCAGAAAGCAAAAATATAGTGTTGCCTCATGTTACTCATCCTCATAATATCATATTTTACTATATTATGCTAGGCTGGGTTTATTGAAAATAATTTTGAAGCTTTTATCACGGTTCTTATTTTGAAATTGTTGTCTTTATCCACCCTCAGGAACACGAGGAGAGGCTGGACCAGCTGGACCGTCAGGGCCTGCTGGACCTGCTGGTGAGAGAGGACAACCTGGTGAATCAGGTCCAGCTGGACCTGTAGGCCCAGGAGGCCCACGAGGGACCCGTGGAGAATCTGGACCACCTGGACCTGGTGGACCTGCTGGGGGCCGTGGACTTCCTGGACCACCAGGGCCTGGTGGTTCTCGTGGAGAGGCTGGTGAGGCTGGGCCTCCAGGACCTTCAGGACCTGGTGGTAACCGTGGGCAGCGAGGAGAGTCAGGGCCTCCAGGACCATCTGGAGAGGCTGGACCATCAGGCCCAGCAGGAGGTCTTGGACCCGCTGGTCCTCGCGGACAACCTGGACCCCCTGGACCCTCTGGACCTGGTGGACAGAGAGGAGAAGGTGGCCCACCTGGACCCTCTGGACCTGCTGGACCACTTGGTAAGCATTTATAAAACAGGTTAGATAAATGAGAAGTGAAAATCAGTAAGCAATTTGTGAGATGTACTAGCAAAAGCCCATTTCACTTTCTAGAATTCTGACATTCCAACATTTCTTACATTTCTTACAATGCAGTGGGTTGATCTGATTCAAAACATATGATATTACCATGATATACACACAACTCTATATTATGTAATTAAATTCAAACCTTGTTTCACTGATCTGACCTCGTTTGAATGTGATTTAATTATCTAGGACCATCTGGACCTGCTGGACCTCAGGGTGAGCGTGGAACAGCAGGACCTTCTGGACCTGCTGGCCCGCCCGGTCCTGCTGGAGAGCTTGGTGGTCCTGGCCCTGCTGGAAGTCGTGGACAACCAGGTCCCCCTGGCCCATCTGGTAGTGCTGGAGAGAGAGGTGAAGGTGGTCCATCAGGACCTCGAGGATCAGCCGGTCCACCTGGACCCTCTGGACCTGCTGGACCTGCAGGAAATGCAGGAGAGAGAGGAACACCTGGACTGCCAGGACCATCTGGACCATCTGGACAGCCTGGGCCTGCTGGACCTGCTGGAGAACAAGGAAGGGCTGGAGACAGAGGTCAGGCTGGCCCTGCTGGACCACAAGGTAAGTTTAGATTCCCAATGAGTGTTTACATTTTGGGAACTTAGTCACAGTATCAAGGATTTGAATTGATAGATGCACATATAACAGAGAATAGAAATCTTCATCCAAGCTTAGTTAATGAAATCAGTGAGATTATATATAATAATTAGCCATGCAGGTTGTATTTGGGATAGAACATTAAATTTTGCCTACATCATTAATTCAATGATGAAATATAGAAAGTTATGAAGTCAAAATCCATATCATTCCATCTCCTAAAATGTCTTCATGTAATTATTCAGGATCACCTGGTTCACCTGGACCTGCTGGACCACTAGGACCTGCTGGAAATCGTGGACCTGGTGGACCAAGAGGAGAATCTGGACCAGCTGGACCCGCTGGACCCGCTGGTGAGCGAGGAGGCCCTGGTCCCAGTGGCCCTGCTGGCAGTGCCGGACCACGTGGAGAGGCTGGATCCCGCGGTTTACCTGGCCTTGCAGGAGAACGTGGACAGCCTGGACCTGCTGGATCCCGAGGAGAGGGAGGTCCACCTGGGCCTGCCGGATCAGCTGGACCAGCTGGTCCATCTGGACCTGCTGGGAACCGTGGAACAAGAGGTGAATCTGGACCACCTGGACCCTCTGGACCAGCAGGTATGCACAACTTTGAAAACTCTTAACATTGTAGAATGCCTGTAACATGTTTGGCCTACTATATTTCTCATAAAAATAATAACCAAACTAGTTATAAATATATTACAGTTGTTAAACATGATGTTTTGTCACTTGAACAGTGTCAAGTTGTCAATTCAAATAAAAATGCTTTTATAACTGGCCTCACCTCATTTTCCATTAGCCCAGCCCCCTTTTTACTGGCATCAGGCTCATAACCAGCAACTTATGTCACCAACTCAGACAAGAAAGATAAAACATTAGATAGTGAAACTAGATTATGCTATTATAATTATGCAAGGTACCGGAGGTCGCACCGTCAGCACGCAAGGTACGAAAGTTTGAATGATACACCTCATATAAATGTAATCAATATTATCTAATTACTATAATTTTGTCTTTCAGGTCCATCTGGTCCTTCTGGTAATCGTGGCCAACCTGGACCTGCTGGAGAATCTGGACCTGCTGGACCTGCTGGAGAGCGTGGTCCTGCAGGACCGGGTGGCCCACGGGGTGAATCTGGATTGCCTGGCCCTGCTGGCAGAACTGGTGCAGCTGGTCCCTCAGGACCTGCTGGGCCAGGTGGACCAAGAGGCCAGCGTGGAGAGCCTGGAACAGCAGGAGAGACAGGTAAAGTGTTGACACTATTTGTGTCATTTTACTTAGAAGGCATGTTTAAATAGTTTGTAATTGTAAGTCACAATTTTAGACACAAAATTTAATAATTCTTATTTCTAATCTCAGTTACATTTGTATCTAATATCACTATGTCCTCTTCTCTGCAAACGTTTCTAAAGAAAGTGGTCAATGTGTTAATGTAAGGACTGACAACTCTAAAATACAGACAGCTTATTTCATATCAAATCACAAAAATGTAATTAAAAAGATAATATTACACATACATCTATTAAAATCAAGTCAGACAGAAAGACATACATGCCTGTAAAACCTGATTTGTAAAACATACAGCCACAATACAGAAAACCAATAACATCTACTTCCTCTATTTATCCACATTGATTTTTTAAAATAATTTCCTGGGGATTGATATATCTTAATCTTACCTGGATAGGCCAACCCGGACCAGCTGGTCCGAGAGGATCGAGAGGAGAAGCTGGCCCGTCGGGACCCTCTGGCCCTGCAGGCCCTGCAGGACAACGAGGTGAGGCTGGACCTGCTGGTGCTGCTGGACGACCAGGACCTGCTGGAACTGCAGGGGCATCAGGTCCAACTGGAGCTGCAGGCAGACCTGGCCCTCAAGGAAACCGTGGTCAACCTGGACCATCTGGACCCTCTGGCCCTGCCGGACCTGCAGGCAATGCTGGACCACGGGGAGAGCGTGGTGAAGGCGGACCATCTGGCTCACCTGGACCCTCAGGACCTGCTGGTAAGAGCGGATCAATACATCAACCATGAACAGATATCTAAAATATTATTGTTCAATCAGATCAGACTATAATTCTCTCTACCATGGATAGCTGATTTGAAACAGTTTCAAGTTATTTGGTCAAGTTATATTTGTTAAATATTTGCCTGTAAAATATTTTCCAACGAATTTATAGAATAGTAAATATGTATAGATATACACTGACAAAGTAAACTAAGCAAGTTTTCCATCATGTTAGATTACAGAAAATGTAGGACACTGCAAATTTATATGCTTTAACCTTATGAGTTGTCAACATATTTCCTAGCATGCACCAGAATCTAGGCTGGTCTGCAGGTGAAATACAATTATGTTATTTCAGACTATACTTAAATTGAATAAGAAAATTCCTTGCAAGTTTTTAGATGGACTTAGATGGATTTCTTGTGCCCAATATATAAATCTCCTGCCTGCAGCTCGGTACCACCATTGGACATTCAGTTTTGAGGTGATTCATTCATGTATGCCCAAAAACCTGAATTTGTACCCTGCTGTTTACTTTAGGACCTGCTGGACCTGCTGGACAGAGAGGAAACCGTGGAGAAGCTGGACCGGCTGGACCAGCTGGACCACTTGGACCGGCAGGTCCCACTGGAGCTGGTGGACCAAGAGGTCAGCCAGGCCCCTCTGGACCCTCTGGACCCTCTGGGCCTGCTGGAGAGTCTGGGCCAGCTGGACCTGCTGGAAACAGAGGTGAACGTGGACCTTCTGGTGCTCCTGGACCCCCTGGCCCCGCAGGACCTAGATCTGAGCGAGGAGAAGCTGGACCTCCTGGCCCAGCTGGCCCAGCTGGACCTCTTGGTCCTTCTGGACCTCCTGGACCTGCTGGAGAAAGAGGACAGCGTGGAGAGGGTGGACCACAGGGATCACCAGGTATGTACACTGGAAAAAGACAAGAATATAGAGAATAATAGAGAATATTTCTAGTAACCTTAATCATCATCATTATTCACAGTTTTGAATGATATATTTGCTGCTTGTTTATGTTGAAGACTCATCAGAGTATTCTGATTTTTCCAAGCGAATAAAGCTTCAGGCAATGGTTGGTTTGGGGTCAAAAGGGTTAACTTAGCAAGTTGATCATTCAAATGCAAAAGAGGAAAAAGGGGAAAAAAGAAATGTTTTAAACAAATCCAAACTCTTCCTTTTTAGGATCTCCTGGACCTGCTGGAGGCCTTGGACCATCAGGTCCTGCTGGCCCCGCAGGACCTGCAGGAAGTAGAGGTGAGCCTGGAGAGGCTGGACCTGCAGGACAACGTGGAGAGGCTGGACCCGCAGGACCAGGCGGATCCAGAGGACAACCCGGCCCAGCTGGACCGTCAGGTCAGGCAGGACCTGCAGGACCCCAAGGATCCCGAGGAGAAAGAGGACCACAGGGTGAAGGTGGATCTCCTGGTCCACGTGGAGAGGTAGGACCTTCTGGACCCGCTGGACCCTCTGGACCTTCCGGACCAGCTGGACCTTCAGGACAGCCTGGTGAACAAGGCTCACGAGGAGAATCCGGACTTCCTGGTCCTTCTGGTAAGCTTTTTTTCCATCATCCCATGTCATATATCTTACTTTCTCATCTATCACCAGTTGTCACTGTACTTTTAAAATACAAAATCACCAACTGATAATTGAAATGACAGGAGCAAAGACTGAGACCAATTTATCGGATGTGATTAACTAAGACTTTGAATAAGCCATAAAAATGTCAAAAGTACTCCCTGTATACATATAATCTATAAATAATGATAGAGGTAATTTAAACAAATCAAAAGGTTAAGAATTGTACATGTCAGAAATATACATGTTGTTTACCTAAGGTTGCAAAATGATGCAGTAGATTTTGGATAATTTTGACATCTTCCCTTAACTAAAATGGCATGCTGAGGAGAACATACTTAAAAAGACATTCAGAAACATCAACAATGACCCTTGCATTACAATATGATCACAGGCCCAGCTGGAGGTCCTGGACCACGTGGAGAGGTTGGAGGAGCTGGACCTTCAGGACCTGCAGGTACTCGTGGCCCCAGAGGAGAAGCTGGACCAGCAGGAACTAGAGGCGAGAGTGGCCCAGCAGGACCTGGTGGACAAAGAGGACAACCTGGACCTGCTGGACCAAGTGGACAACCAGGAGAGGGTGGACCGAGAGGCGAACCTGGACCTCCTGGACCACCTGGTAAGTCTTAATTATTATAAAAAAGCAAACAGTAATGGTCAGTGAAGTGAGAGACTAACATATTATCTATGGTAATAAAATAATCAATTTTTATGGTTTTCAGAATATTCGAATCCTTGCAATAGAGTATAAAGCAAGTATCATGTTTTTGAAAAAAAAAACCTCTTATACTTCAGGCCCATCTGGACCATCTGGACCTGCTGGAAACCGTGGAGAGGCAGGTCCAGCAGGACCCGGTGGAAACCGTGGCCAGCGTGGTGAGCGAGGAGAATCGGGTCCCGCAGGATCCCCAGGAAATGCTGGCGCAGCTGGCCCAACTGGAGCAGCTGGTCCAGCTGGATCTAGGGGACAACCAGGATCACCTGGACCTAGAGGTGAAGGTGGGCCTCCTGGACCCAGTGGACCTTCAGGCCCAAGGGGAGAGCGTGGCGAAGGTGGACCTGCTGGACCTGCTGGTGAATCTGGACCTGCAGGACCCTCAGGACCTGCTGGCCAGAGAGGACAACCTGGTAGCCAAGGAACAAGAGGTAGGATACTACTTATATAACGAGTTGGTTGAGAATCTAAATCAATGACAACTTTATAGTTGGTTGGTTAGTTATTGATTACTTTAAAGAGAGGGGCCAGTGGAATTTTAATTCTGGTTATTTTACACTTTATACATTAGATTTAATGTCAATATAGAAGTATGCAAAGTATCTATGCCACTGATTCAATTAAACATATAATAAATGTAATCCAATCTTAAAGGGAGGGGCCAGTGACTGAAAAATAATGTGGTTTTATGATCCTTAACGCCTAGGGAGTTGTCATACCAATTTTTATTGGGCCAATCAGCTGATTGTTATGATCACCTGTTAGTACAGCATATTGATATGTGCCTGTTTGATCTGAATCGGTGCCAGGGTCATATCAAGGGTGGTTTTTCTCATGGATGATGTTTATTATTACATACGTGAGTGAGCTAAAACCAGCAATATACATTATTATAGAATTATATTAGAATCTCACTTTATTGTTAAAAAAATTTTCCTTACAGGTGAGGCTGGACCTGCTGGACCTGCTGGACAGAGAGGAGAGGTTGGTCCTGGTGGATCACCTGGACCTCGTGGAGAATCTGGAGGACCTGGACCTGCAGGACCTGCTGGGGAAAGAGGACAGCCTGGACCTGCTGGACCTTCTGGGCCACAAGGTCAACCTGGACCTGCTGGACAGCGAGGAGAAGGTGGACCCCGTGGAGCACCTGGAAGTGCTGGACAACCTGGTAAGTAATATGGTTCTTTATGTTTCCAGTTTGTTACAAGTGCTGGTATTTTTTTCAAATTAAATGCAATTCCATTCTTCAGATAGTGAGCTGACTAAACTTGTCTGAAGAAGTCGAGTACAGTAATTAATCTTAATTAATTTTGTCAAGATAAGTCACTATTATGCTGTCTTCATCTCATAGCCATAACTATAATAGCTAAAAAAAGAAAATTGATACATGCAGAAATAAAAAGTTCCTGCTGGAAGTAAATTCAGCTTTCAATAAAACAGTGATATTCTGATTCTCAGGCCCAAGTGGACCAAGTGGACAACCTGGAACACGTGGTGAGGCAGGCCCAGCTGGACCTGCAGGCCAGAGGGGACAACCAGGACCTAGAGGAGAGGGCGGCACGCCAGGAACCGCAGGTGAACGTGGTGAAGCTGGCCCAGCTGGACCTTCAGGACCAGCTGGACCTTCTGGACCCAGTGGTCCAGCAGGAGGCCGTGGAGAAGTAGGACCAGCTGGTAGCCCTGGTCCCGCAGGCTCTCGTGGTGAGGCAGGACCAGCTGGACCAGCTGGCCAACCTGGAGAGGCTGGACCACCAGGTCCTGCAGGCAACCGTGGACAACGTGGAGAAGGTGGACAACCAGGAACACCCGGTATGTGTTTTTGTCATCAATACTCCCCCTTATTTGAAACATTGGCATTGGGAATAAATTTACATTTAATTTTCACTATATATATATTATAGATAGTTTTATTTTCCGAAAATGAAAGAAATACAAGATCATCAGCACCAAAATTGGTATGTGGAATACAGGCTTTACAGAAATAGGATTGATCTTTAGAAAATCCAATCAAATGTAATATCAATCACTTAATTTTCACATTCTTACTCAAATAATAGGTGAGGCTGGACCAGCAGGACCTGCTGGACAGAGAGGAGAGGCTGGTCCTGCTGGGTCACCTGGACCTCGTGGAGAATCTGGAGGACCTGGACCTGCAGGACCTGCTGGGGAAAGAGGACAACCTGGACCTGCTGGACCTTCTGGTCCACAAGGCCAACCTGGACCTGCTGGACAGCGAGGAGAAGGTGGTCCCCGTGGTACACCTGGAACTGCTGGACAACCTGGACCATCTGGACCAGCTGGACCTGCTGGTAATAGAGGTGAAGCTGGACCTCCTGGACCAGCTGGACCAAGAGGAGGACCTGGTAATAGAGGAGAAGCTGGCACCCCAGGCAACGCTGGACAAAGAGGAGAGTCAGGACCAGCAGGACCTGCTGGACCATCCGGCCCTGCTGGACCAGCTGGACCTGCAGGACAACCTGGTGAGGGTGGACCAAGAGGACAACCTGGTCCTGCTGGCGTACGTGGATCTCCTGGTGAGAGAGGTGAAGTTGGACCTGCTGGACCTGTTGGATCCCCTGGTCCTTCTGGGCCTGCAGGAGGCCGTGGAGAAGCTGGACCTGCTGGACCCTCTGGTAAGCCTTTTTTTCTCACAAAATCCAGGGCTAGTCATCTTTTTGGTATAAATTTATTCAAGTAATTATGAATTCAAACTGATTATTCCTCCACATTGCTAGATACTGCTTTTCCAATAATATCAATACACTGATATCAATATAGGCGAGATAGCAGTTTCCTTTGTTTTAAATGTGATGACTGTTATAACCATTTTGAAATAAAGAACTATATATATCTCTATACATTCCATAACATTTTAGGGCAACCCGGACCTGCCGGACCTGCTGGATCAAGAGGTGAATCCGGACCTGCTGGACCCGGTGGACCTCGTGGAGAGGCAGGACCAGCTGGAAACCGTGGTCAGCGTGGTGAGGCAGGTCCCCAGGGACCACAAGGGTCACCTGGACCATCCGGCCCTGCTGGTAATGCTGGACCTCGTGGAGAAGGTGGCCCCAGGGGAACCCCTGGTGAAGCCGGACAACCAGGTATGTTACAAAGCCTTTTTCATACTGGACTACAAGCAAGATGTTTTCTAAAAAAAATCCAATATTTGCAAAATTCCATTCAACCTGCAAAGGTGTACACCTGTACATATGTTAAAACTAGTAAAATCAACATTGAGTGACAAAGATAGAAACTCTCATCCAAAGTGTCAATAGATACCCCTTAACATGAATGGTAATGACATATTTGATGTTTTCCCAAAATATTTTACAAATTATACTTCCCTTACTAGTAAAATTGAATCATTTATCATAGACCAGATAAGCAGTAGTCGGGGCCAGTTCATAATAAAACTTTATGAATGCAATATTAATTTCTAAAATAATGAGACTGATTTTAATTCTTTTTAAAACATTGTCATTATACTCACGAACATGAAAAAATAGTTGATTTAGTATATCACAGGATGATATAGAAAATAACCTATTTATTGTGTTATTAGTTCAAAATGCAATTTACCCATGACAAAATGTCATATTCCTTTGTTTCAAGGTCAATCTGGACCAGCTGGACCAGCTGGAAACCGTGGAGAACCAGGATCACCTGGACCTTCTGGCCCACCTGGCCCACCTGGCGAGGCTGGTCCTCCATCCCCAAGAGGTGAGCAAGGAGAGCGTGGTCTCCCTGGCCCCGCTGGGCCCAGTGGACCAGCTGGACCTGCGGGATCCCCAGGCCCACGGGGCGAAGGTGGACAGCGAGGAAACCGTGGAGAACCAGGACCAGCTGGTAGCCGAGGTGAAGCAGGACCGGCAGGACCTTCTGGACCTGCTGGACCTGCTGGACAACGTGGAAATGCTGGTCCCCGTGGTGAGACCGGAGAGCAAGGACAACCTGGTAGCCCTGGACCTTCAGGACCTGCTGGTCCATCTGGACCCGGTGGACCACGTGGTGAAGCTGGGCCAGCTGGACCTGCAGGGAACCGTGGAGAAAGAGGACCAAGAGGTGAAGCAGGGACACCAGGAGAGGCTGGTAGAGCAGGAGAATCAGGTCCTGCTGGACCTAGTGGCCCTGCCGGAAACAGAGGACCTGATGGTGCCCGGGGAGCTCCAGGAACACCTGGTGAAAGAGGACAAAGAGGAGAAGCTGGAACACCAGGGTCACCAGGTAAGTCTTTTTGTATTTTTATAAGGAAGCACAAGGGCCTACAGAGCCATATAATCTTTATTCCAAATAATCATATCCTTTTCTCTAGTCTCACCTTTATGACGTTGCCAAAAGGAAGAAAGTGATAAGGCTTTTTCCAATGAAATTGTCCCCACTGATTTGTCAGACTTTATACTAATGGGAAAATCATGAACCTATGCTTAGTTCAGTGTGCAACTCTTGATTTCAAGGAAATATTTTTGACTTACCAAGAAAAAGTCTCAGTATGTAATAACATTCTTTTCTGTAGGATCTGATGGCAGACCTGGAGGTCCAGGCCCACGTGGTGAAGCAGGGCCTGCTGGACCTGCTGGTGAGGCTGGATCACCTGGACCCTCTGGGCCTGCTGGACCAGGTGGACCACGTGGAGAAGCTGGACCTTCTGGACAGAGGGGTGAGCCTGGCCCTGCAGGACCAAGTGGACCTGCCGGAAATAGAGGAGAAGCTGGAGCACCTGGAACGAGAGGAGAATCCGGACCAGCAGGACCATCAGGTAAAGCAACAGCTTTTTTGAAAATACCTTGATTTTATTGTCATATTTCTGATGACTACAGAGAATTTTTTTCATTTCACACATTCCTTGAAAAAAAGAGGATGTTGTCATAAACAACAGACAGAAATGATTTCACTTAAGTTATATATTTAGATTACACTGATACTGTAAATTGTACCTATTTGAGGGTACTTTGCCTGAACCAATTCATGTCATGTATGTAAGCAAGACACATTCATACATTATTTGCTTCTCCTTATCCACATGGTAGGGCCCTCTGGTCCATCTGGTCCTGCTGGACCTGCTGGCGAGGCTGGACCATCTGGTCCAGCTGGAAATCGTGGTGAAGCTGGACCTCGTGGAGAAGGTGGAACCCCAGGATCTCCGGGTAACCGTGGAGAGCCTGGTCCACCTGGACCATCAGGTCAACCGGGAAGTGCAGGCTCTGCTGGACCAAGAGGAGAGCGTGGTCCTGCAGGAGAGAGAGGTCAACCTGGAGAACGTGGAGAGGCTGGACCAGCTGGAACCCCAGGTACAACTTCAGAATCTCTTTGAAGAGTTATTGTGAGAGAATAGATAAAATATCAATTTATCCTTATTTTTGCCAGCAAATACACAAAAGCTATCAAGTAATTAATCACAATAGGTATGCTCCTAGCATATCTTAGAAAATATAAAATATCCTGTATAACATTATCTGTATTTCAAATTGTAAAAAAGTCTTCTTTGAAATCAAGGATCCGCTGGACCATCTGGACCAAGTGGCCCACGTGGAGAGACTGGTCAACCTGGTACCCCTGGCGAAGCAGGACAGCCTGGACCCGCTGGTCCAGCTGGAACTCGTGGAGAAGCAGGTCAAGCCGGTGAATCCGGTCCAGCTGGACCTTCAGGACAGCCTGGCCGGGCTGGAGAGCGTGGACAACCAGGACCTGCTGGCCCAGCTGGCCCAGCAGGAGAAGCTGGACCTCGTGGTACTCGTGGTGAGGCTGGACCTAGAGGAGAATCTGGAACTCCTGGATCTGCAGGTAAATATAGGTCTCCTCTGGCTACAGAAATTTCCATTATCCCTACATTCTAGTCCTTCCTGAACAGGCACAATAAGTGCATTCTCATTTTTTTGACATCAAACTTAATCAATAATTATGTGCATTGTAGTATCCTAAATTTCATTTACATTAATAAATTCAGTTACTCAATAACAATTTTCTTTTAAAGGATCACCTGGACCGTCAGGACAACCAGGTCCTGCTGGACCATCTGGCCCACAAGGTCCTCAGGGAAGCCGTGGTGAAGCTGGACCCCGTGGTGAAGCTGGAACTCCTGGAAGTCCTGGCTCACGAGGAGAAGCAGGACCTGCAGGACCCTCTGGTCCTGCTGGACAACCTGGCCCAGGTGGACAGAGAGGAGAACCAGGACAGCGAGGTGAAGCTGGTCCACGTGGTGAGGGAGGAACACCAGGAACCAGAGGAGAGCCTGGAGAGAGAGGAGAGGCTGGCCCTGCTGGACCAGCTGGAAGGCCTGGTCCCCGTGGAGAATCAGGAAGTGCTGGACCATCTGGGCAGGCTGGACCTGCTGGTCCTCAAGGAGCAAGAGGAGAGCCTGGACCATCCGGTCCTGCTGGATCACCTGGAAATGCTGGTGAAGCTGGTCCTCCTGGTGAGTGTGCTGTTATATTTCTCTTTACACTTTGGCTTTGACTTTTTGCAGATGTAACATCATGACATTAAGATACACTTTGTGCTCTATATCTATATAAAAATAACTTATGGGGAATAACATATCATATTGAAGATAAATGTATGATAGCACATTCATTATGTCAAAGTAGAAAGCTGAAAATAGGCAAAATCATGAATTTAAACATAATAACGGATTAAACTTTTTTTTCTTAATTTCAGGTGAGGCTGGACCTGCTGGTCAACCTGGCAGAAGTGTGACAGGGCCTGCTGGACCACCTGGCCCTGCAGGCCCAGCTGGTCAACCTGGACCTGCTGGACCTGCTGGACAGAGAGGTACACGGGGAGAATCTGGACAACCTGGTTCACCTGGACCTCGTGGTGAAGCTGGATCTGCCGGACCTTCAGGACCTGCAGGTACTCGTGGTGAAGCTGGACCTGCTGGACAAAGAGGAGAGGTAGGCCCTGCTGGACCTGCAGGACCCGCTGGTACACGGGGACAACCTGGACCAAGAGGAGAGGGTGGACCTCGTGGTGAAGCTGGACCTCGTGGTGAGGGTGGAACTCCTGGTTCTGCTGGACGCCCTGGAGAGAGAGGACAGCCTGGATCATCTGGACCTGCTGGAGAGGCAGGACGTCCCGGATCCCCTGGACCTGCTGGAACACGTGGAGAGCCTGGACCAAGAGGGGAGGCTGGCACCCCAGGAACTGATGGAACTCCAGGAACACCAGGTAATTTTCTAATGGAATCTCTTGACTGCATGAAAAGTAAATTTGCGCTTCATTGTTATTGAATTTAAATATTTTCACATTAGTTCTTATGTTGGATCTCTCAATTGGAGTATGAAGAAAGCTGCCAATTATGTACTTATGTATTATGTATGTATCGTGGTCCCATAACCTGGTTGATACTTTGCCCATACCCTAGCTTTTGTTATTATTACATCATTCTTTTTTACAAAAATATCCTGTTATTCTGATAATAATTTCTTGTCACTTTGATGCATTTAGGGCGCACTGGTGCTGCTGGTCCCGCGGGTGCTCCTGGAACTGATGGACAACCAGGAGCAAGGGGACAACGAGGAGAGGGTGGACCAAGAGGCGAGTCAGGACAACCTGGATCCCCTGGACCAGCTGGTGAGCGTGGACAGCCTGGCCCTAGTGGACCAGCTGGGCCTGCTGGTCCATCTGGACAAAGAGGAGAGGTTGGACCCGCAGGACCTGCTGGGGCAAGAGGGGAATCTGGAACCCCAGGATCGCGTGGGGAGCCTGGAACGCGGGGAGAAGCTGGTACACCTGGCACACCTGGAACCAGAGGAGAGCGTGGAGAGGCTGGTTCTCCTGGACCATCTGGACCATCTGGACCTCAGGGCCCTGCTGGATCACGTGGTGAACCAGGAACACCTGGCACACAGGGAGAACGAGGAGAAGCTGGCCCAGCTGGAAATCCAGGTATGTTCTATTATGTAGTTTGATCAAAACACATATAAAAAAGGACTTCTAGATTTCCTATCAGCATAATGTGAAATACATTCATAGCAGAAAAGATAAGTTGATCTGCTGAAGAACTTAAAAAGTGGAACTTTTCATATTGACATTGACAATTTATTACTATTTTTGCCCCAAACTTATATACCAAACTACTGATTAGCCAATTCGTTCAAATTGGCAGAACTACCAAGAATAATGAGGAATTGGTATAATTACACAGATATTTCTTTATATTTAAATTATTTACCTTGTTTGCTTAATTTGAGTATCTCTCTCCTGAATAGGCCGTGATGGAACTCCTGGCAGCCCTGGGCCTCGTGGAGAATCAGGACAACCTGGCCCAGCCGGCCCTGCAGGACCCTCTGGACCTGCTGGACCAGCAGGACAGCGTGGTGAGGCTGGGCCTCGTGGAGAGGCTGGAGAACCAGGTCGTGGTGGGGAACGTGGCCAACCTGGAACTCCAGGATCAGCTGGTTCACCTGGACCAAGAGGTGAAGCTGGCCAACCTGGAGGTCGTGGTGAGGTAGGACCAGCCGGACCTGCAGGACCCGCTGGTACACGGGGACAACCTGGACCAAGAGGAGAGGGTGGACCTCGTGGCGAAGCTGGACCTCGTGGTGAGGGTGGAACTCCTGGTTCTGCTGGACGCCCTGGAGAGAGAGGACAGCCTGGACCATCTGGACCTGCTGGAGAGGCAGGACGTCCTGGATCTCCTGGACCTGCTGGAACACGTGGAGAACCTGGCCCAAGAGGCGAGGGTGGTACCCCTGGATCTCCTGGATCAGATGGAAGACCAGGTAAGAACTATAGCTTTTGTGTTTATTGTTCATAGCAAATATACTTTGCTTTCTTTAAACTCTAGGGGAGTGTCACATATTGCATATTATATCATATAGTCTTAAGGCACTCTTCACTACTTTAGGATATAGGGCTAATTGACAAACTGCTATGATACCATAATGAAATTAGATTCATTTCAACTGACCAAGATCCTTGACTTAGTATGTCTAACACCATTCAACAGATGAGACAATAATATATCTTACTCTTTGACAAGAAATATGCATGGTTTATCATGCACTTTACTTCTATACTATTTCTGGCAAAGATTATCAGTTAAAACACTATTTGGCCAGTCCATAATTAACTCTCCTCCGTTTAATCAGAACTTGCTTTGATCAACACATTTTTCATTTTCAATGAATAGGAGAGCGTGGTGAGGCAGGACCTGCTGGATCTGCTGGACCTGCAGGCCCTGCTGGACCTGCTGGCCCACGTGGTGAGGCTGGACCTCGTGGTGAAACAGGTCTGCCTGGACCACCATCACAAAGAGGAGAGCGAGGTGAGCCTGGTCCTGCTGGACCTGATGGAGCACCTGGTCCAGCTGGATCTCGTGGAGAGCGTGGACCAGCTGGAGAACGTGGACAACCTGGAGAATCTGGACAACCTGGCACACCGGGTCAACGTGGAGAGGCTGGCCCACAAGGACCCTCTGGCTCCCCTGGCCCATCTGGCCCAGCTGGACCTGCCGGTCAGCGTGGTGAAGCCGGTCCACGTGGTGAACAAGGACCAAGAGGAGAAGGTGGAACCCCTGGATCAGCTGGTATGGATTACAGTTTAATATACTTTTCTCATGCTCTCATACTCTTTGATGTTGGTTGATTGTTTCTTTTAGGTTTTTCAAAGCACCTTTCATTTGTGAGTATCTATACACAAACTGTATTGTGAAGTTGATCAAAACTAGAGATTAAATCACGACCTATGACAAAGGTCACAGAGAAGGCCTTGCAACACTCCAACAGATCTCCAAATGTACAGCAAACTAAATATAATTAGATAAGTGAAGGGTAAACCAAAATCATGTAATTCCTATTTTTCCTAGCCATATTTCTACAACCTTTTCTGGAGGACACCTTACCATTATAGCCAGCATATGTATGATATTGGAATACTTAATATAATGTGAATATAATGTGAATATAACAATGTGAACTTGGTATCTCCATTCAAGAATAAGGACAAATGTTAATCTAGATTGTTTATGTTGAAGGTCCTGCTGGCCAACCTGGTACTCCTGGCGAGCGAGGTGAAGCTGGTGAGGCTGGTCGGGTTGGACCCGCTGGTCCCGCTGGCCCAGCAGGTCAGCCCGGTCCCCGCGGTGAAGCCGGTCCCCGAGGAGAGGGTGGAACTCCTGGTTCACCAGGAGCAAGAGGGGAACCTGGTCCAGCTGGCAGGGATGGCAGTCCTGGATCACGAGGAGAGCCTGGAACACCTGGATCACCTGGAAGTGATGGACAGCCTGGTCCTGCTGGACCAGCCGGACAGCGCGGAGAAGGAGGACCACGTGGAGAGCCAGGTCCCAGAGGAGAAGCAGGCACACCAGGAACAGCTGGAAGTCCAGGATCGGATGGTCGCCCTGGTTCACGTGGTGAAGCTGGCCCACAGGGTGCACGTGGAGAGCCTGGCAGAGATGGACAACCTGGATCTGCTGGACCACGAGGAGAGGCCGGTCCAAGAGGAGAAGCTGGCACCCCTGGATCTGCTGGACCAGCAGGACAGCCAGGTAAATGATTTTATATATATTGAAGGAAAAACCACTGAAAATAAATTCTTTAAAATAATTATGAATCGAATAACAAGCACACACCAAGGATTAACCCCTTAAATCCTTAGTTTGTATTGACTTATTATTCAAGCAGATTCAAGTAAATGTGTAAAAATCAAACATGAATATTACTCATTATGTTTAATTTAGGGCCAAGTGGACAGCCTGGACCAGCCGGACAACGTGGTGAGGCTGGACCTGCAGGACCTGCAGGACAAAGAGGCGAGGCTGGACCAAGAGGAGAGGCGGGAACGCCAGGATCTGCTGGACCAGCTGGAGAACGTGGACAACCTGGACCATCAGGATCTGCTGGACCAGCAGGGCCTGCTGGCACACGTGGAGAACCTGGTCAGCGTGGAGAACAAGGTCCTCGAGGTGAGGGTGGAACACCTGGACAACGTGGTGAGGCTGGACCTCGAGGTGAGGGTGGTACCCCAGGAACTGCTGGCAGACCAGGAGAGAGAGGTCAGCCAGGTCCCTCCGGACCAGCTGGTCCTTCTGGCCAACCAGGTCCGGCAGGATCAAGAGGTGAACCTGGAGCTGCTGGAGCACCTGGCCCTCGTGGAGAAGCTGGAACACCAGGAAGTGCAGGTAACTAAAATGATTACACTATAAAACCATTGATCAGGTAGATTCAGCCTTCAATAGGTATCACTTAGCCAGAGACTTCATGGTGTCCTAAAGCCTCATACCCACGAGGCAATTTTACTGTTGATGGTCCATTGGTGACTGGGAGAATCGCCAGTAAAGTCGTCAGGTTACTGGTTTATCACAGGAAATTCCCTGTGGGTAAGATGCACATTCTGGGTGACAGGGGATGGGCAACAGAATAACTGGTCGAATAGCCAGTGAAATCCCTGAACAAATATCAAACTTGCTTAATATGCCAACCAGCCAATAATTTCACTGGCCATCTTGATGGTCACTGGTCACTGATCGATGCTAATGTCGCCTAGTGGGTATGGCTCATAAAACTTTGAAAGTTCCTTACCATCAAGCAACATTCTAAAGGAATGTGAGGTGGTGACGATTTTCAGTTGTTATTGAAATTACTAAGTGAAATCATTAATGTTAATTTTAATTAGTGTGTCTGTCTAAATCAACATCCAATTTCAATCTCCATGGCTGGTTTGACTAAGGTTTTTTTATCAAAATATAATTCATTATATTACCATAGGACCCAGTGGACAACCTGGAGGTCAAGGACCACGCGGTGAGAGGGGAGAACCAGGAGAAGCAGGCAGGCCGGGAAGCCCTGGCCCTCGTGGAGAGGCAGGAACACCTGGCTCTGCAGGACCTGCTGGATCCGCAGGACCAAGAGGAGAGCGTGGAGAACCTGGATCTGCTGGTCGTGATGGCTCTGCTGGATCCCCGGGAGCTAGGGGTGAAGTTGGTCCCGCTGGTCCTGCTGGACCTTCTGGACAAGCCGGTACTCCTGGCGGCCGTGGTGAGCCTGGACAGAGAGGAGAAGCTGGACCAAGAGGAGAAGCTGGCCCATCTGGACCAGCTGGATCCCCCGGACGTGACGGTAAGTTAGCAAATCTTAGCTTGTTTCAGAAGTTTCCAATTAAGGGCTCTCTTCTTTACAGACATGGCAATTAAGTCACGGCAACTGGGAAAAGAAGGTTTAATATTAAACCCCAGAGATGATCTTGAAGAAATGGATTCCTTATGCAGTTGGCAGTCTGATCTGTGTATCACCCTTAATGGTAGAAACTAATGCCATCAACAATTGTCAAGTGGATTCATTTAATAAATTATGACGTAAGATGTATGTCTATTAAATTTAGGTGATTATTAAATAATATTATTGTTATTTAAGGTCAAAGTAAACCTATTTCACCCATAATTAGTCATGCATATATCACATACGTCTGAAATTTATGAATAGTGGAATTTTTGATCGTTGAATTAAGTCCTCAGAAAAACCTCAGAGAAGGTTAGATACTTGTGTGTAAAATCAGATCTAAGAAGGTGCTACATTTCCCTCTTGCAGGATCACCTGGACAAGCAGGATCACCAGGATCGCGTGGAGAGCCTGGACCTCAGGGTGCTCAGGGATCCAGAGGCGAGGCTGGACCACGTGGTGAGGGTGGAACGCCTGGCCAAGCTGGGCGTGCTGGTCCAAGAGGTGAACCAGGCCGTGATGGACAACCTGGATCAGCTGGACCTTCAGGGCCTGCAGGTCCTCGAGGAGAGGCTGGCCCAGCAGGGTCACCTGGCCCAAGGGGAGAGGCTGGCCCTCGTGGTGAAGGAGGTATGTATATATTTAAAATTAGATTGAATAGAGACTTAGTAACTTAGAGATATGCAGCTTATGCAACCCCACCTTGCCATAATGATGTCTTACCTTTTTCACTGAAGTGAGCAGAAAGATTCAGGAATATGAATTGCTTTTATAACTTTATCAAAGTAGACACAAAGACATTATATAGCAGTGATTTTCCAAATTATGTCAGAGACTAATGGATGATCTTTCACTAATTTTTTTTCTTTTTCAATTTAGGCACACCTGGATCACCAGGTCCATCTGGACAACGTGGTGAAGCTGGAGAACAAGGTGCTGTAGGACCAGCCGGACAACCAGGACCTTCTGGCCCTGCTGGCCCGGCCGGACAACGGGGAGGGCGTGGTGAACCAGGACCAAGAGGAGAGGCTGGAACCCCTGGATCTGCTGGACAACCTGGAAGGAGAGGCGAGCCCGGTACTCCTGGATCTGATGGACAGCCTGGACCAAGTGGACCTGCTGGACCCGCTGGCCAAAGAGGAGAAGCTGGACCACGAGGAGAACAAGGTCCTCGTGGTGAGGGTGGCCAACCAGGATCAGCTGGAACACCAGGTTCCCGTGGTGAGCCTGGACCAGCAGGACCTGCTGGTGCCCCTGGAAGTGCTGGATCACCAGGACCTCGAGGCGAGCGTGGAGAAGGTGGACCTGCTGGATCACCCGGACGTGATGGATCCCCTGGTAAAAATACATACCTTTCACCTAGAAAATTATATAACACCTGAGAGGAGACAACAAATCCTAACTTACCAGCAACCTGTTAAATTAATTCTTTTTAATTACTCAAAATCTTACATAACATTAATACTCACCCCTAGCATATGGAATTTGCATCCATAAGGAGATATCTGAGAAATTAAATATGAGATTATTGTTAGAATATGATCAGAGTAAATTTCACAAATTGTTGTTGTTGTTGTAATGTCCAAAATGACTTATCATCTTATGAATTCCATTTTAGGTCCTTCTGGCCCAGCTGGTGCCCCAGGAACAAGAGGTGAGGCTGGACCAGCTGGATCACCTGGATCCAGAGGTGAAGCTGGACCACGTGGAGAGGCTGGAACCCCAGGATCTGCTGGACAACCAGGAGCAAGAGGGCAGCCTGGTGAGCGTGGACAACCAGGCACACCAGGAACTGCTGGCAGTCCTGGTCCTCAAGGACAACGAGGTGAGCGTGGAGAGGCAGGACCTGCTGGTACTCCTGGTAACCGTGGAGAACCAGGATCTGCAGGATCCCCAGGTTCACCTGGACCCCGAGGTGAGGCTGGTACAGCAGGTTCTCCTGGATCTGATGGCCAGCCAGGACCCCAAGGTGCACGTGGTGAGCCTGGACAACGTGGAGAACAAGGACCAAGAGGAGAGTCTGGACAGCCTGGAGGAGCTGGCCCTGCTGGCCCTGCTGGAACACCAGGTCAACGTGGAGAGGCTGGACCTGCTGGTCAACCCGGACCTGCAGGACAAGCAGGCAGTCCTGGACCAAGAGGAGAGGCCGGAAGCCCTGGCCCATCAGGACAGCGAGGTGAAGCTGGTCCACGTGGAGAAGCTGGCACCCCAGGAAGTCCAGGACCATCTGGTCAACGAGGTCAACCAGGACCTGCAGGACCGTCAGGACCACAAGGGCCAGCTGGTACCCGCGGTGAGCCTGGAGCAAGAGGTGAGGCTGGACCTCGGGGAGAGGGTGGAACACCAGGAACAGCTGGTAGTCCAGGCCAACGTGGAGAGGCTGGAGCACCTGGACCATCTGGACCCAGTGGTCCAGCAGGACAACCTGGACCACGGGGAGAGCGGGGAGAACCTGGAGCCCCAGGTCGTGGTGAACAAGGACCTAGAGGTGAAGCAGGACAACCTGGTTCCGCCGGCCGACCTGGAGAGAGAGGACAACCTGGACCAGCTGGATCAGCTGGACCATCTGGACCACAAGGAGGACGTGGAGAACCAGGACAGAGAGGAGAGGCTGGACCGCGTGGAGAGGCAGGAACTCCTGGCTCCCAAGGTACTATTTGTCAGCATAATTTCCATTTATGAAAATCTTTCTTGTTGATACCGTAGTAGACATGTTAGTCCTTCTGTACATGTACTTAAAAGTAAAATGAAAAAGATCAGCGTAATTTATTTTGTTCTAATCTAATTTGTTCTAGCTGCTTTTTAGGTTATGTAATAATTATTGCATAGTATGCTTACCATAACCTTTTCTTTGTAAACAGGATCACCTGGAAGCCCTGGTCCCGCTGGAGCTCGTGGACAACCTGGATCAGCTGGACCAGCTGGACCTAGTGGCCAACCCGGATCCCCAGGATCTCGTGGTGAGCCAGGTGCTGGTGGATCCCCTGGAGCAAGAGGTGAACCAGGACAACGTGGTGAACCTGGAACACCTGGATCTGATGGTCGTCCTGGAAACCGTGGAGAGGCTGGACCACAGGGTCCCGCTGGATCACCTGGTCCATCTGGACCTCAGGGTTCGGCTGGACCTCGCGGTGAGCCTGGACCTCGTGGAGAGGGCGGAACCCCAGGATCACCTGGTAAGAGGAGCTTTTCACATGTTCATGTAAGAAATCGATCTGGTTATTCCTGAAGTGTAAATTAAAGAAGCTATGTTGGAACTAATAAATAATACACTGGCTACAAAAGTTACCTGAAGTATTTATTAGAATATGATTTGTTTTCAAAGGATCAAAATGTACATCATTTGCAATGATTGTAGGATCTGATGGTCAGCCTGGATCCCCTGGACCACGTGGTGAAGCAGGACCAAGTGGTACCCCTGGTGCCCGTGGAGAGGCTGGACCCCGAGGTGAGCCCGGCTCTGCAGGGCCTGCTGGTCAGCGTGGAGAAAGTGGTCCTGCTGGGTCTCCTGGACTGAGAGGTGAGCCAGGAACGCCTGGTTCAGATGGATCCCCTGGACCTGCTGGATCAGCAGGACCCCGTGGTGAGGCTGGACCCCGTGGAGAAGGTGGACCCCGAGGAGAGGCTGGCCAACCAGGTCGACCTGGTTCTGATGGACAACCTGGTCAGCGTGGAGAGGCTGGACCTGCTGGACCTGCTGGACCTGCTGGACAGCGTGGAGAGCGTGGAGAGCCAGGACAGCGGGGAGAGCCTGGAACACCAGGATCTGCTGGAAATAGAGGACAAGATGGTATGTGTAATATTGCAATATGAAACTTTAGGATTATAATACAAAAATGACATCATATTCACCACAAACCTCTCATCAGAGTCGTTGTCATGCTAATAAGATGACTTCAGGCTAATTTTTTATATATTAGTACAAACATAACTAGGATATTAGAATAGCAAGTCTTTGTGGTTTTATATTGGTGTTGGTGCATCTAACATAATGGAAGAGATTTCAACAATGTGAAAATAACTTTGTGCCTGTGGGGCCAGGAATATTAAATCAAAGTCCTGTGGCACTAACACATAGATATAAGCTCCTTCAATTTATAACACTGAACTTTGTTTGTCAGCTTTGTTCTAAATGGGCTATGCTGTGCTGTTACAGGATCCCCTGGACCACAAGGTCCAGCTGGTTCCCGTGGAGAGCCAGGTCCATCAGGACCAGCCGGACCTGCAGGATCACCTGGACCAAGAGGTGAAGCTGGAACACCTGGACGGGATGGATCTGCTGGACCACGTGGAGAGGGTGGACCCCGTGGAGAGCCTGGAAGCCAAGGACCATCTGGAACACCTGGTCAGCGTGGTGAGGCAGGACCTCAGGGTACAGCTGGAGAGGCTGGTCGACCTGGACCAGCTGGACCTGCTGGAACCCGTGGAGAGCCAGGTGCACGTGGACAGCCAGGAGAGAGAGGTTCTCCTGGACCAGCTGGAAATGCAGGTACGATATGAACACTTAACCCAATTTATTCTTTTTTATTAATCAGACTTTATCTGCCCCTCCCTCACCTGGTTATTATTCAGTTTTTTGTATGAGTTGATGATGTAGCGCACAACATTCTGACCTCAACAATAATTTAATTATTACTGATTCACAGCTAAGCCAAGACTACGACACCTAGTTTCAGAATACCAAAGTCAGATTTTAACATATGTACAGAGTAGTTACTGTTGACAGATTATTAAAACTATACCTTTTCGTGATTATATTATTCAGATTTGTTAAACATACTATGTCAATTTAGAAATATGTGACATTTATTTCAATATGTTCTAGAATTTCAGTAATGTTAATTGATTTTTATTCTTCAATCTATAGGAAGCCCCGGATCTGCTGGACCTGCAGGACAAAGAGGAGAAGCTGGACCTGCTGGACCACAAGGAAATCGAGGAGAGGCTGGATCACGTGGTGAACCAGGCACCCCTGGTTCTGCTGGACCTCGTGGAGAACGTGGTGAGCCCGGAACACCTGGATCTGCTGGATCTCCTGGACCTGCTGGAGGCCGAGGTGAGCCTGGAGAGCGTGGACCACAGGGAGAGCGTGGAGAAGCAGGATCACCTGGACAAGGTGGCCGCCCTGGTGAGCGCGGACAACCAGGATCTGCTGGTCCCGCAGGATCCCCTGGCCCAAGAGGTGAAGCTGGCACAGATGGACGCCCTGGTGAGAGAGGAGAGCAAGGACCTCGTGGAGAAGGTGGAAGTCCTGGTTCTGCAGGACGCCCTGGTGAACGTGGACAACCTGGCTCCCCTGGACCTGCAGGGCAGCGTGGAGAACCTGGACCAGCTGGACAGCGTGGTGAGGGTGGACCACAAGGACCTCAAGGTGAACGTGGAGAGCCCGGAACTGATGGAAGGCCAGGTGAGTGCAAATCTTCTTTTCATCTTTTGGATCTTTTGGGGTCTCTTTAGGTTCATCTTTAAGAAAGTAATGTATTGTTTTAGCTTGGATACATGTAGATTTACAAGTTTTCCTCAGTTCCACCCCTGTTTTCTTGCTATACATAAATTGAATTTCCATAGCATAGAAACCTTCCATAGTATGTTGTTATCATACCTAGCTCTAGTAAAACTTTTTTTTTCTACTTAGGCTCTCCTGGTACTGCTGGACCAAGAGGTGAGCGTGGTGAGGCTGGACCGGCTGGAACACCAGGCTCACAAGGCCCGGCTGGTCCTTCTGGCCAACGTGGAGAGGGTGGACCAGCTGGCACACCCGGACAGCGTGGTGAACCTGGAGCTCGTGGAGAGGCTGGAACACCAGGAAGTGCAGGAAGAGCAGGAGAAAGAGGCCAACCTGGATCAGCAGGACCCGCTGGACCTTCTGGTCCTGCAGGACAACGAGGTGAACGTGGAGAACCTGGCCAGAGAGGTGAGCCTGGCCCAAGAGGTGAGGGTGGCACACCAGGATCTGCTGGATCCCCTGGCCCTGCTGGTCCTGCTGGACCACAAGGACCTCAGGGCTCCCGTGGAGAGCGTGGAGAGGGTGGAAGTCCTGGAACCCCTGGTCAGCGTGGAGAACAAGGCCCACGTGGTGAGGCTGGTAGCCCTGGTTCTGCTGGGCCTGCTGGACAACGTGGTGAAGCTGGACCTGCCGGACCTGCTGGTCAACGTGGAGAGCCTGGACCTGCAGGATCACAGGGATTGCCCGGTGATAGAGGAGGTGATGGATCTCCTGGAGCAAGAGGAGAACGGGGTGAAGCTGGACCAGCAGGGCCTTCAGGACAACCTGGAAGCCCAGGACCAGCAGGACCCGCTGGACCAAGAGGTGGCCCTGGACCTCGTGGTGAGGCTGGAACCCCTGGCTCACCTGGATCTCGTGGAGAACCTGGAGAGCGTGGAACACCTGGCACTGATGGACGTCCTGGATCAAGAGGTCAGCCTGGACCACCTGGACCAGGTGGCCCACAAGGACCTCAGGGTTCTCGCGGTGAGGCTGGCCCAGCAGGACCTCAGGGTTCTCGCGGTGAGGGTGGTACCCCTGGATCAGCAGGTAAGCTTTGGATAATATTTTCTCAGAGATTAAATTCTTAAGCAAAATAATACGACTTTTGCAGTTAAATATTTTGAAACCATAACAAATACAACTTGAAGTTTCATTATTGGTTTTGATACATTCACACAAAAAATCACATAAGCATGGTAGGCCCAAGATGACCGCTATCTAGTTATCCAAGCAGGAAACACTGATTTCAAAATAGATCTGTTTCTTCTGATTCAACTGTTTCTCATTGTAGGAAGTGTTAGGAAATTAAATTGCATGAATTATACATATATGATTATATCATTGAAATGAAAGAATATTTTGTCAAAAATATCTGGTTTCCCTAGAAAAATGTATACATATTACATTCTTATTCCGAACCTCATGTTTTCAGGATCACCTGGCCCTGCGGGACCACAAGGATCACGTGGAGAGATAGGACCTGCTGGACCTCAAGGATCCCCTGGACGTCCTGGAGAGCAAGGAGCCCCAGGAACCCCTGGCAGACCTGCCCAGAGAGGTGAACAAGGTGAAATCGGACCACCTGGTCTGCCAGGACCCCCTGGTCCTGATGGTTCACCTGGTAGCCCTGGCGGTAGAGGTGAAAGTGGAGCACCAGGTGGACCTGGTTCTGCTGGACCCGCTGGACCCAGAGGCGAGCGTGGCCCTGATGGAAGTGCTGGTAGCCCTGGCAGTGATGGCAGCCCTGGACCTCGTGGTGAGAGAGGTGAGGCCGGACCAGCAGGACCTCGTGGAGAAGCTGGAACACCAGGAGCAGGTGGACCTCGAGGCGAACCTGGTAAGGAATATTGCATTGTATTTTGCCTTGAACCACAGTACACCTGTATGCTCCTGCATTCTATATCAATATAATCCTACAGAATCTCAGAAAACAGTAGTATCTGTATGAACACACGTTTTATTCTTCCAATTCTAAGCTTTCACGATATACATCCCAAAGGCTATACTATAAGGCATTGTCACAGCAAATACCACATATAGAAATTTGTGGTATTTTTCTAAAGCTTTTGAGCATCTTATTCTGTAAAAAATTGGCCAGTGGTTAGTTTTATTTCAAAATCCAGTATGTCTAATTTTATCAGTGTAGACTGTCATACAATTTCATCTTTACGTGTACAATAGAACAGTAATAATCATATATCATTTTCATTAATTTATGTATCAATCCCCTGTAGTATAGATCGTCATCAAGTAAGCATAATATCATAACGTTTATATCAAAACTTAATTTCACAGGTCCCGATGGCCAACCTGGAAGGAATGGAGAGAGGGGACAACCTGGACCTGCCGGACCTGCCGGATCTGCTGGACCTGCCGGACCTGCTGGACAAAGAGGTGAACCAGGCCAGAGAGGTGAAGCTGGAGAGAGAGGTTCACCAGGTGAGCGCGGCCAAGACGGTTCTGCTGGCAGTCCTGGAAATGCTGGACAGCGAGGAGAAGCTGGTCCGGCTGGTGCCCCCGGCCCCCGTGGAGAACCAGGTACAGCTGGATCTCCTGGCTCAGCTGGAAGGCCTGGAACTCGTGGTGAAGCTGGACCTCGTGGAGAGGCAGGTCAGCCTGGATCTCCGGGACAACGTGGTGAACGTGGAGAGGCTGGACCTCAAGGACCAAGTGGATCTCCTGGATCACCCGGACCTCGTGGTGAAAATGGACAAGGAGGATCTCCTGGTCAACGAGGAGAGCCTGGACAACGTGGAGAACCAGGTAAATGTCGTAAAATGATTCCTGCTAAAAACACTCCAAAATTATATGAAGTACTACTGCAAAAATGATGATTGTTGGAGTTGAAGGTGTTTCGGCTATATTGACACCAGCTCACATCTGTGTTTGTACCAAGTGCTGTGTTCATATCTATTGGAGTGAGAATGATGGTGGCAAGGTGGCTCGAACCTAGCCCGGGTGAGTGGAAGGCGAGGACATTACCCACTACACCATCTCGTCCCCCTACTGCACAAATGAGATGAAAAATGATAATATACACAATATAGATGCAACATTTTTAAAGTTTGCTTTTTTCAAATCAAACAGTAATGAGTGCAAATATTTTGATATACTTAAATTCTGTAATTGTTTGAATTTACATCCCAATTCTATCCATTCCAGCTTCCATGAAAGTACAATTACGGTCGATTAAAACCTTATTACTGATGAAGATGAGTTAATTTAATTTTTAGGTACACCTGGAAGCGCTGGATCCCCTGGGTCTCGTGGTGAAGCAGGACCCCAAGGACCTTCTGGATCCCCTGGAACTGCGGGACCAGCTGGTCAACGTGGAGAGAGAGGAGAGGCAGGACCTCGTGGAGAGCCTGGCACCAGAGGAGAGGCTGGTACCCCTGGCTCTGACGGACGTGCAGGAGAGCGTGGAGAATCTGGACCTGCAGGACCCTCTGGCCCTGCAGGATCCCCAGGATCTGCTGGACCTAGAGGTGAGGCAGGACAACGTGGAGAGGCTGGTCCTCGTGGCGAGCCTGGAACTCCAGGATCTGCTGGCAGGCCCGGTGAACGTGGAGCTGCTGGACCTGCAGGATCAGATGGTCGCCCAGGTGCACGTGGAGAAGCCGGACCCGCCGGATCTCCTGGTCAGGCCGGAGAACAAGGACAACGCGGTGAGGCAGGATCCCCTGGAACAGATGGACGTGCAGGTGAAAGAGGACAAGCAGGAGCCCCCGGTCCACAAGGATCGCAGGGTCAGAGAGGAGAGGCAGGACAGAGAGGAGAGGCTGGTCCAGCAGGACCAAGTGGACAACCTGGATCACCAGGTAAATAGCAATCAACAGTATTGAATGTAGGGCCGTTTTTATGTAATATTAATGACAACTATGACAGTATGAGCCTGCCCAAAGAGGAATGAATCAATCATTTCTAAAATTGTGTCAATTATAATTACACATGGCTGTCATTCCCATACAAACCTACAATGTCATCATGATAAATAAATCTGTAATAGGCACCTACGAAATCATCTTCAAAATGTCTCTGGGACTTTAGATTAGGTATGTCAGGCAACAATCAAAATCAAGATAGGATTAGCAACTAACCGTACATTTCTTTTACACATAGAGCTCAAGGAAGGCCACTGTGACCAAAAACAAATTATTATTTAGCAAAATAATAGAAATGTACAGGAATACATATATTCTATTTCATAGTTTTGCCTCTTCATTAAAATTCATAACAGTAGTTGTAATATCAGAATATTCCAGTTATATGTTCTCCATCAAGTTAAAATCAGATTTGTATTTAGTGTATTAACACATTTCTATTCTCCCTTACTATATCTACACAATATTCCATTACTACAGGCCCTCGTGGAGAATCTGGACCTGCTGGCCCACAAGGATCTCCAGGTTTGGCTGGACCCGCTGGCCAACCTGGTAGTCAGGGACAACGTGGTGAGCGTGGAGAGGCCGGACCTGCTGGTGCGCCTGGATCTGATGGACGCCAAGGTGCCCGTGGAGAGAGTGGACAGGCAGGATCCGCAGGTCCCCGTGGAGAGAGAGGTGAGCCTGGAACTGCAGGTTCCCCTGGATCACCTGGATCTGCTGGACAGCGTGGTGAGGCTGGACCTCGTGGAGAACCTGGTCAGCGTGGAGAGGCTGGACAGCCTGGAAGCCCTGGATCTGCAGGCCAGAGAGGTGAAGCTGGACCTGCGGGACCTGCAGGACAACCAGGAACACGTGGAGAAGGTGGACCTCGTGGAGAGGCAGGACAGGCTGGATCTCCTGGCCAACGTGGTGAACCTGGAACACCTGGTTCAGCAGGAAGACCCGGAGAACGTGGACAACCAGGAGCCCCTGGACCTGCTGGACCTGCAGGACAGCGTGGAACTGCTGGAGAGGCAGGACGCCAAGGAGAGCGTGGTGAATCTGGACCCGCTGGACCCGCTGGACAACGTGGAGAGCCAGGTGAGATAGTACTTCAACAAATATGATTTCTTAGGATTTTCTTGTGTATCTAATTGTACAATGATGACTTAATGTTCTTTGCAACTTGTCGATGTGAGTGTCTCCTGAAACTGGTTGGGTATTTATAGTGATGAATATCCTTTTTATCCATTGTGTGGATTTCCTACAATTTGACGAAACTGTGTCACAATTTAATTAGAAATAGATAATACTCTTTCTTTACTAATACAAATCTTCAAATTTTAGGTGCTGATGGCAGCCCTGGATCAGCAGGACCTCGTGGAGAACGAGGAGAGAATGGCAGCCCTGGCAGCCCTGGAGAGGCAGGACCTGCTGGCCAAAGAGGAGAAGCTGGACCTCGTGGTGAGCAAGGACCACGTGGTGAGGGTGGACAACCTGGATCACAGGGAAGCCCTGGAAGCCCAGGACCTGCTGGTCAACGTGGAGAGGCGGGTCAAGCTGGACCAGCCGGACAACCAGGATCCCCTGGACCTGCTGGACCACAAGGACAGCGTGGTGAGGCTGGAGCTCGTGGAGAGGCTGGAGAGCCTGGACGTGCTGGAGAACGTGGACAACCTGGGTCACCTGGACCCGGTGGTTCACCAGGTACTCGTGGAGAGCGTGGAGAGGCTGGAGCTCGCGGAGAGGCTGGCAGCCCGGGTCAGGCCGGACAGCGAGGAGAGTCTGGACCTGCAGGAGCTCCTGGTATGTATGCAATAACTCATGGTGGTATCCTGATGTTGGTTTTGAAAGAAATGCCTTTGCTGAATATTGAATTTAAGTAATGCCTTTGTCACTATGTATTTCATATCTGCTGTCAAGTCTCTAAGGTGCCAGGTCACATATTGAATTTAAGAAACCTCTCTATTGCAGTATCGGTTTGAAGGGTCTAACACCGTACACTGGCATGATTTTTTGGATAGCAAGTTGATACAAATAATGAAACCAATACTAAAACGTGAACCATTGTAAAAAAGATAAAAGAATATGGCGGTTATTTTCAGGGTTATGTTTTGATTATATCAGTATAGCTCTGTGTTTTGGACGATGGCATGGAATTGTCAATAGTTAACTGGATGCTAATGTATTGGACCTGTAGTGGGCATGATTGAGGAAAGGATAAACTGCCCAAAAGGTGTTACTGTTGCTAAATTATTGCATTTTTTCCCCTTTCTCTTAGGCCGAGATGGACAGGCTGGTGCCCAAGGACCCCGTGGAGAGCGTGGTGAAGCAGGCAGTGCAGGTGCCCCAGGTGAGGGCGGTGCCCCAGGACAGAGAGGAGAAGCTGGACCCGCTGGCCCAGCTGGCCAACGTGGAGAGGCTGGACAGAGGGGAGAGCCCGGACCAGCTGGATCATCTGGACAAAGAGGAGAACGTGGAGAGGCTGGACCAGCAGGACCAAGTGGACCTCAGGGCACACAAGGTTCTCGTGGTGCACCTGGCGCACGTGGTGAGCCCGGAGCAAGAGGCGAGAACGGACAACCAGGAGCTCAAGGATCCCCTGGAAGTGCCGGACCAGCAGGACCCGCAGGACCAGCAGGACAACGTGGTGAGCGTGGAGAGGGTGGATCACCTGGAACCCCAGGATCACGTGGAGAGGCTGGTGCTCGTGGACAAGCTGGTGCACCTGGTTCCCCAGGACAGCGTGGCGAACCTGGACCTGACGGACAGGCTGGACCATCTGGACAGCCAGGCAGCCCAGGCCAAAGAGGAGAACGTGGAGAGCCTGGCACTGATGGTCAACCCGGACCTCAAGGATCAAGAGGTGAACCTGGTGCCCGCGGAGAGGCTGGATCAGCTGGAACTCCTGGAAGGCAAGGAGCACCTGGACCAAGAGGTGAAGCAGGAGCTGCAGGCCCTGGTGGTCAACGTGGAGAGGCTGGAGCACCTGGCCCCTCAGGTAAGTGAAATAATGCACTATGTTTTTATCTGCCAAAGATGATGATAATGATGTTGAAGACAATGATAACGCAGCTACAATATAGTGTATATCCTGGTCTGAATAAAGATAAAATAATGCAGAATTGTTTCATTTGAAATAAACTCCAAATTCATCACTAATATATGGATTTCTAATCATTTTTATGAGATTACAGTAGAGCATTGACTATCTAAATTATAAGAGGGCATAATTATGATATGATTATTAAGAAAATAACTAACAAACTATGTATTGTTTTTAGGACAACCTGGATCACCCGGTCCCCAAGGACAACGTGGAGAACGTGGACCTGATGGTCAAGCTGGATCCCCAGGTTCCGCAGGCCCAGCTGGCCAACGTGGTGAGGCTGGTGCTCAAGGACCTCAAGGTTCTCGTGGTGAGCCCGGAGCACGTGGAGAGGGTGGATCACCTGGATCACCTGGTCAACGTGGCGAGCGCGGAGAGGCAGGCCCACAGGGACAAAGTGGATCTGCAGGAACCCCAGGACAAAGAGGAGAAGCTGGACCAGCTGGACCAGCTGGTCCACGTGGTGAGCCTGGAGCAGACGGACAAGCTGGTCGCCCAGGCGAGCGCGGTCAACCAGGATCAGCAGGCCAGGCAGGATCACCTGGATCCCAGGTAATCTCCATTTCTATTTATTTTTACTTTTCTAACCACATAAGTTATCACTCACTACTTAATACATTTAAAAAATGTGTATGTCTCAATGATTTCTTTATATTTTATCATATTGAAAAAAGTAAATATAAGTTTCCTTATCCTGGATGACCACAAAGGCATATAGGCACATTTATTTTAATTTGACAAATAATAAATGTACATTCCCTTGGTGCAGTTACCCGATTATGATATGAACAGGACAACCTTGCTCTTCAGACAATATACTTTGCAGAAAATGTAACATTTTATAATAAATCAGTATCAGCTGAAATCTTCTGAAACAACTGTCATTTAGATAGAATTATGTATACAGTGTAACGTGTATTATCTTTTAATAGGGACAAGCAGGACAACGTGGTGAGGCAGGTCCCCAAGGTGCAAGAGGTGAGTCTGGCCAACCTGGTGCAGCTGGTGAGAGAGGCCAGGCTGGAAGCCCAGGATCGGCAGGACCACAAGGACCCCAGGGATCTCGTGGAGAGGCCGGACCTCAGGGAACACGTGGAGAGCGTGGTGAGGCTGGATCTCCAGGTTCACCTGGATCACGCGGAGAGCCAGGTAATATTTGTTTTTATAGCTATAGATAGATTTTGAGCTTCCCCATTTCAGTTTTGAATTATAAATTGTAATTCAGTGTTTCCCTTCGGTGAAGCGATTCTGTCTTTGATATTGACATACTCTTATTTTCAACTATTCAACTAATTTTACAATATTGGAATATATATGCTGCTGCATATTGTAATACATTAGCACACTTTTCTTGTTTTCTTCTTGTAAAACTCAAAACTGACCCAATTTTGTATTTCTTTTTTCAGGAAGTGCTGGAGCTCCTGGATCACAGGGACAACGAGGTGAAGCTGGTTCCGCTGGACCAGCTGGCCAACGTGGAGAACCAGGAGCACAGGGTTCACCTGGAAGTGATGGACGTGCTGGATCTCCAGGTCAACGTGGTGAACAGGGACCTCGTGGAGAAGGAGGATCACCTGGATCGCCTGGACAAAGAGGAGAGCGTGGAGAGGCAGGACAGCCTGGATCTCCAGGCCTGGCTGGACCTCAGGGTCAGAGAGGAGAACGTGGAGAAGCTGGACCACAGGGAGCACGTGGTGAAGCCGGATCCCCAGGAAGGCCTGCTACCCGTGGAGAAAGAGGAGAGGCTGGAGCACCAGGAGGTCCAGGACCTGCTGGCGCACCAGGACAGCGTGGAGAGCCAGGAGCCCGAGGAGAGCCAGGTTCCCCTGGACAAGCAGGAGGCCCTGGAAGCCCTGGCCAGAGAGGAGAGCGTGGTGAGGCTGGACAAGGAGGATCCCCAGGATCTCCCGGTCAGAGAGGCGAGCCAGGACAGCGTGGTGAGGCAGGACCAGCAGGACCTGCAGGACAACGCGGTGAGGCTGGACCACAAGGATCGGCTGGCCAGCCAGGATCTGCTGGAGCTCCTGGACCCAGAGGAGAAGCTGGACCTCAGGGTTCAGCTGGTCCTGCCGGCCAAGCTGGATCTCCTGGACAACGTGGAGAGGCTGGAGCCCCTGGATCTGCAGGACAGCGAGGAGAACAAGGTGCCCGTGGAGAACCTGGATCCCCTGGACAGAATGGACGTCAAGGTGAGCGTGGAGAGGCTGGATCAGCAGGACCTGCTGGACCAGCTGGATCCCCTGGCCGTCGTGGAGAACCAGGTGCCCGTGGAGAAGGTGGACCCAGAGGTGAGGCAGGAGCGCCAGGCTCTGCCGGACAACGTGGAGAGCCCGGATCTGCTGGATCTCCTGGATCACCAGGACAAAGAGGTGAACGTGGAGAACAAGGACCCAGAGGTGAGGCTGGACAGCCTGGAGCTGATGGCCAGGCTGGCAGTCCCGGACAACGTGGAGAGGCTGGTAGGTACTTTTGATTCTAAAAACTGCTGCTACCGATATGATTGTATGTCACACGACCTATTAATGATTTGCTTTGTTCTTTGTTCTTTTAAACAAAACAATAAATCTATTCTAATCTGCTTGAACTAAAATCTCGAGAATCATCTGACAACTTTGGGAAAAACGCCAGACCTAATACACCTATTTACCTTTTTGGAGAGCAGAGATATTTGTACCACTTAACATGTCAAAAACAAGGTGACTATAAACGAGTTTGGCATGCACCTTAAGTGAGTCATGAAATATTTGGTACTGTGATTATGAAATGAAATGAAAATTATCAAATTAGTATCAATACTATTGAAATCCAGTTTAGGAAGGTATCACTTCGGAGCCAACTATAAAATACATATTATCATCATTTACAACATATCTATATCAATTGATAACAGGTCCTTCTGGAGGCCCCGGCTCCCCTGGCCCAAGAGGAGAAGCTGGACCTAACGGACAACGTGGAGAGGCAGGAGCTCAAGGCTCCCCAGGTCAGAGAGGTGAACAAGGACCACGTGGTGAGGCTGGTGCAGATGGATCACCAGGACAGCGTGGAGAGCCTGGCACTCCAGGAAGTGCTGGAAGGCCTGGAGAGAGAGGACAACCTGGAGCCGCTGGATCACCTGGTACTCAAGGAGCACGTGGTGAGCCCGGTGCTGCTGGAACCGCAGGACAGCGTGGAGGCCCTGGACAACGTGGAGAGGCTGGCCCAGCTGGACAGGCTGGACGACCAGGAGAGAGAGGAGAGGCTGGCCCACAAGGTTCACCAGGATCTGCAGGCCCAGCTGGACAACCTGGTCAACGTGGTGAGGCTGGTGCGCCTGGATCTGCCGGACAGCGTGGAGAACAAGGAGCTCGAGGTGAGCCTGGAACTCCAGGCTCCCAAGGTTCCAGAGGTGAGGCCGGATTGGCTGGCTCTGCTGGACCAGCTGGCCCTGCTGGACAACGTGGTGAGCCTGGACAGCGTGGTGAGGCTGGACCTCGTGGAGAACAAGGAGCCCGTGGTGAATCAGGACAGCCAGGATCACCTGGACAGAGAGGAGAAGCTGGACAAGCAGGACCATCTGGTCAAGCAGGATCTCCAGGTCAGCGAGGTGAACAAGGACCACGTGGTGAGTCAGGACAGGCTGGCAGCCCTGGAGCTAGAGGAGAAGCAGGAGAACCTGGACGTGCAGGTTAGTTATTTTTGTTTGAAATAATTATGGATGAGATTCAATTGGTCTATTCTGATTTTGGCCTCTTACTGTTATAATGAAAAATGTTATATAAATTTAACATTTCAAGACCTGAGTAATGTTTTAAAGAATTACAACATATTTCATCAATCTTTTTCTAATTTTTACTTGCCAATGGTCAATATTGGTCTGCTATAGTGGACTGCTATACACTGTATATGAATTTTGCATTTTCATGACCAGTCATGCAATTTCCTTTATTCTTCTGTAGGACAAGCTGGATCTCCTGGTTCACAAGGACAACGTGGAGAGGCTGGACCGAGAGGTCCAGATGGCCAACCTGGATCAGCAGGATCTCCCGGACAACGTGGAGAACAAGGAGCCCGTGGAGAGCCAGGAGCTGATGGATCTGCTGGTAGCCCAGGCTCCCCTGGACAGCGTGGTGAAGCTGGCCCACAAGGACCACAAGGATCTCCTGGATCTGCTGGCCCAGCTGGCCAGAGAGGAGAGCAAGGTGCACGTGGTGAAGGTGGTGCACCTGGATCACCTGGACAGCGTGGAGAGGCAGGACCTGCTGGACAACGTGGTGAGCGTGGCGAGGCTGGTCCAGCTGGATCCCCAGGACAACCAGGATCACAAGGAGGACGTGGAGAAAGAGGAGAGGCTGGCCAACGTGGTGAGGCAGGACAAGCCGGTGCCCAAGGACCAAGAGGAGAGCCAGGTATCGTAATCATTTGTTATTAGTCAGGATATCTAATGTTTAAAAGATCGTTTATGATGAACTATACTTTATTCTACCCATATCTGAATAACTTTTTTTACTTCATTAATATACAATTATCCATACTTTTGTCTGGTAAATAAAAAATGTGGTTGCAAATAATTCCAAAAGAAGTAGTAATTACTATTAAGGCAATAATAAACTGGAAATTTCTCGTAACAGGAAGGTATGTTTTAGATGAAGTGCATTCAGATGGAGTGCTTTGATTCTAATTGTATCTTGGAAAAATTGATTATGACGAAAAACTGTCTTTTGTCTTTTTAGGTTCCCCTGGATCTGCAGGTTCACCTGGACCAAGAGGTGAATCTGGTCTACAGGGACAACGTGGAGAACCTGGACAAGCTGGCCCTGCTGGACAGCGTGGAGAGGCTGGACAACGTGGAGAGGCTGGACAGCGTGGTGAACAAGGAGCCCGTGGAGAGCCAGGATCAGCCGGATCACCTGGACAAAGAGGAGAGGCTGGACCTCAAGGATCTGCAGGACAACCAGGATCTCCAGGATCCCAAGGTCAACGTGGAGAGCGTGGAGAGGCTGGATCTGCTGGTCAGAGAGGTGAGCCTGGCTCACAGGGATCACCTGGAACGCCAGGCTCTCAAGGCCCACAAGGCTCACGTGGTGAAGCTGGTGCCCCAGGACAACGTGGAGAGGCAGGCCAAAGGTAAGCTCATCAGAGATAAATAATACTAAGATAGCAAAATTAATGTTGGACATCCAAAAAATTAGGCTAATTTGTTGGATTTATAGGTTTTATCATACAGTGTTCAGATATTTTGGAAAGACAATTGTCCTTATTCATATCAGTTAAAAGAGCCATATTCATGATAAAAGTAAGAAAAGGTAATAATATGCATCAAGAAAATCAATATCCTATTATTATATATGCATCAAGAATTACAAAATCCTATTATTATAGAAAAGTAGGATAGATAATAAAGATTGTAATTGGATAAATTAATTGTAATCCACAGAGGCGAGAATGGATCCCCAGGATCTCCTGGACCTCGTGGTGAGGCTGGATCTCCTGGAGGCCCAGGCCAACGTGGAGAGGGTGGACCACAGGGACCAGCTGGACAGCCCGGATCACCTGGACCACAAGGACAGCGTGGAGAGCAAGGTGCACGTGGTGAGCCTGGTGCTCGTGGTGAGGGTGGACAGGCTGGATCCCCCGGTCAACGTGGACAACGTGGAGAGGCAGGACCTGCTGGTTCTCCTGGTCAGCCAGGATCACAAGGACCCCGTGGTGCAAGTGGAGAGGGTGGTCAACGTGGTGAAGCTGGACCTGCAGGTATGCATTATTTGTAAAATTATATTCTTGAAGCTAGAAATATACACTTATATATTAATATGATTTGCATTATCATGAACTGATATATTACAGAAAATGAATGAAAGTATATGTCAAAGGTAAATGGTGAACACTTCCTTTTTTCATGTTTATAAAATGCCTAAGAATGTTAATTTTTTCTCCTTTTTTCTGTTTTATCTTCTTGTCATGAGCTTTGTCAAAATTCTATGTTGTAAACTTGTGCAGTGCATGCTCACACATTTGGATAACTTGAATTCCATACATTCTAGTTGAATATAGATGTGAATAGAGTTCGCATTATTTGACCTAAGGAATAATCCATCTGTTAAATGAAACATGAAGTGAATTAGAATTTCCAATGGGGTAAGATGGCTGATGCAGTATTTGCAATAACCTCGGTGAGGACTGAAATCATTGGAGTTGTATAGTTTTTGCATTTTACCAGAAGAAAATGGCATGTGTAGTTTATTATATGTATTCTCAAAATATATCATGCTTCTCACAGGACAACCTGGACAGCAAGGATCTCCCGGACAACGTGGTGAGGCAGGCCCTGCTGGACAACCAGGATCACCTGGCCAGCAAGGTTCAGCTGGACAACGAGGAGAAGCCGGCCAACCTGGAGAGCAAGGTCAGCGTGGAGAGCAAGGAGCTCGAGGAGAGCCTGGACAGAGTGGAAGCCCTGGACAGCGAGGAGAAGCCGGACAACCTGGACAACCTGGTTCACAGGGACAACCTGGAACCCGTGGTGAGCGTGGTGAGGCTGGCTCAGCTGGATCTCCAGGACAACGTGGAGAACAAGGTCCTCGTGGAGAGCCTGGCAGAGACGGCTCCCCTGGATCACCAGGACAACGTGGTGAAGCTGGATTGGCAGGACGTGATGGACAACCAGGCCCACAAGGTCAGCGTGGAGAGCCAGGTCAACGTGGAGAAGCTGGACCAGCTGGACAACCTGGTTCACCTGGACAACAAGGTGAGAGAGGCTTGCCAGGACAAGATGGTGGTGCTGGAGGGCCAGGACCACAAGGGTCTCGTGGTGAGCCTGGACCTGCTGGAACTGCTGGACAGCGTGGAGAACAAGGAGCAAGAGGAGAATCTGGACAACCAGGATCACCAGGTAAGATTTGAAATATTGATAACCTTAGTTAATTCTACCATTAAATTCTACAATCATTTCTAACCCCACCTCTCTCAGCAAATGCCTGAGAAAAAAATTATGTGCTATCCGAATTTATGAATGAGACTTTGATACATTTCCAATTTTTTTAAAACCTTGTTCATAACAGGTTACTAAGTATTTAGTATCATTACAAAGCATTTCTTTTCTAAAGGCCAAAGAGGACCAGCTGGACCTGCAGGTCAACGAGGAGAGGCAGGTCAACCTGGATCCCAAGGATCCCCTGGTTTGGCTGGACCACAAGGACAACGTGGTGAGGCTGGATCTGCAGGACAAGCCGGTCAGCGTGGTGAGCCTGGCCAGCGTGGTGAGCCTGGACAGCCTGGATCTCAAGGCCAAAGAGGTGAGCGTGGAGAAGGTGGACCACAAGGTCCATCAGGACAACCTGGTTCACCAGGTCCTCAGGGACAGCGTGGTGAGGCTGGACAACGTGGTGAGAATGGACAACCTGGAGAGCCTGGACAACCTGGACCACAAGGACAAAGAGGAGAGGCTGGTCCACAAGGATCTGCTGGACTTGCAGGATCTCCTGGTCTTGCAGGAGAACCAGGAAGTGCTGGACAGCGTGGTGAACAAGGTCCTGCTGGTTCACCTGGCCAGAGAGGTGAGGGTGGCCTTCAGGGATCCAGAGGTGAGCCTGGACTGCAAGGACCAAGAGGTGAAAGTGGACTTCCAGGAACACCTGGTCAAAGAGGTGAAGCTGGACAGGCTGGATCACCTGGACAAAGAGGTCAAGCTGGAGAACCTGGAAGACAAGGTAAATCAATTTTTTTTCAAATGTTTCAGGTTTAAAGAAAACGAGATACTGGTGTAAATGTCCTTATATAAGTTGGAATATGTATTTCACACCTCTGGTTTTACATAAAGGAGTAGATGAAAACCAAAATATACAAATATCACAGTTCGCTTAATAGAAATTTCAATTAGATATTACCTAGATATAATGATAGACTGCATGAATAAGTATAAAACAGCATTCTCTGTTTGTGAGAAATATTACAGCTAAGAACTTTAAAAACTGTCTGAACACTTTAGAATGCAATCAATTATTTCCTAAATGACTGGCATTGACAGGGAATGTAGGCATTATAAGGCTCATGGTATGTTAATGCCTCCAGTAGCCTTTGCAAATTCCAACCAAATAATTGCGTACTAGTTCTTTGCTTTAGACATGTATATATTTGTAAATCATGCGAATATATGATAACATTTCATAATTCCTTAATTTTGTTCTGCCAATCAGGACCAGGTGGTAGCCCAGGATCACCTGGACCTCGTGGAGAATCAGGTGGCCCAGGACCACAAGGAGAGCGTGGAACGCCAGGAGCTCGTGGAGAGAATGGACAACCTGGACCTGCTGGCCAACGTGGTGAGCGTGGTCCTGATGGTCAGCCTGGTGAGGCTGGCTCTCCTGGATTACAAGGACCTCGTGGTGAGCCTGGTCAACGTGGAGAAGCTGGCTCAGCTGGTTTGTCTGGACCACCAGGACAAGCAGGACAACGTGGTGAGCGTGGTGAGGCAGGATCTGCTGGACCATCAGGCCAACCTGGATCCCCTGGACAACGTGGAGAACAAGGACAACGTGGTGAACAAGGAGGTCGGGGTGAGCCCGGACAACCAGGAACTGCTGGAGAGCGTGGACAACCAGGTGGACCTGGACCTGCTGGACAGCGTGGAGAGCCTGGACAAGCTGGACAACGTGGAGAAGCTGGACCTGCTGGCCAAGGTGGACAACGTGGTGAACAGGGTCCTCGAGGAGAGCCTGGACAAGCTGGACCTTCAGGTCAGTCATTCTTAAGGATTAAAGTTTGTTTAGTTAAGGTTGTTCTCATGTTCTCAACTACTGTGAAACAGATTTCGGCAAAGCTTCCAAAATCCCAAAATATAAATTATGTTACTTACTGTGATACATAATGGAATTCTGTAAGCCGCTAAAATATACCGTATGGCAGAAACATAGTTTTACTAAACGTCTTCATAGTAGTAGATTTTTATTTATTTGCAAGCTACTGCTTTATTACTGAGACCTAATTAGTGAATTCATTCTCTGATGCAAAATACTCCTGCTTCTTTCAGGACAACCCGGTCAACCTGGTCCCGCTGGACAGAGAGGTGAGGCTGGAGCACTTGGACCCCCAGGCCCTCTGGGACCTGCTGGACCTGCTGGACAACGTGGAGAACCAGGACAGCGCGGTGAGCAAGGACAACGTGGTGAGCCTGGATTGCAAGGACGTCCTGGCGAAGCTGGACAGCAAGGAGGAAGAGGAGAGAGTGGCCCACAAGGACCTGCTGGACCTCTTGGTGGACCTGGACCTGGTGGACCACGCGGAGAGTCTGGACCCGCAGGACAACGAGGAGAAGCTGGACCCCCAGGAGTGCGTGGAGAGAGAGGACCTGCTGGACCTGGTGGACCTTCTGGACAGCGTGGTCAAGCTGGCCCTCTTGGACCTGCTGGCGCTACTGGACAACCTGGTGAACAAGGACGCAGAGGAGAGCCAGGACCAGCTGGTCAACGGGGAGAAGGTGGAGAAAGAGGACAAGCTGGACAACCTGGACCTCCTGGCCCATCTGGACCTCTTGGACCCTCTGGCCCACCAGGCCAACGTGGTGAGTCTGGACCTCCTGGAGAATCTGGACCAAGTGGACCTGCTGGTCAACGTGGAGAGAGTGGACCAGCTGGCCCTGCCGGACCTGGTGGTGAGCGTGGAGGCCCTGGACCTTCTGGACCTCTCGGACCCTCTGGACCACCAGGACCTCGTGGAGAACCTGGTGAGGCAGGACCCCCAGGACCCAGTGGACCTCTCGGAGGCACTGGCCCTAGTGGACCAGCAGGACAACGTGGAGAACAAGGTATTCGTGGAGAGCCTGGTCCTGCTGGTGGTCGTGGACAAGCTGGACCAAGTGGACCCGGTGGACCTCCAGGAACCCAGGGAGAACGTGGTGAGGCTGGACCACCTGGCCAACGTGGAACACTTGGAGAACCTGGACCCCCTGGACCTTCTGGTGAGAGAGGTTCCCCTGGTGTGGCTGGACCTCTTGGACAGTCAGGACCTTCTGGACCCCTTGGACCCTCTGGACCTCCTGGACCACAGGGTGAGCGTGGATCAGCTGGACCCCCCGGACAGAGAGGCGAACCCGGAGAGCGTGGTTCTACCGGCGAACCTGGGCCCCTTGGACCCAGAGGCCAAGGTGGAGAACGTGGCCCTGCAGGACCGTCTGGACCACCAGGCACAAGAGGTTTGTAAAATTTTCAGGTTGAATATCTCCGTGGTAATTTCCCGCATTTCTAACAATACAGAAAAATCTCCCAAAAGCAATTCCATTGCTTCAAAGCTACTACACATCCAGAGAACTCACGATCATATAAGACAGCATTGTAAATGGAATTCAACGAATTTTAAAATACAAACTAAAATTTAAGATCCAACTTATGTAAGCATACCTTTAAATAGACCAACGGACAGAGAGAATTCTTAACCTCCATAGAAACGACATAACTGCCATTAATATTTCATTGACAAGCTTAATCTTGCAGCTCAACGTGAATCCGAATACCCTGAAGGTACTAATTCACACGTTTAATGACTTACAGGTGAGGGTGGACCTGATGGAAGACCAGGTCCTTCTGGCCCGCGAGGCCCACCCGGCCCTGGAGGACCTGCTGGACCCGGAGGAGAGCGTGGTGGCCCAGGACCTTCTGGACCCCTCGGTCAGCGCGGACCTCCCGGTGAGCGGGGAGAGGCCGGCCTGCAGGGACGTCAAGGTGAACGCGGAGAGCGCGGCCCGGCCGGAGAACAAGGATCCCAAGGCAAGTGTGCTTCACCTGGTTGTCAAACCTTGCCCTATAGTCCCGTTTCACGAGTTTGCGCAGTGATGCTTCCCATAGACGCATTGTACCTAAATCCTCAGACTTGGTTGCATTGGAACTCATACCCCAAAACCTTAGTTCAGATCTGCCCACTAGGGGCCGCTAGACTAATGAAAAAGGTCTATTGAGGTGAAACGGCCAAAAGTCTAGAATCTTGGGTTTATGTCTAAACAGTATAATATCATACACAACCTTATATTCTGTTGTGACAATATCCCAGACATTCAATTCCAACAGTCGCAATTAATATCCATGTTTGTTGCACATTTGACGACTATTGTCACACATTTGTGTGAGTTGGCTACAGTTGAGTTGAGTGTGAGTTGGCTACAGACGATTCTGACTGCCGGTAATTTGGTAATTTGTTTTACCACGAATATGGCAAAAGACTATACATCCTACATATCATTTGAAAGAGAATCAAAACCCTTTCTAATGGTATATAACATGATTATGATTTACCAATATTCCAGCTGTCGATTTTTGAAATCGGGAGTAAAATCATTTCTACCCAATACTAAACGTGTACTGTTCATCCCGACCTGCAGGTGAGGGTGGACCGCCCGGCCCACCCGGACCCGACGGCCGTGCTGGCTCCACCGGCCTCTCTGGACCCTCTGGACCGATGGGACCTGAGGGACCGAGAGGACCGTCCGGAGAGAGAGGAGGTCCCGGCTCCCAGGGCCGACGAGGAGAGCCCGGCCAGCGCGGAGAGGACGGACCTCCTGGTCCATTCGGCTCGACTGGACAGCGCGGACCTCCTGGTAAGTGCTTTTTTATCTGCACTCATTTCATGAAAAAAAAGTGGTCTTCCGCGTGAGAAGATTACAGTGATAATTGTAGTTTGATTTCAAATCGTACTTGGACAACGATTAAATCATATCCAAGGGAAGCTGTATCAGAATGAAGAGGCTTACCTGTTTGTTCTTTATTTACAGAAGCATTGGCAGAGTAGAAAAATAAAGCAAACAATTATTGTTGTATACATTACTATCCATAACCTATCAAAGGGATTTATGCATTTTTCAGTCATTTCAATGACAAAAAAAAATGCACTCGCACAACAAATAACGACAATGGTACATTTCCATTGAAAGGTGTCTAACAGTTTCATATATATAGATCTATATTATACAAGGTTTTGCTATCAAACATGTTGCTTTCCAACACTTATACGTCGGCAAATGGAGCAGGAAAGCTAAGAGTGAATAAGGCCAAAGTGATTTAACTGTCGGAAATGTCCACTTACAATAATTCCCATGTTTTTGCTTCCAGGCTCGACTGGTTCGACCGGACCCTCTGGACCCCCTGGACCCCTTGGTCCTAACGGACAGCGTGGTCCTCTCGGACCCCGTGGACCCGACGGCTTCACTGGAGCCACTGGCCGTGTTGGAAGGACTGGAGCTACTGGACAATCTGGTACGTGGATATACTAGTCTACAAACTGTCTGATCCACAGTAACCAATATCAATTAGAGGGGTGGAACAATAACATATCACGTGTTTTTGTTTCTGAAATGTATTACTCCTCCTGTGGCGGATCGAAATTAAATCACTTTATAGAATACCAGAATTCGAATCCACTGATGATTTGGTCTGAGAATACTCTTGAGGCTGGTCCTAAATCAGAGTCGCCGTTTTGCGTAAAATACTCACTGCTTGATTAGGTCTGAAGCGTGTGTGTTAACAAAAATGTAATGATAGGATAAGAAAATACATTTTTATAGTATAAATTTGCACCCTGCCACGATATCACATTGCTCTCATCTCCAAGCCGAATTCGAAAATTAAAAAGGAGGCCCTGAATAATTAAAACATGCTGAATCGATTTGCACAGACATAACTACTCTGAAGTAAGAAATAAACAAGTGAATCGTAGCTTGAGAGCAGGGTTTACGGCTTGTACCATTAACATGTTAGTTTCTGTAATAAACTGACCAATTTTCCCATTAATCTTACAGGCAACCGTGGAGAGAATGGTTTCCGCGGCCAAACCGGAGGCACTGGAGCCACTGGCCCGACTGGCCGCATGGGTCAGACCGGAGCCACCGGTCCCACAGGTCGGTCCGGACAGACCGGCGTGCGCGGAGCCACCGGTTACACCGGCCAGCGCGGGCCGCAAGGCTTCCCTGGACTCGGAGCAGTCGGTAAGCACAAGAATCAAATGAATCCTGATACAGAATACTGAAAACCAGGGGCGGATCCAGGACCCTCTGGACCCCCTCCCCCTTTTTCCTTTTTTTGTTGACCCCTAAACTATAAAAAGAGGGAGAAAATCCTATATCCGCCCCTGGAAAACGTATTTATTTTACCGTCAATAGTGTGGACGCGGCCGCGCAAGGTTAAACCAATAGCGTCCACGCGTCAACATACGAAAACCAAATTTCAAACTGCAATATTTTTTTTATTTTTTTTTTACGGACTTTTATAATTTACACGAGTGATCTTCGGTAAAGATTAAATATAACTGCCATTTTCACATTTGTATACTGGGAATATATTATATAAGTTACCTGACATTTCGCAACTTCTACTAGTACTAGTCTAGCTCACTATCACAGTAATGCAATTATAGCTAATATGCGTGTGTTGTTGACATCAGTTTGTATACATGTCCAGCTGATATGTAGTAATATAACGTCCCACGCAGAAACTTCCAAGGGCACAGTAATGTATTCCCATGCCTGTAATTCGCACATCAAATAACATTAAGTATCCCTCTCCTTTGCAGCTTTGGCCCAGAAGGTTAAAGATACCGACTTGAACGCGAAGGCGGTAGAGGAGGGAACAAATGCGTTAGCTGGCAGTCTGAACGTCCTGTCGACCACCCTGATCGCCTGGGCCAGTGTCGTCACTGTCGCCCTATTCGTCATCATCGCCGTCGTCTACCGCAAGCTCAAGTCCAAGTACAGCAGCTCAGACAGCTCCTCAGCCATGTCGGTGATATCCGACGCGGAGACGGGCTCGTCGGCCGGCTCCTCCTTCGACTATGACCGCACCAGTATCGTGGACGTCGACCTGGGCGGCGACATGCCCGACATGCCCGACATGCCCGACGACACTTTCGACAGCATGCCGCCGACCAGCGCCGCCACCTCCGTGCCCATCGACGTGCACCGCCTCGACTCGGAGCTCAACGAGGAGACGCTCGAGCACATCGCCGCCATGAACGACGATGACGTCACGCCGTCCGAGGACGCGGGAGTACACAAGAAGGACCACCTAACCACCGCCCGCCACAAGTTCCGCCACGCCCCTTTTAAAGGGCTGCGTATGAGCGACGCGGGAACAAACAACGGATCGTCCTTCCTGTGAGCGGCGAGCCACCTAGTGGCGAAATTCTTTAAATAGAAGCATGGACCGACCACATTATTTTTTTTCTAGAAATGTAGCAATATCTTAGCAGGGCAAGGCACTTCTTTTCATCGAAGTACTCATGATGTGGTTTCGTTTTTTTGTTTTTGTTTAGAAACATGCCTTGTCCGCTCCTGTTATGTTGTGTTTCTATCTGTGGACATTCCATTTATTTCTAACGGTGAAGACGCAAAGTAGATATTATTAACATTAAAGTGCATATATGTTACCGAACTCACACAGTCCACCCAAGGAATAAAAGTGCCGTGCCTCTGCCCCTAAAATACAAATAACCTAAATAGGTGTTAATAGCTTAGTCATCCGTGTTGTATTCCAATGTGTCGCTGGGTTAAACGAGCAATGTTACTGAGGCCAATAACTGTACAAAAAATGTGACGCAAGTTGTAGCGAAAAGTAAAAGAAAAACGCAGCCATGTATGAGGTTGTAATGTGACACGCACACAGATTTCTCGGAAAAAGAAACTGGAGTGATTTGCCAACGTCCTCCCAGAATGTGCTTCCTCGCTCACTTGTATTTATTTTTTGGGAATATGTATGTCACTTTTTGCGTCACAAAAACACTTTTTAAAAACCTGAAAAGCAGTTTTGTACATTAGATAGAAGAACGTACGATTCGTTTCCTTCAGACCCTAAGACAGGTTGAAAACCGTTGTATAGTCTTCTGTTACTGCTCAGTTTCAGCAATAAAACCAATAATGGTTAAGTGGCGTATGTACCGCAAGCCGCTTCGAATTAACGCATTATATCTGGTGCTATGAGATTCTTGGTGATATATTTTTTGCAGCGCTTTTAATAATTTTACGGAAGTAGTCCGCACCAAGTTTGTCCACTTTTCTAAGGCCCAGTGATCAACCCCAGTCTAGAAACTACCCAACCCACCATGTTAGAATATAGTCATACAGGTCTAATCTGCCAATTGTTTATTTTCAATTCATATAGATATTGTATTTGAAAAACAAAATATTATTGTGAATTAGTTATCATGCAAGTTCTATACGGTTGAGAGAAGGTATTGTACTTACGCATGCAGCGAGGATTATGAATCTCACTTGTGTCTTTCATTGAAGGTTACGGGAACAACATAAAACAATGTACGACTAGTTTGATTAGAGTAGAATATAACTGAAACCATGCCAGCTGAACAGTATGCTTACCATGTCTTTCATTCCGAAATCAAGGTATATATAACCCAAGCAAAGAACAAAACGCACATACGTCACCTGTTTATTGTCTCAGGTGACTCGACATAGCTTGCTCACTCGGCTAGAGTCTGTGATACCAAACTTATGACGTCAAAAGCCGCACATGCGTACATGAGACATCACCAGTGAGCGATGAATTGTAGATGTAAACGTGAACAATATGGAATTGCACCTAATAGCTCCAAAAATTGGCCCATGCTAATTTTTATATATCACCATTGCCTGCTTAACATTAAAAAAACAAACAATCCCCTCATGTCCCAGATGTAAAAGGCGCATTATTGATGTAAAATTCATAAGGTTATTACACATTAAATTTTGTATCTGAAAAATGCTCGGTAAGTGAAAAATAAAAGAAATGTCGATGTATATCAAACCGCGCGGTTCACAGAACAGTTTTTAAAACCATTGGCCGAATGCTTTCAGTAATATCCATGTTAACAATTGTGCCTGAAGGGAATAAACTTATTTTATATAACAACATTGTAATCTGTTTTCTATTATAATATTTCAATACACCTTTCTTATCCAAATATACTTACATAATTATCATAAGTATAGTGATAAAAATCGTAAAGGTTTATAGCAAAGAAACCATATTGGTCCTAATGCCATATGGTGAACGATGGTATTCCCTTCTATTGCTGATAGTTAATCATAAAACTTCTTATTTTCAAAGATCAATATACCATGGCAATCATATGAATATCGCCTATAAAAACAGCTTGAATCCTGATATTTCAGAACTGATATTAAGTAAGAAAACCTAAATTAATGTATTTCTATAGTCACTTTCCGATAGATTAGTTTCCATAGCAGCCACACATTTATCGATAGTATGTAATTGATACGCAAACTGTACTATATACAGAGACCCTTTCCGCGCTATCTGACTGCCGTAAAACTATGCAATCAGAAGCAACAGGTAGTACTGATATGCTCCCCGTGATGCGATGTTTGGACCAATAGGAATATGAAGCCATATTTTTTATGAAACAATGTTCTACTCTGCACCGAGATCTCCCTCCGACCCGAAGAAGGACTCCATAAGATAATTCTCTGGCGGAGGTTGGCGAAGTGGCAGAGTGGCGGAGTCCTTCAAAATCTGGCGACGATGGCATTCAATCAAGGAAAACCTAAGGGGAATAAGAAGGGTATGATCTGATCGGTCAATGTTTATCTATAACAGCTCATGAGCTGATATAAAAGGGTTGGATGTCCATGAGAAGTAACCTTCAGACAAGAAATGATAGACTTTTGTTTAGCGTCTGTCGAAAAAAGGTGTAAAGAGAGCAGTGGCGGATCCAGGGGAGAGGGCAATCTGCGGTGAATAACCCCTCCGCGCCAGAATCGACCTTCGTGAGAGGTGATTCGCCCGTAGCGAGCGTCGAAGTTGCAGAGTGGGGAGAGGGGGCAAATGTGGCAATTGCCCCCAATCGACCATGGGGACACAATTTTGGCAACATTAAATCAGAAGATCTGTGTAAATCTGGTGTTTTTATTTTTCATTTTTATAATGGGGGTTGGGGTCCCCCTCCCCCCCCCCCCCCGCCCCTCAGAGCACTGGCTCTGGATCTGGCCCTGGAGAGTGGCCGTGGCACGGCCATACTGCATACTCCTTCACATCGCTTCACATTCCCCAAGTAATGATCGCTCCGACTATAGCCTTTTTTCGCGGAAAGAAATGATTACACGCGGCTGTCGCGCCGCTCAGCGAGTCGCCGCGCCTACGTTGGCCCAGAAGTACAAATCAGCACAGATCTCGAGGCGCGCTGTCTCAACCGTACGCGCCGTCCGCGCCGCCCGCGCCATCCGCGTAGTAGTGTGAAGGACCCTTAACAATAGACTCGCGTAGTTTCCGTACGGCGGTAAAACACGCGGGGCGACGCCAACCTGCAAACATTAAGGCACATTCACATCGGACGCGACACTGCACAACAGGTCTGTCGAATCCACGCAAGAAGTTGCACGTACACAGTACTGATCACGTGAAAATGTAACTATTCCGAAATGATATTAATCCGAGTAAAGCCCCGGCCACACTAACCAACTCAACTCAACTCGACTGTCGTAGCTCCTGACGGCGCCAGGCCCTACGACAGTCTAGTCTTAGCAGAAAAACTCTACTATGCCATAGATTACGACTCAACTGTCGTGGCTAGCAGGTTATATTACATATATACATATCTACTATACTCCCCCCTACGACCCGACGATCCAGTCGTACATCTTCATCTTCCAAACATGTAAGACTCAACTCAACTGTCGGGGGTTTAGCTACGACTATACCGGCTACACTCTGCGACTGAGACCAACTCAACTCAACTCAACTGTCCAGTTGAGGTCAGTCGTGCAGTGTGGCCGGGGCTTAAAACACACAGACACACACATACACAGACGTTTACGAGAATACGAGAACCGATTGCTCTAAAGCCCCGGCCACACTGCACGACTGAACTCAACTCAACTGTCGAGTTGAGTTGAGTTGGGGTCAGTCTTAGTGTGTGGCATAGGTTAAGACTCGAGTCTTAGCGTTTTTCTACGACTGGATCGTCGGGTCGTACATCTTGAGAAGTAGAAGATGTACGACCCGATTGTCAGGTCTCAGAGGGATCAGTCGTAGGTGTGGCATGCCTTAAGACCCGATTCAACCAAATTGATGAGTATAATGCCTATGCAGCTTGTAGGTCTAACCAATTATTTTGTCATTGATTTATTTTAAACAATAAAATGTTTATTTCTTTTGATATTCTATGATGTTTTATATGAAGCTATATAACTGTCTTGAAAGATTTGATATTGACAACCATCTATGTAAATTAACTTGACAAGATATGATATTAATTGTATCAATGCAAACATATAGCATAATAAAGACTAACTGACAAATTAAAGTATAATGATGTACGGATTAAGCATGATTTACTGGTAGTTATGATTATATAGCATATATATTTCAAATTAACAGCACAACAATTATGTATATATAAGACTACAACTGTTTAGTTGTATAATGTGGCATGGCAAGGGCCATTCACTAAAACCAGACAGTCGTAGTGAATTGGCGCCACAGAGGCTACGACAGTCCAGTTGAGTTGAGTCGGGCAGTGTGGCCGGACCTTAAGGCGTCAGTGATAAACGTCATGAGTAGTAGCAGAAATACCAAGTTCTTAGGTTCGGAAAACACCTCCGCGCCGAGAAATGTGAGTTTGGCGCCAGTTGGGCATGGGGTCATCGGGAGGAGCGGTTGGTGGTGGTGGTGGTGGGGGGGGGGGGGGGTACTTCGTCTCGAAATGGTATTGGGCCATCAGAGGGCTTAAAAGGGACTCACAAATAATAAAACTACCTTTAAGGACAGCTGTCAATGACCAATTATATTTGATACTAGATTAAATGTCAATTGCAGGTAAATTCCTTCTTCATAGCTCTGAAACAAGTCCTCACATTCTAAAATAATATTGGCACCAATAAATGTGTATGTTAACGTTCTTTTGCAGGAGAGCTGTCCATGAGTTATCCTTAATAAGGGGGCGGGGTTGTTAGACTATGCTGGGATTTTGTAGGGACTCTTAAATCTCCCCAAAGTGTGTGTGTGTGTGGGGGGGGGGGGGGGGGGGCTGTAGTTTCGCAGTTGGTACCTTCACAGGGGCGGATCCAGGGGGGTCCAGGGGGGTTAGCTTTTGGTGGACCCCTAAACTACAACAGGACGGGAAAATGCCACGCGCGTATGCAGGCTTGCACGTGGTTTTAGTACTTAGCCTTTTTACTGCCCCCCCCCCTTTCGAAAACACTCCGCCCCTTCTTCATAATTATAGTGAGTACCCCCCCCCCCCCCCAAAGTCTGCGGGTAGGCATCCCTCTCACCTGTCCACGGTGACCAAGGGAACAGGCTGACCTAAGAGGCTAGCCGGCCGATGCGTTATTAGCACGTGTTGGCCACAGTAAGTAGGTCAGTACTGTTTGCTTACCTCTCTCCTTTGGGGTGTTCTTTGAAGCGTGCCGGCCTCACCTGTCACCTGTCTCCCCGTGCTGACCACCAGGCCATCAAGACTGTACCAGGCATACGCCGCTACCTAACGTAGCCTATCAAGCCGATTTACCATTCTCGAAGTAGCGTAGGAGAAGCCAGTGTCCTACAGACGACTATTAAAGAAAACGCTGCGCTGATATGTTTTTACATTAGTTTCCGGATCCTGTTGGCGCGTATGATATATTTGGCGGCAACCAAGGTAGTCAGATGGGGGCCCTTGATGGGGGATCCCCGATGTCGTATGTCGAATATAAGAAAAGGCCATGTCACCTGTCACTTAACTCTCCATGTCACCTCTAAGAGATTCTGATGTCCCATGTCGAATTTAAGAAATAGGCCATGTCATGTCGTTTTTGTTTTTGTTCATGTCACTAAGGCTCATGTCGCATGTCGATTTTAAAAAATGGCCATGTCGAATTTAGGGGTCTAGGGCCATCAGACGGTGAGCGGCGAGTTGTGCGCGGTGAGGTGGAACGAACACCCCCTTCCTTCCAGAGGACACCTTCAGGGCCGGCCACAGTAGTCTCTGCACGACGCCTGGACACCAATGATGCATTCTTAGCAATTGAGACAATCTGTCCACAATAAAGGCCTGTAGGGAGATGCTCCATGGGGGCGGCCATTGTCCCCCAGTTCAGGCCTGTCGGGGGACAAGCTAGACCCCTCCACCACTGATAACCTACCAAAAACCCACTACCTTTGTGTCACTGCTGCAGGGCAACAGTATCTAAACAGATAACATTATCATTTTATCTCAACAGCTGTAGTAATGAACCCCATGCTCCTTTTTGATTTTTTGTGTGGATAAAACTGAATAATAAGGAAGTTACAGGTAGGCAAAACTTATCACTGCCCCTTCCCTCTAAGGTACCCCTAAATAGGTTGTGTGTACAGTGCCTATCTGCACTCAGGTGTTGCTGTTGTTTTAGGGGTTTAGCCATCAGGTAAGACAATGCCTGAGTGGGTTGACTACCACAACGGGGAGGTGTAAACCCTAGTCTGCCACCCTCATCATGGCTCTTACTACACAGGCCTTACCTGTTAAAATGGTATGAGGTAAACAGTGACCAATGGGGCCTGGAGAGGGGGGTATGAAAATATTGTGGGCTGGTACATCTTTTGGCCCCACACCTCACACCTCGTGCAGGTAAGGAATATTTAGACAGAGGGATGATCAGGGTGGTGATGACACGGGCGTCAAATTACCTGCAGAATCGCTGGGCGATCACAATCGCTGGGCGAGTTCCCGTGGGTATGGCGCACATTCTGGGCGACGGGAACGGGATCGGCCAAAAATCTCCCAGAAAATCGCCCACAAAAATCGCCCGGAAAATATCAAACTTGCTTCATATTAAAGCCCCATACCCACTTGGTGATTTAGCATCGTCGCCCGTGGGTATGGTGTATTAAAATGTATATGTTTGATCTGTATCACTGGGCAAATCGTCGGGTGATTCTCCCGACCACTCAGATCAAACATGTACATTTCAATATAGCATACTGATGGGAGACGCGGCTAAATTGCCTAGTGGGTATGGGGCTTTAGCCCCATACGGTTACCCACTAAGCGAATTGGGCTCGGTCGCCCGTCAGTATGCTATAATTGAAATGAACACGTTTGATGAAATCGTCGGGCGAATCGTCGGACGATTTTCTTGGCGATTCAGATCAGATATGCATACTGACGGGTGACCAAGCACAAATCGCCTAGTGGGTATGGGGCAACAACGACGAGGATTCCTCAAGTCGCTCGTCGACGGCTACATTGCTAGTGGGCTAGAGTGTTCGCCTGGAGTGTGAGAGGTCCTGGGTTCGATCCTGGGACAGGCTGGGCTGCTATACCCCTCTGTGTTTCTCCCAGTGGCAACAACTGTGTTATCAAAGGTCCCTAGAGGACCATTGGCTGTTGTGTGTAGGGCCCTGCCTATGGGACCCTGCACATTAAAGAACACCTACCTCGGTAAATGTGTAGGGGTATGGTCTCTACCTTCTCATAGATTCGATCACCATCACCACCCTTGATATGACCCTGGCAGTTAATTAGGGTGTAAAGCAACCAATAACCAACCAACCATTGCTAGTGGGTATGGGCCTACTCCTGCCATCCACTTTATAAAGTGGTTCATTTGAAGTAAACGTCAGGGCTGCGCATGGCATTTAGGGTAATATAGAATTAGCTCTGATTATTACACCTGACCGCGGTGTAAATGCACTGCTGTAAGCTGCTATTGCACTACACGACTTGGGCTGTGATATTGACGTGATGTGATGATTTTACAGACAAACGCGCATGCAGGATTGATATAAGTGTTACAAAGGAGCAATTCTGAGCATGTCACATATGTGTAACAAAGAATGTTATCTTTTATACATGCGGTAACCGGGTTTCTCTAAGACATTGTCATATCGCATCAAAAGTCGTAAGGTTAAAATAATGAATACTGCCTTGAACTGAACGTGGAGGTCTCAGTACGACCATAGACATAGAATATCCCCTTCATCACTGTATGACACAATTATGAGTCATGCCATTGATCCTACACTGATATTGGACTATCATTCACCTAGCTGTGACGATGATCCAGGACTATCACATGCAGCCCCTTATTAAAGGACTATTATCTTATGATTGTGATAATAGACCACGACCCTTGGTTATCCCTGTTATTGACCCATGAAAAATTACCCATGACTATCCCTTCACCTCATCATCAAATAACTGTTTCCATTCTGCAACACGACACTCTCTGTACGGAGACGAGTACTCTCCGACTATTTCCCCGGAGCGGAGGTGCGAGCGCTGCAGAAGGAACTTTTACCTAGGACTATGAAAAATGATTATGTCCCCAGAGTGTCAGTTAGGACTATGATCAATAATGACTTAACATGAGGATGAACCATAAAGATGACACATAACAATGAACCATGATAATTATACATGACTATTCCCTTACCCTCATCACATGACTATGGCATTTTCTGTTAAATTTCCTTGTCACATATCATTGACCCTTTCAATGCTAAATGTATCGTTCTATAGTTAATAATTACTGATATATTGCCACGAATATGAATAATGGTCTAACAATACTACGTCTCATATTTTCTCGAGATTCTTATGGTAGAATTAACTTGGATGTAATTTGGATGAAGACAATCCAAATGTTCTGAAAAAACAGAATGCGACAGACACGTTTATTCTTTAAACTGAAAAGGATCATTTTGATAGTGTAATATGCGTTTCCGTCGGAGGAATGAGAGAGTAGAAATGAATGTGAAGAAACACCAAAAGGCAAAGATTTTGATATGTATGTTTCAAGCACATTTTATTGCATTTCGTTTTAAATACATGATACTCGTAATGCGTTGTTAGACAATGCGTTATGGTTCCGTTGACGACTCTAAAACTAGTCCATTAACTTTTTCCAAATTGAAAGAAAAAAAACAAAAATGTGCCTTTTTAAAGTTTAACTAAATCCCGGATGTCTGACCAGAATTTCTACACTTGGAAACATTGCTAAGACATTTGTACATTAGTGCATGGACAGTCACCTCATGCTGAGTATTGCATATATATCGCGGCATATTATTGATTCTATTTTATTTCGCTTAAGTCTACTTTGACAATCACATGCATTTATTGGCGGAGTGTTAGGCTAAGAGGAAACCAAGGGGCAATATTCAAAGGTATGTATGTAATTATTTCATGTTTTTAGTGGTGAAGCACCTAAGTATCAGTGACACACGGGAAGAGATTGCGGATTGTATCCGACACACTGCACAATGATGTGCTACAGGGCGGCCGCTACCCATCAGATGGACATACGACCGGAAACACACGTTCTGATTTATTCCTTGCGATTTGGGGCATATCGAGCCATTTTTAAACATAATATCTCTGAAATCAACTGACAAGAAGTGTTCAATGGGCCATCACAAATTGGTGGTTTTGACGCCATAAAGTAGTTTTGATGTGTTTGATTAAGATATTCTTTAATGCTTTTTTTTATTAAAAGGAAATCGCTGGCAGTCGCAAGGAAAAGTCGCGCAGTGTGTTTCGGAATGAATGCTACCGACTGACTGATGGTTGGACATCGGCTCTACACAAATTCTGTCGGTTCACAACGTCTTCTGATAAATTGAGCATCGTCTAATAAACTGGAATGTTAATAGATCACAATGTGTAATACCTATAGATAACATGATACATATAACTCACTTCTTGGCATATACTCAAGCGTATCCGGTATCATCTGAAAGACGCGGGGTATCAAAGACAGTATTGAATCGCTTTGTATCACATTTCGTTTTTGTTTTTTTTCGTAGAACCAATACGATGATTACAAAAGAATCCAAGCTATGACGATTATTTTTCTTGTATACCATTCCCTTAAAATTGCGAATACACTACTATAATACATTTACTACCACTCTTACAGCTTTTTGCTTGTTTTAATGTTTTATTATTGATTAATAGCATGGGCTATACAACCAAATGGATGTATATTCAAGTGCCGCCCCTGCCACTGCCACCTCCTGCCCAATAGTAGCACCATACGTCCGCAAAATGAAGGTATGACGTAGTTCTTTTGTGTGCATTACGTCAGCATAATACGGGCAGATGTGCGTTTGTTGGTAAGCCATTTTAACCTTTTGCCCTTCAGGTCTCAAGATAACAAAAAGCCTTTTGACCGCTACGCATTTGAACACATTATTTCAGTACATACATGGCTTTCTATTTGGAGGTCGGACTATAGATATACAAGTTCGAGGTGCAGTGGAGGGACACGGCCTTCTGGGGGTACCAAAAAATAAACACAAATGGGCGAACTTACTCCATCAACGCTGCTTACATGTACAATGTGCGTATGCAGCTTACGAAATGTGTGAGAACTATGAGGGAGGGGTGCGAGCCCCCATTATGGAGGGAGAAGCGCAGCGGCCGGCCACCTAATAAGTGGACTGATTTAGGGGTTAATTCTTGCCCAATCAATCGATTAATTCAAGTCTTTGCGTCCGGGAAGGATTAGCTTACGGTATCGGTTTCCTCTCTAGATTCTCAGTTTTTTTTGTGCATGGCAAAATTTGCAGTTGTATCTCCTTTGCGTTCTATCCTATAATAACATTTAACTTTATCCTTTTAAAAAATAAAAAAAATCAGTCCCTGGTATTAACTATGAACAAACATTTAGGACTGAAAACTAATAAAATACACACACACACACCCTCCCTATCTGTTGGCCTGGTGGACTGGGGCCGGCCGGACATCTTTCCCCTTGGTCTGGTCGAAGCTGGCCACCCACTTGCCGCCCTTGAAGGGCCCGTCGAAGTCGACCACGCTGGACTTGTTGTAGAGGGAGTCGGCGAAGGCTGACTCGGTGTCGTTGAGGGTGGTGATGTCGTGGGACTTGGGCGGGGCGCGCAGCCTCCTCCAGATGACGGCCAGGATGATGACCAGGGCCAGGGTGAGGATGCCGAACCAGAGACACATGACGATGGTCAGCAGGTTCATGGTGGACGCCTCCTGGGTTTCCTTGATGTCCAGCTTCTTGATGTCGTCCAGCAGGTCCTCGTCGTCGAACTTACTGGCCAGGCCTGGAATGGGCAGGGTAAGGTTAAGTGGCGGTTTGATAACATAGTACGGACCGTCCATTAAGCATGTATGCACAAAGGGATGGAGAAGGGGGGTCAAGGGCATCGTACTTTTCTTATGTGTATTGCACGCTTGTTTTTTGTTTGTTGGGGTAGTTTAACATCCGGTCAACCACTTCTTTCCAGACTGCACAAGGTAAAGCTTTGCAGCTAACAGGTGATCGTATCTATGATATTATTTAGAAGAAACCCGCCACTGGGTGCTATACACTGCTTGTTTCAAAAAGTTGCAAGAGGTCTTTCATGTGCAATATCCCATAGAAAGGACACCAGACACCCAGCCTTTGATGACCCTGTGGGGAGCACAGGGCAATGTTGCATGTTACATGTATTTAGACGGGGGGGGGGGGGGGGTCCAGGAAATATGCTAAAGTGGGCACAAAATTATTAGAAAGGTCTTAATTCTAACAACTATAACCACCGGAACTACATCGATTATAACCGGAACCAGTTTGTAAAGCCAATCACATAAAATATTAATTTGATGAATACTAAAAGATAATCAAATCTAATATGAAATGTCTGTGGGCCTGACTGCTCGCTACTCTTACAGTCAGTATAGGGGTGCTGTGTCCATGGGTCTAAGTGGCTTAGACAGAAATTTGCATATTAAGGGAGGAATTTTGTCACTGGCTATCTATTTTTAGAACAGAATACCCCTGTGATGGTTGTTTGCATGCTGGCTGTTTTATGGCACAACCTGCAAAGAACTCTGGAATATGTGTAAAATCCCACCTAAAATGGTTCCCCCTTCACAGACCTACTTTGAGAATGGTAGGTCGGCTTGATAGACTAATATCAAATTTGTGCTTGTTTTCCTATTTCCCGCTTTATTAGTAGAAATTGAAAATTAAGGACCGATTTCAATATAAATTGTAAAAAGCTCACCTAGAGCCGATGCTCCGGGGTTTCCGCGTGCTCCCGTCGGTCCAGGAATGCCTGAAGGGGGTGGAAAGAGTGGGTATAGATTAAAGCGAAACATTATTTTCTAAATGTTATTACGTATTATTTGTATGATGTAGGAATTGACCATGAAACATGGGCTTCATAAGGCTGACCATGTGTGCAATATAAAAAAGAAAATTCTCGGAAGAACATACAAGATATATCTATCATTAATTTGACGAAAAGAAACTCTTTAAAAATCTCATTTTCTAATATTCGAGTAAACATTATATATAATCCTATATACATGTAGGAATAGTACGCGAGAGCGCGTCTTATGAAAGGCAATGGGTCCACATCCAAATTGACGCCCATGAATTCAAAATATATATATATATATATATATATATATATATATATTTATTTATTTATCTATTTATACTGGTTCATTGCGGCTGGCCCTTACCTCGCTCTCCCTCGGATCCTGTCGCTCCGGTTCTACCTGTGCGACCTGTCGCACCAATCACTCCAGTGCGACCATCGCGACCCCTCTGACCAGTGCCTCCGAAATTGCCAGGAGGACCACGCTGACCCACTGGGCCTGGAAGAGGCAGAGGGAAAACATTATTTACTCAGTTGGAAACAAGAGAGAAATGGCTAAAAAAAAAAAAAAGAAGAAGAAGAAGAAGAAGAAGAAGAAGAAGAAGAAGAAGAAGAAGAAGAAGAAGAAGAAGAAGAAGAAGAAGAAGAAGAAGAAGAAATAAAAAGCTTACTAGACGTGATATATCATGATCATAATTAATGTTATTATTAACGGCGAAGATACTGCGAATGTAATTATTTTCTGCACTGTTCATATTGTGCATAGAAAAAAGGAATGAAAAGCTTACTGGGCATGATATATCATAATGTTATCATTAACGGAGAAGATACTGCCAATTTGATTATTTTCTGCGTTGTTCATATTGTGCATTCCTTGCATTATGCTTAATGTGAGCAAATACGATTTACAGAGGAAAGAAAAAAGATAATCTGGAAGAAACAGAATAACAATGAATTGCGCGAAATTATTGTTGCGCTTCACTACGAGGAACACACAAATAATAAATTTAAATTTAAATTTAAAAAAAAAATGTGCGAAAATGTGTACGTTTACAGTAAACAGTTTTGGAATATCAAAGACTTTAGAAAGAAGTTCTATACTCGTTGGTAATATCATGGGACAAGTTAAATGTTGATACTCAACGAGCGAACTGTATTGAAGAATTTTCAGTGAAGTTGTTAACCATTGATATGACTTTATTGAATTGATATTTTTTATTATGTATGGAAATCTGTATATGTGCTTCCTTTTGTATCCTAATTGTTATTTATGTACATATATTTTCTGATTGTAAATATGTTTCGAAAATTGTCAAACATTATCGGAAGAGCTCCATGTAGAGAGAGAATTAGACGCAATAAAAAAAATTTAAAAAAAATAAAAATGGAGACGCGTACCTCGGGGTCCGGTAGCTCCTGGGCCTCCTTGGGGTCCGGTGAAACCGTCCCGTCCACGGCCTCCCTCAGTACCGGCTGAGCCGGTGTCTCCGGGGGGTCCGCGCGGTCCGGAGGGTCCGGGCCGCCCGTCCTGGCCCCGCACACCTGGCACGAGGAGGGCAAGGTTACACAGGGGTTTTGAAACACGCATTTTTGAAACTCAACTTAAGACCTTTTTAAGATTCAAAAAACTAAAGACCTATAGACTACGTGCAAAGAACAATTTCAGAATATATCATATGATTAGAAATAGGTAGGGAGAACTATGGTTAGATATAGATATTTTCTTTTTTTTCAAATTCTTAATTACCAAAGTTTTAAAGTATATATACTTGATCATACATATCTCTAAAACGGTATTACAGCTTCGAAAAATGATTAAAAATCCGTCGTAATGACACATAACTTAATTCTTCAAGTTTAATTCTGACATGGCCATTTCTGACATGGGAGGAAACATTGGCTAGTGGAATACAACTTTAAGGGTATTGATTTTTTTAAATGTAATTTTACATCGTAATTTTACATTGTAATTTTACATCGTAATTTTACATTGTAATTTTCATTAAAATTACATAATAAAAAAAAAAACCACTTTAAGGGTATCAACACGTACCTGTTAGACCGCCAGGTCCCTGCGAGCCGGGAGGTCCTCTCCCTCCTCGGTTACCGCGCTGGCCGATGGATCCCTGAGGTCCCTGCACGCCGCTCTCTCCCCGCGCTCCGGGCGGGCCGGGCCTGCCGCTGTTACCCCGCAGACCTGGCCGGCCTGTACCACCCTGGGAACCGGCCGTACCGGGCTGACCGCGCTGGCCAGACTGACCTCTGTAGCCTGGGGTGGGAGAGGGGGAGCAAAGGTCAGTGATTAACTTTTTTTTTCAATTTTATAACGTTATAATCTTCAGTGTTTCCACTGGTTTTCAGATGTATTACATGAACATAATATAGAAGTAAATTATTTTTTTCATCAGCAGAGAGAACATGCAACGTATTCCTTAATGAACATAATATAGAAGTGTTTGTACTATAAGATCTGGGACACAAGAAACAACTAGAAAACCTGAACATTTTCTGTCACTTACTCTTAGTTCGTCTGTTCCTATGTTCTTGTAAATTTACCAAAACGCAACTCTAGTGGCACATTCAAAGTGTAATGACAATATGTGTTCTGTTAATGTACAACACTTCATATAAAATAACATTTATTATATCTAGCCAGAACTCGCAACTATTGCTATGTTACAATAAAAGGAACACAAATTTAATGAGTTTCTTGCTGACCAGATCTATAGGACTAATGATAGGTATTGATATACGGAAATAACCATTAATAAGAATTGATACTACCGAACTGAGGGTTTCGTGTGTTATAAATGCCTATGAGATTAGCGCTATGTAATATAGAAAAAGATGTCTGCCTGATAGGTGTACTCAACATCAAGACTTAGTAAAAGTTGGTAATTTTCTCATGATGTTGTTCTTCGGTCGTAGAATATAACATTTATACGTTAAAAGTCCTCTCATCTTACTCTATTTCTAACAAACTTTTACATGAATATTTTGCAACGTGACCTATTGTCGCAGCGCTTAGTAATGAAATTTACAGCGATATCAAGTGAGGGTTTCTGACATCTCCAGACCGAGGGAGTGCACTTATCTGATATTCAATTTGTGTTAAGTAAGACGGCTGAAGTATCATTATAATTCATAATGAGACAGACGTACCAGGTGGTCCTCTGGGTCCTGGTGGTCCAGGCTCTCCCCGCACACCTTGTTCTCCATCGGGTCCTCTGTTACCGCGTTGTCCGGAGGGTCCAGTGGCACCTTCTCCTCCTGTGGGTCCGGACGGACCACGCCCTCCACGCTCTCCGGACCGACCAGAGAAACCGGGGCCACCAGGCTCTCCCAGCGCTCCGCTGGGTCCAGGGGGTCCACGGGGACCGCGCTCTCCGCCCCTACCCAGAGGTCCAGGGGGTCCACCTTCTCCGCGGGGTCCGTCGGGACCGGGGCCTCCACGGGGTCCTTGGAATCCGGGGATACCTCGGCCGCCCTGTTCACCAGAGGGTCCTGGCTCTCCGGGCAGTCCACGCTGTCCGGAGGGACCTGGGCGGCCAGCTGGTCCGGGCACACCTGTCGGTCCAGAGGGTCCAGTTGCTCCGGGCTCGCCTTGTTGTCCACGGAATCCAGGAGATCCGGCTCTTCCACGTTCACCGGGCTCTCCAGCGGGACCGGGAGGTCCACGCTCTCCGCGGGTACCGAAAGGACCGGGGAAACCTAATGGTCCAGGTGGACCAGACTCACCACCCGGACCACGTTCTCCAGAAGGTCCAGGGCTTCCAGGCTCACCAGGACGTCCTGGACCTCCATCGGGTCCTGGGCCTCCGGGCAGACCAGGTCCTCCACGGTTGCCTCTGGGTCCAGGGAAACCGGGCGATCCGGGAAGACCAGGTTCACCGGAGGGACCGGGCTCTCCTCGTTGACCAGAAGGACCGGAGATACCAGGAGGTCCGGCAAGTCCACTCTCACCAGCGGGTCCGGGCTGACCACGTGGGCCACCAGGGCCTCGGAGACCAGGCAAACCACCCTGACCAGGCAGACCGGGTTGACCAGGTTGTCCAGCTTGTCCACGGAATCCGCCCTCTCCGGGGGGACCTCGCAGACCTTGTTCACCAGCAGGTCCTGGTTCTCCAGGCTCGCCTTGACGACCAGGTGATCCGGGCGATCCGGAGGGACCGGGTCGGCCGTCTTCTCCAGGTTCTCCAGGCGCACCAGGCTCTCCAGGAGGTCCAATCTCACCTGGAATTTCAGGCAATTTCATATAATTTTATTTCATATAACAGAATCTTTGTATTGGTTTAAAGCTGCCTGTAAGTCTTGGAATCAATAAAAAAAAAACACTTTCGAAATTCTTATGTATTTGTTTGACAAAAATGTAAGCTAATGAACCAAGGATGTGTTACTGACCAGCTTTCAGCTAATTCAGAAATTTACATTAGCACATTCTAATTTGAGTCGTTAAATCAATGGTACAATACAAGATTACACTACCTGACCTCATAACATTTCTTTATGTGTACACAAAATTGCACAGGTAAATACCACGTGGTATTTCTCATGACAGAGCAAACACCTACCTCTCTTTTGATTTAGACAGATTTTTGTATGTAACAGAATCTGCACTGCCCAGAACATAAGATATATAATTATATGTATACACATACATATATACATATACAGTATATAATAATACATATACATATACATATAATATTTGTGACCAGCCTTACCTGGAGATCCGGCAGGTCCAGCAGGTCCGCCTTCTCCAGCTGGTCCGGGCTCTCCGCGCTCACCGAGAGGTCCGGATGGTCCGGACGGACCGGGGAGACCGGGGGATCCGGGCAATCCACGCTCACCTGCAGGAAAGCAACGTATAATCCATTTAATACATATAATCAATATAATCCACCTTTAACATTCCTGAATGTTTAACCTTGTTTTTTCTCATCCTCATGAAGAACACTTTTATATCAAGACGTCTTAGAGTTGACAACTTATGATGATTTAAGAATAGTACCAAAAACCGTACCTGTACGTTACATTAAATGAGGAAACGAATTTCATGGTAAATGACATTTTTTTCTTTTTTTTTCACACGGAAATTGTAGTTTTTAACATTAGTTGCCGATGGCCACCTTCTGATTAAAATGTTCAAAACATGGACAAACGTTGTGCCCACGTGGAACTTTCTCAGCGAAATCATTATCAATAATAAATGTACTGCTATGTAACAAATCAAGTAACAACAGTGAGAGTAGGAGAAAGTATGTAATGTGCTGGAATTTCTTAGAGTCTATGAATGAAAACTGTTGCTGAAAACCAGCGTAAACTGACATAATGGCAGGTTAAATAAAAGATTAAAAGGACATCAAAAGAGGAGAAATGAACTCACCAGCTGTACCGCGTTGTCCAGGCAGACCGTCAGTTCCCCGCAGTCCTTGGAGACCAGGGGCACCGGCCTCTCCACGCTGACCACCCTCACCAGCTTGACCGGGAGGTCCGGACTGACCGGGGCGACCGCCCTGTCCACGCTGGCCTTGCTCTCCAGGCTGTCCAGGCTCACCACGGGGTCCTAGAAAATGAATGGGAATGTCAGTCATATTATTATTAGTTCCTCCTAGCTGCTGTTATAGACAGAATTTCCTTGTCAGAAGAAATTATTTTATTTTGTGGTGTAAGACTCAAATGTATAAATTAGAGTGATATGGTCAAGACTTGGTATTGAAAGGGGCTGGTTCAATATGAAATATTCATGAAAATACGCGAGACTTTCAAATATAAACAACAAGTACCTGCAAGTCCAGGAGATCCACGAAGTCCAGGCAGTCCAGGACCTCCGTTTTCACCGGCAGGTCCAGCGGGTCCTTGGGGTCCTTGCTCGCCAGGTCGGCCAGCGGGTCCACTCTCTCCAGCTGGACCGAGGGGTCCGGGCTCACCGGGCAATCCACGTTGGCCGTCAGTTCCTCGCAGTCCAGCTTCTCCTCGCTGACCAGGCAGACCTGGTGCTCCTTGTTGTCCATTCTCTCCACGAGTTCCCGCTAAACCAGCAGGGCCAGGGGCGCCACGAAGACCAGCCTCTCCATTAGTTCCAGGCTGTCCGCTTGGTCCCTGTGCGCCAGGCTGTCCGGGCTCTCCCCGTTGTCCAGCCTCACCAGCTGATCCGGGTTGTCCACGCTGTCCTCGGGCTCCGGGCTGGCCAGGTTCACCTTGTAGACCAGGTCCACCGGGACGTCCAGCTGATCCGGCCTGGCCAGCCTCTCCTGGTAAGCCGCGCTGTCCATCGGGTCCTCTTGCTCCGGGCTCTCCAGGTCGGCCATCAGTTCCAGGTAATCCTAAATGGATTAACAGATAAGCCAATTAATCTTAACCTTACACATCCCTGGGTTTATTTTTAGATTTAACCAGAAATACTATAAAAATATTGAATTAAGAAAGGAATTATACTAGTTTTCTTGTAGTACCAAGACAATTTACCTTTTTGCAAATTTTCTATTAAACAATATTCATAATACAGGATTTGATCTTCTGTTCAAGTGTTTAACAAATAGATGTAATCAAATTGATAACATAAATATGTATATTTATATACAATGCCAGAATGAGAGATATGTATATATGTATACAATGCCCATGACTGACGGTTATCTCTGTGGTACATCAAGATAGTTGATTTATAACCCATCTAAACTACATTTTGACGAAAACAGATCAAACTCATGAAATAATAAAACTGAAATCATTGCCCCCCCCCCCCCCCCCCCCGATGAAATATTGGGATGTATCCAGGAAAATCTGACTAATTGCTAATCTTTCAAGTTCCATAATTTCCAAGGAACTCTGGCATGCTCAGTATGAAAAAATTGACAAAGAAAGGCTTAACATACCTGGTTCTCCTGCAGCGCCTCTAGGTCCTTCCTCGCCAGGCTGTCCGTTAGTTCCGCGGGGTCCAGCCTCTCCTGGGCTTCCAGATTGACCACGTGCTCCCGGTTCTCCGTTCTGACCACGAAGTCCCTGCTCTCCTGGGCTACCTCTTTCTCCGGGTTGTCCAGCTGGGCCAGCCTCTCCACGCTGTCCGGGCTGTCCGTCAGGTCCTCGTGCGCCTCGTTGGCCTTGTGGTCCTGAGCGGCCTGGCTCTCCGGCTGTTCCTCGTGGTCCGGCTTCTCCAGCCTCTCCTCGTCGGCCGGGTGATCCGCGTGAACCTGGGCTGCCAGGCTCTCCACGTGCTCCCTGCTCACCAGGTGAACCTTAAAGGAGCAAATAAATCAGACCAATCACAATACTGAATAATTCTTATCAATTATTGATTTTCGATAACCATAAGCAGCTACTTTACATTAACATTAAGGGTTACATTACAAATCTCTATGGTGAAGGGCTAATCAGATCTCAATAATATCTCAATATTCATAAGACATGCATACCAGCTTGTCCATCTCGTCCGGCAAGACCAGGCGATCCAGGTTGTCCACGCTCTCCAGGCAGACCAGACTGTCCAGCTGTTCCAGGCTGACCTTGCTCTCCTGGGGCACCACGCTCTCCAGCAGGTCCAGCCTGTCCCTGGGGTCCAGGCTCACCGGGTCGTCCGTTCTCACCGCGAGGTCCAGGTTGACCGTCAGTTCCACGGGGACCAGGCTCACCAGCAGGACCAGCTTCTCCAATCCCACCTGGAATATGAAGATTTTTTATATATGTTTATCTAGATTATAGAATAGAAAGTGTCCAATATTTCAGACCTATCACAGCTGACTTAGGTTTACTGATCACACTATGTTATCTTTTAGAATATTCAAATAACTATTTAGTAACCATTGCCCGAAGACTCGTACACTTTCTTACGATTTTAAGAATATCAAGTTCCTGAGAGGTTAAGATGCACTTAAACTACTTTGCTGAACTAAACAATATAATGCATCTGCATTCACTTAATTCAATAAAGGAAAATGTAGATTTGATTAATAACTTCAAACAAGAACTTTGAAAGTTTCATGCTTTTGCATCATAAGTATCACTTTAGGCCAAAATGAAAAGGTGTAATTACCTGAAGGTCCTGCGGCTCCGGCAAGTCCGGGCTCTCCACGTGCTCCTTGTCCACCAGGTTGGCCAGCTGGGCCTCTGAGTCCTTGTTCTCCAGGGCGACCTGGAGATCCGTCAGATCCACGTCGACCGGGCTCTCCACGAAGTCCAGGTGATCCGGGTCCTCCACGTGTTCCAGGTGAACCGGCCTGGCCTGGAATGATTTAAAACACGTCATGAACATTTTCTAAAAGAAAACAACATTTCATATATCATTAAAAAGGTACATTGTATGGCAACGTAGGCTACTGTCTTTGCGTTTTTTAAACCATGCTGAATTACCAGATTCACTTGTTGGTTGAATTATATATTTCTATTTGGTAGTTGGCACGTGTCTATCTAGATCTCTGTACTGAAACATTAATTTCTAAATCCCCGAAACAAATCAAGACTGTACCTGCTTCACCACGGGCTCCAGCCTCTCCAGGTCGGCCAGCTGCACCAGGTTGTCCAGCAGGTCCTCTTGGGCCTGCTTCTCCTTGGCTGCCAGGTTGTCCAGCCTGTCCGGCCTGTCCAGCCTCTCCGCGGGCTCCAGCTCCTCCTGGTTGGCCACCGGGGCCAGGTGGTCCACGCTCTCCTTGTCCTCCAGGGCTTCCATCAGAACCTCTCTCGCCAGGTCGTCCAGCAGGTCCCTGTTCTCCAGCTTGGCCTGCTTGACCAGGGAGACCGGCTTCTCCACGTGCACCTTGCAGACCAGGGCTGCCACGGGTTCCGGCCGGTCCTTGTTCGCCAGGTCGGCCAGCGCTGCCATCAGGTCCAGGCCGTCCGGCCTCGCCACGAGCACCGGCCTCACCAGGAGCACCACGTCCTCCATCTCGGCCTGTAAAACAGAAAAAGAAATCCATGAAAAAGAGAATAAATATGTGTATAGCAGTGTCAACCTATGTTTCACTGCTTTTCATTTGTGGAGTCGACTATTGATTGGTTTGATAGTTACTTGTAAAGGAGCCTTTTTTGGAGGCATTGACACTTTCTAATCTGATAATAATTCATTTTTCTATGCGTTTTATCTGTCTTCAAAGTTTTACAGAGGGTTAAGTCTCAATTCGGCTGGGAAACATACCCTGTACTATAGCTTTGGAAGAATATATCGGCTAAAAGAGAAATTTGTGATTCGTACCTGCTGCGCCTGCAGGTCCAGGCTCGCCGCGAGCTCCTTGTGCACCCTGTTCTCCAGCCCGTCCATCACTACCAGGTCGTCCAGGCTCTCCGCGAGGTCCTGGTTCTCCAGCCTCTCCAGGGCTGCCAGCTGCTCCAGGCAGTCCAGGCTGACCACGCTCTCCAGCCAGACCAGCGGGACCGGGCAGGCCAGCAGAGCCAGCTTGTCCGTCACGACCAGGGGCTCCGGCTCCTCCACGGGGTCCAGCCTCACCGGGGCGGCCATCTTGTCCGCGCGCACCAGGCAGGCCGGGGCCTCCGTCGGCCCCTCTCAGTCCGGGCTCACCTCGGGCTCCAGCCTCACCAGGTTGTCCACGTGGGCCCTGGGTTATTGAAGACATGCATTTGAATATTGAGATTTTTTATGTTTTTTTTATTTGAAAATGTTTCAGATGATAGTTCAAAGAGGTCCATAATTGTTTTTCATTCAACTTTTTTTCATTATATTTTATTATCTTATTTCACTGCTGTGCCAATCATAAACAGCAGATCTATAATTGCTTATTTACCTCATTAGAGGTACTCGCCCTATCATAATTATTTCCACTTTCTAAGATCATAGGGAAATTCCGAGCTGCAACAACTCATTACAGCATTAGATCTATTATTAAGTCACCCTTTAAGTCGGGGGTGTTCGCCAATAGCAGTCCGAATTGGGTTCAGCTAGCCACCAAACTACCGAGTGTGTCGGACTTCCCATATACACTTTGCTTGGACCAGTCAGGCCCACTTGCACCACTATTTGGCCTGATATGCCCTATTCAGGTCCCCCATATTAAGGACTTCATATAATTGATATAGTCAGGGTTCAACATTAAGGGTTTTTACTTTGCTGCCCGTCCAGCAGGTGTAGGTTAAATCATACCTGCCCTATACTAGAATTCACCTGCCCATCTTTAGTAGATTGGACTGCCCCGTCTCAAGTGATTTGATATAGTAAATTTTTAGGTTCAGTTGAATGATTGCAGTCATTTAGTACCTGTTCTCCTGGGCGGCCGTCACCTCCACGTTGTCCAGGTGTTCCGTCAGATCCTCTCAGACCGGGTAGTCCAGCAGGACCGGCGGCACCACGCTCTCCGGGCAGACCGGCTGAACCGTCAGGCCCGCGAGGTCCGGAAAGACCAGGGGAGCCACGGGGACCAGCCTCACCGGGCTGGCCAGCTTGACCACGCTGTCCCTGCAGACCGGGCTGGCCGGCCTGACCAGGTTCTCCAGGTTGTCCGGCAGCACCGGGCAGTCCAGGGCCTCCAGCAGGGCCGGGTGAACCCTGGAGACCAGGAGATCCACGCGCTCCGGGAAGGCCAGGGGAGCCAGCCTGTCCATCAGATCCTGAAGAACAAGGACATGTGTCAGAGTCATGTTCAAGGTGGATTCTGCTTAATATGACATAACTAGTTTGACCGTGAATCTGGATATAAAATTATATCATATTATTATCTTGGAAGTTAACGGGTATTATTAAGTGTAAATGGTCACTAGAATTGGTATATCTTTATTCTCGTTGATTTTTATCAGAGCTACGGATCCCTGTACTTGAAACTATTGAAAAGATATAAAAAATCTATTTGATGCTTAATCAGCATATTCTCCCATATATGTTCAGTGAGTTGTATCGTACCTCTCTGTCCTTGTTCTCCAGCTCGGCCGTCGCTTCCACGAGCTCCAGGGCCACCAGGGGCACCACGCTCTCCTTGGAGACCAGGTGAACCATCGCGTCCTGGGGATCCAGCTTGTCCGGCCGGTCCACGCTCTCCTGGCAGTCCGGGGCCACCTCGGGCTCCAGCCTCACCTGGCTGACCATTGGTACCTCTTGGTCCGGGTTCACCACGGGCGCCAGGCTCTCCTGCCCTGCCGGGCTCTCCGGCAGATCCGGGAGCTCCTGCAGCTCCACGCTGTCCACTCTCACCTTGTTGTCCGGGTGTTCCGGCTGATCCCGGTCGTCCACGCTCGCCTGCCTCACCTCGTGCTCCAGCTTCTCCTGGGCGGCCATCAGCACCAGGTCGGCCAGCCGCTCCGGCCTCACCACGCGCTCCTGGTTCTCCGGCTCTGCCCGGGCTACCGTCCGAGCCTATTTGAGAGTTTTAGGAATAATAAATAAAATCTTTGCAATTGCCACATGCAATATAATCTTATGAACTAATTATAAAAATTGCATTCAAAACCTGATTATGAAATTGTTTTCTAAGAAGATTTGATATGCAGTTAATGAGACAGAGATGTTTTAACTGTCTTAGCATAAGTGTATCTCCAAAGACAATCTTTCAAATGTTCATTGCTATTTTACATTGTCTTGTTTTGGTGTAGGAATCTTACATTAATTCAATTTTTTTGGATTAGATAGATTAGAATTCATTGATAAGGTGCACTTGTGATATTGATGTCTCTTTGCCTTTATTTTCCTAGACTGACCCTTCTCTGAAGCACGGCTTAAAGTAGGGGAATTATGGCAGTATTTGATGTTAAAAAAGACCAAGCCCTCTGCAGACAAAAATGTGTTATTTCCACTGATACACTAGAAGTTGATATAACTGTATTGCTATTCTGGCCACCTACCTGGTTCTCCACCTGGTCCTCTGGGTCCTTGTTCACCAGGACGTCCATCGGCACCTCGGAGACCAGCTTCTCCACGGGCTCCTTGTCCTCCAGGTTGTCCTGCAGGTCCAGGTTGTCCAGCAGGGCCTCGTGCCCCAGCCTCACCCGGGCGTCCAGCAGCTCCTCCGAGACCAGGTAGACCGCGCTCACCTTGCAGACCTGCTGGTCCAGGCTCGCCTCGTTGTCCCTGTCCTCCAGGTTGTCCAGCCGATCCAGGTTGACCATTGGGTCCTCTTGGTCCTTGCTCGCCAGGTCGTCCATCAGTTCCACGCTGACCAGCTTCACCACGTGCTCCCTGGCCTCCGGGCTCTCCTGGGGCTCCTCGCGCTCCGGGCTCACCACGTGCTCCCCCAGGTCCACTTGGTCCCTGTTGTCCTTGTCGGCCGGGCTCTCCACGTTGTCCAGGCTGTCCATCTGGGCCTGCTGGGCCTGGGGCACCAGCCTCACCAGGAGCTCCATCTTCACCTGGTCGGCCGCCCTCTCCTCTCGGTCCTTGTTCTCCCTGTCTGCCAGGCTCTCCTCGTGTTCCATCGGCTCCACGCTCTCCTTGAGCACCTTGCTCTCCGGCACGTCCAGGTGCGCCACCCTCACCGGGGCGACCGGCCTGTCCACGGGCTCCTGCTTCTCCCCTAGCGCCTTGTCCTCCGGGTGTTCCTGCACCTCCTCGTGGTCCGGGCTCACCAGCTTGGCCTCTGGCACCAGGCAGTCCTGGGGATCCAGCCTGTCCAGCTTGTCCTGAAGGCAGTAAGTTTATGTCATGTGTCATAAAGAACTTTAAACGATGTTCACATAAATTCCAAGGACTTATCATAAATGTGCCAAAAAAAACTGAGGTTAATATCTAAAAAGATCCAGTACGAATATTCTGTTTTGCAGAATATGTTAAGATGTTTGGTCAAGGTGGATAGCTTCATAAAGCCTAACTTTCTGCATAAAAAAGAGATCATTACGAGCGTCTCCGTCTTACCTCTTTCACCAGCGGGTCCTTGAGATCCTGGAGATCCAGGACGTCCACGTGATCCAGCAGGTCCTTGTTCACCAGCAGGTCCACGCTCTCCCTGACCACCGGGCTGACCGGCTGAACCAGCCTGTCCGGGAGCTCCACGTTCTCCACCTTGTCCAGGTGTTCCTCGTGCTCCAGGTCCTCCAGCCTGTCCTCTCTCACCCGGTGCTCCTTGTTCACCATCTTGTCCACTAGGTCCAGCAGGGCCAGCAGAGCCACGCTCACCTCTCAAACCAGGTGCTCCGTCAGAGCCGGGTGATCCACGCTGTCCCTGTTCTCCGCGAGGACCTTGTTCACCAGGTTGGCCAGGTGTGCCTCTTGGTCCAGCTTCTCCAGGACGACCATCAGATCCAGCGGGTCCAGATAGTCCAGCACCACCGCGTGGTCCAGCCTCACCAGGACGGCCATCGCTTCCTCTCTCCCCTAAAGGTTCAAAGGTTGATATGTAATTAAGAGTTTCTCCTTAGTTCCCATAGTGTCCGTTTTTTACAAGCATACTAACTGAATCAGTCTACATTACAATGATTGTAATGGCACAAGAGTTATTTGCAGTCATAACACTATTGTGGACCAAGATCATAAGTCAACAGTTTTTCAATGTAAGAATGTTGTAGACATTAAGAAAACAAGTATTAAGAATATTATATCTATGACTGGTTTTATAAAGCAAGTTTCATGAAGATGAGCCTACCTGGAGATCCTGCGGGACCGCGTTCACCGGGCAGACCGGCAGAACCTGCTGGGCCGGCAGGTCCAGCTTCACCACGTTGTCCAGCACCTCCTTGTTGTCCGGGTTGTCCAGCTGGTCCTGTTGGTCCACGCTCTCCGGGCTGACCATCAGGTCCAGGGCGTCCAGCCTCTCCGTTAGCTCCACGCTCACCCTGCAGACCAGGGGCGCCCCGTTCTCCAGCTCGTCCTGCTGATCCATCGGGTCCACGCGCTCCCGCTTGTCCCCTCTCTCCCTGGAGGCCGTCACCTCCAGGTGAACCAGCAGGTCCGGGCTCACCACGGGATCCTGCGGGACCTCGCTCACCAGGCTCTCCTGGGCGACCAGCAGATCCGGATGGACCACGGGCTCCGGCAGGGCCGCGCTCTCCTTGTCCCCCAGCCTGGCCAGCAGTGCCAGCTGGTCCAGCCTCACCGCGGGCTCCTGGGGCACCGTCTGGGCCGGGTTCTCCAGCCCTTCCAGGTGATCCAGCCTGTCCTCGTGCACCAGGTTCTCCAGCAGCACCGGCTGCACCTCTCTGTCCTGGTTCACCAGCACGTCCGGGTTGTCCGTCAGCTCCTGCAAACACACACGTAATATGTCAGTGGCATGAAAATAACAAATCATCAATGTATAGAAAATTTACCAGGATAAAACTAACAGAAGTCAATTGTATTGAAGTCAATTCTATAACTGCCTACCCAACTGTGCATCATTTGGCATTTACTCCCGGTTATAAATAGGCTTATATAAGAAAAGAACTTAAAATGGTTGAATATAAACCCATTATATTAGGAATGTGGAAACTTACCGCGAGGTCCACCCTCTCCAGGTGTTCCTGGCTGACCGGCAGGTCCACGTTCTCCGGGCTCTCCAGCTCGGCCAGCAGGTCCTTGTTCTCCGGGGCGACCGGCCTGACCGGCGCTACCTGGCTGTCCATCAGGGCCTCTCTCTCCTTGGCGACCCGGAGATCCACCCAGTCCAGGCTCTCCAGCGGGTCCACGAGCTCCAGGCTCGCCACGAGCTCCAGGTGATCCAGGAGATCCGTCGCGTCCAGGTGAGCCGGGTTCTCCCCGCTCTCCAGGTTGTCCGTCACCGCCAGGTCGTCCACGGGCACCAGCTCCACCAGCAGGTCCGGGTCCTCCGCGCTCTCCTGCGGCACCCTGTAATCAATACATACTCATGTTATTTATCAAAATTATTGATGTAGGGTAAAATATATACAGTTTTTACTGTAGACATTTGCATTATCTCATATCTTTAATTTTTCTTTGCAGGTACCTTTTTACTGAAGCTAGCTAAGCCTGCTTGTATCAAAAGAGGCAAGACAGTAAATATGGTGGAGAGTGCGAGAAGTGCTGCATTGATAGGCATCTGAGGAATCTCTCAATCTAGAGTAAACAACTTTTAGTCTGACCACAATAGTATCCTATTCCCGTGTACATACCTCCCATATTACATGGTTAGCTGAGAAAGACTACATTAAGAATACATCAACCCTTTCCACTTGCCAGATGCGTTGAGGCATCACCAGCAAAAACACACCAGATGCCTTGAGGCATCCACATTCTTGAGGCATCTTTGCCATAATTTTTTATTAGTTAATTCAAAGCCAAATATTGACGTAAAAATAGCAGTTACTGTTTCAAAACACTGGAATCATCCCTACTATCCTATATCTAACAATAAAAATGTTGAAAATAATGTTAATCTTTCATATTTAGCATAACTTAGTGTCGTTGTGTCATACGTGGTATATTTTAAGACTATTTCCTGTAGTAGATTGGCAGTTTCATAAACCCTGAATGAAATGAAGGTGGCGTAGGAAAAGGGTTAATGCCGTATTACACTATGCATTGGCTGGTTCACTTTGGGGCTGTTTCATATGCGTTTTTGCTGACGCAAATAGAAAACGTGAATCTGAATGACCAATGCAAAGTGCAATATATAAAAACGCGACCCAACTCTAGCCGACGCGACCCAACACGACCCAAAATGCATAGTATAATATGCTTCACGTTGGGTCCCCCAACTTGACGTAAAAGTAGCAGTTACTGTTTCAAAACACTGAAATCATCCCTACTATCCTATATCTAACAATAGAAATTATTATGTTTTTTTTTTATTTGATACATAATATGCTTCACGTTGGTATCCCAACGCGACCCGATGCATAGTGTAATATGGCCCAAACGCGAATCAGACACATTGAGCACTGGAACCCAACGTGTGCCTTGACCCGACGCGTAGTGTAATTAAGGCTTTAATCTCTGAATAGAAAACAACATATACTTACGGGCCGTCCGTCTGGTCCGGGTGCACCTGCAGGTCCAGCAGGTCCTCTCTCACCAGCCAAACCAGGTGATCCAGGACTGCCACCGGCACCAGGCTCTCCACGCTGTCCCTGTTCTCCGGGACGTCCAGCCTCTCCGCGGGCTCCAGGCTCTCCAGCACGTCCGGCCTCTCCAGGCGATCCAGCACGGCCGGGTGCTCCACGCTCACCGGCTGGGCCACTTTGTCCAGGAGATCCAGGGGTTCCTGAAAGAAGGAGGTCCGTAATATTTTAATTATGTTTATTTCTCATTTGATACATTTTGGTAGCCATGCAATCAAGCCTCTTCTACATTTGAGCAAAAAAAAAAAGCTTTAAAGCCGTTTTCCACATACCGATTTTGATGCCGCTGATTTTGCATTTGGTTAATTTTCATTTAGAATAGGGCTTTAATCCTTACATACTATATATCATTTGAAAGAGAATTGTAAGACCTTTCTAATGGCTTATAACATTTCTATTTTTGACTTTTAAAATTAGCAGGAAAATCGGTATGTGGAATACAGCCTTTTCTTGTATTCAATGCCAACGTATTCACCTTTTGCTATCAGAAGTACAATGTGTTTGTATCATAGAAAAAAGAATCACTGAAGTCTTGACTGAACGTTATTGTATTTTCCCTTCACCTCACTTTTAATTAGCAACAGGTCAACCAGAAGAAAAAGAGTATGGACTAGATTTACGCCTAGGAGTTTATTCTAAGATTGATTCATTGAAAATATGAGAGAAGACGACCTCTACACTAGTTCTTCATCACAACCAATGATTTATATTGGAATAAGTATGCAAGAGTGCCTTAAATCACATAACTGGGTTTTGAAAAAAAATCTTGTTGCATTTAAATTTTACGGCAATGAAAGGTTTCTCACCTCTTTCACCACCAGGTCCACGTGCACCGGCTTCGCCAGCGGGACCAGCAGCTCCTCTGGGGCCAGCCTCACCACGGGCTCCGTCACTTCCAGGAGATCCGGGAGTTCCAGCAGGTCCGGGCTCACCACGTTGGCCTTGTTCACCAGGACGTCCAGCGCTTCCAGCCCGACCGGGCCCTCCACGCTCTCCTTGTTCTCCGGGCCTGCCATCAGATCCGGGAGATCCTGCACGTCCGGGTTGTCCACGAGCTCCGGCCTCACCTGGGGAGCCAGGTGAGCCATCAGGTCCTGCCTCTCCCCGTTGGCCTTGTTCTCCAGGGCTGCCTGCGGTTCCAGCGGGTCCGCGCTCACCAGGAGCACCTTGTGGTCCACTGGGTCCAGCTCTTCCTGACTCACCATCCCGTCCACGCTCACCATCACGGCCTCTTTCACCAGCCGCGCCAGGTGTACCGGCCTCTCCAGCAGCACCGTCCTCACCTGGGCGTCCAATAGCACCAGCGGGGCCAGCGGCACCAGCGGGGCCACGCTCACCGGGGAGTCCAGGCTGACCAGCCGGGCCAGCAGCGCCACGTTCTCCCGCGGAACCTGGTAAGCCAGCAGGACCGGCAGGTCCTCTAGCACCACCGAGACCGGGGGATCCGCGTGATCCAGGGCGGCCAGGGCCTCCAGCGGGTCCTCGCTCACCTTGTTCTCCAGGCCTTCCATCAGATCCAGGTTGACCTGTAATGAAAATGGTTAAGAAATGAACGGATGAATGGCCAAAGGAATTTACTACATAGTAAAATTAATTCAGCATTCCATTAAAGTGGTACAGATTCTACCACACAGGCGGATTTAAGGGGGTGGTGTGGGGGGCCACGCCCCATTTTTTGCCAAATTTAGATTTTTTAATGTAAAATTTTGGGAAAAAGTAGGTGCATTTTTATTAGCGCTCCCTTACCTTCAAAGCTCTGGATCCACCACTGAAATGTGCGAACATAGGACTTCTAACTCAAGAATTATGTTTACTTAGTCTGAAGGTACCCCAATATAGGCCTACAGCGACACACTGATGGCACACATAAAGTACACTCACCAGCAGGTCCAGCGGGACCAGGTGCACCTCTCTCGCCGTCCCGTCCAGGAGTGCCAGCGTTACCAGGCTGACCAGCGGGTCCACGTTCTCCGGGCTGTCCAGCAGGTCCAGCTTGACCAGATGGTCCAGGCTCTCCACGTCCACCGGGTTGTCCAGCGCTGCCACGAGGTCCAGGTTCCCCTCTCTGTCCTGGTTCACCACGTGCTCCAGCAGATCCGTCAGGGCCACGCTCTCCGGAAGGTCCAGCAGGCCCACGAGGACCACCTTCTCCAGCTTGGCCTCGTTCTCCAGGGCGTCCAGCGGCACCGTTCCCTCCACGCTCTCCTGCCTCTCCTCGTGCTCCTTGCTCTCCTCTCTGTCCAGGTTCACCGGCTGGACCGCGGGATCCGGGGCGTCCAGGGGTGCCCGCAGAACCACGCTCTCCCTGTAATCCAGCAGATCCGGGAGATCCGGCACGACCTGTGTAATACATGTTGCATTTCATTAGATATAAACTGAAGATAAAAACATGAACTGTGTTATCCAACAAGATAATGTATGATAATCATTTCATACATGAAATACATGCAACGTTCTATGCAGCAAACTTGTCTTTGTGAATAAGTTATATGCATATATTAAAACGAGAGGTTTTTAGAATAACTTTTGGATGGAGACAAAACCATAGACCTAACCTACATTTTAGCAGGAACGTGCTGTTTAAAATGTCAAATATATTCAGGAAAAAGTGGCATTATGGCGATAATATAAAGGAGAAAAAATCGTACCGCGTGCTCCTGGTTCACCACTTGGGCCTGCAGGTCCTGGGGCTCCGCGTGCACCGGGTTGACCGGCTCTGCCTGCCTCTCCTGGTTCCCCAGCAGGTCCAGCAGATCCAGAAGGTCCAGATTCTCCGCGTTCTCCGGGTTGACCAGCCTCTCCAGGACGACCAGGCTCACCACGTTCTCCGTCCCGACCAGGCGTTCCAGCAGGTCCTGCCTCACCACGTGCGCCGGCCTCTCCGGGGCGTCCGGCCTCTCCAGCTGGACCACGTGATCCAGGTTGACCAGCAGGTCCTGGGGATCCGTCACTTCCACGGGCTCCGGGTTCTCCACGGGCTCCCTGTCCTCCAGGCAGTCCGCTTTCACCAGCAGGTCCTGGCTGACCGTCTCTGCCAGCCTGACCTGGGCTACCGCGTTCTCCCTGAAGTCCTGGGGCTCCGGCAGGTCCACGCGCTCCAGGCTCTCCTGCTGCACCGTCATTTCCACGGGCTCCGGCAGGTCCAGCAGGTCCACGCTCACCAGGTGCTCCAGCTTGTCCAGCTGAGCCAGCTTCTCCTCTGGGACCAGGGGATCCAGCATTACCAGGTTGACCTCTCTCTCCAGGCGCACCAGGGGAGCCATCGCGACCAGCCTCTCCACCAGGTCCTCTAGCTCCGGCCTCTCCACGAGCTCCAGGTTCGCCTGGACGTCCAGCTTCTCCACGGGGTCCAGCTGCTCCTGCTCCTCCAGGTTGGCCGGCCTGGCCAGGTGTGCCTCTTGGTCCAGCTTCGCCTCGTGATCCACTTGGACCAGGTGATCCAGCCTGTCCACGAGCACCCTGTTCTCCCTGCTGGCCTGCCTGACCAGCGGGACCAGGCTCTCCCCGTTCTCCGGGTTGACCGGCCTCTCCGGGCTGTCCACGCGCACCGGCACCGCCTCGTTCACCCTGTGCTCCCTGGGGTCCAGGCTCTCCGGCGGATCCTGCGTTTCCTGCCGGTCCAATTGGTCCAGCTGGTCCACGCTCGCCACTAAAGTACAAAACATTGGGTAAACTAACTGTCTCTTTGAGTCAGACACTTCAACAGTTTGTAGGCCATATATTCAATCATTTGTGACATCTTTCCTGATGGACAGCGCTGAGGATGGAGGGATAACGAGGGGATAAAAAGGTGTAGGTGGGCCCATATGTATACTTGGTTTACATTGTTTGCAGGCAATTTCTTCTTCCAACCTGGGTCACAATACTACCCCTAGTGATTACGCCAAATTTCGGTTTTGAGTCACAATTTACAAATAGAATTACATTTTCTCTTTACTACAGTGTATCAAAAAGGCGTCATAGAAGTGAATCAGTAAAACCACAACAGAAAGAGCTACATGGGTTTGATAGTTTGATTAAAAAAAATGTTTCTGTGTCAAAACAAAACAAAAACATATGATGTGTATGTCTCACCGCACTCCGGGTGTTCCAGCACGTCCGGGCGATCCTCGCTCTCCCGCCGCACCAGCCAGTCCTTGTCCTCCAGCAGGTCCACGCTCACCGGCTGCTCCAGCCGGTCCGGATGGTCCGGCCTGTCCGGGAGATCCCGCGGATCCACGAGGTCCAGCCTCGCCCTGAGTTCCACCCAGACCAGGAGATCCTGAAATAAGACACAACGTGATCCTTAGTATATTTTTCTCTTTGTTCTATTTTTTCCATCCCTAACTAAGGTTTCGCGACCTGCATTTGGGCATGCGTTGAAGAAACAATATGATATATTTTTTATGACTGTACAGGCTTATATGCAGACATTTCCAATGTCTATTGTTCTGAACATTTTCGACAATGCTAGAGAATCACAAGGGGAGCCGCAATCTACTACAATATGATACAGAGACGACTGTATTTGCTATCTATCAACGGGATCTACGTTTAGTGAGTGCCCAATCATATAACTTACATGACAGTACCTTTCCTTCAAAATTGTATTGAAAAAACTTTGTAAGAATATATTGAAAAGTTCCACTTGGAAAACCTCGCCACCCTCCTTTTTAGGTTAAAATTGTTGAAATTATAAGCAAAAGTTGCGGAACCTCGTCACCTCCCCCCCCACACAGCAGAAGCTGTATTCGGGCGTAGTTACCACTATAGACGTACCTGGGGCTCCACGTTCTCCTGCAGCTCCTCTCTCCCCTGGGCTTCCATCAGAACCACGAGCTCCAGCCTCTCCGGGTCGGCCGTCGGTTCCGGGCAGACCAGCAGGTCCTCTGGGTCCCCGCTCTCCCTGCGCTCCAGGTGTGCCAGCGGATCCTGCCTGTCCGGCCTCTCCACGTGGTCCGGCCTCTCCAGCAGGACCCTCCGCTCCAGGCTGACCATCCGATCCACGGTTGCCGGCTTGTCCAGCAGGTCCAGCAGATCCTCTTGGTCCGGGCAGTCCATCACGTCCGGGCTGTCCGGCTTGTCCGGCGTTACCACGCTGACCTGGTTCGCCGGCTTGACCGCGAGGTCCGGCCTCTCCGCGCTGACCAGCCTCGCCCGCTGGTCCTGCTGGTCCAGCTGGACCAGCGGTTCCAGGGCGGCCGATCTCTCCAGCAGCGCCAGGCTGACCATCCCTTCCAGCGTTTCCTAAATGGAGAAACAGAGATTTTATGTTAAAATAACTGGACATGACGGGAATATGCTGTTGAAAGGCAGCAAAGTCAGCTGTCATTCTACTCCTAACGCACACATAAATGATAATACGCTTGTTGGATGAATGGGAAAATATCATTATTTGATTTGGATCAGCTATAATAGTTACCCCTAAAAACCTATATAATTATGTTTAATAATGGCTGTCCTATCTGTATATAGACCTTGTGCAGACGTGGTCACGTGATCACTTTTTGGTGATCACCACGTGGTGATCAAGACCACATGGGTATAGAATTAATACAAATAAATCAATTCTAAGTAATGATAGTTGCTAACTATTACCCAGTGAGACTACTTGTAGAATAAAACTATATTTTAGATACTTCAGACTTTAGAAAACAAGGGTTATAAATTGATCACCACTATGGCTGCCAGCCCATTACGACAGTTATGACGTTTTCTGCACAAGGTCTTATAGAATATAGTGCCGATATATATTCACCCAGTAGTGTGTCGGTAGGGAAATAAAGGTGGGTAACAATATTTTGCAATATAATATTTCCTACCTCTGGCACCAGCTTCGCCTGGTCGTCCAGGCTCGCCTCGGGGTCCAGCCTCCCCAGCGGGACCTCTTGGTCCACGCTCGCCAGGTCCACCGGGAGCTCCGTTCCTTCCAGGACTGCCACCACGGCCGGGGCTTCCACGCTCACCCGCTGGCCCGGCCGGTCCAGGACGTCCCACCTCTCCGTCACTACCTGAAAGAGTAGGCAGCGGTGGGTTTGAATCAGATGGTGCCCACAATTTTCTCTCATAGAAGTTGTTTGTTCGTTATCAGGGTATTTTTCAATTGTATTTCAAATTCTGTACATTTACCATCACCTTTTTTCATTATTCATTCGAAAACATAATGATACGATTGGTTCCTATCGTAACACTTTACTCTTTAATTAACTAAACACCTAACTTGCAAACAATTGAGATTAACACAGAACATTGAGAGAGAGAAAAACAACTTTTTGTAATCATGGAAATCATAGTTGAAAAATAGTTAATAAGATATAACCATCTACATGGATATATACTTATTCAGTATAGTTTGAGCATTGTAAAACAACTTGAAATGTATGTTATTTCACAGAGAATACCATTAGCAAAGGAATACTTTTGAGAGCACTGAAAGAGACGTACCTCTCTCTCCGCGTTGTCCATCCTGACCGGCGGCACCGGCATTTCCAGGGGCTCCAGTTGGTCCTCTTGCACCCTGTGCGCCTTGTTCAGCCAGAAGGGCATCCCTTCCGGGCTCTCCAGGCACACCCCTAGGTCCTTGTGGACCTTGGAGTCCAGCCTGACCGGCCGGGCCTCGCGGTCCCTGAAGTCCAGATGGTCCAGGCCTACCAGGCTCACCTGATACAAAAGTGAACATGTTTGAGTCTTCTATTTTGCAAGTAACTGCCCTTTATTTATGTAAGTGCCTGATATCATGATTTCGATTTGTTCTTTTTTGATAGGTTTATTGAACATCTTCAGATATATCTGAAGTAACAAGGTGAAGAAAACTGCAAAACTGTATTGTATGTTACGTAACATTTATTAACTTACCTCTTGTTCCAGGTGTTCCAGGGAGACCCCGTTCACCAGCACGTCCCGCTTCACCCCTTGGTCCGCCCTCTCCAGGCCTTCCTATCGGGCCTGCTGGACCTGCCGGCCCACGCTCTCCATCAAGGCCATCTGAGCCAGCTTGTCCAGGTTGGCCACCTTGACCACGGGGTCCTTGCTCGCCAGGGCGTCCGTCCGATCCGCGTTCCCCTGCAGGGCCATCGGGACCACCTTCTCCGGCAGGTCCAGCCCTGCCCGGTTCTCCACGACTGCCAGCAGGTCCCGCTGGACCTCTTGGACCTCTCTCACCTTGTGCTCCCTGTGCACCGTTATTTCCGGGCTGTCCTGGTCTTCCATTCTCTCCGGCGGGGCCACGTGCACCAGCAGTACCGGCTGGTCCTGCAGGGCCTCGCTGGCCTCCCTCACCAGGTCGTCCAGCTTGGCCAGCAGCTCCAGCTGGACCGGGCTCTCCCCTCTCCCCTGGGGAGCCAGGTGAGCCAGCGGCTCCTGCAGGTCCTCGCTCGCCTTGTTCTCCGGGTCGACCAGCGGAACCAGCACGGCCTGACTCACCAGGACGGCCAGCTTCTCCATTTTGGCCGCGTGCACCAGGCTCACCTCGGGCTCCAGCGGCGCCTGGGGAACCACGCTCACCTGGTAAAGAGAATGACATTAAAATGAAGGAAGGGAGGAATTTATTTAATTCAATACAATAGATTCAGGGTCAATAATGAATTTTTTCGTGGGCTACAAAATAATCTTTACAATCTCTGAATCCCTTCTAATCATATTGTTTATAAAAAGGTGCTCCTGCTCCTAGGCACGCTCTTTTGCACATCAAAGTGTTGTGTGCATATCTTATTGAAAAAGCTTTTTTTTTTTTTTTTTTTTTTTTTGTTGCTGCCCAGTATTGGTTATAGTGTATAGTCTTTGCCGTACCTTGTTCTCCGGCAGGTCCTGGTTGTCCAGATGGTCCAGAAGGTCCTGGTTCCCCTCGCAATCCTGGGGATCCGTCTGCTCCGGGTCTGCCACCTTCACCCCGCTCTCCGGGTGCACCGCGCTCACCGGCCTGACCAGCCTGACCACGCAGACCTGGTTGACCCGCAGGTCCAGCGGGTCCAGGGGATCCGGGCTGACCACCCTCTCCTCGGGGACCACGCTCACCTTGAAGGCCAGAAGGTCCAGCAGGTCCTGTGGAAATTGAAAAAGATATTCCCACTGTTTAAGCAATCACGCGAAAAGACAGAGATTTTTAACCATGAATCTGGAGTCTGGTGAGAAATGCATCACATTAAACTGTGATGATAAAATATGTCGTAAACGAAAGAGGTCCTAAATCCTCTGACGGCTCTGTGATGATAAAATATGTTGACTTTAGCTCGTAGATACACAAAATATAGGAAACAGGTGATCTATATGTTAGGATTTCTATATTGGAATAAATGATTTCACAGTATATATATTGCTGGGATGATACGATAAATATAACCCTAACTTTATTAGATTATTTATATACATGAATATATAAAAATACAGACTGCAGTAAATCAAAACTGGTGTTCATATCATAAAACGCTTGTTATATCTCACAGTCAAAAAACAGTTGCTTCTTACCTGGTTCTCCATTCGATCCTCGTGTGCCCTGCAGACCGCGGGGACCAGGCCCTCCTCTGGCTCCTGCTTCACCCGCCTGTCCACGTGCACCGGCCTCTCCGGGGCGTCCAGGGGTTCCTGCCTCACCGGCTCCACCGGGTTCTCCGGCAGCACCAGGGCTTCCAGCTGCTCCGGGCTCTCCACGCGCTCCACGAGCGCCAGGAGTACCAGGGCTTCCTCTAGCACCAGGCAAACCTGTAACCAAGTGTAATGCCAGTTTAATATTAAAGAGCTTATTTACAAAAGTTTCATATTTCCTACTCTTTTGATATGATCTACATGTTTGACAGGGAAAATTCATGTTTAAAAGAAATAAAATGTTCTCACTCTTATTTGTGTTTTATTCAAATTCAAGTAGTTGTTTCACCGTAAATGAATTGTCTGTATATCACCAAATTGAAATGAAAAAGGGATTCAGTGTTTTACCTTGAGATCCGGCTGGTCCTGATGGTCCCCGCTCTCCAGCGCCTCCAGGCTCTCCGTCTCTGCCGGCGGCTCCGGCGGGACCTCTCTCACCCGCTGCTCCAGCTCCACCACGTTGTCCTTGTTCTCCAGGGCGGCCAGGTTGGCCGTCCTGTCCTCGGTTTCCGGGGGCTCCTCGCTCGCCCTGTAAACCTGCGGGACCAGGGGAGCCGGCCTGACCAGCCTCTCCTCGCTGACCCTGTTCACCAGGTGCTCCAGCGGAACCTCGTGCTCCGCCCTCTCCAGCAGGTCCACGGGGTCCAGGTTGTCCTTTTTAATTAGTAGAATAGGTAAGGAATGAGATGTGTTTAGTGGAACGTTATGATATTATGACAAGCAAAAAAGCTTGTGATGTATATCCATCTACATGAACTTGTATTTCATGATATATGATATGTTATATTAAATTTTCTCAATTGTTATAAACTATGCATCAATAATGTTTTTGATGGGCACATCAATTTCTGAATGTAAATTATACGCAAAAGGGCAATTAAAATAACTCTGAATGAACAAATAGTTGCTTTACTGATACAGCATGGAGTTTATTACGTCTATTTGTAATCATTGAAGTTTTGATGTTTTAAAAACATTTCAGATATTTTCTTCATTATTGCTGCACTTACCATCACGTCCGGGTTCTCCAGGCTGTCCACCCTCGCCTCGGGCTCCGTCCTCTCCACGTTGTCCAGCTTCACCTTGTGGTCCAGCTGGTCCAGCAGGACCAGCGCGCCCTGGAGAGCCAGCGGGACCACGGGAACCAGCCTCACCGGGAGACCCACCTAATCCACGTGGTCCAGGGGCACCGGCTTCACCTCGCGCACCAGGTGCTCCAGGGCTGCCAGCGTTACCAGCCTGACCCTGAGCACCTGGCTCTCCACGCTGACCTGACTGTCCAGCGGGTCCAGCAGGGCCACGAGGTCCAGCCTCTCCTTGGGGTCCAGGTGCTCCAGGGCGACCTATTGGGTAGAATTATAGGGATAAGTTTTAGCAGGGTATATTATTGAAAAAAGAACTATGTAAAGAGGTTCATGAAAGCAGATCTGTGTCGCGATATGAGGGGGGGCATCATGTTCTTTCTGTGAAGCAAAATATAGGAATGTATAAGAAATTAATTCTATGTTTGTAGTAAAACTCTACACTCTAGAGTAAAGAAACTCATTCTTTTGTAGCATAAACTTTACTTATTGTCTCGTTTATAGTCATTACACAGCCAAGTATAATATTGAGCAGTGGAGGAGAAAATCCGCATCTTTTTGAGGACAATTTCAGTTGCAGAATGTTTTCTTACCATCATTTCCAGGTTGGCCTGCTGCACCGGCTTCTCCACGCTGTCCACCCTCTCCAGCCGGACCACGTTCACCCTGTAGTCCTGCAGGGCCAGCGGGCCCAGAGGGACCAGCTGGTCCACCCTCTCCAGGTCGCCCTGCCTGTCCGGGCTGTCCAGCTTGTCCAGCTTCACCTGGCTGACCTCTCTCACCCTGGAGGCCTCGTTCTCCCTGAAGTCCTTGTGGTCCAGATGGTCCAGGTGAACCTGCGCGACCGGGTGAACCCCGTTCTCCTCGCTCACCTGCACGGCCTGCTTGACCAGGACTGCCTGCCTCGCCAGCTGACCCTGCTGGTCCACGCTGACCACCCTCTCCACGTTGACCCTGTGCTCCAGGCTGGCCAGGACCTCCTCGCGCTCCTGGCTGACCATCGGGGCCTCTGGCTCCAGCAGAACCAGGTCGTCCATCGCCTCCTCTCAGTCCAGGCTCGCCACGGGCTCCAGCCTCTCCCTGAGGTCCTGGTGAACCTGCAGGACCAGTTGGTCCAGACAGGCCACCAGGTCCACGCTCACCCTGTGCTCCAGGTTGTCCAGCATTTCCTTGTCGTCCAGGCTCGCCTCGCTCACCACTTGGTCCACGTTCACCAGGCTGTCCATCTTGGCCTCGGGGACCTGCCTCTCCTGCTTGTCCACGGGGTCCAGCAGGACCTGCTGGTCCACTCGGACCGTCAGGACCACCCTCACCAGATGGACCTCTTGGGCCAGCGGAACCTGAATAAAGCATGGATTTGAAGCTGTATTACTGTGAGCCATCAATATAATCCTTCCATATAATCTGTATTTAATTGTAAGCAAAAACAATCGATCAAAAGGTTATGAAGTTCACGATAAAAATGAGTGTACATAAGTATTACTTTTTATGTTTCTTTTACAATCATATGTTATGCTGTTATAATTATAAGGTTATTAATCTAATACTGACCATCAGCTCCGGGTCGTCCTCCCTCTCCTGCCTCTCCACGTGGTCCTGCTTCACCTCTGGGTCCAGATGCGCCTGCAGGTCCAGGTTGTCCTCTAGGACCAGCAGGTCCAGAAGGTCCGGCTTCACCCGGCTGTCCAGCCTCACCTGGCCGTCCAGCCTCTCCCGGCTCACCACGGGTTCCTACACCTGCGGGTCCAGGGGCCCCACGCTCACCAGGTTGTCCGCTAGCTCCAGCAGGGCCAGCGGGACCAATTGCACCAGCGGGACCTCTGGGTCCAGCTTCACCTTGACGGCCCCCTTCTCCTGGGCGTCCAGCCTCTCCTGGGGCACCACGTGCGCCTTGTTCACCACGCTGTCCTGCTTCACCTGCGGGGCCAGCGGGACCTGATTCTCCGGGTCGTCCAGTCTCTCCACCCTCTCCAGGGCGTCCAGGCTCACCAGCGCGACCAGCCTCTCCAGGTTCTCCACGGGCACCTTGACCGCCGGGCTGACCAGCGGGTCCAGCTGGTCCTGGTTCTCCACGTTGTCCTGCAGGTCCTGATGGACCAGATGATCCAGCACGACCAGTCTCACCACGCTCACCTTGGCGTCCAGACTCTCCTGCGGGACCTCTCTCCCCATCTCTTCCACGTTCGCCCTGTTCTCCTCTTGCTCCTTGTTCACCTCGTTGTCCTTGTTCTCCAGGTCGGCCAGCTGAGCCTTGGCGACCAGGGTTTCCGTCACGACCACGCTCTCCAGGAAGACCTGGAGATCCAGCAGGTCCTGCCGGTCCTCTCTCACCCCCTGCTCCTGGCTGGCCTGAAGGTCCAGCAGGTCCTCGCTCTCCTTGTTCTCCAGGACGTCCTGCTGATCCAGCTGATCCCGGACGGCCTGCCTCACCTGACTCTCCACGGGCTCCAGCCTCGCCTTGGCGGCCTGCCTCCCCTGGTCGTCCAGCCTCGCCTTGTTGGCCACGCTCTCCAGCAAGTCCAGCAGCTCCAGCGGGACCACTTGGTCCAGCTTCCCCACTGGGACCACGTTCTCCCTGGGGACCTGCAAGACAATAATGACACCATGTATTTCAAGTCTTACATGCTATCATTCAAGGTCACCATATCTCAGTGATTCAAATCAATTAAATTGCATAACTATACAATCCTCTCAAATACATTAAGAATCATACAATTTTCTACTACTGTGCAAACCACAAACAATCTCATACATTTTAAGTACCAACACTTCAATTAGAAATGTGATATTTTGTTACAGTAACAGGGAATAGCCTACAAAAAGTTCACAGAGACGAAGCTTTTCAGCACAAATCTCTCATAGTTGGTTGTTATCGGCTATTTTACATGTGATTATAGTGATTAACAGATTTCTGGAAAGGTATTAAATGAATTTTATAACAATTACCTGGAGATCCAGCTTGTCCAGCCTGACCAGCCTGTCCTCTCTCTCCACGCTCGCCGGGAGCTCCTGGCTGACCATCATTACCCCGCTGTCCAGCGGATCCAGAAGGTCCTCGTGGGCCCGCCTCGCCCGGTCGGCCATCCTCTCCACGACGGCCTGCCTCTCCAGGTTCACCACGAGCACCACCCTCTCCACGCTGACCAGCTGCTCCTGCAGGTCCTGCAGGTCCAAGAGGGCCACGGGAACCAGCACGTCCTGTGAAGTGAAGAATAACGAAAATGTAAATTATTGCGATTTAGTTTGGGGAAATATTAGTTTTATAGGCAACGCCCTATAGTATGCCGACCCAACCAATGCACGGGTGTCCGGGGGGGACTCTAGTCTGTCGGGCTCAGGTGGACGACTGGCCCTCACTGCAGGCGAGTGGGGATTGAAAATGTAAGAGTCAAGTTTTTATGTATGTATGTAACTGTAGAATTATTCTGGAAAAGTAGATCCATAATCAACTACCCAGAATGCCTTGCAAAAAATATTTTTTAAAAGATCTAGTTGGTTCAAATGAGTGTACCTGGCGAGCCACGTTCTCCAGCCTCTCCGTCACGTCCAGCCTCTCCGGGTTGGCCACGTTCACCTGGTTCTCCACGAGCTCCAGCCTCTCCAGCCTCACCGGCGGGTCCAGCAGGACCGGTTTCACCACGGGCACCACCCAGTCCAGCGCGACCAGCTTGTCCGCGGGGTCCACGCTCTCCAGGCTGACCAGGGGAGCCGTCTCTTCCTACAAACAGGTACAACAAGAACATTTAACTTAAGCCTAGGTTTGTGAAAAGTGGATGTGTTCTTCAAACAAAGCATTTACATGGCTGTTCACTCTAAGATTATATTATGCATTTCGCAATTAATTCTTATTCTAGAAATTACACAAGTTTTTCTTCTGACGAATGACTCCATCACCATGGTATATAAATGACCTCAATCAGAGAACCAATTCCAAATAGCGTCACTTACCTCTCTCTCCAGCCTCTCCACGTGCTCCAGGTGCTCCGGCGGGTCCTGCGGGTCCACGTTCTCCTGCGGGTCCGGCTGGACCAGAGGGACCTGGTCGTCCATCAGATCCAGCGTTTCCTGCGGCACCTGCCTCACCTGCCGGTCCATCAGGTCCAGGAGACCCGGCCTGGCCGGGCTCTCCACGTTGTCCTTGTTCACCAGCAGGACCTGCAGGTCCACGCTCACCACCCTGTCCATCCTGTCCACGTTCACCGGGGCGACCTAGTACAGGGAAGGATATGAAATGAATAGATGTGTTTTTAAAATACCTAAGTAGCTGGATTTATTATCATCTATCAAGGAAAAACTAGATATTCTATTCTTCAGATCCCAGTTAATCTACTAATGATACAAATAATTCTTGGGTGTTTAAGTGCAATTCTAATGTCTGACCAAAATCTTATGGAGTATAAGGTTTGTGAACTAGAAGATTTTACATGTTTTTTCATTAAGTTAAGAAGTTCTAATGTGCTAACCATCTGAGCCAGCTTGGCCAGCTGGTCCTGGTGCTCCTCGCTCTCCTGCCTGTCCACGCTCTCCACCAGCACCAGCAGGTCCTTGTTCACCAGGACGTCCGTCTGGTCCAGCTGGTCCACTAGGTCCTGCGGGACCACGGGAACCAGCCTGTCCCTGTGAGCCAGGTGCTCCAGGCTGGCCAGCGTTACCTCTCTGCCCGCCTTCTCCGGGCTGTCCAGATGGTCCAGGCTGACCTCGCTCACCAGGTCGTCCTGATTCACCGGGTTGGCCAGGCTCACCAGCGGCACCGGCCTGTCCGCGAGGACCACGCTCTCCCTGTTCACCAACACGGCCATCAGGGCCAGCGGGACCTGTAGAGGGGAGGTATTATATCATCTTGAGATGACTGCATCCTGTTCAATATTTCTTGATTTACTTGAATCCTTTGAAAATTATTTCTAGCACGTTATCCTTTTAGACACACATGAGGGATAACAAGAGGGACTACAAAAATACACTCAAGGTGACCAAGGGTTTCCAGTACCTTATAATTCTCTTTTCAAACCTAAGGGTATTCATTACTGTTAATACATTTCTTCATTGCATGATCGTAAAGTTATGAAAAGCCTCACGTACCTGGCTGTCCAGCCTGTCCTCTCTCTCCAGGTAGACCTCTTTCTCCTCCTGGTCCTCTAGCTCCAGCCTCTCCAGCGGGACCACGGGATCCTGCTTGACCACTTGGTCCAGTAGGTCCAGCTGGTCCTGCCTCCCCAGGCTGGCCTGCTTCTCCGGATCGTCCAGCCTCTCCAGCCTCTCCCCTAGGACCAGGTTCACCAGGACGTCCAGCCTCTCCAGGTTCGCCACGAGCACCCTGCTCTCCACGTTGTCCTCCTTCTCCAGCAGGGCCACTTGGTCCAGTCGGGCCTGCTGGACCTCTTTCTCCACCCAGTCCAGGTCGACCAGGTGTACCATCACGACCACGCTCTCCAGCTGGACCACGCTCCCCGGCTCCTCCAGCAGGTCCAGCAGGACCACGCTCTCCGGCTCCTCCAGCTGGTCCTCTCGGTCCAGATGGACCTACAAGCCATGAGAAGAAATGTCATAAGATGATAATATCATGGAAGCATCAATAAATAATTGTTGGAAGTTCAGATGAAAAAATAGTACCAATGTTAAAGATATGTTGTAAACATGTTGCTCAAATTTGTTACAAAATAATCATTATATTTTGTATTTACATATATTATGTTGTTTTACCATTACATATTATGTAGTCTCATAAGTTCTCTAGGGTTTATATTCTGACTTCAAAGCCAGTGATTAAATGCAGCATATATCCGAGTTAAAAGGTACAAAGTTATTTACCTGATGATCCAGCACGTCCTGGCTCTCCAGGGCGTCCAGCCTCTCCGGGTTCTCCACGTTGTCCTGCTTCACCAGCTGGACCATCCCGGCCTGCTTGTCCTGGGGCTCCAGCCTCTCCAGCAGGTCCTCGTGAACCAGCCTCACCTTGTTGGCCAGCGTTACCAGGGCGTCCTGCTGAGCCATCTCTGCCGCGCTCTCCAGGCTCGCCCCGCTGTCCCTGAGCACCGGCTGGGCCTCGCTCTCCAGCAGGACCAGCAGGACCAATGCGACCTGCATTGCCAGGTCGTCCATCAGCTCCGCGGGGACCTCCCTCACCCTGCCTGCCATCTTGTCCAGGTCGTCCAGCTTCGCCTCTCTCGCCAGGGGTTCCAGCTTGGCCACGCTCACCAGGTTGTCCACGTTCACCAGCAAGTCCAGCGGAACCAGCAGGGCCAGATGGTCCAAGGGGTCCAGCAGCACCTGCCGGTCCTCTCGGTCCTCTCTGTCCTGGTGTGCCAGCACGTCCAGCTTCTCCAGATGGTCCAGGTGATCCTCGCTCTCCGGGCTCACCACGTGCTCCAGCTTGTCCACGTTCTCCGCCAGGACCAGCTGGTCCAGCAGGGCCAAGAGGACCTGGTTGGCCTGAAGGCCCAGCAGGGCCTCTCTCTCCACGTGCGCCTGCACTTCCTGGCCTTCCAGCTGTTCCGGGCAGACCTGACTCTCCTCTGGGTCCAGGCTCACCTGCTGCTCCAGCAGGTCCTGAACGTCCAGCAGATCCTGCTGGTCCAGCAGGTCCTTGTTCTCCGGCACCTCCGGAACGTCCAGGTGAACCTCGCTCTCCCTGTTCTCCTCTTGGTCCAGCAGCACCAGTTGGTCCAGAGGGTCCAGATGGTCCAGATGGTCCTGAAGGTCCACGTGGACCTCTTGCACCTTAAAGAAGGAAATGCTTTTTGAATAAATTGAATACATATTTGACAATTTCACTTACCTATTTGATATGTAGGTGTAGCAAATTTGTATTTATCAAATGGCACTCTGCAATTCAATCCCTTGCTCACAAAAGACCGAGTAGCATAATTCTTTTATTCAATATTGGGAAACAGATATATTCTCACTTTTTCACTAATTTCATTTGCAAATAAATTGTTTGCTTCAGACAAGTTAATATAGCAATCTTTCTTATATGCAGATAACAATTGAATATTTTTTGGCACAAAATTATCTATGTACTAGGGTTAGCTTAGAAATATCAAATCCTACGGTTTCCCTTAAACTCCATTCATCAAACATGACTACCTAAATCTAGTTCTTGCTTACTATGCATGTTTTGTAGAAAATGGAACTTTTCTGATATCTTTAGAATGTCACAATCTGATACGCTTTGTGACAAAAGTGAAAATATATTTTGTTATGTTCTTAACACGTAATTCTTACCTGGTTGTCCAGCACTTCCAGGTGTTCCATCACGTCCACGCTCGCCTGGTTCTCCCCTCTGGCCACCCTCTCCAGAAGGACCAGAAGGTCCATCAGGTCCGGCACGACCAGCAGGGCCTTGTGGTCCTGGCTCGCCTCTTTCTCCAGCTTGTCCATCAGTTCCAGGTTGTCCACGCTCTCCTGGAAGGCCACGTTCTCCAGCGGCACCAGCAGGTCCAGATTCTCCAGGGCTTCCAGCTTCTCCAGCAGGGCCAGCGGGACCAGCTGGTCCACGAGGTCCACCTTCTCCTGCCCTGCCAGCCTGACCAGGCAGTCCTGGTGATCCAGCTAAACCTGGCTGACCTCTTTCACCACCCAGTCCAGGGGTGCCAGGGGAACCTCGCAATCCTTGTTCACCTCTAGGTCCGGCCTCGCCTGCAGGTCCAGCTGGTCCAGGTTGACCAGCAGGACCTGAGGGTCCAGCACGACCTGCCTCTCCAGGAAGACCTGGGCTACCGTCCGAACCGTCATTACCTGCATATGAAATTGGTTGGCTTAGCATTGAAAGGATTTTATTTCTACAGAGATCTCCACAATATATTAGGAGTCCTTATTCCATTATGGTCCAACTGATTTTTACAATGCTGATGGTAAAATGACTCTTCTTAAACCTAATATTGGTCTATTTTGACAAAATCGTATAATATTGTTACACTTTGGTATTGAAAATAATGTGTGATAACAAAAAACGACTCCACAAACTTCCACAATGATGAACATAAGGTGTAAACTTATACTCTATTGCTTAGATAATTCAATGTACCTGGTCTGCCAGCTTCACCGCGTGGTCCACGCTCTCCTCTTCCTCCAGGAGTTCCTCGTGATCCTGCCTCACCAGCTCTTCCGATGGGTCCAGCGGGTCCTGGTTGACCTGCCTGACCACCGGGTCCACGTTCGCCTCTCGCTCCAGGAGTACCAGGACGTCCAGCTTCACCAGGTTGACCAGCTTGTCCAGCTTCTCCAGGTGAACCTCTCTCTCCACCAGGGCCAGCTGGTCCTGATGGTCCACGAGGTCCAGACTCACCTGCTGGTCCAGCAGGGCCTGAAGGTCCAGCCGGTCCACGTTCACCAGCTGTTCCTCTTGGGCCTGGTGACCCGGCAGCTCCAGCAAGACCAGGCTCACCGCGAGGTCCTTGTTCTCCTTGTTCACCTCGTGATCCAGGGCGCCCACTGGGTCCGGCTGGACCAGCTGATCCATCCCGACCCGGTTCTCCATCTCTTCCACGCTGACCATCACGTCCACGCTCGCCTGGTTCTCCCCTCTGGCCACCCTCTCCAGAAGGACCAGAAGGTCCATCAGGTCCAGCACGACCAGCAGGCCCTTGTGGTCCCGGCTCACCTCGTCCTCCAGGTTGTCCATCAGTTCCAGGTTGTCCACGCTCTCCTGGCTGGCCACGTTCTCCAGCGAGACCAGCAGGTCCAGGCTCTCCAGCGCCTCCAGCCTCTCCAGCAGGGCCAGCTGGGCCAGCAGGTCCACGAGGTCCAGATTCTCCGGGTCTTCCAGCAGGACCACGTTCTCCCGCTGGTCCAGACTGGCCCGCAGGTCCAGCAGGTCCTGGGAAACCAGGCGTTCCTGCACGTCCTGCCTCACCGGGCTCTCCACCCTCACCTGCAGGTCCTGGCTCTCCTCTGGGTCCTGCAGGTCCAGCTGGTCCAATAGGACCAGGTGGTCCAGGAATGGACTCGCCATCAGATCCAGGTGCACCACGTGGACCTGCAAAATAAGGCACAACAGTGTAATAGACAACAAAGTAAAAATGTCTAGAGTACTTTATATGAACATTGCTACATTATAGTACCTTATTCCTATAACTATATAACTATAGTAGTGTGCAATGATAATCAAGGACTAGCGACAAGTATTAGACAATTAGCCCTGCCAGCTCAAAATTCTTTCATTAAAATAAACTTTTAAAAAAGCAAGCAACCAGTGAAAGGATGGTTGTTTTTTTCAGATTCACTGGTCAACATGACCAGTAGAAAATAATGGTAATGATGCAGTCTATTATCAGGCAAATCATATATGATGACAAATTTACTAATTTTGAAATGAGAATCTTTTACAAACCTGATGGTCCACGCCTTCCTGGTTCCCCAGAGCGACCTGCTTCTCCTACAGGTCCACGCTGTCCAGTTTCTCCCCTCTGTCCACTTGGTCCACTTGATCCACTTGGTCCAACAGGTCCAGCTGCACCTGGCTCTCCAGCAGAACCTTCAGGTCCAGCTGGGCCACGCTCTCCTCGGGCTCCACGCTGACCACCCGCTCCTAAAATAATAAGAAACAAAAGAAAAAATTTAGTAATCACTTATTTCACTGCAGCATACCTCTATTGACAATGTAAGGGTCCCTGTATGACTAGTAAAATATATCTTAATTGAACGAAGTGGTGAAGTTATGTTTTTGGGAAACATTTTCTTGGTAAAACAGCACAACAAATGTTGAAAGTAAATCTGTTTACAATTCTCGTTCGGATAGCATATTTCTGTGAGTTTAACTGCAGACTATCCCTAATCAGGGTGGATGCCAGTAAATATGTTGACAAACCACAAGGCTTTAGTTTTGAAATTTTCACTAATCATGGCATTATTTGTGGTTCAAGGTGATAGATATCAATACCAACTATTCTTTTGTTATCTGTTTATCATTTTTTAAGTTGGTTTGAAAATTTATTCATTACACATTGAATATAATTATAGCAAATATTCACATATTTACTATACTTATTCAAGTGTTTTTGTGAACAAAATTCATCCAGAAATTACATGGTAACTACATACCTGGGGAGCCTGCTTGCCCAGGTTGACCTGCAGGTCCTCGTTCACCCGGAGCTCCACGCTCGCCCTGGGGACCAGTGCGTCCATCGTTACCAGCGGGTCCTGCTGGTCCACGCTCTCCAGCTCCTCCAGGCTGGCCATTTGAGCCCCTCTCGCCAGCCAATCCTCTGGGTCCCTGAAACAGTACCAAAAAATGTATTATTCACTATTCACTCTTCAACAACCTGTAAAACTGGAAATGGTTTAGAACACAGTTAACATAGAATGTTGATCTTTATTTACGCCAATGCTCATCTATAACCTTTCAACTTTTATGGAATCAATTATTTTTACCACTTACGCGGTAGGATCTTTGGCAGCAGCTTTCCAGCCACGTACAAATCAACTTTTATAGAATCAAAATAACCAGAAAATTAGATTGGGTTTAAACAAAAATGAAAAAAAATACCAGAATGCCTTATTACATAATATTTAAGAATAAATCTAATTAATACTTACAGCGTCACCGGGACGGCCAATGGCACCAGTAGGACCACTGGGTCCACGGGGTCCACTTGGTCCAGCAGATCCTGCAGGCAGGTGAAAGTAAATCTTAGTCATATTCCTTACATACATTTTTCAGATATAGATATTTCTGGTGAACAGCTTGTGCTACTTGGGAAGTTTAATAATGAATGATACCAAAAACTAAATCTACCTTTAAATGTAGGGCATGTATAACCAACTATGACCAACTTGTGAATCTAAATATGTTTCCCATAATCAGACTAGAATATACTTATCCTGGAATTATGTCTCTTCGAATAACACAGTATATGTGAGAAAGAAGATGCATTACTTTGAAAAATTAAAAACATAAAGAGATAGGACATTTAACTCATAGGCTGGGATCTTCTTGAACTGTTCACTAATCACTTACCATCACGTCCTGGTGATCCTGCTAGGCCAGCCTCTCCTCTCGGGCCTGCCTCACCAGCTTCGCCCCTTTGTCCTCGCTGGCCAGAGGGTCCAACAGGTCCAAGTGGGCCGGCCTCCCCAGCCGGACCATCGGGTCCACCAGGTCCTACAGGACCACGAGGACCTCTGGTGCCAGCCGGTCCAGGTTGACCAGCAACTCCTGTGGGTCCAGATGGTCCCCGGGTACCGCGTGGTCCAGGAGAACCTCGCAATCCGGGTAACCCAGCAGGTCCGGCAGGTCCAGAACTCCCTGAAAGAGGACATTATGTGTTTAAAGGTTTTCTCTTCTCTATTTTTAGTTTTGAATTTGAATACTTGATTTCTGTTTCCATTTTCAATATATGAATATTCATCAAATATCCATGATATATTTCGATAATAAGAATCAAGGAGATACAATGATGGAGAATGTTTTGGGAGTATGTCATACACATTTAGAGAAAATAGGGCAAAAGAATACAAAGATATTGGCGTCATCTTCCTTACCTGGGCTTCCACCCTCTCCTCTTTGTCCACGTTCTCCACGGTTTCCAGCTTGGCCTGCTGGACCCGGTTCTCCTTGCAGACCTGGAGATCCAGCTGGACCATCACGACCAGCCTCGCCTGATGGTCCACGGGCACCTTGAGAGCCGGGCGTTCCATCCCTACCACGCAGACCAGCCTCTCCTCTGGGTCCAGCCTCTCCGGCGGGTCCTACAGGACCACGTGGGCCACTACGTCCAGCAGGTCCAAGCGGTCCAGCAGAGCCAGCAGGTCCAGCAGGTCCACGCTCGCCACGTTCTCCAGTTGGTCCACGAGGACCACTTTCGCCTGCAGCTCCAGTGGGTCCTCCTGGTCCACGCTCACCGGCAGGTCCAGCAGGTCCTCTCAAGCCACCGATTCCAGCTGAACCAGTCGGTCCAGATGGTCCAGGTTGGCCGCGATTGCCTCTAGGTCCAGCTGGTCCACGAGGTCCAGGTTGACCCTGTGCACCACTTGAGCCAGCATTGCCAGGTGTTCCCGGAGAGCCACGTTCACCGCGCTCTCCAGTCTCTCCCCTGCTTCCTTGTGGTCCTTGTGTTCCAGCACTTCCTACTGCTCCAGTTGGGCCAGATGGTCCTGAGGGGCCGCGAGGTCCGGCGGGACCCTGTCGGCCAGGTGAGCCAGCAGGGCCAGGCTCTCCGGCTTCTCCAGCCTCACCAGATGGTCCAGCAGGTCCTCGGGGACCGGCCGTACCAGCAGGGCCAAGAGAACCAGCAGCACCTACAAATTAGATTTTGTATTTAGATTTTTTGATCAACCCTTATTCTTAATTAGGGCGAGTGTTGCCTTTAATTGAGTCTCTGTTTCTTATTGCTACCAACAATTCTTGGATTTGCGGCTATCATTCCTCCTTTAGACCCTATTCAAGCTATAGCTGCCAATGGTTATTTTCCCAAATCTGGCTGTAGCCATAAGAAAACAACTGAATTTCCCATATTCTTCCATATAGTTCCGAGCAGACATGTTGAACAGTAATCAGTTAACAATGACAGTCTTTATACCAAATTAAAGCTAATGTAGTTGTCTGTAAGAATCAATAAACACTATTTCTTAATAACAAAAGTGTTAAACTTTGGTAGTCATCTTAATTAGATCTGATATTCCAACATGTTTGGAAATTTCAGAACATTCTGGGGAAAATGAACTTCCTTTATTGTAGTTACATGAGGCCTAAAGCAGTGTTTGTGAAAACCCTCAAAATGCCAGACATGTCCGACGTTTTACACCCTATGTCCGACTATTAAGCTAAAAACGTCGGACATCTTGTCTGACACAATTGCAGGATCTTACCACTTTTTTCAGTTAAAAATATTTTCTATTATAGCAAGGGTCAAAATTACATTTTTGGGCTATCAGCCTGGACATAGGCCTAATGCAAGTGTGAAAATCCAGACTGATATAATTTTCTGAAAATTTGTCAGTCCTGATTCAAAACTATCAGCCTGGGGCTGACGTTAATTTTGAACCTTGTTATAGTACTACCATTTGTAGATCAATTCATATAGGTAACCTCTGTTAATAAAGTCTGATAGTAAAGCTTAATGTCCAACAGAAAGATGGAAAACGTCAGACATAATGTCCGATGTTTTGAAATAGTTTTCACATAGACTGCTAAAGGTTTAATGGGGGTATGCCAGCTCAAGATGTGGTTGTGACAAATCTAAACTCTAAATTACTCCACAGGTTTAACTCCGCACAATTCAACTAAGAAATACACAACTTGATACACAACTAAATTTGATAAATAAAAGATGCATTCTGCATTATGTATTACTGTGAGCACTGCCAAAGCATGTCTAACCAAAGGTGTCTGACCTTACATAGTACCAATGAGGTCCCCACCCTAATAACTCGACTCAACATACCAGTGGGTCCTGATGGTCCTCTACTTCCTCCGGGTCCTCTAGCACCTTGTTCGCCAGCAGGTCCAAGTTCTCCAGCAGGTCCGGCTGGTCCAGCAGGTCCAGCAGGTCCACGGGGACCAGCGGCACCCGCGGGTCCAGGGGCTCCTCCCTCACCAGGCTGTCCAGACTCGCCTCTCTCTCCTGGTTGTCCACGTGGTCCCGCAGGCCCAGCAGGTCCAGGGGATCCTGTTTCACCCCGCTCTCCTCGCTCTCCCCGACCAAGGGAGGAACCACGAGGTCCAGCAGGTCCTGGCGAGCCAGCAGCTCCAGTCGGTCCACGGGCCCCACCCTCACCGGCAGGTCCAGCAGATCCTCTTGGTCCTAATTAAAATAGCATACACATATTACGACAATGAAACTAAGATCCCAACGTTTTGAATCACTTCTGTAAATAGAATATTGACCACCGATGCATGGATAAATCAAGGATGATGACATTGAAACATACGGAACTTTCCTATTCATTTGTTTGTCTTTGATGTGTGTCACATTTATATGATTTTGCCTTTAGATAAGATTAAATTAAAAAAGAATGTATATAGATATTCATAATATTATATAAAGGCAGATGTTGACCTGCACGTACAGATAGAATACCATAAAAACGAATTATTAAGAAGTTTACTTTACCTTATTGTAATCACTCTTTTCTGAGAATTATCTGTGTGAGAAATTCTTGGATTATAATCAGCCTCATAGTTCAAATGTAAGCTGATTGTTATGATATGTATTTATTGAGAAATACTACAAAAAAGAGGAAATGTTACCTGAAGGCCCAGCACGTCCAGGTTCTCCTTGGGTTCCAGCTGGTCCTGGTTCACCTCGGGTTCCAGCCGGCCCTGGAGGTCCAGGTCGGCCTTGGAATCCAGCAGCTCCAGTGGGTCCAGCTTCACCTCCCTCTCCAGCAGGCCCTCTCTCACCTGCTGGGCCAGCAGGACCAAGAGGTCCTGGGCCGCCTTGTTCGCCAGCTGGACCACGCTCACCACGTGGACCTGTAATGATTTAAGGGATTTTATTTTAGAGTTCATCTGCAAAAGCAATGTCTTTCATATTCATATGTTAACATTATGCTTCTTTAAATACACATTGCAAATAGAAAAATGTATTGGAGAGGTTTACATTATTCATTTCATGTCAGCAGTGGAGATTAAGCAGGAGATATATCACTTGAGATGTAGGGTTCAAAACCTATCACATATTAAAGAGTTAGTTGTTTCACTTAAGAAACAGAGTGCTTTTCGGATTAAATCAAAACTTTTCACTCACCAGATGGTCCAGCGGGTCCTCTTGATCCAGCTTGTCCGGCTGCTCCAGTAGGTCCTCTGGGTCCTCCTGGTCCTGCAGGACCACGGAGACCACGATTTCCAGGTGCACCGCCCTCTCCAGGTGCTCCCGTCTCACCAGCTCCACCTCTTGCGCCGCGGGGTCCAGATGGGCCAGCTCTGCCAAGTGGACCGAGGGCGCCAGTGGGTCCAGCGGGACCACGCTCTCCTCGTTCTCCAGCAGGTCCAGGCCCACCTCGCTCCCCATCAGATCCTGGGGCACCAGCTGCACCAGTTGGTCCAGCAGGTCCTCGCTCTCCCCTTTCACCAGCTCGTCCAGCAGGTCCAAGGCTTCCATCACGGCCAGGACTTCCTGGCTCTCCAGCTTCCCCACGTTCTCCTCGTTCACCAGCGGGACCTGCACGGCCAGCGAATCCTGGGGATCCAACTGCGCCTGTGGGTCCACCTGCTCCTCGTGGTCCAGAGGGTCCAGAGGGTCCACGGGATCCAGGAGCACCAGAGGGTCCACCTGGTCCACGCTCGCCTCTTTCTCCTGCTGGTCCAGCAGGTCCTCTTCTTCCTAAATTGTCAATTATAGTAGTTTTAGTACACATACAATTCACCAATTTCTTTTCATTATCTTCTCTGATGTTTAACTCTCGTGACTCATGATATCATAGAGAATGTAAAAAAGAGTTTCTCAGAAAATAAAGAAATGAAACAAATTAATCCCCTTTGATCAACAACTAAATTGTCTTTTGTAGTTCAGTATGCCTTAACCTGTATTCAACAGATAACCTCATGTATACATGCATGCTTGTAGTGAACTATGTAGTTTTCAAGACTGAACGCTTGCCCATTGGCCAATGGCTGAAAATTTAGTTTCAGGACAAAAATATGTAAGGCCCTAATGGCCGATATCCTGAAAGGCTAATTTCGACTGCTGCATTGCCACTTGGAAAATTGCAGAAAAATATTAATCACACTCATCATAATGTAAAATTGTTATTTTTTATTCCTATCCAATTGTGCATTCCAACAGTGAAGTAACGTGAAAGGAAATGCTAGTTGTTTGAAAAGTTTGTCACGGACAACACCGACCTGGGGTTCCTTGGCGACCAGCCTCTCCAGGTTCACCAGCCTCTCCTGCAGGTCCGGCAGGTCCTCGTGATCCACGGCTTCCAGCTCGTCCACTCGGTCCAGTTGGTCCAGCAGCTCCTGTTGGGCCAGAAGGCCCAGATGGGCCACGCTCACCTCTCAGACCAGCAGGACCAAGGGGTCCTAGAAATTTGAAAAACATAGTTTTGCTCTATTATATAAACATAAATGTTTGTGTGAAATTCTTTTGGGAAATACTGATGTTTCAAAAAAGTCATATATAACTTTGTTTCTCCAATCTAGAGAAGGATAATTCTTGTTGATCATCCCAATAAAGGTTAACCAAAAGTACCTCTAATTACCAATATTTCAACCCCACATATAAAAATGGATCAAAGGCTTCATCTTGTCATATTTGTCATAAATACTGCATTTGACTTGAGCGTTTTGTTTATGGCTTAAGAAACAACAGCCTTTTAATAGAAACAGTGGATAACTTACCAAGTGGTCCAGCAGAACCAGTAGGTCCACCAGGTCCACGTTCTCCCCTCTGTCCCCTTTGACCAGGGGATCCAGCAGGACCTTGTTCGCCCGCAGAGCCAGTCTCTCCAGCTGGTCCAGCAGGTCCACGCTCTCCACGCTCACCCTGCCTACCAGCAGGACCAGCTGCTCCTGTGCGACCAGATGCACCAGTGGGTCCAGCCTCTCCACGAGGGCCACTCTCTCCAGCTGGACCAGTACGACCAGCAAAGCCAGGCGTACCAGTGGGTCCAGCTGGGCCACTCTCTCCTCTGGGTCCAGATGGTCCTGAAGGTCCTCTTGGTCCCGCTGCACCAGTCGGCCCACCAGGTCCACGCTCACCACGTTCTCCACCAGGTCCAGCAGGTCCACGGGGTCCTTTGATTAAACATGACAAGGGCTACATCAATTTTTCAAAGATTGTTTACCATCCATGAAATAAATATTAGAAATGTATTTTCCTTATTGTTCCTGTTTTCTTTCTTGCTGTGTTCACTAACATCAGTCCCACTTAGTCAAAGTTATAACAATTCATATTGTTTTTACCGACATTTGGAGAAATCATGAAACAGCTCATCAACCCTCAAATAACTATTAAGATATGAAGAAAGGTTCATACCTGGAGCTCCACCAACTCCTGTTGATCCTCCCTCTCCAGCTGGGCCAGCGGGTCCTGAGGGTCCCCGTGGTCCAGCACGGCCTGCGGGGCCTGGAGAACCTTGTTCACCTTGCTCACCAGCTGGCCCAGCAGGACCAGCTGGTCCACGAGAACCTGGTTGACCCGAACCTCCAGTGGGTCCACCCTCTCCAGGTGGTCCACGAGGTCCTGAAGCAGTTTTAAAGTCAGCATTATCACAATTTTCAAAAAGAGAAGGTTTGTTTCTGAATTCATCAGCCATGTTTATTAATAGATTTTGAAAACTTAAATAAACATTGAATGTACACAGATTGGCACTGAAAACTATTTTTCCATCAGTCAACCTACAAATAATATAATGATTGACAGAAATGTCTATGCTTAAGGCTTAAGCCTTGTGACTTGTATACATATTCCCAGTATTCCTTTTAATCTACCATAGTCTGCAGGTAAAATAAAGGAAATTAGCTATCCATGGTGGGGAGAATTGAGATGTTTACCTGAAGGTCCTCGGTTGCCATCAGGGCCGGGACGACCACCAGGTCCAGTTGGGCCTCTTTCTCCTGGTACGCCTGACTCGCCAGCTGGACCGGCAGGACCACGGGATCCAGGTTGTCCGCCAGGGCCGAGTGGTCCAGCAGCACCTTAATATTTGGCAGACACATTGTAATGATAGTTTAGTAGGGTAGTTTAGAATAAGCTCCACCCATTTAGGACTATTTTGTAGGATGAATTTTCCCTTTTATCGCTTTGTGTATTTTGGGGATAACAAGATAAAATTCTTTATTAAAAGTCCTGTTGAACAAATCCAGAAGTACACATTTAAACTTTTAAGCTACTGAACAATCCAGGCAATTGATATTCTTTACAAAAGATTTCATGATAACATTAAAACTTTATGACACAAATTTGCAGACATTAAGTTATGCACTGGATATTCCCAAAGTCTAGAACCCTCTAAAGATTCATAGAATTGATATGTTCTTTTCAAACAAAAAGTCTGGTTAATCATTTGGATACACATAGCCTTTGAGCATATTCAATAATTCATGAATTTCATATAATTACCAGTAGGACCAGGAGGTCCTCTCTCTCCAGCTTGTCCACGAGGGCCTCTGTTTCCGGCCGGGCCGAGGACGCCTGTCGAACCACCCTCACCAGCAGGTCCAGGTGGTCCTCTGTTACCAGGGAAACCTTGTGGTCCTGCAGGTCCTGGTTCTCCAGCCTCTCCTATTGGTCCAGGAGGACCAGAGGGACCCCGGGATCCAGGGCCTCCAAGAGGACCACTGGCACCTAGAAAAGATAATTTTGCACTGTAGAGGTATCGAGGGCATACTGTATAAACTAACACCTTAAGAGCATTGTTAAATTTTATAAATTAGAGTATGACATTTTGCAGAAGAATCTAAATCTAACAATAAGTGATAGCCAGAAATATATATTTCATTTACATGTAACTCAATATTTGCTCATGAATCAAAATCCAATACTGCACATATGATCAGCAATTAGTTAATCTAGATTGCACTTATTATAAATATAACCTTACCAGTGGGTCCTGGCCCTCCTCGCTCTCCTTGTTGGCCTCGGTTTCCTCTGTTACCTGCTGGACCCAACGGTCCGGATGCCCCAGTTGGGCCTGGTGGTCCCGCGGGGCCACGAGGACCTGCATTACCAGCATTTCCTGGGCGTCCTGCAACACCAGTTTCTCCAGCAACTCCTGCAGGTCCGGAAGGTCCTCTGGGACCAGAAGGTCCAGGTCGGCCAATCTCTCCTCCAGCACCAGTTGGACCTCCTGGCCCTCTGACTCCGCGTTCTCCAGATGGGCCTCTGGGTCCTCTTGGTCCACCAGCTCCAGTAGGACCAGGAGGTCCTGAGGGTCCGGGGTTTCCACGCTGTCCTGATGGTCCAGCAGGGCCATCTCTGCCACCTGCACCACGCTCTCCTGTTTCTCCACGCTCGCCACGTGGACCAGGTCCACCAGGCCTTCCTGCATTGCCAGCAGATCCTGTGGGCCCAGCAGGACCGCGTTCACCTCTCTCTCCTTGTTGTCCACTGGGTCCAGATGGTCCGACTGGTCCAGCCACACCTGTCTCACCACCCTGTCCAGCTGGTCCAGCTGGTCCGCGATTTCCACGGGGACCAGCAGGCCCTAAAGGTCCAGCAGGCCCAGCTTCGCCCGCCTCTCCACGTGATCCAGCAGGTCCAGTTCTACCAACTGGACCAAGGGGTCCAACAGGTCCTCTCTCTCCATCTTCTCCCCTCTCTCCAGCAGGTCCGCTTGGTCCACTTGGTCCAGCTGATCCCGTGCGACCAGCCGCCCCTGTGGGACCCCTCTCCCCAGGTTGACCTCTTTGACCTGATGGACCGGATGGACCAGCGGGACCAGCAGGTCCGGGTTCACCTGCCTCTCCAGATTCACCGGCAGGACCGGCAGGGCCAGGCTGACCACGGAAACCAGGGGTACCTGTGCGGCCATCAGCTCCAGCAACGCCAGTGCTTCCACGAACACCTCTCTCTCCCACAGGTCCTCTTGGGCCAGCAGGACCCGCAGGTCCTGCGGGACCAGGCTCACCACCATCTCCAACAGGGCCTCGGGGACCTGGAACAGAAGAGAATAAAGTTTGTGGTTAGTAAAACTTATCAGTCTAAGCCATGGGAAACTTGTGGCGATAACTTCCTAATCAAAACTTTTAAACTTTTAGCAATCAACTAATATAGTAACATAATCAGGGGTTACATTGGACAGACTAATATTAGAATGAACTTCACCCCGCTTTATGCTGGAAATTGCAGTAAATGACTCTTTTCTTTCAAATATTTACCCAACATGGACTTAACTAGCTACTTATGAGTCCCACTTAGATGTTTTGCCATGTAGTAAGTTTACTTAAGACAAAACTATATTTATGAGCATAAGTTGTTCTAGAGATTATTTCCCTAAGTGAAAAATTACATCTTATGTTTACATACCTTGTCTGCCAGGGTTTCCTCGTGATCCACCTTCTCCGGCAGCTCCTGTGGGTCCCGGTGGTCCAGCAGGTCCCCGTGATCCCTGCTGTCCTTGATTCCCATCTCTGCCTCGGGTTCCTTGTTCACCAGCAGCTCCAGTAGGTCCACGGTCTCCACGAGGCCCGGCTGGACCTCGGGGACCGGATGGCCCAGCAGATCCGTCCTCACCAGGCCCACCAGCGGGTCCTAAAAGTATGCATTGTATTATATTATACCTACTTAGTCTAACTAATTCAGAATTTCTCCCATCAACCATTATATTTTTCATCAATTATCAATGAAAAGAATATACAAGTTTGGTCATTTCTAATATTGTAGAATGCAGTTTTAGATTGTTACAGTAAATATCTTGTGTTCAAAATGTTTGTCATTACAGCAGAGTTATTTCAAATTTGTGCATTATGTATGAAATGTAAATTCTTTTCATTATCAAAAGTATGTAAGTTAGAATTAAGGATAGATACCGGTGGTCGCGGCCCAATTCATATTTTTTTCATATCCTTACACCTATATCAGGTATAACAATGTAACGTGTGAATTTCAAAGCACTATCCCTAGTAGTAGTTAATTATTCTTTAGAATATCAATGTGGTAAGATCTACTTTTCTCATATATTTCATGTATGTCAATTACTTTGATAATCACGAACAAACCACCGGTGTCTGTCTTTGGGTATATATTAGAAAAGTAAGTTTATGATTAATAATAAACATATACCAGATGGTCCAGATGGTCCTGCAGGTCCCCGAGCACCCCCCTCTCCTGAGGCTCCGGTTGGTCCGGGAGGTCCTGAAGGTCCACGAGGACCAGAGGGTCCACTAGGTCCACGGGCTCCGGCCTCACCGGCCGTACCAGTCTGTCCACCCTCTCCTCTTGGTCCTCGCTCTCCCTGAGGTCCTGCAGGTCCCTGGGCTCCAGTGCGCCCGGCGACTCCGGTCGATCCAGGACCACCGCGTTCTCCCCTCGGTCCTGAGGGACCAGAGGGACCGCGGGTACCGGGTTCACCTGGAGGACCGAGCTCACCAGCAGGTCCTCGCTGTCCACTGGGGCCTGTTGGTCCTTGGGAGCCTGGAGTGAAAATGTTAGAAAAGGTGTCAAGGATGCAGATTATCACAAAGATCAAGTTCTGTAGTACAGGTGGGACATTTGTATCTATAGTTGGATGCTCGACCGCTTAATGATAATTACTAAAAGAAAAAAATACCAACCTATTCCCTTTTCCTTTTAACCACATCCCTATGGCGTGCCCATATTCCCCAATTGTGGAATGATGGGAATGCATGCCCATACACTTGCCCCTGACAATTTTCCATTCAAGAAATCAATATAAATTTGGCCAAAACTTCGTCACCGTATAGTCATAGTGGCATATCCATTTATTAAATTCGACAGCCGACATGGGGACCGTCCCCAGATGTACACCCCTTCCAGGGACCACTCTCCAGGGGCGCACGGGCCCTTTTTTTTTAGCCAATTTTTTTTTTTTTTTAATGTAAAACTGGCGCCTCCAGAGGGTACGCCGGGACATTTTTAATATAGGCGCCCCCCTTTTCCTACATTTCTGGATCTGCCCCTGCCTTCTACTAAATAATAAAATAACTAAACTTACCCGTGCGTCCTGCACCTCCGGTGACTCCGCCCGCGCCCTGCACCCCTCGGGGGCCCGGCGGTCCTGCCCGGCCCAGAGGTCCGGCCGACCCGGTGGGGCCGGGCGGGCCGCGCTCCCCGGACTCTCCCCGGGGTCCGGACCGGCCAGCCGGCCCCAGGGGGCCCGGGGCGCCGCTAGGTCCGGCCTCACCCGCCGGCCCGCGAGGTCCCTACAAGGAAATAAGGCGAACATGAGTCGATCAGAGGCCATCGGAGGTGTGTGGATATTGTCAGTGGGTTAATAGTTACAAGCAAATGAAGAAACACCTCTAGGTATCTTGAGAATGCCTCGTTGAAGGCAGTTTCAATGTGGGTGTGGAGCTCCCGATTCGATGTTGTGATGGTGGATTTTAGACCTCCACTCTCCGACCCGATGTGGTCGGAGAGTGAAGAGAAGATTTCGCGCCCTCCACAGATCGCAGCCCTCAGCCACTGGCCCCGGGGGAGGGCTGTAGCTGTCATCACCAATTTGACTCAAAAAGAGGGGCTGTCAAACAATCAAATCACCTTTTTGAAGTTTTTCGAGAGCTGTCAATAGAATATTATATTTGATACTAGAATAAAAGTTTATTGCCAGTAAGTTAATTCCTTCATAATGCCTCTCAAACAATCAACCTCCGATATCAAATTGCAAACATGGCATTTTTTGATAAATGCTTTTTTGGAGGGGCTGTCCATGTCCGTTTTTGGAAGAGGAGGGGGGGGGGGGGTGCTCGGGGTACGGGGGAGGGGAGGGGGGTTGGGGGTTTGGGGGTGCTCAGTCTAAATTCATAGGCCTTACTGACTGTCAATTAATTACGTATGGATTGTTCATTGCAATATCTTAGCCCAGGCTGATTTCCAATGGACGGTAATTCTGGACGGAAATGAAGCATTTTTCCCGACCGTTAAACAGACTGTAGCCTGTAGGCCCTATGCATAAGTTTTTCTTTTATTGTATAATCTTGTATAGCCGACTAGTCTTCTGTGTATTTCCACTATGGTATTTCGCTGGGACGCAGATAGTCATTCTAAAGTCCGCTCATACTAAATTAGGCCTATATTGGATTATATTTGTACAATCCCTATTTATATTAGTCGGATCATGGTCTCATTATTTCAAGGAATTATAATTACGATCATTAACAGATTTTAAATGATGCAGAAGTAGGGTAAATGCTTCCATGGTTATGGTAATGGGAGGTAGGAATCCTCCACCTCCAAGAATATCCTGTACCTTCTAATACATCTCTATTGGATCATTCGCTATTATTAGCTTAAGCATAACCTCGGTCGTTCCTATCTATATAGTCTTTTGCCTGAAGCAATTAAGTTCATCTGGGATCTCTGGGTACGTCTAGAAGTGCATATATGTTGAACATGTATCCACGTTCCTTGGTCGAATTGCAGAACAGTGATATGTTTTTTTCTGTTAGTTATCAAGTTTTACTGACATCATATGTCATAAAACCAAGTGCCGCAGGCACCTGTTTCGAGGATAAGCTAGGATATTATTTCTATGTTCTGCGCTATAACACGCCAGCTTTCATCATCTTTTGCATGCACATAACTCATTCTTTTCGAACATGTGAACAAAGCCTTTTTGATTAAAAAAAAGTGTGGTTTGTCTGGTACGACGTGCAAGTCTTGGATATCTTTATAGGCCTACATCATAATGCACTATGTTCTATATTATTTTACGCCTTCCGTCTTCATGTGAGAGGATCTTTTAAATTTGACCCCAAACCTGTTTTTCCTATTTTTCCCTCCTATTATAGTCGTCTTCACCAATTATTATAAACTTTACATAGTTATTCCATTTCTGATTGAAGGTCTAAAAACATGTGTAAATTAGAGTCAATAAAGATGCTTACACGTTGGCCACCAGGACCTGCGGGTCCTGCGGGTCCAGCCTCCCCAGAGGTTCCAGTGGGTCCACCCGGTCCTCGCCCTCCACGAGGTCCGATCGGACCAGAAACACCGGTTGGGCCAGGTCCTCCGCGCTCTCCTCTTGTTCCAGGGGGTCCACCAAAGCCTGGTAGGTTGAAAAGAGGAACACTTATAAGTTAGTTTGATCCTTATAAACAAAAAGTAAATTAACAAGTTTAAGCAATCTTTTTTTTATTCATTTTTTTTTTTTTTAATATTTTATTTATACTGGGTAGTACAATTTGGCCAAAGTAGGCCATTTTTCGTTGGTCCCCAGTAGACATCTAGATATGGGGGTAGACATCTGATAAATACTTCAGGTAGAGTACAGTAAGATGTAATATTTTATTTAATATTTAATATTGATATAACTCATACATAGGTGTAGTTAGGTTTATGTTATATTGAAATGTATCAGATAGCATTAGATAAGAGACGTTTTCATCTTACATTCAAAATTAGGCCTATGTGTCATTGGGAATGCTAGAATAATTAATGTTATGATATCTGTGATGAACAAATATGGACATGTGTGTACTTGTTACACTCGTGCCAAAAAGGAGTATTCCTATAAATATGACACCTACCTGGTCTGCCTGCGGCCCCTGTTGGTCCACCGGGACCTCTTTCACCCCTCTCTCCAGCTGGTCCCAAAGGTCCTGCAGGACCATCACTTCCACCAGCTCCAGTAGGTCCTCGCGGACCAGAAGGTCCAGCAGGTCCTCTCGGTCCTGGTCGTCCAGCAGATCCAGCAGGGCCAGCCTCGCCATCTTCCCCAGGGGATCCTGCAGGGCCAGAGGGTCCTCTGTTTCCACGTGGACCTGACGCTCCGGTCGGTCCAGCTGGTCCGGGCCCTCCACTTTCACCTGATGGTCCGGTTGGTCCAGCGGGGCCGCGACTTCCAGCTTCACCTCCTGCTCCTGTTGGTCCACTAGGACCAGCAGGACCGCGTGGTCCCCTTGTGCCTCCTGGGCCTGGACGGCCAGCACCTCCTGTCGGACCCGACGGACCCCGCACGCCCCTCTCACCTGAAAGTACACATTTAGGTGATGCAGTATAAACAGCTTCCTGTCTCTGAGAAATTAAAGTTACTAGAATTCATATGGAAATATTCAGCTGTCTTTTATAATTTAGAACTTCAAGAAGATATGTATACATAAGCGTCGTTCTAAGCAGGCCCATGGTTGATGAGAATAATGAAATCTCATAAGGATTCATTATGATACTTTTCAGTTTTCTAGATTAAAAGATACAAAATCAAAGTTATGAATTTTGGGAAGTGACCTTAACACATTAATTTGATTGAAAACCAAGCTATTATCCTTTTAAGGAATCAAACGATTGTGCCTGTAACAACCTCAAACGGTAACAAGGAAGATAAAGATGTTTAAAGTAAGAAATACTGCCTACCTTGTGGTCCTGCCGGTCCTGATGGTCCAGGTGGGCCTCCTTCTCCTGGTGTACCAGTCTCGCCTGCAGGTCCTGCAGGTCCACGAGCACCACGGTTTCCAGGCGTACCAGCAACTCCAGTGACACCGACCGGACCAGCCTCCCCTCGGGGACCGAGTTCTCCACTCGGTCCTGTGGGACCAGCGGGTCCACGGCCTCCTCCTGTGCCACTAGGTCCAGGTGGTCCTGAAGAGCGAAATCAATATTGCAGGGTTATTAGTGTGCCACCAGTTTCATCTCTTTAGCTATTTTTTCTCTCCAAAGGTTTTAAACAGTTATATGACCTAATCTTGGCAACTATCATATATAATCTGAGACACCTATATTAGGGCATGTGTCATTGACTACCTACCTACGGGTCCAGATGGGCCTCGTCTGCCCAGAGGTCCTGATGTTCCGGTTGGTCCAGCTACCCCAGCAGGACCCGCAGGTCCTCTGGGTCCTCTTGTCCCTGGCTGTCCTTGAGGACCGTCCGGTCCGGCAGCACCTGTGTAAAGAAAAGACAATGTGGGTATTGTTTCATTTATGCTGCAAAATAACAGCAGACTCTTTTTCAGGTATGATTATTGCAATAAATGAGATAGGAAGGAGATCAAGGAAAATTATCTCTAATTTCGCAGTTAAAAAAGTATATTAAGAAGAAAACTACAGTCAAGGGGGATATATGCTATGTTTAGCACATAACAGATCTACTTCTATGCAGTTTATACAACAAATGATAAATAGTAACGTCGACAATTATTAGAAAACAAGTTGCTGTGACATTGCTCTGTCTATTTTGTTTACATTTGTACAATGATGCGTGAATAACTGACCACACACATTTCTCTATATGTTTTTAATGTTACATCCATATACGATATTGATCCCCAGTGCAAACTTATGGCAGAGAAATATACTTTATATCCCTTACAAACTCATGTTAGACTGCTCCTAAAAATGATTTATTTACGGAACCATGGTAAAAGGATAGAAACTTGCGCCTCACTTTATCCAACAATGACATTTTATAAAAAGGGGTCTTGCATTTAGATGTGAATGACATAAGTGAAAAAAGTAATCTAATCAAGTTTACCTGTTGGACCCCGTCCTCCTGCAGGTCCAGCAGGGCCACGGCTACCACGAGGACCAGCAGTGCCGGCCCCGCCGGTAGGACCACCAGGTCCTCTTGTTCCACGTTCACCACTCGGTCCAGACGGACCCAATGGCCCAACGGGTCCAGCAACTCCAGTCTCTCCAGATTGACCAGGAGGTCCTGATCTTCCTGATGGACCCACTGGGCCGGCTGGTCCTCCTATGCCAGTTTCACCCGAGGGACCAGCGGGTCCACGTGGTCCTACAGGCACAAAATATAAAATTTTATTTTAAGATTTTTTTCCATTTACCTAGACATTAAATTGGTGCATTTCGCTATAATGAAGTAAGAAATAAAGTAATATATCATCATATATAAACACATGAACAGTTTTTCTTATATATACATGATTGAGATATAATAATATTATTTGAAAATATGATACTTGAGATGAATCCATTAGTTTCATATTAAAGCCCAAGCACAGAAATATACAATTTTACCCTTATGATATTTTACTTTTTGTTCAAGGAGAAATTGCATTCCCCATTTTCTTAAAAGCTGCATTTTGATTGTAATAAATGATTATCTGTATCAAAACTCTTACCTAATCTGCCAGATGCACCAGTTGGTCCAGGGGGTCCTCGCTCTCCACCCTCTCCAGATGGTCCAGGTCTTCCCTGGAAACCAGGTCGTCCTAAAACACCAGTAGAACCTGTGGGTCCAGGGGGTCCACGAGGACCACGGGTTCCACGAGGACCAGGCCTTCCAGCAGGACCAGCTGGTCCAGGGGAAGATCCACGGGGACCAGGACCTCCGGGAGGTCCTCGTTGTCCGCTGGGTCCTGCAGATCCATCGGGACCTGATTCACCTGAAGGCCCTCTAGGTCCTGGTGGTCCTGCGCCTCCACGAAATCCGGGTGTTCCTCGTGTTCCAGTTGGTCCAAGAGCACCAGTTGGACCTGATGGTCCTGAGGGTCCTGGCCTTCCAGATGGGCCGACAGGTCCGCCCGGACCGACCTCCCCAGCTGGACCTCTTGGTCCTGATGGTCCAAGAGGACCAGCATTTCCAGGTGGTCCAAGATCCCCTACAGGACCTGCTGGTCCACGTTCTCCAGCTGGTCCGCGGAGACCAGATTGTCCGGCAGCTCCTGTGGGACCGTTTACACCCGTAACACCAGGAGGTCCTGAAGGACCTGTCCGGCCAGGTTGACCTGTGGCTCCGACACCTCCACCAGTACCTGCACAAGAACAGTTAGCAAATCATTATACCACAAGCTATAACAAATATCTTCTGATAACAATGTTTACAAATGTTTCTGTCATTTTTGGTAGGTATTTATAAATTCATAGTTACTTATGATGAATGGAATTAGCCGACTAGTATGGCCTTAACTATCTTGTTTACATTCTGGTAACTTTTATATTGGTATCTAAAGGTAAATTTTAAACTAAAAGTGTGTAATCCCACGGAATTGCCTCACCTCATCAGTAAACACTTACCTCTTTTCTGTTAGTGGGACTGATTGTAAAAGTTGCTAGATACCTGATGGTCCAGGTGGTCCTCGGTTTCCACGTCGTCCTGGGGGTCCGGCACGACCGACTGAGCCTGATCCTCCGGGTGGTCCTGCAGGCCCGCGGGGACCTTGCGTACCACCGAAACCATCTTGGCCGTCCCGTCCATCAGGTCCAGGGGGTCCATCGGCCCCTGTTGGTCCAGCTGGTCCAGAAGGTCCAGACGGTCCACGGACTCCCCGGGTGCCTGAGGATCCAGTGGGGCCGGGTCGTCCAGGCTGGCCAGCTGGACCCCGAGGTCCGGAACGACCGTCACTGCCTGTCCGACCAGCAGGTCCAGCAGGTCCTGCCTCTCCCACAGGACCAGGAGGCCCGGGCCTGCCATCGGGACCGAGACCTCCTACAACTCCTGTCGAACCTCTTGGACCTGCAAGTCAAAGATTGGTGATAATTCAGAGATGAACCGATGAAGTGTTAATACAGACCTTTTTTTATTGGCGGGGCACCCTGTTAGCAGACATGCGTTAACCATGGTGTTGAAGTATTGGTTTCAAAGTAACCGGGCTTGAGGTTTTTAGTCCAAGTCTTCTATATATTGGAGGGTCCATTGCGCAAACTCGTGAGAAAGGAGTATGGATTATATAAACTATAATTTATCTTCATCTAAAATTCGAATTCCTTTCACTTTTATGTCATAGTTTTTATGGGGCAAAGGTGGGACTTGTTGGGGTCCTAGAGGATGCCTGAATAGTTATCTCGGCCATTTATTTCTGAAACCTAGAGAAACCTTGGTGTTTCCTCAAGTACTAACCTCTGGGTCCATCGGGGCCGCGTGGCCCTGAGCGCCCGCCTGGCCCGGCGGGACCTGTCGCTCCAGTACCTCCTCCTGTACCTGAGAAGCCGGGTGGTCCGTCAGCTCCTGGCCGTCCTCGAGGTCCGGGGGGTCCGGGGATAGCTGTGGAAATACGCGTACACAGTTAACTTAACGGCGGTCATAGAAGTGCTTCTAGATCTGCTTGTTACTCATATATACTCTCGTAATAGTGTTAGGCACATGTTGTATTGACATAATATACGTAGACCACGTAATGATACCTACAGGTGATGCACGGGTTATGCATATATATATATATATATATATATATATATATATATATATATACCGAAGTGCTACGAGAAGTACATGAATTTACATTCAGTTGCCAATAAACTTATTTAGTGACGAAATATATTATAATGATCCTAACTTTAGGTGTTGACGTTTAATACACATAACGGCGGCAAGAACGATGCATGTCATTCCTCAGATTAGTATTGTCAATATCATTTGTTTACATCTTATTTCAGCTTCATGGTATCAACGTATCTACATGAGAGGTTTGTAAGTTTGTGATAAAATTAATCAGGGGAATAGTGTGAAAATCAATTAGGGTGATAGTATAAAACAGTAACTAAAACACATCTCTGCTCAAGTGCAATGAACATTTCTGCACATCAAGTTAACAAAGAGTATACCCTTTCTACATCTTACTCTATAGCTTCAAGCCCTGTTTCCACCAGCCGATTTTACTACCGATTTCAAAGATTGGCAGTGGGAAAATTAGTTGATCACGAACATACCATTAGAAAGCGTTTTTCATTCTCTTTCAAATAGTATGTAAGAGATATTATATTTTGTTATAATACTAGTTAAAAGTAATGAATTACCAAATAATTGGTGGTTAAATCGGTTGGTGGAAACAGGGCATTATTCCATGCCTAGGACCGTGAAGGTGTAATACAAGGGGTAATACTCCCTGCTTAACGGGCAATAACAATGACATTGTAACCACATTCAAACAACAATTTCTCAAATTGCCATTAACGCCTGTTCCAAGTTTTAAAAAAGCGTTAAACAAAACTTATTCTGTGATTGCTGGTGATGAAATTAAAGGATATGAGAATGTCGAGATCGTCGAGATCTACCTAATCGAGAATGTCGATATCGTCGAGATCTACCTAATTACCCTCAGCCAATAATGATTACTTCTTTCCAATATTATCATTGATCGATTAAACCACAATTTTCTCGTGATATTGTTTGCACAATGTACATCTTCAATTGGATCTAACCTTACAATTAGCTCTTCAGCTTTAGCTTCTAAGGGATCTATCTACAAGGAAATGCACTTTTACATTTGCTTAGAGATACGCAGTTTAGGAGCTAAAGCTATATAACTATTGATGTTGTAACCTTACAATTAACTATTCAGCTTTAGCTTCGAAGTGATGCATCTCAAAGAAAATGCACTTTAACATTTGCTTAGAGATACATTCATAAGTCTCATCCGCAGGGCCTCTACCTTTCCCTCCTCCAGGGGGTTCGACCTGCGGGCAGTCGTCGCGGTGCAGAATGTAACTGACGGTGGCGTCCTTTTTCTCGGCCAGTGACCCCAGGTCCGTGCTGGAGACGTGGACCACGTAACTAGGGTCGGAGGCCAGCCCTGTGAGGGCGTCCAGGTCGACGCTGTACCTGTCCCCAAACCCCACCCCGACCACCTGCATCCCGCGCTCCTCCAGGGCCCGCGCCAGGCCCGACACCTCCGGGGGCAGCTGGCGACGGTTAGTCAGCAAAAAGACGTAGTCCTTAGCGCCCGGCCGGTCCCCGTTAGGGTAGGAGTACACAGGGCCGTCCCCGCCCAGGTCCTGAATCAGGGCCCTCATGCCCTCAGCCAGGGAGGTTCCGTACTGGGGGTCGGAGCGCAGGGCGTCTAGTATGTACGCCCTGGAGGACCCCTCGTCCAGGTAGAACTCCACCCTCCTGCCGGCCACCAGCGCCACCTGGTCGCGCTCGTTCCCGCGTGAGCCGAAGACAAGGTGTGTGTCGCTGATGACCAGCTGTATGTAGCGCTTCATGGCGGCCCAGGACTCGGCCCAGTCTGACTGGTACGTGTCGACGTCCGTGACGAACGCCACGTCGTAGTAACAGTAGGAGGCTTGAAAGGCAAAGACAAAAAGCAGAAACCATCAAGGATGGGGCACTTGCGAAGCTAGGGCGATTCGCTTTTTGACGTTTCTCCTTTTTGCTTTTGGCGTTTCTCTCGATCTTTTTTCCTTTTTCTTTTCTTTTCCTTTTTTTCAAAAGTTTTTTTAAGGGGTGGGGGTATTTTTTTTGTAGACCAAAAACAAAAAAAACTTAAGAAGACGCGTCACTGGCCTTGGATTGGCCGTTGGAAGAGAGAAAGCCATCTAGTGTAGGAATATGCGCAAATGAGGGTGTATTTGATAATCCCTGTCAGTGCGCATTGGGGGCACAAAATGCGCATTTATTAGCGCAAAATGGCAATGTAGGCCCTATGCACAGCGCAGTCTGACTGAGTTGACTGACCGGGAACTCTATGGACGCAGCATTGGAGTACAAATGTGTATTACTTTGTAAATCGCACAAGTGCGCATTTACATAGGTATCATGTGTATGCATGCGCAACACCGGCTCCAAAGAAGGGTATGCCAGGAACATGCGGAAATAAATCTGAGAGGTCGAACAGGGAAGGGAAGTATGCATTTGGGAAATCAGGTCGGAAAAAGTATGTAGTTTCCGCAAAAAGAAAGGAAACTATGCTATATCCAAAGGAAATTGAAAGATCTGGATTCATGCTTTGGATATGCCTATATACGAGAGAGCAAGATAAGTTGTGAAAAGTTGGCACCGTAATATGGAAAGAAAGGCGAAAGCAGCATTGCTCAGGACCTCAATCCCAAGTTGTGAGATTCATCCTATATAGTCTGAAGTTCATGTTGAAACTCATACAGGAGATTTATGGCGCGACTTATATTATCACTTATGGCGCGACTTCCTACAGGATGTTTCCAGGACTGGCTTCTTGACCGTCGGCCCAGGGCCCGAAGCCAGTGAAAATTTGGTCGGGCCAATTGAAATAAATATGCAAACGCATGCCAAGATAGTTATAATTCACTGATCATGATCAACATCATGCAGAGTGCAAGGCAACGGGCCATTGGAAATAATATAATCATAGACTTTCTTCTAAGATTATGCCCTGTCCTAATTACAGGTGATCATATGGGATGGTGCGATGGATCCAAGAAAATATACAGCAATTTCCAAAAATTGCTGAAGACAATTGAAACCAACATAGGGTATGTCCCTCACTATCTTTTATCAGTTAATGTAGCCAAATATCGTTATATCTTATGAACTTCCCCGCACGGCTTCTTTACAGTCACCGTGACCAGTATAAATGCAGTGGCGCATTTAGAGGGGGCGCAGAGGGCGCGCGCGCCCCCTATTCTTGCCAATATAATGTTTTTTGTAATAAAAAGTCTCGGACTCAGATGACCCGGCATAATTTCTACAATAGGGCGTCTCCCCTTTTGAAAATCTCTGGATCCGGCCTTAATATGTGTATAGAGTAAAGCAGTGGAAAGATAAGAAGAGATAACTATAGAAATATCAAATAGCTGGGATGTGCAACCTTTGGTATAAACTCCAAATGTGCAGTACTTGTCAGAAAGACATTCATAAGCTCTTGTCGACGACATAAAGCCCTCGGTGGCTTCTGTGCTTGCAACATGAAAAATGCCTCGCATGTTGGCCTAGACATGCGGGGATAAGTGGGGAAGTTGACATGCATGGGATGGTGCGGGAGTATAGGATGCCGCAAATTGCGTTCGTTTCGCGTCCATCGCACACGCGCCTCATTCCTGCATGCAAGCGCGCTACTCTCTCTGGGGTGACCTGAGAAAGTCGCTGGAGGTAAGGACGTCATCTTCAGTATGTCACTCGTCATCAAACTCAGACCGAATTGCTGTTTTTGTCATTTCTGTCATTTGCATTCTTCCTTTCCTCGGGTCCCTTACTTTAATTGTCAGTTTTCCCTCTCTTTAAAAGTCTTGCGTCAGAATCGCGCCCGTCAACAGA